>JAQSUU010000275.1:0-1250000 GCA_038087645.1 Saccharum hybrid cultivar R570 | reverse complement strand
GAGTTCGATGCGTGTCCGGTCTGAATCTACTAAGGCGATGATAGGTGACAGGAACAAAAGACCCCCCGAGAAGGTTGTGCGGTATTTCCCTATAATTCCATTTTTGAAGAGGTTATTTGCGAATGAAAAGACAACAAAGCTAATGAGATGGCATGCCGAACAACGCTTGAATGATGGAAAGGTCAGACACCCAACCGATGCATCATAGTGGAGGGCTATTAATTTTGGATACAAGAAGTTATTTTCAAGGGAAATAAGAAACGTAAGGTTTGGGTTGAGTACAGACGGGATCAATCCTTTCAACATGGTTAGCAGGAAACACAACACCTGGCCCGTGACTTTGTGCATATACAACCTTTCACCTTAGTTGTCTATGAAGCGCACCTACATTATGATGTCATTGCTGACTCAAGGGCCAAAGCAACCTGGCAATGATATTGATCTGTACCTAGAACTGTTGGTGGACGATCTAACAGAACTGTGGCAAAAGGTGTCAAGGTGTACGACGAGTACAAGCAAGAACACTTCACTCAAAAAGTGTTGCTATTCGTAACAATCACTAACCCACCGGGCTTTGGTTGCTTGTCGGGACAAGTTAGGAAAGAATAGAAAGGTTGTGTGGTTTGATTGGAGGGCACTGATGCTAAATGGTTGAGCAACAGTAGCAAGATAGTGTATATGGGTCATTGTCGGTTCCTACCCATCACTACTACAATAATCTTATTGCATGAGGGCATCACAACCATATCGGCCAAAAGGACGTGGTTAATGGCTTTTTTACCCAAGCGGTCCTATGTCCGCCTCGAAAAATCAAATTAAAAATAAAAAAGCAAAGTCCGCTGGCGATCCCATTTCAGAGCCCATCGAGGAGCCCGCTTGCTACGCGCAGGCCCCACCGCTGTCGCTAGATCCATCTCCTCTGCGCGCCGCCGTAGCCGAGAGAAGCCTCCACACACGCCCCATCGGTGGATCCTGCTCCCCTGCGTGGCGCCACCATCAGGAAGACCTCCCCGCGGGCGCCGCAACCGGATCCAGCTCCTTCATGTGCTCCACCGGTAGATCCGCACCTTTAGCTCCTGGATCCGTCGTTGTCGCCGCCGGGGGAGACCTCCTCGTGGGTGCCGCCACCGGATCCATCTCCTCCGCGCGCCCCGTTGGCAGATCCACACCTTCAGCTCGTCAATCCACCGCCGCCGCCGGGGGAGACCTCCCCATGGGCGCTGCCACCAGATCTAGCTCCTCCGCGTGTGTCCCGCTGGCAGATCCGCTCCTTGATCCACCGACGCCACCGCACCTTCACCATGGATCCATCGCCCCATGTCCGGCACCTCACACCTCTGATGGATGAGAGTGAGGCGCCCCAGCACCTCGCATCCTGCGCACGCAGTTGAGAGGGAGACGTGCCATGGGGGGAGAGGGGTGTTGCGCCGAAAGGAGAGTGGGGCACTGCGTAGGGAATAGTGCTAAGAGAGAGGGAGGGAGAGAGAGCGCAGGGAAGTGAAACCCTAAGTCCTTTATTTATATGAGATCTGTAGGAGCCTGATTTGGGCTTTTGGCTAGGCCTTGGCCACCATTAACAGAGGCGGGTCTTATAAGAGGTCCGCCTCCGAAAATGGAGGCCATTTTCAGAGGCGGACCACTTATGAGGCCCGGCTCCTTAAATCAATTTTAGGAGGCGGCATTTCCTAACCGTCTCCGCAAATAAAATGACCACCTCCTTTAATCAATTTTGCGATGTGGTCCTTTTTAGTGCCTTGGTAAATAAAACGACTGCCTCCTTTAATCATCGGGCATTTTACAAGTCAGTTGGATTTTGTGACCACCTCGGTTAATAAAAGAGCATCGCCTTGCAAAATTATTTTTATAGTAGTGCATGGAACATACATACCGTACGATAAAAAATCCTCTGATGGCACAGTTGATAATCGCCCAGCTCCTCGGTGTCTAAATGGTAGGAAGATCTTTAAAATAGTGAACAAACTTAAAGACGTCCTCGGAAAGGGCGAAGGAAGCGTGTAGGCACTAAGGATGAAAACGGTCGGAAACGGTCGAAAACGGACTTACGATATAGAAAAACGAAAACGGTCGGTTCGGAATATTTCTACATTTAGCAATTAAATAGTACAAAAAATGATTGAAAATTGTTGTGAAACCAATTGAAACTGACAATTTTTCATGTTAAAAAACGGTTCATAATATAGAAAACGAAAACGGTCAATTCGGAATATTTCTATTCCGTTTTCATCCCTAGTAGGCACCGAAAGGCTCTTTGTGGGAAAAAAAAAACGGTATTATGGAAACTGTCCGCACAGTTGATGGGATGCACATAACTAAAAACATAGTCGAAAGCACGCTTGACACCTAATGGCCGCAAAAGGGCAAAGAGAAAGGTTCACTTCAAATTCATGTGGACCTACAGAAGATAAATGTCAGGCCGGAGCTACATCCCGTAATTCAACCTAATGGGACAAAGAAACTTCTAATTAAGGATGAAAACGGTTAGAAACGGTCGAAAACAAACTTACGATATAGAAAAACGAAAGCGGTCGGTTCGGGATATTTCTACATTTAGCAATTAAAGAGTACAAAAAATGGTTGAAAATGGTTGTGAAACCAATTAAAACTGATAATTTTTCATGTTAAAAAACGGTTCATAATATAGAAAACGAAAACGGTCAAATCGGAATATTTCTGTTCCGTTTTCATCCCTACTTCTAATAGCCTCATGGACCTTGGGTAGAAAGGAGAAAGAGAAACTCTTAAGTTTCTTCCAATGAATTCAAGTACCTATTGGTTACTACTCAAACATCAGGAGGCTAGCGAATACGAATGAAAGATTTAAAATTCAACATGAGCTGCGCGAAGATGCACAATTGCCATGCTAAAATGACGCAACTCTTGCGAGTTGCAATTAAGGGTGGTCTTTTCGGGAGCGCCGACTCTCTCTTGAAGGTAAATTTGAGAGCTATATAAATAAAGAGGTGTTTAATAAGGCTTGGTGGGAAGACAAAAAAAATATGACACAAAACTGTGCTGCCTTTTCCTCACACCCATACTCCTATTCTTGCCAAAAGGGACATAGAACAATGCTTAAAATTCCTTTTCTTCAATTTCATTTCTCTGTTAATGTGTTCATAATTTCATCGTACTCATTTTGCACTAATGCAAGGACAGTTCAGAAACTTCAGTGCCTCACATCTTTGCTTTTCAAGACTTCTTAAGTACGGTCGTATTTTTGGGCTGGAAGCACAAAGCCCTGAATACCAATAGAAAGTGACTGGAAGCACAAAGCCTGAATACTAGGGATGAAAACGGTACGGATATTTTCCGACCGTATTCGAGACCGAATTCGTTTTGAAGGGTTCAGATCTGTCCGTATCCGAGTCCGGATATTCAACATCCGATACCGTATCCGTATCCGAATATTTAAATCGCATATTTATGATGTCGACATCCAATCGTATCCTATCCGGCATGGCTGACACTATCCGTATTCGAATCCGAATCCGACCAGAAATATGAAAACAAATATGATATCAGTGATATCCGTCCGTATCCGATCCGTTTTCATCCCTACTGAATACCAATAGAAAGAAGGAATTCTTACCATGGCAACTACTACTATTAGCACTCCTGCAAATGACCAAATTTGTGTCAATCTGTACAGGTTACTTGCTTTGCACGTACGCATGGATGGTTTTAGTTTTAGCCCTATGAGTTAACTTTTTGAAATTCCGTTGTGCAGACTTTTGGGAGGTAAGAAATAACCAAGCAAAATGATACGTACTAGACAGGAGTCGCAACAATATATCAGTGTTTTACACAACAGTAATAATAAGGCTCAGAAAACAAACGAAAAAGTCACAAACAAATGGTATCACAGATCCACAGCCGACCGAATTCAGGGTCGTGCTTACCGCCCCGCGTCACGGCACCGCCCGACGAAGTCCGCCAAGCTCTGGTAGCTCGTGCCGCCCTTGGCTGTGGCCGCCGCCGCGGCGTCGCCGACATTGGCTGCCTTTTCCGCCACCACATCGTAGCCCATCACGGCATTGATCTTCTCAGCCACTTCCTCTCCGCTCACCAAGCCTTTCTCCCCATCCCAGGTCCACCGCGCCTCCCACGCGCCCAGCCTGCCGCGCGCCACCACGGCGGCGTTGACGCGCTGGTCCCCGAACCTCGGCCACGCCAGCACGGGCACACCGAACGCCGCCGCCTCCGTCACGGAGTTCCACCCGCAGTGGCTGATGAAAAGGCCGACGGAGCCGTGCTGCAGGATCTCCTCCTGCTCCACCCACCCCTTGGTCACGAACGCGCGCCCCTGCACTCGCTCCAGGAACCCGTCCCCAAGCAGGTCGCCGAGGTCGGCGGCGTCGTCCCGGTCCACGACGGTGCTCTTCACCACCCACAGGAACCGCTGGCCGCTGGCCTCGAGCCCGGCCGCGAGCTCCCGGAGCTGGTCCGTCGATATGGCCTTGCGGCTGCCGAAGCTGACGTACACCACGGACCGCGCCGGCTGCGCGCTGAGCCAGTTCATGTAATGGGCGGCGTCATTCGCCGCCTGAAATCTCACCGGCTGCAGCGGCCCCACGGCGAACACAGGCGGGAAGTCGGAGACGACCGAGCCTTGACGCAGGGCCGTAATGGCGTCCGGCTCAAAGGCGTCGAACGTGTTGACAAGGATGCCGTCAGCAGCGACGAGGCCGCGACCGTTGGCGACGAACTGCTGGGTGAAGAGATGCTTGGGGTGGTGCAGCGCCTGTGGGACGGAGGACTTTGGGATCCGATACACGCCGGGGATGTGGACGTCGCCGACGCCCACGCGGCCGGCGGCGGCATTGGCGTCGAGGTGGGCGGGAAAATAGGCGCATAAGGAGAGCATCGCGGCGGAGGACGTGAAGAGGACGTAGCACGGGACGCCCCGCGCCTTGGCGACGGGCAGGACGACGGACGCCAGGACGATGTCCGTGACGAGCGCGGACGCCTGGGTGGCGTCGAGGAGCGGGCCGAGCAGCGGCACGGACCGTCGTATAGCCTCGAAGCGGAGGAAGAAGGGGTCGGCGCCGGGGAACTCGGACTCGTCGAACGGCGCCAGGCGGAAGTCGAGCCGGCGGACGGCCGTGGCCGCGGCGAAGAGCGCGTCCAGGTGCCTGGACTCCGCTGACGACACGGTGGGCAGCACCGCGGCCACGGACACGTCGCAGCCGTGTCCCTCCGACAGCACCACCGCGAGGCGGCCGAACGGGACCAGGTGGCCCATGCCGGCGCTCGGGAGCAGGACAACGTGCGGTCTAGCGGTGGTGTGGTCGCCGGAGGCCGGCATCGCCGATGGGGCCATGCTCCAAGTCTAACAACTGCGACCTGCTTCCGGCGTGACAGAGTGAGAGTGGTAGTGATAGCTAAACAAACCTACACGGAGCCACTTATAAATAACGTGGGGCACTACCGAATCTGCACCGCACGATGCAACAACCTACACGCGGCCGCGCCGGTGTGGTTGCCGTCGCCGGAGGTTGGCATCGACGGTGGGGCCGCTGTCCCTGCCACCGGCTTCGAGCGCGACAGTGGTAGCTGAGCAGCACGGGTGCTGCCGGCCACTTAATAAATAACGTGGGGCGTTACCAAAATCTGCACCGCACGATGCAACAACTACGGCAGGCGCCGCGCTGTCGCTCTGCCGACCGTTGATCATTTTCCTGCCGTTGGCCAATCGTGTCGCGTGACGCCGGGCGGGCGGGCGATCGCCGGAGGTGAGAGGGCTGCACTGCAGGGTGTGAGGCTGTCGTAGCCGAACGTACACTAGCTTCTAACATGTATTCGTATTTCCTCAGAACTCAGATACTGGCGCCTGTACAGGAAGAAGGAGTATAAACAAGAGTGCACGACGCACAAATTAAAGGGGCCTGTGCTGATTATTATTGCACACCATGGCAAGCAGCACAGAGCGTGCCGGCGATAGAGCGGAGGACTACGTGAGGCCGGCCGATCGCCGGAGGGGAGGGCGGCACTGCAGGCTGTCGCAGACGAACCTAGAGTAGCTTGCTGCTTGGGGGCTAGCTTGGTACGCTGGCGTAGTAGCTGTGCTTGCAGTTCGGCTCGTGATTGGGCAGCTGCAGCTAACTAAAGGTGGCACGCGATCGATGTCCACCGCAGGATACAACCACCACGCAAGTCTCAACTCTCAACCAATAGTTTCACACAAAACACACACACACACACACACACACACACACACACACTCAATCAACAATAATCGTTTCACGTTTTTCACGTGCTTTTCAGAATATGATGGTGTGGGGTACAGTGGCATATACTCAGAGGTCAGAGCAAATCTAAAGATAAGATCGATTGCATAGTACTAACTTCACAGCTGTTTGATTGTTTGCTCCTCTGTTTGTAGGGATGCTACTGAAATTCAGTGTTTTAGACGCCGGATTTCATCATACACCAAAAGGACAACACTACTGTCCCTGATGAAGAAGAAAAGATCGCTTACACAAACGAGCAGAAGCATCAAGCATATATTTCAACACAGCAGGTTTGCCTTGACATAGTACAGACCAACACTTGTTATGATCCCTGACAAAGGGAACACATTGATTTACAGATAAGATGCAAGTTGCTCCTTACACACAAGGCCAAGCACGCTACTATATAAACATATAGGAGAAAAGTTGTGATTATGACAGACATGAGCACGCATGCGGTGGAATACAGTTAACAAGTCTGCTGGTTAGATTATTACACATAACCGCAACTGCAAGATACAATGACACAAATTGATGAAATAGTACACACGATATGAGATACTGCAATAATCAACGGAGAGTGATAATGACGTCTCAACATGAAGAATAACGTCCGTTATGATGTGCAGGAGCATGGCCCGACTTGCCGTGGATTGTCAAATGGCAAAGACGAGGGTGACGGCTTCAAGGACAGATCAAGACTGCAGCTGCAAGCTCTTCCCTGCTTCAGAAATTGACTCCGTAACTTCCACCTTTACCTCAGTCTCTTCTTCAGGGTTTGCAGGCTCACAAAACTGCATTTGCAGCACAGGGCGATTCATGTGTTTGTCCACTTCCTCTTGTAATACATCTTGCTTCGTCAATGTACATCTCACGGTATAAATCTCCTTGAGTTTTGGAAGATGCTTGATACCATTGATCCCTGATGTCAGACTGCAATCATGTATCCTTATTTTTTCCATGTTAGGTGAGGTGCCCTCCTCAAATGTCACCTCCCTCAGTGCCGCTGAATCAATAAGCTCTAGGATCCTCAGCTCTGGGAATGCATTCTCACGGAAAACTAATTTCTCTGCACTATATGCCTTATCATAAAGACGAAGCTGCATCAGGTTTGGCAGTTCAGTTAAGGCCTCCAATTCCTTAAGCTCACAATACTTCAAGTCAATCTTCACCAAGCTCACGCATTTCCCAACCCATGTAGGCATCTCCTGAAGAAGCCCCTTCAATTTGAGCCGCTCGAGAGAGGGGAAAGGGAGAGGGGATGTAAAAGAAACCAACATGTCCAGCACATCTGCTTCACCCTTCTCGTTAGTACCCACACTGAGGGAACGGAGGGAGGACAGCTTCTGCACAGCTATACAGAACGCACTGCACTTTTTCTTGGAGGCCCCTTTCCCTCTCACGACTAACTTCCTTAACTGAGTTAGTTCCCCTAGCTCTTTAATTGCTTTTCGACTTGGGGGTGTTTAGATGCAAAAACTTTTAGAATTTGGCTACTGTAGCACTTTCATTTGTATTTGGCAATTAGTGTCCAATCATGGACTAATTTGGCTCAAAAGATTCATCTCGTGATTTACAACCAAACTATGTATTTAGTTATTTTTTTATCTATATTTAATGTTCCATGCATGTGTTCAAAGATTCGATGTGATGGAACGAAAAGTAAAAATTTGGAATTTTGAAGACATCTAAACAAGACCTTGTTCGCTTGATATCAACCTTCTCTAGTATTTGTAGCCCTTTTAAACTTCCCACTCCTTTTGGCACTTTAATGCCAGATGAAAAAGACCAACAGCTAGACAAGGTCATGTGCAGAATGGCAGTTGCATTACGATCACCATGGGTGGCTAGGTTCAATAAATGTAAGGTGCTGGGCAAATATTCACTTTCTGGTACCCTGCTGCACCGCAGGCGGCGAAGATTTTGGAGTTTAGTCGTGTTAGTTGGTAGTGCCGAAAAACTTGATTTCCGTATGTCTAGCGTCTGCAAGGCTTGCAGGTTTCCTATGCATCTTGGAAGAGAATACATGTCTGAAACCATATTAGGAAAATGCAAGTACTTCAAGTGTACCAGCAACCCTATGTTTCTGATGTCTTGTTGCTCTGCACGGAAACCAGCATTTTTAAGATCCAGAACCCTGAGCATCTTGAATTTAGATGAACAAAGTGACGCTATTGGCTCGAAAGGTTCTCCAAACACAGTAAAAGACCTAACACAGCTTAAGTCCATGCCAATATTCAGTTTGCTACTCGCATAGCATGATATGTGCCGGATGCTTTCCTTTGATGTAGTGGTGGAACTTGTATGCTCTTCAGCTAAGAAAACATGGTTGTCCTGGCTAGAGATTGACACTGCAATATCATGCACAATATCATGAACCCTGCAAGTCTTCACATTTCCAAGAGCATCTAACTTAGCTGGTTGAATCATGCTTCGACTGATGAGTTCATAGAAGTAACTTTCAGCAACTTCTTCAAGTGTTCTCCTATTAGTAGCAATTGTTACAAACCCTTCAGCTACCACCTATCCACCAGGTGTTTGCGTTCAATCTCAAAATCTTCGGGAAAGATGCTGAGATGCAAAAAGCAAGGCTTCAGATATGAAGGCAGATGGTTGTAACTTAGATGAACCACTCGCCTCAGTGCTTCAAGGCTAGGATTGGTTGCAAGCTCTGAAGGGAGCTGATTGTACAGATTCTCCCACTCCCTTGTATCCTTGTTGGCTAGTAGGCCTCCTATTGTCACTATGGCGAGTGGTAGTCCTCCACATTTGTTCAGTATCTTCTCAACTATTCCCTTGGTACGATCATCTTTGTCTAAGTCACCTGAGCTTTTATTTGTCTTTTTCAGAAACAAGCTTCTAGCATCTTTTTCCTCAAGGATTTCAGGTTGGTATATCTGTGAGGGAGGGCTACAAAGCTCAGCTAATTTGTGATTTCGTGAAGTCAATACTACACAACTGGGAAAGCAATACTCATGCAATTCCAAGCTTCAGGGGTCCAAACATCATCCAGAACAAGAAGATACTTTCTCTCCAGGAGTCCTCCACGCAGGTAGTTCATGAGGTGTTTTACTTCTAGCACTTGCCCTTGATGTTCTTCTAAGAATTCTTTCAACGAGAGAGCCCCAAAGAGTTGCTTGATCATCTCTTTGAGAAGCTCTTTTGGGTCAAATGATTGAGACACTGCAATCCAAGCACGGATCTCAAAAATGTCACCAAGCTCCTTGCTATCATACACTTTCTTGGTAAGAGTTGTCTTGCCAAGGCCGCCCATTCCAACAACAGATACCACTCTTGGACCAGATTTGCTTATTCCTGGCTCCATGTCCACCGGCACCTTAGGTTTGGCTATTAAGTCCATTAGTTTCTCCTTCTGTTTGTCCAAACCAAATAGCTGTGTTTCCTCAACATATAGTGCTGTGAGATTTCGAGTCAGCTCCATGTCAAGTGTCACATCACTGGAGATGGAAGGTGTGAGCTTGATCAAGTTGTACCGTGTGTTCCTCTGGCTCACCTCCTGGACTCTAAGTTTGAGAGTGCGTATCTGGACAGCAATGCGATGACGCGCTCGAAAGCTAAGCAGTTGCTGCACAAGGCTCTTGTGCTTGATGAAAACCATGAACTCCTCAAGACTGTCTTCAATGTCATAGGCCAAGTCGCGGATCAGTTCCAAATATGCCTTGAGCACCCCAGTGTTCTCACGCACTCCGTCGGCTGCTCTGAGGAAAGCTTGCATCATCCTTAACTCATCACTGATGATCCTAACAATAATGGAAAAAGTAGATAAATATGCTTCCCATGCTTTTTTATTATACTTTCTTTCATTCTAACATATTCCACCATATATAAAACCAATACATTATAAGCATTACAAAGATATACGATCCATTCAAAACAATATTTTAATGTTTGAAAATTTAAAAGTGTCCTAGCATATTGTACTCTACATTTTGGATTAAGAGACTACACTATAGATTCCAATTTAGTGGACTAGCCCATCAAATGTGAACATTCACAAGATGATAATTTAAAATTCATGGTCTCATCGATAAATTTGGGCCCTTAACTAATCAAATCACTTATTTTAGTTCTCTTTCTCATTTGTTTGATTTCTAGAACTATACCCGTACTCATACTTTATAACATCTACCTGATTGTGATAAATTTTGGTTACAAATTACTGTATGACTAGAAAAGCCACATCTTGCTTGGAGCATGTTATTGGATGAATCACGTTTTGTTGGGCTACTGTAGCTTCGTTTTATATCTCAACGACATTACTTTATAACGGCAAATTTACAGATCACAGTATCATGAGTAGTATTATATTGATCAGAGACAGATAATTATAAACCAAGGTAGCAGCAGTGGAGTATAAGAGTCGAGGCTATAACCGCAAGGTAAGTTTAATCATGGAGGACAGATGAAGATAACTTATATAGCAGATGACGAGGTAAGATTTGGGCCAGTATAGGGTGTTTGCATGTTCCCTCTTGGTGGAAGTACAGCAGTTGAGAATTGTGCAATTCCTGCTTACTAGTTTTCAGAATTGATGGTTTGATTTATAGATTGGCAGATTGTGTTAGTGCCTGGTTGTGATAGAAAATATAGCATGACGCCCAACAACAAATAAAGGCCCTATGACGCAGCCATTGCCATGTTTCAATACTGAAAGTCTGAAAAGTGTGTTTATTCAAAGACAAGGAAGTTTCAATATTGATGAATTCAGAACTTAAGATCAGTGAACAGTGCCTTTTCCCATTTTCCCCTAGGGTATTATTGCACATGTATGTAGCAAGGAACAGCTAGTAACATGTTATGGAGTAAAAAAAACTCGACACCTGGGGTTAAGACCTCCCCCAAGGCATTGAAGGAAAGGTAGAAGATTCTCTTCTGCATGGTTGAGAAAAGGCCACAAACCCTGGCTAATTAGGATGTGCCACTAACGGCAAGGACACACCTGCGGCCGCGTATCACGCTGCAACCATTAGTAGACCATGTATTTCGCTGAAAATAGCACAAGGAGTGGCCTTTTTTATGAGAACGGGAAGTCGAACTCTCGACTGTAGGTTGAGCTTCCTGCATCCCTACCACTGCACTATGTGCATGTTCTCGAGTAAAAAAAAAACAAAGATAACCTAGTGGGGGAGGGAAGAAATGGTGTATAAGATCAGAAGTAAAAGAGTGGAAATGAAATGCACCTGGATGTATGTATTGTTTTTTTTTCACGCAATCAGATGCATGTCTTTTGTACCTTGTTCAGTTAATGGAATCGAACAGTCATAACAATAACATTACTGTCTTTTGCTCTCTTTGCTCATTCACATATGGTTACTGATGAATGCAAAACAGATCAGGTTAACGCATCTAACGTACCCAAAAGTTTCCAAATTCTACAACCAAATCGAGATCACACTTTCACCCTCAATTGAAATAAATCCACAGCTCCACACTGCTATTGCTGTTTTTTTTACAGATGTACTGATCAAAGCCTTGCCAACCCATTTAAGTTACTGTAATCGAACATTATAAAGAAAATAAAATAGACCATCAGATCCCATATTAGGTTAAAAAACAAAGGAATCGAGATTAACTTTACATGTCTGCTTTAATCCAGAATACTGTGATAAGTAGTCATCACTTATGCACAGCAAGGTATTCTAGACAAGTGTGAATGCTACATTGATCAGTAACACTGAGTATTACTTTTTTGTAAAAGAAGTTTGTATTTGAGGTTGAAGTAAAATTGTACTTTGCATAATTACTCGGCACAAATTTCAGGTGAAAGTGGTGATAAGTGAACTGAATAGAAAACTGCATCAAAGCCATACCATGGAAATCGCATCAGGGTGCTCCTACGGATCCTCAAGTTCGTTGCAGGCTACGAGTGCGACTGGGTCTTAATTGCTGTCACTGCAGTTAACTGCTGTCATTGCGGTTGATTGCCAGCAGCTACAGGTGAGCTCCCTACGGCTGAGAGACTGAGGACGCAGGCCATATCCGCTAGGGCGCCGGGCACAGGCATGGGGCTTCCCCGCGGGCCGCGGCCGCGTAGCAGATTGCCGCGGGCTGTCCACTAGCCACCGTGGCTCACGCGCCAAGCCTCACGCGCCAAGCCTCGCGCCCGCCATGCCGACAGGCGGACAGCCCCCTCATGAGTCATGGCTGCGGATCCCTTCTTGCCTCGCCCCAGGACGTAGGGGAGGCAGGCGCGTCGACCAGCGGACGGCGGCATTGGCAGCATGGTCGATGCGCGCGAATGGGAGCACCGCAAAGAGGAGCCTGAGCGCGGGCGCGGGCGCGGGTCGTCGGCGCCGGGGACGAGACTGCTACCGAGGCGGAGGCGGATGGGCTAGGTGGAGGAGACGACGACATTGCAGTAGTGGAGCTGGCAGGGACGAAGCTAGGAAAAAAAATTAGGGAGGGCTGAGTTCACGGCGAACTCACGAGGCTATACATATATTGTCTTCCACTGTATCAACCATCATCCTTATGCATATATGAAACAAATGGTTATATATATTATATGTCCATCTTTTATACCATATTTCATGTGAAAATACAATACTTCAGAGTGCTCAAGTTAATAATTAGATAGAAAAAGGGCACTTATAGTGTATAAAAAATCTTGGATGTAGTTAAGCCCTCTTATCTAAACCTGTTATATTTATTGCTATAATATTCCCATTTGACAAATTTCTTCTAAATGTAGAATTGTAGATATATAAGTATACAACCAGTTCCTCTAAATTACAAAGAACGCAACTAGTATCTTTATTATTGTATCATAAATCAAATCAAGTTGTGAACTTCTCGTTTCTTACAGGAAATCGGAGCTAATTAGAGGAACTGCATTAATTAATATACCTTGATTATTGCTTGAGTGGACGAGTACCGATTCCAAGTGCTGAGTGATGTATGCGTGCACAGACGTTTAAGCCCAGGTGCCCAGCAAACATGCCACGCTCGCTACTCGGTGAACTGGGCCTAGGCCTTATTAGGTCGAAACAAAGCCTATCAGACCAGTTACGACACAAGGAAAAGATTTATATTATCTAAGTGGCCCATTTCGCGAATAGAACGCCATCTTCAACCTTGAGACAGACCGATTCAGCGACCTCAGCCCCGGCTACCTTACAGCCATGGCAGAAATTTCTTGTGGGGGCTCAGGAGGGGCTCTATGGGCTCGGCGGCAGTAGGGGGGGCTCGAGCCCCCCTTGCCCCATCGCTAGCTCTGTCCCTGGGAGCTGGTATCCTGCGTGTTGTTGTCCAAGGCTCGATCTAAACACCATACTTCGACTTCAATCCATCCAACCAATCACATACACAAAAAACATTACATATCTATAAAATCACTATTCCTCTAAACGGTCGTTTAGTTTATTTAAACAGCATTTAAATGGAAAACACATGCCACTTGGTAAATTAAACGGATAGACTATTTAATCAAGTTAGCCCTAGTAGGGCTCCAAAGGTGCTTCTCCTCCGCTTTCACCTGGAGCCCTGCCAAACCGGTGTTTTAAAATGGCTTCTTGGAAAGGAACCGGAGCCTTTTTTTACACAACTCTTTTTCCTATGTGCCATTATAAAAGTTTCAAATTTCATATGTGTCATTAAAAAGTTGAGCAGACAAAGGGGTTATTGGTCCAAACTTTTTTTGTCCTCCACGTCACTCCGTCCACATTCCGTGCGATTTTCACGGTTTGGTAGCCCTAACATGTGGGTTTGCCTTGTAAAAATGTCCCTCTCTCTCCCAATCATTGTAACACCCTAAAATTTGCATTATTTTGAAATAGGAGAATTGGATTTAGTTATGCAATTTTATGAACATTTTAACCTAGCGAAATAATAATTTTCAATAAATAAAAGCAACTATAAGGTTAGACACATGCTTGTACATACATGCCGTTGCATAATTTCCTTTATGTTGATTGGTTTTATTTCAAGAAGAAAAGGATTTCAAAAACTATTGAAAAATGCATTTGAAATATTAGGAAAGAAAAAGAAGAAATAGAAGATCACTTTTTCTCCCCCTCTCTGGTTTTCGGCCTTTCGGCCCAGCCCGCGCTCCGCAACTGCTCGGCCTCCTCAGCCCAGCAAGCCACTGGCCCACTTGGCCTCAGCAGCCGCGAGTCCAGCTCTTCTCCCGTGAGCCGCGCCCTTCTCCTCTCTCCGTGTCGCTGCCACCCTAGGGCCACTTGTCAGCGTCGTCGTTATCTTCTTCCTCTTGTTCGTGACCGAGCCGGACACATCGAAGGAGTCCGATGCCGCCCGATTCCTCCTTGCCGTGTCCTGCACGTCGAGCCCCTCCTCATAAGTAGTCACGCTCGCGCCGCCCTCTTCCCAACTCCAATCGCAAGCCAACACCATCGCCATTGAGCTCAAGCCGCCGCAACCTTAGTAGCCGCCGCTCAAGCTCGGGAGTAGCTCGACGAACTCGTGGATTCGGCCACCTCCGCAAGCTACCGAAGAGTTCGGGTCGTTTTTCCGAAGTCGCTGAGCCCCTTCTTCTTTTCCCTTTTCAATTTGGTTAGCTAATTAAGCTTCACCGCCATGCACAGGAGATCGCCGCCGCCATTGGAAGCCGCGCGTCGTCCTCCGTACGTTTCCGACTCCGTTTTTCACCCTTGGTGAGTTCGCGGGCATCTTCTCTACCTCCCTGTGCTTTTGGTTCATTCAATTACTCACTGTAACGCAAAATTGCTCAACGCCGGTGAGATTTCTCGTCGCCGGCCATGGCTTCCACCGTTGGGCTACAGTGCCGGTCGGAATCCCCTCTTCCCTCTCCCTCAGTTTAATCTTAGCCGTCCATTTCAGATCCAACGGCCCAGATCTAAAGATACCCTTTCGATGTCGATTTTGCAAATACGCCCTTATAATTAATGCTGACTCAACCCGCGGTCCAAAGCGCGTTTACAGACTTTTGTTTTCTCTATTTGAAAGCGTACTTTGGTTTGATTATGTTGAAATACGTTTTCAAGTATTTACAGTTTTGCCATTCAACTTGTCTTAGCCATAACTTCTCCGTTTTAACTCCGATTTGACCCGTTCAAATTTCGTTAGGTTCGTAATTTCATAATCTACATGATAGTGCTACTGTTTAGTAGGTTCTCCACTCTTAAATTCTGATATTAGATTTAATCTATTACTTTAATAAAGAAAAGCTTGTTTAAATCATATCTTTTTCGTTTTAGCTCCGATTTGCGTGCAATTCGCGTCTGTGTGATCCTAGTGAGATGTAGATTTGTTTTATAAACTTTTCAACTTATTTTGCTACTGTTGGTGTACTGTTCTAATTGTAGCTTTGTTTGCTTTGTATGATTGCTCTTGGATGATTGATGTTAATCGAGAATAGAAGGTGAGCAGTTCGTTGGTGATCAAGAATACTATTACGAACCAGGTCAACAGGATCAGCTAGATCAAGGCAAGTATAACATGGGACTATCTTTGTTACCTATTCACTTTAATTCACTAAATTCATCATGCATGTGATTACTTGTTAAGGATGCCTTAGTGTTGATCTTATTCCTTGAATCCTATGGTTATAGCATTGGGTAGTTTGCTAGTGCTCACATAAACAATGATCTTGTAATTTGATTAATGATATATGCAATAACACTAAAAGATGATTTTTAGCAACAAGGAACAAGAGGGCTAGAGTTTTCTCTAGATTCCTCTCTATAAGGACTTATCTGTAAGCGAACATCCGGGACTTACAGTACAACTTTGAGGGCTACATGGCTCTGGCTTTAGTCACATAAGAGGACATTTTCTAGCTTGTTAGTGGTTACCTTTATGGCGTAAGAGGGGTGTGTTCCGGGTTGGGTGTAGTGCGGCTGAGTATAGGCTGCGTGTCATTGTGCCATACGGAAGGAGGGCTCTACATTTGCAGGCCACGAAACCTAGGGGGCCTAACTTGTTAGACGAACCTTGGAAAGACTTCATAGTGAAACTTATCTGTCCAATGGGGAGTCATGACCTCGGACTTTTGGGGATCACGACTCATAGTGAAAGTGTACAACCTCTGCAGAGTGTAAAACTGATATATCAGCCGTGCTCACGGACACGAGCGGCCTTGGACCCTTATGGAATAGAGATCACTATTAATTTACTTGTTCTTGCTATTCATTATTCTCTTTACATGATCATGTGTTTATTATTGGGAACATTACCTACTTGTTGCTACTCAATTGCTTAAAACATGATCAACTAAAAGCTACATGCAGTTAAACCAGTGTCTACCCTATTTGAGCTTCATGAACCCCATGTTATATTTGTTGAGTACTTTTGTGCTCACCCTTGCATTCCCCCACACCTCAGGATGGACTCCCGAATGTGCAAATAGTGACTACTACTTCTACTTCCCTGAAGCCTGTGCTATGGAGCTAGCTACCATAAGATTTATCTATGTTTCCGCTTAGTTATGTGAAGACTCTGTGATATTATTCGTTATGTAATAAACATCTGTGATGATACTATTTATATTTGTCATCTTATGTGTGATTGATCTCTGGGCGCATATAAGATTATGCATTCCATTTGTTCCTTGAAAATAGGTGTGACAGATTGGTATCAAAGCTGTGTTGACTGTAGGACGCAAGCCTAGTTAGTAATGGTCGTGATTAGTTCCCTTTTCTTTACTTGTTCATGCTTATCACCTTACTCTTGATAATTACTAAATTTTTATGCTCCTTTCGTCCTATTCTATTATGAAAATATTGCTTCTATTTTAACTTACCTTTGGACTAAATTCTTTAGATGCCTCGTGCCCGTAAGACTGCCCGTATCACCACTGCCCATATCACCACTGCCCGAATCAATGGAGCTTAGGGAAGAACTAGAAGACACTGCACCAACCCCACCACCATCACCAGATCAGGCGCCAGAACCAGATATGCCCCAAGAAGAACTTGAACCTAAGGAGGAGGTTGTCTACTTGAGTGATGATGAAGATGCTGAGTTTGCCTAAGGTGGAGAACAGCCCCCGTCGCCTCCACAAGATGGTTCCGCTGAACTTGGTGTGCTGTCCTTTTCTATGGGTTGGACTATAAGGATTCATCACAAGTCAAGCTATGACACACCTTCGCACCATCGATTGGTTGGTATGCTTAGTGCTTACTTCATGGATTGGGATCCTGCGTTTGAGTACCTTTGCTGGGAGCATAAGCATCCTTTGGAAGCTACTTACTGGAAGTGCAATGTGCGTATCTTCGTTAAGGACGAGGAGATGGATACTTATCTGCTGAACCGGTGTTTTTCCCATAGTGGTTGTCGTGCTACTATAGAAGATGGCATAGAAGATGCAGCCTTTGAAGCATGCTTGGGACTTCGTCACCTCCGCTATGATGTTATGCAGGATGATCAATATCGCTATTTTCCCCGTGGAGACCCGGAGCAAGGATGGGTAATGATGAACCCTGGGAATTTGGAGTTAATTCCTCGAGTGATGGTGGATTTTAGTCATGACATGATGGTGAAGAATCGTCGGTTGAAAGCCTTGGTTAAAGCCTTGGGAAAAGACGTCAAGAGGTACCAAGAGGTGATAGATGGTCTAAGGATTGATCAAGGCATGGAGGCGATCTATGACTATCATGAACATCAAGCTTGTCCCTAAGAGTTGGAATACCATCTATGTAATAATACGATAGTACGAATAGTGTCGAGTTAAGTTGAGTTTTGTGGTGTCGTGTGAACTCTGTGTGGTTAGTTGAGTTATTATTGTGCTTATGTGTGAGTTGGTTTTTCTATGTAATGAGTGCTGGAGCTTGGTGGGCTTGCCTACAAAAGTTCCTAGTTAAAGATACTAAGTTTAAGTATGAAAAATAAATAGTTTAGTTGGGATAACCTTTTCTCTCTGTTCTGTCCTTTCTGGAGCGGTCTGCCTTTCCTTTTTATTCTCGGAATTAACTGTTCAGCAAAAAATTCTAAATTTTTTATGAGAGTAACTAGACCCACGTACCTTTCCAATGTCTCTGGAATCACCTTTTTATCTGTTCTGGATCATGAGATATAGACGTTACAAGATGAAGCTTCTGCGCAGTCGGCAAACCAGAAACAGTTTCTGTTAGGTCCTATTTTTGGTTAACTTTGTGATAGAATTTGGATTTGTGAGTTAAAGAAAAGTTGTAGATAATTTCATAAGCTTTCCAACCATATAAAGTACACCTCTACTGGATATCTGTAACTCAAGATAGGTCTATTTTACCGAACTACTGAAAATTAGAATATGTCGAGAAGGTTATCAGATTCCATTTGCTATCTCTAGAACTGTCTAATATGAGATAATCTCTAAGATTTGATATTGTGTTGGATAACAGATGTCTGGAAGAGGACGAGGTCGAGGCCGTGGTCGTGGAGTTGGTCCACCACCAGATTCATGAGCTTTTGGCAATACAGACCCAGTTGATGGAAGCTCTGGTGAACAATCAGCAAAACCAGCCAGTTGGAGGAGCACCTGCGCGAGATAAGCGTGGTGAATTTTTGAAGGGTCATCCCCAGTGTTCACCCATGCCACTGATCCATTGGAAGCTGATGATTGGCTTCGTGCGGTGGAGAAGCAGCTCAACATTGCTCAGTGCAATGATCAACAGAAGGTGTTGTTTGCTTCGGGACAACTACAAGGAGCAGCTCAAGACTGGTGGGATTCATATCAGTATGACCGTCCTGTCAATGCTCCCATCATTACTTGGCAAGAGTTTACAGAGAGTTTCAGGTCCTATCATATACCTGAGGGAGTGATGGCGCTGAAGGTCGAGGAATTCCGCAACCTAACACAAGGATCTATGCCTGTAGCTGAATATCGAGACAAGTTTGCCCAGTTGTCACGTTATGCGCCGAATGAGGTGGCTAATGATGCCGATAAGCAGCGACTTTTCTTGAAGGGTCTACATGATGGTCTTCAATTGCAGTTGATGTCCAATGCTTACCTAGATTATCAAACATTAGTGAATCGCGCTATTGTGGTGGATAACAAGCGCAAAGAGATGGATGCTAAAAGGAAGAGGCTTCAGGGACAAGTATCTGGAAACAACACTCGCCAGCGCACTGGTTTTCAACAAGGCTATCAGCAGAGGTATCCGCCTAACCAATGGAATCATGGTCAACTTCCTCCACGTAATCAGTTTCTGCAACGTCCTCCTTATCAGCCGCAGAATAGCAATAACCGCCCTCCACAGCAGAATGGGAACCAGAATCAGCGTCAGAGTACCCCTAACAACAGTCCAATGAAGACTAGTGCTCCTAATACTCCCACCAAGTGTTTCCGATGTGGAAAAGAAGGTCACTTATCTTATAACTATCCTGAGAAGGTCAATCAGCAAACCCCCCAGAAGCAGAATAGTAACCAGAAGGTACCATACTACGGAAAGGTGACTCATGTGTCTGAAAAAACCGCGATGGTGGAACCTGAAGTTATGCTCGGTACGTTCGATGTTCACTCCATTCCTGCTACTGTTCTTTTTGATTCTGGAGCTTCGCATTCATTCATATCTCAATTATTTGTTAAGACCCATAGCATTCCTTTATGTGCCATGAGAAACCCCATATTAGTCAATTCACCTGGGGGAAGTATGCAAGCTTCCTACCAATGCCTCCCTATTAATCTAATTTTAAGGGGGGTAGAATTCAAAGTGAGCCCTATAGTGTTGAGAACAGCTGGGATTGATCTTATTCTGGGACTAGATTGGATAAAACAAAATCAGGCAGTGATTCAATGTAAGGAAAAGGCAGTAGCCCTGACAACACCGAAGGGAGATCGAATTAGTGTGGAGATCGTAGTGCAGAAGCCGCAGACAGCCACAGTGAATCGACTTGATGATAATGTCAATCAGGAGGATCTAGTTGTGGAGGAATTTCTGGATGTGTTCCCCGATGACTTGCCAGGTATGCCACCCGACCGCGACATTGAGTTTATTATTAAATTATTGCCTGGAACTGCACCTATAGCTAAGCGTCCATATAGAATGGGGGTTAATGAATTAGAGGAACTTAAGAAACAAATAAAAGAGTTGCAAGAGAAAGGTTTTATTCATCCTAGCTCTTCACTGTGGGGAGCTCCCGTGATCTTTGTTGACAAGAAGGATGGTTCCCAAAGGATGTGTATTGATTATCGGTCACTTAACGAGGTAACTATTAAGAATAAGTATCCACTGCCTAGGATTGATGACTTGTTTGATCAGTTGAGAGGTGCTTGTGTGTTCTCTAAGATTGATCTTCGTTCTGGTTATCATTAGTTGAAGATTCGTGCTACTGATATACCAAAGACAGCATTTACAACACGGTATGGTTTGTATGAGTATACAGTAATGTCTTTTGGCTTGACTAATGCTCCTGCGTACTTTATGTACCTGATGAATAAGGTATTTATGGAGTATCTCGATAAGTTTGTAGTAGTGTTTATCGATGACATATTGGTATATTCCAAGACTAAGGAAGAACATGCCCAACATTTAAGGATGGTCCTGCAGAAACTCAGAGAGCATAAGCTCTATGCTAAGCGTAGTAAGTGTGAGTTCTGGTTGAAGGAAGTTACCTTTTTGGGTCATGTGGTCTCTAATGGTGGAATATCAGTGGATCCTAGCAAGGTAAAGGATGTGTTGAATTGGAAGCCACCAACCGATGTGGGAGAAATTCGTAGTTTCTTGGGATTGGCTGGATATTATAGAAGATTTATTGAAGGGTTTTCCAAGCTTGCTAAGCTAATGACAGCATTGTTAGAGAAGAATGCTAAGTTTGTGTGGTCTGATAAGTGTCAGGTTAATTTTGAGGAATTAAAGAAAAGATTAACAACAGCCCCGGTGTTAGTTTTGCCAGATTTGAGTAAGAATTTCTCTATCTACTGTGATGCATCTCGTTTGGGTCTTGGTTGTGTGCTTATGCAAGAAGGCAAAGTAGTGGCCTATGCATCGCGATAGTTGAGGAAGCATGAGTTAAACTACCCTACTCATGACTTGGAGTTAGCAGCAGTGGTGCATGCTTTGAAAATATGGAGGCATTATCTGATTGGGCATAAGAGTGATATTTACACGGATCATAAGAGTTTGAAGTATATTTTCACCCAGTCGGATCTAAACTTGAGACAACGTCGATGGTTAGAGTTGATTAAGGATTATGATTTGGAGGTACATTATAATCCAGGCAAGGCCAATGTTGTTGCAGATGCTCTTAGTAGGAAGAGCTATGCTAATGAGGTACAAGTAGTGCCTATGTCGAATGAGTTGTGTGCTGAGATTGAACATTTGAACTTGGGTATTGCCATTAATGTAGTGGAATTGGTGATAGAGCCTGTATTGGAGCAAGAAATACGTAAGGGTCAGTTGATAGATGACAGAATAAAGGAGATAGTTGGGAATATACCAAAAAGTAAGGCACCTGGATTCCATTTGGATGATAAAGGAACTCTATGGTTTGGAAAACGATTATGTGTGCCTGAGGACAAGGCTATAAGGGAAGTAATTCTACGTGAAGCTCATGAGTCTGCTTACTCTATTCATCCTGGAAGTACCAAGATGTATATGGATTTGAAAGAGAAGTATTGGTGGTATGGTTTGAAAAGAGATGTTGCAGAGTATGTTGCATTATGTGATACATGTCAGAGAGTTAAAGCTGAACATCAGAGGCCTACAGGATTGTTGCAACCGATGCAGATACCTGAGTGGAAGTGGGAAGAAGTTGGTATGGATTTCATAGTAGGGTTACCCCGCACTTAGAGAGGTTTTGATTCAATATGGGTCATAGTGGATCGTTTGACCAAAGTTGCTCACTTTATACCAGTCAGAACAACATATTCTAGTGCAAAGTTGGCTGAACTGTATTTGGAAAGGATAGTAAGTTTGCACGGTGTTCCAAAGAAGATAGTGTCAGATCGAGGCACTCAATTCACATCATATTACTGGCAGAAGGTTCAAGAGTCATTAGGGACTAAGCTGAATTTTAGCACAGCATATCATCCTCAGACAGATGGGCAGACTGAAAGGATTAATCAGATATTGGAAGATATGTTGAGAGCTTGTGCTGTGCAGTATGGTACTAGTTGGGATAAGAGTTTGCCATATGCAGAGTTTTCCTACAATAATAGTTATCAGAAAAGTCTACAGATGACACCTTTTGAAGCTTTGTATGGTAGAAAGTGTAGAACTCCGTTGTTCTGGAATCAGACAGGAGAAAGTCAAGTGTTTGGTCCCGATGTGCTTAAAAATGTTGAGAAACAAGTAAGAATGATTAGAAACAATTTAAAAGCAGCTCAGTCAAGACAGAAAAGTTATGCCGATACTCGACGGAGAGAATTGACTTTTGAAGTAGGAGATTATGTCTGCCTAAAAGTGTCACCTATGAGAGGTGTGAAAAGGTTTAACCGGAAAGGAAAGTTAGCACCGAGGTATGTCGGTCCTTTTAAGATCTTAGAGAGACGTGGTGAAGTGGCGTATCAATTGGAATTGCCTGAGCGCTTAGCAGGTGTGCATAATGTGTTTCATGTGTCTCAGTTAAAGAAATGTTTGCGTGTGCCGGAAGAGCAGATACCGTTAGAGGAACTCACTATTAAGGAAAATCTCACCTATGAAGAGTACCCAGTAAAGATATTGGAGACAGCAGAAAGAGTTACTAGGAGCCGAGTTATAAAGATGTGTAAAGTTCAGTGGAGTCGGTATTCGGAAGCAGAGGCTACATGGGAAAGAGAGGAAGATTTAAGAAAAGCGTACCCACAATTGTTTGAGTAAGCGTCGTCCGAATCTCGGGATGAGATTCATTTTAAGCGGGGTAGAATTGTAACACCCTAAAATTTGCATTATTTTGAAATAGGAGAATTGGATTTAGTTATGCAATTTTGTGAACATTTTAACCTAGCGAAAAAATAATTTTCAATAAATAAAAGCAACTATAAGGTTAGACACATGCTTGTGCATACATGTCGTTGCATAATTTCCTTTGTGTTGATTGGTTTTATTTCAAGAAGAAAAGGATTTCAAAAACTATTGGAAAATGCATTTGAAATATTAGGAAAGAAAAAGAAGAAATAGAAGATCACTTTTTCTCCCCCTCTCTGGTTTTCGGCCTTTCGGCCCAACCCGCGCTCTGCAACTGCTCGGCCTCCTCAGCCTAGCAAGCCGCTGGCCCACTTGGCCTCAGCAGCCGCGAGTCTAGCTCTTCTCCCGCGAGCCGCAACGGGCCGGCCCAGCTGTCCACAGGCCGCCTCGCCCCGGCTGCCACGCGCCCTTCTCCTCTCTCCGTGTCGCTGCCACCCTGGGGCCACTTGTCAGCATCGTTGTTATCTTCTTCCTCTTGTTCGTGATCGAGCCGGACACATCGAAGGAGTCCGATGCCGCCCGATTCCTCCTTGCCGTGTCCTGCACGTCGAGCCCCTCCTCATAAGTAGTCGTGCTCGCGCCACCCTCTTCCCAACTCCAATCGCAAGCCAACACCATCGCCATCGAGCTCAAGCCGCCGCAGCCTTAGTAGCCGCCGCTCAAGCTCGGGAGTAGCTCGACGAACTCGTGGATTCGACCACCTCCGCAAGCTACCGAAGAGTTCGGGTTGTTTTTCCGAAGTTGCCGAGCCCCTTCTTCTTTTCCCTTTTCAATTTGGTTAGCTAATTAAGCTTCACCGCCATGCACAGGAGATCGCCGCCGCCATTGGAAGCCGCGCGTCGTCCTCCGTACATTTTCGACTCCATTTTTCGCCCTTGGTGAGTTCACGGGCATCTTCTCTACCTCCCTGTGCTTTTGGTTCATTCAATTACTCACGGTAACGCGAGATTGCTCAACGCCGGCGAGATTTCTCGCCGCCAGCCATGGCTTCCACCGTCGGGCTACAGTGCTGGCCAGAATCCCCTCTTCCCTCTCCCTCAGTTTAATCTTAGCCGTCCGTTTCAGATCCAACGGCCCAGATCTAAAGATACCCTTTCGATGTCGATTTTGCAAATACGCCCTTATAACTAATGCTGACTCAACCCGCGGTCCAAAGCGCGTTTACAGACTTCTGTTTTCTCTATTTGAAAGCGTACTTTGGTTCGGTTATGTTGAAATACGTTTTTAAGTATTTACAGTTTTGTCATTCAAATTGTTTTAGCCATAACTTCTCCGTTTTAACTCCGATTTGACCCGTTCAAATTTTGTTAGGTTCGTAATTTCATAATCTACATGATAGTGCTACTGTTTAGTAGGTTCTCCACTCTTAAATTTTGAGATTAGATTTAATCTATTACTTTAATAAAGAAAAGCTTGTTTAAATCATATCTTTTTCGTTTTAGCTCCGATTTGCGTGCAATTCGCGTCTGTGTGATCCTAGTGAGATGTAGATTCGTTTTATAAACTTTTCAACTTATTTTGCTACTATTGGTGTACTGTTCTAATTGTAGCTTTGTTTGCTTTGTATGATTACTCTTGGATGATTGATGTTGGTGTGTTAATCGAGAATAGAAGGTGAGCAGTTCGTTGGTGATCAAGAATACTATTATGAACTAGGTCAACAGGATCAGCTAGATCAAGGCAAGTATAGCATGGGACTATCCTTGTTACATATTCACTTTAATTCACTAAATTCATCATGCATGTGTTTCCTTGTTAAGGATGCCTTAGTGTTGATCTTATTCCTTGAATCATATGGTTATAGCATTGGGTAGTTTGCTAGTGCTCACATAAACAATGATCTTGTAATTTGATTAATGATATATGCAATAACACTAAAAGATGATTTTTAGCAATAAGGAACAAGAGGGCTAGAGTTTTCTCTAGATTCCTTTACATAAGGACTTATCTGTAAGCGAACATCCGGGACTTACAGTACAGCTATGAGGGCTACATAGTTCTGGCTTTAGTCATATAAGAGGACCTTTTCTAGCTTGTTAGTGGTTACCTTTATGGCGCAAGAGGGGTGTGTTCCGGGTTGGGTGTAGTGCGGCTTCTGTCCTTATGAGTATAGGCTTGCGTGTCATTGTGCCATACGGAAGGAGGGCTCTACATTTGCAGGCCACGAAACCTAGCGGCCCTAACTTGTTAGACGAACCTTGGAAAGACTTCATAGTGAAACTTATCTGTCCAATGGGGAGTCATGACCTCGGACTTTTGGGGATCACGACTCATAGTGAAAGTGTACAACCTCTGCAGAGTGTAAAATTGGTATATCAGCCGTGCTCACGGACACGAGCGACATTGGACCCTTATGGAATAGAGATCACTATTAATTTACTTGTTCTTGCTATTCATTATTCTCTTTACATGATCATGTGTTTATTATTGGAAACATTACCTACTTGTTGCTACTCAATTGCTTAAAACATGATCAACTAAAAGCTACATGCAGTTAAACCAGTGTCTACCATATTTGAGCTTCATGAACCCCATGTTATATTTGTTGAGTACTTTTGTGCTCACCCTTGCATTCTCCCACACCTCAGGATGGACTCCCGAATGTGCAAATAGTGACTACTACTTCTATTTCCCTGAAGAATACTAGACTTGTGGTCAACCAGTTGACGTGCCTTTGCTATGGAGCTAGCTACCACAAGATTTATCTATGTTTCCGCTTAGTTATGTGAAGACTATGTGATATTATTCGTTATGTAATAAACATCTGTGATGATACTATTTATATTTGTCATCTTATGTGTGATTGATCTCTGGGCGCACATAAGATTATGCATTCCATTTGTTCCTTGAAAATGGGTGTGACAATCATATCCTTTGCCCATCCATGGCGCCCCCTCTCAGTGCTTCCGCCTCCCGTCTGCGCCAACCTCCACGGCCTACTTTCGTGAGTGTCTAGCCGCTTGAATGCCGCCTCGTCGCTCTTGCTCCTCTAGGTCCACGACGACCTCCAACTAGCCCGCGCGGTGGATGGGCGCCATGGCCGTCAACGGCGTGCTGCCTCCTATGTGTGAGGACGGCGTTGTCACGCACGCTCAATGCGCTCCATGAGCTCGGGGACTGCCTCTAGGATGGGTATGCATGGGTTTATCCCTAGGTGGACATATGTGATTGGGCTCAAATTAAGCAACTGACATGAAAATGAGAAATGGGTCCAAGATGATTTATCATCAAGCACATAATTGACAAGTAATAGTTAAAAAATTTAAAAAGGGAATTTGATGGATATCTTTTTGGTTTATCTATTTGAAGCTTGTCTATATTATGGATGGTCATAACTGGGGTTTCATAATGAATTGACTAGTAAGCATAATTGAAAAATAAAGAACGAGACATAAGGGATTGGATATGGACTTCTGTCACTTGAAGAGATTGTTAAATCAAACCAAGGATGACATTCAAGCAATGGTTGTGATATAAAAGAAATGGATTTCAATTGAATTCTTAGTGTTCACTCAAGACACGGTCTGACTTGAGGATGGTTTGGTATGGAAAATATAGCAAGGAAAGGGTTTGAGGTACTAAACAAATGTAAAGTGCAAGAGAGGGCTTGGTGGCCAAGGTACCATGGCTAAGATCTAGAAGAGATTACATGCATTGAGTCGATGAACTAACCGAGATATGAGCGGATCACACTATGTGGAGGATCAAAATCATTTTTGAATCATGTGAAGAAGTGACTTATGGATGAAAAGTTTAGTCTTGATCATGTTGTTGGAAAGATTCTAAGCCACTAGCTCAAGGAAATCATGCTCATGATAATAAAAGTGTTGAAGACCCTCAAATGATGAAGTTGGAAAAAGTGACAATATTTTAAGAATAAGAGGCTCAAGTTTGATTTAATTTTTATATCATTGATCTTGAGTATAGGTATATCATACTATCAAGATGAATGTAACACTGGTTACTAGACGAAGTCTAAAAGTGGTGAAAACAACCCTAGAAAGAAACCCAAATGTTTAACATTAGAATCTAGAATTTAGTAGCAGAAGTTGACAAAATCTGACCGTAACAGCTATATCTGATAGAAACCAGCTAGGTTGGTTTTCACTAATTGCAGCCCAAGTCTAGTTTTTTTGTGTGAGGGCTATTTATGACCATCCCACGCCCTTGGCATGTTGTTGATGCTTTGAGAGCTCTCCCAGTCCTCCATTAGTGGGATTTTGTGTGAAAAGTGAGATATACTTTTGGTTTGTGAATGAATTTTAGTTGTGTGAGCCTTGGTGAGCACTTGTGAGCTGATCCTAACCCTTGAGCACTTTGTGGCTATGTCAAGCAATTTGGTGCTGCATTTGTTACTCTTGGAGCTTGACTCCTAGATGGCTAGGCATCGCCCGCGCCGCGAGCACCCAACTTGTTGAGTCCCACGAGATCATTTGTGAGGGTTGTGATCTTACCTCGAGAAAGGAACAGATCAACTAGTAGAGATGAGGAAAAGTTGTTGAAAGAGACCCGCTGAAGCTTGGCCGTGGGAGGTCCCTCATGGCTTTCAGAACGGAGACGTTAGGTCCAAGATGGTCCTGAGCTCCGAGAAATACATCTTGTGTCTTGGCCTCTGTTGCTTATACATGCTTCCGCTTATGTCTACTTGGTTGTGCGTTTGTGGCTGCAGGCTATACGTGAACCTTTCTATAAGAATACTCAAAGAAGCCGCAAGACAAGTTTAGTTCGTAACAAAAGAAGCATGGGGAAGAAATTAATGTTTGTATAGGTTAGCTAAGTAGGTTTTGGAAACCAGCCATGCCAGTTTTGGAAACCGACGAGTATATTGTAGTTCATCCAGTAAAACTGGCTAGGCCGGTTTGGAAAACTGACCATGCTGGTTTTGGTAGACTTTATGTAAATAGTTTTAATTGGTTAACTTTGTTGTTGATCCTCTTCATCCTCCTCTAGACATTAACCTGGTCGTTTAAACATGTGTACGGTGACATGGACTATGTATATATAATTTGAGTTAGCTATTTTATATGTTAATTATGACATATGTGTAATTGGATTATTTGGCTTTCCTTTCATGATAGCACTAGGGAGTAATTTAGATGCAGATTAGGATGTCACTGTATAATATTTTTTAACAACAGAGGAGTGTAATTAAGATGCAAATTTGAGATTAGGATGCACTGTATATTATTATGTTTTGGATATTATTTATAATATTGGCGTGAGTAATTTAGACGTAAATTGAAGGGATCATTTCTATTATTTTTATAATAACGGCTGCAGTCGATTAAGAGCAAATGAGCCTAATGTGCACCATTGTCAAGAGTTTCCAAAATGGACGATTAAATGTTTTGCCTTTTTATATTTTCTATTATTTTATATTTTCTATCATGTCTCATGGATTGACATGAAAGCACCAAAAATGAGTCAATAATTAGTGATAAGAATACTAAAGGGTTCTGTCAAAATTTAGTGCAGGTTTATGAATTTTTGCTAAAACTTGTAAAAGTAATTTTTTTCTTATCTCTCTATTCATATTCGCTAATAAATCGGCTCTTCTTGATAACATAAACATTGATTTTATAAATACAAAGATACTATACTTCAATCACTTAGGATCTCTTTACTACCCCTCCGTTCCAAATTATAAGATATTTTGATTTTTCTAGATACGTGACTTTTGCTATGCATTTAGATATACATAGTAAAAGTAATGTACCTATAAAAATCAAAACGTCTTATAATTTTGAAGAGAGGGAGTACATGGGAAATGACAAAAAAAAAACACCATGGGAAGTACTCTATCCATTTTTAAATGTAACCACAATTAACTTTGGTGCGTCTAAAATAAACTTTGACTTGATGCCATGGCAATGAAACCACAATAGTAGGAAACAATTTTCAAATAATCCAGTTGTACTGCTCTAATTTTATAAAATACCTTCAAACGTTCCAAGGAATAGAGTTTGAATCTAATATGTGTTTGTACCTATATACATTATATTTTCAAACCTCACTAAAAGTTTTGCCTCAAGATGCAAGCTATCTATATCATTTTTCACTATCTACATCATCTCTCACTAGTGCACGTTAGCTCACTAACTTTCAATCTATTAATACAAACCATCCACATCACCTCCTGTAAGTGCAATTACTATTTTCAATATATGAGAAATGTACATAGCATCCGTATGGTTTTATTTGTTTCGCTGTTTCATTATCTTATAATTCAATCTAATTCTTTTAGTGTTATATCGAATTCTTTTATTGTCATGCCCAATTTTGATAACAATCGATGCAAGAATATGTAAATCTAACTCATACCTGTAACCATCATATTTTTTAAAAAAGTCTTCTAACAACGCGCGAGTATGCTTTAGTATTACTTGTTATGTAAAAAGAGATAGCAGAGGAAGTACCAGATATCGTCCTGCACGCCAAGCAGCAGGCCCGTCTCCTCTTTCGCGGCCGATGAGGCGACACCGAGCGCGCTGCCTACCAGCGTGGTAGCCATGCCCAACGCGGTCTCCGCCATGGCAGCACCCTCCATGGTTCTTCTTCTTCTTCTTCCCTGCTCCTCCCACTTTTCTGTGCGCTACATCTGCTTTCAAGGCAGTCGGTACTCTCGAGTTCAACTGTTTGCTAATGTAATTACAGCAGCAGGGCAGAATGGATCTGATTTGGTTGCTCCCGTCTCGGCGTCTACTTTGCGCGAGCTTGATGGCAAGCAAAGGGAGCACCAGCAGCGTCCTGCTTTGCCCTGGATAAACATTGTTGGAGTCTCCTGACCATGGCTGTGCAAGGAGCTGAAGCTACGCATTAATTGATTCCTTGTTGCCGATCTCAAGGCATCCTTAGTGTCTGGTCTTGGGCTAGCCAGATGCCGTCCTTTTGTAGCTCTTTTTTTTCCCCTCTCTCTCATGATCTGGTAAAATTGAATCACAGAGCATGCATGGCACAATAACAATGTGCGATGAAAACCTTTTGATAACAGCATGCGAATACTGAAAGCAGCTCAATAGCTGATGGAAACACATTCTATTTACGGTAGTATTTGTACGGCACAGCACAGTTGTAGTCGTTAGGACGAAACTTTGTTATGTATTTTAGCTATATATATGTTTCTTTATTCCTGAATCTTTAAAAAAAGCTATATGTTGATTTGGTTGCTGGTTAGCACCATCAAACACTAGTTTGGTGAGCTTGGTAAACCTCCCTGCCCCTGCACATTTATTCAGGCTCTTGACAGAGACGGAACCAGCGATTCTGACTAGGGGGGCCAAACAAATATAATCATATTTTTTTAGTGTGCTAAAATATACGTAATTATATGATTCAACAACTTTTTAAATATTTTATACTATTTATAACCAAAATCATAATATTTGAATAAAAAATAGGTGAAAATTGATATTTTTTAGCTGTAAATTCATATATTTATATAGATATTAAAGAAAACTTACTGTGCTTGGGGGGGGCACGGCCCTGCTGGCCCCCTGGTTCCGTCTCTGGCTCTTGATCTTCTCGAATTTTTAAGAGTTGCCAAAAGAAGAATCGTACATTGATTCCCATGTCAGGAAACTATTGGGTGCAAACCACCCTTACGGTGGAAGCGTGAAAAAACCACTAAAAAATACATATCTAGAAGTTGATTAATTTTTTTAGAATGATACACATTGCATGTTACATCTATGAGCTTCGTTGTGGTACTCTCGAATAACCGTGAGCCGTTTATTTAATTAGATCGGATGGTTAGAATCATCTACTACTTGCAAAAATTAAGATACAGAATTAATTTATCAAAATTCATACAAAAATAATAAAAACCTTGGACATTTGCACTAGAAGACAACAGTCTTCCATCCGGTGCAATTTTATGGCGTGAAAGTGAATCCGAATTCCGAAGTCTCTAAAACATAACTGCACGAGGTCATGGTGGCTGAGGTCGCTGCACGGGGTGGAGGTCATAGATCCACCGCCTCCAAGCATGGATCCGGCAGTCCCTGTGCTAGATCCACTCCGGTGGAGCTCATTGGTGGTGGAGGTGCCATCTGCACGGGAGGCCCATCGGCGGCGCGGAGAACTCATGCGCAGCAGCGGAGCAGAGGTGTCCCTGGAGAGCGGTAACATATCTCCAATAGTAGCAATAGGGCCATGGCCCCAGTCCCTTGCCTCCGCCACCGCCGCATTGCCCCTGTGGTGCTGCCACCGCCAATTCAATACGATGTGGCTGGGGTTGCTATTGCGTCGTCGTTGTTGACGGTAGTTAACATACATCATAAAACCGTCAACCTACCTTGCATAAATGATTAAAATGGATCACCAACATAGACTTAAAGGTTTAAACTAATAAATTTCATGAGTTTTAATGAATCTATGTTTTCAGTAGGATTTAATCAGAAAACTGCCAAGGGGGACCTATTCGTCAAAAGAAATCATAGAATTCCGCTGCGGGAACTATGTGGGAAGGTTCTACAAGACTCCAAGAGGCTTTCCACCAAGGAAGACCACATGTCTCTGACATGTGGGGCCTGTCGGCCCCACCTAGAGGCCTCCCGACCTGTGGGCCCTTCATGTCAGCCTCTCGTTGCTACGTCGGTTCTCCCACCGCCTCCTTGGATGCATCTCAGCCGTTATTTCAAGTCGGTTTGATCCAAGGGCTGCGGATTGATGCTCAGAGCTACATATACAGCCTGCACCCCTCCCAAGGCATAAGCCAAGTTAGATCCTGAGAGCTGAGAAGCCAGAAACCCTAATTTCATATGTCTACCAGGATCTAGAGTTAGCAACCAAGAGAAGATTAGTCCTCTATAGGATCTAGTCTTGTATTAGAGATAGAGAGATAGAGTGAGAGAAAAGAATTTGGAGGAGCTCTGGCCTGTCGGTGCTCTCTCTACGGCTTGTACCCTGGCGGAATCAACTTCTTCTTGAGCTTGCTTCTGAGATTTCTCTGGTAATCGACTTCTAATTCAAGTAAGCATCTTGTTCATATTGTTCTTTAGGTTTACGACTCTCTTTTGAGTACTTTGATCCTTATAGCTCTTGGATTGAAGTAGTATTCATAGTGTAAGTGTGGTGCTTAGACTCGGTTACTCGTAAATGTACCCTAATTTCTAGATCGGTGGTAGCTCACGAGGGTGACTCTTATAGCCTCGTTGATTCCTCTATAGTCCACCTCTCGTTAGTAGGCCTAGCAGGACCTTATTAGTATAGAAAACATACTCTGTCTGTGTTTTCTCTAGTAATATCCCCAGAATTGAACAATAGAAGACAAAACTTACCGAAGTTAGAACTAGAAGACCTTAGTAGTCTCCTCTACGCTCCTATTCTTTAGCCTTGGTTGTGAAGTTGGGTTAAGTTAAGACTTAATTATCCTCACCTTCATTCCTTTGGGTTCGATATTAAAACTGGGTTATTCTTAGTGAAGTGCTACAACGGTATAATATCTGTGTGCTTGCGGATAATTCTGTGTGCATTAATTTATACCAACAGTCGTCTTCATCTTCGTGGTCGTGTAGGCGGTCCTTGCTGCTGCGGCGATGGGCGCACCATGTGGTTTTCTCTTCCTTAGGCCATATCCCCTTTTGCCTGGCATCACCATTGCTTGGTGGATGGACGAATCTGTGCAGGCATTGGCCAGATCTGTGTGCTGCCGGTCAGATTCCCCTAGATTGCCCAGGCTCCAGCCGTGGTGGTCCTTCATTGCTAGAGGGTCCTATGCTGGGCATGGCTACCCATCTGGTGCTTCTCAGGCGGATGCCCCATCCCCTCTCTAATGTGGCACCTGGTAGTGGTGTCACCCAGATAGCATGTTGTTTGGTTGTCTTGGTGGTTTCTTGGCGAAAGCCTTGCTCGGTTTCTGACAATGCGGTGACAATGACGTTCTCGAATGTCATGCTCCTCCTTGGAGGAGCAGTTGAAAGGTCCTAATGGCTAGAGGGTTGAATAGCCTATTAAAAATTCTACAACAGTACTAAAAGAAGTGATTAGTAAATAAGATGGTGAAGCGAATTTTGCGCTAGCACTACACTTGTGTTGTAAGCCACCTACCCAATTCTAATCTCTATGATCTCTAGTTTATCACACAAGGGCTAAGTCACTAATTTACACCTAGGTAATCAAGCTAGCAAGAGAACTACAACTAAAGAGCTAAACTAACTACACTAACTAGCTACAAAAACCACAAGCTCTATACAAATAAATACACAAAGTAGAGCAAGAGAGTGGTAGAGGTGATATACCGCCATGGCAAGTGATCAATCAATGAATACCAAAGAATACCAAGGAGACAATGATGACACAATGATTTTCTCTCCGAGGTTCACTTGCTTACCAACAAGCTAGTCCCCGTTGTGATGATTCACTCACTTGAAGGTTCATGAGCTAATAGGCACCACATGCCTAACCTGCAATTGGGTGCCACACAACCAACAGAAGATGAGGATCCACAAGCCACACACAAATCCACTAGAGTTGTCTTTGGCTCTCTACCGAGGAAGGCACAAGAACCCCTCATAGTCACAATGATAGGAGCCTCCGCTCGATGATCCACTAAACACCGGGCCATCTAGGTGTTGGCAAACACCAAGAGTAACAAGATCTCCACCAGCCCAAATCGCCCAACTAGTGCCACAAGATGCTAGAACACTAAGCAATGCACTAGAGGGTCTCCAATCTCACTCAAGATGATGAAATCAAGTGTGCAAGTGAGTGAAGTGGTGTGCTCAGCTCCCAAAGGGTGTATGAAGGTGTGGAAAGTGCCAAGAGAGTGGCCAAGGCCTGCCACCACCTCTATTTATAAGCCCACAAGCAAATAGAGTTGTTACCCCTTTGGAGTAGCTTCTGCAAGGTCACCGGACACGGCGGTGGTGGCACCACCCTAGGGGTGGTGGTGCCCCCAATGGTCGACTTCAATGGCTAGTTTGATTGGCGCGCGGTCACTGGACACACAGCGGTGCCACTGGACATGGCACGGTGGTGCCACTCCAGCCCAGCTGCCCGTTTTCCCTCCTCTCTGGAAAATTAGGGCGGTGCACAGCCATGGGGTGGCGGTGACCGCGGCGGTGCCCGTCCTGGTTACCCCTGCTCTCTGTTGAAAAGGGACGGCACCACCGGATAGGGTGGCGGTGCCCCCGGCGGTGCACTTCGCGCCTGTGGCGGTGCACACCACCACTTCTGGTGCCAGCCCTCTCTTTCTCCTTCTCAGCCAAGTGCAGGTGGGCACCGCCCTAGGGGTGGCGGTGCCAACCCAGCACCTCCCTCTCAGCCTCCACCAGTCGGTCACCGCCACAAGGGTGGCGGTGCACCGGATAGGGTGTGGCAGTGCTCTCGGGGCAGCACCCCGAGCCCGGATTCACCTCCTTTTCTTCACCTTTTTCACCACCTTTGCAAAGGTGCTAACACTCCAAGTATTTCACCATCACGTGCAAGTGTGTTAGCATTTTCACAATCATTTTCAAAGGTTAATCACTTTCTCATCGATTGTGCACTAGGCCTAAAATGCATATGCTTGTTTTCCAACACCTAGTGGCACTAGATGATCGAGTTGTCCGATAAGAGCTCCCCTCTTAATAGTACGACTATCTATCCTAAATGTGATCACACTCTCTATGTCTTAATCACCGAAAACAGAATGGCTCTATGGATATCACCTTTGCCTTGAGCCCTTTTTGTTTTTCTCTTTCTTCTTTTTAAGTTCGGAGCTTGATCATCATCACATGTCCACACCACCACCATGGACTTCATTTCATGTGGCAATATCCATCCATGAGTGCCACCTAGCTCCTTCACTTGGGTTGGACCAACCTATCTCACATCCACACTTAGAGCATAGGGTTAGTCCAAATAGGTTTCATCAATTAACCAAAGCCAAACTAGGGCTTTCAGCAGTTCAAGAACCACTCCTCGTCAATCTGGCCAATAGTTTTAGGGTCAGCTCCTGTATGGCTACAGGTGGCTTGGGCAGGGCCTCTTTCTAGTGGTAGTTCCTAGGCGAAAGCCCTGCTCGGCTACTAGCGTTGGTGGCTGTGGTGCCCTCAGCGTCATGTTCCTCCTTGGAGGCATCATTGTATAGGACCACTGCTCTGGTCTCGCGCCTTGGTCTCTGTGGCCTTCTGCACGGCAATCTCCATTGTCCGTGGTCCTTGCCGCATCGCTAGTTCATGTTGGAGCTCCCTGCAGTGCTTGTGCATGTGCTTATTGTCCGTCTTTGCAATGGTTGCTCCTAATATAACGTCGTTTGGATCGTCTTGGCGGATGCTTTGCTGTCGTCGTTCAGTTTTTGTGGTAGATACTTTGCAGTTATCATGTCTCGGGTGGATACTCGGTCCTCGTTGGTTACTTTCTTGATGGATGCTTTGCCGCTACCATGTATCTTCTGGCGGATACTTGGCCGTCGTGAGTCTCTTCCCTAGCAGATGCTTTGCTGCCAACGTCTGCTATGGTCGTTTGGAGCTCCCTTCCGGTAGATACTTTGCCATCGATGCTCATGCCGTCTCCTTTGAGTGGATGCTTTGCCACCATGGGATGGGTTGAGTTTCTCTATAGGCAACCGTTGCGTTAATGTCTCTATTTTCTCAGGCTCAGTCTGCTTATGGGGGTGTCGTGAGGGTCCCCTTTTCCCTGCTTTTTCTTGTTCTTTGTGTTTGTTATAACCTTAGTTACAGGTGGCTCATCCTATACTAATGAAACTTCTAATTTTCTTAATGAAATACGTGTTCAAGGACACGTTGGGGAAAAAATTGAACTGCTGCAGAAGCTTGTAGTCCTAGTAATGGGCCGGGTAGCCTAGCCCACAAACTGCTCTGTTGTTCTGTCATCTAACTTGTTACAAGTCAAGTACCGCATACATAGCCGCTCCAGAACGCACGGCGGAACTGCAGTGAGACGAGATAACGAGCAGTCGACGTCCGGAGCAGGGGGCAAGGGCAAGCTTGAATTGCCTACAGATCTCTCTACCATCCGGGCCGGCGAAGATTGGCTTACAAGAAGTAATCAGTTTGTTTCCATGTCCATGGGGAACACGAACAAATAAGGCAGCAGTACCAATCTACCAGAGCTTGATGCCAGTACAGAAGAAACTAGGAGATCACATATCTCAGGCCTTCTTTAGTTCATGAGTGAAAAGTTTTTGACGTCACATCGGATGTTTCATGAGATGTGAAAAGAAATATTCACATACTAATAAAAAAACTAATTACATAACTCGCATGGAAACCGCGAGACAAATTTATTAAGGGGGTGTTTAGTTGCTGGTGTGAAAATTTTTAGGGTGTCACATCTAAGGGATATCGTAAGGGGTGTTCGGATACTAATAAAAAAAACTAATTATATTAAGCTTAATTAATCCGTTATTAGCATATGTTTACTGTAGCACGACATTGTCAAACCATAGATTAATTAGGCTCAAAAATTTTGTCTCACAAATTTATCGTAATCTGTGTAATTAGTTATTTTTCGTCTACATTTAATACACTATGCATGTGTCCAAACATCCGATGTGATGTGGTGAAAAAATTTTGGGAGGAACTAAACACCCCCTAAGCCTAATTAATCCATCATTAGCACATATGTGTTACTGTAGCAATTATGGCTAATCATGTACTAATTATATTTAAAAGATTCGTCGCAAAATCCCTATAAATTATGTAATTAGTTATTTTTTTATCTATATTTAATGTTTTATGCATGTGTCTAATTATTTAATAAGATGAGATGAAAAGTTTTTAGGTGGAACTAAACTCTGGGCCTCGATGGGAGTACATTTTCATTCTGTCAGACAGAATTCCTTCCTCGTGGTCCAAGAACAGACATCAGAATCAACGATTCCACGAACCGAGATGAGATGATTCCACGAACCGCGTGGTGGCCTGGCGTCCTGGCCTCTAGATGTGCGCTAGTATCACAGGCAGAGCAGCTGAGGGCGTCCTCGATGAAAATCGCCGGCAGCAAGCTATTTACAGACCACGTCATCACGTGGGACCTACATTTAATCTTCTTTATTTTCTTGACCTTCTCTCTCATTGGTGAAAGCAGCCGTATGCATGCGAAAGATTTCTCATGCGCCAACAGCAGAGCCCATCCCACCTCGTTTCTTGAGCGGGACTAGCGACGAGAGAATAGCAACAGTTTTTTGAGCGGCCAGGCAAAAACACGTCGCTGGTAGATAAAGGCCCAACATTCAACATTAACTCATTGTCAGTGCTGAGGTCGAGCGCCAGCTCGGCTGACACGTCTTCGCAGTGGCGAACGGCCTGTGCGGGTTCGATCCCTGATCCACCGCGTTTTCTTCACCGGGGTTTTCCCAGTATAAATTTCACCTCGCACGGAGGTGGCACTGCTGTCGTACCTATCAGTCGTGTACTTCTAGTCTTAGATATAGGTTGTAGGTCTAACTTACGCACTAGAGGTGTGAGTGTGTTAGGGTGTGTACGTGTGATGTGAATTAGTGCGTCAGTTTAGATACTACAGCTTGTAATCGAAGGTTAAGACAATAAAAAAACTCATTGTCAGTGCTGCCCGGTGCCCACACGATTCTTCTTCCTTGAGCTGCTTTTTCCTTCTTTTTTTGTTCCTCCAACCAGTGCTCACTCATCCATCCACTGGAATTAACCGAGAATATACACGCACTTGCAGGAAGGGGCGGGCATCGCATCTTGGATTTGGATCCGATCATCCGCTCCTCCTGTTACGAGCTGACTCTCGCCTCCTGCTGTCAGCCTTGTAGTACCGAGGAAGAGCCGAAGAGGGAGGAGCTCTTCCCTAATATTTGAGTGCCCCAGCAAGGCCGCAATCCTAGGCTTCGAAAGGGCCTAGTGGGCTTCAAACCCAACTACTTAATCGGGTTGGGCTTTTACTCTTTCTCACCTTCTAAATGGACCTAGCGAGCCTACATCTCTCTAACATTCCGAATCCCGTCACAAAACTAGCACGACGCACACGAGTAGTTAATTTAGAACTCTTTTTCTTTGTCCTTGTAGAAGAAACAAGTTTTTATCTTGTGTGAAATTTGATATCTAAAGCGCTGTAATAATAATAAACAAAGGATGAAAGGGGCTGGAAATTGTTAACAGTTCTAACCAAATCAGTAGCAACTTTCTATTATGTCACTTGATCCGACTGGTAATAACCAATTTGCCATGATTCTGATTGGACCGGAACAAACATTTAACTCTATCATGTTGGTATGAAGTTTTTCGGTGCATCATGAATGGCTTAGTGCATTCTCACACCAAACAAATTCGAATTTGTATTTTCCGGATTGTTATGCATAGGAATTTGGAAGCCTATGTTCAACTATGTCTTCTCATGCTCAGAGTCCAACTAATAGTGGCTGGCCAAAACTTTGTATTATTTTTTATTTCAAAAACACTCACATATTAACATCTGTAAAGGGTACACCAATTTTAGAAAGCGAGGGGCACATTTAATATTTGTCCTCTCTTAAAGATCAGGCAGAGACGTTGTCCTACCAAATGTTGTTCTAAAACAGTTTTAGCTTTACTAGAGAATCAGCTCCATTAAAAGTCACAGCCAAAACTGTTTTGGTCATAGCTGCCTACTACATAGGAGTATACCACTACTGTAAGTTCAAGATTGACCACAAACTGATAAGTGATATTTAGCCAAGTTGTGCTCTTTCTAATAGGTTCACAAACTTAATATAAATATATAATCCCCTAGGAAAACTTAATATAAATATATAATCCCCTAGGAAATGGGGAGACAAAATTCTAGACATCATGATAATTTACAGAGAATAAATATATTTACATTTATTTAAATTTAAATTTAAATTAGACTATGCAACACCTGACCATTGTGGATTGCATCTTGATTTGCTGTTTTTTAATTTCAATAGTAAAAAGTATGGTTTTCATTCAGTCTCATATTTGCATGTCGTTGAAAGAAAATAAAATACTTATTCCCGTACAAATTCTCCCTAATGTTTTTATGCATTTACAACACATATGTACTACAATAAAGCAGTGATCAGATTTACAATAGTACAGCAGAGTAACAAATGGACAAATCACAAGACTTGTAGGCAAAGTGTTGCATTTATCTGTACCTAACTAATCCATTTTTGTTCAAGTAATATTTATCATCTTTTGCCTGACTTAAATCTTTGCAAAACATGATCATGGTGAAGCACAACATTGCTAGATAGCAGAAGATGAGCACAGAAGAAGCCAAGAAGGTAGATGTGGTTTTTAAAATGACATGGTTGTAGACTGATCAAAGATCTTCAGACCATATTGGATCACAACTAGCTGGCAGGAGATGCATTTCTTATGGGTTTGTACCCCCTCCCCCCTCTCTACAAATTCAATGGTTCCCTGCCTATAATCAAAAGTCTATGTATTTCGAAGTTGAAGGTCTGATGCATGTTCTCTCTCTCAAGTGCTGGCTACATAAATCTGTTGGAACTACTCACTGTACAAATTTCCTGAACTAATAACTATATTTACAATCTATAAAGATTTCACGATCGAACTATCACTATTAAAACTATATTTACAATCTCAAGATAGATACTCTATATATTTTTGCAGCCATATACACAAATTTAACACATAGCATCATTTCGTTTTGAATTAGCAAACCAACCCAATCACCTAAGATCAAAACAAGGTATACCAACAGTGGTCACAGGACAAAAGCAACATGAGTAATTAAGCAGTGAGATAAGAAACGATATGATACGAGTCTTCCAAGTTACATAGCAATATATCACACAGAAGATAAAGTTCAATAACTTAGATGCCTCTCACGCAGAGGTGACATGTAGCAAATTATTTAGCAGCACTGAACACCATACCAGAAACCATCCTTGCTGATTACCACCATCCCTGCTGATTGTTTATTTGTTTAGGCAGCCTTAACACCGTGCCAGTAGCCATCCATGCAAAAAGGGTCGTCATCGTAGTCGGGGACCTCGATTTCGACGTCAGCGTACCCGTATTCCTTGAGCTGCTTGAGGATGTTGTCGCGCTCTTCACGCTCAGCCAGTTGTTTAGCGACAAATCTTTCTTGCAGCTCGAGGAATCCCAGATCGAAACTAGGAACGGGTTGGTACAGTGGGGGGAGGGGGTTCTCCGCCATGAAGTCGATATACTCCATGCCCAACCTGGTCTTCTTCCTCCTCTTTCCGCCCCCCGCCTTGGACTGGCTGCAGGCGGACTCGCCGCCATCCTCCTGTTCGTCCCCGGGCCTGAGCCGTAACGGGAACTTGAGGGGCACATCCCCGGGCCTGAGTGGTAACGGGAACTCGAGGGGCACGAGATTCTGTAGCACCTTCTTCTCCTTCTCAATCTTCAATCCGGCGTACGCCTTTTCCTCGTCGAGCTCGAGATTCTTCAGCATCAAAAGGGCACGCTCCTTCTCCGCCTTTTCTGATCCAGCTCCACGCTCCTTCGCCGCCTTCTTTGATCTGGCTGCAGCATAGGAGCGCTCCTTCTCTGCAGCCTTCCTTGATCCGGGTACGGCTCCAACATAGGCCTCCATGTCGCGGAGCCGGCCAAGTTCTAGATCTGGATTGTGAGGTGGTTGCGGCGGCGGCTTACGGCCTTGGACCGAGGAAGAGGGACGAGGCTCCCCCACCCCCCCTAATATATAGTGAGTTCCCCCACAAGGCCGCAACCTTAGGCGTCGAAAGGGCCTAATGGGCTACAAGCCCAACAACTTGGTCAGGTTGGCTCTCTCTTTCTCACATTCCAAATCTCTACTATTAGTGGGCCTTCATCTCTCACGTTCCAAATCTAATCTCTCTAAATATGAATTCTGCAAGCTCGCTGCTCTAACTAAGCGCATTGTGAAGCATCCCGTTCCTCCAGCACAGTAGCAAGAGGGCGACTCCGAGGCGATCTCCACTGTCCGCCGGCTTCCTCACCTCCCGTGGCCTTTTTTTTGGCGCCGGTGGGCTGGGGGAGGTGAGGATCTGGTGGAGGGCATATGTTTTCCCTACTATTATAGTAGTTTTAGGTAAGGTAGGGTTGGATTCCTTCCTGATGAATTCTTCGCTGGGAAGTTTTTGTTCTTCCAAAGCTTCTCTTTTGTCGTCTTTGTCCATCGTCAGTGAGTCTCGGTGCTCGTCGACAACATCTTTTGCAGGGGTTGCGACAGTGACGGGTTTGCCCTTGCTATTTTCTTTTGCGTCGGTGTTCGTTTCCTCTGTGTTCCTTCCTATGTTGGCGGTGCCCATGTTGTACCCGGTGATGCTGATCTTGCTAGCCATGGCTTGGCGACGAGTATGTGGAGAAGTTTTGGTGGATTTCCACCTTCCCGTGTGTTCGGGTTGGTGTTTTCAGATTCCCCTGATGGGTTTGCTGTTCGTCGTCTGGAGTTGGCCGGTGAGTCAACTGGCGTCAGATTCTGGCGACGACAAGGAGATGCCAGCTTGCCTTTGGCCAGTGCGTTCAACGAACCTGCAATACACCTTGGGTGTGTTCTTCATGGGCTCCTTAAACTTTGAAGTTTCTTCGTCGATCCGGAAATCGGCCATGAGCCTCATCTTGTGTTCTCTTCATTGCGGGAGATGGAGAAGGACTAGCTTGCGGCAACATTGGTTGACGACGGCGAAGGCCACGAGGTGCTCCTTCCGAGGTCTTAGTTGTAATTTTTCTTTTCTCAAGGAGTGCCCTTTAGGGGATGGATGTAATCTTCTTCCTATATTAATAAAATCCAACCCTTTCTAAAAAAAATATGAATTCTGCAAGCTGCGAGAGGGTTCCAGAGTCTTGCCCCAGCTACACGAGAGAGCGGTTGTTTTTTGATAATGTTGATGGCTTGAAGCAGTCCCTAGGCTTTGCTCATGGCCTAGGGGTTGGGAGTTTTGGGAGGGAAGGGGGCTTGGCGCTGCTCTGGAACCGCGATGTTCATGTGAAGTTCCAGAGTTGCGACAAGCTACACATTGATGTGTTGATCTTGGACCCGGCTACACAAGAGGCTAAGTGGCGTTTCATTGGCTTCTACGGTGAATCAAGACGGGAATTGAGATTTAGGAGCTGGGAATGCCTGAGACATCTTAATACTCAGAGTGTTCTTCCATGGCTATGTGCTGGCGACTTTAATGAATGTTTGGAAGCTCATGAACAGATCGGGGGGCAGGTTAGATCAGAACGGCAGATGGATGGCTTCAGAGATGCTGTCCAGTTTTGTGGCCTCTCTGAAGTCTGACCTGGGGTATATTGGACTGCCCTATACCTGGGACAATAGGCAACATGGGACTGATAATGTGAAGGTTCGACTCGATAGGGGTTTGGCAAATGCTGGTTTCCTCAACCTTTTCAAAGAAGTGCGAGTCTGGCATGTGCAAACTACTGAATCCAACCATTACAGTCTTGTCATTGAGTGTGTGCAGGGAAGAAGACAGAGAGGTAGGCGACGCTTTCGTTACAAAAATATGTGGCGTCGGGATCCGTCTTAGACTACCCGCACTCATAGATCTCTATATTCATCCTCTATACGTCATGGTCAGCAAGATTCTCTCCTCTATACTCAATTCTCTCGCACCTATCCATCCTCTATATCATCCTCTATCCACTCTATTCACTGTGGGATCCACTTGTCATTTTATCTAAATATATTCATGTGTGATCTAGTTTTGAAGAATTTATTGAGACGAATTTAATGGTGAAATCAAATTTTAATTTGGATTTTTGGTTTGTGAGTTATAGCATTTTTCTTTTGTTTAGCTAGTGGGGTCCGCCACTATAGAGTATAGAGTAAGCACAGTACTACTCTAAATATAGAGTGAGAGAAATGATAGAATATCGTTTTAGAGTACCCAGTGCAGCAGTTTTTACTCTATATTCATACTCTAAAGCTTTAGAGTATCGTTTTAGAGTACCCACTGCGGGTAGTCTTATACCCAAACTGTGGAGGCAACAACAGGGTGGGGGCGACTCGCTCCAGAACTTGGCACGCAATCTGGGCACGCTTGGTTCGTCGCTCTCTGCATGGGATCAGAGCACCTTCGGCTCTGTCCATAAGAAGTTGTCACAACTCAGGAAGGAGTTGGAATGGGTACGGGGACAAAACATAGGAACCGGCCCAACTAGAGCTGAAAGGCGTTTGATGAAGGAGATCTCCAAACTATTGTCCAGGGAGGAGATGATGGAAAGGCAACGATCGAGAGTGGAATGGTTGATGGAGGGGGATCGTAACACCTCATTCTTCCAAGCTAAATCAAAAGAAAGAGCAAAGACTAATAGGATCACCGCGCTGCACCATACCGACGGCTCCGTGGCTAGCGAGCAGCAGGAGCTGGTGACGGTAGCGAGGGGTTTTTACTCGGAGTTATTCATAAGGCAGGAGAGCAGTTGTCTGACGCAGTCGCCTAGAGCCGCCATCGGCTGGAGGCCTTGGCTGGAGGCCTTGGCCGGCGCTGTGGCCTGGAGCCGCAGTTGCCTGGAGGCCTCCACACGCGCGCCCTTAGCCGACGTGCGGAAGGCGGCGTCCGTGGAAGGCGGCGTTGCGGCGGGCGGGCGTACTTGAGGCGGTCTCGCGTCCTTGCGGCCTCGGTGCGGCGGGCGTCCTCGCAGCGGTGGCGGGCGGGAGTACTCGCGGTGGCGGGCAGGTGTACTCGCGGCGGCGACGGACCTGGCTATGGACGTCGGGTGAGCTGAAGAGGCAGCATCGGGGAGTGCGCAGGACAGGAGACGGAGGGTGAGGCCTCGCGCAGTCGCGGTTCGCACCTAGGTGAATGCGGGGCGGCGGACGGAGGGTCAGGCCTTGCACTTCGCTCCTAGGTGGTGGATGCAGGACGGGTTTAGGATGAGTGATGAGGCGATCTCGTCCGTTGGATGTGAAAGGGCAGATTAGAGGGATCTCCCCTTCATTTGAAAGGTTGGTTGGGTTTTGGGTGCATTTGTTTGGGTACACTTATAAGATATTAGGGGTCCCTTTGGTTGGACTGTGGCTTTTGCAAAAGCTGCTTTGAAAGGATAGTTGAAAGCCCGTTTGGTTTAGCAGTGGCTTTTGGAAAAGCTACTGTCATCTTCTCTCACTTACAAGCGGCCCCCGCCTGTCAGCCTCACCACATCTGTCTTCTTCCTCTGGACAGAGTTCGACGTGTGTAGAATTGTTGGGCGGGTGGGGGCTCGCCGGCCTAGGCTCGCCGAAGAGGGAGGGTCACCGCCTAGGCTCGCCAGGGAGCAGCGCCCACTGGATTTGGAGGGAAAGGAGCTTCGCACCGGCCATGGCAGGGGCATGGGAGGGGAATGAGCTCCCACCAGCCATGGGAGGGACAGGGGAAGGAGCCTTCATCTCTACTATTAGTGGGCCTTCATCTCTCACGTTCCAAATCTAGTACCATCTAAAAAATAAGGGAGTGACTACGCGTCATTCGGATGATTTTGTTTTAATCCATCAATCAGATTTTTGTCCAACCATTACATGACACGTAGCTTCCTGGATCAGAATCCGGTAGATAAAATAAAAAAAACCAGATTTTACAGAGGCATTAAACAATAAAAAGTGATTGAAAATTCCAACAACCAACACCCAGATCTTATCCAATGGAGGACCTCCTGCTGACGTGCAACATTAGAAATGTTTAACCAGCTAATTAATGTCCAGCATTCATCGATTACTAAAAATGTTCACTGTTGTAGCTAAATGAGACCTTTCACAAGAGTTAGAGATCAAAAGTGCAGAACAATTAACATGCCGAGACAACTCCTTCAATTTTTCTAAACCTGCTCACCTGAGTATCGTTCTAGCTGCTAATCAAGAAAATTGGCTTGATGCACTGCTATTGGGTATCTCTGAACACCTGAAAGAAACATAAAGACAGACAGAACATACCGAAACTGAGTACAGGCAATTTAATAGTAATGATGAAGCAGAATATCTACTGATACATAAATACTGAAAAATTGACAACAAAAAAACATAATAGTGTATTCACTATTGCATGATGAAAGTGGCCCTTCACAATTTTAAAGCATGTTGCTGCACCATCCGAACTGCACCCCAACACTCTGAATATTTGCTTCTATCGAGTGGGTGAACAGAGTTTCTAAAAACTGAACTAAACTACAGTACAAAACACAAACAGAAAACGTAACTAAAGTACAGTACAAAATACAAACAGACTGCTAGGCAGAGGTTCAGATCAAGAGCTGCACTTTAGTCATAGCAAGGGAAAAGAAACCAACAGCCTGCTGCTGCAACTAGCTCAAGGATTTGACTGCAAAACAAAATACTGCTACTGCACTGCTTAACTGAAAGACGGAAAGCAACTGCTGAAAACTAGCTGTTGTCTGAACAACCAAGAAACAAACAAAAGAGAAGTATTATGCGGCTCAACTGCTACTAATGAACAACAAAGAGGGCACTGCACTAGAACTAATGCTGCTGAACAGAGACTAAAAGGAACATTTAAACTGAAAATCATAAGCTAATAGGAACATTTAAACTAAAGAATCATAAAAACTGAAACGGAACAAATCTTTTTTTTTTTTGCGACGAAAACTGAACAAATCAACAACTTCTAAAACTGAACCACTGAAAAAACTAAACCGATTACTGAAACATATTATGTGATACTAGCCAATCAAAAGCATGTATGTAAGCAATAAATTAAATATTCAAAATTGAAACAATTACCATTTGAATAAAAGACATAATAAGCACAATGAAATGCGCATTGAGACCAAATAAATTGCAAACTGAAAGAACATAATCAGAATATAACAAAAATTGCAAACTGAAAAGTGTCTAAACCAATATTAATGCTAACTGAAAGTGCCTACGTGGCGGCAGGCAGCAGCCAATAGGAGCATTTGATAAAATTCTGAAATGCTTTACAGCTGCTCTTCTTGTAAGCAAATGACATGAAATGTACTTCAAGATTGGTTGAAGTCAGACGATAGATCACCCTTGTTAATATAGGAGTAATTAGTATTGATCAATCATGTATAAGTTCTTGTCTCCTTTTGATTGACAAATATTATTGATCAATATATGGCAGCTGGCCCTCCAACCTAACATCTTTGCAGCATATCTTGAGTAATTTGAATAAATTATTTTGTCAGTTCTGGGTTCGAAGCCGTCTCTCTGCAGAATTTCTGGGGGGTAAGACTTTGCTTCGGTTATTCCCTTTCCCAGACCCCACTCGTGTGGGAGCCTCTGGCATTAGGTCTGCCTTTTATAAACATATTATTATTTTGTCAGTTCTTATAAACTCACCAAAGCTACCCGCCGAAACAGAGGAAAAGAAAAGAAATACCAAGACAGCCCAACAAGAAACTGAAACAGCCCAACAAGAAAGAAAAGATAGCACGAATCTCAACAAAATCGCGGCCACATGAAACTGATTGATTAGGAGACACAATAACAACCGGAAGATGAATAGAAATCCCCTCTCTTAAAATAGGATTTATAGAGAGGCTACATATATCTGTAAACACTTATCGGAGAAATCAAGCAAGGCAAACATTATTTGCCTGGCCTCAAGGGCCAAGGGCCACGTACGTGACTCCTTGCCTTCCTGCCTTCTCTCACGCACAGCCCTAGGGCGGCAGCAGCAAGCAGGCGCCGCCTCTTCCTCTCACCGCCACGGCACCACGCCGTCGCTGAGAGATTAGACCCCCCTCTTCCATCCCTACAACCTCCACAGCTACTCCAGTAGGACCTCGTGTCCTATCAATTTGCCTCTAGAATTAATGATAATTTTTGTTTACTGTTTTATGAAAACTGTGCCTGGTATGGTCTATGTAGGTAACAAAATCAAAGATGGAACAGGTATGTAGTTTTGTCTTTGAAAGCAAGAAAAAAAGAACTGGACACGGCCAGCTGCTCATGTGCATGTAGGAAGCAACATGGACATGGAGTTATGGATGGATGTGCATTTATAATTTCTAAACAAAAACTATTTCTTGGCACGAGAATTTCTTGGCAGCTTATTTTCATATACAATCAAATCTAGAGATCCAACTAACAAGAGAAGAGTAGGCATGTCAATGGTTCCGCCTGATCCAATTGCGAACGGCTTCCCCGCCAGGGCGACTCGCGGGGCGAACGCCCTCATGACTTCCCCCCCCCCCCCGCCGCCGCCCCCCACCCCTTCCTCCCCCTCCCCCACCCCGTCCGCCACCCCTCCCCTGCCCACCATCAATGCCCGCGTGAGGCGTGCGCCTGCTCCGAGCCCGGCCACGTCGCTGCCACCTCCGGGCACCGTCGATGCGGACCCCGCCCTCGGCATCACCGGATCCACGGCCGGTGTAACACCTCAGGTGTTTAGCTCCTTAATTGCATTACATTTGCATAAGCATAAGCAAGCATCATTCATTTCATGCATAAGCTTATAATATGTAAAATATGCTTTTGAAACAATGCCACATATGTTTATATTTCATGTGAAGTAAGAAGTGAGTAGTGTGCAAAACATAGGTATCTTATGTGCAATTTCCTTGGTGAGATATGTCAACCACTTTAGTGTAACATAATGAGCAAATGTTATGCAACACACTCATGCAACATGTGCAACATGGGCTTGCAACATTTGGGTGAAAGTATTGAAATACTTGTTCCAAAGAATGTGACACTAGGAACTTTGTGCAACCAATATGTAGAGTGGTTAATTAGGTCTTATAACACCTTAATTACATTTAGGGTAAGTAGTGGAGCAATGTTCATGTTGACCAAAATTACCAAATTGCCCTTCCAAATGTTGTTGACTAGGTTGGACCCCTAGAGTGCTCTGGTTTGACCAATTAAAAAGTTTAGTTTAGAGATCTTGCATGGAGGAGCAACCTTAAGCAAAGTTGTAGAGAATTTCATAAGGAACAAAAGTTTTAATATGGCCATCTCATGAAAATGACCAGAACATGCTCAAAAATGGCCCACAAGTCAGTATTAGAGGCTGCTTTGAGACTTAGCCATTTTGGCTAAGTGTGGAGCTGAAAACCGTTTCACTGTACCTCACTTTAGCAACTTGTAACTCACAAACTAGGCCAAACCAGTCCTGGAGCCAATTGACAAAGTTGTTGTCCACACATAGCTTTACAACATTGTCAATATCACCATCACCTAGTTCTAAATGGTTTAGGAGATATGGTGTCTAGAAAATCGGGTTTCAGTCGGCTTAGTGACTGAAACTAAGTTTCAGTTTCAAGGGGCACCACTTTGGAGCCTTATAGTTTCAAATCCAGGCCGAACCAGCCCAAACTCCAATTGTCAAACTTGTAGTCCTCATGTAGCTCTACAACATTGCCAACATCAACCACGTCTGGTTCTCACTGGTTTGGGAGTTAATCGACGACGAAACTGCTCTGTCAGTCGAACGAGAACGACCTCCATTCAGTAAACGGCGACGCCATGTAGCCGGCTCGCGTCGTGGCGCTCGGGCAGAGCCCGGTGGCCGCGTGGCGCTCGCGCCCTGCCATCGCCTCCACGTCGCGAGCTCGCGCGCGTGAGTGAAGTGGGAGTCGACACCTCAGTCCCCATCACCCGCGCTCACTCTCCTTCCTCCTCCCTCTCGCTCTGGCCGGGTTCACCGAGGCGGAGAACGAAGGCGCCATTGTCGCCGCAGCCCGCTCTGTGCTCGTGCAAGCTCACCGTCGCACCCCCGTCCTCCAAATCCCGTCCACCGCTCCACCCGAATCCCCTCTACCTCCTCCAACTGTGGCTTGACCGGATTGTGTCGAGGTGAGGGCGAATTTCATTTTCCGCCACCGGAAGTCCTCGCCGGCGCACTGTCCGCGCGGCGGCTCACCGTGACCAGCTCCCTACGGTCACCCTCCAGTCTTCCCGCTAAGTGTTCTGGGTTCCGGGATGAGTAGAGCAGCCTAGGTGATGACGCTACCGGTTGGGATGGCCGGCACACGCCGGAACACCGTCGTGCGCTGCCGCGCCATGGCCGCCGGTGCGGTGCTCACGCGGCCAGCGGCACTCACTCCACCTCTGTCCTCTTCCTTGGCATGGAGGGGTCCGCCATGTCCTCAGCAAGCCGTAGTACACCTCACTTAGGTCCCTGGCCACCGGAGCTCGCCGGACCGCCACCGGGTGCCGCCTCCGAGCCGCGGTCGCCATGGCCGTCGTAGTTAGGTTGGGTTAGGGTCAGCCAAGATGGGTCTGGTCGATACGGAGGGTCACGGGGAAGCCGTTGGTGCTCTTCCCGTCGCCGGAAGCGCCGTCGTCGGCGAGCTTGAGCTCGCCGGAGTCGCGGCCTTCTTCCCCCTTCGCTCTTCTCTCTCTGACCTGCGGGCCCGCGCTGTCAGCACCCGCGCGCGCGCGGGATGGCTAAGCAGGCCGCGCGTGTGTCGCGGGCCGCGCGCGAGCGCCGTGGGCCGCGTCCTTTCCCGGGCCGGCCCAGTATAAAATGAGATCTTTTTCATTTTTATTTATTTTTGCTACAGAATTTCGGATAAGTTTGGAAAATGTAGATCTAGGGTTTTACTTGCTCAAAAAAATCATGAGATAAATTTTGTTAGGATCTGCATGAGGTGTAGTATTTTAGAAAAATATGAGTTTGCTATGTGATGTTTGTTTTCTGGGATATTTAAATAGGTCTTTGAAATGTGTTTTAAATCACATGCAAACTTGTTTAAATTATTTCTTAAGTTTCAGTGTTCCAAAAATTATGAAATTTGGTGAGTAGGTTAATTTATACTTGCTCTAGCTTTGGTAAAAATTTGGGCAGTAGTGCTTAAGTAATTTTCAAGTTATAATGCTATCTTGTTATTCTAGGAAATAATTAAATGAATTTTTGTAAATTTTCTACATGTGCAATGTTCATATAAATTTTTGGAGAATGTCTTGGTACCCTAGAGTGTCCAAGAAAATTTAGAAATCTGTTGTTTGACACTTTTTACTGTGCTTTGTTATTTATACAAAAATCAGCCTTTTTGGCTTGGAAATTTTGTGTAGGAAGTTCCTGTGAATAAATTTAGTTCAAATTTTTACAGTAGCCTCTTCTTGGGTCAGAGAGTCCCCTGTAATTTTTGTAAAATTTTAGGAGCAGTTTACATATATGTTTGAAATTCCACTTAATTACTTAAGTAAATTAAGAAATGAATTTAAATAAATATTCTTGGTGGGCACACCTTACTTCCTGGTGTTTTTGTGACCTTTGTGAACTTGTAGTAGTATTAGTTTGGTCCTGGAGAATGTTTGCCACATAAATAAATATTTAATCTTTGCAATTTTTAGGTTTTCTGGACAGCTGATAGTATTTCTAGGTTTGATCTTGGATAAAGGTGGTTGTTGGAAAACTTGTAAATACCAAAGTGGTAGTAAAAGTTGTAAATGAGCTTGTGTCAAAATTTGGGGGCATTTGGCTTAGTAGTTTGGGAGTTATTGCTGTTTAAAGTGGCAGTCCAGAATTGATTGCTCTCTGTTTAGAGAGAACAGATTCTGGAACCCTGTAATTTCGACTAGGTAAACTTTGAAATTAAGTGTTGTAGTCTGAAAATATTTTGTGGTGTATTTTTTAAGCTTTCCAGATTGTCCTCGATCATCTCTTTTGAAGTTGGGATTCTCCAGTTATGTTAGAATTTTTGAGCTGCTGTCCAGAATGTCTTACTGTGGTAACCTAAGTAATATTACTCTTGTATTGTTAGGTGTTAGGGCCTTAACCGAAGAAGAACAGCTGTATCTTAGGTTGAGTAGCTTAGGTAAGTACTTCTCCACCGGAGAAGAGATTTGCACGTACTAATAAAGTAACTTGAATAGAGTATTTATTTCTGAAATGCATTTCATTCCGAGCATGTTGCACCCATTTATGCATCCATGATAATTATTGTGCATTCATGCAATAGGTGTACCGGAGGGGGTAACTCTCCTCGAATTCGAGCCTGTGATTCCGGAGGAAGTCTAGGACCAGCCAGAGGAGCCAGCGGAACCAGTCGGCGAAGGAGACGCCGCTGAAGACTTGCCCGAGTGCCCTGACCACCGGCCTTCGACCTTTCTGAAAGGCAAGCCCCGATGCATGCTGAACCTACCGATTTATAAATTAATCTTGAGTACTTTTAATTGTTTTCTGCATTAAGTTGTAGGAGTTATATGAAAACACTTGTTGCATTATACCTGTCCTTGTTCAGATATCGTACTTAATCCTAATTTAGGTTTAGACACGTGTCAATGCTTAGCCCTGCTTAGTACGGTAGAAGTCGGGTGATTTCCGGTCATCCGCGAGATGTAGGAAGGAGTCACGAGTGGCTGTATGGCTATCGTGGATGGAACCATGCTTAAAAATGAAATTGAGACCGGGCGGGAGTTCGATAGTACAGCCGCAAGACACTTCACGTCTTGGGTGTGGAACTATGCCCGTCTGAGTCGTTTAAGGACCGATTCGCTGTACGTCCTTGAGTCATGTTGAACGCAGTCTAACACTTAGTTAGCCGGATAAGTCGTTCCGACCGCGAAGCCGAGTAATGTGGTTCAGGCCGGGAATCGAATGGTAGGTTGCTTCTTGGAGGAGAGAAAGGATGTGCTTGGGGACATTGGCGTGAGACCAAGGAGGGGTTAGAGTCCCTATCACCTGGCAGAGTGTCGCCCTTAGGGTCGCGACATCATTCGGACCCGCGATTCCTGAATCATATGAAAAGGTGGCTTGTGCGACCCTGGCAGGGGCCTGCGCGGTGAGTGTTAGAAATACCCCTCCAGCTGGATAGGAATTCGATTCGAATCGCCGTCGCTCCCGGTTAGTGAGCACTTGACTTGAGCAGCGGCAACGTAGACCTCATTAAAATGAACTGGTGGTTAAGGGAATGATACAATGTTGCCATAATGATATACCTGCTATGGATATAATAATCATGTTGTTTGATTATAATCAAGTGCATGTTTAGTACAGGTGCTAAGATAGATGACAGGTAAATGCTAAAAATAACTGCTAGTACAGGTTATAAGAGTATCAATTACTTATGCCTTTATGCAAATGTTATGTCAGCTAGCCCCTTGTGTAAGCCTTGCATAATCCTTGGTGTCATCTTATTTCTGGTTTTCGACGGGTAAGTCTAGCTGAGTACATTCCAGTACTCAGGGTTTATTCCCTCCTGTTGCAGATGATATGCTCTATCAAGGCTTCTGCAAAACTTGTCTCCACCCTGCGGGTGAAGAAGACTAGATCACTTGGGCGTGATCATCTTTTATGTACTTTTCTCATGCTTTTGCGGGATGTTGATCATCAAGACTGGCAGTAGTTAAACAACGGGTGTGTTTATGCTTCCGCTACTTTTATAAACTGGGTTTGTAATAATTGCGACTCCGTGTGTGTAAACTTATTTCGGAACTACTTGCGAAATGTAACGTATGATGTTGTATGTTGAATGATGCGATCTTGGTTGTAAGCAAGTTGGTTTGAAATCCTTCGTGGTTTCGATTGACTACCGGGATTATATGGGCTCAAGTTCGAAAATTTGAGCGCTTCGGTGCTTGTTTTTGTACTTGTGCTCTTATAATTTGGTCGGTTCTGTTACAGCCGGCATCGCCGGATCCGATGCCAGGGGGGCTCCGCGGCCCTTCCCGCCCCCGCAGACGCCGCCGACGGGCCCCACCACCACCATGGTGGCTGCCCTCCCCCCACTAACAGAGGCTGCAATCGCCGTGGCCACCACGAAGACGGGTGTGGACACCACCACCGCGGACGGCAGACGCGCGGCGACCGCTGGGCCGGGTGCCGGCGCCTCGACCGCTCGCGTGGAGGCCGCACCGCAACCACCGTCGCCTATGGGGCCGCTGCTCCCTCTACGGAGCATACGCCGCCACCCACGCCCCCTCCGCCGCCGGGGGCTGTCGCCATCGACGCGGGCTCCAGCGGGGGAGCCAGATTCAGCATGTCCCCCTCGCCGCCGCCGACGGACGCCGCCGCCACGTCCACCTCCATTGGCGCTCCGGCAGCGGAAGGCCCCGGGGTCTCGTGGGCTCCCTCCATGCCTGCGTCGCCGCTGACGTCAGGAACCGATGCCGCTGCGGTTGATGGATGCGCCTCCTCGCCCCCTCCGCCGCCACAGTCGGACACCAAGACGGAGGTGCAGCCGACGGTTGACTATTCGTTAGTCGTCATTGAAGATGTCTTGGAAGGCGAGGATGAAGCCGAACATGAGGCTGACGTTTCGGCCCCTTCAACGGCTACGCCCTCCTTATCGACGGCGCGGCAGGTGCTGGGCCCTAAGGTTGTCAGCGCCTCCCTCATCTAGAGGGCGGTCTCCACGGGTCGGAGCTCCTCCCTGTCCCCTCTCGCCACACCCTTCCATGCCAAGCATTCCGGGGGCAGATCCAAGGCTCTGCGATGGTTGGAGGACTCTGGTGACTCCGATGCATCGCAGTATCTGGGGGCGCCTGCCGTACCATTGAGGCCACGGCCTCGCCCACGCTTGTTGCGCTAGGGGATGGGGAGTGCTCTGCTTCGCGCCCGGTCATCATCACCAAGAAGAAGCGGAACCGCCGTTGTCATCGAGCTAGGACCGGGGACACCGACGGTTCTCCAGCGGCGCCCCATCAGCCAGTTGCTAGGACGCTCGCGCACCAGCGCCTAGGCTCGCAGCCTCCTCGACACCACGTCCCCTGGCCGGGCACGCCTGCCGACACCGACGGTTTCACGCTTGTTCAAAGCCGCCGCTGCTTTCGTCGCCAGCGGCCTGGCCCACCATCGTCGCCAGCGGCCGGTGCCACCCTCGCTGGTTGGACTCTGCTTCAACTGCTTGGCTCGGGGCCACATCGCCGCCCGGTGCGTCTTCCCATCCCGCTGCCTTATCGGCTTCAGCGCGGGACACCGGAGCAAGCATGGTCGTTCACCCCCATGGCTTTCTTCGGACAGGTTGTGGGAGCCTCCAAGGCGCGGCCCTCACCGTCGTGCTCATCATGCTCCTGATGGCAACCGTGGTCGCCCTAGTTCGCAGTCGCGTCGTCTTCGTCCTCGCGATGGGGACATTGACGACAACGGTGGCAATGGACAGGACGCCGACGACGCTCCGGAGTCGCGGCCGAGGCCTGGGATGAGCCCAACGCTCCAGCATGCGCCACCTGTCCTTGTGGGAGAGATTCTTTGTCCAACCCAACTGGGGTTCGGTCCCTCCTCATCTGGGCCACGCAGGCAGTGCCTTCTGCTGCTGGGGGCGCAACGTCAACAGTCTGCGTCGCTTGAGGCCTCCTAGGAGTTTGAATTTTTCAAATTCTGTCATGACCTCAACCACCGCCCCCTTGAATGGACCCGTTGCTTTGTGTCTCGGAGTTGGAGGCCACTGTTCGCCACCACCCAAGATCCGCGGCCTCGGAGCACCTGCCGCAGGTCTTAGAACCGGACATGGCGCCGCAAAGTAGCCCCCCGCAGGCGTCCTGGGCATCGGGGTTGGTGGCCGACGAGCACGAGCTTATGCTTTCTGTCGGAGCCGCCGGCCACGCCCATGAAGCGCGGCCTCAGCAGCCCTCCATCGGGGCTTACGACGACACCCGTGTTGGGCAGCCGAATCAGCCTACTGACAACGGCCTATCTACGCCAGTTCACGCGACAGACTCTCCTCCTTCTGTTGAGGACTTCATCGCCGGTCTAACACTACCGCTCGAGGTACTACTGATCCAATCGCCGCCGCGCCTTCGTGTCTCGTGCGTGCGGGATCAGGACCTGGTGCTGCGCCGCAGTGAGAGACTTGTTGCAAAGTCCATCTTCCGCGACCTGAACCCGGAGAAGCAGGCCAAGCGGGTATTACTCGGCAAGTGGCAGCCATCAGCGAGCGCCCCACGGCCAGCACCACCGACACCTGACGCGACCATCGACGCTCGGTTCCGCGAGACGTTCTGTGAGCCGTTGTCATCGTCCAAGTGCGAGGCAATGCTGGAGCTCTACCCCATGCTTGGTGCTCGCGGGCGGCGGCGCTTGCGCCTTGACTAGCCTGTTTATGTGCTTGCTTGCTCTCCCCTCGTCGCAAAATTTGTTCTTTATTTAGTACGCTGTTTTAGCTCCACTGTCAAGCCGGCGATTTGTGTAAGTGTGTGTCTCAACAGTGCAGTCAGCATCTCGCCGTTGTTCACTGCAGACTTGTGTTTGTATCAACTCTAACTTCTCTTAACAAGGCACGTGTCAAGCACGCTTTCGAAAAAAAAATGTCAATGGTTCCCAAAAATTCACATGGTGACGTTGGCTGCTGAACAGTTTCATGGTAAGAATCAGCTGCCATGCTGATATTTCCAGGCATGACTCAATTGACAGCCCCTCAATACAGAAGTTAGGCTTACATGAAGGATAGGTTTGCGTTAAAAAAAACATGTAGGTTCTATCATCTTTATTTGTAACAGATATATTAATGAAGAGAAGTAACAATCTTCCTGAAGGACAACCCACTATTCCATCATTAAAACAATAATCAAGGCTCGTAATGTTCTAAATGATACCCGTCAAGCATGCTATTTAGAAAAAGAACAATCTCCAATGTCCTGCTACTAAGCGATTTCATAACACAAGTAGCAAAGAGCACAAGGACATTTCTAATCATGCATATATGTAGCAAAGAACAGCAAGCTGAATCAGAGCAAACACATGCATTACGAAACGATTGGTGAACCACCAGGAACCAATTGTGACATGACAAGTGGTTGTGTTAGACATGGCAATCAGCATTAAATAACAGCGAGAGCACTTAGCAGAAGTATTATCTGATCATGATCCTTACAATGGCTATGTTGTTGATATTCGGTAGGAACTGGTCAAGTTTTGTAATGCGATCGAGCAGAACAATACAAGAAATCGGTGAGGGCATGGACTAAATTTCCGAAGAACAATTGCACAATAAATGTGGCACCTAACCAAATGGCTCAAGACTAACCAGTCGTCAGGTTGCATAGTTAATGCCACCATCGGTGTGCTGCACACTAATCCATCTAGCGCCACAGAAACAAATTCACTTCGATTTGGATAGTATTTCACTTGTCCAACAAATAGTAAAAAATCAGGATATCACAGATCCATAATTTCGATGCTTCTTACCCCTATTCATCTTCCTTCTCATGCTCCTAATCAGGATGATCATCATCCTCGTCATCCAATTGCTCTTCAAAATCATCATCCTTGTTATCCAATGGGTCTTCAAAATCATCATCATCTCACTCTGGTCTTCATCAGGATAATCATATAGTGGATTACATTTTCAAGGTACAGTTTTCAATTTTCGTGTCCTTTCAATTTTGAATATTTAATTTAAGATCAAGAGCTGCACTGTAGTCATGGCAAGGGAAAAGAAACCAACAGCCTGCTACTGCAACTAGCTCAAGGATTTGACTGCAAAACAAAATACTGCTACTGCACTGCTTAACTGAAAGACGGAAAGCAACTGCTGAAAACTAGCTGTTGTCTGAACAACCAAGAAACAAACAAAAGAGAAGTATTATGCGGCTCAACTGCTACTAACGAACAACAAAGAGGACACGGCACTAGAACTAATGCTGCTGAACAGAGACTAATAGGAACATTTAAACTGAAAATCATAAGCTAATAGGAACATTTAAACTAAAGAATCATAAAAACTGAAACTGAACAAATCAACAACTTCTAAAACTGAACCACTAAAAAAACTACGTTTGGCTGGCCGGTAGCTGGTGGCTGGTGCTGATTTGTTGTGAGAGAAAAAAATACTGCTGGCTGACTGATGGCTGGTGACTGATGCTGAATTGGTGCGAGAGAAAAACACTGCTGGCTGACTGGCAACCGGTCTTGGTTGGGAACTTGCAGGAGGTCCCGTACCCCACCCTCGCCGCAGCGTCGATGCGCCGTGCATCACCGAGCTACAGGTCGCGGTAGGAAGCGTCGTAGTCATCGCGCGCGAGGTGGACGCCGCCGGTGGCGTCGGTCCAGCATAGTATGCAGCTGGGAGCTTGGCCTCATGGTCGGTGAAGAAGACCGCAGAGATGCACTCCAGTGGTGGTCCTCGCGGCGCGCGGGGTGGAGCAGGCCGGAACCGCCTGCCCACCCACCCCCACCACCGCCCCCCGCCCCCCGCACCCCCCCCCCCACCCCCCACCCGGGCCGGCCGTGGAGCCAGCCGTGGATGACGAGGAAATAGCAGCTGATGAGGATGAGGACGGCGTAGGGAGTCACCGGCGGCGGCGTAGGGCCTCGTACCAGGGAGCTCGGAGCTCAAGCCCGGCGCCTGTCCTTGCCTCGAACGCTGCCGACGAGCACTCCAGCGCCGACGCCATACGCCGCCGGAGCCGCGCTCGCGGCTCACCGAAGCCACCTCCGCCGGAGCTGCGCCACACCAGCTCGCGATTCTGCCCGCAGCAGTCAAACGCCGGAGCTCGCCGCCATGGGCACCAGGGCCTGCCAGTGCCCGCGCGCCACCCTGCTACCCGGAGCTCCTCGCAGCGGAGCCGAGTGCGGTCAGCACGGAGCACCCGCGCGTGTCGAAGCCGACGCCGCCCCGGAGGCCGGAGTTGAGTGCCGCCGGCACCAAGGCAGCCGCCCCGCCGCTCTGCTCTCGGCAACAGTTGGAGCGGGTCCCACCTAGAGCAGAGGCAGCACTCACCTCAGGAAGGAGAAGGGGAGGAGCTTAACGGAGACGACGGCGTTTGCTCCAAACGTGACTGAATGCTATATCCCGGTGACGATGCATTCTTTCAATGGTATTTTACGGAGCAGCAAAGTTTCGTTGGTATTTTTCGGATATGACGATCTTTCAATGCTATGAAACTAATTTTCTCTTTGTTTTTCTAGGAGGCTTTGCGTGGTGGGATTAATTAGCGCTAAGTGGTCCGATTAGTTGTAATCAGACGATAACAAGTGTACGAATTCTCTGCGCGTTGCCACGGGATTTGGAGGTGAAATTTCAGGGTAAAGGATGCAAATACTAATGAGTAGATTATTATATAGAACTTTCCTCGGAATGTAAAGCAGGAAAAGTCGTTTAAATTAAAAGTTTACCATAGCCAGCAGAATTAAAAAGACATTGCACCGTAGATTTGTTATGCTTGGTTCCTAGGCATAAGACCAGTTTGATATTTGGGCATAACACATTGATAAACGAATCAAATATATTCTTCCAGGTATGCATTAAAGATGATTTAGTATATTTATTAAATATATATTACAGTAAAACTTAGAATTTTTGTCTCATAAATATTATTGGTGTGTATGTTTATTACAACCTCCAACGTTGTCATTCCTCTGACGCATAAGAACAACGTTGTAGCCCGCGATTCTTGCTTGTAGCCAGCCATCTTGTGGGAGACAGGATTCACCTGTTTGCTATTAGAAGCCAAAATGTACATTAACTTATTAAGCATTGGGTAGAGCTTCATTGCAGAAGGTCTATATGTTGTACTATGATGCTCAAAGTTCTTGTTTTTGTTTATGGGTGTACCTAGAGGTTTGTTATTGTTGGGATTTAAAAGGGATTTTCTTGTTGTTGTGTGATCTAGAGGTTTCGTAACCAGATGCACCTTTGTCTGGGGTTGTTCCTGTCACATTCAATACAAGTGTATGACTTTTCAGTACATCTGTCACATTCTAATGAAATGGAATATGACTTTTCAGCATCCATGTTTAGGAGGAAAAGGGGTTCAAGCAAGTGTGCTACCAAGAAATATGCAATTCTGTTTTTTCTGTAGCGATAGATGCTTTATGCCTCCATTTGGGTCATTTTCACATGATTTCTTTAGCAGATTCTGTATGGAAAATACTGGGTTTTTTGCTGTCCTTGATATCTTTGTTCCATTTGCTATACTACCTTCTCCTTTTCATGATCTTTGATTTGGAAATTGCAACCTTAAATCCCAGTCAATGTAAACTTTGTTTGCTTGCATGGTTTTGTAAGTTGTAACTAGTCATGTGTACTACTTAATAGTCATCGCATTTCATTGTCTGCTTTGCAAACCAAATTGATGGCAAGATGCTTGCCTATTTGTTCTGCCTGATTTCATCGCAGCTCAGTTGTTATGATTACTGGGTTTCCTATTTTCCAGCTTTTGTTTTCCGTTTCATGTTTGTACTGTTGTTGTGTTTCATGGTCTGATGAGTTTTGTTCATTTACTTTTAGAATAGCTCTTTGTGTTGGTGTGAAGATCTATAGAACAGGCATTTGTAGAAGTGCAGGCTTGAGATGCGCTGTTTACCTCCTTTATCTAAATAACACTATTGTAATGAGTTGTCAATGTTACAAGACTACAGAACAAATGCATTGCATTCTATTTTAGCTAAAAGTTTTATTCTTTGAAAAAGAAAATGATGTGCTAATTAGCTTAGTTCTGGGGGGCTTCGGGAGTTTCAGTCCGACCTAACTTACTGGAGCGACTTGTTGTTCAATTACATTCAAAGTCCACATGTATTTTGTTCAGCTCCATATGCTTTGGCATCGTGTTAGGAAAACATTGATTGGGAGAACATTAGTACATGAATAATTGATCTTCATAGTTCAGTTTTGGTGCATGTGAACAGATGGAAATACAAAGTCGGAACTAATTCCTGGCATGTGGTGCTCACTGTGCAGGGCATCAGGATCTAGAGGGAAGCACAACATCGTTTTTTGTCTTTTATCGGTTTTCAGTTCAAGATGGCTGCTGGCCTAAAACCAGGGGTGCCTGTTATTCTGCGGGAGCTGGAGCCATCCTCAGAGATGTTCAAGCAAGGAGTATCCCTTCGAGTCACAGGAAGGTATGTGAAGCATCCTTTGACCTGTACCTGTGAACAACCTATGTTACAGCCATGTTTTTTTGAAAAGAGTTTTACTCTGCTTTTAAGAAAGCAAATATTCAAGGGTACAGATCTGGGGATACCAGCTCACAAGCAAGTCTAACAGCCTCTGACAACAGCAACGACAAACTAGATTTCAATTACAAAAGACAACATGGTGTCACTTGCTCGGTAGTTCTGTAGCCATGCAGTAATTCTCTTCTCCATTTCATGCACTTTAGATTTGTCCTCCTGTAGCAGCACGCTCCACTTTGCACAAAAGAGATAACAATGTATGTGACATCAGTAGGTCTGTTTGGGAACTGCTTCTCTATTGTCATCTTATTTCTAGAGGTTCAGATTGCCCAAGTTAGCCCTGCAAACACATACCCAGCTGTTTAGAGGCACCAAGTTTTGTTCCCACCCAGTTCTCGACAAAATCAGGATATCAGCCAAAGAAGATGGGAACCCCACCCATCCAAAGGCATCTCTGAAATGCACCATGCAAGAGGAGCAACTAGGCAATGAAAGAAAATATGTTCAATGGTTTCTGATTTTTTCACATACTTAGAGTACAATGACCATGTCCTTTCTGCCCTCTTTTTAAGAACCTGGACAGCCTGTAATTTACCATTGAAGAGATTCCAAGGGAAAAAAATTGATATTGAGAGGGATTCTGCACTTCCAGATAAGCTTTGCTATCCTACTCTTGACCCCTCCTGCCCTCCATTTGGCATGAAATAGTACAGTGATTTTATTGTGAACTTTCTGTTTTTATTTAAAGCCCAAGACACCTCATCTTCTCCACATTCATCCAGATTCACATTTTGGAGTTCTTCCTGTTGCTGCTCCCATTCCTGGAGTGACTGCCCATGTAGCGATCTTCTCAAGCTTATACACCTTCCTCCCTTGTTACAGTATCAGCCACAGTGTTATAACTATCACAGATGGTTATTTTGCCTCTAAGATTTTATGCCAGGTTTCAGTGCTCCCCTGAACTAATTTCCATATCCACTTGGTCAAAAGACATTCATTCATGGTTACCTACAAACTCATTGAAGATGTCCATTAATCTCTGCTTCACCTTGACCATGGCTCCTTTCCTGATTATTCCTAATCAGGTTAAAGTCTCCTCCTAAAACCACCGGTAAAGAGTCTTTCTCACAAATCTCGTTCAGCTCTTGAATAAATTCTTCAGAGGAATCATGCTGTGCTGGCCCATAAACTGAGATTAGGTTCCATCTATGGTTGGCAGCCCTATTCCTTATTGTGGTGACAATGCAGAAGGTGAACCTCTCATTTTGATCTGCACAATCAAGCCTCGAGAATGTCCTCTGGCAGGTGTCCAGCACCAAGAAAAATTATCCTGTCCCCCTAGGTCTCTCAATTCATTATCTGTGAAATTTTGCTTCATTTTTTCCAGTAAAGCCACAATGTCTAGTTTTTTCTTGTATAACATGCTCCTTTACTTGACGTCTTCTGGCAGCCTTGTCCTGTTATGAACGACGTATGGAATATGAAGTAAAACGAAATCAATCACAGCGGAGACACGCGATTTAAAGTGGAAAACCCCTCCAATGCGAAGGGGAAAAACCACGGGCACCAGCCAGCAACAATCTCACTATCTCAAGAGTTTTGGGTTACACGCCTGTGGCGGCTTACAAGAGAATCAAGTCTCCAAGAAACCCTAGCAAGGGTATATATGTACCGTACCGCAGGGGCTCCGCCCCCCGCACTCCCCGTGTGTGCATGGGCGCGGCCTGATGGGCCGGCTTCAGACTCCGCTACGCTCCGACCCAGCCTTCGGCTTTTACGGGCCTCCGCTTCGCTCCGTCAGAAGCCGGCCTATATCTTGCAGTGAATTTGGAACAACTTCAACAAACTCCACCTTGAGACAAATTCATCTTGTATCATAAATCAACCCATCATTCTGAACAACAAAGATAAAAAAACCACTGGTGACAACAATAGTCTCTTGGACTATTCAATTAAACCAACTAAGCTTGAGCATAATTTAAACTTAGTAACAGGAACAGATTTTGTCATCATATCAGCAAGATTATCATGAGTACTAATCTTGCATACCTTCATCTTACCTTCTTCAATCACATCTCGCACAAAATGATACTTGATATCTACGTGCTTAGTTCTCTCATAGAACATCTGATCTTTAGTGAGGTAAATTGCACTTTGACTGCCACAGTGCAAACTTATGCAAGATTCAATTTCACTGAGTTCAGCGTACAAACCTTTCAACCATATCAATTCTTTGCATGCTTCACAAATAGCCATATATTCTGCTTCAGTAGTAGACAAAGCAACAACAGACTGTAACGTAGCCCTCTAACTCACAGCACAACTGCCAACAGTAAACACATAACCAGTAATTGATCTTCGTCTGTCCAGATCAGTAACATAATCAGAATCCACATAACCAATGAGACCCTTATCAGTTCTTCTAAACTTCAAACATGAATCTGCTGTGCCTCTGAGGTACCTGAAAATCCACTGAACTGCCCTCCAATGTTCTTTGCCAGGATTAGACATATATCTACTAATAAGACTCATAGCATATGACAAATCTGGATGAGAGCAAACCATGGCATACATCAAAGACCCAACAACACTAGAATAAGGAACCCTTAACATGTACTCAATCTCTGCATCTGTACTAGGACACTGAGCAGCTGACAACTTAAAGTGAAGTGCAATAGGGGTACTAACAGCCTTAACATTTTTCATGTTGAAATGCTGAAGAACTTTCTTGATATAATTTTATTGACTAAGAAATAGCAAACCAGATTTTCTGTCTATATGTTGTACTGTGATGCTCAAAGTTCTTGTTTTTGTTTATGGGTGTAACCTAGAGGTTTGTTATTGTTGGGATTTAAAAGGGATTTTCTTGTTGTTGTGTGATCTATTTCGTAACAAGATGCACCTTTGTCTGCGATTGTTCCTGTCACATTCAATACAAGTGTATGACTTTTCAGTACATCTGTCACACTCTAATGAAAGAAAATATGTTCAATGGTTTCTGATTTTTTCACGGGCCAGCCTTCGGCTTTTACGGGCCTCCGCTTCGCTCCGTCAGAAGCCGGCCTATATCTTGTAGTGAATTTGGAACAACTCCAACATGCCCAACCGCCTAGCATTCCAGAACATGATCCTCATTTCCCTTTCTTCCTCCCCCTTTCTCTTCTCTTTTTCAGGCTCATTAACTTTCCTCTGCTCTTTGTTGTCCTTCCATTTTCCTTGCACTATTGGATATGACCTCCATGGCCAGCTCTTGGGTTTCTTGCTCACGTTGAGGAGTTGTTTTCTCTTTTTGTTTCTCTATGTACAACTTTTAATTGGCCTCAGCTATTTTTGCTCTGGCTATTTTCTCTGCCCTGTGAAAGCATCTAGGCCCCGGTGTTGGTTTCGGCAATTAATGACAACACATAATTACCATGACTAACGTGTGTTTTGCAGAAACATTGGTAAGTTAGGTCATGGAGATGATAACTGTTTTAGGCAATATGGCAGTCATGTCCCTTGATGGAAATCGTTTCGGTTTTCAAAGGATCAACGATAAGATTAGGGACGGTTAGTTCCGGATGTCAAGGTGTTGAGATACATCTGGAATAGTCGTTAGGATCTTTGTTTCTTCCTTTGACCGTACTATGAAGAGGGGCATGAGCGAGTAGCTTGACCTAGGTGAGTCTTATGTTTAGGTGTGGTGCACACTTGTTAAACTTAGCACTAGGTAGCTCGAGAAAAGCTCAGAGTACAGTTAGAAGCGACTTGGTTCAAGTTGCATTGCGTTTAGAAGACGTTTTGAGCCGTTTACCTATGACCGGACGCGGTCCTGGTCATGACCGGACGTGTCCGGTCAGTACTAAAAGTTAACTGCGTTTTCGGCTGACTGACCGGACGCGGTCCTTGAGAGGACCGGACGCGGTGGTCAGGCTGACACGTGTTCCAGAGGGTAAACAGCAAGATCGGACGCGACTGTGAAAAAGATCGGCGCGTCCGGTCATGTTCCAGTAAGGTCCAGCGGAGACTTGACGCGTCCGGTCACCTACGATCGGACGCGGTCGTGCGTCCGGTCATGTTCCAGTAAGGTCCAGCGGAGACCTGACGCGTCCGGTCACCTACGATCGGACGCGGTCGTGCGTCCGGTCATGTTCCAGTAAGGTCTCGTGGTGACCTGACGCGTCCGGTCACCTATAATCGGACGCGGTCGTGCGTCAGGTCAAATTTACAGAGAGCTCTTGCATGATCGGATGCGTCCGATCATCCCTGATCGGCGCGTCCGGTCATCTCAGACCGGCGCGTCCGGTCAGCACAGATCGGCATGTCCGGTCTCTCAGTACAGGTTTCCGTTATTCGACCGTTACAACTGACCGGCGCGTTCGGTCATATCGACAGGCGCGTCCGGTCAGTGCGCGTCTGGCTGTTTCGAAAGGTAACGGTTGGATTTGTCTGAGGGGTCTATAAATACAACCCCTCCACCTCTTTTAGAGTACTCTTGCTCATTTGTTTAGCTGAGAAACACCTTTGAATTGCAAGGGAGTGCAAGAGCCCTAGTGAGGATTGAGATTTGCGAATCAAAGTTTGAGAATCCTCTCTAGTGACAAGAGTCTAGCAAGTGTGCATCCATCTTCTCATTAGGCTTGTTGTGGTCAAGTGACAGTTCTAGCTTGTTACTCTTGGTGATCGCCATCACCTAGACGGTTTGGTGGTGATTGGGAGTTTGGTGATCATCCGACGAGATTGTGGGTGACCCAACTCAAGTTGTGAGCGGTTTTGGGTGATTCGCCGCGACGGAGTGTCGAAGAATCAACCCGTAGAGAGCACTTGATCCTTGCGCGGATCAAGGGGGAGCTACACCCTTGCGCGGGTGCTCCAATGAGGACTAGTGGGGAGTGGCGACTCTCCGATACCTCGGCAAAACATCGCCGTGTTCCTATCCCTTACTTTCAAGCATTTACTTTCTTGTATTACTTTCATTGCTTGATTACTTTCCTAGAATTGCCTTGCTAGTCTAGGATTGGAACTTAGAGTGCATAACTTTTATCGGTAGAAATACAAGAAACACAAGTAGGCACTAGGGGTGAAGTTTGGCTTGTAGGATTTAATTTTTGCAATTAATTTTTAGAAAAGCTCAATTCACCTCCCTCTCTTGGGCATCTTGATCCTTTCAATTGGTATCGGAGCCGTGTTGCTCTTAATTTAGGCTTTACCGCCTAGAGCAAGATTTCTAATGGGGAAGGACCACCTCTCACTTTTGAGGGAGACGATTTTTCATATTGGAAAATTTGTATAGAGGCGTACCTCGAAGCCATAGATGTTGGGTGCCTTAGAGCCACAACCGAAGGGCTTCCCCCCATAAGGGATCCCGCTAACCCAAGTGGTGACGAGGAAAAATACGACCGGTGAAATGCAAAAGCAAAAAATGTAATCTACCGGGCATTAGGCAAAGATATCTTCAATCGTGTGCGAAATGCCAAAAACGCTCATGAATTGTGGGAAAATCTTTGTGCTCTCCATGAGGGAACTAAGAGCGAGCGTGAGGAACGCTATCATATTGCTTTAAAGAAAATTAATTCTTTTGAGATGCTTCCTAAAGAAAGTGCTAACGACATGTACACTCGTTTGAATGTTCTTGTAGAGGATCTAAATGCTCTTGGACTCACTAAAATGAGTCAATCGGATATTGCAAGGAGGATCTTAAGTGTTCTCCCCGTTGAGAAGTATGGACACATTGTCACCGTACTTCACCAAAGTGATCTCTCCTCGGCAACACCAACTCAAATATTAGGGAAAATCAATGCACATGAGATGTACATGCATATCACTCCGGAAGAGGGCTCATTATCTTCCAAGAAGAAAGACTTGGCCTTCAAAGCTAGCTATGAAAAGAAAAAGAAGAAGGCCCAAGCCATGATTGTGCAAGAAAGCACTAGTGAAAGTGATGTTGATGATGAATCACTTGCACTCATGGTAAGGAAGACCACCAAGATGCTAAAGAAGCTCAACAAGAGTGGCATCAATTTCGATGGCAAGAAGAAGAAGTTCTTCACAAGTAGCAAGAGGAAGCCAATCTCCGAAATAGATTGCTTCAATTGTGGGGAACTTGGCCATCTAGCTCACCAATGCCCAAAACCTCCAAAAGACAAGTACAAGAACAAGTACAAGGGCAAAAAAAGATGATTCAAGCGATGAAGAAGAAGATAAAAGAAAGAACAAGTCATACAAGAAGAAAGATGGCAAGAAAAGAGAGTTCTACAAAAAGAAGAAGGAAAGCAAGGCTTATATTATTGGTGATTGGCTCACCGACATTGAATCATCATGTGAGTCCTCCGGCGATGAAAGTGACATTGAAAAAGAGAAGATCGCCGCACTTGTGATTGTGCCACCATCATCTTCACCGACATCTTCACCACCACCTTCACCACCATCATCATCTTCATCTTCTACTACTCATCTATGCCTTATGGCAAAGGGTGATCGAAAGGTACAAAATAGTGATAGTGATGATGATGATAGTGATAGTGATGATGAGTATGATGCTCCCTCTTATGATGAACTAGTCAAATTGTTAAATAAATATTCTAAAATCATAAGGAGGACTAGAAATGAAAATGATGAGCTTCAACATGAAAATGAAACACTCTCATCTAAACTTGAAAGTGCACATGATGCTAGGGATGAGCTCATAGATCAAAATGAAACCATGTCTTCTTCTCTCAAAGAGCTTAAAATTTCTAACAAGGAGCTTAAAGATAAGCATGATAAAATTGAGAAGAGGCATGGTGAACTCATCACTAGACTAAACATGCTAAAAGAAGAGTACACCACCTTGAAAATTAATTATGATACTCTTATTGTTGCTAATGAACTTGCTCTTGAGACACATGATGCTACTAACCAAATTGTTAAGATTGATATAGCTACATCATGTGATGATTTGATTGTTGAGAACTTTGAGCAAGGCTCTAGCAGTAAAGGCAAGAGTGTGGTTGAAGCAAATGACTATGATGAGTATGTCAAGCTCAAGAGTGAAAATAAAATGCTTAAAGTTGAGAACAAGAAGTTGTTGGCTCTTGAAAAGCAAGCTTCAAAAGAGTCACTCATTGAAGAAAACAAGAAACTTAAGCAAGAGAAAGAGCATCTCAAGACCGGCCTTAGCAAGTTCACAAGAGGCCAACACTTGCAAAGTGAGCTACTCATGAACACCGTCATGAAGATGGATAGGAGTGGCATTGGGTATTTGGCAAATCAAGAGAAGAAGGTCAAGGCCAAACAACAACAAAGCAAGACTAAGCCCAAGCCAAAGAGATGTGTTGAGTGTGGACAAGAAGGCCATTTTGCTCATGAGTGCAAAACCCCACCACCACAACCTTTGCCCAAGCATGCTAGACCCTTTGCTTTCAATGCTCACTACATGCTTAGAAAGGACTCTAGTGGAAAGATGAAAGTTATGTTCTTGGGTCCTCCTAACAAGAATAAGCCAAAGAAAATTTGGGTTGCCAAGTAACTAGTTGAAAAAGTTAAGGGTACCTCTCAAGTTTGGGTTCCTAAACAAAAGGCTTGATATCTTGTGTGTAGGTGAATTACAAGACCGGTGGATCTCATTAGGTGATTGATAGTGGTTGCACACAACATATGACCGGTGATCCTCGTATGTTCACCTCACTTGAAGAGGATGGGGTATGCCAAGACAAGATCACATTTGAGGATAATTCAAAGAGCAAAGTCAAGGGTATAGGCAAGGTTGCAGTATCAAATGATCATTCTCTCTCCAATGTGCTCTATGTTGCTTCATTGAGTTTCAACTTACTATCCGTTGGGCAACTTTGTGATCTTGGCTATCAATGCTTGTTTGGTCCAAATGAAGTGGTTGTTATCAAGATAGATGACAAGCAAGTGATTTTTAAGGGTTTTAGATACAACAATCTTTATCTTGTTGACTTCACCTCCGAAGATACAAACTTGATGACATGTTTGTTCACCAAGACCACACTTGGATGGCTTTGGCATAGGAGGCTTGCTCATGTTGGAATGAACACTCTTAACAAGCTATTGAAGAAAGAACTAGTAAGAGGCTTGAAGGATGTAAAGTTTGAAAAGGACAAACCTTGTAGTGCATGTCAAGCTAGCAAACAAGTTGCAAACACTCATCCAACCAAAGCCTACATGTCAACATCAAGAGTACTAGAACTTCTTCACATGGATTTGTTTGGTCCTACAACTTACAAGAGTTTAGGTGGAAATCTTTATTGTCTTGTGATTGTGGATGACTTCTCAAGATACACTTGGACTTTCTTTCTTCATGACAAATCCGAAGTAGCAAGTTGCTTCAAGAAGTTTGCAAAGAGAGCTCAAAATGAATTTGAAGTCAAGATAAAGAAAATTAGAAGTGACAATGGAAAAGAGTTTGACAACACCAACATTGAAGCCTATTGTGATGAAATTGGAATCAAGCATGAAGTGTCATCAACCTACACTCCTCAAAAAAATGGTGTAGTTGAGAGAAAGAACCGGACCTTGATCACTATTGCAAGAACAATGCTAGATGAGTACAATATACCGGAGAAATTGTGGGCCGAGGCAATCAACACCGCATGCTATGCTTCAAATCGCCTCTTCCTACAAAAGTTCCTTTGCAAGACCCCTTATGAGTTGCTAAATGGGAAGAAGTCGAACGTCTCATTCTTCCGGGTGTTTGGTTGCAAATGCTACATCTATAAGAAGCGTCAACACCTAGGGAAGTTTCAAAAACGTTGTGATATCGGTTTTCTTGTTGGCTACTCATCAAAATCCAAAGCATATAGAGTATTTAACCACGCCACCGGTTTGGTTGAAGAAACATATGATGTGGAATTTGATGAATCTAACGGCTCCCAAGGAGCAATTGAGAATTGTGATGATGTAGGTGACGAACCATTGAGGGAGGCCATGAAGAACATGCCGGTGGGTGACATCAAGCCTAAAGATGATGAAGACGATGTACAAATTGTCAATCCACCATCTTCATCATATGTGCCTCAAGATGATGACAATAATAAGAGAGTTGAAAATGAAGACACCTATGTCTCTCATCATCAAGCCAAGGCACAAGCACAAGATGTTGATGCTCCTCATCCCACCCCTCAAATGGTTGATCGAAGAAACTCACCTCTACTTCAAGCACATCCATAAGATCTTATCATAGGGAGTCCAACAAAGGGTGTAATGACTCGATCTCAAAAATTTAATTCTTTTGTTGAACATCACTCTTTTGTCTCTTGTCTTGAACCTAAGAATGTAGAAGAAGCTCTTTAAGATCCGGATTGGGTGAATGCTATGCATGAAGAATTGAACAACTTCGCCCGCAATCAAGTATGGACACTTGAAGAGCATCGAAAAAGTGCAAGAGTCATTGGAACCAAGTGGGTGTTCCGCAATAAGCAAGATGATCAAGGGGTAGTGGTAAGAAACAAGGCAAGACTAGTGGCAAAAGGGTTCTCTCAAGTTGAAGGTCTTGATTTTGGAGAGACCTTTGCACCCGTTGCAAGACTTGAAGCCATCCGTATCCTACTTGCATATGCATCACATCATGATATGAAACTATATCAAATGGATGTGAAGAGTGCATTCTTAAATGGCTTTATAAATGAACTAGTCTTTGTTGAACAACCTCTCGGGTTTGAAGACCCTAGATATCCTAATCATGTTTATAGGTTGTCCAAGGCGCTATATGGGCTCAAGCAAGCTCCTAGAGCGTGGTATGAGCGCCTTCGGGACTTCCTTATTGAGAAGGGCTTCACCATTGGGAAGGTTGACACCACACTATTCACCAAGAAATTCAAAGAAGAGATCTTCATTTGTCAAGTATATGTTGATGATATCATCTTCGGGTCAACAAATGAAGACTATTGTAAAGAATTTGGTGAATTGATGTCAAAAGAGTTCGAGATGTCAATGATTGGTGAGCTAACATTCTTCCTTGGGTTTCAAGTCAAGCAATTGAGAGAATGGATCTTTATCTCTCAAGAGAAGTATACCAAGGATCTTCTCAAAAGATTCAAGATGGAAGAATGCAAGCCAATCAAGACACCAATACCAATAAATGGACATCTCGACCTAGATGAGGGAGGTAAACCAATCGATCAAACTCTTTACCGTTCTATGATTGGTAGCTTGTTATATCTTACCGCATCTAGGCCCGACATCATGTTTAGTGTGTGCATGTGTGCCCGCTTTCAAGCGTGCCCTAAAGAACCTCACTTAAGTGCCGTAAAAAGAATTCTAAGATATCTTAAGTATACTCCAAGCATTGGACTATGGTACCCCAAAGGAGCTAGACTCCAACTAGTTGGCTACTCCGATTCGGATTATGCCGGTTGCAAAATTGATAGAAAAAGCACATCCGGAGGGTGCCATTTGCTTGGGAGATCCTTAGTATCATGGTCATCTAAAAAGCAAAATAGTGTGGCTTTGTCCACCGCCGAGGCGGAATACATTGCCGCGGGAGCTTGTTGTGCACAAATCCTATACATGAAATAAATCCTCCTAGACTATGGAGTTGTTCTTAAAAAGGTACCGCTTTTACGTGACAATGAAAGTGCGGTTAAAATTGCTAATAATTCGGTACAACACTCTCGCACCAAGCACATTGATATCCGCCACCACTTTCTAAGAGATCACGTTGCTAAAAATGACATATCACTAGAAGGTGTAAGAAGTGAGAATCAATTAGCGGATATCTTCACTAAATTTTTGGATGAAGCTACCTTTTGTAGGTTGAGAAGTGAACTCAATGTGCTTGATTCTAGTAACTTTAAAAGATAAGCTTGTGTTGTCTCTTGCATTGCATTGTATTATATGTCATGTTTAACTACCCGCAATGCATCTAGGGCTTGACTAACATGGTTACGATAACCCTCCTTTGGAGGAGTGAAGAAGCTTAACCGTGGATCAAACTTGACAAGCAACCTAGCTTTACTTACTTGTTTTGCATTGCATATGCATGGTTGTTGTTTTGTCGTTCCTTTTCGGTTAAGTCTTGAGCAACCTCTGTGTTCGTCCATGGGTAGAGAGAGCATTTTGACGCTCCTAAGGTTTTAAAAACTCTATTGCATGGCCATACGTTGCTTCTCGGGTGTTTGTTGCCTATTTTCCTAAAAATAATATTAGCCTAAGGCAAACTATTTTTGAGAAACTTGAGGGTTTGAGTGAGGTCACTCATATCTTGTTCTAATTGGTGTTTTTTTTGTGTCTCTTTGAATTGGAACTTGATTGGGAGAAGTCGCGTCAAAGTTCGAAATGAAAAAGGGTGAAAAACAGTAACTGGACGCTGGACCGGACGCTGCACCGGACGCAGTGTTGTTTCACCACTGCGTCCGGTCCCGTCGACCACCAGCGCGTCCGGTCATCCTGAAGACCGTCTCCTAATCTAGTGATCGGACGCTGCACCGGACGCACCTCTGTTGACCACCGCGTCCGGTCCTGGTAACCACCACCGTGTCCGGTCATCCGTCTCAGTTTTCCGGTCACATCGACCACCGCGTCCGGTCATCGCGTATCGAGCGGATCTAACCCCTCATATAATCTTTCACGTTCCGTCTCTTTTCCGCCCGTACACTCGCAACCGCCGCCTCCGTGCCCTAGCGCGTCGCGCCGCCGCTCGCCGGAGCCCTCCACCGCGCCGCGCCGCCGCTCGCCGGAGCCCTCCGTCGCGTCTGCGCCACCGCCCAGCCCTGCAGCTCTCTCGCGCACGCGCCGTCTCCTCCTCAGCGCCCACGCAGCCGCCGCCTGCTACGCCGCCACCGCCACGCCGCGCCGCCGCCGCCACCGCCGTAAGGCGTCGTTGCTGCTGCTGCCAGAGATCGTCCACGTCCTCCGGCCAGTACCAGCCATCGCCTGCATCCTCGATCTTCGGCCATCGCGCGTCGCCCTAACCCTAGGGTTCGTTCTGCAGTGTCGCTTTTGTTCGTCGTCGAAACGTCCTTCGCGCGACGTCTTCGCTCCGAGGTTGTTTCGCTCTTCCTTGATCTTCGTATTAGGGTTTGTCGAAATTTTGTTTTCGTTAACCCTAATCAACTTCCTTTTCGGCGAATCAGCGCTCGTCCGGTGCGTCGGGAAGTCTCGCGACCTAGGTCATCTCATCTCATCACCGCTTCTCGTCAATCCGAGGTAGCCATCGAGTTTCGTTTCACGTCTTATCTTATATGCTTGCTATCTCTAGGGTTTCGTACCTTTTAGATCATATATGTTGCTTATAGTAGATCCATCTATTCCGTCTTTTCAGCGAGTTTGTCGGTGTGTCGGGGTGTCTGCTGTTCTGCTGGTTGAATCCGAGGCCAAGCCTGCGGATACGGATTGAGGCCAAGCCTCTCGAGTGTCAGTACATCATCTTTCAGAGGTTTTTCGACAGTGTAACAGCATGGTTCGTTGCAAGAATGCCGGTGGTGCTCCTAGTGACGAGGACGAAAGTCCTCCTCGTCTGTCTGAGGTTGCGCGTGGTAAGCGCATAAAGATCATGGCCAGAAAGAAGAAGAAGACTCTCACTGATGCAGAGATAGCTCAGGCAGTGGCAGATGCAGCAGATGCAGTTGAGAGGGGTGGCAGGAGCAGTGGTATACGCATTGGAGACAGTCGTTTTCATCTTGAAGGACGACAGCTTGGTACAGAGACCACTGAGACCACCGAGGGCACAGAAGTGCCAATGGATGCAGATACTATGTCAATGGATCCACCTGCAGCACCTTCAGAGGGGACAGCGGAACAAGCAGCTCAGACTCCATCACATCGCCGCTCTACACGCACACGGACTCAGGTGACTCCCAGACCAGAGGGCCAGCGTCGTGGAGGACGTCCACCTCCGAGAGTTAGAGGTACACCCCCAGTTGAGCACTTTGACCAGAGAGGTGCCACTGCATGTCAGGTGCAAAGTTTGAGATTTGTTGAGGTCAGCCGGTGGTTCCCACCTCAGAGAGACTCCAGAGCTTCAGAGGGATTCTATACTCCTCTCCAGGAGGATTTTTACAGAGCTCTTGTTGACAGTAGCATTGCGTTTCGACCATAGAGGGTCTGTCGCATTGAGTCACTTATTGAGGTTGTGGGTGAGCAGCTACGTCCGCATCTGTCCTATCTACCAGGCCTGTCAGATTTTCTTGGACGGACAGGTGCATACTGCGGCACTTGGGTTCGGGAATTCTATGCTTCATTATGGATTGATCCAGCCCATGAGTTCATACACTTTGCATTCAGAGGCCGCGACCGTAGACTGTACAGCTCCAGAGTACGGGAGATTCTCAGACTCCCAGCTTCAGATACGAAGATTCACCAGCTCTGTTTCGGTCAGACAGCTCCACCTAGACGCCCTCATGGCGGTTCTGTGTCACCTACAGACCTGATCCGACCCTGCTTTCGTGAGCCTTTTGGCGAAGGGTCTCGTCGTACACCTGCTAGTCTGACACCGCTTGCCCAAGTCTTGGATGCTATTGTCAGACGCACTCTTCTTCCCAGACTTGGTTACAGAGAGGGACTGACCAGGATGCAGCTTTAGGTTGTTCACCATCTTCTTTCACAGACACCTTTTGATATTTGGGATCTTATGGTCAGTGAGATGGAAGACACCCTGGCAGAAGGCTTCAAGGGACACCGTCAGCTGCCCTATGCTCATTGGATTTGTTTCATCATCAGATCTGCACTTGAGCTGCCTTCAGAAATAAGTGCTGAGATAACTGAAACCACTACTACTTTTCCTGAGTATGATATTCGTCAGCTATGGGCTTCAGTTACTAGAGAGCAGACCCCTGCACCAGGACAGAGAGAGCGACCTGAGGTGCCTGAGACAGCGGCTGAGCAGGATGCGACCATACAGGGTCTTGCTGAGGCAGAACATGCAGATCTAGATGCTCAGCCCGCTGATATAACTGAGGATGAGGCCTCTGACAGCACTGATGAGGACTATCAGCCCATCCCCAGGTATCGGTCTCCTCGGCCTCATGACCACGAGGCCGGTGGCTCTGGTTCAGCCTCCCGCTCAGACCCAGCCATTGTGACTATCCTTGAGAGGCTGACCCAGGCACAGGAGCGACAGGAGCATCAGCTACAGAGACAGGCTCAGGACACAGCTGCTGCGTTTGCACAGATACAGGCTCGACAGGATGAGTTCCAAAGACAGTAGCTTGAGATACAGCGCCAACAGGTCGAGATGCAGCGTCAGCAGTATGAGATGCAGCGACAGAGTGCAGCTAGCCAGCAGCAGTACTTGGAGCTTCTGCGTCACCTAGTCACAGTTGGGGCTCCTCCACCTGCATCTATCCTGACTTCAGCCTTACCTTTCAGTGGACCTTCAAGTCAGGATCAGCCGAGCTTTCAGTTCACATCTCTACAGCTGCAGGTTCCACAGTCGTTTCAGTCCTCGAGCTACACGCCTATTCAGACGGGGTTTACTCCTTCAGACCAGCCTCGCCCTCACATGTTGACCGGCACACCGTTCATTGATCTGAGTGCCACATATAGCGAGTTGACTGGTCAGCCGACGCCCTCGCACACCACATTTGCTACTTCATCAGGGTTGTCAGGTTTCGAGGCAGTTTTCTTTCCAGTGACAGGGACAGGCACTACAGAGACTGTTCCGTCGTCAGTTGCCTCGACAGATCCCCCAGCTTTTGGCTCACTTCAGGCTCACGTCACAGAGACTGCTCCACTTGTCGCTACTTCGGCAGCACCTGTTCCTGTTGATCCGACCCAGACCGCTTCACAGCCGCGTGCTTCTTCAGAGGGTCAGCCAGATAGCTCCGAGTCCGAGGTAGACATCTCACAGTTTGTGATTACTCCGCGCTTCTCGGCACCCGACTCGACTCCGTCTGTTCCCCCGTCAGATCCTTAAATTAGTTTTTTGGCGGTTGATGCCAAAGGGGGAGAGAGTAGATTCAGGGGGAGCTTAGGGGGAGTTTTTGTTAGGGTTTTCGTTCTTTTCTTGTGTGCTACTCTCATGCATCATGTTTACTTTACAGTAATTGCATTCGTGTGACATGTGATCTTATGAGATACCTTAAAGTCTTTATGGTTTATCTAATCATAGCTTTAAATCATGTCACTTGTTTGTTTATAGCTCATAAGGTTGTGCTTTCGTGCCTTACTCCGATTTCATATAAGCTATTTTATATGTGTACTAACTCTTCATGTCTTATCTTATGAGTACACTCAGTTGGCTTAGAACACATAAGCATTGTCTAATCCCTTGTGCTTACAGCTTTATGCTTATGTGAACCAAGCATGATCGAAAACCTCAACTCATATCTTCTGAATCTATGTGTTGTCATCAATCACCAAAAACGGGGAGATTGAAAGCATCTAGGCCCCGGTGTTGGTTTCGGCAATTAATGACAACACATAATTACCATGACTAACGTGTGTTTTGCAGAAACGTTGGTAAGTTAGGTCATGGAGATGATAACTGCTTTGGGTAATATGGCAGTCATGTCCCTTGATGGAAATCGTTTCGGTTTTCAAAGGATCAACGATAAGATTAAGGACAGTTAGTTCCGGATGTCAAGGTGTTGAGATACATCTGAAATAGTCGTTAGGATCTTTGTTTCTTCCTTTGACCATACTATGAAGAGGGGCATGAGCGAGTAACTTGACCTAGGTGAGTCTTATGTTTAGGTGTGGTGCACACTTGTCAAACTTAGCACTAGATAGCTCGAGAAAAGCTCAGAGTACAGTTAGAAGCGACTTGGTTCAAGTTGCATTGCGTTTAGAAGACGTTTTGAGCCGTTTACCTATGACCGGACGTGGTTCTGGTCATGACCGGACGCGTCCGGTCAGTACTAAAAGTTAACTGCGTTTTCGGCTGACTGACCGGACGCGGTCCTTGAGATGACCGGACGCGGTGGTCAGGCTGACACGTGTTCCAGAGGGTAAACAGCAAGATCGGACGCGACTGTGAAAAAGATCGGCGCGTCCGGTCATGTTCCAGTAAGGTCCAGCGGAGACCTGACGCGTCCGGTCACCTACGATCGGACGCGGTCGTGCGTCCGGTCATGTTCCAGTAAGGTCCAGCGGAGACCTGACGCGTCCGGTTACCTACGATCGGACGCGGTCGTGCGTCCGGTCATGTTCCAGTAAGGTCCCGTGGTGACCTGACGCGTCCGGTCACCTATGATCGGACGCGATCGTACGTCAGGTCAAATTTACAGAGAGCTCTTGTATGATCGGACGCGTCCGATCATCCCTGATCGGCGCGTCCGGTCATCTCAGACCGGCGCGTCCGGTCAGCACAGATCGGCGCGTCCGGTCTCTCAGTACAGGTTTCCGTTATTCGACCGTTACAACTGACCGGCGCGTCCGGTCATATCGATAGGCGCGTCCGGTCAGTGCGCGTCTGGCTGTTTCGAAAGGTAACGGTTGGATTTGTCTGAGGGGTCTATAAATACAACCCCTCCACCTCTTTTAGAGTACTCTTGCTCATTTGTTTAGCTGAGAAACACCTTTGAAGTGCAAGGGATTGCAAGAGCCCTAGTGAGGATTGAGATTTGCGAATCAAAGTTTGAGAATCCTCTCTAGTGACAAGAGTCTAGCAAGTGTGCATCCATCTTCTCATTAGGCTTGTTGTGGTCAAGTGAGAGTTCTAGCTTGTTACTCTTGGTGATCGCCATCACCTAGACGGTTTGGTGGTGATTGGGAGTTTGGTGATCATCCGACGAGATTGTGGGTGACCCAACTCAAGTTATGAGCGGTTTTGGGTAATTCGCCGCGACGGAGTGTCGAAGAATCAACCCGTAGAGAGCACTTGATCTTGCGCGGATCAAGGGGGAGCTACACCCTTGCGCGGGTGCTCCAACGAGGACTAGTGGGGAGTGGCGACTCTCCGATACCTCGGTAAAACATCGCCGTGTTCCTATCCCTTACTTTCAAGCATTTACTTTCTTGCATTACTTTCATTGCTTGATTACTTTCCTAGAATTGCCTTGCTAGTCTAGAATTGGAACTTAGGGTGCATAACTTTTATCGGTAGAAACACAAGGAACACAAGTAGGCACTAGGGGTGAAGTTTGGCTTGTAGGATTTAATTATTGCAATTAATTTTTAGAAAAGCCCAATTCACCCCCCTCTTGGGCATCCTGATCCTTTCACCCTGAACATCAAGCTGAGTATATACATTTTCTACCTCTATTCCTAAAACAGCCATGTTTAACCTCTTGTTTTTCTTCAGTCTTCAGTCGTTCGATGTGGACTCTGCAACTGCCATCATTTAAGATGGCAGCGTGAGTTTGAAGGTTGACACCCAACACCTGATGGACATCAGTTTCCGCATGAATTCAGCGTACCAGTTCATTGGTGAACTCCAGATCCGTGAAGACAACGATGTACGTGATTCTCCTTCCTCAAGTTTTTTTTCCCAGCCTGTTTGATACTAGCAGAAATAACAATGCTACACCAATTGTTGTGGTTGGTTTGCACTGTGCAGGCGATTCTACTAGCGCGCATTGGAAGGAACGTCGATGGCCTCGACCTGAACCTTTACCAGCAGGCTCTGCTCATCCGACGACAGCACGAAGCAAAGCTTCTGAGCTCCAGGACCAGGACCAGGGGAGCATGATCTGCTGCGCATGTTCTTCGCGGTTGGATACCTTTGTTTGGTCGTGATGCAATTGCATATGTACATGAGGAGAACTGGACCGCATATGATTTGTGGTGGGATCTGACATATCTTGTTTCTGACTGTTCTCTCATCTGTTTTTTTTTTCTCTTGCTCCCCTATATGTAAAGGGCTGCCATGTCATGTGAGGATATGTGATTGCGATTATCGTATTTGCAGTGTAGATATTCTCTCTTTTAGTTATTCTGCTGGAGGCAGGTGGATCTTGCAGCAGAATGCCAGGGTTTTATTTATCAATCTGTAAAGTTGGCGTTTTGGACAAAGGGTCTGGATGGGTCAATGGATGCATTTGTGTTTAGCTGGATCATGTTTTTATAAAAGCTGATAAAGGTTTATAAAAAATGGAAGTGAGCATAGTGTGGATAAACAGAGAAGAAAACAGTAATGCATTGGCGAATTTACATTTTTCGAATTCCTCTATCAAAAAGATAACATAATCAACAAAAAAATGAAAAAATTAAAAAAGGAGTAAAAAAAAGGGGCTCTAATTGCTATACATCATGTTACTCTCTAGTATGAAAAACTCCTCATCCACCCATCCCTACTCTTGTTCCCCTATTCCTCTTCTTTTCTCCTCTCGGAAGCTCTCGTGCCTGCTACCGTTGAGAAAGGGGGCGAAAAGGGGAGGCGCAGTCGCCACTGGCGGAGACAGCGGTCTTTTCCACCTCTGATGGCCTTTAGGTCGTCAGAAGGTGTCGGAGATCGTCGTGCTCTTGCCAGTTGGTGGTGTTGGTCCTAGGTTAGGTTTTCCTTTCTCTATGTTTAGGTTTCCAGATCTTGTTGGTGAGGCGGCATCGGTGAGGTCGTGGAATAAGTCCTCTCTGGTTCGTCCTCACCCCATTGGCGTTCTGTTCTGACGCCGACGGCGAGCCAGTGGAGGTGGGGTTCCGCTGGTGAACCCTTTGTATAGGAGTCCGGGGTTTGTGCTTCGCCGTCCTCTGCTGGTGGTGGGGTTGCTGGCCTTCAGTCTGTGCGTTCTGCTCCTCCGTCGGAGTCGCCTGGCGGTGGTTGTGGTGGCGCGCTTTGTCAAGGATATAGCGGCGGCTGTCGGTGTTGCGGCAAGTTGGATTGTGGATCGAGCTCAAACCTCCAGCGGCACGAGTCGACAGCGAGCTTTGCTCCGGGATCGAAGGTGCTCGGGGTGTATCCCCGGCCGATGCTTCTTCCATGGCGTTTCAATCCCGGCCTTTGAGTCGAGTGGCTACTGCGGCTCTCTTCAAAGCCTACATGTGATGGGGCGCCTCTAGATCTGCGACGACCATGGTTTCTTCTTCGACGATGGCGGCATGCAACTGCTCAACGGCGGCGGGAGGAGGAGGCTTCTGGTGACTTGGGGATGCACACGGTCTAGGTTCTTCAATGTAATTTCTATTTTCTTCAAGGGCCTTTGTGCAAGATGGCGGGAACAGTTGTCCATGTATCCTCCGTGTCCGTATCTGTATTTGTACGCGTATGTATACGTTTTTCTTATCCAGTAATACAGGTATGACTATAAAAAAATATACTCTTGTTCCCCTTGCACATCCCCCAACCAAGCCAGGCAAACCTATGTCCAACTCTGCTGTCAGTGGCGGGCCCACATGTATTCATTGGTACTCAGTTGAATACCCAAATTTTATACATATAGTGTTTATACATATCTGTATACAAGAAAAACAAAAATACTGCAATGTACAGGCAAATAGCCCAATAAAGGAAAAAAGTCTAATTGACCTCCCCAACTATCGGGGGTGGTCTAGTTTACCCCTCAACTATGAAACGGTCTAATTTACCCCCTGAACTTTGCAAAACCGGCCAAATCACCCTCGAGCGGTTTTGGACGGTGGTTTGCTACAGTAACAACGGTTTTGCTACAGTAACAGTGGTTTTGTCCTTTTCTTTTTTATTTATTTCGTCTGAATCTTTGAAAAATCATAGTAAATCACAAAAAAATCACAAAATGAAAAATTCAATTTTGTTGGACTCCACATGAGTAGATCTATACAGTGAACATATAATATAGTATGCTTCAGTACAAAGTTTTTGTTGTAAATTTTGATCTATTTTTTTCTATAATTAATTTGAATAATTCATAAAACAAAAATGTTGTACTAAAGCATACTATATTATATATTTACTGTGTAGATATACTCATGTGGAGTCCAACAAAATTAGATTTTCTATTTTATGATTTTTTTGTGATTTACTATGATTTTTCAAAGATTCAGACGAAATAAATAAAAAAGAAAAGGACAAAACTACTGTTACTGTAGCAAAACCGTTGTTACTGTAGCAAAACCCCCATCCAAAAACCGCTAGAGGGGTGATTTGGCCGGTTTTGCAAAGTTCAGGGGGTAAATTAGACCGTTTCATAGTTGAGGGGGTAAACTAGACCACCCCTAATAGTTAGGGTCAATTAGACTTTTTCCGTCCAATAAACATGCAGTTTTCCCTCCCAGTCTCCCACCGATAGCACTATACATACCGAATATAAGCCATTTGGTCGTCAATTTTTTTTTAGCCATTTGGTTGTCAAAATTTTTGTTTTGAATACCCAGCCCTCGAATCATGCGCCCGCCACTGTCTGCCGTCCTCCTCTTCCTGACCTCCCATCTCCTAATTGATTGACAGATCAAAATTTCACCCCTCCGTTCTATCCCTCCCATGGCCATGGCTGAGGGATGGCTTGGATTCACCTCACAGCAGTCGAAGCAGAGCGAGATGGCGTGCAGATTGTTGATCTGCCGATCACTTGCAGCTGGCCAGTCGCGACCGCCGGACGAAGACGCCGATGAACTGGCAAGCCCCTTCCATTAGCTTCCCTGCATTGCCGACGAAAAACATGGTTAGAAACAGAGACGACGATGCCGCCGATAGCAAAGAACGGCAAATGGCATGCAAAGCCGCGGTGAGTCGCTGCGAGCTCGTGGGCCGTGGCCTAAGTTTGCACTTGAAGTCTGAAGCAGGAGTGCTGAACTGAACCCTATACCCTAGGAGTCAGCGGGGCCAGACTGTCAGTCACGAGGGGCATTTACCCATTCCGCCGCGTACTGGCATCGTGGGGGCCAGCTCACTGTCCGCTGCGCCCGCCAGCAACGGCGCGGCGCACTCGCACAAGCCAACACAGCTCACCCCAAGCTGTAGCAACAAGTAGCCGCCCCGGCCGGACGCCCGTGGCTCCAGGGTTTTTTTTACCGACCGGTTTCCGGTAACCGCCGGCCTCCGGTAGCGGTAAACCGGCCCGGTTTACCGGTAACCGGTCGGTAACCGGCCGAATTCAAAATCAAATTCAAACCCGCTTCGGTTCGGTTCACCTCATAGTTTACCGCTCCAAACCGTTTTTTTTCTTTCATGAATAAAAAGAAATTTTGGTACTTCCTTTGCACAAATTAATGTAAAAAGACCACACAATGTGGTAAAAAACAACATAAGTCACTAAAGCAACAATATATAGTCGCATACAAATACATATTCGCTTAAATATATAGTCACTAAAACAACAATATATAGTCGCATACAAATACAATATATAGTCGCTTACACAAACAAAGATATAGTTTCCGCTCGCATGGTCAACTACGTAGGATGTATGGGAAGACCCCTTGTTGGCACGACATTTCATATTCGGCGGTGGACATAAGAGAGATACCTTGCTGTCTAAGCAGGTCAGCCTTGTAATCTTGCCAAGTTTGACCTGTCCATACTGCTGTTGTCTCCCATTCTTGAACTAACATATTGTAAAAATTAGGGTCTTCCCATTCATACACCCATCTAGTCTGAGTCTGCATGGTCATGTTAGGAATGAGATAGCTATAAGTAGGCTGCGAGGTATCGCTGTAGGAGGAAGAAGAGTACTGTGGAGTGTCGTAGTCCGTCGGTGTATATGCTCTCCTCTGCGATGTCGGTTGTCCATGGTCACGGTCTTGAGTAGCATGTGTGAATTGGGTCTCGCCTGCAATCAACCATAATTAGTAGGCATAGACAGAAACAATTGTGTGTATGTAGGTGCAATGGATACCTGTGAAATGAAGACCTACATAACTACTACCACCAGCACCAATAGTACCATCCCCACTCCCACCACCACCGTCTGTCCCACCAGCACCGCCACCGTCACTCCCACCAGCACCGTCATTGTCACTGTCATCGTCACTACTGTCATCGTCACCACTATCCTGGGACTGGTATTGCTCATCCTCAGTCTCTGTGTCGCTGGTCACTGCTTTTCCTTTTCCTCGGTGACGCTTGCCGTGACCCTTCGGAGGCAGCATCTGCATCTTCCTAAAATATACATCCTACCACAAATCCTACCACAAATCCTCCACAATATATACCTAAAATCTATACCTCACTTACACAAAGTCACAATATATACACAAAGTCACACAATATATACCTAAAATATACATCCTACCACAAATCCTACCTCTAATCCTAAATCCTAAAAAAACATCCTAAAATAAATCCTACCTAAAACCTAACCAAAAAACTATCCTAAATCCTAACACAAATTCTACCTAAATCCTAAAACTACTCTAAATAAAAAAACAAAAAAAAACTTACCTGCGCGATTAGCCGCGGATGCGGTCGGTTTACCGGGCTAACCGACCGGTTAACCGCTAGATCCGTCCGGTTAACTGACCGAGCGTCGCGGGCTCGGTAAGCCGCGCTGACCGGTCGGTAAACCGAGGCGTGGGGGCGGTAAGCCGGCGGCGGCGGCCGGTCGGCGCGGGTGAGGGTCGGACGGGGGGCGGACGGGAGAGGAAAGGAGCCTCGGCGCGTTGACCCCCCCCCGAGCTCCCGGCTCGTTTTGTGCCCGTGGCGGCCTAATGGGCCTCATGGGCCTGAACGGGCCGGGACCGGTTTTTTTTTCTTCTTTTTTTTTCAAACTTCTATTCGTATAAATAAATACTAAACGAACTCAAATTTGAAAAATTTTTACACCATTGGCTTCTATAAATCATGAACTATTTTTAGGAATTTTTTCAGCAATTTTTTTTTCAAATTTTAAATTTGAATTTGGGGAATACCTAACCGGACCGGACCGACCTGGTTAGGGCGGTTACCGCGGTAAACCGACCGGTTTTTTTAACCCTGCGTGGCTCCACGCCACGCGGTTTCGATTTCCATCGCCCAAGAAAATCCTCCACGGGCACCCGCGCCTGCCAGTGCCACGAGCCCACTCCAGTACACTCCACTCCCCACCAAACGGAATGAGGTGCCTGCATTACACGTGGGCCCGCTCCTCGTCCTGCCCCTCTCCCGTGAATGCTCAACGTGGCACAGCTAGCCCAGATTAACGCCAGCCGGGGGAGAGTCCTTGCTAATGATCTTTATATTAATTTAATTTAAGGACTTCGATTCCCGGCAATGGAGTGCGGCGTCAAATTAGTGAGAAAAATGCAATAAACAAACAAAGAGATGCAATGCAATGTCCGCGTACTGACCTCGTCGGGGCTAGGGCTGGGGCTTGGTGGCGGGGCCAGCGACGGCGGGCACCTTCCTAGATGGAGCTGCAGCGACGGCGGGGCGCTTCCCGCCATCCTCCGCCAGCGGGAATAGGACGGTGTCGATGCCCTACACGGAGATTCTCCCATCAGTGTGTTAGGTTGATCTCTCTACCTCATTGGGCCCTTGATCCGCGCCCTGATCGGGGGTGCCCAGCCCAATACATGGCTAGTGGGCCTCCGTCGTGCAGTGCTATATAGAGGAGGTAGGGGAACCGGGGCTCAAGTCACGAGGTTGCTCTGAGCCGCCACTCCCTACCTACAACCCTAACCGATCTCGAGGGTCACGCTGTAAGCGACTGGAAGCATCACCAGTCTTCACTGCCGCCCCTGTGTCTCCGCCCGACGACCGCGTCACCGCCGCCTGCTCATCCCCGAACGTCACTGCCCTAGCGCAGAACTCCATCGACGAACCCGATGGCCAGCTCCAACTCTACCACTCCGGCTGCTCCCTCCTCGGATGGTGCATACTTCACCGCATTCCTCCCCTATCCCTTTTACCTATATATTTACCTCTAGTAGATCATGTACTAGGAACTTCTGAATCATATATGAAAAGAGATTTCGTACCCTGATCTACCCTAGTCGATCCACAGAAATTAACATTGGTATCATTCGCCAGCCTAGGGTGTAGATCTAGGGTTTGCGAACCAAAAGCAAAAAATCAAATGAAAAGAAAGAGTGGAGTTTGAATTCGATTCGAATCCAAAGAACCCAACCCTAACCCTAAAGATAGGGGACCTACCTGGGTCTTCCTCACTGCCGGCGACATCGCCACTGTGCGGAAATGAGACCGCGGCGTCGCTCATGGCCGGCGCGCGGGGCATAGCAATGGCAACAGGGCACCACCACGCGTCCCCTCGACGACGGCGTGCTCAGCCACGGGCGAGCACGCCCGCCGACGAGAGGGCACAGGGCAGCGCCACACCTTCCTCTCTCTGGCCACCATGGCAGGCCGTGTAGTGGTCCTCCTAGTGCGGTGCTCAATAGTGAGGGGAAGGAGAAGAATGGAGGAGTTAGGGTTTGGGGCTTGAGTCCAGGGGTTTTTGACCCACTGAAATGCCCGGCCAGCCATCCGATTGAGATCGACGGCTGGCAGCTGCTGGACTCGAAAATGGCCTAGGCGGGTTCGCACATTCCTGGCCCAAGCCCAGGTTGCGGCCTAGGCACGGAAGGTGGGCTCGAAGCGTGCACGCGTTTTGCTGGCTTGGGCCACAGGCGCTGTTGGGCCAGAATGCACAGAGAAGATGTTTTTCCTTTTATATTTTTCTAGAAACAATTTTATTGCATATTTGATTGATTTGAATTGAATTTTGATGCAAACTCTATACAATTTCAATCCAACAACAATTTTGTTCAGCAGTACAGTGTTTTAAGGTTTCTAGAAAAATAATTATGGGAATATTTATGCTTTTCTGATGTGAACCCGTTAGGGTTTTTGCCTGATCTTTCGATGAGAGGTGTGGGATAACTCGATTGGTGGATGGAGATGACGTTCACGGCCCGACTATATCCTTCCAAGACCACGCCTTAGCAACCGATACACCACCCCCAATGGTTGTCACGATCTTGTGGAGCGTGACACCCGGCCACTAGGGCACTCGTCCTGCAAGCAATCGAAGAACCAGCAAGAACAAGTTGAACAAGTATTGAATTACTATATGTAAATGAAGGTTTCAAACTCAATCTCCAATGAAGTGGGTTTCGAAGACAAGAAGACGGGCGGCTGATCCAGCACGCGCGCTTACAAGTAAGTAGCGAAAGCTAAAATTGATCTAAACAAAACCTGAGTGTTCCTGGCGACGGCCAAGGGGTATATGACATGGGGAGGATGGCCACAAGGGTGTTTGGGTTGTGCTCCAACCCTAGAACACGTCCCTAATGGAGCCTAAAATGATACACAGCCCATTGGGCTAAATTAAGGTGACGCAACACCCTGGACAGAAAAACCCTCTCGGTGATATTTGGATCTTTGCTATCGCTTCCGAGAAGATATGGACATGAGACTGGATCCATATGAAATTAGACTTGATAAGGTTTCCATTAAGTCCTAAAACGCCCAAATCTGGCTCCGTATGCAACCGTGGTGACTGTCACAAGTTGGAGCTGTGTTGCAGTCCGAATCTAGCCTACGTGAGTCTTTTTTCTTTCGGTCTTCTCCTTGGTTCCTAATCAAAACAAGAGTGCACGCGTCTCCAAGGTCTAAACAAGATGGATAGGAGCTCAAGAGGGAACTCACTTGATGATTAAGTTTACAAGCACGAACATGAGTAAGAGGACCAGCAATAGGTACTGGTGTCGGTGTGGATGCATCGTTGGTGTTGATGTCCTCATCATCCTCCCTTTCTTGCATTTGAGTCGTTCTCAACTCAAACTCATTCTCCTCTCCCAAATATGGCCTCAAATCTGCAATGTTAAATATGTGACTAACCCCAAAATCTGCAGACAATTCCAACTTATATGCATTGTCATTAACTTTCTCTAGCACTTCAAACGGTCCTCCAGCCCAAGGTAGCAATTTGGATTTGCGCAGTTCAGGAAACCTTTCCTTTCTTAAATGCAACCAAACTAAATCTCTAGGTTTAAATTTTTTTCTTTCTACCTTTATCACCAGCAAGCTTATATTTAGCATTCATACGCTTTATGTTTTGTTTAGTTGTTTCATGCAGTTTTAACATCAACTCAGCACGTTTAGTAGCATCAAAATTTAGTATTTCAGAAGATGGCAAAGGCATTAAATCAATTGGAGCTCGCGGCAACAAACCATAAACAATCTGAAATGGGCACATTTTTGTAGTAGAATGCAACGAATGATTATAAGCAAATTCAATATGAGGCAAGCATTCTTCCCACATCTTAATGTTCTTCTTTAATATAGCCCTTAACATAGTAGACAAAGTTCTATTTACAACCTCAATTTGACCATTAGTTTGGGGATGACATGTAGTAGAAAATAAAAGTTTAGTCCCTAATTTTTCCCACAAAGTCTTTCAAAAATGACTAAGAAATTTAGCATCATGATCAGAAAACAATTGTGTTGGGCACTCCATGCAAGCGAATAATTTCTTGAAAGAACAAATCAACAATATGAGTAGCATCATCAGTTTTATGGCATGGTATGAAATGTGCCATCTTAGAAAATCTATCAACAACCACAAACACACTATCATGTCCCTTCCTAATCCTTGGTAATCCCAACACAAAATCCATAGAAATATTCTCGCAAGGAGCATTAGGAACAGGTAGAGGTAAATACAAACTGTATATCCTCCCAAGGAGCATTAGGAACAGGTAGAGGTAAATACAAACCATGTGGATTTAACCGTGACTTTGCCTTTTGACATGTTGTGCAACGAGCAACAAACCTCTCCACATCTCTTCTCATCTTTGGCCAAAAGAAATGACCAACAAGTATGTCCTCTGTCTTTTTTGCTCCAAAATGTCCCATCAAGCCACCTCCATGTGCTTCCTGCAACAACAACAAACGAACGGAGCTAGCCGGAATGCATAGCTTGTTAGCTCTAAACACAAACCCATCACTAATGATGAATTTGTTCCATCCTTTTCCATCTTTACAATGCAACAACACTTCTTTAAAATCAGCATCATTAACATATTGGTCTTTAATTGTTTCAAATCCAAAGATCTTGTAATCAAGTTAATTCAGCAAAGTATATCTCCTTGACAAAGCATCAGCAATGATATTCTCCTTCCCTTTCTTGTGCTTGATAACATAAGGAAAGGATTCAATAAATTCTACCCACTTAGCATGTCTTCGATTCAGTTTTTCTTGACTACGAATATGTTTCAAAGATTCATGACCAGAATGAATAACAAACTCTTTGTGCCACAAATAATGCTGCCATGTTTCTAATGTTCGAATAACAGCATACAATTCTTTATTATAAGTGGAATAGTTTAGAACAGGCCCACTCAATTTCTCACTAAAATATGCAACAAGTTTACCCTCTTGTAATAAAACACCACCCAAACCAATCCCACTAGCATCACATTCAAGCTCAAAAGTCTTATTAAAATCAGGAAGTTGTAGGAGAGGTGCATGTGTTAACCTATCTTTCAACATGTTTAAAGAATTCTCTTGTACTTTGCCCCAATTAAAGGCACTCCCTTCTTTGTAAGCTCATTCAATGGTGTAGCAATGGTGCTGAAATCCTTCACAAAACGGCGATAGAACCCAGCAAGTCCTAGAAAACTCCGCACCTATGTGATAGTCTTTGGTACAGGCCATCCCTGTATAGCTTCTACCTTGGCTTGATCAACCTCAATTCCCTATGGAGTCACAACATAGCCAAGAAAATACACTCGATCGGTGCAAAAGGTGCACTTCTCAAGGTTTTCAAATAAACGTGCATCTCGTAGAGCATAAAAAACAACACGTAAGTGATCAAGGTGTTCATCCATAGATTTGTTATAGATCAATATATCATCAAAGTAGACTACAATAAATTTTCTAATGAAAGCACGCAAAACCTCGTTCATTAGTCTCATGAAGTGCTAGGTGCATTAGTTAACCCAAAAGACATTACCAACCACTCATATAAGCCAAACTTAGTTTTGAAAGCAGTTTTCTATTCATCTCCCAATTTCATACGAATCTGGTGGTACCCACTACACAAATCAACCTTGGAAAACACAACAACACTACTCAATTCATCAAGCATATCATCTAAATGGGGAATAGGGTGTCGATATCGAATGGTGATATTATTAATAGCCCTACAATCAACGCACATAAGCCATGTTCCATCTTTCTTAGTCACCAAAATAACCGGAACAACACATGGACTAAGAGACTCACACACATAACCTTTGTCGAGCAGTTCTTGCACTTGCCGTTGGATTTATTTTGTTTCCTCTGGATTTGTCCTATATGGCGCACGGTTTGGCAACGATGCACCAGGAATAAGATCAATTTGGTACTCAATCCCACGTATAGGTGGCAGCTCCACTGGTATCTCACTTGGAAAAACATCAGAATACTCCTGCAAAATATGAGCAATAGTAGGAGGCAAAGAATGCTGCATATCTTCAATTGAAATCAAAACATTCTTGCATACCAAAGCATAGGCAACAGAAGGGGAAGCAATTAGTTCATTAACATCAGATTTAGTAGCAAGCAAGAAATGCCCTTTTAATCTTATCTCATCTTTCTTATTTCCAACAGATTCGGTATTTTTATTGTTCTTAGTTTTAGCTTTGGTAGCTTTAGTGACATCATCACGCACAATAGCTTCAGGAGACATAGGCAGCAAAACAATTTTCTTATCATGGTGTATGAGCGAATACTAATTTGATCTACCATGATGTATACAATCCTTATCAAATTGCCATGGCCTACCTAGCAGAATATTACAAGCTTTCATAGGTACGACATCACATTCAACAACATCATGGTACGAACCAATAGTAAAATTAACTCATACCAGTTTGGTTACCTTGACCTTACCACTGTTGTTCAGCCACCGAATATGATATGGATGTGTATGGGGTTTGGTTGTAAGTGCAAGCTTCTCCACCATGTCGCTGCTAGCCAAGTTGTTGCAGCTACCTCCATCAATAATCAAACGGCAAGAACGCTCTTTAATAACACATTTTGTTTTAAACAATGTATGCCGCTGATTCTGCTCCACCTTCTCCATTTGAGCACTAAGCACACGCTACAAAATAAGACTCTCACAATGCTCTGCATCCTCTGCACCAATCTACTCTTTTGTTGGTTCGTCACTACTTGCATTGTCAGCAGCAAGCAGAGCACATGTATCGTCATCAAAATCACTAGCAGATGAGTACCCACCATCGGCTTTGACCACCAAAACACGATTGTTAAGACAATCACGCTGCATGTGTCCATAACCCTTGCATCGATGACACTGAACATCCCTTGTTCTTCCTGTGGAGACAACCGAAGAGGCACTACCAGCTGGTTTCTGGACAGATTTAGTTGCTGAATTTGTGGGAAAATCACGTAGTTTGTCTCTGGAGGAAGGTGGTGGCGCTGTTGATCGGCTTGGTGGGGGAGGTGCATGACCCGACATGGAAGTAGACGTGCGTTGTTGCCATGATAGAGATTTTCCTGCAGAAACGTTAGACTTGGCACTAGAACGTTGCCCCTACACTTCCCTTTCAGCTTTACAAGCAAGATGAAACAAACGGGTTACGTTAGTATAATCTTTATAAGCAAAGATGTCCTGAATTTCACGATTTAACCTGCCCAAAAATCTAGCCATAGCAGGTTCCTCTTCCTCCAAGTTACATCACAACATACCCATTTGTAATTTTTGATAATATTCTTCTACACTTTTAGCACCTTGTCTCAATTGCTGCCACTTATTTATCAGATCACGTGCATAGTAAGAAGGAACAAATCTAGCCCTCATGACTCATTTCAACGCATCCCAAGTTTGAGGTATGTTGTTAGGATTTTTGTTGCCATGTTCTATCCACCAAACAGAAGCAAAATTAGTGAACTCACAAGTAGCAGCCCTAACACGTGTATCCTCAAGAAATTCATGACATGCAAACTTTTAGTCAACAACAATCTCCCAAGTAATGTATGCATTAGGGTCATATTTACCATCAAAAGGATGTATTTTAAATTTAATCTTACTGAAAGCATCATTATTATTGTGTACCTCACGTCAGTGGTGGTCACCCATACCTCTACGATTGCGACTTTGGCGATGTCGATCATGAGTGTTGCGATCATCATGTTCAGTATCAGCAGTGTAATCATCATCATAATTATCGTCCAATTGTTCTTCTTCCTTGTTTTCTTCTTTATACTTCTCTTTATCTTTTGTGTGGAAGTCATCAAAATGCTTTAGAAGAGCAGCAAGACTTTTATCCACACTAGCAACAGATGCCTCCAAACTTGCAAGCTTGTTGTTTATGGCAATCTGCGTGGCCTCCAACTGTCCAAGCTTGTCATTCATCATCTGCAAGTCGTTATCAAGTCCCTCTGTGTGCAGCTTCACTTTCCTTTCAAAATATTGTATGATGCCCTTAGTGCGAGGTGATTGTGGCATTTGGTTAACATCCTCTATTCCTGATATGGTTTAATACACGGTGGAAACAAGAAAACAGGTGAAGAAATAAAAGCTCTATAGCTATTAGAACGTGGCTACAACAAGGCGTTCACTCTCAACCTATTAGACAAGTTCTTACCAATTCTTACCTTGCTCAACCGGAGGGATCGACTACCAACAAGTATGCAGCAATGGAATGAAGTGTATCGGTGCTGTAGCAACAAGACCTGTCAAGCTATAGAATATGTGGAGCTATAGGTGGGCTGAAACAAGGAACGAACTAGCACCACGTTAGTTATAAAGCAAGCTGAATAATCATTCAATGGCGGTACTGTGCTGGTCCTAGCCAAGACCGTGCTAGAGATGCGAGCCTGGACACAAAGGAAACCACAGCACACCACCGGAAACAAAATGAGCAGCCCTACCGAAAACAATATGAACAGTCCCTTTTTTCTTGTTTCTTTTCTCTTTTCATTCTTTTTTTTCTCTTTTTTCCTTCTTTTTTTTTCAGGGGAACCTCAAAAACTGATTATATGAACAAAAGAGTGCAAAAGAGCAATCGTCACACACACTTTTTTCAGAAAGAGTAGGGGTATAAAGGTAAAAAAGATACTCTCTCTCTAGAGTAAGACTGAACCTCTAAATTCAGTATGTCGAGTACAAGTATGAAGTATTACTTTCCTTTTGGTTCACATCGGTGTATTTTCACAATGTAGCAACTGGCAAAACTCAGAACAGATCACAATGCGGACTCCACCTATTGCCGAGTTCTACTAGATTTTCAACCCAAATCAGATTGGACACAATTCTATCTCGATCTAAACCAAGAATTTGATTCGGACTTCACCATAGCTGATACAACTTCACCACGAATTCAATAGAGAAGGTATATGGAGACGCGTGGCTATGACTAGATGGTGACAAGAACTCAAAACTCTAAAAGACTAGAACTAAAACCAGCACTCGACACGACCGAAGCAACCGAAAACTCAACCAGCCCTAACTAGGCAGTACTAGCAACGGCCCAAAGGTTTTATAGGATTGTAGGAAACTAATCTACTATATTTTTTTTGGCTTTTCTGGACTATAGGAAAAATAAAACAACAAAGGATTGGAAATCTCTCACCGATAAACCTTGCTCTGATTACCAACTAATGTGAACCTGTTAGGGTTTTTGCCCGATCTTTCGATGAGAGGCGTGGGATAACTCGACTGGTGGATGAAGATGACGTTCACGACCCGACTACAGCTTTCCAAGACCATGCCTTAGCAACCGATACACCACTCCCAATGGCTGTCGTGATCTTGTGGAGCGCGACACCCGGCCACTAGGGCACTCGTCCTGCAAGCAATCAAAGAACCATCAAAAACAAGTTGAACAAGTACTGAATTACTAGATGTAAATGAAGGTTTCAAACTCAATCTCCAATGAAGTGGGGTTCCAAAGACAAGAAGACGGTCGGCTGATCCAGCACACACGCTTACAAGCAAGTAGCAAAAACTAAACTTGATCTAAACAAAACCCGAATGTTCCTAGAGGTGGCCAAGGGGTATATGACGTGGGGAGGATGACCACAAGGGTGTTTGGGTCATGCTCCAACCCTAGGACACGTCCCTAATGGACCCTAAAAACGATACACAACCCATTGGGCTAAATTAAGGTGATGCAGCACCCTGGACAGAAAAACCTCTCGGTGATATTTGGATCTTTGCCACCGCTTCCTAGAAGATATGGACATGAGACTAGATCCATATGAAAGTAGACTTGATAAGGTTTCCATTAAGTCCTAAAATGTCCAAATCTAACTCCGTATGCAACTGTGGTGACTGTCACAAGTTGGAGCTATGCTGCAGTCCGAATCTGGCCTGCGCGAGTCCTTTTCTCTTTTGGTCTTCTCCTTGGTTCCTAATCAAAACAAGAGTGCACGCATCTCCAAGGTCTAAACAAGATGGATAGGAGCTCAAGAGGGAACTCACTTGATGATTAAGTTTACAAGTACAAGGACGAGTAAGAGGACCAGTAATAGGTACTGGTGTCAGCGTGGATGCATCGTTGGTGTTGATGTCCTCATCATCTGCTGCGTATTTACAGTTATTGTTTTCATTATTAAATTCGAACCAATTGGATAATTTAATTTTGAAAAAATTAATATGTTTTTTAGATTACTATAATATTGTTATTATTCTGACCAACGTTGATTAATGATAATATTATGATATTATTATGGTGTTTTGTCATGCATTAATTCTATTTCTACCAAACGGCGTAGAATTAGTGTAAAAAGATAAATTGTATGTTTTAGTTTTCACCACCATTAGAACTAAAACATGCAATTATTTTGTAATTATGTTCTCACTTTACATGATTTTTGTTTCAGGAGGTTACTTGTAACACCCTAGGTGTTAAGCATGCATTAGCATTTGCAAATCATTAGCATAATCATCATTATGCATTCAAAGGCATCACATGAAATATAGAAGCTTGAAACATATGAAACATGTGCATGAAACATAGATGTTGCATTGCCTGTTTTTCACTAGATTAAGGCTAGTTGATGCTTGTTATGCTTGGTAAATGCTTGTTTGAGTGATTAAACAACTTATAAATGTTTAGCAAACATTTTGGAGCAAGTTTTGTATTCAAAAGTTTCTCAAACTTTGCTTTTAAAAATAATCTAGAAAAATAGGTTTTTGATTTAAAATGGACTTTAAATCTCCACTTCAAAATCTATTCGGAATTTCAAAATGCACCTTTAAGCAAAGTTGTAGAGTTCAAAATTCTAAACAACTTTTATTTTTGGACCATCTTGTGAAAATGCTTTTTCCTGTTCAAATTTGAAGTTTAGAGCTGTTTATGTAATTTTAAATTGAAAAATAAAAAGAAAAAAAATTGTTTTCGCTTAAACGGGTCGCGCCCCTCCTTTCTCGGCCTATGGCCAAAGCCGGCCTAGCCCGCCTCCACCCCGTGCTTGCCCCCTCCCACGCACGGAAGCCGTCCGTCCCAACCGCGCTCAGGCCGCGGCCGCCACGTGGCGGCCGTACGCCAGCGACGCCGGCCGAGTGGCGCTCCTGCGAGCCCCGCTATAGCCGCATCGCGCCTTCACCCCGTGCCGAGCTGCTGCTCCCTCCCTCAGCTCTCCATTTCCTCGCCTTTCTCTTCTCGCTCACAGCGCAACCGCAAGCTCGCCGCCGTCGAGCACCCTCGCTGCTCCACCCGAGCCAAATACCTCGCGGCTCCAGCTGCGCCTCGACCTTCACCATCCCGTGTGCACGCCCTCGCCACATTCTCGTCAAGGTAAGGTCGATTGGGCATTTTCTTCTCCGCCACTGGCGCGGTGGCCGCCGTGCCTGGCCACCATGGTTGGAGCCCTCTGCTTCTTCTTTTCCCCCTCCTTCGTAGGCTACGCGCCTGCCTTCACCTCACGGAGCTCGTGCGCGCCTCGTTAGCCGCCGTTGCTGTTTGCTCTGGCCGGCCGCCGTGCACCAGCGCCGCCGTGCCACCATGCACGCCGACGAGCGTGCTCTTGTGCTCCCACGCCTCCATTTCGTAGCCGAGTGGGTGTAGCTCGTGGTGTAGATCCCGGTGGTGGTCACCGTTCGGCCGGAGACCTCACCGTCGGTGAGTTCTCGTCGCCGGTGAGCTCCCCCGTCGGGTGTGACAGATGGGGCCTCAGGTCCCACTGTCAGTCACCATACGCGGTTCTGGGTGCACATCTTCGGGTGGACCTAGCATTTTCGCTGGCTTTTCTAGAAATTGTGAAAATGCTTTCAAAAATCATATCTTGATGAAAATAGCTCCAAATTTTTAAAACAAATTTTGTTAGACTTCTTGGGACTAGATCTATCTATTAAAAATATTGCATGTCAATTTTGTGATACTTTTATATAGGGCTTTATTTAATTCTTGTAAATGTTGTTTTCTTGGAAAATGCCTAATAAATAGAATATACATCAGAAAAATATGATTTCAATTTTGTTGATCTATTCTTGAGATGTACTTTCTGTGAAAAATATATGCCATGCATGTTCTATAGAAAAATATGGCTATCTAATTTAGGTGCATTTATTTGCTATTTCTTGTAAAATTGCTAGAGACAAAAATATGAATAAAACATGTATGTGAAACTTTTTGTATAAGGCTTGTAGACTATATAGAACATGGGAAAAATACTAAATCTATTGTTTGATACTTTTCATAGTACAAAGTATTTTCATACTCATTTATCCCCCATAGCTTGCCATTTTTGCGTAGGCAGTTTCACTTATCCAAATGCCATGAAAATTTTATGGTAGGCTACTTATAGTATAATAAAGCTACCGTAATTTTCTGAGATTTTTCTGAGCACCAGATTTACATGTTGATGTTGTAGCCCTAGATTAAATTAAAATAAAAATAGAATTCTTATTGCATGATTAGTTTATTTTGCATATTTTGGTGTATCTTTGAAGTATTTTGACTTGCTGGTGTGACTTGGCATGTTATTGTAGTTATGTTGATGAAGTGTAGTAGAACTTGTGTTAGGGATATATGGTAGTTAGCGGTAATTAATGGTAGTTAGTAGTAGAAGAGATGCAGTAGATGACATGTACTTGTGGTACATATTCTTGGATGACGTTGAGTACCTGGTAGAAGAGTTTTTCACCAACTGGTCAAAAAAAGTTGAACATGTTCATCTGCATTGCCTGCAATCATGATCATCATATGTCATCTCACCTGATGCACCAATTGCATATTCACTTTTACAAATGTATCATACAGGATCGCAGGAGGAAGTACAAGTAGCAGTACAAGAGGAGTAGGCCGGGGCCGACCCATAGGAAACCCAAGCATAGGAGGTGCCAGAGATAGAGGAGCAAGGAGAGGACCTGCCTGAGTACGTGGACCATCAATCTAGTTCCTTTGAGCAAGGCAAGCCCCGGAGCATTCTAAGTCTCCTATTTTATAAAAAGCAATCTTTTATATATACGTTTTTGTTGCATTAAGTTATAGGGGTTGAGTGAAACCGTTGATGCATTTATTACTATCATTACCTACTTTATTATATTCTTACCCTGTTAGGTTTAGGATCGAATAACTGCTTAGCCCTGCCTAGACCAGTAGCAATCGGTGATTTCCTGTCTCCTACAATTATAGGTGGTTACTAGAATACTTTAGTCATGGAAGGGATGATATCCTAAAAATAACAAAGTGTTGATGGTTAATTAGAGACTGGGCGAAATAGTCGGAGGCAACCAGACAGGGTTCTAGGGTGCTCGTAGTTTTCTGTCTGTGTTGGTTAAGGACCGATCGTTGCTCGTCCCCTCTTGTCATGTTGAACGCATGTCTCACATTTAGCTGGCCGAATAACGTATCTTTCGACCGCGAAACTAGTGACACTATTTGAGCCAGAATAAACTCGGGCCAGCAGATTGGTGTTGAAGGGGGTATGACGGGAGCACGAAGAGTGAGCCTAAGGACAGGCTGGGTCCTAATTTTTGGCAGTCAGGAGGCCCCTGTGTTACGGTCCATGATTGTTATCCCGCGACGTTTACCTAAATAGTGTCTTTGGTGATCTGTAGCTCACTTGATTAGTGAATGTGGTTTATGTGAGGAATAAATTACTAGCTGGTTAGTAATCGATTTGAATCGCCATCGCTCCTAGATAGTGAGCACTTGACTCGAGTTACGACATCATAGTAATAATGATAGGACACTGATGGTTATATAGATGATGTTGGAAATGCTAAATCTAAGTTGGTAACTGAAAGTTACTCCCTCCATTATCATTTGTAAGGCGCACGGTGATTTTTCAAATTTGACGTTATGTTAGGCGTATACGTACGTATCGAGGTATCATGCGGTGGATTCAAACGACATCCAACCTGGCATTCAGTATTTACTGATGCACTCCAAATTCCAAACCTTCTTTTACATGAATGCATCCAACCGCACGCTTGCCTTTGGCTTCCAGCAGGAGCTACGAAGCGTTGCATGCATGCATGGATATACATGCAGATGCTAAACCAATCTCAGCAACGATCGTGGCCTTCATTTATTTTCGGCCTTGGTATATGAAAAACCCTTAGGCGCCTAGGTGCTTACCTAGATTGATAGGTTATAATAAAGATGATGCAAAGTACTTAAATGATTCATTATATTAACTTATTGCTCTTTCGCAAATGAGTCAGCTAGTCCACTAAAAGAAAGCCTTGCATACTCCTTGATGTCACTTTATTTTAGTTTAAGATGGGTAAGTCTAGCTGAGTACTTTCTCGTACTCAGGGCGTTGTTTCTAGTATTATTGCAGATGGTTAGATGTACTATGGTTATTGCATCAACTGTCTGTACCCTGCGATGGGCGACAGCTAGGGCCAAGGGCATGGTCGCTCCATATGTCTTACCTGATGCTTTTGTTGGACATGGCTATCTCCTGGCACTGTATCTGAACTAAACGTGTGTGCATGATTTTAAAACTATTTGCTTCCGCTACTTTATTATGAACTTGGTTTGTAATAACTCTATGTTTAAACTCCGATGTATCTCAATGTTGTTGCGAACTTTATGTAATATGTGACTATGGCTGCTAAACTTGTACGATCTTAGTTTGTATGTTGGTTGGTTTGAAATCCTTTGTGGTTTCACAGACTACTGGGTTATACGGGCTTAAGTTTGCTAAATTATCTGCTTCGGCGGGTGCTTTTCTTAATTTCGTATAATTAGTTGGTTCTATTACATTACTCCTTGATGGGCTTCATCAAAGACATTCCTCCACTCAAAGGTAATAACTACACCAAGTGAAAGAAGAAGATTGACCTCGCCTTTGTCTTGGCTGAGGTGGACTGGGTAGTCACCACACCGTGCCCTACTGAGCCTGTGGCACCGGTGAGGGAGGCTAATGAGTCTGATGCTGATTGGCAAAAGAGAGAGGGACCATGCTCCCGAACATATGGTATATGACATGCAAAAGCAAAAGTGAGTCAATGCTAACAAAAAGTGTGTTGCTGTTATAAAGAAAATGATTGAGCCTACCATAATGGGCTCAATCTAAGAGTGTGACACTATCACAGAGTATCTGGAAAGAATAAAGAGTCAGTTTTATGGCTCTTCAAAGACATATGCTACTCAGCTGATAAAGCAGTTGATGACAGAAAGGTACTCTAGAGGTGGCAATGGCACTGGCATGAGAGAGTACATATCAAAGATGAATCATTTGAACAACAAGCTAAAACCAATAGATCTGTCTCTCAAGGAAGAGTTCTTTGTCCATGTGATTTTTGCTTCTTTACCAAAAGAGTTTGACACATTTGTTGCCAATTACAACATTCAGCCGAAAAATGAGATATAGAACATTGTATGGCAATGTATGCGCAAGAGGAAGAGAGAATAAAGGCCACCAATGGTGGTACTCTCAGTTTTGTCAAAGATAATAAGAGAAAGAATGCCAATGCTAATGCCAACTCTCCCTCAAAGCCAAAGGGCAAGGGTCCCACGCAGCATCAGGTTCAGCAGAACAGGTTCATAGTGAATAAAGATCAGTGTCTCTCCTGTAAGAAAAAGGGACATTACAAGAAAGATTGTCCTGAATTCTTAAAGATGATCATGGCAAAGAGAGGTGAGAACATTATTACATTTATAAATGAATCTCTATATATACAGTATTCCAAATTCACTTGGTGGATTGACTCAGGCGTAACGGTTCATGTTGCTAATTCTTTACAGGGATTCCGTTCGACGAGGACTACACAAAGAAGCAAAAGACACGTTAAAGTCACGAATGGAGTCCAAGTAGATGTTGAAGCTGTTGGCGATATTTCTCTACAGCTAGCTGATGGCTTCATTCTTTTACTTAGAAATGTTCTATTTGTTCCTTCATTACAGAGAAATTTGATTAGTGTGTCATGTTTGGACAATGATGGATTTGATTGCCATTTTGGAAATGGCAAATGTGAGATACTATATAATAATGAATGTGTTGGTCTTGCTTTTCAAAAGCAAGATCTTTATTTGCTATCACTTTATGAAAATGTGAATTTCGTATGCGATGTGAATGAGAACGTATCCTCGTTTGTGAATGCGAATAGAAAACAAAAGAGAACTCAAGATGCATCATCGAAATTATGGCACTGTCATTTAGGCCATATTTCGAGGGGGAGAATAGAGGCTAGTTAAGAATAAAATTCTTCCTCCATTAGAGTTCTTAGACTTAGAACAATATAGAGAATGTATTAAAGGAAAATATACAAAGAAAATTAAAAAGGACGCTAAACAAAGCACATGAATTCTACAAATAATCCACACAGACATTTGTGGCCCTTTTCCTGTGAAAAGTGTGGATGGTTATGACTCATTCATAACATTCACAGATGATTACTCCTGGTTTGGCTATATTTATCTAATTAAAAAAAGAACAGAAGCGTTAGATAAATTTAAGATTTTAAGGCTGAAGTTGAAAATCAGCATATTTTAAAGATAAAGCTAGTCTGATCCGACCGTGGGGACGAGTACTATAGTCGGCATACCCCATATGGCCAAGTTCCTAGACCCTTTGCAAGGTTTCTATAGGAGAATGGTATAGTAGCCCAGTATTCTACACTAGACGAATCTCAGCAGAACGGAGTAGTTGAAAGGCGTAACCAATACCCTGATGAATATGGTGCATAGTATGATGAGTTACTCTAACTTGCCATTGAGTCTATGGATGGAGGTGTTAAAAACCGTCATTCATATTCTCAATAGAGTACCAAGTAAGTCAGTGCACAAAACACCATATGAGTTGTGGACAGGAAGAGTACCCTCACTAAAACACTTACGTGTGCGGGGGAGTCCTGCTGAGGCTAAAGTATTTAACCCAAATATTGAGAAGCTAGATCTCAAAACAGTAAGTTGTCATTTTATTGGTTACCCTAAAAAGTCAAATGTTTTTTATTTCTACTGTCCAGACAGATATACAAAGTTTGTAGAAATAAGATATGTTGTTTTCTTAGAGGATGAGATGATGAAGAGGAGCATGGTAGCTCGAGAAATTGATCTTGAGGAGAAGCGGGTATGTGTGCCCACTCCAATGATTCAGGAACTATTCTTTGAACTACCTATTCCTGTTGCACCAACAGTGGGGACACTATAGTGCCAACACCTGTTATCAGTTCTCCTGTGGCGACAATGAATAATGATGAGGAACATGTCCCTCAAGATCCTATAGAAACTGATGCCACAGATGAGGGGGAGCAACAACAGCCTCAAATAGAAGATGTGCCAAATGTGGAGTCCTCGAGAAAGTCTCAAAGAGTTAGAAGATCAGCTATTCCTGGTGATAATGAGGTGTATAACACTGAAGAATTTCAAATGGAGGGTGATCCCACTTCATTTAAAAAAGCCATGAGAAGCGATAATTCATCAAAGTGGCTTGAGGCCATGGAAGATGAAATAAAGTCAATGAGTATCAACAAAGTTTGGGACTTAGAACCTATTCCTAAAGAAGCCAAGACAGTAGGTTGTAAATGGGTCTACAAGACAAAACATGACTCCCAAGGGAATATTGAAATGTTTAAAGCGCGACTTGTGGCAAAAGATTTCAAGCAAAGAGAAGGGATTGATTACAATGAGACGTTTTCTCCACTCTCATGTAAGGATTCCTTTAGAATTATAATGGTATTAGTAGCACACTATGATTCACAGTTACATCAGATGGATGTACAAACATCATTCCTCAATGGGGATCTGGAGAAAAATGTTTACATGGCACAACCAAAAGGTTTTATCGTGGAAGAAAAAGAACGAATGGGATGCCGCCTAAAGAAATCGATTTATGGGTTGAAGCAAGCTTCAAGACAGTGGTACTTGAAGTTTGACAGAACAATAAGGAATTTTGGGTTTAAAAAAATATTGAGGACAATTATGTTTATGTAAAGTTTAAGAATGGGAAGTATATCTCCCTAATCCTGTATGTGGACGATATCTTACTTGCTAGTAGTGATGTCAGTCTACAACTGGAGACAAAGAAGTTTTTATCCTCAAAATTTGACATGAAAGATCTTGGTGAAGCATCCTTTGTTTTGGGCATAGAAATTCATCGAGATAGAAGTAAAGGGGTATTAGAACTGTCACAAAAGTCATATATAGAAAAGTTTTAAAGAAATTCAGTATGCATAAATGCAGTGCCTCACCTGCACCCATAGTCAAGGGTGACAAAGATGGGAATTTTTAATGTCCTAGGAATCAATACGAGCTCGATCAAATAAAAGTGGTTTCATATGCTTCTGCTGTCAGAAGCCTACAGTATGCTCAAGTGTGTACGCGCCCTGACTTAGCTTTTGTTACCAGATTGCTTGATAGATTTTAAAGTAATTTAGGAATTGAATACTGGAAATTGGTAAAGAAAGTCTTGCGATATTTGCAAGGTACGAAAAGCCTCATGTTGACGTATAAAAAATCATATTCTCTCCAAATAGTGAGGTATTCAGATTTTGATTATGCGGGAGATGATAGAAAATTCACGTCAGGATGTGTGTTCACTCTCATAGGAGGACCTATTTCATGGAAAAGCTCAAAACAAACCGTCACTACATCATCCACAATGTATGCCGAGTTTGTAGCGTGTTATGAGGCAACGGGGCAGGTGAACTGGTTAAAGAAGTTTATACCCGGTTTGAAGGTGGTCAACAGCATATATAAACCACTAAAGTTATACTGCGATAATAATCTAGTAGTACAGTACGCTCACAACAATAGGTGAAGTGGTGCTACCAAACACATTGATATAAAGTATTATGTTATGAAGGATAAAGTCTGGGATCAAATTATAAAACTTGAGTATATAAGTAATGAAAAGATGCTCGCGGATCCGCTTACAAAAGGCTTACCACCCAACGTGTTCAGAGAACATGCCGGCATGGGTTTAAGGGAAAGCCTATGACTCCTAGACTATGAAGGGCCCAAAAGTTAAAGTAACTGTTTCAGACTATGACAATGAAACATGCTCTATACATTTATCTGTGATGGAACGAGTAAAGTGAAAAGTGATTAAGTTAAAGTTTAATGGTTAAAGTGTAAGTTGAGATCAAGGGGGAGAATGTTAGGTTGATCTCCCTACTGGCTCATTGGGCCCTTGATCCGTGCCCTGATCGGGGGCGCCCAACCCAATACATGGCTGGTGGGCCTCTGTTGCCCAACGCTATATAGAGAAGGTAGGGGAGCTGGGGCTCAAGTCACGAGGTTGCTCTGAGCCACCACTCCCTACCTACAACCCTAACCAATCTCGAGGGTCACGTTGTAAGAGACATGAAGCATCACCGGTCTTCACCGCCACCCCTGCGTCTTCGCCCGACGATCACATCATCGCCGCCTACTCATCCCCAAACGTCGCTGCCCTAGCGTAGAACTCCATCGACGAACCCAATGGCCAGCTCCAACTCCACCACTCGGGCTGCTCCCTTCTCGGATGGTCTGCATACTTCACCGCATTCCTCTCCTATCCCTTTTACCTATATATTTACCTCTAGTAGATCATGTACTAGGAACTTCTAAATCATATATGAAAAGAGATTTCATACCCTGATCTACCCTAGTCGATCCATAGAAATTAACACGGTGTAGATATCCGGATCAAAGAGGTACGCGCTGCCCTCGCCAGCACCAAACTTGATGGACCCGTCGGCCTCCCGCACCACCACCTTATGCGGCAGCCGCAGCGTGTCGTACCAGACCTTCCCGAACCGACGGACAGTGTTTTACATGGACTCCTCTGTCTTGTACTCCGGGATCATATGGTAGTACAGGATGTCCTTCGGCGACGACCCCGGCTCGCTGAGCTGGTCCGTGGTGAGCCACGCCATGGCCTCGTCATTGGGCGCTAGCATGGTGAGGACGTACCCTTCGGAGACGAGGCGGCCCATCTCGGTGGCGAACGAGGTCAGGTTCATGAGGCTATCCGCCATCTCGTTGTACCCATCGTAGACAAGGAGGGTCTAGATGAAGTCCTTCACCTACCTATGCCCGTCGAAGCAGTGCGTCTCGGTGCCCGGACCCAACGCCATCGTCGGCGTGATGGAGGGGCCGGGTGCCATCGCATCCCACATGGGCAGCGCCGGCGGGGCACCCAGTGGGATGGGCACGGTGGGTTTCCGAAGGAGGCGGTACGTGTGCGGGTCCACCTCGGGGGCGCCGATCGGGAGCGCGGCGGAGATAGACGACGCCATGCTGTGACGGCGGTTGAAGGCGTCTTGGACAGAGCGTGGGACCAGCAGGTGGTCCACATCGTGGATGACGCCATCCGTGCGCACCACCGTGTCGGGGCGCGTCACGGCGCGGGAAACGACCGCAAGCTCCAGCGGCTCGCCGGCGAGCGTGGGGTGGGAGCGGGAGCGTGGGGAGAGGCGGAAGGAGGAGGCGGGAGGGGAGGACGTGGAAGAGGAGCAGCGACTAGAGGGACCACAGGTTCCGGGGCTCGAGGAGGAAGCGTCGAAACTCTGGGTCCAGGTCCCGCTCTAGTGCCTCTCTATGGGGCACTAGGATGGTGACGTTGCCCTGACCCACGGCGGCCTCCAGCGGCTGCAGCAGCAGTGCCTTCTCTACTAGCTCGGATAGCTCCGTGTAGCGTGAGTCCAGTAGCGCCACGAGGACCAAGTTGGAGCTCACACCCGAGCCGCCGCCGGCAGTGGTGGTGGTGGCAGCGGCGGGGGTGGTGGATGGGGACGCTAATGTGGGTGGGCTCTGCTGCTTCGGCGACAATGTCGCCGCCTCTGTGGTGGTGGCGGCTGCAAGGGAGAGGAGGAGGAGGAGCAGTAGTGGGAGGGCGCTGCGGCCCATTGCGGCGGCGGGGACGCTGTGGATTCGGGTGCCCGTTGGTGGGGACAGAGGAGAGGAAAGAGGTGTGAGGGTGATGAAGAGTGAAGGCGACTGACCGAGGAGAATTGAGGAGGTGTGGTATGTATGGTAACGAGGCTGTCGGTGCAGATAACAGGTCAACACTCAACAGCACACCACACCCTGTGTGTATACATGACTGCAGTGCACTGCACGCCTCATGAGGGTAGGGATGAAAACGGTACGGATATTTTCCGACCGTATTCGAGACCGAATTCGTTTAGAGGGGTTTTAATCCGTCCGTATCCGAGTCCGGATATTTAACATTCGATACCGTATTCATATCCGAATATTTAAATCACATATTTATGATGTCGATATCCAATCGTATTCTATCCGACATTTTTTATACTATCCGTGTTCGAATCTGAATCCGGACATAAATATGAAAACAAATACGATATCAGTGATATCCGTCCGTATCCGATCCGTTTTCATCCCTACGTGAGGGCAGTACTACTCCTGCATGTTTTCCTTTTCTTTGTTTTTTAATACAATATAAATTATAATATATTTTCCCCTGCGTGTGTAGCGTGGCACACACAGGGCTGTGCCGCTTGCGTTGCGTCGTGCCTTCCAGCGTCCGCGTGGGCGCCGCCAAGCGAAGCCAGCAGCTAGAATGCTAGATGATGGAGTGGAGCTTTCCTGGGACGACCTCATGCGCTTTTTTTTCTTTTTCTTTTTGACATATCAGCTCATGCGCTTTTACCTGTGCCTTTTGACCTTGCCTTTTCCTTATGGGACCCCTTTCTTTATCTTTCTTGCTTTGTTTTCTTTTTTTGTTATGGACTCAAACTCAATAGAGCATGGTGATGCTACAATTGACCACAACAAAGATCTACGAGGAGGGGAGGATACTGTTATAAATATTAATCTTATATTAATCTCACCCTTATGTCATCTTTGTAACCTAAGGTTAAATGACATCTTATGGCTGGTTTATGGCATCCATAACCCTCATACTATTGATGTCACAAAGCTGTATATATACATGAGAAAGATGAATGAAAACTTGGTCTTGAGCTATATTCTCTTGTCACTTGCAATTCTTTCCACTTGTAATACGTTATCAGCACGATTGCTCGCTGCGCTTCTTTGATCAAGGTAGAATGGCGCCCCCTCTCATGTCTTTAGCCTACCTAATTCTTCAATCGGTTATGCTATAGTTCCACCATGCTCTTCTTTGTGGACTAGACATTTCCCATGCTATGGTTCAACATGATCTCCTACGCATGATTTTATTCCTCCTCAGGGATCAGCCCCATGATGCCCACATGGAAGAGGCGATCCCGGAAGCGGCTGCGCCGCAAAGTCCAGGACCGGCATCTCCATTGCCGGCACCGGCGCCATGTCCTGTGCATGGCTACGCCCCATGTCTACCACACGAGGTGTGCCCCATGAACCCGGACTTCGATGCCGTGACAAGGACACCAACGTCTCCTCCACCACGGACTCCACCACCGACGATGGCAGCACACATGTCTGCCCCATCGCATCTCATGGTATACGCCGGCGTTGATCCAACGCCTGCTGCACCACCTCCATCACCGGCATCGCCGGAACGTGCCAACGACATCGTTGCACCTCCTCCGCGCATCATCCGCACATGGATTAATGTTCCTCATGGACCATCAACTCGCCAGCTCGCGAACGGAGAAAGTGCAGGTTCGCTCCCCTCCACAGAGGGTGAAGGCCACGCTCATCAAGCCTAAGCATCACGTGGCATTAGGGGGAAACGCTGGCTGTCACAAAGAAATGATCTAATTGCTTATATCAATTTACTATTTCATATAGTAATTGTACCGAAAGCTTTCAGCTTCAATTTAAAATAAATACAACATACATCCTCACGGTGGTTATTTTATTCCATTTGCACTTACGTTGTTTTTCCATTCTATTGTTTTTACATTGTTTTTCAATTCCATTGTACTTACCGTTTCTTTTGCATTCAAGTTTTACTTGATTAATTTAATTTGCATTATATGCAATTCAAGACAATTTATTTTATATTTTATTACATTTATGCCTAAGATTTATTAACTCATTAATATAATAAAATATAATATAAATTCGTTGAGTTCGCTGAGTTTGCTCTTGACGGCTCAAATTTTCCTACATGGGCACTGGACCTAAAAGTCAGTCTATCGTTGCGCAGACTGTATTCGGTCATTACAGCTCCCCAAGAGGGTGTAGCACCTTTGGCTGATAATTTCAAGTATAATGCTTTATTCATCATACGGAACCACATCTATCCAGATCTCAAAGCCGAGTATTTGATGGAAGAGGATCCCCGTGTTCTCTGGGAGGCTCTTCAGCAGCGGTATGAACAACAAAAGGTAGTCCTCTTACTTGAGGCTACCCATGAATGGAATTACCTTTGCATACAAGATTTCAAATCCGTAGGTGAATTCAATCATGATGTGCACAAAATTAATGCTAAGCTAAGATTTTGTGAGAAGGAACCATCTGATGCGGACAAAATTGAGAAGACACTGCCTACCATGCTTCCCACTCATATGATCTTTCAACAATAATACCATCAAAAGGGTTTTACTATTTATTCTGAGTTGATTAAGACATTGCTTCAAGCAGAAAGGCACAATGAGCTCCTTCTATGGAACTCCAATAAGGGCCCTATGGGTTCTAAGGCTTTGCCTGAAGTGCATGCCAACACTCATAATAGAAAGCAAAAGGGAGCCATTCAAAATGGTAATCCTAAAACCTCCAATGCTAAGAACAAGTGCAAGAGACAGAATAAGCCTCGCGGTGCCAAGGGTAAAGACAATTCTAAGTCCAATAGAGACAAGTCTAAAACTTGTGAGAGGTGTGGTTGTTACAACCACCCGACTAAAAAGTGTCGCACCCCAAAGCACCTAGTGGAATTATACTTGAAGTCCGTGGGACGTGGACACTCTAATCAAGATTGTTCCAAGCAAGGTGGACAATTTGAAGCGCACTTCAATTATCAAGGCGATGCCCAAGGATGCTCCGCTGCAGCGGGACCAAGAAACACCAAGGCCCCTCCTATACTTAATGACACCGCTGATGACGTTAACAACATGCTATTAGAATACACTTCTGAGGATATGTTTGGAGACTACGCTTAGGCTCCTTGTCATTTTAGACTTTCATTTCCATGTGCCCACATGATGTAATAATTTATATTTGTCGTCAAACCTTTTATATTTTCATTGTAATCATAAACGTTTGATATCAATAATGAATAAAATCTATATTTATTTTATTAAGAATTTATTTATTTATTCTCCATTTAATATAGATTATACGGGAGTCAATCCGATGGAGGAGGAAATGTGCCTAGTGGATAGCGGTACCACTAACTCTATACTCAGGGAGATAAAATATTTCCAAACTCTCACGAAGAATAGAGGAAATGTTTTAACAATCGCAGGACGTGATGCAGTAATAGTAGGCTCCGGACAAGCCACTATTACACTCCCAATGGGTACAACGTTGGTAATTGAGGATGCACTCATGTATCCTGATTCAACTCGTACCCTACTGAGTTATAGAGATATCCGAAAAAATGGGTTCCATATCGAAACTTGTGATGAGAATAACGAAGAGTTCCTTCTCATTACAAAGAACAACGGATATGGCAAAGTAACACTTGAAAAAGTTTCCTCACTTTCATCTGGATTGTACTATACTTATCTCAAACCCATACAACATGTTGCGTATAAAGTAATTTTTCAGAATGTTAATGCATTCCAAACTTGGCATGATCGTCTTGGTCACCCTGGCATAGGGATGATGGGGAAAATTATAGCTAATTCTGTTGGTCACAATTTAAGTAATACAAAACTTCCTCAATCCTCAGATTATGTGTGCACCACATGTACCACTGAGAAATTAATTTTGAGACCCTCTTACCTCAAAATTCGAGCCGAACCGGTCAAGTTTCTTGAACGCATTTAAGGTGACATATGTGGTCCTATCCAACCATTGTCTGGACCATTCTATGCGATGGTCTCATGTGTATCTTCTTTCCACACAAAACCATGCATTTGCAAAATTAATCGCTCAAGTTATCAAACTAAAAGCGTAATACCCTGAACATTAAATCCAGTCAATTCGAATGGATAATGCCGCTGAATTTTCCTCTCGAGCCTTCAATGACTATTGTAAGGCCTTAGGAATTCAAGTTCAGCACTTTGTTCCATATGTCCACACTCAGAATGGGTTGGCAAAATCTCTCATCAAGAGAATCAAACTTATTGCAAGACCATTATTACAGAATAGCAATCTACCAACATCATGTTGGGGTCACGCAGTTTTACACGCTGCTGATTTAATTCAATTGCGTCCAACTGCATATCATACAACCTCCCCGCTACAACTAGTACGTGGAAATCCTCCAAGCATTTCCCATCTGCAAAAATTTGGTTGCACTACATACATACCGATCTCACTACCACAGCGTACAACTATGGACCCCCATAGAAAATTGGGAATCTATGTGGGATATCAATCACCATCTATTATAAAATATTTAGAGCCTCTTACAGGGATCTATTTACGGCCCGATACGCTGATTGTATCTTCAGTGAAGATCATTTCCCGGCATTGGAGGAAGAAATTATACCACATAAACAATGCCAAGAAATTAACTAGGATGCAATAGCCATCTCCAACCATGATCCACGTACTTCAGAATCTGAACTTCAAGTTTAGAAGATAATCAATTTGCAAAACATTGCAAATAACACGCCAGATGTATTTACTGGATTATAAGGATGTTACCAAATCCTATAATCCTGCAAGAAATGTGCCTACAAGAGTAGAGGTACCAAATAAAACTACTCAACTCCCTTGTAAGAGGGGGAGATGTACGACAATTCCTATAGATGCAGCTCCTAGCAAGCAAAAGAAAAGGAAGACCAAATCTTCCAAAATAGTAAATGCAACTCAAAATCATGTTAGAAAACACCCTGTGGAGGTTCAACCTTCACATCCCACATCAACAGTGCACTCAATTACTGATGTTGGGACATCGGAATGCCCTGATGCAACTATTTTGGGAAATGATGATGCATCTGAAAGGGTACACGAAATTTCCATAAATTATCTCGAGTTTGGAGAATCATATGACCGAAAGACTACAATTGTCGACATTGATTTTTTCACAATAATTGCAGAACTCATCCAAACGATCCAGATCCTAAGACCATGGCAGACTGCAAATCGCGCTCGGACTGGAATCAATGGAAAGAGGCAATCCAAGCAAAAATTACTTCGCTTTCAAAAAGGAAGGTATTCTCTCAAGCAATGCCTACACCTCCAAAAGTTTTCCCTGTGGGATTCAAATGGGTTTTCATCCGGAAACGGAATAAGAATAATGAAGTGGTGAGATACAAAGCGAGGCTTGTAGCACAAGGGTTCACGCAGAAACCCGACATTGATTTCAATAAAACATATTCTCCAGTTATGAGTGGAATAACATTCCGATATCTTATATCTCTAGCCATACAAAATCATCTATCTATGCAGTTGATGGACGTAGTGACTGCATATCTTTATGGGTCACTTGATTCGGATATATATATGAAGGTTCCAGATGGAATTTCTATATCGAATCAAAACACAAGTCGCAACATGTATTGTGTAAAGCTTCAAAAGTCACTCTATGGCTTAAAACAGTCGGGAAGAATGTGGTACAACCAACTCAGTGAGTACCTTTTGCGAAAAGGATACTCTAACAATGATGATTGTCTGTGTGTTTTCATCAAAAAGTCACAAAAGGGATTTTGTATTATATCGGTGTATGTTGATGATTTGAATATCATTGGCACCCAACGAGATATTGATGAAGCACGTAATCATCTAAAGACAGAGTTTGAAGTGAAGGATTTGGGTAAAACCAAATTTTGCTTAGGTTTACAACTTGAGCACCTTCCAACTGGAATTTTTGTGCATCAATTTGCCTATATCCAAAAAGTATTGGAGAAATTCAATATGGATAAATCATATCCCAACAAAACCCCTATGATTGTTCGGTCTCTAGAAATTAAAACTGACCAATTTAGACCATGGGATGAAGGAGAAGATATTTTGGGACCTCAAGTTTCATATCTTAGTGCCATCGGAGCTCTCATGTATCTTGCAAATTGCACCAGGCCTGATATTGCATTTGCAGTGAACTTGCTAGCCCGACATAGCGCTGCTCCTACCAAACGTCATTGGATGGGAGTAAAATATATCCTCAGATATTTAAATGGCATAAGAGATCTTGGACTTTTCTACAAAAGAGGTCCAAATTATAATATTATTGGATACACTAATGTAGGTGTAAGGTCCAAATGGCTAGAGGGGGGGTGAATAGCCTATTTAAAAATCTACAAGCTTCACTAAACAACCACGTTAGTATAAAAGATGGCTAAGCTAATTCTAGCACTAGCTCAACTACACTATGCAAGCCACCTATACAATTCTAGTGAAGCAAGGCTATGATCTCTAATACACACCAACAAGACTAAGTCACTAAGCCACTTACTCCTATGTGATAAAAGTTACACTAAGATTAGTACAAGAAAGTAAAGAGCAAGTGACTTGATTCTTATACCAACGATGTAGAGAAGTAATGCACTTGAAGAATCAATCATAATGATCAACCACAAGAGAAATCCTTAGCAAAGAGATGACACAAGATTTTTACCGAGGTTCACTTGCTTACCGGCAAGCTACTCCTCGTTGTGGCGATACACCCACTTGTCGGTTCGCGAGCTAATCGACTATCAAGAGTCGAGCCCTCGGCGGGCGCCGCACAACCGCACACAAGATGGGGATCCTCCAAGCCATGAGCTCCACTAGAGTATCCAATTTGCGAACTCCCGCGGGGAAGGATTAAGAACCCCTTACAAGACTTGGTGAGGGCTCCAACAATCTTCAATTATGAGCTCAATCACCTCCGCTGCTCCAAGCCGTCTACCGTGTCGGGAAACACGAAAGAGTAACAAGAAATCCGCAGCAACTCGAAGATCAAGTGCCTCTAGAATGTAACTCTCAAGCAATGCACTTGAATCTCACTCAATCTCACTCAAGATGTGCAACTATGCAAAGAGATGAGTGGAGGGGTTGTTCTCTAGCTCAAAGGGTGTCTCTAGGTCTCAAAATGTGCAAGAGTTACCCTCCAACCCCGAACAACTTCTATTTATAGCGAAGGGGTACGCAGCTAGCCGTTACCGAACGACACATGTAACACCCCAGGTGTTTGGCTTCCTTAAGTGCATTGCATTTCATGAGCATTAACATTAATCACCCCATTTATTAGTGGGAGCATCATTCATTTCATGCATGAGCTTATAATATGTGAACCATGCTTTGGAAACATTGCCACATATGTTATATTTCATGTGAAGTAAGAAGTGAGTAGTGTGCAACACACAAGTACCTTATGTGCAATTTCATTTGGAAACATGCTAACCACTTTAGGGTAATATAATTAGCAAGTGTTATGCAACACACTCATGCAACATGTGCAACATGAGCTTGCAACATTTGGGTGGAATATTGATTTGCTTGTTTCAAAGTGTGTGACACTAGGAATTTCGTGTAACCAATGTATAGAGTGGCTAATTAGGTCTCATAACACCTTAATTATATTTAGGGTAAGTAGTGGAGCAATGTTCATGTTGACCAAAATTACCAAATTGCCCTTCCAAATGTTGTTGACTAAGTGTGGACCCCTAGAGTGATCTGGTTTGACCAATTAAAAAGTCTAGCTTAGAGATCTTGCATGGAGGAGCAACCTTAAGAAAAGTTGTAGAGAATTTCATAAGGAATAAAAGTTCTAATATGGCCATCTCATGAAAATGACCAGAACATGCTAAAAAATGGACCACAAGTCAGTATTAGAGGCTGTTTTGGGACTTAGCATTTTTGGCTAAGTGTGAAGCTGTAAACAGTTTCAATGTACCTCACTTTGGCACCTTATAACTCACAAACCAGGCCGAATCGGTCCTTGAGCCAATTGACAAAGTTGTAGTCCTCATGTAGCTCTACAATTTTGGTATTATCATCTTCTGCTAACTCGAGCTGGTTTAGGAGATAATCTTTGACAAAGTTGCTCTATCAGTCACTTTGTCGGCCTCCATTCAGAACCTTTAGAGCGCCGGGTGGCCGACAGGTTCAGGCTGTCGCCGCCGCGTGTCCTCCACGCGCCGCGCGCGACCTGGCGCCTTGGCCAGGTGCTCAGCACGTAGAAGGTGCCCCAGCTGCCTTTCCGACCTCGCCCGGCCATTTCCCTTCCTCCCCGCACGCGCCTGAGGCGGAAGAAACGCCGCCTCCCTCACTGCCGTGACCTCCGACGAGCTTGGCCGGCAGTGTCGCCACGGCATTGCCCAATCCCCTTCGTCCGAAGCTTCAGCACACTGCCCGCTATCTCCTCCACCCTTTGATCTAGCGAACCGAGCCGTGGTAAGGGCCTCTTGGCCGATTCCGCCATTGCCGCCATGGGTGACCCCTCGCCGGAGTTGGGGTGCTCCATGGCCGGGGTGGATAGAGTCTCTCTCAACCTCCCTTTTCTACCTCAATAGATCCGCCTCGGAGTGGTGAAGCTCATACCGAGCTCTGGTGTGGCTGTGCGGCCTCGCCGTTGGCGGCGCACCGTCACCGGACCCCCACCGTCCGCCGCTCACGACGGCGAGTCCTTTCCGCTCCAAACCAATCCCCCCTACCTACACGAATCGAGGCATTGCTTGATGGAGATCACGAGGGTGGGCTCAGTTTCCCTGGAGAGCTCCCCTCCGACGAGCTTGAGCTCGCCGGAGCACGCGGTTCGCCGCGCCCCTGTCTCTCTCTCTGACGGCGGGTCCCGCCTGGCAGACGCACGCGCGCGGGCGGGAGGCCGTCGCGGGCCGCGCGCGGAGGAATGGGCCGCGCGAGAAATCTGGGCCGCGCGCGTGTGTTGAGCCGGCCCAGTCTTAGATAAAATCCATTTCATTTATTTATTTTGTCACAGATTTAGTTGATGTTTGGAAAATGTAGATCTAGGGTTTTACTTGCCCAAAAATTGGGAGATAAATTTTGTTAGGATCTACATGATGTGTAGTATTTTAGAAAAATATAAATCTGGTATGTGATGTTCAGTTTCTGGGAGATTTAAATTGGTCTTTGAAATGTGTTTTAAATTACATGCAAACTTGTTTAAATCATATCTTGAGTTTCAGTGTTCCAAAAATTATGAAATTTGGTGGGTAGGCTAATTTATACTTGCTCTCGCTCTGGTAAAAATTTGGGCAGTAGTGCTTAAGTACTTTTCAAGTTATAATGCTATCTTGTTATTTTAGGAAATACTTAAATAAATTTTTGTAATTTTTCTACATGTGCAATGTTCTTATAAATTTTTGGAGAATGTCTTGGTACCTTAAAGTGTCTATGAAAAATAAGAAATCTGTTGTTTGACACTTTTTAATATGATTTGTTAATTATACAAAAATCAGTCTTTTGGGCTTGTGAATTTTGTTTAGAGAGTTTCTGTAAATAAATTTAGTTCAAATTTTTACAGTGGTCTCTTTTTGGTTCATAGAGTCTCCTGTAATTTTTGTAGAATTTTAGGAGCAGTTTACATATATCTTTGAAATTCCACTTAATTAATTAAGTAAATTAAGAAAGGGGTGTAAATAAATATTCTAGGTGGGCACACCTTACTTTCTGGTGTTTTTGTGACCTATGTGAACTTTTGGTAATATTAGTTTGGTCTTAGAGGATGTTTGCCACGTAAATAAATATTTAATCTTTGCAATTCTAGGTTTTCTGGACAGCTGGTAGTATCTTTGGGTTTGACCCTTCATAAAAGTGTTTGCTGGAAAACTTGTGAATACCAAAATTGTAGTAAACTTGATAAACTAGCTTGTGTCAAAATTTGGGAGCATTTGGCTTAATAGTTTGGGAGTTATTGCTGTTTAAAGTGCCAGTCCAGAATTGGCTGCTCTCTGTTTGGGAAGGGCAGATTCTGGAACTTTGGAATTTCGACTAGGTAAACTTTGGAATTAAGTGTTGTGGTCTAAAAATATTTTGTGGTGCATTTCATAAGCTTTCCAGATTGTATTAGATCATATCTTTTGGAGTTGGGAATCTCTAGTTATGTTAGAATCCTTGAGCTGCTGTTCAGAATGTCTTACTGTTGTATTTTGGTGTTGGATGTGGTAACCTAATTAATGCTACTCTTGTAATTGTTAGGTGCTAGGACCTTAACCGAAGAAGAACATCTATATCTTAGGTTGGGTAGATTAGGTAAGTACTTCTCCACCGGAGAAGAGATTTGCACGTACTGATAAAGTAACTTGATTAGATTATTGTTTTTATTTCTGAAATGCATTTCATTCCGAGCATGTTGCACCTTTATGCATCCATGATATTTATTGTGCATTCATGCAATAGGTGTACCGGAAGGGGTAACTCTCCTCAAATTCGAGCATGTGATTCCGGAGGAAGTCCAGGACCTGCCGGAGCAGCCAGAGGAACCAACCGGCGACGAAGCTCCTGCCGAAGATCTGCCCGAGTGTCCTGACCACAGGCCCTCAACCTTTCTGAAAGGCAAGCCCCGGAGCATGCTGAACCCATCAATTTATAAATCTATCTTGAGTACTTTTAATTGTTTAATGCATTAAGTTGTAGGAGTTGTATGAAAACAATTGTTGCATTATACCTGTCCTTGTCCAGATATCGTACTTAACCCTATATTAGGTTTAGGCACGTGTCAATGCTTAGCCCTGCTTAGTGCGGTAGAAGTCGGGTGATTTCCGGTCATCCGCGAGATGTAGGAAGGAATCACGAGTGGCTTTATGGCTATCGTGGATGGAACCATGCCTTAAAATAAAATTGAGACCGGGCGGGAGTTCGATAGTACAGCCGTAAGACACTTCACGTCTTGGGTGTGGAGCTATGCCCGTCTGAGTCGTTTAAGGACCGATTCGCTATACGTCCTTAGTCATGTTGAACGCAGTCTAACACTTAGTTGGCCGGATAAGTCGTTTCGACCGCGAAGCCGAGTAATGTGATTCAGGCCGGGAATCGAATGGTAGGTTGCTTCTTGGAGGAGAGAAAGGATGTGCTTGGGGACATTGGCGTGAGACCAAGGGGGGGTTAGAGTCCCTATCACCTGGCAGAGTGTCGCCCTTGGGGTCGCGACATTATTCGGACCCGCGATTCCTGAATCATATGAAACGGTGGCCTGTGCGACCCTGGCAGGGGTCTGCACGGTGAGTGTTAGAAATACCCCTCCAGCTGGATAGGAATTCGATTCGAATCGCCGTCGCTCCCGGTTAGTGAGCACTTGACTTGAGCAGCGGCAACGTAGATCTCATTAAATGAACTGGTGGTTAAGGGAATGATACAATGTTGCCACAATGATATACCTGCTATGGATATAATAATAATGTTGTTTGATTATACTCAAGTGAATGTTTAGTACAGGTGCTAAGATAGACAGCAGGTAAATGCTAAAAGAACTGCTAGTACAAGTTATAAGAGTTTCAATTACTTATGCCTTTATGCAAAATGTTATGTCAGCTAGCCTCTTGTGTAAGCCTTGCATAATCCTTGGTGTCATCTTATTTCTGGTTTTCGACGGGTAAGTCTAGCTGAGTACATTCCAGTACTCAGGGTTTATTCCCTCCTGTTGCAGATGATATGCTCTACCAAGGCTTCTGCAAAAATTGTCTCCACCCTGCGGGTGACGAAGACTAGATCACTTGGGCGTGATCATCTTTTATGTACTTTCCTCATGCTTTTGCGGGTTGTTGATCAACAAGACTGGCAGTAGTTAAACAATTGGTGTGTGTTTGCTTCCGCTACTTTTATAAACTTGGTTTGTAATAATTTGCGACTCCGTGTGTGTAAACTTATTTCGGGACTACTTGCGAAATGTAATGTATGATGTTGTATGTTGAATGATGCGATCTTGGTTGTAAGCAAGTTGGTTTGAAATCCTTCGTGGTTTCGATTGACTACCGGGATTATATGGGCTCAAGTTCGAAAATTTGAGCGCTTCGGTGCTTGTTTTTGTACTTATGCTCTTATAATTTGGTCGGTTCTGTTACAACACAGTTTAAAACGTGCTGACCGGACGCACCGGTCAGGGTGAACAGTGCATGTCAGAAGTTACCGTTGTCGTGACTGGACGCGCTCTAGCGTTTGACCGGACGCGCTCTAGCGTGCAGTCAGAGTCTAGTAAGCTACCACCGCGACCAGACGCGTCCGATCGCACGTGACCGGACGCGCCGCGCGTCCGATCAGCACTCCGCTGCGCTCTGCCCCTCTGGACGCCTGACCGAACGCTCCGGTTCCGTGAGGGACCGGACGCGCCGGTCACGCGCTCTTCTTCTGCGCACAGGAGAACTGACCGGACGCGCTGGTCAGGCCAGACCAGCGTCCGGTCAAAAACCCTAACACCCGCGTGCCTGACAACTGCTGAGAACTGACCGGACGTGTCTGGTCAAACCGCGACCGCGTCCGGTGCAGCGTCCGGTCACCACAGTGACCGCCGTTCACCTCCGTTTCTTTTCCGACTTCCGGCGCAGTAGAAAATAGGCATTTCACTTTCCCAAAAAGCGCCGAATCCCGCCTCGCAAGCTCGGCGGGAGGGAGAGAGGAACCCAAACCTCTCTCTACCGCTTAAACTCCACCGCCTTCGTAAAAGTGCTAACACCACCAAGTGTACACCACCATGTGCATGTGTGTTAGCATTTTATAAACATTTTTCAAGGCGTTATGTTAGCTCTTTACTAGATCCTAATGCATATACTCAAGACAATGATCTAGTGGCACTTGATTCCCGAGCTAACCGTGATTGCCCCTCTTGATAGTCGGCTATGTATCCTAAACCCGGTCAATCACTTCTCTACTCATCTTAAACCGGCAAAAGGAAAACCCTATAGTTATACCTTTGCCTTGCGCTCTTAGATCCTTCTCTTCCACTTGATCATCATGTCCATCATATTATGTGCATCTCCACCATGATCATTATTTCATGTCCATGCACCATCTCTTTGTGATCTTGTGGCCACCACTCCTTGCCACATACACCTTCATCACATGTGTTGCTTATGCCTAACTCAAAACACTTAACACATGGCATTAGCAACTTGGTGTCATTAATTACCAAAACCAAACTTGGGCTTTCAGCAGGATATTTATCTGATCCCCATAATGGCAGATCACAAATAGGCTTTATGTTTTTACACAATGAAACAGCCATTTCATGGAAGTCATCCAAACAAACTTTGGTGACTACATCTACAAATCATTCTGAGATAGTTGCTCTATATGAGGCTTCATGAGAATGTGTATGGCTTCGCAGAATGATCAACCACATACAACAGTCTTGTGGTATTGGTGTCATCGATTCACCAACCATTATCTATGAAGATAATGCGCCTTGTGTTGCACAAATGGATAAAGGATATATCAAAAGCAATATTACCAAGCATATTTCTCCTAAATTGTTCTATCCTCATGAATTGCAACAAGAGGGAGAAATCAATATTTTCCCCACCAAATCATGTGATAACCTCGCTGATTTATTCACTAAGTCCCTACCAGCTTCTTCATTTAAAAAATGTGTCAAAGGAATTGGTATGCATCGACTTAGGGATTTGCAAGGTTCAGGGGGAGAAATCTCCTAGATATTGCTCTGTCTGACACATCATATCGTACTCTTTTATTTCATGAGTTTTTCCTCTCAATGTTTCTCAATGAAAGTTTTTAATGAGACGATAATAACATAAGCATATGCCATATTCCTCATTTTTCCCTCACAAGGGTTTTTAGAAGGAATATCAAAGACATAAATTGACCTCTAAACTATATTGAGTTTTATCTAAAAGGTTTTCTCATAATAGTTTGCAATGAGACAATAATCATAAAATGATGTACTTTTCTCCTTAAATTTTCTCATATGGTTTAAAAGAGTTTTTAGTAGCATATCCATATATATTTCTTGAAGGGCAGGCCTGGTGCATTTGGTGAGTGCTAGCTCGCCGAGTCACCAGGTCCTGGGTTCGAAGCCGTCTTTCTGCAGAATTTCTGCGGGGGTAAGACTTTGCTTCGGTTATTCCCTTCCCCAGACCCCACTCGTGTTGGAGCCTCTGGCACTAGGTCTACCCTTTATCCATATATATTTCTTCCTTTTTCCCATAGGGTTTTTGGAAGATAGACATTCATGGATCTCAAGAAAGGATTCGATCAAGGGAAAGTGTTACAAATATTAATCTCATATTAATCTCACCTTTATGTTATCTTTGTAACCTAAGGTTAAATTACGGCTGGTTTATGGCTTTCATAACCCTCATACTGTTGATGTCACAAAGCTGTATATATATACATGAGAAAGATTAATGAAAACATGGTATTGAGCTCTATTCTCTTGTTACTTGCAATTCTTTCCACTTGTAATAGATACGTCACAATCACAAAGGGAAAAAGGGCGGTCGTGGAGCCGGCCAAAGCTACTCCGAGATTAGTGAACGCTGCTCCCTCCCTTTGAGAAATGAAAATTCATTGTGTGTCTAGGTTTAAAATTAGAAATGTGTTTTTTTGGGTGGGGGGAGGGAGAGGGAACGGAGGGAGTATTACATACTCAAATGTACATGACGCGTTGAATAGCGAAGTAAAAATGCGGATGAGGCGAACTGATCATAGATCAGCTGGTTGGGTTTCTTGTGGTGGAACCTACCTACCCGGGTTCAAGTCCTCGACTTGACGCGAGTGTTTGCATTTTTTTGAATTTATTCTAGGATTTACCGGCGCTATGCTTTCAGTGATAGGCGTTGTCCCCGTCGACAGTGAGGCGCCTGATCGGCCGGCTCAGTCCTTCGGAGGTGCTCATAGAGGCAGTGTTTGTGTACGTGTGTTCGGCCGGCTCAGTCCTTCGGAGATGCTCATAGGGGTAGGGTTTACGTATGTGTGTTCATAGGGGTGAGTGTGTGTTGTGTCTGCGTTGTACTTTATTAATTCTTAAAAAAATGCGGATGAGGGTTGTGGTTCTTCAGGGAAAAAAGTTTTCTGCTGACAACCGCTAGCTGTTGGCTATGCCTATGGCTGTGGCTGCTTCCATCACCCGCGTTTGAAGCCAACACGCCCATCCATTTCCGTGTGTCAAATCTCTAGCCCCGCCGCTGTATCTTCCCTCCCTCCCTGTCATTGTCTCGTCGCGTCCTTTGCATTGATCTCTGATCTCCTGCTCAGTTCCTCTGATGTATTTTGCCTCTAAGATTTTGTACCAGGTTTCAGTGCTCCCACTAACTAATTTCCAGATCCACTTGGTTAAAAGACATTCGCTTATGATTTTAGTGTTTATATACCACCCAGACCCCCCCCCCCCCCCCCCCCCCCCCCCCCCCCCCAACTTTCCTCCTACTTCCATGCGCATGTGTAGTTTCTGTATTTCATCATCTTTTAGCTGTCTTAATGTTAGCAGTGATGTTTACTTCTATTTATTTATCTATAATTCTTGGTGAACCAGTGACCAAGAAGGCGAGATCAGGGATAAAAAATTATATTTACTTTCATGATTTCACTATTTCTCGCTTAAAGCCAACTCATGCCAATGCAACAAATTCCTGCAACAACAGAGGGCCAATGCAACAAATTCCCGCAACAAACCCACGGGGCATCATCTAGTATAATTCAAATGCACCACCCACAAAACTCTAGAATCCACTTATGTCAAATTACATGCAGTGAATACGAGAGCGTTAAGGCACGAGGCAAAGCAAGCAACCGCAAGGCATCGTCCTAAAGGACTCAATCCTTTCGGTTTCAACACGACCCGTTCCCCAGTAGAACATCTACATCTGATGGGCATGTAGCCCTATTAATAATGTTCTCAACATAATGCATACCGTACTGAGAGCAAGGAATATCATACAGCCCTCAAGGAAGCATTTCCGACAACAGCAAAAGGTACCACCATCCTAGGCGTTCAGTCCGTACATAATGAGATACATCATCAGTTAAACTACTCAAACTAGGGCCCTGTTTAGTTCCCAGAAAATTTTGCAAAATTTTTCAGATTCCCCGTCACATCGAATCTTTGGACACATGCATGAAGCATTAAATATAGATAAAAAATAAAACTAATTACACAGTTTAGACGAAATGGACGAGACGAATCTTTTAAGCCTAATTAGACCATGATTGGACAATATTTGTCAAATAACAACGAAAAGCGTTACAGTGTCATTTTGCCAAAAATTTCGGATCTAAACCGGCCCTAGATTGTTGTTGTGCAGTGCTTGAAGAAGCCGCAGCTCATATTGTAGGTCACTTTGGCTTCTTGGTTGATAGTTTGTGCGGTCAAGGTGTGGGGCGTACCTCTCCGTAACTGGCCGTGAAGCCTGCAGGTCACTTAGGCTTCTTGGTTGATAGTTTGTGCGGTCAAGGTGTGGGGCGTACCTCTCCGTAACTGGCCGTGAAGCCTGTAGGTCACTTTGGCTTCTGGGTTGACAGTTTGTGCGGTCAAGGTGTGGGGCGTACCTCTCCGTAACTGGCCGCGAAGAACATGATCCCTCTCCATAACCACCAGCAAGCCGATAACACATCGCTGAATGTTCACCCATGCTGGCAGCCGTGTAGGGTCTATATAGAGGTATTCCCAGGTATTGGGGGGGATTATGCCTTTCGCTGGTTCTATATTGAGAATCTCTCGGGTACAAATGGGAATGGTTGTTGCCAAATTCAGGTGAAGGAAATGATGACTGACATGGACTCAACTGCCTCCTGTCATCACCACCACTTCTTGAGGAATTAACACTGTGCAGCGATTCACATCTTTGTCTATTATAGGTTCCAGGATAACTGTCACCGCGGTCCATCCTTTGCCTTTCCGGTGAGTGTTCCCTTGATCTTGTTCGAGTATTTCTCCCCACAGGCTCTTCTCTGCACTTGTATCTAGATGTGTCTGCTGCTGTATTCCTTTCAGTTCTCCTATCTTCATAATCAGCATCTCTTCCATCTTCTCTAAGATTATGCTTCTTGTTGTTATCCAAGTCTGTTTTGTTGCCATCAGATGCATTTTCCACAGGTTGACTTCTCTTTTGCGACCTGTCACTTGATGTATCCTGGTCTATTGCTACAAGACCATCATTGCACTTAGAACGACTCCATTCACCTTGGCATGAATAGCTTCCTTCTGAAGAGTGGTCATCAACATTATCTACTGTCCCACCCTTCCTGTAATCAGTTATTTTACTGTCGTTCCTGGGGGGCATCCCTCTATCTGACTCTGGATTTTCTCTCCTGGAGGAGGATTCTTTCTCCTGTCCCGAAGCTGATCCAAGTCCATATGCATTTTCCTGCCACTCATTGTCTCTCTTGTTTCCTGGTTCTAATTGACTTCCATCAGCTTGTATCTCCACCAAGAGATTATCTAGCTCTAGCACATCATTCTGTCCTTGATTTTCACTCGAGTCTTTGCGCTGGGCAGTTTCTTTTCTAGTACAGTCCTCTTGTGTTTTTTCTCTTCCATTGGCATATTTGTCCTCCGTGATTCTGCAGGCCACATTATCCAACTCGACATCCTTGTCCACAGGGTTGTCCTGCAACAAGATTTCAAATCAGTTGACATAAAACATGTTTTTCTGTAAAAATGTAAGACCAGAATCTTTAAAAACCTCAACAGAACAATCAGACATGTCCTTGGTTGATGGCCCATCATACAGTGTCCCTAAACATGTTCCCTTTTGTGCCAAACATGTTACCCTGAAATGGAAAACCAACAGATCCCTGTCAACTGTAAGCCATACATTTGTAGCATATTACCACTTGAGCTACATCACAGAAAGAATGAATAGGAACAGTATAACAACCAAAAAGTGATCTATAAAAGAAAGATTAGTAGTTGTACATTAGGGCCAGCGAAAATATAAGGACTAAGGCTTCTTGAAGTCACAACAACAACAACAACAACAACAACAACATAGCCTTTTGTCCCAAGCAAGTTGGGGTAGGCTAGAGATGAAACCCAAAAGAGACGAGAAACAGGGAGACACATAAAGGGACATAAAAGGCACAAGACAAAAGATGTCACGGTTCAGGCACGTTGATTGCTAATCTCCAAGCGCTCCTGTCCATAGCTAAATCCTTGGGGATATTCCACTCCTTAAGATCTCTCTTAACGGACTCGTCCCAAGTTAGTTTAGGTCGACCTCTACCGCTCTTTACATTATCGGCCCGCTTTAGAACTCCACTACGCACCGGCGCCTCAGGAGGCCTCCGTTGGACATGTCCAAACCATCTCAACCGATGTTGAATCAATTTCTCCTCAATTGGTGCCACCCCAACCCTATCCCGAATATCGTCGTTCCGTACTCTATCCTTCCTTGTGTGCCCACAACACCAACGCAACATACGCATCTCCGCTACACTCAATTGCTGGACATGTCGCCTTTTTGTAGGCCAACACTCAGCACCATATAACATCGCCGGACGAATCGCCGTCCTATAGAACTTACCTTTCAGCTTCTGAGGCACCCTTTTGTCACAGAGAACGCCAGAAGCTTGACGCCATTTCAACCAGCCGGCTGAAATTCTATGCCTAACATCTTCATCAATGTCTCCATCCTTTTGTAGCATCGACCCTAAATACCGAAAAGTATCCTTCTTGGCCACCACTTGCCCATCGAGGCTAACGTCTCCCTCCTCGTGCCTAGTCGCGCTGAAATTGCACCTCATATACTCGGTCTTAGTCCTACTAAGTCTGAACCCTTTCGACTCTAACGTGTGCTTCCATAGTTCTAACTTCCTATTAACCCCCGCCCTACTGTCGTCAACTAGCACCACATCATCAGCAAAGAGCATACACCAAGGGATATCACCTTGTATGTCCCTTGTGACCTCATCCATCACCAAAGAAAATAAATAAGGGCTCAAAGCTGACCCCTGATGCAGTCCTATTTTAATTGGAAAGTCACTAGTGTCGCCATCACATGTTCGGACAAACGTCACCACATCCCTGTACATATCCTTGATGAGAGTAACGTACTTAGTTGGGACTTTGTGCTTTTCCAAAGCCCACCACATAGACATTTCTCGGTACTTTGTCATATGCCTTCTCGAGGTCAATAAAGACCATGTGCAAGTCCTTCTTCTGCTCCCTATATCTCTCCATCAATTGTCGTAATAAGAAAATCGCCTCCATGGTCGACCTAGCAGGCATGAACCCAAACTGATTTTGGGTCACATGTGTCACTCTCCTTAGGCGATGCTCGATAACCCTCTCCCAGAGCTTCATCGTATGACTCATCAACTTAATCCCACGGTAGTTAGTACAACTTTGAACATCTCCCTTGTTCTTGAAGATAAGTACTAATATACTTCTCCTCCATTCTTCAGGCATCTTGTTTGACCGAAAAATAAGGTTAAAAAGCTTAGTTAACCATACTATCGCTCTGGCGCCTAGGTATCTCCACACCTCAATGGGGATACCATCAGGGCCCATCGCTTTACCTCCCTTCATCCTCTTCAAAGCCTCTCCGATCTCTGCCTCCTGAATTCTCCTCACAAAGCGTCTGTTGGTATCGTCAAATGAGTCGTCCAACTCAAGGGCAGGACCCTCATTCTCCCCATTAAACAGCTTGTCGAAGTACTCTCTCCATCTGTCCTTGATCTCCTCATCCTTCACCAGAAGTCGATCTGTCCCATCCTTGATGCATTTTATTTGGTTGATGTCCCTTGTCTTCCTCTCGCGGATTCTAGCCATCCTATAAATGTCCTTCTCCCCTTCCTTCGTGCCTAGCCGCTGATAAAGGCCATCATACGCCTGACCTTTTGCTACACTCACAGCTCGCTTTGCAACCCTCTTCGCTATTTTATAGCCCTCGATGTTGGCTACACTCTTGTCATGGTGGAGACGCTTGAAACACTCCTTCTCCCTAATAGCCCTTTGCACCTCGTCATTCCACCACCATGTGTCTTTCGCTTCCCGTTTGCCTCCCCTACTCACGCCAAACACTTCCGAAGCCACCTTCCGGACACATGTTGCCATCTTTAGCCACATGTCGTCGGCATCTTCTCCTTCTTCCCAAGGTCCCTCGTCTAGCATCCTCTCCTTAAACGTCTGCGCTGCTTCCCCTCTAAGCTTCCACCACTTCGTTCTCGCAATCTTGGCCCGTTTGTCCCGGTGGACACGTACCCGAAAGCGAAAGTCCGCCACCACAAGCTTATGTTGAGGGACAACACACTCCCCAGGTAACACCTTACAATCAAAGCAAGCACGTCTATCCTCCCTCCTTGCAAGGATAAAGTCGATCTGGCTCGAGTGTTGTCCACTACGAAAGGTTACTAGATGAGATTCCCTCTTCCTAAAGAGGGTGTTCGCTATCAACAAGTCATAGGCCAGCGCGAAGTTCAAAACATCCTCCCCCTCTTGATTCCTACTACCATACCCGAACCCCCCGTGCACCCGCTCGAAACCTACATTAGTCGCACCAACATGGCCGTTGAGGTCTCCTCCTATAAAGAGTTTCTCGCTGATAGGCACGGTACTAACCATGCTATCAAGATCTTCCCAAAACTGCCTCTTGGTGCCCTCGCTAAGACCTACCTGAGGGGCATAGGCACTGATCACATTCAGAGCCGAATCTCCAACTAGCAGCTTGACCAAGATAATCCGGTCGCCTTGCCTCCTAACATCAACGACTCCATCCTTAAGGCTCCTATCGATCAAGATGCCTACACCATTCCTACCCGATGTTGTCCCCGTGTACCAAAGTTTGAAGCCAGTATCCTCCACCTCCTTCGCCTTCTGGCCCTTCCATTTAGTCTCCTGAACGCATAGAATATTTACACGCCTTCTAATTGCTGCATCGACTAGCTCTCTTAGCTTACCCGTTAGGGACCCTACATTCCAGCTACCTAGACGAATCCTAGTTGGCTCGGCTAGCTTCCTTACCCTTCGCACCCGTCGAGGGAAGTGCGAAGACCCTTGCTCATTTTTCACTACACCCGGGCGTAGATGTAGCGCGCCACTAAGGTTGCGACGGCCCGACCCTTGCTCATTTATCATCGTACCCGGGTCACGATACGACGCGCCACTAAGGGGATGACGACCCGGCCCTTGCCCATTTAACACCACACCCGGGTTCCGATGTAGCGCGTCGCTAAGAGGGTTACGCCCCAACGAATCTCTTGTGGGTTTCAAATCCATGAGAGTGGCTGTTTTTTTTACTGTTGGTTTGCCAGACCTTAACACACCCTCCTCCTTTACCCGGGCTTGGGACCGGCTATGTTGAGACGACTTAAGAAAGTCTTCCAGTCAACATAGGCTTCTTGAAGTCACAAATTGAAAATTTTAATATAATCTGTACATTCTGTAGGAAAAAAGTATTAAAAAAATAGGTGAAAAGGGACATTGTGAGTTACCTCTTCTCTGTTTCAGTACTTGCAACACAAGATGAAATGCCAAATTGCTTTTCATGCCCATTCATAGTTTCTACACCATTTTGACTAGCAGCAACACCAATAATAGACTGTTCAATTTGTGGATCACCCCTCAAGAGCTTTGCTGCACAGTGAGGCTCTACAACAATCTGGGGTGATGTGCTTTTTGCACCTACATTGTCAGCTTGCTCACTTTCTGCTCCACACAACCTGTTTGACAATTCTGTAGGTTTTGTTGATTGGTCAGTGTTCTTTCTCCTTTTGCCAGTCATCCTGCCTTTGCTGTTACCAAGCTCTTTTGTTTTGTTGCATTCAGGTGTAGCTGGAAATTTTATATGGTTCCTACTAGCTGTGCCAGTATCCTTGTCTATTTCATGATCTCTGCGAGATATTTAACAGAACTCAAATGCTGTGAGCAGCAATTGCAGAAAAATATTGGGAAACAAATCAGGAATAACTTACAGGCAGTAAATGAAAATTGTTTTGGAAAGCTGCCAGGCACGTGGGTTGCCATCCTTGTCCTTTGCTCCCAAGGATAGTTCCCTAAAATATACATTAGACGGCATAAGAACAGAACAACTATACAAACTAAACAATCTAAGCAACCAATCTGGATGAACAGTACCTCAGAAGACATTCCCTGTGATATGCTCTTGGACAGCGCCTGCACACTGCAAGCTGAAGTGCTCTTTGAGTCTTGTTCTCCATGCGACCACATTTGAAGCACCAATGTATGGGGCATGGAAATGACATCCCCGCCATAATCCTTCTTTCCAACTCACAAGCTCCATCAGTGGCATTAGGATCCAGTAATTGTGCAACGCACTTAGGGTGGTAAAAATATCCACAAGATGCTTGATTGCATTGAAACACCTAACAGAATGTACACTACTGATTAGGACCGAAATAGAATTAACAGGTACTCCGCTGTCATTTTGGCTTTTCTAAATGCATAGTACCCCCTCCATTCCAAATTATAAGACGTTTTGGTTTTTCTAGGTACATTACTTTTATTATGTATCTACAAAAGCCAAAACGTCTTATAATTTGGAATGGAGGGAGTAAAAGCTATGTATCTTGACATAACATATATCTCGGGCACTTCCCTTTTTTTCTTTCTTCGTCTAATAGAAATCGTGGCAAAGCTTTTGCCGTCCTTTCTAAAAAAAAACATAACATATATCTAGGTGCATAGCAAAGACTATGTTCCTAGCCAAAACAACCTATAATTTGGGTCGGAGGTAGTAAAATATAGGAAGAGAGTGGCTGAGGATAAGGATATTCAGAAGAGAGAAGAATGTTGCTGGGTAGTACATAAGGGCATGCATTGCTTACCCACACCAATACATGGATGCCTCTCAAATAGGCTGCACCCCTAACAACCAAACTAAACAATGTGCAATCTGATAGGGCAGTCACATGTCTCTAAGCCATACAATCGATATATCTATCTAAAGCTCTAAATAGCTAACAATAACTGTAATGTGTACCATGCTGCTACTGCCTTGCCATGCATATGCTACTGTGCTTGGCCACGTGCCACTGCAAAGGCCCAATGCCATAATATCGGCTTTTGTTTCCACACTAGTTTGCATTTCATGTGGCATGGGAGGGAATGCTAAAATAAAAAACATAATAAAATAAGAAAATAGGAACCATAATAGGACCTAAGCAACATTATTCTTTGCCAGCACGTAAGTGCATTGTCTTAAATCCCCTCAGCCAGGAGAGTCTTCCTTTGATGGCTGGTGGTCTAGAATCAACGAAGGGGTGGTCGGACAGGTTTGGCAAGTCTAAATTCTATTATAATTTGGACCATTTGGAATCATCTTAATCGGTAATCGCTGTGTATTTTATGGGACCACACCAAATTTTGAGAGCATCACTGTTGGCTGTTGAAGAGATGAGATTATGGGTTTTGGCAGGGGCTAAAGGCATTGCTTATCTTAGCTGCCTTGTCTCTAGAGGGGACTCAAAGGTGTTTTTTCCTCCTAGTTGTGGTAGTGCTTTGTGTTGTAACATGGGCGATCTAGTTGTTCAAGAGTGATGAGGTGCTAGTGTATGTTTTGTAAGGGTTTCTCTACTCGGTTATATCTTCTTCATATAATGATACACAGCGCTCCCTCCATGTTCAAGAAAAAAGGTGCATTCTCTTAAATGAAAAAGGAATTTAGTAAGCTTAGTGGCTTCAGTTCAGTATACCTTAGCATTTGGCCCATGGGATGGCTCAAGCTCTCCACATCTAAAACATTGGTGTTGCTTATTTTTGCAGTTTGCACATAGAAAAGTACCAATTCTCTGTGAACAAAAGTGACATGTCACTGATTCAAGCCAGGAAAAAGAAAAAGCTGGCAGCACCATTAAGTAAAAACTTCAAGAAGCTACCTGTACTTTTGCTGAAGTGTAACCAAGAGTTTCACATTTAGATTCTCTGCCATCTTCCTCTGTGGCATGGAAAGACCTCTTGCATGGACCTTCACAGCTGAATTAAATCGTTGTAAGAATCAAAGTGTATAATTGAACTGATTTAATAAGCCAACAAGAGCTTACAGAAAGAAACTTTTATATGCTACAACACACAATGAACACTTCATGGATATAGTGGAAGACATCCCCATCTGTCACTTGCATGCAGAAAGTAATAAGCGTTTTTCCTTGTTATGGTTCATCAAAACTTCCACTCACTGGTCTCATAAGTAGTTCGGTATATTTCCACATTTACCCCAGAACCAAACCCTTAATGTGAAACTTCATAAAGTAAATTCATCTTGTACAAACTCAAGGAGATAACTCATAGCCTATGAAGTGACAGTGTAAATAAGAGGCACAAGGGATCTTGAAAGTTGAAACATCCAAACTTAGATGTGTCCCAGTCTGCCTCATATGCGGTTCACAGCTCTTGGATCCATTCTTCATTGCATCTTTGGCCATAGCTCACCTATACCAATTGTGTTCAAATTGGGAGACAAATTAAGAGACACTGCTATGATTAGGGAATGGGGCTTAGGAGAATTAAGCAAGGTGGATCCTAGCTGCAATTAGGCTGAATTGGTGGCCACTGTTATCTATCTTCCCCTTTCTCTTTTGTCTGCTACCTTTCGCTTCTGTTCTCTTTAACGTTAACCTTATTTCCCCTTGTGTTAACCTTCTCATACTGTTAGCAACCATATTTCATGCAAGCGTTAAAGGTGTTGATCCAAGTGGCAAGTGGTCTATAATTTTGATCATGGCATGGACAAAGATATGGAGCACATGTACAAGAAATGGAATAAAAGGCAGATAGTCATTTTTGTGCACCTACCTAAGCAATTGTCCTCCATCATCACATATCGCACATATTTGATCGGTACCATCATCACTGCTTTCATCATCATCACTGTTGTCATCATCATCACTGCTACCATCACCATCATCGCAATCATCACCATTGTTATCTTTGTTACCATAATTGTTATCATCATTTTTTCTAACACGCCGCCCACCACTAACAATGAATTGTGATTCCAGACCTAAGGCCTTTAAAATAGGCTCATTCAAAGGAAAAGTGAAACATGAGAAACCCTAATAAATTTATTTTGAAATTCTCCCCTCTAGTCAAATAAGTGTCATATTGGGTTGCGTGCATTCAATTTCAACCATTTCAACCTCTGATTACAAAATACTTTTTATGTACTTAGTTTGGGTATTTGAAAAATATTATAAGTATTGTCTCACAAAATAGTTTAATAACACTATACTTTTGCTATCCTTCGTAACAAATGTACTAAAGAAAAAGTCAAAGTTCTATTTTGAGGACTAAGTCTGTGTCCAAAGTGACACTTATTTGTACTGGACAGAGTAGAATGAACATGGGAAATTTTCAAAAAAAGAATGAACATGGGAACATAGTAACAAGAGAATTTCACATTACACATTTGAGCGATAAAGGTCATCTAATTTAATTTGGAACCTCTCAATCAATCTGATTTCATTACTATAAAAAACTCTTGACTCTCAACCATGAACTATGAAAGCTTTCTTGAATAACCCCCAACAATTTTTCCACCATACAAGTTGCTGACGCGTCAGTGAAGTTTCACAGCCCAGCAACTAAGTTAAGAAATAAAATGAAAGTGCCCACAACATCTCTTCTTCCTATCACTCTTCACAAATATGCCTACATCATGATTCTCACTGTTGTTTGTAAAGCTAACATATTAGATCTTAGCATACCTTTTTAGTTCTCTCAAAGCCATTCTTAATAAGCCTTTGCAGAATCTGCATATATACAAAAGAAGAGAAAAATCAGTGCATGCCACTCATCTAACTAGTCTCATGACTCTGAAAAATCAATAAGGTCCTTTATTCAAGGCAATGACGAAACTATATAAAAACTTCCACGCAAACGAACTGAGGGTGGTAATGCTAATTGATGATGTATAGTTTCAACTTGAAATTAAATTACCATTCTTTCAAAGCCAATACATGGGCTCTCCCCTACTGTATGTATTTCCCTCAAAAGAAAGGGAGTAGGAAGTAGGGTAGTAGGGTGAAGTAACTTGTACCTTTGACTTCATCAATGTTTGATCTTTCTCTACAAACAACTTGATTAGGGTATGGTGCTTCATGAAGTCATCCGCCACAGGTTTAGGATTGTATTTACTTCAAAAGACAAACGAATAAATATTATAACCATATACTCAGAGGGGCAAAGACAGAGTAAGCATGTAGATGGATACCCAAAAACTTCATCAAGGTGATCCCAAAGGTGATTCAAACTTCTTCTTTGCCCCCCTCTCCGAACAAAGTGGAGCATTTGCACCGTAATCAATATTGAACGAGCGAACTCTCCATAGCATTTTCGAGGTTTCAACAGCTTTATCCACTTGTGCTTTATAGAAAGCACATATATGTTGGGCTGCTCAGTGTCAAGCCTTATCTTCCAAGCTACCACCTCCTTGTACACAGGAACACTTTTATCCACAAATCCGCGCAAAAAAACATTCTTCCTGGAGAAATCTGCCTCGTTATCGTCCTCACCAAACTGGAAAGGCAAGATACTGAAACAAACAGGTTCCCTTTCACCATCCTCATCCTCAAACTCAAAGTAGTAATCGTTGACATCCTCAATTTGTGGATCCACTCCATCGTCATCATCATCAGACATTATAGGCCACACTTGATTCAAACAAGGACAAAAAGGAAATCTGACAGGAGTAAGTTCACAATTAAGCCTCATTTTATCAAAGTTGTTACAGCAAAGTTGAACACTGATAATTTGCTTTCACGGAGACCAAACAATATCACATTTTGCACAAAAAAAAAAGCAAGAATAAATAGATACTCTTTTATTTAGCACAGAAGTTCAGAACTAACAATAAGATAGAATGCAGTGGACAATAACTAATGAACTATGGAAACATGAGCTTACTAATTGAAATAATATACTGAAAACAGAAATATGACACGTCGCTATCCGGTGATTAACCATGAATATAAGAGCACAGATTAAAGTATTCCTACTATAGCAATCTGCAAGGCAACTAGCTTAATAATGTTACTAACAAAGCAGGAATTACCCAAAAGTTAATACACAGTTCCCCACTACTTTGACATCACGTCACATAGCAATACATAGAATACTTAACACTTCGAATGCTCAGCTGCAACTACAGATTCACAATAAAGAATTTAAGCAAAAAGACAAATCGATATGCTAGAAGCTCATGAGGGGTGAAAATTCCTACACCAACCTCCATCAAACTACTGGCAAGGAAGGGAAAAAGGTTTGGGGGAATTCAGAATCAGCCAACCCTTATTGGTCTAAGTTCGCAGGCGCTCCAGATGAAATTGCCACTAAAGAAAAATGTTACAAAAGCAGACACACGAAACAGGACATTCTGACTTCTTAATTGTAGGATAAAATCGATTATATCTAACACCACCCCCTCAATGCAGGGGCGGACCCGGTCGAGGACATGGGTACACCCGATGTTTTTTTGCAAAGCAATCGAAGCTAGCAGGCACGATACATGCATATACACTTGTAACCAGATTCAGATCCGAGTACAAGTAGTATGTTAGGGTTTAGGCGCACGGTTTCGCACAGCAGGAAGGGAAGGCCAAGGAGAGGGCGTACCTACGGATTACGTTAAGATTTGGAAGCACGGCTTCGCACAGCAGGAAGGGAAGACCAAGGGGAGGGCATACCTGGTGGTGCTCGTCGCCGGCGAAGGTGGCGAAGTACGGCGGCTGCGGCAGCGGCAGCGGCAGCGACGGCCGGCGGTTTAGGGGAGGGTTTTTTCCTTTTGGCGGTGTTTAGATAACTTTGAAAGTTCCAAAAAGAGTAAAAGACACTACCGTCCTTAAACTTTTCCAGGTGTGTCATCCCGGTCCATGAACTTTTAAAGTATGTCATCCTGGTCCATGAACTTTTAAAAGTGTGTCATCCAGATCCATATACTTTTAAAGTGTGTTATCCTGGTTCATGAACTTTTTTAGGTGTGTCGTTCCGGTCCATGGACTTTTAAAGTGTGTCATCCCGGTCCATGTAATCCATAGAAGGCGGTTTACTACAGTAAACGGTGATATGCTACAGTGTTCGTTTTTTGTCTTTTCTTATTTATTTTGTCTGAATCTTTGAAAAATCATAGTAAATCACAGAAAAATCATAAAATAAAAAAATCAATTTTGTTGTACTCCACATGAGTAGATCTACACAGTGAATATATAATATGATATGCTTTGATACAAAGTTTTTGCTAGGAAGGTTTTGCCTTTTTCTTTTTTATTTATTTCGGCTGAATCTTTGAAAAATCATAGTAAATTACAGAAAAATCATAAATGGAAAATCAAATTTTGTTAGACTCCACATGAGCATATCTATACAGTGAACATATAATATGCTATGCTTCAGTACAAAATTTTTGTTGTAGCTTTAGATGTATGTTTTTTTGTAATTAATTGTAATAATTCATAGCTGCAGCTTCTATACTTATTTTGTTGGTCTAAAGCATACCATATTATATGTTCATTGTGTAGATCTACTCATGTGGAGTCTAACAAAATTAGATTTTCTATTTTATGATTTTTCTGTGATTTACTATGATTTTTCAAAGATTCAGCCAAATAAATAAAAAAGATAAAGATAAAACCTTCATAGCAAAAACTTTGTACTAAAGCATACCATATTATATATTCACTGTGTAGATCTACTCATGTGGAGTACAACAAAATTGATTTTTTCATTTTATGATTTTTCTGTGATTTACTATGATTTTTCAAAGATTCAGACAAAATAAATAAGAAAAGTCAAAAAAACGAAACTGTAGCAAAAACAACATTTACTGTAGCATACCACCGTTTACTGTAGTAAACCGCCTTCTATGGATTACATGGACCGGGATGACACACTTTAAAAGTCCATGGACCGGGATGACACACCTAAAAAAGTTCATGGACCAGAATGACACACTTTAAAAGTATATGGATCTGGATGACACACTTTTTAAAGTTCATGGACCGGGATGACACACTTTAAAAGTTCATGGACCGGGATGACACACCTGGAAAAGTTTAAGGACCGGTAGTGTCTTTTACCCTTCCAAAAATTAAAAGATTCCCCGTCACATCAAATCTTTAGACGTATGCATGGAGTATTAAATGTAGGTAAAAAAATAACTAATTGCACAGTTTGTCTGTAAATGTCAAGACGAATCTTTTGAGCCATCTAAACACTACCTTTGTGTTTTTTTAAGCAGATGGTTTAGAGGAGTTGCAGTGGATGAAAGAAGACAAGAAGGCAGCGTAGAGAAATTTCGAGAATACGCACGGGTCTGTCTCTACGTTTGACGGTGCGGACTCCCCGGTCCCCGCACGCCGCACCGTGCGTGGTCCGTGGGCACCTGGCGTCCGCGCCTGACGCGTGTCCCATCTCCCTCCGCGTGTACGCGTGGTGGCTTCCGGGAAAAGGCTGGCGACGACATCCGCATCCCAGCGTCTGGACTCCTGGAGCCGTTGAGGCGAGAATGCAACAACTGGCGGCAACCGAGCTGGGACACGCGTCTTCATTCGCAGTGGTGCTCACGGAAACATCGTGCGGGTCTCCGGGTATCTCATTTTTATTCCCAACCAACCAGGTGAATGTCCGTACGTTGCAACGAAATCGATAGATAAATAAAAAAAACTGGTAGCCAAGCCAAAATCAATCATCATGATACTTTAATTTTGTGCGTGAGATAGTAGAGTTTGAACATATGGGTTGAGGCAAAGTATGTTTCTACAACAACCAGTACATGCTCACATCCTAGTCCTATAGATTTATCATTGTACTGCCAGCTTGTCAGATTTATAGAAAATATATATTACAATATCTAATTGCCTCTTTGTAAAACTGAAAGTCCTTGCTCCCTGCAGCTGTGTCAACAATGAAAGGCTAACAGCTCTGAGGTTTCTGCAGGCTGATCTTGTTGTTCTCCGGGACATCCTCATAGCTGTTTATAATAGTGACCACTCTATAGCCGATTCAAATTACATCCATATAGAGCGCATCACAAAAACATTGATTTGTGCTTCAATCTTATACATCTGTGTTTTTCAGTACATCAGTGACTGCAAGCCGCTGCCCTTTCTCTCCTCTTTTGCAAGGGTTTTTGAGCTCTTTCCTGATGTCCCGTTTAGTGTTTTTATCTTTAACCTTCAGCAATTTGCTATCAAGCACCTACAAGATGCCGGTTCTTGGCCGTCGGTCAACACTCAGATCGAAAACCTAGTGAACATGACCCAGCTTGTTCCTTATCTCTGATCGAAACAATTTATAAAGGATGAAACTCAAAGCTGCAATCAGCACCTGCAGAGAAGTCAGACCGCATAAACTTGTTCAGACAACAACAACAACAACATAGCCTTTTGTCCCAAGCAAGTTGGGATAGGCTAGAGATAAAACCCAAAAGAGACGAGAAACAGGGAGACACATAAAGGGACATAAATGGCACAAGACAAAAAGATGTCACGGTTCAGGCACGTTGATTGCCAATCTCCAAGCGCTCCTGTCCATAGCTAAATTCTTGGAGATATTCCACTCCTTAAGATCTCTCTTAACGGACTCGTCCCAAGTTAGTTTAGGTCGACCTCTACCGCTCTTTACATTATCGGGCCGCTTTAGAACTCCACTACGCACCGGCGCCTCAGGAGGCCTCCGTTGGACATGTCCAAACCATCTCAACCGATGTTGAATCAATTTCTCCTCAATTGGTGCCACCCCAACCCTATCCCGAATATCGTCGTTCCGGACTCTATCCCTCCTTGTGTGCCCACAACACCAACGCAACATACGCATCTCTGCTACACTCAATTGCTGGACATGTCGCCTTTTTGTAGGCCAACACTCAGCACCGTACAACATCGCCGGACGAATCGCCGTCCTATAGAACTTACCTTTCAGCTTCTGAGGCACCCTTTTGTCACAGAGAACGCCAGAAGCTTGACGCCATTTCAGCCAGCCGGCTGAAATTCTATGCCTAACATCTTCATCAATGTCTCCATCCTTTTGTAGCATCGACCCTAGATACCGAAAAGTATCCTTCTTGGCCACCACTTGCCCATCGAGGCTAACGTCTCCCTCCTCGTGCCTAGTCGCGCTGAAATCGCACCTCATGTACTCGGTCTTAGCCCTACTAAGTCTGAACCCTTTCGACTCTAACGTGTGCCTCCATAGTTCTAACTTCCTATTAACCCCCGCCCTACTGTCGTCAACTAGCACCACATCATCAGCAAAGAGCATACACCAAGGGATATCACCTTGTATGTCCCTTGTGACCTCATCCATCACCAAAGCAAATAAATAAGTGCTCAAAGCTGACCCCTGATGCAGTCCTATTTTAATTGGAAAGTCACTGGTGTCGCCATCACATGTTCGGACAAAACTTGTTCAGACAACTAGAAAGAAAAATCTACATGGCCAAAAAAATTCAACACAAACCTGAACACAAACATAGCTTTTGCTGGACAGGAGGCGCTTTAGCCTTTGCATGTCAAAATCTAACATCCACAACCTGTGGCATTACCTGATGGGGTACATGGCTCTTCCGGCGTGCCTGATGATGAAACTGATGGCCCCAATTGCATGGTGACCGGACAATAAGCAGTAGAGATTAACATTCCTGGATCAAAGATGGCCACATTGATACGTGGCTGATGAAATATAGGCTTCGATCTTCAGGAACATCAAAAGCACGATCTGCCTCCCGCTTCCAGCGATCACTTTATGCATCTAGAAATTGTAGTTCCAACTTCCAAAGCATAGAAGCAAACTGAATAACTGATAGGTCATGGACACACATCAAGGGCAGGAGTGCTGCAGCAATGGATGTTCATCAAGGGCAGTATTGCCAATACAACAAAGCTAATGCGCAAGAGCTCTGTAAACAGCACATCTGTCATTTAAATTAAATGACAATGATACAAGATTGATTAATCATGAAGACAATGGTGAGAGTTCAAAGCTGTCACTCTAATCTAGATCCAAATGAAATGAAACAGTGAAATCCACATCAAATTCAAGAAAAAAAATCCACGAGAAATCTAAACTTGTACCATGTATTACCTTGAGAGCATTACAGTGAACACATGGTGGGCATCATCCATGCCAACCTTGATGCCAGCACCAGGAGCAATGGTAGCTCTCCAGTGCGGGAACATGTGAAGGAGGAGGCCACCATGACATGAATGATGTGATCTTCGAGTTTGACGCTGCCACCAGTCCCATCGTCACCGTTCCCCTTGAACGGATGCAACAAAAGTTTATTTCCATTCTCCAAATTTCCAAAAAGAAAAACCCCACTAAATAGCCTTAAAGAAAACGGTAGCACAAATATTGAATGCTAGCATCCTCCTGCGCCAGGGCTTGAGTCTGCCGTACTACCCTGCCTCACGAGAGGATACTGGACAAAACAATCAGGCAAACATATAACCACGTGCATCGATACATACCAGGAAAAACAGAGAGGCGCAAGGATTTTGCAAGGAGATCACCGGACGGGTCGGAGTCACAGCGGAAGCAGGAGAGGATGCGGGCGTGGAGCATCTGGATCCGGTCTCACGGTACCGCCATCTCATTGCGAGGAAGGTGGAGATGTGCTCATCTTCTGCAGGGTCGTGGTCCGCAACCGCCGTCTCGCAAGGAAGACGAAGGTGGAGGTGGCGAGGTGTGCTGTAGCCCTAGGGTTCGGGGAGGTCAGTAAGGGGAGGGATCTCGTCATCTGGATGATGCCGGAGGCGCAGGGAAAACATCGGGTGGATGGTTGGCGAAATAAAATCGTTTTTAGGCGCACAAATCGACTGGGCGGGGCAGGGAGGCACATCGACGCGGGGTGGGGCAAGGGCGGGTTGACGGCGTACCGGGATGGGCGGTAGCTTGACGGGGTGCAGCTGCGGCGTCGGCGGGGGCGGGGTGGAGCCATAGGACGCCCGCCGGGGGAGGCCAGGAGTGGGGATGGAGGCGGCGCCAGATCTAGAGGGGATTGGAGCTGGAGCAGGGATGGCAACGGGTACCCGAAACCCGAGTATCCGACGGGTATTACCCGATAAAGAGGCGGGTATGGAATGAATTTTCTACCCGTGTGTATGTTATTGGGCAAAATCCTATACCCATCGGGTATACGGGTACGGGTGCGGGTGTATACTACCCATACCCGCATACCCGCGGGTAAGACATACCCGCAAAAATAACTAGCCAACCTCAGTTATTTTAGCGCATATAAGTCATGAATTTGGCCCATTGAGACATCCACTATATTTCTAGTACATTGTCTTTGTTGTAATGATGCTAATAATATTTGTTAGCATGTTTATAACTTGTTGGAAGCTTAGAATTATTTATTTTTGCATGTGACTATTTGATATTTTTAGGTAATTTTCGGGTATGTTATCGGGTACGGGTTACCCGTCGGGTGAGAATTACCCGGCGGGTACGGGTATGGAACTATTTTTTTACCCGCATGCGGGTACGGGTAACCCGACGGGTAAAATTTTGCGGGTGCGGGTACGGGTACGGGTGAGTACTACCCGTCGGGTACGTACCTGTTGCCATCTTGAAGCTGGAGGGAGGCAGGGAGCGGGGGCAGCTCCGCGTGCGTGGGGCAAGGGTGTTTATCGGAGGGGGTGGGAATCGCACGCCGGGTGAAAAGGAGTGCGCGGTTTTCGCACGCCAGATAGAAGCCGGGCGGGCGCGAGGTGCGAGCGAGCGTGCAAAAGCCGGGTGAACGATTCCCATCCATATGTTTTAGTTGTATATAGAGATAGAGATTCACACTTTTTTCGAAATTTAAGTATGTACAGATGAATTTTTTTATTCAAATGATTCCTTACATTTGCCTTTTTCATTAATCTCTTCTATTTTCTGAGACTATCGGAAATAACTAATATACTCTTTGTCTAAAAGAACAGACCTGCATGCAGCCATCTTTCCGCCGTCCTCGGTTCACGCACCGCCCACGCTGGCCCGTGCCCCTTGTGTTGTCCCTCTGGGTGTCGTGGCACCGGGCGGAGGCGGCCATTGCGGAGAGGTTGTGCATGCCGATAGTTTATTTTCTCAAACACCATTTATAAAACGTAGTTATTATTATTATTGGAGACATTGAACTCGTGAGGTCATCGCTCAGTGGTGCACTATTAAGAATCGGTTGAACCGATGGTTCAATAGTTTTAAACCGGATAAATTGGACCGTCGACAGATACTTTAAACCAGTGCAATATAATGATGTACAAGATAATTTGTAACATAAAATTGATCACATATTCAAATAAGCTGATAAATAACACTATTATATAATCAACTTGCAACTATCTAGCTAGAAGTCAACAAAAAATATTATATAGAGCACCTACGAATTGGTGCAAAATTAAAAGACTTAAATAGTAATTCAAATATCCACCATTACAAAACAACCTCAAATTCTGAAATTGAGTGCACCAATATGAAGAGCTCGTCGAGGTAGTCAAAATAGTTATGTTATTTTACTAATTTAGAACGTTTCGATGATTTTCTATAATTTTTCCTATATATTTTTTCACATTTTCCTAGAGATAAATCTAATATTTTGAAGCTTCTAAAGGTATTTGCACAATTAGGTCCATCTATCTTTATGATTTTTTTGAGGATTTTTATAGAAGCTTAAAGTCATTTTTCTATTTTTAAAACCTTGTCAAATATTTACCCTTTTAAAAAAAAGAGAGACAAAATTTATCCTCAAAATCACTTTAAACCGAAGCAAAGAGGTAAAACAATTTAGAAATTTCAAAGGATAAAATGTCACAACAACAACAACAAATGACGACGACAACAACGGCACAACAAAGCCTTTTAGTCCCAAACAAGTTGGGATAGAGTTAAAACCCAACATGATCCCTTAGTCATGATTTAGGCACATCAATAGCTGCTTTTCAAGCACTCCGATCTTTAAACAAAGGTCTTTAGGTATATCCCAACCATTTAAATCTCTTTTTATTGTCTCCCCCATGTTAGCTTCGGTTTTCCTCTACCTCTCCTCATATTGGTATCTTGATTTAGGATTCCACAATGCACTGGTGCCTCTGAAGGTCTCCTTTGGATATATGGTCAAACCACCTCAAACTATATTGAATAAGCTTTTCTTCAATTGGTGCTACCCCTACACGGTCACGTATATCATCGTTCCAAACTCGGACCATTCTTGTGTGACCGCAAATCCATCGCAACATACACATTTCCACGACACTCATTTGTTAGACATGTCATCTTTTTATAGGCCAACATTATGCTCCATACAACATAGCGGGTCTAATCGCCGTTCTATAGAACTTGACTTTAAGCTTTTGTGGTAAACTCTTGTCACAGAGAATGACAGATGCTTGACGCCACTTTATCCACCCTGCTTTGATCCTATGGCAAACATTTGCATCAATATCTCCATCCTTTTATAGCATTGATCCTAGATAGCGGAAAGTATCTTTCTTAGGCAGCACTTGACCTTCCAAAACTCACCTCTCCCTCCTCATGTGTAGCATTGCCAAAGTCACATCCTATGTATTCTGTTTTAACTCGACTTACTCTAAAACCTTTGGACTCAAGGGTCTGCCGCCACAACTCCATTTTCTTATTAACTCTTGCCTGACTTTCATCAATTAACACTACATTATCTGCAAAAAGCATACACCAAGGGATATTCCCTTGAATGTCCCTTATCACTTCGTCCATTACCGAGGCAAAGGTATACAGGCCCAAGGCTGACCTTAATAAAGCTAACTTGTAAATTCCGTTCCGGAGGTTATTCCGATTTTGCCGTTGGAACAGTATGTTCCAGTACCAGCTTATTAACAGTATGTTCCAGTACCGTTTCAGATTTTATTATCCATTAAATAATTTATATGGTAGAAGCTTTCCTAATATGACAGCAAATGCACATTTTAATAAAACAGAAACTGGCTTGGGCCGGCCTGTACGTACACATTGGGCTTTTGGGCCGGCCTGGTGAGTGGTGACCTGGTATCACCTGAGATTTTGGCCGGTACGCGATATGGCATTTTCTGTGCCGGCTTAGACGACGGTACGAGTTAAACCGGCCATTCCGGCCGGTACCGGAACGGAATTCATAACTAAGACGAAGTCCTATTTTAATCGAGAAAGTAATCTATGTTACCATCATTTGTTTGAACACTAGTAAGTGCATTGTTGTACATGTCCTTGATAAAGGTAACATACTTTGTTGGGAGTTTATGTTTGTCCAATACCCACCACATAACATTCCTTGGTATTCTATAATAAGCCTTCTCTTGTCAAGTTTTGAATTTTAAGAATAAAAAATAAAATGACCACCACATAAAGTATCCTATCATAAGCCTCCTCTTGTCAAGTTTTGAATTTTAAGAATAAAAAATAAATTATGACGCTATCTTAAGTGATAAAATTGAACTTTTCAAACGCAACCCAATATGGCAATATCCATCCACAAGTGGAGAGGGGGAGCACACGAGCCTTTGCAACTTGCAATTCCCGATCACGACACTTGATAACTTGAGAGTTCGTTACCGTGGCCAGGCTATTTAACTTGAGAGTATCTGCCAGACTATTTAAACAGAGCTCTAACCTATATTTGGATTGTGAAATAAAATACTCCCTTTGTCTCTAAATAAATTAATTCATAGAATCCATGTTAGTTAAACTTTTTTATAAGTTTGACTAACTTTATAGAAGAGAATAACACCACCTATGACATAAAATGAGAACATTATGAAAATATATTCTATGATACATCTAATGATACTAGTTTGATATCATAATTTTTTGATGTTTTTATTTCTACAAATTTGGTCACAGTTTAAAATATTTGACTAAGACAATTCTATGAATCTATTTATTCAGGGGCAAATCTTCAGCAGGTTACCTACTTGGTCCCACATATTTATTAGCTACTCAATCCTTCTCCTTCCACCAACCTCACCCATTCTCATGGGTTAAGTAGGGGGGGTCTATTTTTTTGTTACGCCGATTTTTTCACCCACTATGCCTTGATTAATAACCACAGTGCTTATTCCTCGCCTGGCGCTGCCTCCTCCCTACCAGAACCCCATCGCCTACTGCCTCACTGCCCACCCAGCAGCCCATCATCTTCTCTGCGGCTGGTGCCTCCTCCCCGCTTGACCCCTCCTCCGCAATCGATTCCTCCCGGGGAAATGCCGCTGATGCCGCCTTCCTCCGCCACCATGCTTCACCCCCTATCCCATTAAAATACACTTGGTTCTTCTCACCACCTGCCACGTCCGTGTTCACTCTTGTCGAGTCGTGGCCACCTTCGGGAGTACCATAGGTCTAGAGCAACTCGTTAGCTTGCCCTTTGCCACGGATGTGGTCAACACTAGCATGGCTGAATCGCCTGTTCCCCTCTTCGTGTTAGTGTTGTGCCTACGTGAAAGAGGATGTGGAGAAAAGAAATAGAAAGAAGACAAGATTCTGGGTGAGAAAGCGCAAGAGAGAAATAAATTTTTTGGAAGAGGTGAGGTTAGAAATAGTTTGAGGTCCCAATAAAAAAGAATATGAAACTATTTTAAGTAGTACCTCTAAAGATTAACAACTTAAAGCACACCCATAAACACATGAAGGTACTTAAGCAAACAATGCTGAATTATGTTATCTTGCCAAATCTTTGTTAAAAGTATTATATGATCTCAAAAATGAAAAAATTGTAATCATGCTGAGCCCAGGTTGAAACGCCAAAGCATGTAATGAAAAGACCTCTGCTAAAAGACTAGGGTGAAAGTAGCAGCATTTCGAGAGAGACGACGAAAGTAGCTCTTGTAAGAAAACAAGAGAATGGTGGGAACGAAATGACCCTATCTTGGGCTCTCGATACCTGTTATATTGACATGGAAAAGCTCCCTGTGTGGCGCATACAACATCATGTTATAATAGACCAGGATCACCACAAACTCTAAATACATGCAACTACTAACTCCTCTAGATACATGCAAACAGTCCTACGACGTATGGTCTGCATCTAACAATGGCGCATGGCCTAGTCAATAATCCAACCACGTGTACACGGTAACTCTAAACCATCGAATCCTTCTAACATCCCCCTCAATCTTAGCCACTCGAAAGGTTGAGATTGGATCTGAAACGCCTGATCTTGGCTGCTGTAATTGGCTTAATAAATCCATCTGCCAGTTGATCATTTGTAGAGATGAACCGTACATCCAAAGGCTTCTGAGCAACACGTTCATGAACAAAGTGAAAGTCAATTTCTATGTGCTTTATTCATGCATGAAACACTGGATTGGAAGACAAATACTTTGCTCCCAAATTGTCACACCATAACCGCGCTGCTGGTGAGTGAGGTACGCCAAGTTCCTGTAGGAGCTTCTGGACCCACATCATTTCAGGAGTGGCGTTGGCAAGAGCTTTGTATTAGGCTTCAATGAAGGAACGGGACACGGTCGGTTGTTTTCTGGCGCTCAAAGAAATCAGATTTGCGCCTAGAAACACAGCAAAACCGCATGTGGACCTCCTGTCATCCACACATCCAGCCCAATCTGCATATGAAAAAGCACTTACAACCATGGAGGGTGATTTTCTAAATTTGAGTCCAATGGTCAATGATCCCTGTATATACCATAGTATACTTTTGACTGCACTCCAATGTACTGTGGTGGGAGCATGAAGGAATTGACAGACTTTGTTCACAGCAAAACATATGTCTGGTCGAGTAAGTGTAAGATATTGGAGAGCACCCACCATACTGCGATACTTAGTAGAATATTCAGCACCAAGTGGATCACCATCTGTCAAGCTGAGCTTCTCAGAGGTAGACAATGGTGTATCGACAGCTTTGCAATTTTTCATGCCTGCCAGGACTAAGATATCAGAGGCATATTTTTGTTGAGACATTACTATCCCTTCTTGTGTTCTCTTTACTTCAATTCCCAAGAAGTAGTGAAGATTACCGAGATCCTTGAGAGCAAATTCATGTTGCAGGTCTTGGAGGAGTGCATTTGTAGCTGTTTGAGAAGAACTTGCCACAATAATATCATCAACATAGACTAGAATAAATAAAGTGTAACCTCCTTTGTGATATCAAAATAAAGATGTGTCTTCTTTAGAGGAAATGAAACCAAGCCTTACCAATTTATTGCAAAGTCGTGCATACCAGGCTCTAGGAGCCTGTTTTAAACCATAAAGTGCTTTGTTCAATTTACACACATAAGAAGGATGAATTTTGTCAGTGTATCCAGGTGGTTGATACATGTACACCTCTTCTTCTAGTACACCATGCAAAAAGGCATTTTGGACATCAAGCTGTCGTAAAGACCATCCTTTTGTAACTGCAATGGACAGAACAAGTCTAATGGTGGCAGCCTTAACTACAGGACTAAATGTGTCCTCATAGTCAATACCATATCTTTGCTTGAACTCCTTTGCAACTAGACGAGCTTTGTATTTGTCAATAGTTCCATCTGGTTTCTTCTTAATTTTATACACCCATTTGCACCCAATGATATTTTTGTCTATTGGTCTAGGAACTAACTTCCAAGTATTGTTGCGAAGGAGGGCTTGGTATTCACTATTCATAGCTGCGACCTAATTTTTATCTTCAAGAGCAGCAGCTACTATGGATGGCTCATCACTGGATGTTGTTGCTACATTGCACCATCTAATAGTACCATCTATGTAAAGTTTAGGTTTCATTATACTCGCTGGAGACGTGTAGCTGGACGCTGTGCAGGAGGGGCTACTGTGTAACACCACAGGTGTTGATCACCAATTAAGTAGTGAGTTTAAGCTCAAACATGATAAATTAGTTTAGATGACGATGTCAAAGTCAAACCTATGGAAATAAACCCTAATCTAAATTTGGATGCTGCACCCTTCTTTGCATATAGGCCATTTTTAAGATATATGCTTGGGTGTTGTTATCAAAGTATCTTCACATGTCTCACATCAGTAACTATCTATATGAAGCCCTGGAAAAGTTTCATGAAGTTTGGAATCAAAAAGTCACATGAAATGATAAGTTCCATTCCTATTGGAATTTGCCCCATTAAGTTAATGGAACTATAGATCATCAACCAAGCTTTGCAACTTTACCCAAATGACTCTAGATGAACTCTACAACAAAAGTTATGAAGGGTTCATGTTGAGCAAATGTCAAGAAATTGCCCCGATTGGCCTAAAACCCTAGTTTCGGCTTTATCGAGTTGATATTTTGACCAAAGTGAAAGTTTGACTTCTGTACCAGTTATGAGGTTTGACCTTAAACAAAAGTTGTAGTTCATCTTGTGTAGAACAAACTTTATTTAATGGTCAAGAGCTAGTTTGGCCTCTAACCTAGTCAAATAGAGATCACAATGTGGATTCAGCTGCTGTTTTCAGCACTTAGAAAAATATTCTAAGTCCTGAGTTAGTAGTAATAAGTTGACATGTTTGGTGATCTTTATCTCCATAACCACGCTGAACCAGTCCACGATCCTTTAATAAAAGTTGTAGCTTGAGTTGTGTGCAACAAACTTTGTTTTTGGAGCATACCATGATTTAGCTTGGAAATAAGTCAAACCATGGCCCAAAGTTTGAATCCGCGGCAGTTTGTTTCAGACTTAGAAATATTCCAAGTCCAGGAATTCCAGCACCAATACCGGTTGGCATTCCGCGTTCTCCAATTTTTGTTAAGCAACTTAAATTGAGCCAAATATAAAAGTTGGAATATATTCCTTGGAGAAGAACATGTAAAAAGTTGGAATTCGTTGGATCAAGTTTGGCACCTCAAAACTAGTGAAAACCGAGCAAAACTTAATCACTATCAAGTCACTGACAGTGTCGACTTTGGAGCCTAATTACCTCCTAATATGTTTCTCTAATGGCCTATCACCCTTAATCAAGTTGGTAGACCAGATAAAGATGAAGATCTTTTGTATAGGGCGTCTGTTCCGAATCTCGCTGGAATATGCTGAAATCGGATCCGAAGTCGGGCTGAACCGCGCATGCCACGTGCTCGACATTTTGCCTCCATGGACGACGCGCGTCCGGACGTGGCGCTCATGCCCAGAGCACGCCCGCCGATGCTGCCGCGTGCCCTACTCGCTACCGTGCGTCCCGTGGACTTGGGTCACTGGGAGAGGCCGAGACCGAGCTCCCTATCTCCCACTCACCTCACACGCTCTCGCTTGCTTCCCCCTCGCTCTCTGGCCGATCCATGGTCGCTAGCCGCCAGAGCCGCCATTGCCGTGCGTTGAAGCTCCCACCCCAATCACTGCTGTGCTCTCTTTCCATCCCAATCAAGCACACCACCACCTCTGCCTCTCCTTACTGTAGCCACCGCACCCATCCCCGACCGCTCCTAGCCACCCTGTCACACGGCCACCGACACCATGTCCGCCGCCGATGGGGTAGCACGTGGCCAGGGGGCCAGGGGCCACCTCTAGTCGAGCCATGGCTGCTCGGAGATGCGCCCGGGCCCGTGGATGCTCCCCGCCACTTCTCCTCCATCATCATCGACCACCGCTCCGGCAATCGACCGTTTTTCGATACCTCTGCTCCGTTCCCTTCTCCGGCCACCGCGAACACGACCGAGCTGCCACCGGCCGTGATTGGTCGAGCCGATGCTGCCATGCACGCGCGCGAGCCTCCTGCCACTCCACCACCGCCATTCGTCGTCGGAGCGCCGTTCCGCCGGTCGGCCGAGCCCACCTCGCCGCCGTCCTCTGCTTCCGGCGCCTGAGGTTGAAGGCCGGCTTCCCCTCTCTCTGTCTCTCGGTGTGTGAGCATGACAGGTGGGCCCAACCGAGCAGCAGGCCCCGCATGTCATCGTTATGTGAGGCACAGTTGGGGTACACGTCCGGGTGCACCTGGCAGATCTAGGGTGAAGTAGATAAATTCGTTTTTGAATTTCAGAATTTTGTTAAGTCTTCTAAAATTCATATCTCCTACTAGGAAAGTCCAAAAATGGTAAGTGTGGACTTTTTGGAAACCTTGAGAAGAGATCTATGCAGTAGAGTCATAAAATTCTATATGTTTGTAGATAATTTCTGATGTCTTTATTTAAGTTTTAAAAATGCTCTAAAAATGCCCTTAAACTTAATCAGAGCAAGATCTGGAGTTTTAGAACTCCAAAAATAGTGATTCTTATTTTGTTAATTTGGTGATGACTTGTACTTGCTAGGAAAAATATTAAACACACTATTTGTTCACTGTTTTCTTAGGGTTTTGTAATGACCTTGATAAATAAGGAAATCTACATTATATTGCTTGTCATCTTTATATCTTGAGTTGTGTTGCTCCAAATGATGTGAAATTTTTATAGTAGGATTTTCATGCTATGTATGTACTGTGGTATAAATTTCATGGTCATTGCTTACTGTATGCTCAAGTTATTGATTTAACTTGTTTATAGCTTGATAAATAGTTTATAAATAATATATAAATGGTAAAATAGAAAATGTTGTTCCATTACCTTAGTATGATGTTTCTCTATCATATTGATTCATAATATGGCCTTGTGTTCACAGAAAATATTGAGTTTTAGGTTTAACTTGCTCTCACATGATTTATTGCCATAGCTATTTGTCTTTTTCATAGAGGTTGAGATACATGTCCAATTAGCTTGAAATTTGTACAGTAGACTTTTGAGAGTATTTGTAGACCCCTGTAATTTTGGTAGAATTTATTGAGTATCTTTATGATGTGGTCATAATTCCACCTAATGATCTAAATAAATTAAGAAAATGTATTAAAAGAATTTATTTAGTAATTGACACTAGGTTTTCTGGTGTTCATTAGTCATGTATGAAATGTTGGTAAAGTTGGTTTTGTCTAATTATATGTTTGCAATATAAGTTAATAATTATTTCTTGCAAATGAGGTTCTGGACAGATCTGGGAACTTAGCAAAGTTCTTCATGATAATGTGCTTTGTTATGAAACTTATTTATACAAAAGTTGAAGATAATTTATATATCTAGCTGCTGTTAAGATTTGGTGGTATTTGGCCATGTGGTTTAGGAATTATAGCTGTTTAAAGTTGAGTTACAGAATTGCTTGCTCTCTGTCTTGTTAGACCAGTTTCTGTGTTTGTATAAATTCGACATGTTAGACTTTGGAATCATGCTATGATGATTATAAATGAAATGTAGAGAATTCCATAAGCTTTCTATGATGTCTTCTTGCAAGTCATTTGGGTTTGTAGAACTTCAGATATGATTGATTTACCCAGCTACTGCATGTATGTCCAGAATTGTTGAAAATACATGATTGCTTGATTACTTTGTTTGGGTATTGCTAAGTGTGATTCATGTCTTTGGTGATTAAGCTATTACACCTGAGACTTTGTAAATCTTATGTCATGTTGGTATTGCTTTCCTTGCTATCTTAGCATGATAGGTCGTGTAATGTTTATTTGAGCAATGTAAAGTGCTTATGTGTATTTAGCGTAACCTTGTACTTACCTTGTTTAGTGTGTGATGCATCATCTATTGTGTTCCCATATATTCATACACTTGCATCTTGCATCTCATTTAGGTACGCTAGATGCACCACGTGAAGGACGTGATGTGGAGATAACCAGAAGATGGTGTTGGTGGACCTATCTCGGAGATGGAAAGATCGGACAAGTGCTAGAATGAGGGAATGCACGCCAAGCGAGTTTCATTTGACAAACTCTGACTTGAGTCGGATCCCAGGCAAGCCCCGGAGCATTATAAGCCTCATATCTTCAAAGCAATTATATATATATATATATATATATATATGTTATAAGTATTGTTGCATTAAGTGGTAGGAGTTGGTTGGAAACCCTTGCTGCATTATATCATTCCTTGTCCAGATACATGAATCCTTGAATCCTACATAGACTAGGATCGAGTAGATGCTTAGCCCTGCTTTAAGCGGTAGAAGTCAGGTGATTTCCTGTCACCAGCGAGATGTAGGGATATTTATATATGGCACGGTTGGCTATATTTGCTATCGTGGAATGGAACCATGTGTTAATAAAATGAAATGAGACCGGGCGGGATGACGATAGTGAAGCAACAAGGCATGGAGGTCTTGGGTGTGAATCTATCCCCGTCTGAGTCATTTAAGGACCGATTCGCTGTACGTCCTTGAGTCATGTTGAACGCAGTCTAACACTTAGTTGGCCGGATAAGTCGTTCCGACCGCGAAGCCGAGTAATGTGATTCAGGCCGGGAATCGAATGGTAGGTTGCTTCTTGGAGGAGAGAAAGGATGTGCTTGGGGACATTGGCGTGAGACCAAGGGGGGGGTTAGAGTCCCTATCACCTGGCAGAGTGTCGCCCTTGGGGTCGCGACATCATTCGGACCCGTGATTCCTGAATCATATGAAAAGGTGGCCTGTGCGACCCTGGCAGGGGTCTGCACGGTGAGTGTTAGAAATACCCCTCCAGCTGGATAGGAATTCGATTCGAATCGCCGTCGCTCCCGGTTAGTGAGCACTTGACTTGAGCAGCGGCAACGTAGATTCCATTAAATTGAATGGATGGTTAATTGGATAACGATGGAATTGTTGCCTCAATTTATACCTGCTATGGTTAATATTGTTTGCTCCTAATAAAGTGAGTGCTCTAGTACAGGTGCTAATATAGATGATAGGTTAATGATAATTTACTTGATGTTTAAGCATTAATGATTGATCATCTATATTAAGCTTTTATGCAAAATGTTGTCAAGCTAGCCCCACTTCATATCAGCCTTGCATGATCCTTGGTGTCACTTTATTTCTGGTTTCTAACGGGTAAGTCTAGTTGAGTACCTTCTTGTACTTAGGGTTTTATCCCCACTTGTTGCAGGTTATGATGTATCATAGCGACTGCAAGAGTTGGTTGACTCCTGCCTTAGTGGCGGAGTGTGATCATGGCATGATCCTTCTTATTTACCTTATCTCTAATGCTTTTGTTGGAAGTCGACCATTGTACTGGCATGTATTTGAAATAAGATTTATGTTAGTTGTAAATTACTTTGCTTCCGCTACTTTTGAACTTAAGTTGTAATAACTATGTTGAACTCCGATGTAAATTAAATTACTTGTGAAATGAATGTAACATGTGACTTGTTATGTTGAATCACTACGATCTTGGCTTGTATGTTGGTTGGTTTGAAATCCCTCGTGATTTCATTGGACTACCGGAGTTATATGGGCTCAAGTGCGAGAATTTGATCATTTCGGTGATTGTTTTTGTACTTGTGCTCTTATAATTTGGACGGTTCTGTTACAGCTGGTATCGGAGCAAGATTCAACATTAAATTTGTCATATGTGTATTTAAAACAAAGATTTTGTTTTATAAAATCAGTTTTATCAACTTATAGTTTTATATAGGTTTGTCAAATCTAAATTTTAAACCTAAGTATGCCAGTGGTCAATTTCCTTATGCCCATATAAGGATTATTAGGTGGCTTATATAAGTACTAACTTGGGGGTTTTTCATTTATGCATCTACGCCCAGGCTAAGGTATGTATGTGTGATAACTCTCCCACACTATGCTACCCAGTGTGTCAGATTAGAGGTAGCCTTCATATATGAAATAGCCATATATGTTGCTAAGTTTACTTTTATGCAACATCGCACCTACGCTCAGGTAAGTGTGAGTTGTGAGAGCATGACCGTACAACCCTCGGTCTAGGGGAGAGCTAGTTTTGGTTACTGGATTATTTACATGTTACACACATGTATATATGAAGGTACTTAATTGTGGGTGATCGAATGATTCGGGTAGTTTTGGTGCTACATGTATATATACAGGGGTATATGTATATGGGAGTACTTAAAAATTTTACTTACTGCTTTCATTGTGTGCCTTATATTGGGGAATTGTTGGGCTGCAATGAAACTTTTCTGCAGGTACGCTAACCACGAATGCGTAAGTCGAATGTAGCTGACGACTAGCTATATATCGAGAGAGTGTGTGTTATGCCACCGACATAGAACGTGATCGCCACCTTAGGTTGGCAATCTTGTGAGGACGAATAGGACGAAGCATGCATCTTCATGATTGTTGCATTATGCATGGCTATACTCTTCTCACCCTTATTCTATAGTAAGTAACTTGTGATTAGTGTGTTACGCTATCTTCCTTGTGTGGAGTTAAACGATAATGCCTTGTTCCATGTTGCTTGAATAGAAAAGTGCGTGCTTAGCCTTGTTAGAAATGATTGTGGTTACATGCTTGAACCTATAGATGTCCTCTAGCTTAGCAAAGTGATGGATATGTTGTTCACCCAAGCGTTTGCCAATGCTTTAGACCTCACTTAAATAATTATGGATTCTCATGAATGAATTAAATTCATGTTGGTCTAAGGTAACAAAATTTAGAGCTACTAGAATAACATGTTTGTGTGCTCTCTTGTTAAGTAGAACAAAGGCAAGCTTTGTTTTGCTTATTGAATGTTGGCTGCTAGAACGGTTTCTGATGTATTGATGCTTTCGTGGTCATAAATGTGTTTTCTGTAGTTATAGAGAATACCAAAGTTGTAGAAAACTTACTTCTCTAGCTTGTCCTAAAATTTTATGACCCTAGGTCTTATGGTTTGAGAGTTATAAATTTTAGAAGTTTGTTGTCAAAATCTGCTCATGTTCAGAACAGATCTGAATATTTGGTTTGTTTGACCTATGTGCATAAGGGATCATGTCTTGGAGATAATAGAAGAAGTGTAGTACTTTTTCTAAGCTTTCCAAAATGTCCTATAGCACTAATTTTGGTGGTCTAAATCTCTAGTTATAAGCTTATAAAGTGGAATGACAGAATCTGTCCAAATCTGGGCAGAGATGTCTTCTTTGTCTTGTTTGGCCTTGTTAGATATAGAATCATCTTAATATGATAATAAGAAAGTTATAGACAAATTAATAATCTTTACATAAAGTTAAGGCTCAGCCTTGTTGTGTCCCTAGAACTCCAGTTGTACATTTTGAAGTTATTGTTAGTTTTCTGTCCATATTGGTACAGATCTGCAACATTAGCAATTTTGGTCATGTTAATCTATGAATTTGCTTTTGGTATGAGTAACTAAAGTGTAGTCATCTTCCTAAGCTTTCTAGAAAGTCTAGGATCACCTTTGTGGGATGTCTACAACCTCAGTTATGGTGGGAACAAGTAGTTACTATGCTGCTATCCAGATTCTATGCACATGCTAAGTTGGCTACCTTAGCTAGCGTTGTCTTAGGCTAAACTCGTAGTTAGTTCTTGCTTTAGATAAATGTTTGTTATGGGTGAGCCTGGTGCTTAGTAATGGTTGCTTAAGCTAATTGGATTGGATCTTTCCAATGCTTGACTATGATATTTGTATGTATGCTTGTTATCTAGGTAGTGCCTTTGTTGTCACCTCATTGTCCTCAGTGAGTATACGAGCATCGAATAGCTTTATCTTAGAGCAATACTTGAGTTACCCGAAATGAGCTCGTAGTGTGTCATCTTCAATTAAGTTCTTTCCCTTATGAGCCTAAGCTTGTAGTCGTGGTTGCTTGCCTTGAATATTTGTATCCATGCCTTTGCTTGACCAAAGGCCCAAAGTTTAGTTCTTCTATATGTTTGCATGAGCCGTGGATGTTTTCCAACCCTTTTTGTGAAGACCTTTATTGACTGACCAACCAAGTTAACTTTCATCAACGCTAGCCTTTGACCATGGTTCGTACGTTGCCAATTGTGGAGACTGTACCCAAATCCATGTTGGACCTTCCGGTTACCTCTCCTAAAGGTTAGCTAGTGTGACACAATGTATCTCTGTTATGGCCTCTAAATCGTGTGCTTGCAAATTCGTGCATCTACCCTATCAACTCAATCTATGACTACAGATCGGTTTTTGCCTGAAAATTTTGCTTAATCTGTCCCCAACCTTCTCAAGTCTCGAGATGTTTACCAGTCTTAATCTCATGTTGTGGTCCAACATGACCAAATCTCGTGGTAATCTTTCATTCTGGCCTCACTGTGGTGAACGCTAGGTGTATGTGGAATTAAGCAAAAATCTCGTGCTTAGTCGCATTCAGCAATTGAGCTATGTTCTCTTGTGAGGTGTTTTGATCTACGGATAGCTTCCCTATTGATTCTAAACCTTGTGACTACCTTTACTTGCTATCTCTCCTTGGTATGGTGCTTGTTCGGACCACCCAATCTGCGTCATTTGAAATTCCTCATCGGGTGTATGTTCGGTAATGGTGTTACGATTAGCATTCTATGGTGCCGCGACGAAACCTAGGGCCTCCTTGTGACCGGCCGGCACATGGTTGTGCTACTGGGCACGCGCTGGTATCGAGGTTGCTAGTCATAGCCCATTATGGAACTACATCGATGTGTGTTTTTCTGGTGAGATGCTTCTTGGTTATCTCTCTATATCATATCGTAAGATCCATGTCTTAGACCGAAAGTAGTGGAGCTTCCTTCTGAAGTTGCTAAGAGGATAACCTTTAAAGAACAGGTTACTGACATAAACATTAATGGACTACAAGAGGTGGTAGACAAGTGACTCTACTTAGTTGTCCCAGTTTTGACGAACGACATCTAGTGAGCGACGTATCTCATCTTTGTTGGATAAAAAGGACACACAACACTTACTACTGGACAAGTCATCCGTTGGATAAGGCTCGATCGTCACAGTATGCAAGTTTTAACCTTTGTATGCATGATGGCCATACCGTCGAAATCAACCATCTCTGGTGCGACTCCTTATCTGCTGACCTCGATGGCAACCATTCGTTCTGCATCAACCACGATTATTGTGGTCAAGAGTGAAGATTTGAAACTTTTTAGTGTTGAGAGACAACTGATTAGTTACCAATAGGAAGGTTAATCTTCAGCTAGGTAATGACTCTTTGGTAGCTATGAAGGCTATGTCTTATAGAGCGATAACTAACAAGAAGTTGATCAACTAGCCACAACTTGAGTGATATTCTATATTTTAGAGCCATTGTGACCAAGTCAATTTCATCTTGGACAATCACACAGATAGTGCAAAGTGTTCTATCAATTAAAGTGAAGAAGTAGAGAAAGTATGTGTTTTGCCTTGCAAAAGTAACCCGCAAGTTCAAAGCGTGTGCATCCTCGGATTGGTATGTAAATTAATGGTCGAGATCTGCTGTTGGATGGCCCTTTTGAGGTCCCACAGATACTAGTTTACACTCTTTCGTTTGCTTTTGCGTTCTCGTATCAACAATGTACGAGCAGCCTTGGTCTCTGCAAATCAATGTATACCATCACGTATCAAAAGCAATTTGAAAAGTGTTAAACAACAGATTTTCCATCTAAGAGCTGCTGTTTGATCCAAAAAAGGAAGCCACCAGGTGAAAGGTTGGCCTGGCAAAGTTGCTACACTGCAAGTCAACTCAACTTACTGTGCAACTAAGTCACCAAGGAAAATTTTACTCAATCACTTGGTGGTAGACTACTTCCCGTGGTTTAGTAAATATTACAACTTTTGTTGTTCTTAAGGCCTCATTACATCTTTCTTTGGGAATTATTTTCCAATGATGACATACTTTGGTACCTTATACATGTTTTTACCAAGAGCTTACATCTGATTCCACCCGGATAACTGTTGCATTTGGATAAGAGAATCTTCTTAGCTAACATTTGGCTGAAAAATGGAGCCGACAGAGTCAGCTATCACATTCACTGACCCCTCGACAAACTCAGATAATACAGTGTTGTCATCAAAGAAAGAGAACTGCACACATGGAACCTCAAGTAGTTTTCCATTAGTTGGGTCTAAATGAATGAACATTTATGACCAACATAGACCCTGTCTATTGGTTAGTCAGTATCCTATAGCCTCAGAGTATATTTGTCGTCTATGATCTCACCCTTTTGGAAGGTTGTGCTCAAGCCATTTTGGTAGAGGACTGCTTTTCAAACTTTGTGAACATAGAGTCATTTTAACGAGTATACTTCTGATTATTTCGGTCTAGTGTCAAGTTCATATGGACTATGCTGTGTTCCCGAAAGAATCAGATACTTGTTAGTGGTTCGCTCATGGACCAAACGATCTCCATACATTGAGAATGCAGTACTGTGCTATCTTGGATTCCTCCAAAAGTAACAATGCTTCATGGAAGTCAATGAAGGAAATTCTTCAGACAAAGTTTACCATGAAGAGCAAGTAACAGAAAGTGCATTTTTACCAAATAGTTCCACCAATGTTAAAGCTTTGTAGCCGAATGCTATAGTAGATGTTGGGAACTAGATAACGTGTCTCTCTTCCTTAAAAGATCTTCCATTCCGAATCTCGGGACGCGATTCTTTTAAGGGGGGAGGGCTGTAACACCACAGGTGTTGATCACCAATTAAGTAGTGAGTTTAAGCTCAAACATGATAAATTAGTTTAGATGACGATGCCAAAGTCAAACCTATGGAAATAAACCCTAATCTAAATTTGGATGCTGCACCCTTCTTTGCATATAGGCCATTTTTAAGATATATGCTTCAGTGTTGTTATCAAAGTATCTTCACATGTCTCACATCAGTAACTATCTATATGAAGCCCTGGAAAAGTTTCATGAAGTTTGGAATCAAAAAGTCACATGAAATGATAAGTTCCATTCCTATTGGAATTTGCCCCATTAAGTTAATGGAACTATAGATCATCAACCAAGCTTTGCAACTTTACCCAAATGACTCTAGATGAACTCTACAACAAAAGTTATGAAGGGTTCATGTTGAGCAAATGTCAAGAAATTGCCCCGATTGGCCTAAAACCCTAGTTTCGGCTTTATCGAGTTGATATTTTGACCAAAGTGAAAGTTTGACTTCTGTACCAGTTATGAGGTTTGACCTTAAACAAAAGTTGTAGTTCATCTTGTGTAGAACAAACTTTATTTAATGGTCAAGAGCTAGTTTGGCCTCTAACCTAGTCAAATAGAGATCACAATGTGGATTCAGCTGCTGTTTTCAGCACTTAGAAAAATATTCTAAGTCCTGAGTTAGTAGTAATAAGTTGACATGTTTGGTGATCTTTATCTCCATAACCACGCTGAACCAGTCCACGATCCTTTAATAAAAGTTGTAGCTTGAGTTGTGTGCAACAAACTTTGTTTTTGGAGCATACCATGATTTAGCTTGGAAATAAGTCAAACCATGGCCCAAAGTTTGAATCCGCGGCAGTTTGTTTCAGACTTAGAAATATTCCAAGTCCAGGAATTCCAGCACCAATACCGGTTGGCATTCCGCGTTCTCCAATTTTTGTTAAGCAACTTAAATTGAGCCAAATATAAAAGTTGGAATATATTCCTTGGAGAAGAACATGTAAAAAGTTGGAATTCGTTGGATCAAGTTTGGCACCTCAAAACTAGTGAAAACCGAGCAAAACTTAATCACTATCAAGTCACTGACAGTGTCAACTTTGGAGCCTAATTACCTCCTAATATGTTGCTCTAATGGCCTATCACCCTTAATCAAGTTGGTAGACCAGATAAAGATGAAGATCTTTTGTATAGGGCGTCTGTTCCGAATCTCGCTGGAATATGCTGAAATCGGATCCGAAGTCGGGCTGAACCGCGCCTACCACGTGCTCGACATTTTGCCTCCATGGACGACGCGCGTCCGGACATGGCGCTCATGCTCAGAGCGCGCCCGCCGATGCTGCCGCGTGCCCTACTCGCTACCGCGCGTCCCGTGGACTTGGGTCACTGGGAGAGGCCGAGACCGAGCTCCCTATCTCCCACTCGCCTCACACGCTCTTGCTTGCTTCCCCCTCGCTCTCTGGCCGATCCATGGTCGCTAGCCGCCAGAGCCGCCATTGCCGTGCGTTGAAGCTCCCGCCCCAATCACTGCTGTGCTCTCTTTCCATCCCAATCAAGCACACCACCACCTCTGCCTCTCCTTACTGTAGCCACCGCACCCATCCCCGACCGCTCCTGCCACCCTGTCACACGGCCACCGACACCATGTCTGCCGCCGATGGGGTAGCACGTGGCCAGGGGGCCAGGGGCCACCTCTGGTCGAGCCATGGCTGCTCGGAGATGCGCCCGGGCCCGTGGATGCTCCCCGCCACTTCTCCTCCATCGTCATCGACCACCGCTCCGGCAATCGACCGTTTTTCGATGCCTCTACTCCGTTCCCTTCTCCGGCCACCGCGAACACGACCGAGCTGCCACCGGCCATGATTGGTCGAGCCGATGCTGCCATGCACGCGCGCGAGCCTCCTGCCACTCCACCACCGCCATTCGTCGTCGGAGCGCCGTTCCGCCGGTCGGCCGAGCCCACCTCGCCGCCGTCCTCTGCTTCCGGCGCCTGAGGTTGAAGGCCGGCTTCCCCTCTCTCTGTCTCTCGGTGTGTGAGCATGACAGGTGGGCCCAACCGAGCAGCAGGCCCCGCATGTCATCGTTATGTGAGGCACAGTTGGGGTACACGTCCGGGTGCACCTGGCAGATCTAGGGTGAAGTAGATAAATTCGTTTTTGAATTTCAGAATTTTGTTAAGTCTTCTAAAATTCATATCTCCTACTAGGAAAGTCCAAAAATGGTAAGTGTGGACTTTTTGGAAACCTTGAGAAGAGATCTATGCAGTAGAGTCATAAAATTCTATATGTTTGTAGATAATTTCTGATGTCTTTATTTAAGTTTTAAAAATGCTCTAAAAATGCCCTTAAACTTAATCAGAGCAAGATCTGGAGTTTTAGAACTCCAAAAATAGTGATTCTTGTTTTGTTAATTTGGTGATGACTTGTACTTGCTAGGAAAAATATTAAACACACTATTTGTTCACTGTTTTCTTAGGGTTTTGTAATGACCTTGATAAATAAGGAAATCTACATTATATTTCTTGTCATCTTTATATCTTGAGTTGTGTTGCTCCAAATGATGTGAAATTTTTATAGTAGGATTTTCATGCTATGTATGTACTGTGGTATAAATTTCATGGTCATTGCTTACTGTATGCTCAAGTTATTGATTTAACTTGTTTATAGCTTGATAAATAGCTTATAAATAATATATAAATGGTAAAATAGAAAATGTTGTTCCATTACCTTAGTATGATGTTTCTCTATCATATTGATTCATAATATGGCCTTGTGTTCACAGAAAATATTGAGTTTTAGGTTTAACTTGCTCTCACATGATTTATTGCCATAGCTATTTGTCTTTTTCATAGAGGTTGAGATACATGTCCAATTAGCTTGAAATTTGTACAGTAGACTTTTGAGAGTATTTGTAGACCCCTGTAATTTTGGTAGAATTTATTGAGTATCTTTATGATGTGGTCATAATTCCACCTAATGATCTAAATAAATTAAGAAAATGTATTAAAAGAATTTATTTAATAATTGACACTAGGTTTTCTGGTGTTCATTAGTCATGTATGAAATGTTGGTAAAGTTGGTTTTGTCTAATTATATGTTTGTAATATAAGTTAATAATTATTTCTTGCAAATGAGGTTCTGGACAGATCTGGGAACTTAGCAAAGTTCTTCATGATAATGTGCTTTGTTATGAAACTTATTTATACAAAAGTTGAAGATAATTTATATATCTAGCTGCTGTTAAGATTTGGTGGTATTTGGCCATGTGGTTTAGGAATTATAGCTGTTTAAAGTTGAGTTACAGAATTGCTTGCTCTCTGTCTTGTTAGACCAGTTTCTGTGTTTGTATAAATTCGACATGTTAGACTTTGGAATCATGCTATGATGATTATAAATGAAATGTAGAGAATTCCATAAGCTTTCTATGATGTCTTCTTGCAAGTCATTTGGGTTTGTAGAACTTCAGATATGATTGATTTACCCAGCTACTGCATGTATGTCCAGAATTGTTGAAAATACATGATTGCTTGATTACTTTGTTTGGGTATTGCTAAGTGTGATTCATGTCTTTGGTGATTAAGCTATTACACCTGAGACTTTGTAAATCTTATGTCATGTTGGTATTGCTTTCCTTGCTATCTTAGCATGATAGGTCGTGTAATGTTTATTTGAGCAATGTAAAGTGCTTATGTGTATTTAGCGTAACCTTGTACTTACCTTGTTTAGTGTGTGATGCATCATCTATTGTGTTCCCATATATTCATACACTTGCATCTTGCATCTCATTTAGGTACGCTAGATGCACCACGTGAAGGACGTGATGTGGAGATAACCAGAAGATGGTGTTGGTGGACCTATCTCGGAGATGGAAAGATCGGACAAGTGCTAGAATGAGGGAATGCTCGCCAAGCGAGTTTCATTTGACAAACTCTGACTTGAGTCGGATCCCAGGCAAGCCCCGGAGCATTATAAGCCTCATATCTTCAAAGCAATTAATTATAATTATATATATATATATATATATATATATATATATATATATATATATATATATATATATATATATATATATATATAAGTATTGTTGCATTAAGTGGTAGGAGTTGGTTGGAAACCCTTGCTGCATTATATCATTCCTTGTCCAGATACATGAATCCTTGAATCCTACATAGACTAGGATCGAGTAGATGCTTAGCCCTGCTTTAAGCGGTAGAAGTCAGGTGATTTCCTGTCACCTGCGAGATGTAGGGATATTTATATATGGCACGGTTGGCTATATTTGCTATCGTGGAATGGAACCATGTGTTAATAAAATGAAATGAGACCGGGCGGGATGACGATAGTGAAGCAACAAGGCATGGAGGTCTTGGGTGTGAATCTATCCCTGTCTGAGTCATTTAAGGACCGATTCGCTGTACGTCCTTGAGTCATGTTGAATGCAGTCTAACACTTAGTTGGCCGGATAAGTCGTTCCGACCGCGAAGCCGAGTAATGTGATTCAGGCCGGGAATCGAATGGTAGGTTGCTTCTTGGAGGAGAGAAAGGATGTGCTTGGGGACATTGGCGTGAGACCAAGGGGGGGTTAGAGTCCCTATCACCTGGCAGAGTGTCGCCCTTGGGGTCGCGACATCATTCGGACCCGTGATTCCTGAATCATATGAAAAGGTGGCCTGTGCGACCCTGGCAGGGGTCTACACGGTGAGTGTTAGAAATACCCCTCCAGCTGGATAGGAATTCGATTCGAATCGCCGTCGCTCCCGATTAGTGAGCACTTGACTTGAGCAGCGGCAACGTAGATTCCATTAAATTGAACGGATGGTTAATTAGATAACAATGGAATTGTTGCCTCAATTTATACCTGCTATGGTTAATATTGTTTGCTCCTAATAAAGTGAGTGCTCTAGTACAGGTGCTAATATAGATGACAGGTTAATGATAATTTACTTGATGCTTAAGCATTAATGATTGATCATCTATATTAAGCTTTTATGCAAAATGTTGTCAAGCTAGCCCCACTTCATATCAGCCTTGCATGATCCTTGGTGTCACTTTATTTCTGGTTTCTGACGGGTAAGTCTAGCTGAGTACCTTCTTGTACTCAGGGTTTTATCCCCACTTGTTGCAGGTTATGATGTATCATGGCGACTGCAAGAGTTGGTTGACTCCTGCCTTAGTGGCGGAGTGTGATCATGGCATGATCCTTCTTATTTACCTTATCTCTAATGCTTTTGTTGGAAGTCGACCGTTGTACTGGCATGTATTTGAAATAAGATTTATGTTAGTTGTAAATTACTTTGCTTCCGCTACTTTTGAACTTAAGTTGTAATAACTATGTTGAACTCCGATGTAAATTAAATTACTTGTGAAATAAATGTAACATGTGACTTATTATGTTTAATCACTACGATCTTGGCTTATATGTTGGTTGGTTTGAAATCCCTCGTGATTTCATTGGACTACCGGAGTTATATGGGCTCAAGTGCGAGAATTTGATCATTTCGGTGATTGTTTTTGTACTTGTGCTCTTATAATTTGGACGGTTCTGTTACATACTGGATCCGCTGCCGTAGAGGATCTGGACGGGAAGATCTCCCCCGCAGAAGTAGTTGTCGACGCAGAAAGATTTGCGGCGCCTGTAGCTGACGCGGTTGTCGTCGCGGAGGTATCAGCATGCGGTTGATTCTCTCCACCTAAGGCCACAGGGCTATTTTGAGGAGCCGAGCCCGATTCGCTCGCGTCAGGTGGTTGCAGCGCAGGCGACACAGACTCATGTTTTGTGCTAGAGTTGCCTCCACCGAACGGACACATGAAAGCATGCATGAAATCACATCCATTTTTAGTCGTTTCGTCACCATGTCCATTTTTAGTGGTTTCTTCACCAAATGAAGCCGGGTTTGTTCCTGCATCAATACGACAACCAGCAGATCTTGGAGCACAGTTAGTATTGGAGTTAGGAGAATGTTGGTCACGCAAATTTGCATCCCCAAAGGAGGTAGGATTTTGGAGAGAATCTAGAAGAAGCAACACCTCGGCTCTGAGGCGTGCGCCGGCATTGGGATGAAGATCAGAGAAAGGAAAAACATTCTCATCAAAAACAATATCGCAAGAAATATAAATACACCCTTCAGATAGGTCAAGACATTTAAAACCTTCGTAGGAGTTGCTGTAGCCAAGAAAGACACATCGTTTGGAAACGGAATTGAACCTTTTTTGTATTGTAGGGATGAAGATTGGGCCAACATGCACACCCAAAAGTTCTAAGAAAGGTGTAGCCAGGTGTATGACCATGAAGATGTTAATGGGGGTTTCATTATGAATTATCTTGGATGGAAGGCGGTTAATAAGAAAGACAGCCGTGAGGAATGCTTCATCCCAAAATTTTAAAGGCATAGAAGCGTGAGCAAGGAGGGATAGCCCTATTTCAACAATGTGTCTATGTTTGCGTTCAGCGGAACCATTTTGTTGGTGTGCATGAGGGCACGATACTTGGTGTTCTATTCCGATGCTTCGAAAAAAGAGTTTAAGGCTTGATACTCTCCTCCCCAATCTGATTGAACTTTCTGTATTTTATGATCAAATTGTCATTCAACAAGATTTTGAAAGTCATGAAAGTAGGAAAAAACTTTGGATTTATGTAACAGAACCGCCCAATTATACGAGATTAAGTAAGAAAATCATCCAACGGATGGACAATTTACCAAACTTAAGCCCGTATAACCCGGTAGTCCGTGAAATCTCGACGGATTTCAAACCATTTCACATCACAGCCAAGATCGTAATAAGTTCAGCGATTACCTTCATAAGTTACACAGCAGTTTGCGGCACAAAATACATCGGAGTTTAAACATAGTTATTACAAACCAGTTTCAAATAAAGTAGCGGAAGCATTAGTTCAAAGCGCACACACACACACACATCTTTTCCAAAATACAGTGCCAGCTCGCGATCATCTCCCACAAAAGCATCAGGCGAGGAGTAGTGAGTGACCATTGCCCATGGTCCTAGGCTTCGCCCATCGCAGGGTAGAGACAGTTGATACAATACCCATAGTACATCTGTCCATCTGCAACAAGTGGGAACAAAGCCCTGAGTACGAGAAGGTACTCAGCTAGACTTACCCGACAGAACCAAAACAAAAAGACTCCAAGGATCATGATAGGCTTTTTGGTGGGGTAGCTGACTCATTTGCAAGAAAAGCATTTTTAGCTTACCAAATCATTTACAAAAGCATGTCATCTTTTAATTCTTTATTCTCCTGTCAACTATGTTTGCACTTAAGCTAAAGTAACCATGTAATTGAGCAAGCAAGGATTACCATTGATATTTGACAATAATTACCATGTCATTTTCCACATAACTATCCAAGTGTTGTATCCATATTACTACGATGAAGTAACTCAAGTCAAGTGTTCACTATCCAGTGAACGATGGCGATTCGAATCGATTATTGACCAGCTGGTAATTTATTCCTCACACAAACCTCACTCACCCGCTAAAGTGAGGTATTGGTCACCGAGTCAACCATTCAGGTAAAGTCGCGAGCTTGCCAGGAACCACATGTACCCGGGGGCCGCCCGACTGCTCTTTGGCCTTATCATCGCGCCCCCGTTTCCTGCCACTACTGCTCCGGTACAGTGCGTTGCGGGCAATCCACTCGGCCCGAATAATCTCCCGGCTTCGCGGTCGAAAGGTACTTTATCCGGCCAGCTAAATGTGAGGCATGCGTTCAACATGACCCGAGGCCCGACATCGGACGGTCCTTAATCGACACAGACGGAAGACACTACAGTCCAGAACCCTGCAAGCTTCCGCCCGGTCTCACATTCATTTCCACACTGAGTTATTCTCACATGACATCTCTTTCACAAAACCAGGTAATCCCCTATAGCTCGCGGATGACAGGCAATCACCCGACTTCTACCGGTCTAAGCAAGCTAAGCAAGTATTGACCGTGGACACCAGGGTGACAAGGATCGGTAAAACAAGGTGGAACAAGGTATAATGCAGCAACGTTTGCAAACAACTCCTAAACTTAATGCATCAGATTAAGTAAAATTAATAATTAATTATTTGCAAACCGGGGGAGAAATGCTCCGGGGCTTGCCTCGCTCGAAGGTACTGGGACGATGGTCGGGGCACTCCGGAAGCTCTTCACCGGACTCCTCTTCTACTTCTGCTGGCTCCGGCTCCTCGGGCTGCTCCTCTGCGTCCTCGGGAACAACTGCCGGAACCACTTCCTGCGATCCTGTATGATGCAGAAGTATGAGTGCAACATGCATAGGTGAAATGCAGAAGTGACATGAGATGATGAAGATGCGGAATGCATGCGATGTAACGAATGTATTACGTCATCGGATTATGTGGAACTTATGACTCTTCTACAAGGTAGTCTACGTCATCCAAGAACATGTACTCGGAAACTACCAACACTAGTTCCTACCATGCGAGAGTATTGGAGAAATCGAGAGGCTTCAAAGATACACCAAAGTATAATTTTCCAACTAACTTAGCATTAAAGAATAAAAGGGAAACCCTAATTAGTCCTAAGGTTGAACAGCAACACATATTTTAGTAGCTCATAAAAATCTCATAAAATTACAGTGGGTTACTAATATCAAGAATAGCTTGACATAAAAATTTTACTACATTTGGATAATTAGAACTGCCTATACAAAAATAACAAAATATGGCCTCAAATAGATATTTAAAATACTTTACATTATGAAAAGTATCAAACAACAGATTTAGGAATTTTTCTACTATCTACTACCTAAACAAACACTATGGAAAAATTATCACTTGCATGTTTTATTCAAATTTATTTAATTAACAAAAATAACAATTATTGGTAACAAAAAGCATTTGAACTGCAACTACAAATTTTTATACAGAACACCCAAGATATAAAATTTCCCTAGAAAGTACATGACACAAAAAGATTAATAAATTTGGAATCATATTTTTCTGACTTTTCTAGGATTTATTAAGTATTTATCAAGAAAATAGCCATTTTACTATTTAATTATAAACTCTACAGAAAAGTAATGAAATATTGACATGCAACATTTTTATACCATAGATCTGGTCCCAAAGAGTCCATAGAAATTTGTTTCATCAAATTTGGAGCTAAAATGAGCAAGTTACAATTTTTTTAAAGCATTTATACATTTTCTGAAAAATCATTTCCAAAAATCCTTTTTAAATCCAGTCGCTGAACGGCTAGACGCACCCGGCGATCTACACACGCGCGCGCACACAGAGACAGACAGGCGGGCCCGCGGGTCAACCGGGTCCCACGCGTCAGCCGCTCCGAGTCAAGGAGGGCGCTGACCGCGCGGATCTCGACGACGGCGAGGTCGCCGGCGACGAGGTCACCACCGTCGTGATCCTCAAGGCGAGGCGGTCCCGTTGAGACCATTGGCCTGACCGGAGGAGCTCGAAATCGAGCTTGCCACCGGCCATGGCGGCTCGGCGGCGCTGCTCACCGGCGGGAGCTCCTCTCCGGCCACGGGGCGGCACGGGAGATGGTGTCCGAGCACCGGGAGGAGGAGGCGAACAAGATGCTCGCGCGAGTGAGGGAAAAGAAGAGGCGGAGGCGGGGTTTCCACGGAGCGGAGAACCACGGTGAGCTCGGCCGGAACTCCGGCGAGCGATTGGCGGGGCTGTGGAGCTTACCGCGGGAGATGGAGGTGAGCACGGGGTGCGCCAGAGAGAGAGGAAGCTCGTGGCGAGATGGAGAGGTCTGCGGTGGCCGGAGCTCGTCGGAACGCGCGCGTCCGGCGAGCGCGTGCGGTGGCGGAGGCGGAAACGGCAGCTGCGCTCGGTGAACAAGCGAGGAGGCAGAGCGGAGGGAGGAATGGCGAGGCGCTGCGCGGGGGGGGGTTAAGGCGTGGGCGCTCGCGCTGGTGGGGGCGACCGAGCGCCACCCGGCCGCTGTGGCCGGCATGCGGCCGCCACGCGGCGTGCGTGCTCTGCCGGAGCGCCAGCGCGCGCGGGCGAGGGCGCGGGCGGAGGAGGGAGACGGCCGGCTGGGCCTGGGCCGAGGCGGGGCAGCGCGGGCGCGCGCGCGCGGTGAGGCGGGCCGCATCCGGACGTGGGCCGAACAGGAGGCGGCGGCCTGCTAAGGAAAAACCGGATTTTTGATTTTCCAAATTCAAATTTAAATGTATTTCAAACTTCAAACCCAATTTTGAACAAGAAGAAAGCATTTTATGGATTTGGCCCAAAAATAAAAGTTGCTCAAAATTGAATTCTCTACAACTTTGATTAAGGGGCCATCTCAAAATTCTTAATAGATTTTAAATGACAAAATAAAAGCTAAATTAGGGAATAATTTTGAATATTTTTCATAATTATTTTTGAACAAGTTTTTGACAAAATTTGAGCTCCAAAATTTGAACTAAAGTTCCAAGTGATGTAAGAATTATGGTTGCAAGGCTTTTGATATAATGTGATTATCATATTATCATAGTCCATTAAATATAGCATGTTTAAGCTTTTATTTTAATCGAATTATACCATTATCATACATGATTATAATGATATGAATACTATGCAATATGATTGCCATGCAAAAATGCATTGCTTAACACCGGAGTGTTACAGCCCTCCCCCCTTATAAAAATCTCGTCCCGAGATTTGGGTTACGAACCATTTATTATAAAAATCTTCATAGGCGTTCTTTAAGTATTCACCCGTTTCCCAAGATGCATCCCCTTCATCGTGATGACTCCATTGTATCTTATACGTTTTCACCACACTGTTTCGAGTAGCCCTTTCCTTGGTATCCAATACTCGAACTGGTTGCTCACGATACACCAAATCTGACTTTAGTTTTATGCCTCGAGGTTCAATCCTTTCCTCTGGAACGCGCAAACACTTCTTGAGATGTGATACATGAAAAACTGGGAATATAGCACCCATTGACTCTGGTAAATCCAATTTGTAAGCCACAGGACCCTTCCGTTCCAGGATTTTATAAGGTCCCACAAATCTGGCGGCCAGCTTTCTGCGCACACCAAATCTTTTCTTTTTCATTGGCGTAACTTTTAGATAGACATAGTCACCAACTTCGAACACAAGCGGTCTCCTTCTCTTATCTGCATAACTTTTCTGACGTGACTGGGCTGCTCTCATATTCTGCTGGATGATATGAACTTTCCTTTCGGCTTCTTCTACGAAGTCAATACCATAATACCTTCTTTCTCCGGGCTCAATCCAGTTTAACGGTGTTCTACACTTTCGGCCATACAGAGCCTCAAAAGGTGCCATCTTGATACTCTCTTGATAGCTGTTATTGTATGAGAACTCTGCTAATGGTAACCATGACTCCCATGAACCTCTGGAAGACAACACACAGGCTCTTAACATATCTTCTAGAACAGCATTAACTCTCTCAGTTTGACCATCTGTTTGAGGATGATAGGCAGTGCTACGAATCAGACTAGTCCCCAAACCTTTGTGCAAGTGCTCCCAAAAGTGAGCAGTGAACTGTGACCCTCTGTCAGACACTATAGTCTTTGGTATGCCATGCAACCTCACAATCTCCGCAATATACTTCTCAGCATATTGAGGTGGTCTATGTTCCGTTTTGACAGGCAGAAAGTGGGCTGTCTTAGTAAGACGATCCACAAATACCCAAATGGAATCGTGACCTTTTTGAGTAGTGGGTAGACCCGTGATAAAATCCATACTTATGTCATCCCACTTCCAACTCGGTACTGACAAAGGTTGTAGCATTCCGGCAGGCTTCATGTGAATTGCTTTTACTCTACAACATGTGTCACATCTGGCTACATACGCTGCAATTTCCTTCTTCATCTTGGTCCACCAATAACGAGGTCTTAGTTCTTGATACATCTTACTGCTGCCAGGATGAATAGACAGCTTAGAGAGATGAGCTTCATCCAAAATTTTATTCTTAAGCTCTCTATCCTTTGGAACAACAAGACGGTTGTCGAACCACAACACATCCTGCTCATCCACCCTGAAGTGTTTCGAGGGTTCTTCTTGAATCTTCTTCTTGATGTGGAATATCCCCTTGTCTGTTTTCTGACCTTCTATAATCTTACTCTCCAAGGAACAACTGACCTGAATACTTTGTAGCACGGCAGGGTGCATTAGATCGAAACCATCTTCAAGCAAGGGTTGCACATTCAGACAATGTGATTTTCTGCTTAAAGCATCAGCTACCACATTGGCTTTCCCAGGGTGATACTGTACATTTAAGTTGTAGTCTTTGATCAGTTCTAACCATCTTCGCTGTCTCATGTTCAATTCGGGTTGGGTGAAAATGTACTTGAGACTCTTATGATCGGTGAAAATATTGCACACATTACCCAGCAGATAGTGTCTCCAAATCTTTAAGGCATGCACAACAGCGGCAAGCTCAAGATCGTGGGTCGGATAATTGATTTCATGTTTTCTCAACTGCCGGGAGGCATAAGCAATTACTCTTCCTTCTTGCATTAGCACACACCCTAATCCTGTTTTTGATGCGTCGCAGAACACATCAAAAGGTTTTTCGATGTCGGGCTGTGCAAGAACTGGAGCAGTGGTCAACAGTTTCCGCAAGGTATGGAAAGCTGTCTCACACTCCTCTGTCCACACAAACTTGTGATCTTTCTGTAACAGACTTGTCATAGGCTTGGCAATCTTCGAGAAGTCTGGGATAAAACGGCGATAGTAACCCGCTAACCCTAGGAAACTTCTGACTTCTGACACTGTGGTTGGAGTCTTCCAATCCATAACCTCTTGCACTTTACTCGGATCTACAGAAACTCCATTCTCAGATAGGATATGACCGAGGAAAGGAACTTTCTTCAACCAAAATTCACATTTGCTGAACTTAGCATATAACTTATGATCTCTCAGCCTGGTCAAGACAATTCTCAGATGCTCTTCATGCTCTTTCTCGTTTTCAGAGTATACTAGAATGTCATCAATGAAGACAACTACAAACTTGTCCAACTCTGGCATGAAAACTGTATTCATCAGATACATAAAATATGCAGGAGCATTTGTTAGTCCAAATGACATAACAAGATACTCGTACAACCCGTATCTGGTAGAAAAGGCGGTTTTCGGAACATCTTGAGGTCTAATCTTTATCTGATGATACCCAGACCTTAAGTCTATCTTGGAGAACACTCTGGCTTTAGCTAACTGATCAAACATAACATCAATGTGAGGCAGTGGATATTTATTCTTGATAGTTACAGCGTTAAGAGGTCGGTAATCCACACACATCCTGAGAGTACCCTCTTTCTTTTTCTTTACAAACAAGGCAGGACATCCCCATTCAGACTTACTTGGGCGAATAAACCCCTTTTTTAACAACTCTTCCAACTGTTTCTTCAACTCAGCTAACTCATCCGGAGGCATCCGATAAGGTCTCCTCGAAATTGGAGCTGTCCCGGGGATCAACTCGATTCCAAACTCAACATCTCTGTCTGGAGGAAGGCCAGGCAACTCGTCTGGAAACACATCCGGGAACTCACATACTACTGGGATCTGATGGATAGGAGCAACTTCCATGGCACAGGTCACACTCACAAGATCTGTTCTTTTAGGCAATGGTACCTGGAAAGTACCCTCTGCCTGGGGATCTTTAAGGGTAAGCATCCTACTGCTTGTATCTATGACTGCTTCCCAGTCTTTCATCCAGTTCATTCCTATTATTACATCCAAAACTAGTCCAGGCATAACTACCAGGTTCACTCGGAACTTCCGACTACCTAACTCAAGGGTTGCCCCTCTAACCATCTTATTGGTTAACACATCAGCTCCTGCTGAACTTATGCGATAACCATAACTCAATTCTGTGCATAGTTGTTCATGCTTCCGTGCAAATGCTTGACTCATAAAAGAATGCGAAGATCCAGAATCAAAAAGAACAACTGCAGGGTGATGGTTCACAAGAAACTTACCAGCAGTTACGGGCTCTCCCTCAGGAACTTCATCAATGGCGGTGTGGTGTACACGAGCATTGTAAGTCTGTTGCTTCTTTTTAGGCGGATAAGGGCAGAACTTGGAAAAGTGGCCTGGCTGACCACAGTTGTAGCAGGGCCCTTTCACTGTACCAGCAGACCCTATAGCTCCCTTGGAGTTGCTCTGTTCTGTAGCTGCATTGGTCTTTGTTGGCGGCACTGCCATCCTGTACGGTTTCTGTGGCCCCTTGTAGTTCTGGGTTTTATGCTGCGGCGGCCTGAACCTCGCACCAGGTGCGGACGAACGATAAGATGAACGGTTGGCAGGGACAACTCTGGACTGGGATGGTCCTGACTCGAATACTCTCTTGCGGTTCTTGGACGCGGTGTAAGCATTATTGTTCTTCTCTTGCTTCAAACAGTCACTGATAAAGTCGTTGAATCTGTTGCGGGTATTGGTACCCACATGCTTCATCATCTTCGGACTCAACCCTCTCTTGAAACTAGCAATCTTCTTTGCATCTGTGTCAACCATGTCTGGGGCATAGCGGCACAAGTTATTAAAGGCATGCAGATACTGTGTCACCGTCTTGGTACCCTGATTCAAGGCTAAGAACTCTCCAAGCTTCATCTCAACCAACCCTGGGGGAATATAAACTCCCTTAAAAGCTTCAGTGAAATCCCTCCAAGAGATCTGGGCATTAGGAGGAAAAGTACTGCGGTGATGCTTCCACCACATTCCTGCTGGTCCTTGTAACTGATGTGCAGCATACTCTACTTTCAGAACTTCTGTCATCCTTAACACACGGAACTTATCTTCCATAGTGTTAATCCATTCTTCGGCATCAAGTGGCTCTGCTGCTTCTTTGAAAATAGGTGGCCTCGTATCCATGAAATCCTTGAAACTGCTGTACTGGTTCACTCCCTGGCCACCACCTTGATTATTTCCTCTTTGAACATTTTCCGCGATGGTACGCAGAAAGTCTTCCATATTCCTCTGTGATTGTTCAGTACTGCGTTGACTTCCAAGAAACTGTGTGAAGAACATTTCTGCGGTAAGCGGCGGAGGAGGGGGCAAATGTGGTTCTGGACGTGGTTCCTGGTGGTTGACATTGTTGGCACCACTTCCACCAGCTCCTGCACCGTTGCCACCAGTCTCAGCGGCTTCGTACGTAGCACGACGAGTGTTGGCCATCTGCATATTTCAGCAACAAGCACCATTGAGTGAAGTTGTAAAATTGTGTCCGAAGGAACAATCATGTCATACTGAATTCATTGGAGAGAACAAGTCATACAAGAAAACAGAGGCGCAATAATTTCATTCCAATTGAACAACAGCACCAATTAAGTTACTTTAAAAGCAACATCGCGTTCCATACAACCATGTTGCCAGCATACATACACTGGACTTTTATGCGTTCGGGTATCGCATACACAACCCAACTCCAAAGATCATCAGTCTCAAGGTCGAACAGGATACATCATGATACATGGAACCCAAAAGAAGGCCATCGCGTCACGCCTAGCTACTAACGCATGACACTATCCTACTCCTCGGGGCCATCGTCGATGTCGGAGGCGTCGCCATCGCTACCCTCAGCTGCAGCGTCGTCGTCGATGTCCATCTGAGCGGCGTTCGGAGGAGCATACGGGCCCATCCCGTTGTAGAGGGCATGGAACTCTTCATGCAAGTTGGCATTGTACTCTTCTAGCTCCTCGACCCTCTGCCTCAGAAGGTCTCTCTCGTTCCAGGCTTCATTCCTTTCTTATACTAGCTGCTCCAACAAGCGATCTGCATTCCTGTTGGCCTGAGTCAGCCTCTGTACTTGCTGCATGGAACTCTCGCCTCTCTTGAGAGCTCGGTCCCGCTGCAAGCTCATATCAGCCAACTGCTCCTGCAAGCTAGCTATGGCACGCGCTTGCTTTTTCTTCTGCTTCCTTGCTTCAAGCCGATCATCACCACGTAGGCCAGTCAAGGTCCAATAGGTATTCTCCAGACCTTGGTATGCTCTGATGGCTGCATACATGGCACTCATGGTGTGATTGTCGCTAGCCAGTCCTTCACTGGGGCCTCTAACCAGGGCACTTCCTTGCGGCTGTACCCAAATGGCGTCGCGAGGATCATCTCTCGGGAAGGTACCGGCCAAAGCTGCTGCTAACTCATTGGGAAATCTGCTCATGATGTCTCGGATGACGCGAAAAGCTGCGCCCTCTGCACCCTCGACTGGAGTGCGTCCTTCGAACTCCAAATGCCAACCATCCCATTCTGGCGCATCACCAAGAGCAGGGACGGTGATCTCTACCACAGCAAGTCCATCTTCAGCTAGCTGGCTCTCGCTCCAAGAGTAAACTGGCTCTTGTCCCTCCGGGTACCCCACATCATGGAGCACTCTCCAAAGCAAGGTGGGCATGCCAAACTCGCTTAGAAAAGTGTCCATGTTGCGGTGCTCCCGCGGGGCTAGCTGACGACGGGGTGCTCTTCCTCCAGTGGACTTGCGGGCAGTCTGCTTCGTGCGGGCCATCTGTAGCACAAGTTTTAAATTACCCGGTGAGAACATATTTTAGTTGAGGTCACTTTTATCGAAATGGGATAATCCTTTTATAAGGGGAGGAATGCATGCCATGAATGGAATGCACAAACAATATGATACATGCACGAGTCTTACGTTCTCACAAACTTAGGAAAAAAAAACATCTAACGGTGAATTCGGTGGCATACAACGATCTCTCATATACGTAACTAATTCGGTCTACACGATACGCTGTTATGTACCTGCAGAAAACTCATTTCAGCCCATTCCCCATGAATGCATGAAAGCAGTAAACCTACCTACACGCTTTACACGAATCCCCAGATGCGTGTACAACGGTAGTGACTACCCAAACACATCGTCCTATTGACGGCATCGCCTCAACGGACGGAACACCCACACATGCGACACTTTTATAAAAACATGTGTAAAACATGTAATTATCCAAGTATCATATAAGCACTTTCCCTAGATCGGCGGTGTATCCGATCATGCTCTCACAACTCACACTTACCGAAGCGTAGAGGTAACTGATCCATACATTACCACTCAATTAAGTGGCACTCATACAATAGCACGCCGTATGAGCAACGAAAAAGAAATATGGTGCAGAACCCCAAGTTAGTACTTAAATAGCCACCTAGAGTCCTTAACTGGGCATACAGGATATGACCACTGGCACACTTTTTAGTTTTAAAATCACACTTTTTAAACAGGGTTTTGGTTTAAATACACTTATGAACAGTAATTACGCTAAACCATGCTCCGATGCCAGCTGTAACAGAACCGCCCAATTATACGAGATTAAGTAAGAAAATCATCCAACGGATGGACAATTTACCAAACTTAAGCCCGTATAACCCGGTAGTCCGTGAAATCTCGACGGATTTCAAACCATTTCACATCACAGCCAAGATCGTAATAAGTTCAGCGATTACCTTCATAAGTTACACAGCAGTTTGCGGCACAAAATACATCGGAGTTTAAACATAGTTATTACAAACCAGTTTCAAATAAAGTAGCGGAAGCATTAGTTCAAAGCGCACACACACACACACATCTTTTCCAAAATACAGTGCCAGCTCGCGATCATCTCCCACAAAAGCATCAGGCGAGGAGTAGTGAGTGACCATTGCCCATGGTCCTAGGCTTCGCCCATCGCAGGGTAGAGACAGTTGATACAATACCCATAGTACATCTGTCCATCTGCAACAAGTGGGAACAAAGCCCTGAGTACGAGAAGGTACTCAGCTAGACTTACCCGACAGAACCAAAACAAAAAGACTCCAAGGATCATGATAGGCTTTTTGGTGGGGTAGCTGACTCATTTGCAAGAAAAGCATTTTTAGCTTACCAAATCATTTACAAAAGCATGTCATCTTTTAATTCTTTATTCTCCTGTCAACTATGTTTGCACTTAAGCTAAAGTAACCATGTAATTGAGCAAGCAAGGATTACCATTGATATTTGACAATAATTACCATGTCATTTTCCACATAACTATCCAAGTGTTGTATCCATATTACTACGATGAAGTAACTCAAGTCAAGTGTTCACTATCCAGTGAACGATGGCGATTCGAATCGATTATTGACCAGCTGGTAATTTATTCCTCACACAAACCTCACTCACCCGCTAAAGTGAGGTATTGGTCACCGAGTCAACCATTCAGGTAAAGTCGCGAGCTTGCCAGGAACCACATGTACCCGGGGGCCGCCCGACTGCTCTTTGGCCTTATCATCGCGCCCCCGTTTCCTGCCACTACTGCTCCGGTACAGTGCGTTGCGGGCAATCCACTCGGCCCGAATAATCTCCCGGCTTCGCGGTCGAAAGGTACTTTATCCGGCCAGCTAAATGTGAGGCATGCGTTCAACATGACCCGAGGCCCGACATCGGACGGTCCTTAATCGACACAGACGGAAGACACTACAGTCCAGAACCCTGCAAGCTTCCGCCCGGTCTCACATTCATTTCCACACTGAGTTATTCTCACATGACATCTCTTTCACAAAACCAGGTAATCCCCTATAGCTCGCGGATGACAGGCAATCACCCGACTTCTACCGGTCTAAGCAAGCTAAGCAAGTATTGACCGTGGACACCAGGGTGACAAGGATCGGTAAAACAAGGTGGAACAAGGTATAATGCAGCAACGTTTGCAAACAACTCCTAAACTTAATGCATCAGATTAAGTAAAATTAATAATTAATTATTTGCAAACCGGGGGAGAAATGCTCCGGGGCTTGCCTCGCTCGAAGGTACTGGGACGATGGTCGGGGCACTCCGGAAGCTCTTCACCGGACTCCTCTTCTACTTCTGCTGGCTCCGGCTCCTCGGGCTGCTCCTCTGCGTCCTCGGGAACAACTGCCGGAACCACTTCCTGCGATCCTGTATGATGCAGAAGTATGAGTGCAACATGCATAGGTGAAATGCAGAAGTGACATGAGATGATGAAGATGCGGAATGCATGCGATGTAACGAATGTATTACGTCATCGGATTATGTGGAACTTATGACTCTTCTACAAGGTAGTCTACGTCATCCAAGAACATGTACTCGGAAACTACCAACACTAGTTCCTACCATGCGAGAGTATTGGAGAAATCGAGAGGCTTCAAAGATACACCAAAGTATAATTTTCCAACTAACTTAGCATTAAAGAATAAAAGGGAAACCCTAATTAGTCCTAAGGTTGAACAGCAACACATATTTTAGTAGCTCATAAAAATCTCATAAAATTACAGTGGGTTACTAATATCAAGAATAGCTTGACATAAAAATTTTACTACATTTGGATAATTAGAACTGCCTATACAAAAATAACAAAATATGGCCTCAAATAGATATTTAAAATACTTTACATTATGAAAAGTATCAAACAACAGATTTAGGAATTTTTCTACTATCTACTACCTAAACAAACACTATGGAAAAATTATCACTTGCATGTTTTATTCAAATTTATTTAATTAACAAAAATAACAATTATTGGTAACAAAAAGCATTTGAACTGCAACTACAAATTTTTATACAGAACACCCAAGATATAAAATTTCCCTAGAAAGTACATGACACAAAAAGATTAATAAATTTGGAATCATATTTTTCTGACTTTTCTAGGATTTATTAAGTATTTATCAAGAAAATAGCCATTTTACTATTTAATTATAAACTCTACAGAAAAGTAATGAAATATTGACATGCAACATTTTTATACCATAGATCTGGTCCCAAAGAGTCCATAGAAATTTGTTTCATCAAATTTGGAGCTAAAATGAGCAAGTTACAATTTTTTTTAAAGCATTTATACATTTTCTGAAAAATCATTTCCAAAAATCCTTTTTAAATCCAGTCGCTGAACGGCTAGACGCACCCGGCGATCTACACACGCGCGCGCACACAGAGACAGACAGGCGGGCCCGCGGGTCAACCGGGTCCCACGCGTCAGCCGCTCCGAGTCAAGGAGGGCGCTGACCGCGCGGATCTCGACGACGGCGAGGTCGCCGGCGACGAGGTCACCACCGTCGTGATCCTCAAGGCGAGGCGGTCCCGTTGAGACCATTGGCCTGACCGGAGGAGCTCGAAATCGAGCTTGCCACCGGCCATGGCGGCTCGGCGGCGCTGCTCACCGGCGGGAGCTCCTCTCCGGCCACGGGGCGGCACGGGAGATGGTGTCCGAGCACCGGGAGGAGGAGGCGAACAAGATGCTCGCGCGAGTGAGGGAAAAGAAGAGGCGGAGGCGGGGTTTCCACGGAGCGGAGAACCACGGTGAGCTCGGCCGGAACTCCGGCGAGCGATTGGCGGGGCTGTGGAGCTTACCGCGGGAGATGGAGGTGAGCACGGGGTGCGCCAGAGAGAGAGGAAGCTCGTGGCGAGATGGAGAGGTCTGCGGTGGCCGGAGCTCGTCGGAACGCGCGCGTCCGGCGAGCGCGTGCGGTGGCGGAGGCGGAAACGGCAGCTGCGCTCGGTGAACAAGCGAGGAGGCAGAGCGGAGGGAGGAATGGCGAGGCGCTGCGCGGGGGGGTTAAGGCGTGGGCGCTCGCGCTGGTGGGGGCGACCGAGCGCCACCCGGCCGCTGTGGCCGGCATGCGGCCGCCACGCGGCGTGCGTGCTCTGCCGGAGCGCCAGCGCGCGCGGGCGAGGGCGCGGGCGGAGGAGGGAGACGGCCGGCTGGGCCTGGGCCGAGGCGGGGCAGCGCGGGCGCGCGCGCGCGGTGAGGCGGGCCGCATCCGGACGTGGGCCGAACAGGAGGCGGCGGCCTGCTAAGGAAAAACCGGATTTTTGATTTTCCAAATTCAAATTTAAATGTATTTCAAACTTCAAACCCAATTTTGAACAAGAAGAAAGCATTTTATGGATTTGGCCCAAAAATAAAAGTTGCTCAAAATTGAATTCTCTACAACTTTGATTAAGGGGCCATCTCAAAATTCTTAATAGATTTTAAATGACAAAATAAAAGCTAAATTAGGGAATAATTTTGAATATTTTTCATAATTATTTTTGAACAAGTTTTTGACAAAATTTGAGCTCCAAAATTTGAACTAAAGTTCCAAGTGATGTAAGAATTATGGTTGCAAGGCTTTTGATATAATGTGATTATCATATTATCATAGTCCATTAAATATAGCATGTTTAAGCTTTTATTTTAATCGAATTATACCATTATCATACATGATTATAATGATATGAATGCTATGCAATATGATTGCCATGCAAAAATGCATTGCTTAACACCGGAGTGTTACAATTTATGACGCAATAAATAGATCCAAGTGAATTTAGAATAATCATCAATAAAGCTTACATAATAATTGTTTCTCCCGATCGAAGTAGGTGCGGGACCCCAAACATCAGAGAAAATTAAATCTAAAGGATGAGTTGAAAAACTGATGGATTTAGGGTAGGGTAGCTGGTGGCTTTTGCCTTGTTGACGGGCATCACAAATTACATGTTTATTGGGATCTCTAACAAAAGGAAGATTATACTTGCTTAGAAACCTGCTAAACTACTGTAGTAGACGCATGGCCTAGCCTAGCATGCCATAGGGATGATCACGGATGACAGCTTGAAGACACAAAAGGCTTGTTTATGGGGCGTTGGTTTGAGGGGATAGAGGCCTCCTTCAGCCCTACCGCGCATAAGAGTCCTCTGGGTTCCCTGCTCCTTGATGAGAAAATGATTAGGGTGAAATTCAATAAAGCATTGTTGTCACGAGCCAAACGATTTATAGAAATAAGATTTTTGGTGGATTTTGGTACATGAAGAATATTGTTAAGATGAATTTGGCTATGTGGGGAGTGCAAAATACTATGACCAACATGACCAATCTCCATACCTGCGCCATTGGCTGCGTGGACCTGCTCATTGCCGGTGTACTTGTCGTGGATCGTTAGCTTCTCAAGCTCCCCTGTGATGTGATCCGTCGCCCCGGTATCCATGTACTAGTTTGTGTCCACACCATAGGAGGAGGTAGCCACAGTATGAAAGGTCTTGATGGCTAGAGGGGGGTGAATAGCCAATTAGAATTTTCTACAAAGACAAGCTAAACAAGTTTATCAATAAAACAAATAGCGAGATGCGAGTTTGCTTAGCCTACGGGGTGTTTGCAAGCCACCTAACCAATTCACAATTCTAGTAATTGCACTCAACCACACAAGTCAAACCGAGAAGATAACTACAACTACAACTAGCAAGCTACACAAAGAAGTTACTCTAGCAAAGCTAACTAGCAAGCAAATATAACTAAGAAAGTAATGCAGAGTTGAGTTAGGAGAGTTTCACCGAGGGGCGAAGTATTGAGCCAACCAATATAATCAACAATGAATACCAAGATAACCGAACACCGGGATCAATCAATCACAATATGAAAGTGATGACACAAAGATTTATCCCGAGGTTCACGTGCTTGTCGGCACGCTAGTCCCCGTTGTGTCCCTCTTCACCACGTGGTTCGGTGGCTAATCGGTCTTACACCGAGCCTCTCAAAAGGCGTCACAAGAACCTACCAAATGGCAAAAGGTTACAATGACACGAGCAATATACTAATGTTGCCTTTGGCGCTTCGCCGAGGTAGGCACAAACCCCTCACAATCATCGGAGGTGGCCAAGAACAATCACCAAACCTTGCCAACACCTCCGAGCTGCTCCAAGCCATCTAGGTGGCGGCAACCACCAAGAGAAACAAGAATCCCGCAGCAAATCAACCACCAAGTGCCAACTAGATGCAATCTCACAATGCAAATGCACTTGGATCACTCAATCTCACTTCGAATATGCAAGGAAGCAAGAGAGATGAGTGGGAGGAGAGTTGCTTAGCTCAAAGTGCTCACAAGTATGTGAAATATTCGAGAGAGAGAGCCTTGAGCCGGCCAACGAGTATATATAGACGTACCCCTTCGAATAGAGCCGTTAGAAACTTAAACAGCCGAAATCGTGCTGACCGGACACGCTGGTCACACTGACCGAACGCGCCGGTCACGCAACGGCTAACTCGTGAAGTACTGACCGGACGCGCTGGTCCAAACGACCGAACGCGTTGGTCGTCCAACGGCTAACTGTGAAGCAACGACCGGACGCGCTCATCGCGCAGACCGGACGCGCTGAAGAAACATGACCGGACGCGACAGTGCCAGCGTCCGGTTACAGTCCAGTAAGCTCCCTAAACGACCGGACGCGTCCGATCATCGAACTGAAAAACGCGTAGACACTGAACACTGACCGGACGCGTCTGGTCATGCAAGGACCGCGTCCGGTTCAGCGTCAGGTCACCTCTGTGACCTCCGTTCGCCTCCGTTTCTTTTCCGGACTTCCGGCGTAGTGGAAAATAGTCGTTTCAACTTCTCGAAAACGCCTGAATCCCGCCTCGCAAGCTCAGCGAGAGGGAGAGAGGATCCCAAACCCCCTCTACCGCTCAAACTCCGCCGCCTTCGCAAACGTGCTAACACCACCAAGTGATCTCGTCAAGTGTGAGTGTGTTAGCATTTTCACAATCATTTTTCGAGGCAATATTAGTTCTATCCAAATGCATATGATCATGAAATGCACATCTAGAGGCACTTAGGAGTTCAATAGCCGTGTCATTCCCCTCTTTATAGTACGACTATCTATCCTATAATGTAACCACACCCACTAGGTGTCTTGGTTACTAAAACACAACCCTTAACCATATACCTTTGCCTTGATCACGTAGGGTTGCGTCCAAATCCAAGTGTGGCCATCATGATCACCATGTCCATCTTGCCACCAACATTGGAATGTACTAATCCTCATATGCTACATACAACTTAGGCATAAGATTAGTACTTAGGCATTGTCACTAATTACCAACACCAAACATAGGACTTTCAATCTCCCCTTGTTGGTAATTGGTGACAAACCTTTCACAAAGATATTATGATAAAATTTTGATTGAACCCATGTCACATTGTCCAAGTAAATTACCATGTGTAAGAATTATGGACATGTGATCATGAATTCAAAATGATAGCAATGGCTCCCCCTACATGTATGCTATATGTTTGGATTTTGGAAGCATACATGTTAGATAGGAAAGATTCGGAGCATTGACTACCAATAGGTGCTAAGTGTTTAAGATTATAGACCTTTAAAGCGTGATACCATCGGAGTAGCGATAAACACCATCTTAGCACCTTGTGTAGTTAGATACCACTTGTAAAAACACAAACATAACTAGAAACCTCAAGATATCAACATTATAAGCAAGGTTCTAGTACCACTTTGAAAAAACATGAAGCAAGAAAAATCTAACTACTTCCTATTCATGCTAGTACCTCAATGCATCATTCAAATTATACTAGCAAGTCACCACACAAGCAATGTATCAGAGAAAACGAAATGCATAACTATGCATCATACATATGAAGTGCACATGGAAATGCAACATTCATGTTTAAGAGCTTGCTCCCCCTACTTGTGTGCTCAAAATTTTAGTTGATCCCCTTCTCTTATCAATTCTCCCCTTTAGGTTTTTCTCGATTTTCTCCCCCTTTGTGATTCTCCTCCTTTGAGTTCTATCTTTGTGAACAATATTTTCTCCCCCTTTGGCACCAATTGACCACAAGGAGCAAACTTTAGATAGATTATCATGTTGAAATATGGGGTGAGGATCAAGTTTGTGATTCAACCTAGATTGCTTGCATAAATAAAATGCTTCGGTTTGATCCAAGGGCAAGCTTCTTCACACCTCACTAGAAGGGTTATCATGCACCATGTTGAAGCAAATATTTAGACAAGTTTTCTAGATTAAACACTTAGGATCACAAGCTACTTAAATAAGTTATATGCTACCACTAGATCATACAAGTCATGGAAACAATAGTGGCACCATATAGACTTCAAATTCATTTGATTTTCATGAATGAGCCTAGAACATGTAAATTATGACTAGATGCACTAAACAAGTCCTTAGCATAGAATGTATGACATGTCAACCAATTGTACCTTGGGGCTCAAAGGAGAGGCATGTCATATGTGGGGTGCATCAACTCATGTTGGAGAAGTTAAGTATGTTCAACTCATTCTTTAGCTTGTGAAATCTCTTCTCATCAAGTGGCTTGGTGAATAGATCGGCTAATTGATCTTCGGTGCCCACACTCTCAATAGCAATGTCACCTTTTTGTTGATGATCTCTAATAAAGTGATGGCGAACATCAATATGCTTTGTTCTTTGATGTTGAACCGGATTATTGGTTAGCTTCACGGCACTTTCATTGTCACAAAGCAATGGCACATTCTTGAAATTGATTCCAAAATCCTTCAATGTTGCCTTCATCCACAAGATTTGTGCACAACAACTACCCACGGCGATGTATTCGGCTTCGGCGATAGATAGTGCAATACTATTTTGCTTCTTGGATGACCATGAGACAAGTGATCTTCCCAACAATTGATAAGTCCCGGAGGTGCTCTTTCTCTCTACTTTGTCACCGGCATAGTCGGAATCCGAATATCCAACTAGCTCAAAGCTTGCACCTTTGGGATACCATAATCCAACATCTTGTGTATGCTTTAAGTACCTCAATATTCTCTTTGTTGCCTTCAAATGACTTTCTGTTGGTGAGGCTTGAAATCTTGCACACATGCATACACTAAACATCACATCGGGCCTTGATGCCGTTACATAGAGTAGGCTACCAATTATTGATCTATATAGTTTTTGATCCACCATGTTGCCACTCTTGTGACTATCCAAGCTTCCACTCGTGCTCATTGGGGTTGTAATGCCCTTTGCATCTTTCATTCCAAACTTCTTGAGCATATCTTTGATGTACTTGGTTTGGCTCACAAATGTTCCTTCCTTCATTTGTTTGATTTGAAGTCTAAGAAAGAAACTAAGTTCACCAATCATTGACATTTCAAATTCCTTTGCCATCATTTTCCCAAACTCATCACAATAATCTTGATTGGTTGAACTGAATATGATATCATCAACATATATTTGCAACACAAATAAGTCTTTCCTAATATTCTTGGTGAATAGTGTTGTATCAACTTTGCCCATGACAAATCCTTTGGATAGCAAGAAGTCCATCAATCTTTCATACCATGCTCTAGGTGCTTGCTTCAATCCATACAAAGCTTTTCTTAACTTGTATACATGGTTGGGTTTCTTGTCATCTTCAAAACCAGGAGGTTGCTCCACATACACCTCCTCTTGGATGTACCCATTAAGAAATGCACTCTTCACATCCATTTGATATAGCTTAATATTATGAGCACAAGCATAGGCAAGTAAGATCCTAATTGCTTCCAATCTTGCAACCGGGGCATAAGTTTCACCAAAGTTAAGACCCTCTATTTGTGTGTAACCTTGAGCTACTAGTCTTGCTTTGTTCCTTACTACTATCCCATCTTGATCTTGCTTGTTGCGAAAGACCCATCTTGTTCCAATGACATTGTAATCCTTAGGTCTCTCAACTAATTCCCATACTTCATTTCTCTTGAAGTTGTTGAGCTCTTCATGCATTGCATTTACCCAATCCGGATCTCTCAATGCTTTTATCAATGTCCTTGGGTTCTTCCATTGACACAAAAGAAGAGTGAGCACAAAATGATGCCAATCTTGATCTAGTTTGAACTCCCCTTTGTATGTCACCAATGATGGAATCCAATGGATGGTCTCTTGCAATGTTAGTTGGTTGAAGCACTTGGACTTGATTGCTTGGATGTTGATGTTTATCATGAGTTGAAGATGATGAACTAGCCACTTGTTGATCTTGTTGCACTTGAGATGATGTACTAGCTTGATTTTGCATTAGAGAACCACTAGCTTGTGTAATTAGATTTTGGAGCACTTGATCTTTGTTGTCATCCACATCAATCACTTGCTTTGGCCTAATATCACCAATGTCCATTTCTTTCATAGCATTGGTCAATTGAGTTCCGCTCACATCATCCAAGTTATCTTCTTCATTTTGAGAACCATTTGTTTCATCAAACTCAACATCATGCATTTCTTCAAGTAAACCACTAGCCAAATTCCAAACTTTATAAGCTTTGCTAGTAGTTGAGTAACCAAGTAAGAATCCTTCATCACATTTCTTCTCAAACTTGCTCAATCTAGTGCCCTTCTTCAAGATGTAGCATTTGCAATCAAATACCCGAAAGTATGCAATGTTAGGCTTTCTTCCATTTAAGATCTCATATGGTGTCTTCTCTAGAAACTTGTGGCAATAGAGGCGGTTGCTATAGAAGCAAGCCGTGTTGATTGCTTCGGCCCAAAATGAATGACTCATATTATACTCATTCAACATTGATCTTGCCATATCAATCAAAGTTCTATTCTTTCTCTCAACTAGGCCATTTGATTGAGATGTATACTTGGCTGAGAATTGATGCTTGATTCCAAGCTCATCATATAGCTCATCAACTCTTGTGTTTCTAAACTCACTTCCATTGTCACTTCTCACTTTCTTGATTGTGGTTTCAAACTCATTTTGCACTCTCTTGATGAACTTCTTGAATATGTCAAATACATCACTTTTGTCCCCAAGAAAGAATACCCATGTATATCTAGTGAAATCATCCACAATCACAAAGCCATACTTGTTGCCACCAATGCTTGTGTATGTAGTTGGCCCAAATAGATCCATGTGCAACAACTCAAATGCCTTGGAAGTACTCATAATGCTCTTTAATGGATGAGTGTTGCCTACTTGCTTTCCGGCTTGACATGCACTACATAGCTTGTCTTTCTCAAATGTGACATCCTTCAAGCCTCTAACTAAGTCATGCTTCACTAACTTATTCAATTGTTTCATGCCAACATGACCAAGTCTTCTATGCCATAACCAACCCATACTTGATTTGGTGAGCAAGCATGTTGAAAGTTGAGTCTCACTAGCATTAAAATCAACCAAGTATAGATTCTCATATCTAAATCCTTTGAAGATCAAGTTAGAGCCATCAACACTAACTATCTCCACATCATCAACACCAAATATGCATTTAAAACCGAGATCACACAATTGAGCAACCAAGAGAAGATTGAAGTTCAACTTTTCAACTAAGAGCACATTGGAAATGCTATGATCATTAGAGATTGCAATCCTTCCAAGAGCCTTTACATCACCCTTGCTATTGTCACCAAATGTGATACTATCAATGCCACTATCATTTGATTTGAGAGAGTTGAACATTCTTGAATCACCGGTCATATGTTGAGAGCACCCACTATCAAGCACCCAATGCCTTCCTCCGGCCTTGTAATTTACCTACAAAACAATTTAATGTCTTTTAGGTACCCATACTTGCTTGGGTACTTGGAGGTTAGTCACTAAGCTCTTTGGTACCCAAATGGCCTTCTTCTTTGGGCCCACAATTGGTGTACCAACAAACCTAGCATGCACACCTTTCTCACCCTTGGTAAGCACATAACAAGAATCAAAAGGAATGTAAGGTACATTTGCATTTTTCTTGTTCTTATTCATTTTGTTGCAATTAATCTCTAGATGCCCAACTTGCTTGCATCTATTGCAATAACGAACATTGCCCTTCACAAAGCGAGGCTTTGGAGTAGCAAAGGCCGCCTTGCCCTTCTTAGGAGTATAGCCTAATCCCTCTTTGTTAAGAGAGAATCTTTGGCTACCCAAGCATTTTAGCAAGCGGGCATCCCCACCATAGGCATTGCCTAATGCGTGGGTGAGATCATCCACCTATCTCTTGAGAGTCTCATTCTCAACCACAAGTGATGAATCACTAGTAGTAGAGATAGGGTTGGTTGTGGTGGATGATGATGAGCTACATGAAGCATTAGTAGGACCAACAAATAAAGAATTATCAATAATATCACATGTTAGTCCAATGTCACAAGTGACAATTACTTGCTCCTCCTTAGCTTCCTTCATGAGCTTCTCCAACTTGAGGTCCTTTTCCTTGATGAGCTCAAGTAGAGTGGAGTGGGCTTCCTTAAGCCTAGTGTGAGCAATTTCAAGATCCTCATGGTCTTCCTTTATATACTCACGAGAAGCCTCTAGCTCATCAAAGGATTTCCTAAGAGCTTTGAGCTCTTGTTCAATTCCTTTGCACTCCTTACTCTTTTTGAGAGCAACGAGCTCCTCCATCAAGGCATCATTTTCATTGCTCTTGGCAATGAGCTCTTGTTCCAAGATTTTGTATTTCTTAGTTGTCCTCTTATAGCTCTTGCTCATTTGATCTATTATGCCCAATAGATCATCCTTGGAGTAGTCCTCATCCTCCTCATCATCACTCCTACAATCATCACTAGCACAAGAATCATCATCACTATCATCATATTTTACCTTTGTAGGCTTGGCCACAAGGCATGTTGATGTAGTGTCGAAGATGGATGGCTTGTTGAAGAGGGCGATGTTTGCAATGGCTCGCCGAGTGGTCCTCTCATCATCACTAGAGCTTTCATCATCATCACTATCGGAGTTGTCACTATCCCAAGTGACTACATAACCACCACCTTTCTTCTTCTTGTTGAAAGTGAAGCTCTTCTTTGCTTTCTTCTCATTCTCTTTCTTATCCTTCTTGTTCTTCTTGAGCTTCAAGTCCCCATTATGAAATCTCTTATCTTCATAGGGGCAATCTGCCACTATGTGATCAGGGCTATTGCAATTGTAGCAAAGGGTCTTTGCCTTTATAGTGTCTCTCCTCTTCCTTGCCCCGTATCCTTTCTTCTTCATGAACCTTCCCATCTTGTGCACAAGGAGGGCCATGGTCTCATCATCGAATGGATCATCATCATCACTCTCCACCTTACTCTTGCCCTTAGAAGATGAAGCCTTAAATGCAATGGGCTTCTCTTGCTTGACCTTGGTCTCCTTCTTCTCTTCTACCTCATCTTCATCATCATTGTATTGGGCATCGGTCATTATATCTCTAAGCACATTGGTTGGTTTGACCTTGTCCAATCCCTATCTAAAGATCATTCTTCTCAAGGTGGCAAACTTCTTGGGTAAGCACATCAAGAACTTGTGTGAGAAGTCCTTGTCCTCAACCTTCTCCCCAAGCCCCTTGAGATCATTAACAATGACTTGGAGCCTATAGAACATCTCTGGGATGGATTCATCATTCTTCATCTTGAATGTGGAGAACTTATCCTTGAGCATATATAGTTTGGCACTTTTTACCGTTGAAGTGCCTTCATATGTTTCTTCAAGCCTTATCCAAAGCTCATTTTCCTTTTCAAGATCTTTGATTTGCTCAAATACTTTGTCATCAATGGCACAGTAGATTGTGTCAAGTGCCGCCGTATTGCATTATTTGTTGATGCGGTCATTGGGAGTGAGGTTTTCCTCATCAAGAATGATGTATCCTTCTTTGGTCACATCCCAAACCTTCTCATGTATATTGACTAGATATTGCTTCATCTTCCTTTTCCAATGATCAAAGGAAGAGACACCATCAAAGAATGGAGGCTTGCCATTTACATGATTGAACATAACTTGAGCCATCTTACACCGAGGTTGTTAAGCCTTACAAACGGTGACCACGGCTCCGATACCACTTGAAAGGTCTTGATGGCTAGAGGGGGGGTGAATACCCAATTAGAATTTTCTACAAAGACAAGCTAAACAAGTTTATCAATAAAACAAATAGCGAGATGCGAGTTTGCTTAGCCTACGGGGTGTTTGCAAGCCACCTAACCAATTCACAATTCTAGTAATTGCACTCAACCGCACAAGTCAAACCGAGAAGATAACTTCAACTACAACTAGCAAGCTACACAAAGAAGTTACTCTAGCAAAGCTAACTAGCTAGCAAATATAACTAAGAAAGTAATACAGAGTTGAGTTAGGAGAGTTTCACCGAGGGGCAAAGTATTGAGCCAACCAATATAATCAACAATGAATACCAAGATAACCGAACACCGGGATCAATCAATCACAATATGAAAGTGATGACACAAAGATTTGTCCCGAGGTTCACGTGCTTAACGGCACGCTAGTCCCCGTTGTGTCCCTCTTCACCACGTGGTTCGGTGGCTAATCGGTCTCACACCGAGCCTCTCAAAAGGCGCCACAAGAACCTACCAAATGGCAAAAGGTTGCAATGACACGAGCAATATACTAATGTTGCCTTTGGCGCTTCGCCGAGGTAGGCACAAACCCCTCACAATCACCGGAGGTGGCCAAGAACAATCACCAAACCTTGCCAACGCCTCCGAGCTGCTCCAAGCCGTCTAGGTGGCGGCAACCACCAAGAGAAACAAGAATCCCGCAGCAAAACAACCACCAAGTGCCAACTAGATGCAATCTCACAATGCAAATGCACTTGGATCACTCAATCTCACTTCGAATATGCAAGAAAGCAAGAGAGATGAGTGGGAGGGGAGTTGCTTAGCTCAAAGTGCTCACAAGTATGTCAAATGTTCGAGAGAGAGAGCCTTGAGCCGACCAACGAGTATATATAGACGTAACCCTTTGAATAGAGCCGTTAGAAACTTAAACATCCAAAATCGTGCTGACCGGACGCGCCGGTCGCGCAACGGCTAACTCGTGAAGTACTGACCGGACACGCTGGTCCAAACGATCGGACGCGCTGGTCGCCCAACGGCTAACTGCGAAGCAACGACCGGACGCGCTCATCGCGCAGACCGGACGCGTTGAAGAAACATGACCGGACGCGACAGTGCCAGCGTCCGGTTACAGTCCAGTAAGCTCCCTGAATGACCGGATGCGTCCGATCATCAGTGACCGGACGCGCCTCGCGTCCGATCATCGAACTGAAAAACGCGCAGACACTGAAAACTGACCGGACGCGTCCGGTCATGCAAGGACCGCGTCCGGTTCAGCGTCCAGTCACCTCTGTGACCTCCGTTCGCCTCCGTTTCTTTTCCGGACTTCCGGCGTAGTGGAAAATAGTCGTTTCAACTTCTCGAAAACGCCTGAATCCCGCCTCGCAAGCTCGGTGGGAGGGAGAGAGGATCCCAAACCCTCTTTACCGCTCAAACTCCACCGCCTTCGCAAACGTGCTAACACCACCAAGTGATCTCGTCAAGTGTGAGTGTGTTAGCATTTTCACAATCATTTTTTGAGGCGATATTAGTTCTATCAAAATGCATATGATCATGAAATGCACATCTAGAGGCACTTAGAAGTTCAATAGCCGCGTCATTCCCCTCTTTATAGTACGGCTATCTATCCTATAATGTAACCACACCCACTAGGTGTCTTGGTTACTAAAACACAACCCTTAACCATATACCTTTGCCTTGATCACGTAGGGTTGCGTCCAAATACAAGTGTGGCCATCATGATCACCATGTCCATCTTGCCACCAACCTTGGAATGTACTAATCCTCATATGCTACATACAACTTAGGCATAGGATTAGTACTTAGGCATTGCCACTAATTACCAACACCAAACATAGGACTTTCACAGTAGCAGTCTGACCGGTGAAGTTGGGATCGAACCTCTTGTAGCAGCGATACGCAGGATGTCCTTCTTTTCCACACACCTGGCAGATCACGCCAGCTTGAAAGTTGCTGCCACGTCCTCCACCACCACCGCGACCACCTTTGGGACCATGAGCAAACCCGCCATGACCGCCACGGCCGCCGCGAGTGTAGTTGGGAGTGCCACCTCCCCGACCACCCTTAGCCACCATGTTAGCGGAGGACCGAGGGGAGCCCCCATTGTTCATCTCCTTGCACTGCTCGTAACTTATGAGCTAGGTGTAGAGTTCCGCGACGGAGATTGGTTCCACCCCCGCCGTGACCGAAGTCACAACAGTGTCGTAGTCGTCGCCGAGACCGGTGAGGATGTAGGAGACGATCTCCTCGTCCTCGAGCTTCTTCCCAGCCGATGCCATCTCATCAGCGAGGCCTCGCATCTTGACGAAGTAGTCCGCCATGGACGACATCCCCTTGGAGGCCATGGAGAGGGCCATGCGCGTCGCCATCATGCGCTCATGGGACTGCGATGCATGCAGTCCTTGAATGGCGGCCCACGGTTCCGCCGCCGTCTTCGCCGAGGAGACCTGGGCAAAGATCTCTTTGGAGAGCGATGAAAAAAGATAGCTATGGACTTGAGCGTCCTACGCTACCCACTTGTCATAATCTGGATTCGGCTGAGGATCAGCCTTCTTGCCATCGGCGGTCGTCTCCGCCGGCAGAAACTCCGCCGGTGGTGCCGCTGAGCATTTGATGTATCTGGCGAGTTGGGCAGCCTCGAGAGCAGTGGACACTTGAGCGTGCCGCATATTATAGTTGCCTCGAGTTAGCTTTTCTGTAACAGCAGGGAGGAGGAAGGTGAGCGAGGCAGCGGCAGCCATAGTGGTGGCAGGGGGGGGGGAGGTTGCCATGGATTGGATCCATGAGGATTTAGCGGCTCTGTGATACCATGTAAGAAACACAAGAGAATGGTGGAAACGAGATGACCCTATCTTGGACTCTCGGTACGTGTTATATTGACAGGGAAAAGCCCCCTGTGTGGCGTATACAACATCATGTTACGATAGACCAGGATCACCACAAACTCTAAATACATGCAACCACCGACTCCTCTAGATACATGCAAACAGTCCTATGACGTATGGTCTGCATCTAACAATGGCGCATGGCCTGGTCAATATTCCAACCACGTGTACACAGTAACTCTAAACCATTGAATCCTTCTGACAGCTCTTCCAGCCCCATTTTTATATCTGTACACATACATTCCACCAACACCAAATGATCACCGCTTCATTTCCCCTTTTTACTTGGCAGCAAATCACTGCTTCATTTCCCTTTTTTACCGGGCAGCGAACCATATACAATTGTACGCTGCAACAGCAAACTGTAGGATCCAAATATCCAATCCAATATAACCATCCAATTTCATCCACAAAACATCGCTTCGCGAGCATCAAAAACGAATTGAACCGCAGTATGCATCCATGCAACCATCCTTAAAATTCAGGCAGCATACATGAGTATGATATCAACATATCCTGAAAATAAGAACTTTGCTTTGAGATGAAAATCCTGCATCTGGCTGACAACTGCCTCATCTCCTCTCCGGACCCTCGCTACCCCTGCTGAAGCCTCCCGTTCCATGCCTGCAGGAAATAGAGAAGGCCGTGATCAAATTATAAGTAGTTAACAACGCTACAATTCGGGTCGAGAAATGAAATGCAAGAACTTATTCCTAAAAACTTTCATCATCTGCAAGGTACATGTTCTGCTAGCTTGTCACTCCAGAATTTATACTAATCCAGGAGGTCAGGTTAATTCCAATGCAAATGCAGTAGAGCTAGGATGCCAATTATGCTTTTACTGCTCTTATCATCATCAGGATAGCCGTTTCATGAAGCCACCATATGACACTAACATGAGAAATTCACACTGTAACTCAAAGGTCACTCTGATGATAAAATCGCACTGAATCTCTGATCTTTATGCATGTACACTTGGTGTTTTCAGTCTGCAGTGTTTCTTGGGGTTTGATGTCCAAGGAGGATATCTCATGTAAACAATATGAAACAACCAAACACTTCCAGCAAGATTAAATTCTCTCTCATTTTCATTCAACTTGTGAGTTCAGTAAACATACCGCATGAATGAACAAAGTCAATAATATATGATCTATAGTATGCACTCTCAAACAAGTTGGACTTCAACTCACAAAATTTCATCAAGTCAAAGAACACTTTAGTTATATAGCGCTAGAGTTAACATAAAAAAACAGTGAACACTTTTACTTTCTTTTAAGAACCAGATTGGCAGTAAGCATCATTTTGAGTATAGAGAACAAGAATGTTCCAAGACAGCAAGACAATCATCACAGAGCCAAATCATGAATTGTAAAAATGTAGGTAAGAAAGAAGAAACAAGAATACCTGGACAAGGATTCATAGTGCAAGTATGCCGCCAAATCTGAGTTCAAGCCCTGGCCACCGCCATCTGCTCTTTGCTGGTGCGACACTTGGGCATGCAGCTGGCCCAACGATGGCGGCAGCAGCGGCAGAGATGAACCCATCTGGTGCCCATTTGGCTGTGGTTGCTGGTCGACGAGGAATGACGCGTCCTTGGCAGACCCCGGCGACAGGAACGCCATTGTGGCGCCGGCGCCGCTTCCGTGCTCACCGTTCGCGTAGGCCTCGACCTGCTGCACCGAAGTCGTGTCGGGCTGGTGCCTGCCGAATCCAACCGCGTCGGCCAGCTGCTGCTCCTGCAACATCTGTTGCACCGTCGGCAGCTGCCTCTCCTGCAACGTCTCTTGCACCGTCGGCTGGTGCCAGTACGGGTGGCCGTGGCCTTGCCCCAGCGAGATGTCGAGCTCTGTCCCGGAGTACTGCTGCGCTGCGGCGGCCTGCTGCGTGATCAGTTCCTGCTCTCTAGCGCGCTCCGCTGCGACGAACTGCCTCATGAGCATTTGCAGCTTTTGCTCTCTAGCGCGCTCGGCCGCGACGAACTGCCTCATGAGCATTTCCCGCTTTCTTTGCATCTCTGCCATGGCGGACAACTCCTGTGCCTGCTGGATCTCCTGTGTTGAACCATCCGAGTGGCCGTTCCCAGGGGTGATGTCGAGCTCTTTCTGGGCGTGCCGAGGCTCGGCTTGCCGTGACATGATCTCCTGCAGCCACGCAGCGTCCGGGTCCTGCTCCCACTGCTTCCTGATCATTGCCCGCTCGTCCGCGAGCTCTACTATGGCGGCCAACTCCTGCAGCATCGCCTGGGTTTCGGCGTCCGGGTGGCCGTTTCCAAGGGCGATGTCGAGCCCATTCTGAGCGTGCTGCTGCGCGCCCACGGCCAGCTGCATCATCTCCCGCTCCGCGTGCACCGCCGCGGCAGCGTGCCGCGAGTTCATGTCCTGCACTCCGGCAACCTGCCCCGTGGAGGCCACCTGCTGGTGCATGTCCGGGTGGCCGTACCCCAGCGTGAGCTCCGTGTCATCGTATTGCGCGGCGAGGTTGTCGAACTGACGAGCGCCGCCGGCTGAGAGCAACTCCGCCGCCGCGACCTGGTGCTGCTGGAGCAGCAGCAGCAGCGTGTCCTGCTCGCTCGCCACCTGCGACGCGGACGCGGCAACCGGCTGGTGCGCCTCAGCCATCTGATGCTGCCACGGCGACGCGTGGTGCGCCGCCGCAGGGTCGTGGTACTGCTGCGTCCAGGCGAATTGCTGCGACATGTTGCCCGTCGTCTGGGGCCCGTCACGAAACCCGGCGTGCTGCGGGGCGGGGTCTTGGTGCTGCCACGTATTGGCCGGGATCTGCTGCATCATCGTCATAACGTCCTGCTCCCTCGCGCCCCCCGCCGCCGAGTCCCACTGCCCCATCGCCGTCATCACGTCATTCTTCATCATCTGCTGCTTTCTGGCGAGCTCTGCCATGTCCAACAACTCCTGCAGCTGCGTCATCTCCTGGGTGATGTCGTGCTCGTTCTCGGCGTGTTGCGCCACAAGGTGCTGCTGCTGATGCTGCTTGTCGCCGGCGCCAGCGAGCTGCATCATCGCTTCCAGCAGAACTGAGGTGCTGCCCTGTCCCGGCGTTCTGCCCGCAGCAGCATCTCCTGCATGGCGCGGTTGCCCTGTCCCAGCGTGCTGTCCCGCAGAATCGAGGCGCTGCGGCGCGGCTGCCGGGGCCTGCACCGACTTCATCGCCTCCTCCCGCGATGCCTCTGCCGCGGCAGTCAGCTGCCCGTGCCCGTAGCCCTCCGGGACGCGCGGCGGCTCTGTCTCCCCATGCTGCGCGGCAAGGTGGTGGTGGCCGTGCTGCTTCGCGGGCGCGGCCTGCCGCATCGACAGCGCCTTCTCCCTCTCGGCCTCGGCCACCGCCATCTGCTGGTGGGAGCGCTCGTCAGGGAAGCCCGGCGGCCTGGAGCTGCGCCGCTGCTTTGTGGCCCGTGGCATCAGCATTGTCTGCTCGCTCAAGGAGGGCCCGCGGGGGCGCTTCACGTCGATCCCCTTCCCGTTCCCGGCGTGCTTCCCCGTCCCCGTCCCCGCCTCCGGATGCAGCTCCCTCCACCTCGCCTCGTTGGCGTTGCGGACGCCGAGCAGCCGGGCGTCCTGCTCCCTGGCATGCTTCAGCGCGGCGTCGACCTGCGCCCGCGCCTCCACCCTAACCGCCGCCCCCGCGGCCGCGACGTCGACGGGCTCGGACGCGGCCAGGGCGCCGAACTCCCTGGCGATCTCCTCCCGCGCCTCGTCCACCTGCGCCCTGGCCTTGTCGTTCACCTCCTGGAGGATGCGGAGGTAGGAGACGCGGCCGAAGGTGGGGTCCCGCGTCCGCGCCTTGGCCTCCTCGACGAGCGTGGCCGCGGCCACCCGCCGCTGCTCGGGGAGCTCGACGCGCTCCAGCATCTTGGACACGTTGCTGGCGCCGAAGACGCCGTGCACGGCCGCGAAGTCCTCCGCCGTGAAGTAGGGCGCGAAGACGCAGCCCGGCACGCACCTGCGCCGCAGCGTCCTGCACGCCCCGCACGGCGTCCCCGCCCCCGCCCCCGCCCCCGCCCCCGCCCCCGCCTGCTCGTCGTCCGGCATCTCCTCCGCACAGCGCAGCGCAGGGCGACGACCCCTCCGATCGGCTTCGCTCCTTCGCAAGGCAGGGAGGGAGGAGAGAAGCGTAGGCGATCAGCGTCACCGACCTCCCAGGCGGTGCGATGATCTGGCGGAGGTGTTCGTCCTCGTTGGGAAGCCAGAAAGAAAGCAAAGTAGTTGGGGATTCTCGGTCAGTTGGCTGGTCGTGGGCCCCACGGGCAAGAGGGAGAGCTGAGATTACACGAGTGTCTGTGCCCGGGCCTAGGTTAGTTACGGACTTACGGGTGGGGTTAAAATTCTGGATGCTGTGGATATTCCGTTAGTAAAAAAAAGGATAATTCAAATTATAATGAGTACAACTGTACAAGTAAACACACGTAGTCGTCACATTTTTTTTGGACAAATACGGGTAACAATCCGTTGAAATTTAACGATTTACAGCAGTTAGGGAGCAATCCGCTTAAATGGCCAATTTGTGTGTTTACGCACAACAAGAAGAGTCTCCACGATAATAATTCTCAAAATGCTTATAAGTTACCACGTTAATTTTAAGAAATAAAAATAAAGGGCTCATCCATATGACAAATTACATACCACTGCATCATAAGGAAAAAAACAAATATAAATGTTACTTCATCCGTTCCAAATTATAAGTCGCTTTGACATTCTTGGTACATCTATTTTGTTATGTATCTAAATATAATAATATATCTAGATACATAGTAAAATAGATGAACAAAAAAAGTCAAAATGACCATTTTGCTATGTATCTAGACATATTCTTATATCTAAATACATAGCAAAATGGATGAACCAAAAAAAAGTCAAAACGACTTATAATTTGGAATAGAGGGAGTACTTGTTCATGCCATTCTTTAGTAAGAAAGACATGAAACCGATAAGAACAAAGAAAAAAACATGAAGCCAACCACATACGTACGTCATACGTAGTGTATTTATATTTAACGTTGAAACTCAAATGATATAATATATACGTACAAACATACTTCAATTCAAGAATTTTTAAAAATTAAGAAAACATTATAATCTTATTAAAAGAGATACAATCTAATACAAGAAGGATAATGTTATATCTATAGTATGAAGAAAATAGGACAAGCCTTCGCTTACCTAGCTAAGGCTACTATCCCCTCAAAACAGAGGATTGGGGTGACTTAATGTGAGATAAAAATGTGTTATACTTATGATGCTATAGAGCATAGTGGTGTCAAAAGTGGTAGCAGATATCAGATTGTCTATCCTACCAGTTGATTAGATGAATGCACGCAACTAAATAATGACACACCTATTTATTCAAATTATCACCGACATCGACAAAACCATAGCCGGATAGAAGGAAATATGTGGTTCTTTTCCATGCTAGACTTGAGCGCATACCTCGAGGCCACAACATTATTCAGGCAAATAAAAAAGGATCCACATAGCTAGCGGGCACTATAACGTCTAGCAATGACAAGAAATACAAATAAATCCATCATGAGCTTGACATAGTAGGATGCGACTCCATATATCGAGTTGGTGACGTATGCAAAATTTTAGATCAATGCAATTTAGTCAAATTTTAAAATAATTAACTTCAAGAAATGTGGCATCAACACTTGTTTTTTGGATGGAGGGAATATGCATGATAGCCCAGCACAATTTTCGTAAACCGCCTCGCTAGTTCACTTGTACTTATTTATACGGTAATTGTGTACAACACTTAGTGCTTCTCTCCGACTCAAAGCTTGATTCCTCTCCCTCTCATTCTTCTCCATCTCCGGCCTCTTCCTCCTCTTTTTCTCCAACTCCGGTGGGCTTAGAAGAGGCTCGGTGAGGTTGACTAGCCAGGCGGTGGGGACGGCGGGAGGGTGGCATTAGGGTTCTGACGATGGAAGAGACGACCGAGCCTGGTCTGGGCGGGGGTGCCCATGGACATGGTGGTGGTGGGAATGGGGAGGGGAAGAAGAAGGCAGCCGCAGGTGTGGTAGGGTCGCTGGAGTTCCACGGCCATGGCCGCGGAGCTTCAACAAGACCCTACCGCGCCACGGCGAGGCGGTGGGCGGTGACGGCGCGTAGAGAGGAGGAAGAAACAAACCGTATGTTCAGACAGAGTTAAATAATCTTAAGTTTGATCAAACATATAGGCGCGTCATATATGCAATGTACTTTCATATTATAACTTATTTGTTGGCATAGATGTTTCATTCTATTATCTATAAAATTGATCAAACTTGAAATAGCTTGTGTAGGAATTAATTTATTTTAGAACCGAGAGGCAAGTTTGTCTACAACCAACCAAGTGTTTTAGCCCTTGCTAACACCCATGTGTTTTTAAGCACAAAACACACATATTATTGGATAATAAAATTCGGTTGTTTCAAGCACCCTGCAGCTTTAGTTTTGGCGATGGTTATTGCATATATTTTATGTTATTAAAATTGTAGTTAGTTCGTTGCAATTCTGTAGACATAATCTGCATTTTTGAATTCGGTTATAAAAGAAACTGATAGACAAAACAAAAAACGTGATAAAATCTAATATATGTCGATACAAAGACAATTAATAAGTCAAGTTTTTCCTATAGTTAGACAAGGACAAAAAAAAATTAGTACATATGTTGTCACAAATACAATTAACCAGTCATAATTTTTTTTTATAGTTAGACAAGGACAAAAAATAATATATATATGTTGACATAAAGACAATTAACAAGACATAATGTTTTTCCTATAGTTAGACATAGACAAGGACAAAAATTAATATATTATAACACAAAGACAATTAACACATGAGAATAAATACATTTTGAAGAGTGCAACTAAAGTGTGGGCCCTACTCATCGAGTGGACAAAAAAAAATCAGGTGACACCGGGTGCCAAAACAACCAAAAGTGACTTACCATTTCCAATCTGCAAAACTCCCCATACGCCTTACAAAAGAATATGGAGGGAGTGGCCCGAGCGAGAACAAGTATCCACCTGTTGCCGTTGCCCCGAATGTGGATCCCGCCGGTGTCCCGATCGAACGGCACCGCGGTCCCGAACAGCGGCACCGTGGACGCCCGCTGCTGCGCATGAGAGCTCGTGCCAGCAAGCAGGCACGCGCGCCCCCTCTGCTCGTACTCCCGCTGCTGCTGGTCCGCCACCCGAGCGCGCAGCTCCGCCACCAGCTCCGCGCACTTGTCGTCGCCCGCCAGCCCCGCGGCCTCCTGCCGACGGTCCAGTATCTGCGCCGCCCTCGCATCATTTGGTCATTTGGTCAATCATGAAACAGACTGATGATGCAGGACAACAGTTAACGGTCGGTCATGAAACAGACTGATGCACCACGGCTGCTTGTGTGAAGAAAATATGTTGGCGGCTAACATCCTCTTCCGAGACGTCTTCCACTGCCGCCGGCGTCCGGCTGTAGCCGCCATCTAGTGCTTCTCCATTGTCACCGCGGCGGTCCTCTTTGTGTCACCAGCTCGTTGGATTTCGATCTCGCAATGGTTAGGAAGTTATTTGGGTTTCTAGTTCAAGCATGGATGGTATTGGTGGTGTCAGATTGATGGTTTATTGATCATCTTGATGATGAGACAGTCGGTGATATTTTTACGTGTCATCAGATTTTTTTTTTCAGAAAAGGAAATATATTAATATCCCAGCCTCTGCATCGATCGATGCATATGGCTATTCCTTATTACACATCACTTAAAACTCACACAAACTCAAACCCAAGGCACGCACACCAAAGTTTCTCGACCTAGTTAACTTATTAAAATATAAAAGTGCTACACACGTCCTCTAGCTGCCTGTCAGAACACCTCTTGACGCCGAAAACAGCTGCCACAATGCGAAACTATCTGCCGCCAATCACACAGGTCATCTCAGATAACTCAACTGCTGGCCATCGCCTCCCACGCCGGTCTCTGCTAATTTCATGGGCGCCTCCCACGCTGGCCTCCTCGCCAAATTCGTGGTCCACTACCAACAGATGCGAGACCGTTGAATTGCCACGCCTACGCCTTCCTTCTGACCGCCTTCCTCTATCGTTGACACCGCAATCTTGAATCCTCAACTAGGTCTCTAGCTTCGTCGTTACGACACTGGCCCCCGCAGTAAACTGATCGAGCACCGTCTTCCAAAACGACACCTCCAAGGAGGAAAGCGACGCCACTAACACCACCGTCGCCTGACCAGAAGGTCTAGGTTTTCACCCAATGAAGACAAGCCACACAAAGGGAAGAGGCCCAAACAATGACGCTTCTGAGGAAGAAAACGGCGTCTGGAGACGTCGTCGTCATCGGCCCAAGAGGGCAAAGCTTTCGCCATGGCACCTCAACCCCGTGCATAGCATTGGCCACGATTTGTCCTCTGCGCCAGCCACTGCCCTGCCTGACCGAGCCACTTGTCGTCGTCGATGCCGGCAGCCTCCGTCTTTGAAAGTGAGCAGCTCCGACCACCGCCGCCGGCAATGGCACCAGCCGCCACCGCTGCCGACTGATGCTGCCAACAGCCACACGATGCATGCTCCACCAATGCGTATGTCGCCCCCGGCCCGTCTCCTATGCGTGATTAGGAGGGAGTAACTGCTCCCAGGGAGTAGGAAAATTTTTTCCATATATATATATATGTATATATGTATATATATATGTATATATATATATATATATATATATATATATATATATATATATATATATATATATATATATATATATATATATACTCAATGAAAGTTTCATGCACACTAAATAAGCTGATGTGGCATAGTTTAAATAGAGAGAGATAAAAACAATTTCATAGTATGAAATGAGTTTCATGGGGATAAAACTTGTTTACACGGTTTCCAACGATAGAAAGGCTTCGAAATAGAGCCATGAAACTCTCGTTGAGACAAGTGTTATTTCTATGATGGGGATAAGGTGTCGACACATGCGTGATAGCTACCCTTGTTTAGTTCTTCCCCTTAAAGTTTAGTCCCTTTCACATAAGATGTTTGGACACATGCATAAAGTATTAAATATAGACTATAAAATAACTAATTTCAGTGGTTGCGACTAATTTGAGAGACGAATTTTCTAAACCTAATTAGTCCAATGTGGTACTATAGCAAATATGTGCCAATGACGGATTAATTATACTTAATAAATTCGTCTCCAAGATTAACGAGGTCTTATGTAATTTATTTTATTATTATCCGAACACTCTCACGTGACATTCTGACGTAACACCCGATAAACTTCAGCTCCGGTGCCAGGAAATGCAATGGACGGATGTGGAAAAGAAATGCCATGGTGCCAGGTTGTTTGGCCTGATTTGGGTGTGTGGACCACAAGATAGAATGTTGAAGGTGTTATCTCGTTGTCTGGTGTGCATCAGGATCAGATCGATATGTGAGTATGTGACCCGGCTAGACAAGTTTGATCCATGGACGAGCACGCGCACATACCAACCATGCACCGATGCACGCTCTAACCAAGAAGTAACCATCTGTGTTGTCGCCAAACCATAATCATTTTTAATTAACAATTGTTCAAAACCACAAGCACGTATGCATTATTATGCGTATACGTGCTACCTGCACGGTTCACGCACCATTGTTGTATGCATGCTTGCTCTAACCCTGTCTTTGTACACAAATACGCAATAGTATCATTGTCATCATAATATATTTATTTGATGTCATAAAAATTAATATTTTTATAGATATATTTGGTCAAAAATTACTCACTTTAACCTATAATGTATTTAGATTTGTATTTTTTGGGGGTGTGTGTGTGTTGTGGGTGGGGGGGTGTGTTATAGGTAGTACTATACTTACACACAGGACAACACACACGGTATGGAGAAGTGCTCCCGGAAGTAGAAAAATGCAGAAGAGATACAAATGTTTTGTTTTGTATCAACTACTAACACAATGGTATATAGAAATTGTATTTAGGATTGGTCATGGCTATATACAAGCATTAAATAACTTGTATAAAGATAAATAGATAGCTTGATTTGTGGGTTGTATGAGTTATCTGTTTAGTCGTCTGTCTGGTATGCAGCACAGAAATCATGCTACACTACATTGTACCGGACCTATACTATACACAAGAGTTGTCAATCAGTAATTCAGTATTGCTCAGCGTGATACCGACTTGAGACTGATTTGTGTTGACATAAAAACAATTAACAATTTATAATTGTTTCTATAGTCAGATAAGGACAGTAATAATTTAATATGGTATGACACAAAGACAAGCATAAATTATAAAAGTAATAATTTTACTTGAACCGATTAGTGCGTGGTATAAGGGTCCGTTTGGTTTGAGTATGTTAAAGTTTAACACCCATCACATCAATGTTCCCTCAAATACATGAAGTACTAAATATAGACTAATTGTATGCATGTTGGCATATATTAGGAGTAATTTACGAGACGAATCTATTAAGCCTAATTAGTCCAAGATTGGAAACTTTTTGTTAAATAAGACGAAAGTGCTACAGTGTTTGTTAAACTTTAACTCCTCCAACCAAACACCCCCTAAGAGTGTTGTGTGTGATCATCTTAAAATTCATACACTTAAAATATAGGAGAAGTGGAATTTTAATTATTTTCGTGGAATCCAGTTATTTGAATGAACGAGCATTAGTATTTTGCAAGCCAGCAATTTCTACGCCTGGTTCACAGAACAGGCAGCGGACCGGCTCCTATCGTTGCGTCACAATTAGGGCTGGTTGAGATGCAAAAATTTTTGCAAAATAGCAACTGTAGCACTTTCGTTGTTATTTGGTAAATATTGTCCAATCATGGTCTAATTAGGCTTAAAAGATTCGTCTCGTCCATTTCGTCTAAACTGTGTAATTAGTTTTATTTTTTATCTATATTTAATACTTAATGCATGCGTCCAAAGATTCGATGTGACGGGGAATCTACTGTTCTTTTGCAAAAATTTCTGGATCTAAACTAGGCCTTAGATGGCCGCTTTTCGATGCAACACTGTTGTTTGAGACACTAGTAGGCTCAGCTATATATCGAGTTAATTACTCAAAATCTTTCCGAGAGAAAATAAATGTATACTTCCACATGCTTCCATGAAATTAGTAAGCTATAATTTGGATGCCGCTGAAATACAACAATGTTCATCTTGCACACACAAAAGATACTGGCCACACAAAAAAGATTCTTCAAAAATCTTGCATAGTGGGGAACATACAAATCGCTTTCTACTTTTTTTATCTTTTGTATATACTTTGCACTGTGGTCCTCCACATGAGTACATCCTTCGTCAGTTCGTCTGTTTTGGTACTTACTATATAGAATATAGAAAGAAGATACAAGGCATCTGTGTTGATGGATAAAAATAGGTACCAAATCATTGCCACGTAACTAGTGGAAAATTCTCTTCATTGTCCATGACCATTTATTTTCGCAATATTAAGTTCAAACTGTTGCCCGTTTGCCACCACCAATATCTGCTCCATCGAAGCATTATCCTTTCTCCTATTTGTCAAGTTCTAATTGTTTTTCTTCTTCCGATTCCCAACATTTGTACCCCTCATTATGGAAATTGTCAGATCAAATTCTGGGGATAATTGCTAATATTATATTTTACAAGAAAAATGATTTGAGTTTTCCATAACCTTGTGCATGATTACCCAAGAATTTCCAGGGGTATAGCAGAACACAAAACATATATTCGCATATGCATATGTACATTCATCCTCACCTAAATGAACGTATGACCCAATATCTTTTTAGCACCTCTGAAAAATAAAGTGGACGTATTACCATAGGCATCTCATCATCAATAGCCGTAAGTACATGTACTCATTAGAGGCTTGAACTTGTCCGGCAGATCGACACACACACAAAAGAAAAACCTAACCAAACAAGCCGCTATGTAATTTCTAGTTGGCATGCCACTATGCCCTTAAGAGGCGGAGCTCCCCATCACGCCGGGTGGGGCGGCTGCCCCAGCTACTGTCGGACACCGGACGCTGCCGGCCATGGACTCGCGTGCGTCGGTGCTCGCCTACAACCTCAAGCAGGTATGTTTTTGCTCCACCTAAAATTTTGGGCAAGCTCCGCCAATGATGCCCTTTGAGCTTGTTGAGCCGGCTGCCGTCCTTCGTCTATTCCGCTCAATGCAAAATTTAAGTAGTATTAGCCGAAATGATTACGAACGTTAACCCGTCTCAGATCAACTACTATTATGTTCGTCCTCACATGAAAAGGAAAAGAAAAAAAAGAGTCATTTCTTTGAAGTTGTGGATCAACTAAGGCCCTGTTTGGTTTGCTTTTGTTAAATTTTAACTCCCATCACATCAATGTTCCATCAAATGCATGGAGTACTAAATGTAGACTAATTGCATGCATGTCGGCACAGATTAGGAGTAATTTACGAGACGAATCTATTAAGCCTAATTAGTCCCAGATTAGAAACTTTTTGTCAAATAAGACGAAAGTGCTACAGTGTTTGTTAAACTTTAACAAACCAAACCAAACACCCCCTAAGTTAAGGCCCTGTTTAGTTCCCAGAAAAATTTGCAAAATTTTTCAGATTCTCCGTCACATCGAATCTTTAGACATATGCATGAAGCATTAAATATAGATAAAAAAATAAAATTAATTACACAGTTTAGACGAAATGGACGAGACGAATCTTTTAAGCCTAATTAGACCATGATTGGACAATATTTGCCAAATAATAACGAAAAGAGCTACAATGTCGTTTTGCAAAATTTTTTGGATCTAAACCGGCCCTAACTCATAGCATGGCACTGATTCGCTACAAATATGTGGTCGCAAGCGAAAGCAAGTCGTAAGTCGTTGATGCCGAGTCTCCGGTGCATAGCCGTCCCCGTCCCTTGCAAATTTTCCACACTAGCCGTGCACGCCGGTTCTTGACTTGCATCCACCATCCAGTCAAGTCGTCTCTCGCCGTCGCCGTTCGCCCCGTCGGACCCCGGGGGCCGGCAACAGGAACAGGGCCCCGCCCGCGAATCTGACCCGTCCATCCGGTCAAGAAACGCATTCCAGCCGTCCATCCGTTCCACACGGCATTCCACAGCTGACAACCCCCGCCGCGACCCCGCTCCTTGTTAAATAGTACTACTAGCTCTGCAGCTTCCAACCCGCAGATACAGCAGAAGCCTCCGATTGAAGCCGCCTCCGGCACCGAGTTGACGGCCATGGCGTCAGCTGCGAGAAGCACGCCGGGCAGGTCCGTCGTCGTCCTCGTCTCCCTCGCCACGCTTCTCGTCGTCTTCGTCTCCGCCGTGGAGTCCTACCACGGCCGGCATGCCGTGGCGCACTCGGCCATGGCGCGCCGCTCCCGCCTGGGGACGACAAGGCACGTGCACCACCGCCGGACCACGGTGCCGCACCGGTACATCCTCGCCGAGAAGAGCAGCCCGCCCGGCGGCGGCGGTCCCAAGAACCACAGCAGCTCCCCTGCGACGGCCAACAACACCAGCGCACCGGCGCCGGCGCCTCCGGCCGGCTCGCAGACTGATGGCGGCCGGCACCACCGCAGCCACAAGTACCGGGTGCGCAACTGGATCATCGGCTTCGTGGTGGGTTCCCTGGCCGGCGTCATCTCCGGGCTGGCGCTATCGGTGCTGTTCCGGTTAGCGCTCAACTGCATCCGCGGGCGGTACCGGTCGCGGTCGGGCGTGATGATCTTCACCCCGAAGCTGATCCGGCGTCCCGAGCACCTGGCGTTCCTGGAGAAGGAGGATGGGCTGGCATCGCTGGCCGTGATCGGGCGCGGCGGGTGCGGGGAGGTGTACAAGGCGCAGCTCCCCGTGGAGCGGGAGGGCGAGGAGCCTCGGTTCATCGCCATCAAGATGATCAAGAAGCACGGCGGCGACGCGCCGGCCAACAACAACCTGAGCGACGAGGAGAGCCGGCAGCTGGACAAGCGGTCACGGCAGATCCAGTCGGAGATCCGGACGGTGGGCCACATCCGGCACCGCAACCTGCTGCCGCTGGCGGCGCATGTGCCGCGCCCGGACTGCCACTACCTGGTGTACGAGTACATGAAGAACGGCAGCCTGCACCACGCGCTGAAAGCCGGCACCGGCACAGAGGTGGACGGCGCCGAGGACGGCAACAGCAGCACCGGCACCGGCACCGCTGCCTCCGGGGGGCTGTCGTGGCCCGCGCGTCTCCGCGTGGCGGTGGGCGTGGCGGCGGGTCTGGAGTACCTGCACGTCTCCCACCAGCCGCAGATCATCCACCGCGACCTGAAGCCCGCCAACATCCTGCTGGACGACGACCTGGAGCCCCGCATCGCGGACTTCGGGCTGGCCAAGGCGATGCCCGACTCGCACACGCACGTGACGGCGTCCAACGTGGCCGGCACGATGGGCTACATCGCGCCGGAGTACTACCAGACGCTCAAGTTCACGGCCAAATGCGACGTGTACAGCTTCGGGGTCATCCTGGCGGTGCTGGCCACGGGAAAGGAGCCGTCTGACAAGTTCTTCACGGAGACGGAGGAGGTGGTCGGGCTCGTGAAGTGGTTGCGCCGCGTCATGGAGAGCGGGGAGCACGCGCAGGCCATCGACCCGGCCATCGCCGGCGCCGGCCACGACGAGCAGATCCTGCTGCTGCTGCGCATCGCCTTGTTCTGCACCAAAAACGACCCCAAGGAGCGGCCCTCCGCCAAGGACGTCCGCTGCATGCTGTCGCAGATCAAGACCTAACCAGAACTGAATCAGATCAATCACTACATACAAACTTAGTTTCAAATAAATTCTCTCTGTGTCTCTGGATTGTGGATTATTGCTAGCTACTGTTGTATTGTAGTATCATAAGTCGTCGCGTCAGCTGTCAGGTGGGGCTGGTTGACTAGGACTGGACAGTTTGTCTATAATTATATAGCAGCAGGAATGATAGAGATCTGGAAGTCGTCGCACGCGCTGGACTAGAACCGGGTATACATACTCATTTCTCTTTGGGCCGTGTTTTAATTTGGGGGTCGGATTAGTAACTTTTGTTTTTTTATGTAAAAAATTGTCTAAAAATTGATTAATTAGACTCAAAATGTTCGTCTCGTAAAGTATAACAAAACTGTGCAATTAGTTTTTTTATTTCATCTACATTTAGTACTCCATGCATTTGCCGGTATTTTGATGTGACGGAGAATCTCCTTTTTACATAGTGAAATTTGAGGGGAGAATTTAAGATCTAAACAAGGCCCTCCCGAGATGCTTGCGACCTTTGGCACGGTTATCCTGAATACCAGTATGATTCACATGGTCCTTTCTATAGTATCTTCTTTGCTTCGAAGATTCTTGCGATCTTCCGGTAGAAGGGTCCAAATCCAATAATGCTCCTAGCTACTAGTAGGTACAGCTCCCTACTTCCTCTGTGCTAAATAAATACTCCCTCCATCTGCGCAATAAATTAATTTCTAAAATTGTTCTAAATCATTTTTTAAATTTGACCTAATTTAAAAAAGTACCAAGATTTATGACACCAAATTAATATCGTTAGATACAATATGAAATATATCTCCATAATTTGTTCATTTAGTGTCATAAATATTGTTGTATTTTTCTATAAATTTGGTCAAACTTTTAAAAATTTTACTTAAGACAACTCTAAGAATTCATTTATTTAGAGAGGGAGAGATAGATGGTTGGTTTTTACTTTCTTAGTACTTCTCAACTCTCACTAAGTTTTTTTTTGCTTCGTGTTAAAAGCGGCTCTTGTGTTCTTATTCTTGTTTTCAAGTCTAATTGTGATTTTGTTCTCACTTATTTAACTTTATGGTTTTGCTCCTGCTTTTTCAAAATCAAGGGCAAAGTTCACCCTCCTTTCAATTAGAAGAGTTAATGTAACGGAACCGTCCAAATTATAAGAGCATAAGTACAAAAACAATCACCGAAGTGATCAAATTCTCACACTTGAGCCCATATAACTCCGGTAGTCCAATGAAATCACGAGAGATTTCAAACCAACCAACATACAAGTCAAGATCGTAGTGATTCAACGTAACAAGTCACATGTTACATCCATTTCACAAGTAGTTCAATATACATCGGAGTTCAACATAGTTATTACAACTTAAGTTCAAAAGTAGCGGAAGCAAAGTAATTTGAAACTAACAACACCCTTATTTCAAATACATGCCAGTACCAAGATCGACTTTCCACAAAAGCATTAGAGAGAAGATAACTCAGAAGGATCATGCCCGTGATCACACTCCGCCTCTACGGCAGGAGCCAACCAACTCTTGCGGTCGCCATGATACATCATAACCTACAATAAGTGGGGATAAAACCCTGAGTACGAGAAGGTACTCAGCTAGACTTACCCGTCAGAAACCAGAAATAAAGTGACACCAAGGATCATGCAAGGCTGATGTAGAGTGGGCTAGCTTGACAACATTTTGCATAAAAGCTTAATATAGATAAGTATTCATTTATGCTTAAACATCAAGTTAATTATCATTAACCTGTCATCTATATTAGCACCTGCACTAGAGCACTCACTTGATTAGGAGCAAACAATATTAACCATAGCAGGTATAAATTGAGGCAACCTTTTCATCGTCATCCAATTAACCATCCATTCAATTTAATTGAATTTACGTTGCCGCTGCTCAAGTCAAGTGCTCACTAACCGGGAGCGACAGCGATTCGAATCGAATTCCTATCCAGCTGGAGGGGTATTTCTAACACTCACCGCGTAGGCCCCTGCCAGGGTCGCACAAGCCACCTTTCGTACAATTCAGGAGTCGCGGGTTCGACTGATGCCGCATCCCCAAGGGTAATACTCTGCCAGGTGATAGGGACTCTAACCCTCCTTGGTCTCACGCTAATGTCCCTAAGCACATCCTTACTACCTCCAAGATGCGATCTACCATTCGATTCCCGGCCTGAACTGTATTACTCGACTTCGTGGTCGGAACGATTTATCCGGCCAACTAAGTGTTAGATTGTGTCCAACATGACTCAAGAACGTACAGCGAATCGGTCCTTAAACGACTCAGACGGGGATAGATCCGCACCCAAGGCCTCTATGCCTTGTTGCTTCACTATCATCATCCCGCCCGGTCTCATTTTATTTTATTAACACATGGTTCTTTTCCACGATAGCAAATATAGCCACTCGTGTCATATATAAATATCCCTACATCTCGCAGGCGACAGGAAATCACCTGACTTCTACCGCTTAAAGCAGGGCTAAGCATCTATTCGATCCTAGTCTATGTAGGATTCAAGGATTCATATATCTGGACAAGGAATGATATAATGCAACAAGGGTTTCCAACCAACTCCTACCACTTAATACAACAATACTTATAAATATATAGAATTAATTGCTTTGAAGGTAGGAGGCTTATAATGCTCTGGAGCTTGCCTGGGATCCGACTCAAGTTAGAGTATGTCAGATGAAACCCGCTTGGCTAGCATCCTCAAATCTAGCACTTGTCCGATCCTTTTATCTTCGCGATGGATCCACCAACTCCGCCTTTGGATTTGGCTCCACCTTAGGTCCTTCACGTGCTTCAGCTAACGTACCTAAATGAGGTGCAACAATGCATATGTATGAATGCATAGAAGTGCAATAAACAAAGTAATCAAGTAAGCATACCAAAGTTCACGTAAGCACCTAGAGCTAATTAACTTAATCCTCATTAAGGCATAACATAGAAGAGGGCAAGCACATCGATCAAGAAACAAGTCTCACAAGATCACAGGGTACCACCCAAGTATCAAGTAGCGACACCAACACACTTATGCAACTCCAACTATACTTAACAGAAAAGCCCAGATTTGCATCAGCATAAACAGTCCAGAAATAACAACATTCCAGAAGCTACATAATTCCAAATGTTGTGCAAGAGGATAATCTGGAAAGCTTATAAAATTATCTACAATTCATTAAATATCCACTAATCCTGATTCCCAAGTTAAATAGACCGAAAAGATAAAACTACAGAATCTTGTCTGCTCCAAACAGAGAGCAACCAAATCTGGGATCAGACTTTAAACATCTATAACTCAAAAACTACTTGACCAAATGCCACCAAATTTTAACACAAGCTAGATACATGAATTATGTACAACTTTGCTCTAGACAAGATGCTCAGAAAACATCATTAACATGGGGTAATTGACATTGCCTCCAGAACTGTCCAGAAACTAATAATCGCAAGAAATAATTATTAACATATGTTGCAACACATATAATTGGACAAAACCAACTTTACCACCATTTCATACATGACTAATGAACACCAGAAAACATAGTGTCCAATGCTAGATAAATTCTTTTAATGTATTTTCTTAATTTATTTAGATAATTAGGTGGAATTATGAAAACCTACCAAAAGTGCTTAATAAATTCTACCAAAATTACAGTGGCCTACATATACTCTCAAAAGTCTACTGTCAAAATTTCAAGCCATTTGTACATGTATATCAACCTCTATGAAAAAGACAAATGACAAATACAATAAATCATGTGAGAGCAAGTTAAACCTAAAACTCAATATTTTCTGTGAACACATGGACATATTATGAATCAACATCATAGAGCAACATCATAATAAAGTAATGGAACAACATTTTCTATTTTATCATTTATATATTATTTATAAGCTATTTATCAAGCCATAAATAAGTTAAATCAATAACTTGACATACAGTAAGCAATGACCATGAAATTTATACCACAGTACATCCATAGTATGACAAGCCTACCAGAAAAATTTCACATCATTTGGAGCAACACAACTCAAGATATAAAAATGACAAGCAATATAATGTAGATTTCCTTATTTATCAAGGTCAAATCAAAACCTTAAGAAAACAGTGAAAAACTAGTGTGTTTAATATTTTTCCTAGCAAGTACATGTCATCACAAAATTAACAAGACAAGAATCACTATTTTTGGAGTTCCAAAACTCAAAATATGAATGAAAGCAAGTTAATCCATTTCTTAAACCACTTTTCAATAATGCATTTCTACAGTGCAAAAACATGCATACATGGCACATATCATGGACCCAACATGCAGAGAACTTAATAAGGAAACTAACAAAACATGTTTCCCAAACTTTAGAGCTACCAAACCCTAGATATGAATTTTTGAAGATAAAGCAAAATCTGTAAATTTGAGGTGGCATTGCTCTTTTAGGTGGGGCCCACTCGTCATAGGGACAGAACCATGGTCTTCTTCTTCACGGAGGCAAAGCAGAGCGGACAGAGGGCACCGGCGAGGGGAGGGCCGGCCTACGGCTCGGCGGCGGCGAGGAGGGTCGTGCTGGCTCGACTGTGGCAGGCCGCGCCCACGCTTGGCACTGGCTCGGGCTGAGCTGGGCATCGGTGGCCTGGCCATGAGCCATAGCGGAGGCGCTCGGTGCGGTGGCTGCAGGGCTTGCCGGCGTTGGGCCGACTCAGCCAATGGCTCTGGCCAGTGACGGACACGTAGGGCCACACAGTGGTGAAAGAGGGCTGCTTGGCCCTGGCAGTTGGCCGGCCGCAGCGCTGAGGTGAGGGGCCATGGCATGGAGCTCGGCTCCGGCCATCCATGGTGGCTACGCGCTCAGGCACTGCGAGAGGGAGCGCAAGATCGACTAGAGGAGCGAGGGGGAGAGAATAGAGCTCGGGCGCATCCGCATCGGGGCTCCAGGCGAGGGGAAGACAGCGGGCGCGTGGCCACTGCACCTAGCAATGGTGGGGGCGCTCTAGTGCATGGTCGCCACGTCTAGGGCGTGTGTCGTCCATTGCAGCACTTCATCGGACACCTAGTGGGTGATGTTGTGCCCGACTTGGAGGTCGCGTTTGGGCCGGCTATGGGCCGAACTGGGCCAGGAGCCATGAATCAAAATTGTTGTCCAAGTGATGCTCTACGAATTTGATTAAGGGGCCATAGGCATTAGGGCTCTGGATTAGGAGGTAATTAGCTCCAAAGTTTGCACTGTCAACAATTTAATAGCAATGAGCAACTATCCAAATTGAGGGTCAACATGAAATGCAACTGGTGTCATCTCTTTGAATGCTCTTCTTCATCGGGTATTCTCCAACTTTTACTTTTGGGTCAACTCAAGTTATTTAGTAAAATTTGGAGAACGCGACATGCCAATGTACGAACATAGGATAACTTAAGGACCAGAAAATAGCAGCAACATTCAAACTTGGGTTCCTTATATGACTAGGTTAGAAGCTGTACTAGGCCTTGAGGCTTGAACAAAATTTGTAGTACTCAACTTGATCTACAACTTCTATTAAAGGTCCTTGGACTAGTTCAGCATGGTTAGGGAGATAAAGATTACCAAACATGTCAACTTATTGCTGCCACTCAAGGACTTAGAAAAATTTCTGATCTTCCAAAAACAGCAGCTTATTCAATCTTATGAGCTCTATTTGACCAAGATAGAAGCCAAACTGGCTCTTGACCATTAAACAAAGTTTGTTCTAAACAAGATGAACTACAACTTTTGTTTGAGGTCAAACCTCACAACTGGTACAGGAGTCAAACTTTTACTTTGGTCAAAGTAGCAACTCGATAAGGCCTAAACTAGGGTTTTAGGCCAATCGGGGCATTTTCTTACATTTGCTCAACATGAACCCTTCATGACTTTTGTTGTATAGTTCATCTAGAGTCATTTGGGCAAAGTTGCAAAGTTTGGTTGATGATCTATAATTCCATTCACTTAATCACGCTATTCCAAGAAGGATATGACTTATCATTTCATGTGACTTTTTGATTCCAAACTTCATGAAACTTTTCTAGGGATTAATATAGATAGGTACTAAGGTGAGACACATGAAGACATTGCCATAACACCACCCAAGAATATATCTTAAAAATGTCCTATATGCAAATCAAAGGAGTAACATCCAAGTTTAGATTAGGCTCATCTTCGTAGGTTGGCCTTGACATCGTCATCTCCACTTAATCTATCATGTTTGAGCTCAAACCCACTACTTAATGAGTGATAAACACCTGGGGTGTTACAGCTAACATTGTAAGTTCAACTAAAAAGGACTAGTTTTCCCATGCGAATTTGTCCCTATGTTTTTTAGCACTCTAGAGCTTTAACATCTATTTTGACATCAAATATTCAAACAATATTTTTAAAAAGTTTATAGAAAAAATTGCACATATTTTAAATTTAACCAAAGTTTAACAAGTTGGACATGCTTAATCGACCATCAGCCAAATCCAAGAGGGTTAGGTTAAGGTCAGGGGGTTAGTATCATCTTTTATTATTTTTATTTTTTTTCTATTCCTTTAATTCATTTATTTGGCATTAATCTAACATGGCCTTAAACAAGGGACTTGTCGGTGTTTTGTACCACCGACGAGTGAATTTGTATTGCGCGTTCGGCCCGGATGATATGCTAGAGGACATAATGATATATACTGGTTCGGGCAGAATGTCCCTACATCCAGTTCGAGGCTGCTTGTGTTACTACTACTAATGTTTGCAGTAGGGGTTACAAACTAATGAGAGAGGGATGAGATCCTAAGTCTCTGGTGAAGGTGAAGTGGAGTTGAAGTGCTTCAGAGTGTTCGAAATCTCTAAAGCCTAAGAACCTAAAAAGCCCCCTAAGGTGGGGCGCCCAACCTTCCCTTTTATAGACCAAGGGAAGGACCTAGGTACATGAGAGAGACGGGGGAAGAAGAAAGAGAAAAACTGAGAGGAAGGGAGCCCCAGAGCTACGCCGCCCTTCTCCTCCGGTAGGCGTGCCCTGTTGGTCTTGTAGATGGTGATGGAGATGTCTCCACATCGTGATGTGATGGCGATGGAGACAGATCTATGTCGTGGCCCTGTTTGCTATTGGTGCCACACACGGGCGACGCCAGCCGATCGTGGCGCCCCGTCCCATCGTGCCTAGCGCTATGGGTGATGTGGGCCCCCCAGGCATGGCCTACCATGGCTTCGGGTCACATCAAGATGTGCCTATTTCCATCCGGTGTCAAAAGTTTGACCTCAGGCTTAAGCTTTTATGTCTGTGGCGGTTGGAGGCAGTGCGGGCCTCCTGCTGGGCCTGTGCCCCTGTCCGAGGGTGATCGTGCGCCCTCAGGGTCGGGCAGGGCGGAGCTCCTCTTCTTGGGGTCGGGCGAGGCGAGTCCTGTTCCCTTAGGGTCACGTGAGGTGCGGCCCGCTCCCAAGGGGTCGAACGAGCAAAACCTGTGCCCCAGGGGTCAGGCGAACAGGAACCTATCCCCTGGGGGTCGGATGAAGTTGCGGTCACGCCCTTTAATCGTCCATTCAATTTTGATCATTGGGGACCATTAGTTCCCCTTCTTCGGGTACCCTAAAATTGGTATCCGATAGTAGCCCCAAGCCCCAGAGCGATCTGGAAGGGATCGTTCGGGGGGGTTTTTTGACTGCCCGAGGGTGCGCACGAGCGCACCCGGTGGGTGTAGCCCCCGAGCCTGTGGAGGAGTGGGTTACTCCTTCATAGGCTTTTTCGCATGAGAAGACCTTGGAGCGCCTGTTGCGGCTCGCAGGGTTCTTTTGGTTAGGTTGTGATGGTCGATTCACCATTCGTGTGTGACCTCGCATCGGGTCTCCTTGCCAGTCCAAGCCCCCGAGCCCCTATGTGTAGCAGGGGTCTGGTCAAGGGGTCGGCTCGTCTTGCGATTGTTCTCCCTCAAGCTTTTTCTCAAAAAAACGGAGGGGTTGAGCCGTGCCATGCTTTTCCTCATTGGACGAACCATGGTGCTCGGTGAGCTGCCAACGGCTCAGTTCGAGTGGGACCCTGGTTCCCATTCGCGGGGATCTATCATGGGTTAGTTGGTGACCGACTCTAGATTTCTAACGGCCAGTCCATATAGTTCTTAGGTCTGTTCGACCGGTCCCGAGGGCTCGTCACCTTTCTTTAAGGAAAAACCATGGACCGTATGTGGTCAAGACCCGAATGTGGGTCAAGATGCCCATGGCGCTCGTGTGCCCGGGTACTAGCCGCTCACGGGCCCATCCTTTTTCACCCCTCACTTTGAAAGGGACCCTAGAGTGGCTGTCGAACCCGTCGGTGGGCCAGCCTTTGAACTTCTAGCCTTCATGGACCATAGGAGCGTTTTCAGCTCCGTATCCCTCTTACCTATAGCAGTTCGTGGCCCATTGGGGTGGATGAACCGCCATCCGGTGCATCCTTCGAGGGAACGGCCGAGGATGGCATGCACACATTTCCCGAACGGCCGTGATGACAGGACGTGGCAGGCACGCAGATCTAGGTGAGCGGTTCGCCTTCTCGTTTAGCCTCCCCCTATAAATAGAGAGCCTTACCTCCCATCTTTGGTATGCTCAATCTCAATCCTGCCTTCTCCGCTCCACCGTCGCCAACACCTAGGTTTCTCATTCATGCCCTTCCATTGTCGTCGAACCCTCCACCCCACCGTCCCTGCCTCCCCATGGAGCCATGGTGCCGCTCGGATGTCCTCCATGCTCGCATGTTGAGTCTCGTCCAGTGCGATCTTCTTCCAGTGAGGCCCGAGGCACTAGAGTGGGTTGTTCCTAGTGACAAGGATGCACCGGCACCGCCTGACGGCTACGTCATATCTTTCGTCCCCTTCCACAAGCACGGGCCCGCGGTTTCCCCCCACCGATTCCTCCGGGGGCTGCTACACCACTACAAGATTGAGTTGCAGCACTTGAATCCCAATGGGATTCAGCACATCGCGGCATTCATCGCGCTGTGCGAGGGGTATGTAGGGATCGAGCCCCACTTTGAGCTGTGAAAGTACTTCTTTGCCATCTCCCTGCAAAAGAAGAGGAAGAAGACAAGACGGAGTTGTCGGTGACAATGGGGTGCATGAGCATCCATATCCGAGGCAATCGGGCAAGTGGGTACAACCCCATTGTGCTGACGAAATCCAACAAGGGGTGGCACAAGCTGTGGTTCTATCTAAAGAATGACGTCGCTGCCCCACTGCTGGTCTTCTCTAGCCGCTTGATTGAGGAGGTGCCACCGGAGTGCAGATATTTCCCCATTGAGAAGGAGAAGAGGAGGTTGCACGTCCTCCTCAACGTCGTCACACAGCTAAGGAGTGGCGGCATCCACGGGGCCAATGTCATTGGGGCATACCACGTGTAACAGAACCGCCCAATTATACGAGATTAAGTAAGAAAATCATCCAACGGATGGACAATTTACCAAACTTAAGCCCGTATAACCCGGTAGTCCGTGAAATCTCGACGGATTTCAAACCATTTCACATCACAGCCAAGATCGTAATAAGTTCAGCGATTACCTTCATAAGTTACACAGCAGTTTGCGGCACAAAATACATCGGAGTTTAAACATAGTTATTACAAACCAGTTTCAAATAAAGTAGCGGAAGCATTAGTTCAAAGCACACACACACACACACATCTTTTCCAAAATACAGTGCCAGCTCGCGATCATCTCCCACAAAAGCATCAGGCGAGGAGTAGTGAGTGACCATTGCCCATGGTCCTAGGCTTCGCCCATCGCAGGGTAGAGACAGTTGATACAATACCCATAGTACATCTGTCCATCTGCAACAAGTGGGAACAAAGCCCTGAGTACGAGAAGGTACTCAGCTAGACTTACCCGACAGAACCAAAACAAAAAGACTCCAAGGATCATGATAGGCTTTTTGGTGGGGTAGCTGACTCATTTGCAAGAAAAGCATTTTTAGCTTACCAAATCATTTACAAAAGCATGTCATCTTTTAATTCTTTATTCTCCTGTCAACTATGTTTGCACTTAAGCTAAAGTAACCATGTAATTGAGCAAGCAAGGATCACCATTGATAATTAACAATAGTTACCATGTCATTTCCTCATAACTATCCAAGTGTTTCATCAGTATTACTACGATGAAGTAACTCAAGTCAAGTGCTCACTATCCAGTGAACGATGGCGATTCGAATCGATTATTAATCAGCTGGTAATTTATTCCTCACACAAACCTCACTCACCCGCTAAAGTGAGGTATTGGTCACCGAGTCAACCATTCAGGTAAAGTCGCGAGCTTGCCAGGAACCACATGTACCCGGGGGCCGCCCGACTGCTCTTTGGCCTTATCATCGCGCCCCCGTTTCCTGCCACTACTGCTCCGGTACAGTGCGTTGCGGGCAATCCACTCGGCCCGAATAATCTCCCGGCTTCGCGGTCGAAAGGTACTTTATCCGGCCAGCTAAATGTGAGGCATGCGTTCAACATGACCCGAGGCCCGACATCGGACGGTCCTTAATCGACACAGACGGAAGACACTACAGTCCAGAACCCTGCAAGCTTCCGCCCGGTCTCACATTCATTTCCACACTGAGTTATTCTCACATGACATCTCTTTCACAAAACCAGGTAATCCCCTATAGCTCGCGGATGACAGGCAATCACCCGACTTCTACCGGTCTAAGCAAGCTAAGCAAGTATTGACCGTGGACACCAGGGTGACAAGGATCGGTAAAACAAGGTGGAACAAGGTATAATGCAGCAACGTTTGCAAACAACTCCTAAACTTAATGCATCAGATTAAGTAAAATTAATAATTAATTATTTGCAAACCGGGGGAGAAATGCTCCGGGGCTTGCCTCGCTCGAAGGTACTGGGACGATGGTCGGGGCACTCCGGAAGCTCTTCACCGGACTCCTCTTCTACTTCTGCTGGCTCCGGCTCCTCGGGCTGCTCCTCTGCGTCCTCGGGAACAACTGCCGGAACCACTTCCTGCGATCCTGTATGATGCAGAAGTATGAGTGCAACATGCATAGGTGAAATGCAGAAGTGACATGAGATGATGAAGATGCGGAATGCATGCGATGTAACGAATGTATTACGTCATCGGATTATGTGGAACTTATGACTCTTCTACAAGGTAGTCTACGTCATCCAAGAACATGTACTCGGAAACTACCAACACTAGTTCCTACCATGCGAGAGTATTGGAGAAATCGAGAGGCTTCAAAGATACACCAAAGTATAATTTTCCAACTAACTTAGCATTAAAGAATAAAAGGGAAACCCTAATTAGTCCTAAGGTTGAACAGCAACACATATTTTAGTAGCTCATAAAAATCTCATAAAATTACAGTGGGTTACTAATATCAAGAATAGCTTGACATAAAAATTTTACTACATTTGGATAATTAGAACTTACTATACAAAAATAACAAAATATGGCCTCAAATAGATATTTAAAATACTTTACATTATGAAAAGTATCAAACAACAGATTTAGGAATTTTTCTACTATCTACTACCTAAACAAACACTATGGAAAAATTATCACTTGCATGTTTTATTCAAATTTATTTAATTAACAAAAATAACAATTATTGGTAACAAAAAGCATTTGAACTGCAACTACAAATTTTTATACAGAACACCCAAGATATAAAATTTCCCTAGAAAGTACATGACACAAAAAGATTAATAAATTTGGAATCATATTTTTCTGACTTTTCTAGGATTTATTAAGTATTTATCAAGAAAATAGCCATTTTACTATTTAATTATAAACTCTACAGAAAAGTAATGAAATATTGACATGCAACATTTTTATACCATAGATCTGGTCCCAAAGAGTCCATAGAAATTTGTTTCATCAAATTTGGAGCTAAAATGAGCAAGTTACAATTTTTTTAAAGCATTTATACATTTTCTGAAAAATCATTTCCAAAAATCCTTTTTAAATCCAGTCGCTGAACGGCTAGACGCACCCGGCGATCTACACACGCGCGCGCACACAGAGACAGACAGGCGGGCCCGCGGGTCAACCGGGTCCCACGCGTCAGCCGCTCCGAGTCAAGGAGGGCGCTGACCGCGCGGATCTCGACGACGGCGAGGTCGCCGGCGACGAGGTCACCACCGTCGTGATCCTCAAGGCGAGGCGGTCCCGTTGAGACCATTGGCCTGACCGGAGGAGCTCGAAATCGAGCTTGCCACCGGCCATGGCGGCTCGGCGGCGCTGCTCACCGGCGGGAGCTCCTCTCTGGCCACGGGGCGGCACGGGAGATGGTGTCCGAGCACCGGGAGGAGGAGGCGAACAAGATGCTCGCGCGAGTGAGGGAAAAGAAGAGGCGGAGGCGGGGTTTCCACGGAGCGGAGAACCACGGTGAGCTCGGCCGGAACTCCGGCGAGCGATTGGCGGGGCTGTGGAGCTTACCGCGGGAGATGGAGGTGAGCACGGGGTGCGCCAGAGAGAGAGGAAGCTCGTGGCGAGATGGAGAGGTCTGCGGTGGCCGGAGCTCGTCGGAACGCGCGCGTCCGGCGAGCGCGTGCGGTGGCGGAGGCGGAAACGGCAGCTGCGCTCGGTGAACAAGCGAGGAGGCAGAGCGGAGGGAGGAATGGCGAGGCGCTGCGCGGGGGGGGTTAAGGCGTGGGCGCTCGCGCTGGTGGGGGCGACCGAGCGCCACCCGGCCGCTGTGGCCGGCATGCGGCCGCCACGCGGCGTGCGTGCTCTGCCGGAGCGCCAGCGCGCGCGGGCGAGGGCGCGGGCGGAGGAGGGAGACGGCCGGCTGGGCCTGGGCCGAGGCGGGGCAGCGCGGGCGCGCGCGCGCGGTGAGGCGGGCCGCATCCGGACGTGGGCCGAACAGGAGGCGGCGGCCTGCTAAGGAAAAACCGGATTTTTGATTTTCCAAATTCAAATTTAAATGTATTTCAAACTTCAAACCCAATTTTGAACAAGAAGAAAGCATTTTATGGATTTGGCCCAAAAATAAAAGTTGCTCAAAATTGAATTCTCTACAACTTTGATTAAGGGGCCATCTCAAAATTCTTAATAGATTTTAAATGACAAAATAAAAGCTAAATTAGGGAATAATTTTGAATATTTTTCATAATTATTTTTGAACAAGTTTTTGACAAAATTTGAGCTCCAAAATTTGAACTAAAGTTCCAAGTGATGTAAGAATTATGGTTGCAAGGCTTTTGATATAATGTGATTATCATATTATCATAGTCCATTAAATATAGCATGTTTAAGCTTTTATTTTAATCGAATTATACCATTATCATACATGATTATAATGATATGAATGCTATGCAATATGATTGCCATGCAAAAATGCATTGCTTAACACCGGAGTGTTACAGCCCTCCCCCCTTATAAAAATCTCGTCCCGAGATTTGGGTTACGAACCATTTATTATAAAAATCTTCATAGGCGTTCTTTAAGTATTCACCCGTTTCCCAAGATGCATCCCCTTCATCGTGATGACTCCATTGTATCTTATATGTTTTCACCACACTGTTTCGAGTAGCCCTTTCCTTGGTATCCAATACTCGAACTGGTTGCTCACGATACACCAAATCTGACTTTAGTTTTATGCCTCGAGGTTCAATCCTTTCCTCTGGAACGCGCAAACATTTCTTGAGATGTGATACATGAAAAACTGGGAATATAGCACCCATTGACTCTGGTAAATCCAATTTGTAAGCCACAGGACCCTTCCGTTCCAGGATTTTATAAGGTCCCACAAATCTGGCGGCCAGCTTTCTGCGCACACCAAATCTTTTCTTTTTCATTGGCGTAACTTTTAGATAGACATAGTCACCAACTTCGAACACAAGCGGTCTCCTTCTCTTATCTGCATAACTTTTCTGACGTGACTGGGCTGCTCTCATATTCTGCTGGATGATATGAACTTTCCTTTCGGCTTCTTCTACGAAGTCAATACCATAATACCTTCTTTCTCCGGGCTCAATCCAGTTTAACGGTGTTCTACACTTTCGGCCATACAGAGCCTCAAAAGGTGCCATCTTGATACTCTCTTGATAGCTGTTATTGTATGAGAACTCTGCTAATGGTAACCATGACTCCCATGAACCTCTGGAAGACAACACACAGGCTCTTAACATATCTTCTAGAACAGCATTAACTCTCTCAGTTTGACCATCTGTTTGAGGATGATAGGCAGTGCTACGAATCAGACTAGTCCCCAAACCTTTGTGCAAGTGCTCCCAAAAGTGAGCAGTGAACTGTGACCCTCTGTCAGACACTATAGTCTTTGGTATGCCATGCAACCTCACAATCTCCGCAATATACTTCTCAGCATATTGAGGTGGTCTATGTTCCGTTTTGACAGGCAGAAAGTGGGCTGTCTTAGTAAGACGATCCACAATTACCCAAATGGAATCGTGACCTTTTTGAGTAGTGGGTAGACCCGTGATAAAATCCATACTTATGTCATCCCACTTCCAACTCGGTACTGACAAAGGTTGTAGCATTCCGGCAGGCTTCATGTGAATTGCTTTTACTCTACAACATGTGTCACATCTGGCTACATACGCTGCAATTTCCTTCTTCATCTTGGTCCACCAATAACGAGGTCTTAGTTCTTGATACATCTTACTGCTGCCAGGATGAATAGACAGCTTAGAGAGATGAGCTTCATCCAAAATTTTATTCTTAAGCTCTCTATCCTTTGGAACAACAAGACGGTTGTCGAACCACAACACATCCTGCTCATCCACCCTGAAGTGTTTCGAGGGTTCTTCTTGAATCTTCTTCTTGATGTGGAATATCCCCTTGTCTGTTTTCTGACCTTCTATAATCTTACTCTCCAAGGAACAACTGACCTGAATACTTTGTAGCACGGCAGGGTGCATTAGATCGAAACCATCTTCAAGCAAGGGTTGCACATTCAGACAATGTGATTTTCTGCTTAAAGCATCAGCTACCACATTGGCTTTCCCAGGGTGATACTGTACATTTAAGTTGTAGTCTTTGATCAGTTCTAACCATCTTCGCTGTCTCATGTTCAATTCGGGTTGGGTGAAAATGTACTTGAGACTCTTATGATCGGTGAAAATATTGCACACATTACCCAGCAGATAGTGTCTCCAAATCTTTAAGGCATGCACAACAGCGGCAAGCTCAAGATCGTGGGTCGGATAATTGATTTCATGTTTTCTCAACTGCCGGGAGGCATAAGCAATTACTCTTCCTTCTTGCATTAGCACACACCCTAATCCTGTTTTTGATGCGTCACAGAACACATCAAAAGGTTTCTCGATGTCGGGTTGTGCAAGAACTGGAGCAGTGGTCAACAGTTTCCGCAAGGTATGGAAAGCTGTCTCACACTCCTTTGTCCACGCAAACTTGTGATCTTTCTGTAACAGACTTGTCATAGGCTTGGCAATCTTCGAGAAGTCTGGGATAAAACGGCGATAGTAACCTGCTAACCCTAGGAAACTTCTGACTTCTGACACTGTGGTTGGAGTCTTCCAATCCATAACCTCTTGCACTTTACTCGGATCTACAGAAACTCCATTCTCAGATAGGATATGACCGAGGAAAGGAACTTTCTTCAACCAAAATTCACATTTGCTGAACTTAGCATATAACTTATGATCTCTCAGCCTGGTCAAGACAATTCTCAGATGCTCTTCATGCTCTTTCTCGTTTTCAGAGTATACTAGAATGTCATCAATGAAGACAACTACAAACTTGTCCAACTCTGGCATGAAAACTGTATTCATCAGATACATAAAATATGCAGGAGCATTTGTTAGTCCAAATGACATAACAAGATACTCGTACAACCCGTATCTGGTAGAAAAGGCGGTTTTCGGAACATCTTGAGGTCTAATCTTTATCTGATGATACCCAGACCTTAAGTCTATCTTGGAGAACACTCTGGCTTTAGCTAACTGATCAAACAGAACATCAATGTGAGGCAGTGGATATTTATTCTTGATAGTTACAGCGTTAAGAGGTCGGTAATCCACACACATCCTGAGAGTACCCTCTTTCTTTTTCTTTACAAACAAGGCAGGACATCCCCATTCAGACTTACTTGGGCGAATAAACCCCTTTTTTAACAACTCTTCCAACTGTTTCTTCAACTCAGCTAACTCATCCGGAGGCATCCGATAAGGTCTCCTCGAAATTGGAGCTGTCCCGGGGATCAACTCGATTCCAAACTCAACATCTCTGTCTGGAGGAAGGCCAGGCAACTCGTCTGGAAACACATCCGGGAACTCACATACTACTGGGATCTGATGGATAGGAGCAACTTCCATGGCACAGGTCACACTCACAAGATCTGTTCTTTTAGGCAATGGTACCTGGAAAGTACCCTCTGCCTGGGGATCTTTAAGGGTAAGCATCCTACTGCTTGTATCTATGACTGCTTCCCAGTCTTTCATCCAGTTCATTCCTATTATTACATCCAAAACTAGTCCAGGCATAACTACCAGGTTCACTCGGAACTTCCGACTACCTAACTCAAGGGTTGCCCCTCTAACCATCTTATTGGTTAACACATCAGCTCCTGCTGAACTTATGCGATAACCATAACTCAATTCTGTGCATAGTTGTTCATGCTTCCGTGCCAATGCTTGACTCATAAAAGAATGCGAATATCCAGAATCAAAAAGAACAACTGCAGGGTGATGGTTCACAAGAAACTTACCAGCAGTTACGGGCTCTCCCTCAGGAACTTCATCAATGGCGGTGTGGTGTACACGAGCATTGTAAGTCTGTTGCTTCTTTTTAGGCGGATAAGGGCAGAACTTGGAAAAGTGGCCTGGCTGACCACAGTTGTAGCAGGGCCCTTTCACTGTACCAGCAGACCCTATAGCTCCCTTGGAGTTGCTCTGTTCTGTAGCTGCATTGGTCTTTGTTGGCGGCACTGCCATCCTGTACGGTTTCTGTGGCCCCTTGTAGTTCTGGGTTTTATGCTGCGGCGGCCTGAACCTCGCACCAGGTGCGGACGGACGATAAGATGAACGGTTGGCAGGGACAACTCTGGACTGGGATGGTCCTGACTCGAATACTCTCTTGCGGTTCTTGGACGCGGTGTAAGCATTATTGTTCTTCTCTTGCTTCAAACAGTCACTGATAAAGTCGTTGAATCTGTTGCGGGTATTGGTACCCACATGCTTCATCATCTTCGGACTCAACCCTCTCTTGAAACTAGCAATCTTCTTTGCATCTGTGTCAACCATGTCTGGGGCATAGCGGCACAAGTTATTAAAGGCATGCAGATACTGTGTCACCGTCTTGGTACCCTGATTCAAGGCTAAGAACTCTCCAAGCTTCATCTCAACCAACCCTGGGGGAATATAAACTCCCTTAAAAGCTTCAGTGAAATCCCTCCAAGAGATCTGGGCATTAGGAGGAAAAGTACTGCGGTGATGCTTCCACCACATTCCTGCTGGTCCTTGTAACTGATGTGCAGCATACTCTACTTTCAGAACTTCTGTCATCCTTAACACACGGAACTTATCTTCCATAGTGTTAATCCATTCTTCGGCATCAAGTGGCTCTGCTGCTTCTTTGAAAATAGGTGGCCTCGTATCCATGAAATCCTTGAAACTGCTGTACTGGTTCACTCCCTGGCCACCACCTTGATTATTTCCTCTTTGAACATTTTCCGCGATGGTACGCAGAAAGTCTTCCATATTCCTCTGTGATTGTTCAGTACTGCGTTGACTTCCAAGAAACTGTGTGAAGAACATTTCTGCGGTAAGCGGCGGAGGAGGGGGCAAATGTGGTTCTGGACGTGGTTCCTGGTGGTTGACATTGTTGGCACCACTTCCACCAGCTCCTGCACCGTTGCCACCAGTCTCAGCGGCTTCGTACGTAGCACGACGAGTGTTGGCCATCTGCATATTTCAGCAACAAGCACCATTGAGTGAAGTTGTAAAATTGTGTCCGAAGGAACAATCATGTCATACTGAATTCATTAGAGAGAACAAGTCATACAAGAAAACAGAGGCGCAATAATTTCATTCCAATTGAACAACAGCACCAATTAAGTTACTTTAAAAGCAACATCGCGTTCCATACAACCATGTTGCCAGCATACATACACTGGACTTTTATGCGTTCGGGTATCGCATACACAACCCAACTCCAAAGATCATCAGTCTCAAGGTCGAACAGGATACATCATGATACATGGAACCCAAAAGAAGGCCATCGCGTCACGCCTAGCTACTAACGCATGACACTATCCTACTCCTCGGGGCCATCGTCGATGTCGGAGGCGTCGCCATCGCTACCCTCAGCTGCAGCGTCGTCGTCGATGTCCATCTGAGCGGCGTTCGGAGGAGCATACGGGCCCATCCCGTTGTAGAGGGCATGGAACTCTTCATGCAAGTTGGCATTGTACTCTTCTAGCTCCTCGACCCTCTGCCTCAGAAGGTCTCTCTCGTTCCAGGCTTCATTCCTTTCTTGTACTAGCTGCTCCAACAAGCGATCTGCATTCCTGTTGGCCTGAGTCAGCCTCTGTACTTGCTGCATGGAACTCTCGCCTCTCTCGAGAGCTCGGTCCCGCTGCAAGCTCATATCAGCCAACTGCTCCTGCAAGCTAGCTATGGCACGCGCTTGCTTTTTCTTCTGCTTCCTTGCTTCAAGCCGATCATCACCACGTAGGCCAGTCAAGGTCCAATAGGTATTCTCCAGACCTTGGTATGCTCTGATGGCTGCATACATGGCACTCATGGTGTGATTGTCGCTAGCCAGTCCTTCACTGGGGCCTCTAACCAGGGCACTTCCTTGCGGCTGTACCCAAATGGCGTCGCGAGGATCATCTCTCGGGAAGGTACCGGCCAAAGCTGCTGCTAACTCATTGGGAAATCTGCTCATGATGTCTCGGATGACGCGAAAAGCTGCGCCCTCTGCACCCTCGACTGGAGTGCGTCCTTCGAACTCCAAATGCCAACCATCCCATTCTGGCGCATCACCAAGAGCAGGGACGGTGATCTCTACCACAGCAAGTCCATCTTCAGCTAGCTGGCTCTCGCTCCAAGAGTAAACTGGCTCTTGTCCCTCCGGGTACCCCACATCATGGAGCACTCTCCAAAGCAAGGTGGGCATGCCAAACTCGCTTAGAAAAGTGTCCGTGTTGCGGTGCTCCCGCGGGGCTAGCTGACGACGGGGTGCTCTTCCTCCAGTGGACTTGCGGGCAGTCTGCTTCGTGCGGGCCATCTGTAGCACAAGTTTTAAATTACCCGGTGAGAACATATTTTAGTTGAGGTCACTTTTATCGAAATGGGATAATCCTTTTATAAGGGGAGGAATGCATGCCATGAATGGAATGCACAAACAATATGATGCATGCACGAGTCTTACGTTCTCACAAACTAAAAAAAAAAACATCTAACGGTGAATTCGGTGGCATACAACGATCTCTCATATACGTAACTAATTCGGTCTACACGATACGCTGTTATGTACCTGCAGAAAGCTCATTTCAGCCCATTCCCCATGAATGCATGAAAGCAGTAAACCTACCTACACGCTTTACACGAATCCCCAGATGCGTGTACAACGGTAGTGACTACCCAAACACATCGTCCTATTGACGGCATCGCCTCAACGGACGGAACACCCACACATGCGACACTTTTATAAAAACATGTGTAAAACATGTAATTATCCAAGTATCATATAAGCACTTTCCCTAGATCGGCGGTGTATCCGATCATGCTCTCACAACTCACACTTACCGAAGCGTAGAGGTAACTGATCCATACATTACCACTCAATTAAGTGGCACTCATACAATAGCACGCCGTATGAGCAACGAAAAAGAAATATGGTGCAGAACCCCAAGTTAGTACTTAAATAGCCACCTAGAGTCCTTAACTGGGCATACAGGATATGACCACTGGCACACTTTTTAGTTTTAAAATCACACTTTTTAAACAGGGTTTTGGTTTAAATACACTTATGAACAGTAATTACGCTAAACCTGGCTCCGATGCCAGCTGTAACAGAACCGCTCAATTATACGAGATTAAGTAAGAAAATCATCCAACGGATGGACAATTTACCAAACTTAAGCCCGTATAACCCGGTAGTCCGTGAAATCTCGACGGATTTCAAACCATTTCACATCACAGCCAAGATCGTAATAAGTTCAGCGATTACCTTCATAAGTTACACAGCAGTTTGCGGCACAAAATACATCGGAGTTTAAACATAGTTATTACAAACCAGTTTCAAATAAAGTAGCGGAAGCATTAGTTCAAAGCACACACACACACACACATCTTTTCCAAAATACAGTGCCAGCTCGCGATCATCTCCCACAAAAGCATCAGGCGAGGAGTAGTGAGTGACCATTGCCCATGGTCCTAGGCTTCGCCCATCGCAGGGTAGAGACAGTTGATACAATACCCATAGTACATCTGTCCATCTGCAACAAGTGGGAACAAAGCCCTGAGTACGAGAAGGTACTCAGCTAGACTTACCCGACAGAACCAAAACAAAAAGACTCCAAGGATCATGATAGGCTTTTTGGTGGGGTAGCTGACTCATTTGCAAGAAAAGCATTTTTAGCTTACCAAATCATTTACAAAAGCATGTCATCTTTTAATTCTTTATTCTCCTGTCAACTATGTTTGCACTTAAGCTAAAGTAACCATGTAATTGAGCAAGCAAGGATCACCATTGATAATTAACAATAGTTACCATGTCATTTCCTCATAACTATCCAAGTGTTTCATCAGTATTACTACGATGAAGTAACTCAAGTCAAGTGCTCACTATCCAGTGAACGATGGCGATTCGAATCGATTATTAACCAGCTGGTAATTTATTCCTCACACAAACCTCACTCACCCGCTAAAGTGAGGTATTGGTCACCGAGTCAACCATTCAGGTAAAGTCGCGAGCTTGCCAGGAACCACATGTACCCGGGGGCCGCCCGACTGCTCTTTGGCCTTATCATCGCGCCCCCGTTTCCTGCCACTACTGCTCCGGTACAGTGCGTTGCGGGCAATCCACTCGGCCCGAATAATCTCCCGGCTTCGCGGTCGAAAGGTACTTTATCCGGCCAGCTAAATGTGAGGCATGCGTTCAACATGACCCGAGGCCCGACATCGGACGGTCCTTAATCGACACAGACGGAAGACACTACAGTCCAGAACCCTGCAAGCTTCCGCCCGGTCTCACATTCATTTCCACACTGAGTTATTCTCACATGACATCTCTTTCACAAAACCAGGTAATCCCCTATAGCTCGCGGATGACAGGCAATCACCCGACTTCTACCGGTCTAAGCAAGCTAAGCAAGTATTGACCGTGGACACCAGGGTGACAAGGATCGGTAAAACAAGGTGGAACAAGGTATAATGCAGCAACGTTTGCAAACAACTCCTAAACTTAATGCATCAGATTAAGTAAAATTAATAATTAATTATTTGCAAACCGGGGGAGAAATACTCCGGGGCTTGCCTCGCTCGAAGGTACTGGGACGATGGTCGGGGCACTCCGGAAGCTCTTCACCGGACTCCTCTTCTACTTCTGCTGGCTCCGGCTCCTCGGGCTGCTCCTCTGCGTCCTCGGGAACAACTGCCGGAACCACTTCCTGCGATCCTGTATGATGCAGAAGTATGAGTGCAACATGCATAGGTGAAATGCAGAAGTGACATGAGATGATGAAGATGCGGAATGCATGCGATGTAACGAATGTATTACGTCATCGGATTATGTGGAACTTATGACTCTTCTACAAGGTAGTCTACGTCATCCAAGAACATGTACTCGGAAACTACCAACACTAGTTCCTACCATGCGAGAGTATTGGAGAAATCGAGAGGCTTCAAAGATACACCAAAGTATAATTTTCCAACTAACTTAGCATTAAAGAATAAAAGGGAAACCCTAATTAGTCCTAAGGTTGAACAGCAACACATATTTTAGTAGCTCATAAAAATCTCATAAAATTACAGTGGGTTACTAATATCAAGAATAGCTTGACATAAAAATTTTACTACATTTGGATAATTAGAACTTACTATACAAAAATAACAAAATATGGCCTCAAATAGATATTTAAAATACTTTACATTATGAAAAGTATCAAACAACAGATTTAGGAATTTTTCTACTATCTACTACCTAAACAAACACTATGGAAAAATTATCACTTGCATGTTTTATTCAAATTTATTTAATTAACAAAAATAACAATTATTGGTAACAAAAAGCATTTGAACTGCAACTACAAATTTTTATACAGAACACCCAAGATATAAAATTTCCCTAGAAAGTACATGACACAAAAAGATTAATAAATTTGGAATCATATTTTTCTGACTTTTCTAGGATTTATTAAGTATTTATCAAGAAAATAGCCATTTTACTATTTAATTATAAACTCTACAGAAAAGTAATGAAATATTGACATGCAACATTTTTATACCATAGATCTGGTCCCAAAGAGTCCATAGAAATTTGTTTCATCAAATTTGGAGCTAAAATGAGCAAGTTACAATTTTTTTAAAGCATTTATACATTTTCTGAAAAATCATTTCCAAAAATCCTTTTTAAATCCAGTCGCTGAACGGCTAGACGCACCCGGCGATCTACACACGCGCGCGCACACAGAGACAGACAGGCGGGCCCGCGGGTCAACCGGGTCCCACGCGTCAGCCGCTCCGAGTCAAGGAGGGCGCTGACCGCGCGGATCTCGACGACGGCGAGGTCGCCGGCGACGAGGTCACCACCGTCGTGATCCTCAAGGCGAGGCGGTCCCGTTGAGACCATTGGCCTGACCGGAGGAGCTCGAAATCGAGCTTGCCACCGGCCATGGCGGCTCGGCGGCGCTGCTCACCGGCGGGAGCTCCTCTCCGGCCACGGGGCGGCACGGGAGATGGTGTCCGAGCACCGGGAGGAGGAGGCGAACAAGATGCTCGCGCGAGTGAGGGAAAAGAAGAGGCGGAGGCGGGGTTTCCACGGAGCGGAGAACCACGGTGAGCTCGGCCGGAACTCCGGCGAGCGATTGGCGGGGCTGTGGAGCTTACCGCGGGAGATGGAGGTGAGCACGGGGTGCGCCAGAGAGAGAGGAAGCTCGTGGCGAGATGGAGAGGTCTGCGGTGGCCGGAGCTCGTCGGAACGCGCGCGTCCGGCGAGCGCGTGCGGTGGCGGAGGCGGAAACGGCAGCTGCGCTCGGTGAACAAGCGAGGAGGCAGAGCGGAGGGAGGAATGGCGAGGCGCTGCGCGGGGGGGGGTTAAGGCGTGGGCGCTCGCGCTGGTGGGGGCGACCGAGCGCCACCCGGCCGCTGTGGCCGGCATGCGGCCGCCACGCGGCGTGCGTGCTCTGCCGGAGCGCCAGCGCGCGCGGGCGAGGGCGCGGGCGGAGGAGGGAGACGGCCGGCTGGGCCTGGGCCGAGGCGGGGCAGCGCGGGGCGCGCGCGCGCGGTGAGGCGGGCCGCATCCGGACGTGGGCCGAACAGGAGGCGGCGGCCTGCTAAGGAAAAACCGGATTTTTGATTTTCCAAATTCAAATTTAAATGTATTTCAAACTTCAAACCCAATTTTGAACAAGAAGAAAGCATTTTATGGATTTGGCCCAAAAATAAAAGTTGCTCAAAATTGAATTCTCTACAACTTTGATTAAGGGGCCATCTCAAAATTCTTAATAGATTTTAAATGACAAAATAAAAGCTAAATTAGGGAATAATTTTGAATATTTTTCATAATTATTTTTGAACAAGTTTTTGACAAAATTTGAGCTCCAAAATTTGAACTAAAGTTCCAAGTGATGTAAGAATTATGGTTGCAAGGCTTTTGATATAATGTGATTATCATATTATCATAGTCCATTAAATATAGCATGTTTAAGCTTTTATTTTAATCGAATTATACCATTATCATACATGATTATAATGATATGAATGCTATGCAATATGATTGCCATGCAAAAATGCATTGCTTAACACCGGAGTGTTACACCACGTGAGGAGGGGTGGCACCGCTGATGGCGCGCGCTCTCACACTCTACAAGATGACGCCCGATGCGCCGCTCAAGGGGATGGTGCTCGCCAAGGGACCGTACCATAACAGTGACATCGAGCAGCGCATTAGGGAGGTGACAGACGTGCTTGATGACACGTTCAGGTTCCCAATTCCGGGGCATCCCATGATGCGCCCGGACGTGGGCTTCGTCAATTTGGTAAGTGTCGTGGAACCATCCAAACTATAAGAGCACAAGTACAAAAACAATTACTGAAGTGATTAAATTCTCACACTTGAGCCCATATAACTCTGGTAGTCCAACGAAATCACGAGGGATTTCAAACCAACCAACATACAAGCCAAGATCGTAGTGATTCAACATAACAAGCCACATGCACATCCATTTCATAAGTAATTTAATATACATCGGAGTTCAACATAGTTATTACAACTTAAATTGAAAAGTAGCAGAAGCAAAGTAAATTAGAAACTAACATTACTCTTATTTCAAATACATGCCAGTATCCGAAGTCAACTTCCAACAAAAGCATTAGAGATAAAATAACTTAGAAGGATCATGCCCATGATCATACTCCGCCACTATGGCAGGAGCCATCCAATTCTTGCAGTAGCCATGATACATCACAACCTGCAACAAGTGGGAATAAACCCTAAGTATGAGAAGGTACTCATCTAGACTTACCCATCATAAATCAGAAATAAATGACACCAAGGATCATACAAGGCTGATATAAAGTGGGGCTAGCTTGACACATTTTATGTAAAAGCTTGCATAGATTAAGTAACCATCTAATGCTTAGCATCAAGTTAATAATCATCAACCTGTCATCTATATTAGCACCTGTACTAGAGCACTCACTTTATTAGGAGCAAACAATATTAACCATAGCAGGTATAATAAGGTTGTCATCATCATATCATCATTCCTGAACCATCATAATAACTAGTGAGATCTACGTTACCGCTGCTCTATCAAGTTCTCACTAACTGGTGAGAGACGGCAACTCGAATCGAATTGCAACTCAGCTGAGGTTGTAACACCTTAGGTGTTTAGCTCCATAATTGCATTGCATTTGCATGAGCATAAGCATGCATCATTTCATGTCATTTTATGTGATTGCAACTAATGTGGTTGTTTTTAGAATTTTGTTTGACTCACATCATGTGACACTAGGGAGTTGGTGTAACTAAAGGGTAGAGTAGCTAATTACATCTCACAACACCTTAGTTATACTTAGGGTCACTCATGGAGCAAGGTTCATGTTGACCAAAGTGACCAAATTGCCCTCCTAAGTGTTGTTTCCATGCTAATTAGTGAAGTCATGTAAACTGAACCCTCAGAATCACTAGCTTAGAAGCAAAACCAGTTCAAGTCCATATTAACAAAGTTGTAGTAAAAATTGTAAGCTTCAACTTTGTCAATTAGCTCAATTCATGATTCAGTCCCTAAGCCAGCCAAATTTCCACTTTTCTGTGCTGCTGATTTTCTGTTGTTTCACAAAAACAGATTTTGTTCCTGGCTCTGTAAATCCCAAAACATGACGATTCAGGTTTAGCTCATATTGACAAAGTTGTAGAGAATTTCATGAGCTACAACTTTGTTAATTAGCTCATCTCGTGATTCAGGCTGGTTTTAGAGCTACAGGGCTTGAAAGCTGCTGCTGTTAGGGGGTGGTCAATGTTGCAAATGTTGCAACGTGGTGTTGCCAATGTTGCAGTTCAGATCGGGCAGGGGGGAAGTGGCCGACCGGCCTCAGACCGCGACCGCCGCGTGGGCGCGCGGGTGGCGACCGTACGCTGGCCGTGGCCCCACCGGTCAGGTCCGAGCGGGCTTCTTGAACGCCACGACGCGGCCTCCGCCTCACTCCCGCCTTGTCTGTCTCTCTCTCGCCCTGTGCTCACCGAGCGGAAAGAACCGAGCCGCCTGCGGTGCCACGCGCTCCGCCGCCGCCGTGTGCGCTCACCGTCGCACCACCGGCCAATACACCACGCCCACCGCTCCACCACCACCTCCCGAACCTCGTCGAACCCTCCTTTCGAGCAACCGAGCAGGGTAAGGGCGCTTTGCCGGCTTTTCCCCCGTTCGGAGCTCACCGGCGCACCACCGCCTACGGTGCTTATACTCGGCCATGCTCCTCCACCTTGCCTCGGTCCTCAATTGAAATCTCGTTAGGTCCGCCTTGGCTCTGGGAAGCGAATGCGCACCTCCGGTGACCACTTGGTGCTCGGAGCTCACCACCGCACCACCGTGCGCCATCACCGGGCCGCCGTCGCCATGGCCGTCGTAGCTAGGTTGGGATAGGGTCAGCCAAGCTAGGTTTGGTCGATGCGGAAAATCACGGGGAATCCGTTGGTGCTCATCCCATCACCGGAGGCGCCGTCGTCGGCGAGCTAGAGCTCGCCGGAGTCGCGGCCGTCTCCTCCCCTCCGCTCTTCTCTCTATGGCCTGCGGGCCCGCGCTGTCAGCCCCACGCGCGCGCGGGCGGGAGCCGTAGCAGGCCGTGCGTGAGAGCGGGCCACGCCGCGAGTCGTGGGCCGCGTCTTTTCCGGGCCGGCCCAGTAACAAATCCGATTTATTTCATTTTTATTTATTCTATCACAGTTTTGGTTAAGTTTTGGAAAATATAGATCTAGGGTTTTACTTGCCCAAAAATTATGAGATAAATTTTGTTGGGATCTACAGGTTGTGTAGTATTTTAGAAAAATATGAATTGGTTATGTGATGTTTAGTTTCCGGGATATTTAAATAGGTCTTTGAAATGTGTTTTAAATCACATGCAAACTTGTTTAAATCATATCTTGAGTTTCAGTGTTCCAAAAATTATGAAATTTGGTGGGTAGGCTAATTTATACTTGCTCTAGCTTTGGTAAAAATTTGGGCAGTAGTGCTTAAGTACTTTTAAAGTTATAATGCTATCTTGTTATTTTAGGAAATACTTAAATGAATTTTAGTAATTTTTCTACATGTGCAATGTTCTTATAACTTTTTGGAGAATGTCTTGGTACCCTAGAGTGTCTAGGAAAATTAGGAAATCTATTGTTTGACACTTTTTACTATGCTTTGTTATTTATACAAAAATCAGCCTTTTGGCTTGTGAATTTTGTTTTTGGAGTTTCTGTAAATAAATTTAGTTAAAATTTTTACAGTGGTATCTTTTTGGTTCATAGAGTCTCCTGTAATTTTTGTAGAATTTTAGGAGTAGTTTACATATATGTTTAAAATTCCACTTAATTACTTAAGTAAATTAAGAAATGAGTTTAAATAAATATTTTAGGGGGGTCAACCATACTTTCTGGTGTTTTTGTGACCTATGTGAACTTTTGGTAATATTAGTTTGGTCTTATGGGATGTTTGCCACATAAATAAATAATTAATCTTTGCAATTCTAGGTTTTCTGGACAGCTGGTAGTATTTCTAGGTTTGACCTTTGATAAAGGTGTTTGCTGAAAAACTTGCAAATACCAAAGTTGTAGTAAACTTGATAATTTAGCTTGTGTCAAAATTTGGGAGCATTTAGCTTAGTAGTTTGGGAGTTATTGCTGTTTTAAGTGATAGCCCAGAATTGGCTGCTCTCTGTTTGGAGAGGACAGATTCTGGAACTTTGGAATTTCGACTAGGGGTGTGTTCACCTCGCGAAAAGTAGGCGAAAAGTTACTGTAGCATCTTTCGTTGTTATTTGATAAAATTTATCCAATCATGGACTAACTAGGCTCAAAAGATTCATCTCGACATTTACAGACAAACTATGTAATTAGTTATCTTTTTTACCTACATTTAATGCTCCATGCATACGTCAAAAGATTTGATGTGATGGGTGGAAGAGGAAATATTTTGGGTTGGGGTGGGGAAGTGAACAAGGCCTAGGTAAACTTTGGAATCAAGTGTTGTGGTCTGAAAATATTTTGTGGTGCATTTCATAAGCTTTCCAGATTGTCTTAGATCATATCTTTTGGAGTTGGGAATCTCCAGTTATGTTAGAATCTTTGAGCTGCTGTCTAGAATGTCTTACTGTTGTATTTTGGTGTTGGATGTGGTAACCTAAGTAATGCTACTCTTGTAATTGTTAGGTGCTAGGGCCTTAACCGAAGAAGAACATCTATATCTTAGGTTGGGTAGATTAGGTAAGTACTTCTCCACCGGAGAAGAGATTTGCATGTATTGATGAAGTGACTTGAATAGAGTATTTTATTTCTGAAATGCATTTCATTCCGAGCATGTTGCACCCATTATGCATCCATAATATTTATTGTGCACTCATACAATAGGTGTTCCGGAGGGGGTAACTCTCCTCGAATTCGAGCCTGTGATTCCGGAGGAAGTCCAGGACCAGCCGGAGCAGCTAGAGGAACCAACCGGCGGAGAAGTTCCCGCAGAAGACTTGCCTGAGTGTCTTGACCACCGGCCCTCGACCTTTCTGAAAGGCAAGCCCCGGTGCATGCTGAACCTACTGATTTATAAATTAATCTTGAGTACTTTTAATTGTTTACTGCATTAAGTTGTAGGAGTTATATGAAAACACTTGGTGCATTATACCTGTCCTTGTCCAGATATCGTACTTAATCCTATATTAGCTTTAGGCACGTGTCAATGCTTAGCCTGCTTAGTACGGTAGAAGTCGGGTGATTTCCGGTCATCCGCGAGATGTAGGAAGGAGTCACGAGTGGCTTTATGGCTATCGTGGGTGGAAACATGCTTAAAAATGAAATTGAGACCAGGCGGAAGTTCGATAGTACAGCCGCAAGACACTTCACGTCTTGGGTGTAGAGCTATGCCCGTCTGAGTCGTTTAAGGACCGATTCGTTGTACGTCCTTGAGTCATGTTGAACGCAGTCTAACACTTAGTTGGCCGGATAAGTCGTTCCGACCGCGAAGCCGAGTAATGTGATTCAGGCCGGGAATCGAATGGTAGGTTGCTTCTTGGAGGAGAGAAAGGATGTGCTTGGGGACATTGGCGTGAGACCAAGGGGGGTTAGAGTCCCTATCACCTGGCAGAGTGTCGCCCTTGGGGTCGCGACATCATTCGGACCCGTGATTCCTGAATCATATGAAAAGGTGGCTTGTGCGACCCTGGCAGGGGCCTGCACGGTGAGTGTTAGAAATACCCCTCTAGCTGGATAGGAATTCGATTCGAATCGCCGTCGCTCCCGGTTAGTGAGCACTTGACTTGAGCAGCGGCAACGTAGATCTCATTAGATGAACCGGTGGTTAAGGGAATGATACAATGTTGCCACAATTCATACCTGCCCTGGATATAATAATGATAATTGTTTGATTATAATCAAGTACATGCTTAGTATAGGTGCTAAGATAGATGACAGGTAAATGCTAAAAATAAATGCTAGTACAGGTTAAAAGAGTTTAAATTACTTGTGCTTTTCCGCAAAAAGGTAATGTCAGCCAGCTCCAATTATGAAAGCCTTGCATAATCCTTGGTGTCATCTTATTTCTGATTTTCGACGGATAAGTCTAGCTGAGTACATTCCAGTACTCAGGGTTTATTCCCTCCTGTTACAGATGATATGCTCTACCAAGGCTTCTGCAAAAATTGTCTCCACCCTGCGGGTGACGAAGACTAGATCACTAGGGCGTGATCATCTTTTATGTACTTTCCTGATGCTTTTGCGGGTTGTTGATCAACAAGACTGCAGTAGTTAAATAACTGGTGTGTGTATGCTTCCGCTACTTTTATAAACTTGGTTTGTAATAATTATGACAACGTGTGTGTAAACTTATTTCAGAACTACTTGTGAAATGTAACGTATGATATTGTATGTTGAATGATGCGATCTTGGTTGTAAGCAAGTTGGTTTGAAATCCTTCGTGGTTTCGATTGACTACCGGGATTATATGAGCTCAAGTTCAAAAATTTGAGCGCTTCGGTGCTTGTTTTTGTACTTGTGCTCTTATAATTTGGTCGGGTCTGTTACAACTGGTATCGGAGCATAATTCATCATTAAACACATCGTACGAGTATTTAAAAATAAAAGTATTTGATTATGAAAAGGGTTAAAATTCAAAAAATTATTTTCATAGGTATGCCAGTGATCACATCCCTTAGCCCACATAAGGACTCTTAGGTGGCTTATTATAAAGACTAACTTGGGGGCCTTGTTTGTTTTTGTTTCGTCGTCCATACGGCGTGATATTGTATCGATGCCATCCACTTGGGTGGTAATGTATGGATCAATTGCCTCGACGCTCTGGTAAGTGTGAGTTGTGAGAGCATGATCGTCCAACCGGCGATCTAGGGGAGAGTAGTTTTGGTGACTTGCATACTTACATGTTTAAACCGTGTAATTATGTAAGCACTTAATTATGGGAACCTTTATATCGGGTAGCTTTGATACTGAAGTATATACATTAGGGGATGTGTATATGAAAAGTATTTAAATTACTGCTTTCGTGTGTGCACATATTGGGAAACTGTTGGGCTGAAATGAGATTTTTCTGCAGGTACACTAACAGCGTAACGAGTAGACCGATAGTTTCGCTTATATGAGAGAACGTATGTATGCCACTGCCTAGCGTTAGAACTTTAGGTTTCTACTAAGGTGAGAGGGCGTACGAAACGTGCATGCATCATGTTTAATTATATCATACATATCATTTACTCCCTCCTTAAAAATTTTAATAGTCCTGACTAAATTAAATTTCGTATCCCCTAATTGATCCTCACTTTAAGTCGTATCTGGTTGCTACAGATGGCACGTACCAAGAGGACCGCTCGCAAGTCCACTGGGGGCAGGGCACCTCGTCACCAGCTCGCTCCACGTGAGCCCTGCCCTGAGCCTACTGAGGTGGAAAGGCTGAGGGCAGAGTTGGCTGAAGTGACTGCTGCCAGGAATGCAGCGCGTCAGCAACTGGAGCAAGTGATCCGTGATCGTGACCAGGAAACCCTTGCAGTCCAGAGATTGACAGTAGCAAACCGCAACGGTCAACACATGCTGGTCCGTGTCATGAATCAGAGGGATGAAGCCTGGCACGAGGAGAACGTTCTGAGAGCTCGTCAGTTTGAGCTCGAACAACAGTTGGAGAATGCTGAAGAATACAATGACAATCTTCAAGAAGAAGTGCACCGCCTGAACAACCAGCTAAATCCTCTGTTGCCTCGAAATATCAACGCAGATGATGACATGGGTTCGGGAATCTTCATGGCTGAAAATGATGATGAAGTGGAGGTCAATGGGCCCCAAGATGCCGCACCAGAAGAAGCACCAGAAGAAGCACCAGAAGAAGAAGAAGAAGAAGATGAGGAGTTAGAGCCTGTTGGCGATGAGGACGGCGAGGAGATCCTGACACTGACTCTGAGGACGATGCTTAGAGTAGTTATCACGTACCTATGATCTAGGATTGTCTTTTGTGCCCTCCCTGTGTTGGAGTGAGGCTTTGTAATAACTTGACTTTTGGGATGTAAGGTCAAACCCTATGTTTCCTAGATGTTATTTGAATCTGTTAATTTCGATCACAATTGGATGTCTTATTGCGTGCGTTCGATGATGGTGTCACGATTAGCACCATTCAGTGCCGCGACGAAACCGAGGGCCTCCTATGGCGTGCGACATAAGGTTGTGCTGCTTGGCACGCGCTGGTATCGAGGTGGCTAGTCATGATCCACCATGGAATTCTACCGTTGAGAAGTCTCTTTGTGGTCAGTTTGAAGTAGCCTTTCTCAGTCAACTAAAAATTTTAAGATCGAATCCAAGTACCGGGCGAAAGGTCAAAAATCACGTAGATATTAACGTAAACGGTTCAGTATCTGCTGTGCTCCTTGTGAGTGAGACTTTATCAAAGTACATCTTGTTGGATTCCCTCGCATGATTGCGCCAATTGATCCTCTTGAATGGATTGTACGGTTGTGATGAATTATTGTGCCATGAGTATTTTGAGAAGTCTATTTCATGAAGTCAGTTTGACATATTTACAATAATTCATCTACAAATTTCCCACATCGTCAGTGCTCATTGGCTATGCATTTTGCAGATGTCGTACAATCTCCGTCGGGGTCATGGCAATGAGGATGAGGAACAGCCACCCCCTCCACCACCACCTACCCCGGCTGAGCTGATGCAGACCGTGGTCGAAGGGCAGCGCATGCTGGCAGATGCTATGCGCCAGCTTGCCAACCGGGAGGCTCGTCATGGCCGCTAGGGCCCAGAACCCAATCAGTATAGTGATTTCAAGGACTTTCTTGATACTAAGCCCCCGCTCTTTAAGGAGGCGGAGGAACCACTGCAAGCCGATGAGTGGTTGAACACTATTGAACAAAAGTTTCGTCTGCTTCGCTTGACCGATGAGCTAAAAACTGAATATGCTTCTCACCAACTACATGGTCCAGCGGGTATTTGGTGGAGCCACTATCGTTCCACACTGCCTGCAAATGTCCCGATTGCTTGGGACCAGTTCAAGGCCGTATTCCGTGGGAACTATATTCCTCCAGGTCTTATGGCTATCAAGCACACAGAATTTATAAGGCTGTCGCAGGGAAATAAAAGCTTGACTGAATATCTGCATTCTTTCAACAACCTGGCAAGGTATGCCACAGAGTTTGTGGATACCGATGCCAAGAAAATTGCTAGCTTTAAAAGAGGCCTCGGCCCAAAGCTGATGAAGACTATGGGCACTAGTAAGTGCACTACCTTCAATGAATTTATCAGTGATGCTCTGACTCAAGAGAACAATAACTCTATCTATGCTGCTTCTAAGAGCCGCAAGAGGGCACTTGAGGCAGGTGCTTCACAGTCTCGAGCTCCAACTGCCTCGAGGGCTCCTTCTCGCCCTCCTGCCACAAGTGCTAAGTTCCGTCCTCCGCAAAAGAAGGCGCCAGTGAAGACTAGATTTCACAAGGCATATACAGTGGCTCTGCCAAAGAGTAATTCAGACCAAGGCAGCTCCAGTGTCCCTCCTAGTAACATGCCTTGCTGGAACTACAACAAGCCAGGCCATTGGTCCAGGAACTGTCCTTACCCTAAGAAGAATGTTAACCAAGGTGGCCGTCAAGGGCACGCTCATTATAACAGTATTGAGGAAATCCCATCTGGTGAGGTTGTCACTGCTGGTAAGTTCCTAGTTGACCAACACCCTGTAGTGGTACTTTTTGATTCAAGTGCTTCGCATTCCTTTATCAGTCCTAAGTTTGCATCAGAGTTTGCACACAAATTGCATACTGTTGAAGGTGGGGGTTATTGTATTAGCGTAGCAAGTGGGAATATTTCCACAAATAAAGTAGTGGGGAATCTTGAGCTTGAGATAGAAGGGCGAAAGTACTCGCTTGCCTTAGTGGTTTTGCCGGGCTTAGGCATAGATGTTATTTTGGGCATGAATTGGATGAGTCAGAATGGGGTACTCATTGATACATCCACTCGGGTAGTTATGCTCAGAGATCCTACAGATCAAAAGGGTTTTCTGGTACAACTTCCCAGAAAAGTTGATTTGTCTGGGGAAGTTCATGCTGTGCAAGCAAAGGCGTTGGCCGAAATCCCAGTAGTAAATGAGTTTCCGGACGTTTTTCCCGATGATTTGCCGGGGCTCCCTCCGGATCGAGATGTGGAATTTAAAATTGAATTGTTGCCTGGCACGGCTCCCATCTCTAGGAGACCTTATAGGATGCCCCGAATGAGTTAGCTAAACTTAAGGTGCAATTGAACGAACTTTTGAAGAAGGGGTTGATTCATCCCAGTTCGTCGCCGTGGGGATGTCCTGCTATATTTGTAAAGAAGAAGGATCAGTCCTTGCAAATGTGCGTAGATTATAGACCTCTCAATGCAGTCACTATCAAAAATAAGTACCCTCTACCGCGCATCGACATCTTGTTCGATCAGTTGTCTAAAGCTAAAGTCTTCTCCAAGATTGATCTAAGATCTGGCTATCATCAAATTAAAATTCGTCCGGAAGATGTTCCAAAAACCGCCTTCTCTACCAGATACGGTCTTTATGAGTATCTTGTTATGTCTTTCGGCTTGACCAACGCCCCCGCACACTTTATGTACTTGATGAATTCGGTGTTTATGCCCGAATTGGACAAGTTTGTGGTGGTATTTATTGATGACATCCTGATATATTCTATAAATGAGGAAGATCATGCTGAACATCTGCGTATAGTCCTCACAAGACTGTGTGAACATCAACTATATGCAAAGTTCAGTAAGTGCGAATTCTGGCTTCGAGAAGTACCTTTCCTTGGGCATGTGTTATCCGATAGAGGAATTATGGTGGACCCCGCCAAGGTACAAGAAGTACTGAACTGGAAGGCTCCTATCTCAGTTCACGAGGTCCGGAGTTTCCTTGGTTTGGCTGGCTATTATCGTCGCTTCATCCCGGATTTCTCCAAAATAGCCAAGCTAATGACTCGGTTGCTACAAAAAGACACCAGGTTTGTCTGGACTCCTGAGTGTGATGCGGCTTTTCACCAACTGCGAACCCTCCTAACCTCAGCTCCGGTTTTGGCACAACCGGATATCGAGAAACCATTTGATGTTTATTGTGATGCCTCAGGCATAGGTTTGGGAGGTGTGTTGATGCAGGAAGGTCGGGTAATTGCATATACCTCTCGACAACTTCGGAAGCATGAGGTGAATTATCCAATGCATGACTTAGAACTCGCCGCAGTTGTTCATGCTTTGAAAGCCTGGCGGCACTACCTGTTGGGCAATGTTTGCAATATCTACACAGACCACAAAAGCCTCAAATACATCTTCACCCAACCCGAGTTAAATATGCGTCAAAGAAGGTGGCTCGAGTTGATTAAGGATTATAACCTTCAAGTGCACTATCATCCTAGCAAGGCAAATATGGTTGCGGATGCTTTAAGCCGTAAGTCTCATTGCAATTCCCTCGTTGAAACTGATTTTCATCGATCTCGCCTTCTACATCCAGCAGTCTTGTACAACATCACTGTCAGTTGTACTCTCAAAAGCAGAATTATTGAACTCCAAAAGACTGACACGGGTATATTCCACATCAAGCGTAAGATGAAAGAGCAAGAAACTACACAGTTCAGGGTAGATGAAGAGGGTGTACTATGGTTCAAGGATAGGTTAGTTGTGCCTAAGGATCGAGAGCTTAGAAATGATATTATGTCTGAAGCACACTCCTCTAAGTTGTCCATCCATCCTGTTAGCAATAAGATGTATTATGATTTGAAGCCATACTATTGGTGGACCAAGATGCGGAAAGAGATAGCTGCATATGTGGCTAGGTGTGACACCTGCTGTAGAGTTAAAGCTGTGCATATGAAAGCTGGGTTACTTCAACCACTTTCTATCCTAGGTTGGAAATGGGAAGAGATAAGTATGGATTTCATTGTCGGACTTCCTCCTACTGTCAAAAATCATAACTCCATCTGGGTAATTGTAGACCGCCTAACCAAGTCGGCTCACTTCATTCCTGTTCGAGTAGACTATCGTCCTACTGACTATGCTGAGTTGTATTTCAATCAGATAGTCCAGCTCCATGGGATACCTCATACTATCATATCTGACCGTGGTCCCCAGTTCACTGCTCGCTTTTGGGAGCACTAGCATCACCTTCTGGGAACCAAGTTAGTGAGAAGCTCTGCTTATCACCCCCAGACGTCAGGTCAGACGGAGCGGGTTAACCAAATCTTGGAAGATCTGTTGCGGGCATGTGTAATATCATCCAAGGGTTCTTGGGAAAAATGGTTACCTCTAGCCGAATTCTCGTACAATAATAGTTATCAAGAGAGTATTAAGATGGCCCCATTCGAAGCTTTGTACGGTCGTAAGTGTAGAACTCCACTAAACTGGGTAGAAGTTGGTGAAAGAAGGTTTTATGGTATTGATTTTGTTCAGGAAGCTGAGGAGCAAGTCCGTACCATCCAAAAACATATGGCTGCAGCCCAAGCTAGATAGAAAAGTTATGCTGATCGTCGTAGAAAACCACTCGAGTTTGAAGTTGGAGACTTCGTTTATCTGAAAGTTTCTCCAATGAAGAGTGTCCAACGTTTTGGTGTTAAGCGGAAACTTGCGCCAAGATACGTGGGTCCTTTCCAAATCATAGGCAAGAGTGGAGCTATTGCGTACAAAATCCAGTTACCTCCTGAAATGAGTGCCATATTCAACGTCTTCCATGTATCTCAGCTCAAAAAGTGCCTTCGAGTTCCTGAGGAAAGAGTCCCGTTAGGAGATATCAGGCTTGAGTCTGATTTAACTTACGAAGAAAAGCCAGTCCGAGTGATCGATACTCAGGAACGAGTGACTAGAAGCAAAGGGGTTAAGTGGTATAAAGTAATGTGGAGTAATCAGGGTAGTGAAAGTGACGCTACATGGGAACGGGAAGACTATTTGCGGGATGGTTATAAGGAATTCTATGAAAAATGGTACGCTTTCCAAATCTCGGGACGAGATTTTTATAAGGGGGGAAGGCTGTAACACCTCAGGTGTTTAGCTCCATAATTGCATTGCATTTGCATGAGCATAAGCATGCATCATTTCATGTCATTTTATGTGATTGCAACTAATGTGGTTGTTTTTAGAATTTTGTTTGACTCACATCATGTGACACTAGGGAGTTGGTGTAACTAAAGGGTAGAGTAGCTAATTACATCTCATAACACCTTAGTTATACTTAGGGTCACTCATGGAGCAAGGTTCATGTTGACCAAAGTGACCAAATTGCCCTCCTAAGTGTTGTTTCCATGCTAATTAGTGAAGTCATGTAAACTGAACCCTCAGAATCACTAGCTTAGAAGCAAAACCAGTTCAAGTCCATATTAACAAAGTTGTAGTAAAAATTGTAAGCTTCAACTTTGTCAATTAGCTCAATTCATGATTCAGTCCCTAAGCCGGCCAAATTTCCACTTTTCTGTGCTGCTGATTTTCTGTTGTTTCACAAAAACAGATTTTGTTCCTGGCTCTGTAAATCCCAAAACATGACGATTCAGGTTTAGCTCATATTGACAAAGTTGTAGAGAATTTCATGAGCTACAACTTTGTTAATTAGCTCATCTCGTGATTCGGGCTGGTTTTAGAGCTACAGGGCTTGAAAGCTGCTGCTGTTCGGGGGTGGTCAATGTTGCAAATGTTGCAACGTGGTGTTGCCAATGTTGCAGTTCAGATCGGGCAGGGGGGGAAGTGGCCGACCGGCCTCAGACCGCGACCGCCGCGTGGGCGCGCAGTGGCGACCGTACGTCGGCCGTGGCCCCACCGGTCAGGTCCGAGCGGGCTTCTTGAACGCCACGACGCGGCCTCCGCCTCACTCCCGCCTTGTCTCTCTCTCTCGCCCTGTGCTCGCCGAGTGGAAAGAACCGAGCCGCCTGCGGTGCCGCGCGCTCCGCCGCCGCCGTGTGCGCTCACCGTCGCACCACCGGCCAATACACCACGCCCACAGCTCCGCCACCACCTCCCGAACCTCGTCGAACCCTCCTTTGGAGCAACCAAGCAGGGTAAGGGCGCATTGCCGGCTTTTCCCCCGTTCGGAGCTCACCGGCGCACCGCCGCCTGCGGTGCTTGTACTCGGCCATGCTCCTCCACCTTGCCTCGGTCCTCAATAGAAATCTCATTAGGTCCGCCTTGGCTCTAGGAAGCGAATGCGCACCTCCGGTGACCACTTGGTGCTCGGAGCTCACCACCGCACCACCATGCGCCATCACCGGGCCACCGTCGCCATGGCCGTCGTAGCTAGGTTGGGATAGGGTCAGCCAAGCTAGGTTTGGTCGATGCGGAAAATCACGGGGAATCCGTTGGTGCTCATCCCGTCGCCGGAGGCGCCGTCGTCGGCGAGCTAGAGCTCGCCGGAGTCGCGGCCGTCTCCTCCCCTCCGCTCTTCTCTCTATGGCCTACGGGCCCGCGCTGTCAGCCCCACGCGCGCGCGCGGGAGCCGTAGCAGGCCGCGCGCGAGAGCGGGCCACGCCGCGAGTCGTGGGCCGCGTCTTTTCCGGGCCGGCCCAGTAACAAATCCGATTTATTTTATTTTTATTTATTCTGTCACAGTTTTGGTTAAGTTTTGGAAAATGTAGGTCTAGGGTTTTACTTGCCCAAAAATTATGAGATAAATTTTGTTGGGATCTACAGGTTGTGTAGTATTTTAGAAAAATATGAATTGGTTATGTGATGTTTAGTTTCCGGGATATTTAAATAGGTCTTTGAAATGTGTTTTAAATCACATGCAAACTTGTTTAAATCATATCTTGAGTTTCAGTGTTCCAAAAATTATGAAATTTGGTGGGTAGGCTAACTCATACTTGCTCTAGCTTTGATAAAAATTTGGGCAGTAGTGCTTAAGTACTTTTCAAGTTATAATGCTATCTTGTTATTTTAGGAAATACTTAAATGAATTTTAGTAATTTTTCTACATGTGCAATGTTCTTATAACTTTTTGGAGAATGTCTTGGTACCCTAGAGTGTCTAAGAAAATTAGGAAATCTGTTGTTTGACACTTTTTACTATGCTTTGTTATTTATACAAAAATCAGCCTTTTGGCTTGTAAATTTTGTTTGGGGAGTTTCTGTAAATAAATTTAGTTAAAATTTTTACAGTGGTATCTTTTTGGTTCATAGAGTCTCCTGTAATTTTTGTAGAATTTTAGGAGTAGTTTACATATATGTTTAAAATTCCACTTAATTACTTAAGTAAATTAAGAAATGAGTTTAAATAAATATTTTAGGGGGGTCAACCGTACTTTCTGGTGTTTTTGTGACCTATGTGAACTTTTGGTAATATTAGTTTGGTCTTATGGGATGTTTGCCACATAAATAAATAATTAATCTTTGCAATTCTAGGTTTTCTGGACAGCTGGTAGTATTTCTAGGTTTGACCTTTGATAAAGGTGTTTGCTGGAAAACTTGCAAATACCAAAGTTGTAGTAAACTTGATAATTTAGCTTGTGTCAAAATTTGGGAGCATTTGGCTTAGTAGTTTGGGAGTTGTTGCTGTTTTAAGTGACAGTCCAGAATTGGCTGCTCTCTGTTTGGAGAGGACAGATTCTGGAACTTTGGAATTTCGACTAGGTAAACTTTGGAATCAAGTGTTGTGGTCTGAAAATATTTTGTGGTGCATTTCATAAGCTTTTCAGATTGTCTTAGATCATATCTTTTGGAGTTGGGAATCTCTAGTTATGTTAGAATCTTTGAGCTGCTGTCCAGAATGTCTTACTGTTGTATTTTGGTGTTGGATGTGGTAACCTAAGTAATGCTACTCTTGTAATTGTTAGGTGCTAGGGCCTTAACCGAAGAAGAACATCTATATCTTAGGTTGGGTAGATTAGGTAAGTACTTCTCCACCGGAGAAGAGATTTGCATGTATTGATGAAGTGACTTGAATAGAGTATTTTATTTCTGAAATGCATTTCATTCCGAGCATGTTTCATCCATTATGCATCCATAATATTTATTGTGCACTCATGCAATAGGTGTTCTGGAGGGGGGTAACTCTCCTCGAATTCGAGCCTGTGATTCCGGAGGAAGTCCAGGACCAGCCGGAGCAGCTAGAGGAACCAACCGGCGGAGAAGTTCCCGCAGAAGACTTGCCTGAGTGTCCTGACCACCAGCCCTCGACCTTTCTGAAAGGCAAGCCCCGGTGCATGTTGAACCTACTGATTTATAAATTAATCTTGAGTACTTTTAATTGTTTACTGCATTAAGCTGTAGGAGTTATATGAAAACACTTGTTGCATTATACCTGTCCTTGTCCAGATATCGTACTTAATCCTATATTAGCTTTAGGCACGTGTCAATGCTTAGCCTGCTTAGTACGGTAGAAGTCGGGTGATTTCCGGTCATCCGCGAGATGTAGGAAGGAGTCACGAGTGACTTTATGGCTATCGTGGGTGGAAACATGCTTAAAAATGAAATTGAGACCGGGCGGGAGTTCGATAGTACAGCCGCAAGACACTTCACGTCTTGGGTGTGGAGCTATGGCCGTCTGAGTCGTTTAAGGACCGATTTGCTGTACGTCCTTGAGTCATGTTGAACGCAGTCTAACACTTAGTTGGCCGGATAAGTCGTTCCGACCGCGAAGCCGAGTAATGTGATTCAGACCGGGAATCGAATGGTAGGTTGCTTCTTGGAGGAGAGAAATGATGTGCTTGGAGACATTAGCATGAGACCAAGGGGGGTTAGAGTCCCTATCACCTGGCAGAGTGTCGCCCTTAGGGTCGCGACATCATTCGGACCCGTGATTCCTGAATTATATGAAAAGGTGGCTTGTGCGACCCTGGCAGGGGCCTACGCGGTGAGTGTTAGAAATACCCCTCTAGCTGGATAGGAATTCGATTCGAATCGCCGTCGCTCCCGGTTAGTGAGCACTTGACTTGAGCAGCGGCAACGTAGATCTCATTAAATGAACCGGTGGTTAAGGGAATGATACAATGTTGCCACAATTCATACCTGCCGTGGATATAATAATGATAATTGTTTGATTATAATCAAGTGCATGCTTAGTACAGGTGCTAAGATAGATGACAGGTAAATGCTAAAAATAAATGCTAGTACAGGTTAAAAGAGTTTAAATTACTTGTGCTTTTCCGCAAAAAGGTAATGTCAGCTAGCTCCAATTATGAAAGCCTTGCATAATCCTTGGTGTCATCTTATTTCTGGTTTTCGACGGGTAAGTCTAGCTGAGTACATTCCAGTACTCAGGGTTTATTCCCTCCTGTTGCAGATGATATGTTCTACCAAGGCTTCTGCAAAAATTGTCTCCACCCTGCGGGTGACGAAGACTAGATCACTAGGGCGTGATCATCTTTTACGTACTTTCCTGATGCTTTTGCGGGTTGTTGATCAACAAGACTGGCAGTAGTTAAACAACTGGTGTGTGTATGCTTCCGCTACTTTTATAAACTTGGTTTGTAATAATTATGACTCCGTGTGTGTAAACTTATTTCAGAACTACTTGTGAAATGTAACGTATGATGTTGTATGTTGAATGATGCGATCTTGGTTGTAAGCAAGTTGGTTTGAAATCCTTCGTGGTTTCGATTGACTACCGGGATTATATGGGCTCAAGTTCGAAAATTTGAGTGCTTCGGTGCTTGTTTTTGTACTTGTGCTCTTATAATTTGGTCAGGTCTGTTACAGAGGTGGTATTCCTAACTCTCACCCATGACTTCCCCCGTCGGGTTGCATTAGGTCACCTTTGGGACAACTCAGGAACCAACTTCACGGGTTCGGTCAGCGCCAACACTCTCAGGGATTACCCTTCTGCCAGGACTATTATGACTTTTAAATCACCTGCCCTTGGACTCATACCTACGGCTCCCTTCCGAGGTGCACTTTATACTTGCTGACTCCCGGCCTGAGTTGAGCTACTTAGATTCACTGTCAAGCACTCAGGCCCGCCCAGCTAAGAGAGAGGCATGCGTTCAAAATGATAAGAGGACGTACAGTGAATCGGTCCCTAACCGACACAGATGGGGATAGATCCACACCCAAGACCTTCATGCCTTGTTGCTTCACTATCATCATCCCATCCGGTCTCATTTCATTTCATTAACAAATGGTTCTTTTCCACGATAGCAAATATAGCCAACCGTGCCATATATAAATATCCCTACAGCTCGCAGGTGACAGAAAATCACCTGACTTCTACCGCTTAAAGCAGGGCTAAGCATCTACTCAATCCTGAACTAATAGGATTCATGGTATACTTTCTAGACAAGGATGGGATATCAATGCAGCAAGTGTTTTCATTCAACACCAATAACTTAATGCATCAATATATATAACATAATACTTAATTGCATTTCAGAAATTAGGAGGCTTATAATGCTTCGGGGCTTGCCTGGGATTCGACACAAGTAAGTTTAGTTAGCTTACACTGTCTTGGTGACACCTCCACTTCAAGCATGCACTCCAAGGTCCTTCCATCTTCAGGATGGATCCACCAACACCATCTTTGGGTTCAACTCCACATCATGTCCTTCACGTGGTGCATCTAGCATACCTAGATGAGATGCAAGATGCAAGTGTATGAACACATGAAAGACAAACATGAAAGTGCAATAGACAATGCATTACTACAGTAAGACGAACATGAGGTTACACTAAACACACATAAGCACTTCACATTGCTTAATTAAACATCACACAACCTATCATGCTAAGATAGCAAGGAAAGCAATACCAAACATGACACAAGATTTACAAAGTCTCAGGTGTACTAACTTAATCACCAAGGACATGAATCACACTTAGCAACATGCAAGCAAAGTAACCGAGCATTCATGTATTTTCAGCAATTCTGGACATACATGCAGTAGCTAAGTAAATCAATCATATCTGGAGTTCTACAAATCCAAATAACTTTTAAGAAGACATTATGGAAAGCTTATGAAATTCTCTACATTTCATTTATAAATATCACAGCATGATTCCAAATTTTACCAGGTCAAAATAGCATAAGAATAGAATCAGATTTTCACAAAACTGAGAGCAATCAAAACTGAACCAAACTTGGAACAGCTGTAACTCCTAAACTACTTGGTCAAATGCCACCAAATTTTAACAACAGCTAGATACATGAGTTATCTACAACTTTTGTATACACAAGTTTTACAACAAAGTACATTATCATGAAGAACTTTGCTAAATTCCCAGATCTGTGCATAAACCACACTTGCAAGAAAATAAATATTAACTTATGTTGCAAACACATAATTGGACAAAACTAACTTTACCAACATGTCACACATGACTAATGAACACCAGAAAATATAGTGTCCATTACTAAATAAATTCTTTTAAGACATTTCTTAATTTATTTAGATAATTAAGTGGAATTATGAACACATATCAAAAGTGCACAATAAATTCTACCAAAATTACAGTGGCCTACATATGCTCCCAATAGTATACTATACAAATTTCATACCATTTAGTAAGCAGAGCAACCTCTATAAAAAAGACAAATTGCTATTGCAAGAAATCATGTGAGAGCAAGATACACTAATAACTCACTCATACAGCAACCAAAATTCATGAAATTTTTACCACACATCAAACATCACATGAGTAGCATGCCACAAAAATTTCACTTCATTTGGAGCCCTATATATACAGTTATGAAAAATAACAGATTCTACTATAATTAAAAACCTAGTTGCATAAATTGATTTTTACAACTAAAACTTTAAACTAAAACATGCAATGTTATAGATCTACTGCATATAAAATTTCACAAGGATTCCAAAAGTCCTCATTTTCTATTTTACGATTTTTCTACCATTTACTATGTATTTTCGAAGTTCAGCCATTTAAATGCAATAATAATTTCGAGAAAGAAAAAAAGAAAACATTTTTACAAAGTGAACACATGACTTCACTAAAATTAACCAAGCCCATATTTGTAAACTACTCTCTCTAGCTCTTTTGCATCTGGACCCAACGAAAAGCTTCACCCTCCAATTTTTGTCCTTCTCCTTCCTCTCACGACGCACGTTGGAGCCAGGGGATGCCAAGAAGGACCGGCAGTCGGTCGGTTGTTGGCTAGCAACGGCGGTGAAGGGCATGCCAACTCTGACTGTGAGCAGCTGGGGCTGCGCCTTGCCCTAGTCTTGTTCGGTTGCAGCCCGTGACCTTCGGGCCACGCGAGCTCACAGTGGACGCGGAGCGCGGCTTCAGCGGTGAGACAGTCCCGGCGACCGAGAAGGCCGAGGAAAGCGGCGCGAGGTAGGGAGCAGGTGCCACGGCTGGGATGGGAAGAGGAGGAGGGACCGATAGTAGCTGCGAGGCCCTAGCCCGCCTCGGCCAGGGCGAGCGAAGGGAGTGAAAGAGAGGGAGCGAGAGAGAATGGAGAGAAGCGAGAGGGCATCGGCTTCTTCAACTTGGCACGATGACGCGTGGGCGCAAGGTGTCGAGCAGCGGGCTCCTCGAGGACCACGTGGTGTTGGGTGCCTGCCCATGGTCGGCCATGACATCCCCTACCCAATCCAAAAATTGCAAGAGCTTGACAATTCTACCCCAAAACTACAACTGAAACTCCATTTTCTCTCCTCTATATCTCTCAAACCGATTCATTATTTGATCAACCGATTTCATCGTTGCATAGAGCTACAAGGGTACTCCAACTTTGGTTAAAGGATCAAGGTATAATTTGGCATGGTTAGAGAGATACAAAGCTCAAAAGTAGGGTACCCGAAATTGAATCCTGCAGTTCAGTTTCACACCGACTGAAACTGCATTATTCGTCCATCTCCATCTCCCAAACCAAATAAGGAAAAGCTAAACCAATGTCATAGTGTTGTAGAGCTATGTGAGGACAACAACTTTGTTTAAAGAAGTTTGGCCAAATTCGATATGGTTTGCAAACTAAACTTCACCAAAAATAGGTACATGAAAAATGGAAATCACGAAGTTCAGTCATTCCAGACTTCACCGATTTTTGGAGCTTCAAAACAGCATTGAGTTCAATCTTTGAGCCTCGATTTGACTTGCTTCCAAGCTGATTCAGGGTATACTCCAAAAACAAAGTTTGTTCTATGTAACATGGACTACAACTTTTATTTAAGGTCCAATATCAAAACTAGTATATAACCTATAGTTCTACTTTGATCAAAGTAGCATCACAATAAAAGCTTAAATCATTTTTGATGCATTGGAGTATTTTCTTGGCATTTTCTCAACATGAACCTTTTATAACTTTTGTTGTAGAGTTCATCTAGAGTCATTTGGGCAAGGTTGCAAGGTTTGGTTGATGGTCCATAATTCCCTTCACTTAATGGTGCACTTCCAACACTTGGTAAAGTCATTGAAACAAAGACACATGACTTATCATTTCATGTGACTTTTTGATTCCAAACTCTATGAAACTTTTCTAGGGATCACTATAGATAGAGAGTGATGTGAGACACATGAAAGAAGTGACATCAACACTCACTTGCATTACCAAGCATGAGCATCTAACATACACACATTGAAACACAAATAACAAGGGTATGTTGCATATGTTTTAAGAAGATGTTGTAGATGTTTCAAAGCACATTCCATATATGTATGTTTCACATGTTGCACTAGTATGTTTCATATGTTTCACTAGTATGTTTCATATGTTTCATGCTCATATATGAACGAATGATGCTTAGGCTCATGCAATGCAAGTGCCAAAATGCAAGCCTAACACCTGGGGTGTTACAGTAAGTCCCTTCTCAGTTTTCTTTCTTGGCCGACCCTTCATCGTCGTTCAATCCTAAGGGCCAAAATTTGTAGCCCGGCCTCTTCATCCGGACCTCCCGCACAGCGCTGCGGAGGATGCTGCCATAAGGGAGGCGAACCGCGTCACGGCCGAGAGGCAGAAGAAAAGGAAGGACAACGAGAAGAAGAAGGCACAGAGGAGGCAAGCGAGGCTGGGCTGAGGAAAGCGGCGCCAAGGGTCAGAGGAGGAAGAGGATGAGGAAGAGGAAGAAGAGGAGGAGCAGGAGGAGGGAGCCTGCGGCCCCGTGTCACCCATTCCATGGGGAGGACCTAGCGGGCGGTGGTGCTTCCTTGGGAGGACCCTTCCCGTATCACGTCGGGGAGGATACACCCCTGGAGTCGATAGAGGCGGGTCACTCCGTGCCGTCTGTGCCCTCCGAGCAGAGGGAAGGCTCGAAGCAGCCATGCGCCAATGAGGCGCAGCCAGGGTCAGGCGAGCCGACCTTGAAACATCCTCGTCCAGTGGCACTGAGGTGAGTCAGGAGCTTTTCCACTCCTTCACCTCGTTTGGATTTTGTCATAAGCTAATTGTCTTGCCCCTTGTAGCGTTGGTGGGCGCGGGACCCCCCTGTAGCTTGAACTATGGAAGACCCTCATTCTTCAGTCAAGACGCTAGGGGTGGGCTAGTGCCGCATTGAGTGAGAGCAGCATTAGGACGACCACAGCATCTACTGGGGGAGTTCTGCTAGCGGTGACGGTGGCATCTGCGGAGGGGCAGACGAAGGAGGGTGCACACGAGACGCCCACAAGAGAGGTGGCGCGGTCAGGCATGGCTGCGACACCGTGGGCAAAGGCAGCGGTGCCTGGGGCGGACCAATCACAACCAGGCACGACCGCTACGCTGCAAGTGCAAACGGCGCAAATGGGGCCATCACTTGTGCAGACGGAGATGGCTGCGCCCGTGACGGACATGGCGCAGCCAGATACGACCGCGTCATTATCGATGGGGTTGGGACAGCTAGGGAAGAACGCGACTAAGGCATCCTCAGTAATCGTGGTGATGGGATGGACCATCGCGTCTACGTCGTCTGCCCTTCCTACCACCAAAGGGCCCATCCCCGAGGAGGTGGTGCCAATGGAGGGGTCAGCACCGCTCGGGGTCAATGCAGCATCGTCCTGGGCTCTGGTTCATGCAGGCGGCGATCTACACATGTCGGAGGGGCCTGCCCTCCGGTGGGCCAATCAACGGAACCTGGGGGTGACGCTCTTCACCCTCAATGACACTGCGGAGGGGAAGGACTAGGAGAAGGTCAAGATTGGGGTTGAGCTCGTGGCCTGCGCCCTGAATACGGCACTAGGGGCGTTGTGTGATGTCGTCGACCCAATTGGCCAGGTACGACATGTCCGCGCTTCCCGTCTTGATTTTCCCCTTTTTCACGCTTCTAACTCATGTTATCTGCAGTCTCTTATGTCTTGCAGTCATGAGAAGTCCTAGTTTCTTCGCCAGCAGAAGGACGCCTGGGACTACCTTACCGAGGGGAGCAGTTGCGTGGATGGCTGACCGACCAACTCGATGCCGCTCATCAAAAGGTGGCCGAGCTTACCCCCATCGCTGGGGAGGTGGCCAGCCTCTTGATTAGGGAGGCAAATGCTCATCGGGACACAGACGAGGCCAAGGAGATGCTCGCAGCCCTGGACAAGAGGGCATGCCTGGACGCTACGGAGACTGAGCAGCTGTGAAAGGAGCAGGACGAGTTGCTCCAAACGTCAGTGGGGCTCCGGCAGGAGCATGACGATGCCCTTTGGCGGATCAGTGACCTCCTGGGTGAGGTAGAGAAGGAGAGAGAGTCAAAAACCAAGGCTAAGAATGTGTCTACCGGGCTCGCTGTGCAGGTTAGTCAGCATTGGGCAAGGATTCAGACCCTGGAGGCCGAGGTGGTCCAGCAGCGTGAGGAGGTGCGCAAACTCCAGAACCAAGTGAACGGTGACACCCTAGTTTGCCTCGTTGACCTTCTTCCTAGGATCCACCACTTGGTGTTTTGACGTAGTTGCTGTGCGGTTTGCATAGGTCTTGATGACAAGCTTGCGGCGGAGGTGGTGAAGAGCCACGGCCTAGAGAAAGAGCTCTCCAAAGTGAAGGGCTCTCTCCAGAAGGAGAGCGATGAGCACGATGACTTGTGAGTTGCCTTCAGGCTGGTCTATGATGACCTTGAGGTGATCTCGTTGGAGGAAATGAGCTCGCTTGCGGTTCGCTCTCTTCAGATCATGGAACGAGCGTAGGAGATCATGAGGCACGTGGTCCGCTTTGGTGTTCAACAGGCATTCACGATCACCCACTCTCACTACGAGAACATCAATCTGGGGGTAATGGGTCAGGGCTTCGCGCCTGGCTATGAAGACCACAAGCTAGATGAGATCGAGGAGGTGGCATCCGATCCTGCATGAGAATTAGCCGATAAGATAGAGGGCGAAGTTGTCCCCCGAAGGGGTTAGTTTATTTAGATAAAGTGGGCCGCGGTGCCCAAAAACTCGTAACAAACAAGTGTTTTGTTTTGAGTTTGACCGAGCAAACTTTTAGCTTTTGTCATTTAAACACTTGTCCTTTTTAATGTAAAAAGGTTGGCACAATCCGATCCCTTCTAATGCCAAGTTTAGAAAGTTCGAGGCATGGGTGACAAACTCCGACCACACTAGTGAGCAAAGGTACCATAGCCGCCAGAGCATAGGCCTTTCACAGTTCGACCAGCTTTACTCAGGGTCTGTTCTCATGATTCTTACTGTCGGGTACCTAAATTAGGGGTACCCAAAACCAACGATTAAAAGGAGTAAACCCCTGAGGAATCCATGCCCTAAAACCTCTAAAAATCAAATCAAGGCTCCATCTACATGGATGCACCAAGCTCGGTCCACATCTGCGTGGCCACACCGGGCACCCTTGACTGTGTTCTGACTCGCACGAGGCCCGCTCGATGGGAAGTGAAACGGTCCTGCATTCCATGAAGAGAATGCCACAGATTTGAAGTGTAATAGATGAACGAGTTCATGCCATTACCCAAATCTCAGTCGAATAACAGAGTCATACATGATTATCAGAGTACAAATAGAAGGTTTACATTAATTATTATTATCGCCACGTTGGGCAGAACATGTTCACACACAACATCTAGAACAACATCTCATAGACAGTAGTGGAAACTAGGACTCCTCGCACCAAGCTTGAGCGTAGGGCGAACCCCTACTCCTCCCAGTTGTCCTCCTCGTCGTACTCGGGCTCCCAGCCTGCCAAAAATCTATCAGTACACTTGGTACTGGCCACGCATCTCCCATTCTATGATGCAAGCTTTGTGGAACTAGATGCAAAGGGGGGGTAAGAAAAGACCTATCTTTGGCTATGGTTTCCTATGCGAGTAATCAATATATTAATAATATAAGTTTGTCAAATTTTAACCCATCTCATTCACACATGTTATCCCATCCCAACACATATCTCATCACCACATCACATCTCATCTCACTCTCTCATTGGCATGGGCGACTCCCTCTCGCCCATGTCTCAACGGCTAAGGCCGGAACACATACTGAAATCCCAGGGAAGGTAGTAGGACTCCTCTCAACTAGTCAAGTGAAGCTGTACTTAGGAAAGGTCTATAGCCGAAAGATTCGACATATGTATCGATCGATCAACCAGAAACTCTGCAGAGGTTTACACATCCCACAAGATAGCTATCCTCGACGATGCCTCATCTAAGCTGAATCTGGACTGCCTATTGACTAGAAACGGTACCACCCTATCACTCAGAACTGGGGCCGTGTCGGAGTACCACTAACATGCTGAGACTATGAGACGTAGTACTTGGCCCCTGAGTGCTACGCTATCTTGGAAGGGTGTGGGCCCTCGTGCTCGTACCTCCCTACACTATCCGCTAACCTCTCAATAGTAGTGGCACCGCACCAGCAAGTCGAACGTCTGTCTCCTCCCCACAGAAGCGAGTGGGTGTGCAAGGATTCCTAAGACCCGGTCCATAGGTGTGTCAGTCCTTAGGGTGACTAAGCAGGACATCTTCACAAGGGAAAACCGTTTCCCACTCAACGGAACATCCAGCACCCCGTGCCATCATAGCACCTCCCATCCCGGGGCTTCATCCCACGAAGACACTCCACCCCGGGACCTCTCCCTGTCACATGTACCTGCCACAGGCACTTCACATGGTGAACGCCCAGGTAGCATCCTCTGGCAAGACTTGTCCTCCCGGCTCGTCGTAGATCCTGCTCGGTCGACTCGACCCTCACCACACACCCAAGACTCACGCCAAGATCTCCCCAGGTTCATTATCAGGTTATTATTAGGTTTATGGCACCTCGTGCCTTATCTCATACGCCTCTCACTCACCAGCATCACATCACAGATATAATGCGAGTAAGAGTAAGGCAGTAAGTAATGAGTGATAAAGCAGCATCTAGTCTAACAGCAGGGTGAGCAGGTGTAAGGTTGCAACAAGGTAAGTGGCTCAAAAAGCAGTAAACTACCATGCAACCCATCAGTAATATTATGGCATAAAAGTAAAGCACTAGCACTTCTAAGTATTTGCATTGCGTCATAGGATCTACGAATGGGTGGGGTGTGGCACCTGGCAGGTCGTCACCCAAGTCGTCGGTGTAGTTAGGGTCGAACTCCTCAGTCGGTGGCTCCTCTGGATCTGTTAAACGTAACATATAGCCGCGTTAGCAGCTCCTATAGAGGTGCACAAAGAAGCAACTAAAAATCAAAAGATCCAAATGCACTCGAACATAGGCCTATGACGTAGAGCTCATTTTTAGAAAAAATTTGGACTCTGGTTTGGCATTTTTCTGACCTAGTATGAATTAATTATGAATTTTCAAGGATTAATACATTTATAGAAAAAGAAAATGGGTTGGATAAACAGGGGCTTGACACGTGGTGCTCGCTGGTTGTCCAGGCTGGTTGAGTCAATGACAGGTGGGGCTTGGTCAACGGTCAACGTTGACCAGGCTTAGATTGGGCCTCGGCGGGCTTGGGCAGGGCTAGACTTGGGCCAGGTTGGGCTGATTCGGCCCGGACACATGTCAGCGTGTGGTGTAGCCACGTCGTGGGCTGGACTCAAACTGGGTTCTGGTTCACGTAGGTGTGGCTCATGGTGAACTCATGCCAAACGGTCCATGAGCCGCTAGCTCGGTCCACAGTGGACTCACTCCACCATTTCCTCCCTTCTCTCTGGTCCATGTGCACCAGGTGCACCGAGCGACCCGGTCGCTCTTCCCCTCCCATGTTTCCTTCTAATGGCAGCGCACCCGCCGGCGGCGTGCTCATACACCAAGGCGTTCCAGTGGCTTGGCGGGTTGGTGGGAAGGTCCTAGGGCTTCTGGCAGGGCTTTGAAGCGAGCATGACGGTGGGTTAAGGGCGACGGGTTGCGAACTCCAGCGGTCGGCACTGCCACCGTGGTGGCTCGGTGGTGCCACGGAACACGGTAACTCTGGCAAGGTGGGGTCGATCGAGCGCTCTGGGCTCTCTTCTCTTCTCCCTCTAGAGCGCAACGCATCTCCCCCGAAGGCGAGCACCCTGCGCTCCTACCCCTACCCCCTACCAGTCTAGGCTGACTAGAACAGCCTTGCCATGACCACGCTCTGGCCATGGCAGGCGTGCTCTGGGCATCACAGAACGGTGGCGTGCCCACATGTTTACGGCTTGGTGAGACCAGAGAGTGGCTCGGCGGGTGCACGCGCGGTCATGAAGGTCTACTCGATGCAGAAAGGCCTCGCCTTTGAACTCCCAATGCAACGACGGCGATGAGTGCGATGTGGGGACGGCGGTGAGTGGCACGGTTGGAGACTCACCGTGGTGGCGGAGGTGAAAGGGTGGCAGTGCAGTGCGAAAGGGGTCATGTCGAGTCGATGCTGTGTAGGAAGAGCCGCTGCGCCGGTGTAGTCGAACGGGGCGGCGTCCTCCGCTCCGATGACTCCGGCAGCGGCTCCGGCTCCTCGGCCTCCTCCCCTCTCCCTCCTTCTCCCCTTTCCCCCTCTCTTCTTCTTGGCTCGGTGGGTCACAGTGATGCCACAAGTGGTGGCAGGGTGAGGGAGAGGGCTAGGGCGCTGGGGCTTCGGCTTATATAGCCATGGCCGATCATGGCGCTACGGCGGATGGTGGTGGACGCAAGAGGGGTACGTGGAGGGCTGAGATGCACTAGGACTAGGGTCTGCGTGCTACGCATTCTCGAGCGGTTTCGCGTCCACTTTCGAGCACCGACGGAGGAAGGGGCGAGCGCCATGGCGTCAGCACCTTGGGGCCATAGTGGCAACGTCACCCAGTCAAGTTTGAATGGGAAAAAGGGAAGGGCGCGGCGTGGATCATTGGCGTGGCCTCCATCCGGTCGCTGGTGCGGTAGTTGGCGCGGGCGGACGACCGAAAGCAGCTCTGGCCGCCTCAGATTCCACTGCGGTGTCGGTGCTCTGCTTTTGGGCAAAGGCAGAGGAGTAGTTGAAGCTGAAGGAGATGACCGATAGGGTCCGCCTGGCAGTGACTGGAAGGGGGAGGTGACGGCAGTGCCATGTCGTGAAGCGGGGAAGGGCATTCGGCTCGTGTGGCTGGGCCACCAGTGAAGTTGGGCTAGCGCAAGGGCAGCGGGTCGGCTTGGTGAGTGGGGCAGCTGTTGGCTTGAAGGGCCAGGCCGGCTGTGGCGCTGGCACTGGCGGCTTGGCAGGCCAGCTCAACGGCTGGCGGGCTAAGTGCGATTGCAGCAGCAGGCACAGGGTAGGCCAGGGCGCACGGCTACTTGGGCTAAAAGCCCTTTTCTTTTTTTTTCTTCCCCCTTCCTAATGGCTTTTCTATTTCCTAAATCTAGATCTATTTACTCCAAGGCTTCTATGTGTGTGTATATATGTGTGCCAAGCACATATACACCCTTAGGGGGTAGTCTTCTAGGGTCTAGGGTGGTGGGGTCCACATCCCAGGGTAGGCACTTAGACAAGGTTATTAATTGATTATTTTCACAATTAATTAATTATAGTAGTAGTTGATTTTATTAGCAAAACATAAAATCGAGAAGAGCCGAATCACTCGTAGATTAAATAAATGCAATGCTCACTAACTAATTGGGTGCTACTTGTGCAACTACATGGGAGTTTTTCCTACATGTCACTCACCAAACATGGGCATGTTTGCGAATTTTTTTTCAGCTGTGATTTTTGGGTTTCAGAAAAACCAGGATGTTACAGGAAGCCTCGACCCCGGAAAAATCTCTGACTCACACGACCCAGGGTCGATCCGATCGACCCCCTCTCACCCACCTACTCACTGATAAGGCATTTAATGCAACCACTTCCACCTACGTGGCTACAGCCCCACCAGCGTGGAAGTAGTACCCGCGTCTAATCATGCTTTTCATTGCCCATCCCGGGATGGGCGATAAAAAGGCTGCCACTATACACACCACGTCAGGCACTGTTCTACCCCTATGCCCCCTCGAGGCGCAATACGACGACCGTCATGTCCCGAGTTTTTTGGGATCTGACCTTATCCGTTCCGCGTCGACCCCCTCAGCTGTGACCCAGCCTCGAGCGCCGTCAGTCAACAGAGGAACAGCGCCCGTACATCGACCATAGGGGATCGCACGCTCATCACAGGACCCAGGGTCTTTCACCATCCCATCACCAACGTCACTACGACACCCTAGGGATGGCCGGCATTCATAGATGCACGTCGCTACAGCAACCTCCACAGCGCCCATCGTGCCTTCACCTCTAAGGCACCGCCTTAGGGTTTTAGGGACCCCTCGGCCTCCACTCGACCTATAAAATGGAGGGCAGAGGGTTCTCCAACGACAGGTGGACAACAAGAGGACGACGAAGATAGATGTTTTTCTCCACTTCAGAGATCAACATCTCAAGCAACACTCCATTTTACTCTTTTCTTGAGACTTAGGACCAGCTCCCTCTCTCACAGCTTGTAACCCCTACGCAAGCACTTCGGTGCAAGGAAATACAATACTCTCCCCCCCGTTGGACGTAGGGCCTTCTTTGCCCGAACCAGGATAAACTCCCGTGTATTCTCTTTGCATCACCATCCAGATTAGGGAGCACGCAGCACAAATTCACTCGTTGGTCTAGGGCCCTCCCGGGTCCAAACACCGACAGTTGGCGCGCCAGGTAGGGGCCGCTGCGTGTCAACATCACTTTCCCGCCATTCTTCCGGATGGCTGACCCCGAACATCCACTTCCGTTGGCCACGGTGATCTAATTTGGGAGTTTGGAGTTCATGTCTCTTGGCTACGGCTACAACATGGTCCTCCTCCCGCCTAGGCACCCAACCGACCTCGACCACGAGCTCTCCTAGCTTAGGGGAGCACTACGCCGGTACCACCATTCTCACCGGGCTCGTACAGCTAGGCGACGGCGTGCCTAATGTAGCCACCACCATCACCTTGTGGAGAATAACGGTGCGCCCCGTTTCGGCGCCCCTCAGCCGGACGCCCACGCGGAGTCTCTCGATGAGAGCCTACGTAGGATGAGCTTGGTTGTGGGAAAGATGCCAGCGAGGCATCCCGTCATTCCACCGTCCAGCACGGCACCACCCTAGCTGGATCGGGATCGGTTTCTCTAGCAACAGGGACAATGCCGCCATGGACATTCCCGTATGGGCTGAATACGGCTACCCAGGAGTACGCTTCCTCCATATGCACTAGCATGGGCGTTTATGAGGAGCTCCATGGGCACCATCTATGTTCCGCCCTCGACCTTGTGGCATCCACGCCAGCTTTCGAGTACCAGGACTCTACGGAGACCCTTGGTACGGAGCATCGTGTGATCGCTTCTCGCCACTATGATTCCATAAATCGACGACCTCACATGCATCCGTCGTACTACTATTTTGGCGCCCCCGACTTCGACTCTGCCGATGACAGCTACGATCCGACTCGCGAGTGCTTCCATCTTGATGGGGATGACACGTCGGATTCGGAAGCAGAGGCGGCTGTTGGAGGGGGGAACGCCACACCACCTCACGCCGTGCTCCCTAGTGCGCGAGACGAAGCCCCACTACTTGAAGCAAACTAGGGAGTGCAACTCGAGCAGATTCAAGAACTACAGGCTAAGCTTGACGAAGAGCGAGAGCGCCTGCGCCTACTTCAGCAGACCCTCGAGCGGATCCCACAAATGTCATATGAACCAATGACAAGTGGATCCCATGTGTTGGGCTAGATATTGGGGAAGAGATATTTTGGACTTTGCATCTCCCCATTAATCCTACAACTAAAAAAGCATCTCCCCCATCATCCATTATTTGGGAGGAAAATATTAGGATACCATTGGAGATTCTCTTAACTAGAAAGGTGAGATTAAACCACCACGATCTCACATACGAACACACATGGCCATCATAGGTCTAATTCAAATTGTGCCAAAATGCAACTTAAGTACATAACCCATGAAATAAACTCTTATTGTATTTTTCTGACATTAGTTGTGATGTCCTATGTCACACCTTAAATCTGAACTTAAAACTCAAACTGTACATGGAGGATTAAAAAAAAGACACTCAACCTATATACATTGGGTTGATTGAAATCATTCGACTAAATCAAGCCAAACTTTGATCACGGTGCTAAGTGAACAAAGTGAATTGTTCAGAATAGTCCTCTTCTGATATACGACAACCAAAAAAAAGGTGCAACAGCATATATGTTTCATTCCCTGGTGCAGCTTCAATGAAGGAAAAAATCAAAAAAAAATGAGTGGCTCGTCCAGTTCGGTCGCTGCAGGGATAGATGAATACCAGGCCCATCAGGTCTAGGTATTGAATGCGAACTCTCTCCTGTCTCAACTTGACACGGTACAAGGGATGATGCTTCAGGAGTTCAGGTTCTTTTGTTCCCCATATACGTTTTGGCATCCCGCCAGTCATAGCTGCTTTGGCTCTGCTCCGCTTCCAACAACGGATGGCTGCCATGTGTCTGTGTCTCCACATTCTGTTGTGGTCTGTCTACCTTTACCAGCTTACGTCTTTAAAAATGCAAAATCTCCTTAAGGCTTTGGAGGGTGCTCATACCACATATCGTTAAGTCAGAATGACAATCTTCAATGATTACCTTCTCTAGCTTAGGCGACGTACCTTCCTGAAATGTCACCTATCTTAGTTCATTCAAATGGCCAAGCTCAACAATCCCAAGCTTAGGATTGGAACCTAGATTACATAACTTTTTTGCAGTAGATAGCGACATTTAGCAAAACTAGTTGCACATTTAGATAGATTTCTTGCATAGATTTTATTAAGTACAAATGGAGGCAAAGTAGAGTTCTAGAAAGCCTAATCCCCCTACTTGGCGTCACAGTCCCAGTTGTGATACAAAATGAGTTACTAATTGAATTACATAATGAGTAATGATAGTGGTGACACTATACATTCCCTCTACTAGCACTATTCTCTATCATTGTCACAAATAATGATAGGGATTATGTACCTTCCATCTTCTTAGCACTAGGCTGTCATTAACATGCACATTACCAGGCAAGCGTTCAAGTATTGCAATATGCTTGATAACAATAAGCATGCCTTCTATGGTTGGTAGAACGTTTGGAAAGCAGAACTGATGATGAACTAATTTAGGTGACTCTGACTGTGATCCACATAAAACTGGCTATTCCTGGTCGTGGTAGCATTACCAAAAACCAAGCTTCCATAGACCCAAGCATTCTGCAAGGAAGACTGCAAACGTGTCATCATCACACAAATTGCTTGACTTGAAGCGATTGAATAGCCTAGCATCAAATGAATGTAAAAGTAATTCAAAATCAATAGTCAACCTATACTGGAGCATAGAGATACCTCTTGTAGGACTTTTAATGCTTCGTTCCCAATCCTAAGCTTATGTCACAGAGCATGAGCATTTGCTTATTTACATCCCCTAGGGAGAGAACGTAAATAAACTAGTAACAAGCATCAGCAGCAAGTACCATTGAACTGATGGCCAAAAGGCTGACGGGATATAAGATAGGAATTGCAAATAAAAACGTCTCAGTTGATAACCACACATAAGGCAAAGTTATTCCCCTGCAGAACCGACTTCTCTTGTCCACAAGATGACAATCCGTTGTTGCGTAGGTTTGGAGAATCATTGATTAAAGCCACATCAATACTACGAGATGTCAACTTCATACTCAGGCAGGGTATCAGTGACTTCAGCACCTACATTGGATCCTTCCAGGTCATACTACCTTTGGACATTTGGCATTTGTAATACTGGATGATTTGGGTGTGCATCCACTTCTTCATGCAACATGTCAAACTTTGCCACATCATCATCATATTGAAGTGCAATAATCTTAAGCCTTGGGAGATGCTTGACACCAACAATCCCCGATTCCAACCTGCAGCCATAGATTTCAATACTTCCCAAGTGAGGCGAAGTGCCCTCCTCAAATATTATCTCTCTTACTTGCTTCAAGAAGTAAATATCAACTTCTTTGAGATTTGGGAATGCCCCCCTTCTGAACACTAATTTTTCTCCAACATAAGCTGTTATGTGGGCCGTTGGGATCGAGAGGATTGAGAAGGAAGAGAGGAGCAGCAACGGAGCTACAGTACCCCCGCGGGTACTGTTCACGTGAGAGAGGCAGAGGCGGAGAACCGGCAGCTAGGGCTGTGAGGGGCGCTGGGAATGCCGGCCGTGGGGCTTCGCCCACGACCGGCAAGAGAGAAGGTTTTTCCTTCTAATCTCTTGCTTGATTAGATTGATACATCTCCTCTCATTATATAAAGAAGAGGTCTTACTTGGCCCCTAAGCAAGCGACTAATTAACCCTAACGGGCTAAAGCCCAATAGGCCCTTGACTCTTCTAACACTACACCCCACCTAGACATGCAGCTCGTCCTCGAGCTGCAACATAACTCGACTCTGCCAGACACAAACCTAACACCGAAAAACAAGCCTTTTACATCTCGGCTTATTTTATTGACCTGAAATAGACTACGACTCTTTATTTTTGACTCCTGAAGATACGGCGGACACCCTCCGCGTGATGAACCTGCACGTGTGTAGCCACCTGGATCCCATGGAGCCCACCGGAACGAGAGGGGTGCACGGGTATAGCCACCAGGAATTAGTCGCGATAGCGACCAGCGGAGATGTCCTCGCGTTGGCCGGTGCCGGAGCACGGCAGCACTAATTAAGGTCTGCCTATGGGTGGCCACACACCCGTGTCCCCAAACGCCGGCGCCGTAGACGCCGAGTTCGCCACCCGAGGTGGCGATGCCACGCCCGATCTCCATGACGCAGCGGACGAAATCGGGGCCCTCCATGTGGCAAAGCGCAGCCTGGTGGCGAAGCAAAGAGGCACGGGGCACAGGCACCAGCTGCAACCCACGCATCTCCCGCGCCTGCCGTCGCGCCAGGAGTCCGCGTGCTGCAGCCTGTAACCGCACCGCCGCCAGGACCGCCTCCCGCATCTTCTGGCGCATCTCCTGCAGCCGCTGCCATGCTCGGAGACCGCGCGCAGCAGCCTGCAGCCGCACCACAGCCGACACTTGGTGAATAAGCATCGGCTGCGCTGTGATGTCCTTTCGCTGCTTGATCTGTTGTGCGGTGTCTGCCTTCGCGCGGCGAAGCACAGCTTGGAGGAACTGCGACGGGGTGCGGGGCTGAATCAGCTGCAGATCGCACAGCCGCCGCACTCGCCGGCGCGCCAGGAGGCCACACGCCGCCACCTGCAGCCGCACCTCCGCCGATACCTGGCGCGCAAACGCCACCTGACGGCTCTCCATGGTGGCCAACCATGCGTTGATGTCGGCCAGCGCCTTGGCGATCTGATCCCACAGCGGTCATCGAAACATGGCATCTCCGATACCAGATTGTTATGTGGGCCGTTAAGATCGAGAGGATTGAGAAGGAAGAGAGGAGCGGCAACAGAGCTACAGTACCCGCGGGTACTGTTCACGTGAGAGATGCAGAGGAGGAGAACCGGCGGCTAGGGCTGTGAGGGGCGCTGGGAATGCCGGCCGCGGGGCTTCGCCCATGGCCGGCAAGAGAGAAGGTTTTTCCTTCTAATCTCTTGCTTGATTAGATTGATACATCTCCTCTCATTATATAGAGAAGAGATCTTACTTGACCCCTCAGCAAGCGACTAATTAACCCTAACGGGTTAAGGCCCAATAGGCCCTTGACTCTTCTAACATAAGCATTCCGATAAAGACGAAGGAGCATGAGATTGGGAAGTGCCCCAAGTATCTCCATCGTTTTATCTTCCTTTAGCCTGCTCCTGGATAAATGCATCTTAACCAGCTGCTTAAGGTTCCCGAACCAATTCGGCATATCTGCAAGAGATCCATTCAACTTTAAACTCCTTAGAAGGGCCGGAGGAGAGGAAATAAAGGCTAGCCACTCCAATGATTCAACATCTGAGGATCCCTCAGCATCAACATGGAGAGACTGGAGTGATGAAAGCTTTTCAATAGCTGCACAAAGTATCATGTATTTGTCCTCGGTGGCACCTTTCGATGTCACACTTAGTTTTCTTAGCTGACTGAGTTCTCCAACATCTTTTATCACTTTCCTACTAGTTCCTTTGATGTCCACAACCTCTAGTACCTGTAACTTTTTGAGGTGGTTGATTCCTCTTGGCAGCCTTACACCTTTTGTATCAGACCAACGGGTAGAACAGGCCATCCGTACCTCGGACATTAAGTTGGCACGGTCACTGAAATTAACTAGTGGTGTGAATATCATGGGAACACACATCGTGATAGTCAGGCATCCCTTTGGGTTGTCCATCAAATTAAAGTAACCATAATCTAACCTTTTGCTGCAGCGGAGACTACGGAGATTTCTGAGTTCAGTCATATCAGTAGTTAGTGCTGCAATATTTGTTTCTCTCAAGTCCAAGGTTTGTAAGCATCGCAGTTTCCCTATGGATCTCAGAAGTGCAAAATTATAGGAAGTTCCTGAAATGTTCAGATACTTCATGTGGTGCAAAGCCCCAATGTTGTTGGCATCTTTTTCTGTGATTTTAAATTTTGCATCTTCCAAATCCAAGACTCTCAACATTCTCAGCTGTGGCGAACAAAATGAAGGTGCTGGCTCCATAGGCCTATCGCCAAATACAGATATTGAACGGACACTGCTCCAGTTCAAGCCTATTTCTGAGCACTTGTTTCCATGGAATGCTACATGACGAATGTTCTCCTCTTCTACATTAGTGACATTATCCTTAGTCAAGAGCACAAATTTTTCCTCTCTAGAAATTGAAACTATGATATCACGCACAATATCATGGATTGTGCATTTTTTAACAACTCCTTCAACATTTAGTGTTGATGGTTGAATCATACTTCGGTTGATTAGCTCATTGAAGTAACTATTCCCAACTTCCTCAGTGTTCACCCCATCCATCGCTTTAACAAGCCCCTCTGCTATCCAACGACCTACCAGGCGCCTCCTTTGAATTTCAAAATCCTCAGGGAAGATGCTTAGGTACAGAAAACATGGCTTAAGATGAGATGGCAAGTGGTCATAACTCAGGGTAACCATCCTCCTCATTGCTTCAAGGCTTGGATTGCTCTCAAGTTCTGAAGGGAGTTCTTCAAAAAACTTCCCCCACTGTGCTATCTTTTTAGTCGCAAGAATGCCTCCAACAGTGAGTATAGCCAGTGGTAAACAACCACATTTTTTTACCAGTTTTGTAACTATGTGCTTCATGTTCTCACCTGTTTCCAGGACTTGTTGTCTTTTGCTTGTCTTCCTTAGTAGCAAATCTACAGCGTCATCCATTTGAAGGGGTTCAAGGCGGTAAATAAGTGGTTGAGATGTACAACTTTCAGCCAAGCCAGCATGTCGTGTTGTTACTAATATGTGGCTACCTCTGTTGTTATTCTTTGGAAAAGCAATATCATTAATCCAATTCCACGCGTCTATGCTCCATAGGTCATCAAGGACAACAAAGTACTGTTTCTCCTTTAAACCTTGTACCAAGCAATCAGAAAGATGCCACACTTGAACCAGCAATTTCCCCTGGAGCTCTTTCAAGAGTTTGTCTAATGAATCAGAACCCAAAAGTTATCTAATCATATCTTTTAGAATCTCCTTCCTGTCAAATGACTGGGACACAGTGACCCAAGCACAGCAAGAGAAGTACCTTGGGATATCTTCCTTACTTTCGTAGGTCTTCCTTGCCAGAGTAGTCTTGCCTAAACCACCCATACCAACAACACAGATTACCTTAGTAGGACCATCATCAGGGCTGACATCTATCAGCTTAAGCAATTCCTTTTTAGGAGTGGCAAAGCCCACAAGTTCTCACTCATCTGTATTGTTAGCTGATTGGTTGCGAATGTCTTCCATGTAGGAATCCCTCTCATCAGTGCTGATAGAGGAAATGGGCTTTATTAGGCAGTACCGTGTGTTCCTGTTGCTCACCTCTTCAACTCTTGATTTGAGGTTCCGAATCCGTATTGCAATCCGATGGCGATCACCAAGCTTCGGCAGTTGGCGCGACAAGCTTTGGCTCTTCACATGAACTTTAAACTCATCCATACAATCTTCAATATCATAGGACAAATCTTGTACTTGCTCTGCCCATACCTTCAGTAACTCATCTTTCTTCTTCTCTACTTCAGCAGCTCTCAAGAATGCCAGAATAGTTTTAAATTCATCTTTGATGTACCTGCCAAACATAGGTTCATAAAAAATTAGAGCGGCCTTTGCCCCACGATCAGTGGCATAAGAATTAGGTTTTCAATGCCTAAAACAATCAACGAAATTCCGTTATGATAAGTAATGGAAATGGGAAGGTTTCTCGGGTGGAAAAAAAACAATCAACGAAATGAATAGATTATGTAACCAAAAAAGGCGTTATAATAGCAACATTTTATCTATTTATATAGATATATTATAACAACACTTAGTTTTGACACTGGAGTTGGAATGAGGCTGACCAGCTCAACTAACAAGTAGCATTAGTAACAGGCACATATTCCCTTACCCTGCAGCAGTTACTACATCAGCATGTCTTAGTGAAATTCAACTGCTACTTTCCATGAATGAACACAATGAGCTCAGACCATAGCTCTCAATTCTTCCCTTTTCTAAGTCTGTGCACAGCCACACATGAACATTATTTCTACCAATGCCTACTGCCTACAGATGAAGTACAAATCTAACTTTGAAGCAATAGGAAATACACTTTATTAGTCTATTAGTTGGGTTGTCCAAAGGATTGGTGCTCGTTTTCCAAAGGGCCCTCGCCTTCTTTAAATTTACTCAACATGACATAACTACATAAGAAAACATGAGTTAATCACTTAGAAACTGGCCCAGTGAATGAACATTATGTGTTCTGCAGTTTCCTGGTAAACTGTGTCAAGCATACGAGGTTGTTGGATGGTCTCTCAACTCAGCAATATCCGTGAAACAGCTGTGATGGCTGTGCATCACATGGAAATTGCACAGTCAAACACCTTGGCCATGAATCCGATGATAATCAAATAAGCAATGATACCTCCTAGGCAAATAGAATCTATGAGGTTGTGGGAATGCTAAGCAGGAGATGGACTGTTGGCTGTTTTGTTCTACTCAAGATGAAGGATCATGGGATAGAACAATCTTCAGAGAGCTAAGGTTCCTGCTAAACAACTAATCCATTCATTCAGAATGAGTGGTTCTATGGCAGTATCACCAAGGCATGCACATATTTTAACTACTTCTACGATAGATGGATAGCATTCCATCAGCAACCTAGTTGCCCCAGACATGATGCAAGACTTCCTCCTTCATAAACAGGTGTTTTTTATGTTTTATAGAACTTGCAAATTTTGGGATCGACTGCAAACATATGTAAAAGGGCCAATACAGATTTTATGAGAACACATTCAGCACATGTATTGCTATATAGTATAGATACTACGATTGGTACAGGTAACTAGGATAAGCAAAAGATTTGGTTGGAACAGTAAGACGCTTGAGAAGGAGAAAGAAAAAGATTTTAGCGTGACCACAAATCGAACACTGAGAGCAGGGTGGACACGACCATGGAAACGTATACACAGGAACGAGTCATCCACAATGAATGCAGAGCTAGAAATATGGTGACGAGGATACAATCATATAGTACATACATAAGATGGGAAGGTCCATAGGACCTAGGTACTTGGAGTTAGAGGGGCACATGTCCTACATATATAGGCTTGTGCATACTAGTCGAAGAACTAGTACTAATTGCGCACAATTTCGACAGGGGAAAACTGTGCGGGTTCAACTGATCCCATATTAACAAGTTTAGCCCCGACGCGCGGTTAAAGCCGTGCTAAAGAGTCGTCGCCATGAAGACTCGCCGAGTCAATTCGCAATTGTTCTCTTGATTCAATAGTGTTCTGCTAACTCTACACCGATCCACGGTGGGGCAAGCACGAGGAAGAGGAAGGAACCGCAGTGACCGCCAGGGAAGGGAGGGGTTACACTGTGCAGTGCAGCAGGACTGCAGCAGGACTGTGGCGGGGCGCACTTACCAGATCTCCGTCTGGACGCCGAGAAGGAGGCTCGCCTCGTCGGCGGCGGCGGAGGCGGCCTTGCTGATGGCGCTGCCCAACAGCACCCGCGCCATACTCACCACCGTCGCAGCCATCAGTCGGTCGATGCACGAACTCGCGACCGGAGCCAGTCAAAGCTGAAGCACTAGCGCAGGCCGCAGAGAATGCGGAATGGACTTGGGGCCGGTTTAGTTGCTTTTTTTTTTTTTTGCAAAACGATACTGTAGTAAATTTCGTTGTTATTTAATAATTATTGTTAATCATAGTTTAATTAAGCTTAAAAGATTTGTCTTGTCCATTTCGTCTAAATTGTGTAATTAGTTTTATTTTTTATCTATACTTAATATTTCATACCTACGACTAAAGATTCGATGTGACGAGGAATATTACAATTTTTTTTTTGGCAACTGAACGGGCCCAGACAGAGGGCGCGTGCACTGTAGCGAGAAAAATCTTGCGGCCGATCTTGCTTGCTCGCTTTCTTTTATTTTTTTCGGACAAATTTCTAATCTGGATCACATGATGTTGATCCAAGAGGTGCATGGAGATTGAGTAATTTTGCGCTTAACCGCCTGCTCCTAATCACACTTTTGCAAATCCCCCCTCCCACTCCCCTCTGCGCCCTCTTGGATCAACATCATATAGCCTAAATTAGAAGTTTATACGGTTACACAGAGAGGTTGGTTTGCACCAGATATGTTATCCGAAAAATTTGTTGTTTGGTTTTCTCTTTTCTTTATTATTATTTTTATTTACTTTGCAAAACTCGATGCCACTGGGACACGGGGGTCAACGCCAGTGCTATTCACCGGTGACAAGTTCGTAATTTTTTCATTTTTTCTACTAGTAATAGCAGTTATGCACGTGCGACAAACACGTGTTTAAGGTTGTGATAGACTACATCTATTATATATCAGAGAAAAAATTAAGATCCCTAAAAAAAGAGCGAAAATAAGATTCTTAGATGCTTGAAGTTGTGGTTTAAAATTATTTTATACTTACCTGATCATAACACTAAGGCGAGCATTTATATATTTGTTAATTTACCCAAAGTGTTGTTGAACCCTCAATTAATTATCGGGATACGATGGATTGACAAAAGCATATAGTACCAGGTACACGTGCCCTATATCTATCTTTAATAATAAAAAAGTAAAAATTTAGATTTTGTTTTGTCCAGTCCATTTAATTTAGCCCAACTGTCCTACCACATGCTCGATTTCGGCCCACTTGTAGCCCACTCACTGCGTGCACTCCGGAGAAGAAAAACGTCGGCTCACCGCCGCTCGCCGCATCGGTCTCACGGGAGGTCGTGCGAGTCCCGGTGGATGGAGCTCGGCGTCCGTCGCCCCGCCCCTTCTGCCTGCGCCGCTGCTCCTCCTGTCCGTGCCGCCGCCCGCGCTACTACTGCACCGTACCTGCATCGCCTCCTCACAGGGACGCGTTGTTGACGCTACCCATTGGGGTCAGCCGCCGCCGCCGCTACCGTATTCTCCTGAGAAGCTGCCGCCGTCGATGTTATGATTCAGCACATCACCACTGTTATGATTCTATTGATGCAAGGCCTGTGAGAATATGCATTGCTTTTGCTTAATTCTAGATTGAATATTTGTATGCTCGGTTTCCCTTTTGGCTTGGCCAACTGCAAATACGTGTCATGCCTTGTATTGTTTTCTATCTCCATATACTGTCAGGTACTCCCAATATATAAGGCTTGAAGCATGGTTCTTGCTACTGGAACGCTATGGAAAATGAGTGACTAGAATTGAAACCTAAATTGTGCTGACGGTGCAAAGCATGTGGCTGATGGTTTGGAGGACTCTACTTCCCATAACCAAATGTGCTTAGTTTTAGTAAAATAATGTGTATATATATTTATTTCCATGCAAAAGCAAAATTAAGAGATATCATCAGAAACAAGAACACCATTGAACCTCTAATCAAGAACATTACATCAAAGCCTCTGACAAGGCCTTATGAGAAATTTTTACCCGTTGCAACGCACGGGCATATTTGTCTGAAAAAAATTAATTACACATGGACTACAGTCAAGTTTCAGATGATACCCTACTTTAAGCATCAGTGAGACTGAGAGAATGACCTTGCTGACTATCAGGTTTTGTGGATATTGTAGTTTTGGTAAACAAGGAGCCAAATGGTGATTTCACGCAAAGGGAAAATTTATAAATTCTCTACTGATGCAAACTTTGCTTGAGGTTCCAGCTTTTTCACTTGTTCTTCAGGTTTTGCTAGGACACAGTCATATGGTTGTTCCTTTCAGCCAAACAGAGAGCGCTACATTAACAATAATGGCCTGAACTTGAAAGATAAGTAGATGATTAGTCAAGTAGGTTATATATAGCATATGGGTAGCAGAAAGGCAAAACTGAACCAAAGCAAAGTTCAGAGTCATAACTGATTGCCTAGATGGTGCAGCAAATCCATTCATCTAATAAGTCCTAGCTGGCAGGCTACTGCAGAGCTAAAGCTATAGGTCCATGCTGATGTATACAAGCTCACGGTTCAGGCACAACAGCATCCGTGCTGCACCTAAACTAGTGTGTGGACCGGAGTGTTCCCTGTTTCTACAAGCTAACCTAGCATGTGTTTTACTGATTCATTCTTTCTACCTGTGAATGGTGCATGGCAAAAGTCATGATTTGTAGATGTACCTAATTATGTTGCCTTCTTTTTTCTGTTGTTAGTATCTGCATTTGCATTACTGTCATTTCTTTCTTGAAACAAATTGCATTATTGTCATTTTTTTTGCAGGAGAAGACCCCGTCGGAGCCGAGCCAGAGTACCCCGATCATCTTCGTCGCCACTGCGGGTCTACCTGCACCACGTCACCTCGTCACTGCACCGACCCGCCACGGCCCCGCTAGCCTGACTCCACCGCCACTCAAAGTATAACCTCTCTTTCCGTATCATGGTTGTGTATCGCGTTATCCAGTTAGGCGTCTCCCGTTTAAAAGAGATATGGTTGGAAATATGCAGATATTTGCATATCTATAACTGTATCTGCTTTGAATTGTTCACGTTTTTTGGACAGCCCGCGGATGCGTAGATGTGATTAGTTTCCATGGTCTGCTCCGATCCGAGACAGAGTTTTGGCATCATCTCCCCGTTGTTCTCCGGATACACACTCTCCCTGCCAGGACATGTATCTGGAGAACAGCGGGGAGGTGCTGCCGAAATTCTGTCTCGGATCGGAGTAGAGCATGGGAACTAACGTCATCTATGCATCCTCGGGTGGGATTAGAACCTATCCTCACCTATTAGATGGTAGGAACATCGTGTAGATGCATTGCTCCTTCGGATAGTGTTGATTATGACATGATTGATAGCGATGATGAGACTTATGATCCAGCTAATTCGGATCATGAAGACTATTTCTAATACATGTAATAATATGTTATTTTGTAATTATGTTATTTCTAATACATGTAATACTATTGTATTTTGTAATTATGCTATTTTCTAACACATCTTGTTTACTCTTTTTAATTGCATGTGATTAAACAAAGATGGTGGGCGGTAGTCAAAGGAGGGTGCACTCGATTTACCAAAGAGCACGCTCTGCAGCGCCTGCTGCAGATGAGGAGCCATCGCAGGGGAGGAGGAGGAGCAGCCGCAGGAGGGACCCGTCGCTTCCTGCCCTGTCGCGTGAGGAGGACGAGCAGGTGACGCCCGAGGACGGGGAAGAGGAGGAGGACGTTTCGCAGGGGGACGACGAGGTGCAGCGCGGGGACGAGGAGGTGGAGGAGGACGAGGCGGCAGGAGGGGGGTCCACTTCCTCTAGCGACGCAGGTATCTACTTGCGAGGTCCTGCGAGCCTCCCTCAGCGACCGATACCTCCTCACAGACGGCCGGTGATTCGACCTCATGGGGAAAGGTAAGTAACTTAGGATGTTATCACTACTTCATATGATATGTTGAAAATCACAATACAAAATAATAGCTTTTTCTTAAACACTTGTGCAGGAGTTGGACGATTGTACAGTCTGCAGGCTGTCACACACGCAAAGTCAATGGCATCCTGGGGCTTCTGTGCAAGGAGCACTTTCCTGGCTTCGTTGAGTACGCCGGAGTGATGACATCGGCCACCACGTTCAACCACTATGCCGCAGCCGATGATGCTATAGATCGGGATGGCAGGCTATTCAACAACAAGGCGGAGCGGGTGAAGGAAGAGCTGTGGGTAAGTCCTCCTCGCACTACGTTGCTCAATACATTGCATTCATTGGACATTCTTCTAATAATGAATAGATACCTCAGTCTATATGCAGGATTTCTTCCGATGCGAGGAGGGAATGGAGGAGAGGGTGGATTTGGTGGCTACCAAAGTCTGTAAAAAACTCGTGAAGGACTTGCATTACGAGGCGCGCATCCAGGCCGTCATAACATACCACGGGTTGTACCTTCGCACAAAGATCTCCAAAATTGACGCAAGAACGATGACGCTGACCTGACAACAGTACATAGAGGTAAATATAGAATATTAATACTAATTTCTTTTGAGATTAAGTAGGCTTAATTTGATCTTCTTATATGTCACATAGTTGATGACGTGTAGGTGATTCCGTCTTGGTGCGCCCAGCACACCACGTGCTGGGCATACATGGTGGACAAGTGGTGCGCCCCTGAGTGGGCGGAGATGCACAATGCTTGCCGGGAGCGCCGTCTGATGATGGAAGGTATACCACACCATCAAGGTAGCCGCAGCCTCAGCGGATACACACAAACATGGGTACGTGAATTTATTTATTTATTCTAACGCTCAATTCTGCATGATTTCTAATAATCTTGTTGTTCTTCTCGTAGTCGTCGTCACATGGTGGCTAGCCTTGCTCCCAGTTCAAGGCATGGGCTTTGGCCCACAAGGGCAAGGCGACGTCTGACGTCGACTACAACCCGGAGGAACCTCCCTCGGCGTACAGCAACGCGTCCGTCCACAACCGCCTTAGTGAGTACGTTGAGATGGCAAGGTCGGTCAATGGGCCAGAGTACGATCCGAGCACCCCAGGACTTTGATGGAGAACTCGTCATGAGGGCGGGAGGAGGCAAGAAGCATGGGCGGTACTATCTCGGCGACGGCATAATCGACACTGGCTCTACTCCCACTCTCCCAGATCCGGGCAAGGAGCACCAGCGCAAGTTCGGCCATACGACCTCGGCCGGACACTGCACAGCGGCGGATAGAGGCACTCCAGGTTATTCATGTTTTATTCGTCGTTCATTGATTTTTACATACCTTAGCTTTGCATTATTGTAACGATGCAGTGAAATATTGTAGGCCCAACTAGAGGAGGAGAAGAAGCGACGGGAGGAGCTGGAGGCGAGGGTGGCAGCCGAGCGGGCCGAGCGGGAGGCCGAGCAGCGGACGATGGCACAGTGGTTCTCCTATGTGACTAGTCTTGGCGCCACTGTGGGTCATCAAGCTCCGCCGCCGCTATTCGCTCCACCTCCACCTCCTAATACAACTACTCCTGTGAGTATGAATGTTTTAGTTTGTATGTTCATGCTTAGAGTCAAACCACAACGCTGCTTAAAACCTAGGGGAGTATAATGTTTTAGTCAAGTATGATATATATTTATCTTGTGTCACACATGCAATCTCTTCTCCTTTGTGCAGAATCAATCAGCGACATCGAATGACGTGGCTCATGCTTCACCAAATCCTTCACCAAATCAGTCTCGTTGGCCGCTAGCTTGATGACGATATTTTGTGGTTGTTAATGGTACTTCTATTTGCACTTGTGGTTGTGATTAATGGAGCACTTGGATTACTTGTGAACTTATTGTGATGATATATTGTGTGACATGTGACATTTGTGATATGTGTGTGATGTTGGTGATATATATATATATATATATATATATATATATATATATATATATATATATATATATATATATATATATATATATATATATATATATATATATATATATATATATATATATATATATATATATATATATATATATATATATATATATATATATATATGTTGTTAGTGATATATAAGTGATGTTGGTGATATATATGTGATATTGGTGATGTCTGTTATGTACATATTCTGTTTGTTTGGATGGAACGGAAAAAACAAATAAAAATGGCGGTTTTAGGTCAGTTTGCCTAGTATTACACTCGACAAAGAGTGAATTTGCCGACTGTACAGGTCAAAACACTCGGCAAAGGGAGCGTACTGAGCATTTCTGGAAACCTAATTTGCCTAGTGTCTTTGAGTTTGCCGAGTGTCATGACAAGAACACTAGGCAAACTTCAAAGGTTTGCCGAGTGTCGCGGCATGAACACTAGGCAAATTTTAAATGTTTGCCGAGTGTCATGGCAAGAACACTAGGCAAACCAATTTTTTTTAAAAAATAATTTTGCCGAGTGCTGACACTAGACAAAGAAAAAAATTTTAAAATGGTTTTGCCGAGTGTCGACACTAGGCAAACTATATAACGCCGTCTCACATCCGACGGCGACTTTTGTTTGCCGAGTGTCAAATGGACACTAGGCAAAGAGTTTGCCGAGTGCCCGAAAAATGACACTCGACAAAGCTACCTTTGCCGTTAAGAAATTTGCCGAGATGACTTTGTCGAGTGTGGCACTCGACAAAGGGTTTGCCGAGTGTTTTTCACCCTTTGCCGAGTGCCGTCGACACTAGGCAAAACGCTCGATTCCAGTAGTGTACGATGATGGGTAGAAGTTTTGCGATGAAAAAAACGAGGCTTGGAACATTCACCACGTATAAACAACATGCGTAAAGAATAATGAGTTTTTCGGTTGGGTCTATTCGTCAGATTACGATGTGATTTTTGATGTGTTAAGATCTAATTTTAATGTAGATCCAAGGAACACAAGTTTAGGCGGGTACGAATATCAAGGTGAAAAGTTATTTTCAATTCATTCGCTCTTTTATAGTATAGATAGATTTGATTGAGAAATGTGTGCTTCTTTTTTTACACAGACTTTCTAGCACCCGTACGTCCGATCTGGGGCGCTAGCATCGGACGGTATCCGCTCAGCGAATGAGTGAGCACCCCAGCGCGTTAGGCTCGGGCGAGCACCCTAGCAGCAGGCCCATGCTACCCCAGATGTCGCTTGCGCCGCCTCGGACGTCGCCAGTGTCGCCAGCCGCTTCCCACACGCATCCATTATGCAGCCACGATCTACTTTTGAAACATTCAGACACAACAGTTGCAACATACAAGGAAGACAACACTTGAAACATACATCTGAAATATTTGAAAAACACATGAAAAAACACTTGAAAATCATTGCAAATATATACAACATCCAGATAAAACATATGCAAAAACACCTAAAATCACTTCAAAAATACGCTTGCGACATGCATGTATATGCAACTACCAGATCTACTTTTACAACATCCAGATAAAAATACTTGCAACATGCGTATGATACAGATAAAACATTTGGAACATACACTTCAAACATACGTGTATAGCCATTGCAACATACGCAACATCCTAATCTACTTTTGCAACACCGGTACGAAACACTTGCAACATATCTCTGAAACACCTAAAACATATGTTTGCAACATGCGCTTTCAGTGCAACATCTCCTTGTTGGCTTGCTGCTTGGGAATGGAGGTATCCTTGCTGCTTGGGAATGGAAGTTCGTCGGTGTGTGGAGTTCACCAATGTAAAGCTTGCTAGTGGCGCGAAGCTCACCGCTCCGGTAGAGAAGGACGAGACATGTCCAGTGGAGAACGCCATAGTGGGTCGCTTCGGTGGAGAAGACAGGGACTGTGGTCAGCAACCACGGTGAGCACTAGGCAGGAGGCACCACGGAGAGGGAGAAAGACGGGTAGCCGTGCTAGGGTGCAGTGGAGATGCCAGCCGGCGGCCGACGTCCGAACGACGTGAAGAACGTCAAGTTGGCGCAGCAAAGCGCTGTCGCGTTGCTGCGGTGGAGAGCCTTCTAGAGAGGACGAGAGGCTTCTGTAGAGGACGAGTGGACATATGAGAGGAGAGTGGATGAGAGCCTTCAGGAGAGAACGAGTGGAAAAGTGAATACGATGTTAGGTTGTTAGGCTGAATGTAAGCATTTTCATCCGATTCTAGCCGTAGCATTTCTATTTTTTACAGAAAAGTTGGAGAGAGCGAGGAAGAAATTGAGGAACACTGGCCTGAGGGGAGCAAGGCCCATCAATGTTGAGGGCCCAACATGACCTATATAAGGGCATTCATTAGTTGGAGTATTTTGATTTGAAAAAAAGTTCATCCGACCTTAAACTATTGTGTGAATCTATTTTATCTACCCTAATTGAAAAATCAGACTTTTAGACTCCCTCAACTCTTGAAACCCTCGAATTACCACCCCGAGTGATTTAAAACACAGTTCTGGCCCTTGAAACCCTCAACTCTTATAATCGTATGTCCAAAAAAGAATACAATTCTCGTTTTTCGAGGAGTCCAACGGTTTAGACTTTGACTAAAATTATATAAAGAATACTAACTTTCATGATACAAAATAAATAGCATTAGATTAGTTATAGAATGTATTTTATAATAAATTTATTTAAGACATAAATGCAAATACTATTTTCTATAAATTTGGTCAAACTTGAGCTAGTTTGACCGACACAGATCCCATAAATTGCATTCTTTTGTGGACAGAGGGAGTATCTCTTAGTCCATAGACGTGTTGTCTACGACTAATTCCTTAGACTTTTTTTCCGTCACATAATCAAAAGTTAATCTCTATGATCCCTCACCATGAAAAAAAATTCTAGAAAAGACTGAATGTCTCTAGTGGTCTACCAAAGCATCACTATCGTTTCTACAAATCAACTGCATATCCTAGGGCAAATTTAGGGCTCGTTTGGTAGGAATCCAGATTCTCTCTAGAAATGTTCCAAGTGGTGAATCAAATTATTAGACCGTTTGGCTGCAGAATTAGAATCACCGCGAAACCACGTTTTCAGCTATTCATATTCGTAGGCACAAAAGTGAAAATCACTTAGAACCATTTCTGCTAGAAACGGTTTCACCTATATGTTGTTTGGCATGGTTTCTGCTGATTCTCAAAAGAATCGGAACCGATTTTATGTGCCAGATGCACCCTTAGTCTCCATATCAATAGATGTGTTCCATCTGCATCACTTGAGTGTTGAGTGTGGTAGTTTAATTATATTTATATCAATATATTAGCAAAATGATTACTGCATCACTTGAGTGTTGAGTGCAGTAGTTTAATTATATTTATATCAATATATTAGAAAAATGATTACTAATATAAGGACGTGTTTGGTACATAGTAAGGGCATGTTTGGAACATAGTTTTTTTTCAAAGGAATTTTGGAGGTTTTCATTCCTCTGGAAAGAAAGCATGTGACTGCATTTGGAACGTAGGATGTGTAGTTTCCATATTCCAAAGGAAAGGCAACTAGGTATGTGTCTTTCATGGGAAATAAAACATCCACCGTGACTCAAGGGAAAGCATTTTTCTCGTTCTTTTCTCCAGTCACCTCTCTCTCTGACTCCTCCCTCCTACCTGTTGACGTGGATATGATCTAAATCACACACAAGCAGGGCCTTGGATGCTCGGGCCGCCATGGACCAAAGAACGCAACAACAATATCAATCTTTCATGGTGAAGAATGGAGTGGTTTACAAGCAAACCACTAAAGGATAACCAACGTGCTTGCGTGACGAAGAACCGGCTAGTTTCCAAGCAAACTAGCAAAGAAACCGTCGAAGCTCTCGCTCGGGAGGGACCCCATCAGGACAAGGAAGTTGCTTGGTTGCCCTAGGTCGGCCAGCAAGCCTAGGGCACCATCCTTGGTTGTCGGACCAAGGGATGAATAGCATGGGGGTTGGTAAAGGGTTGGAGTAGATTGATTTTGACAATTGGATAGATGGGAACTCAATTGTCCATGTACCCCTTATTTTATAAGGGGAAGGAGTGGTCTTATCCCATAGGAAAAACCAATGTGGTACTATTATCATGTCGCTTTATGAAGTTTTTCTTAGATTGGGCCAAAACTGTCATGGTCCTATTTGGGCCCAATTTGAGTGTCAACATATACCCCCTACTCTCTAGTGAATGATGCATGAACCTAAAAACACTATTTAAAAACCAAACAACGACAATACCCATCTCATTGGCTGCTTAGTGGCTAACGGTGATGTATACATCGGCCATTTTTGTTCTAAGGGCGATTCATGTATCGGCCATACGAATTCATCCACAAGAGCATGAATAACCGAAATAAAATATTTCAGCTCTTGATCATTGATAAGCAAAACAATTTGGTAACCCTCCATAATATAAAGACCCATACCAAGGATTAAAATAAGAAGCTGAGGGATAACCATACATACCTGTGAATGAATTCCACATAAACATAGGCAGAGAATATGGATGATGCCACGACCAATAATTTTGATAATTTGGAGCAAACCTCCAACTTGGCAATTGTTTCTTGAATCTCGGTCTCTCCTTTGCACCACTTGCCGAAATATCATCCTTCTGAGCTTGAACACTCCTAGGAGCCCATGCTAAGCCCTTTTCTCTCAGCTTCTTTGCACTAAGCTTTTGCAACTTCTTCTTTTGCCACTTTGATAAACCGAGTGTGCATCTAGGTTTTGTTCTTGTTTTGGACAGCGGCAACTCTTCCTTGATTATGGTCACTCTCACCTTTTGTTCAGATTTGGCATCTATAATATCAATAGATAGTTTTTCCATTTCTTTGTCATCAATAGCCAGATTAGCCAGATTTTTCTGCAATGTAATCGGTTTTTCAATAGTTGAATTCAAATCTAAACTTTTATCTTTGTGGCCATCTTTCTTGACACGGCAAACCTATTTCACCACTCTCTTCTTTGGTTGAGCTCTAAACTGGTTTTGATCAAAATGGTCTTTACAAGATGATGATCTTTTTGAATATCTAGGAGCTGCATATTCTATATAATGTGGCCTAAAGTATGGTGAAACATGTGCCTCTTGATCAAACCAACCCCAAGATGAATAAGGATGAAAATATGTGGGTTGTGATCCATATGACATAGGAATTAGCTGCTTAAAAGGAAAATATATTGCTGCTGCGTGGGTCTATTCCTTTGCCAATTCTACTCTCGAGATTTGTGCTTTGGAGGTAATTTTGATGATTGAACTTTCTTTGGCCAATTGGTGACATTTACTTCTGCTACCTTCTCATATTTAGATAGATGTTCCTCGAAGCTAAGCTTTGGCCTTCTACTTCTTTGTTTGTCATGGCCTTTACCTCCGTCAGTTTTGTGGGCATCCTCCTTCTTCTTCCCATCTTGATAGACATGCTTCAAAGGAGGATCCTTGGCTGATTCCTCTTGCTCAACGAAATCAATCAACATTTGCTTTAACTAGAGAGATTTCCCCTGCCCCCTAGTATCTTTTAGAATTGTGATAACTTTACTATCCTCTAAAATGTCTTCCACTTGCAGTTCATAGACAACAACCTTGTCTTCACTTGAGGGATCCACATCTCTCTCTTCAACATTGTTGATGGAAAAAAGTGACGTCCTGCCACCGGCACACGCAAGCAAGCCAAGAGAAACCACGTGGAATAGATCTTGAGCTCTCCCCAGATTTAGGAGGACACCGGACCGGATGGTCATGACCTAGGGCATGCTAGTCAATTTGACCCTGCAATTGACAATGAGTGAAAATTGATCAGTAATTTAAGGTAAAACATATCGGTGTTTGTCCTGACAGTTCCAAATGTGCAGCTAAGTAGTCGATGAGATAAGGCTATCGACTAGAGAGTCGATATCCGGCATGTTCATGATGCATGTAAGTAAAACGAGCATATCGGTAATTATCAGTTGTTCAATTGTATAGATCTAAATAGCCAATGATCATGAAAAACATGTAAAAGATGTAATAAGTAGACATGGAAGCATTAAATGAGAAACATACTAGCTTTTAACCAAGACAAAAACAAGTAAAAACATGTAAATAGCCAATATATTCTCAATGGGCAGGCTATCGGCTAAAATAGCCAATTCTAGTAAAAGAAGACTCGCAACATGCCAACACTCGACTATTAAACGTGGATAAATCCTTACCCCAATCGAATCTAACCTTTTATCTCCAACAGTGGGGTTCGAGCCAGACCGATGTAGCCATGATAAAGATAATAGATTAAACCTTCAAAGAATACGAATCTATACGCACTTAATAGAATCATGAAAACATGTTGCGATCAAGGAAGTGCAGGCGACCGGCTAAAGACCATGTTTGACCATAAGCAAGACTTACTATTTGATAATTTCTAACCTATAGTTCTAACAGTGGGGGTTGACCGGATCGATGGCAGCCATAATAATAGTTCTAGACCAGATTTTATCAGCTAGAAAGCTTTACTTAGGGTTAGACATGTCCTAGCCACATGCTATCCTCGATCAAGATTGGACCAAAATAGCTAAGCTAACTGAAACCATTGTCAGAGCGAGATATAAATAGGAAAAAGCAACAAGACAATGATTCGAAGAGATATAAAGCCGATTTGTTTGAATCTTAATCAAGCAAGGGGTGATTTTGTTATAAATACTAAGAAACTAATTATAACAAGATTGATAACTAGTAAATCTATTAAAAACAGCAAGGAAACCCCACCAGTATTAATAGATTTAGCTAATAACTAATCCGTATCAAAATTTATATGAGATACGAGCCGAACAGATGCAACCGTACAAATTTTGATATGAATCAAGGGTAACTCGTATCAGTAATTGTAAGGGATACAAGACATACCGATGCAACCTTACAATTAACTAACGATAACTAACTTATACCGTGCTTGCAAGAGGTCAGACCTAACCGATGTAGCCTTACAAACAAAATATAAGTCATGACGGATACTCACAAACAAACCGAATGTCGGACTTAACCAATGGTAGCTCTGCTTGTCGATGAACTCATGACGAGCATATCGGTAATTATCAGTTGTTCAATTGTATAGATCTAAATAGCCAATGATCATGAAAAACATGTAAAAGATGTAATAAGTAGACATGGAAGCATTAAATGAGAAACATACTAGCTTTTAACCAAGACAAAAACAAGTAAAAACATGTAAATAGCCAATATATTCTCAATGGGCAGGCTATCGGCTAAAATAGCCAATTCTAGTAAAAGAAGACTCGCAACATGCCAACACTCGACTATTAAACGTGGATAAATCCTTACCCCAATCGAATCTAACCTTTTATCTCCAACAGTGGGGTTCGAGCCAGACCGATGTAGCCATGATAAAGATAATAGATTAAACCTTCAAAGAATACGAATCTATACGCACTTAATAGAATCATGAAAACATGTTGCGATCAAGGAAGTGCAGGCGACCGGCTAAAGACCATGTTTGACCATAAGCAAGACTTACTATTTGATAATTTCTAACCTATAGTTCTAACAGTGGGGGTTGACCGGATCGATGGCAGCCATAATAATAGTTCTAGACCAGATTTTATCAGCTAGAAAGCTTTACTTAGGGTTAGACATGTCCTAGCCACATGCTATCCTCGATCAAGATTGGACCAAAATAGCTAAGCTAACTGAAACCATTGTCAGAGCGAGATATAAATAGGAAAAAGCAACAAGACAATGATTCGAAGAGATATAAAGCCGATTTGTTTGAATCTTAATCAAGCAAGGGGTGATTTTGTTATAAATACTAAGAAACTAATTATAACAAGATTGATAACTAGTAAATCTATTAAAAACAGCAAGGAAACCCCACCAGTATTAATAGATTTAGCTAATAACTAATCCGTATCAAAATTTATATGAGATACGAGCCGAACAGATGCAACCGTACAAATTTTGATATGAATCAAGGGTAACTCGTATCAGTAATTGTAAGGGATACAAGACATACCGATGCAACCTTACAATTAACTAACGATAACTAACTTATACCGTGCTTGCAAGAGGTCAGACCTAACCGATGTAGCCTTACAAACAAAATATAAGTCATGACGGATACTCACAAACAAACCGAATGTCGGACTTAACCAATGGTAGCTCTGCTTGTCGATGAACTCATGAGATCTACTCTACTCCTACTCCTAAGGGGTGCCGTAAGCCCAAAAGTAAAGATACTGGTTTTTTATTGATCGCTGAGATGTCTGTTACAATAACCGGAGTTCAATTTTTATACCCGAGACTTGACTATGAGTCCTAATCAAATAAGACCGATCACAAAACTTGGAAAAGAAAATGAAACATCCTAATTTAAGATAACTTGGACTCCAAACTTCCCCTTCTGTGGAGTCCGTCATGTTTTCCTACTCCCAAACAATGCTATTTTTGTTGTTGGAGTCTCCTTGAGATGATGATGTTATTGAAATCTAGAGATGTTATTGAAATCTAGCTGACTCTGATCAGCATCTTGACCAACCGATTCCGCACTCATCACGACTCTTCTTGGTGCATTCTGAATTATTAGGGGTCTTATGCAATGAACCAAATTCTAGTGTCAACACATGTCCCCCAATTTCGGGATAAAATGATTTTATACCAAAACTTTCCCTCAAACAATTTTTGGGACTTACTGGTACGCCTTTACTAGAGATTGAGAGAACTGCTCTGGGCCCGCTGGTTCTGTTCCATCACTTCATGTTTTCTGTCATTCATAAGCTTCATAGGTATGCCATTCCTTTGCCACCATCCCACATTCCAAGGCTTCACGGGCGCACTGTTGGTTCACGGGCATCTGGACTCAACTCTCCCGATGAGCACAAATATCGGTCTGACTAAACCAGAAAATCTCAAGCTTCAACCATGCTCCCTTCACTTCTATTCTTTCAAGCACTTCTAGTTTTGTTGGGTCCTCCATGGACCATTGCTTCATCATGAAAGTCCTTCGTGACCAGAAGAATTCTTGTGTTTAGGGTGATTGTGTCGCCCATTTTAGCGCCTTATCAAGCAAGGGAATCAGCCGCAATGGCTAGAAGAATTCTTGTGATATCACCTGAGTCTTCTCACCATCGGTATGAGGCTGCTCCAGTGTTTGCAAAGGCTTAAATGTGTGGACACCTTCCCTTGTTTGCTTTGCCTATGCCAAGAAGCCTGCGAAATAAATCAGCGTGCTCTTGATAGGCCTATTACCTTTTCCCCCTGATGCTACTTTCATCTTTTAGCCAATGTGATCTTTGTCCATGTTTCTTCGGCTTTGTAGGGTCTAGACTCCCTTCAATCCAACGAAGCTTCCTTGGGTCAGTTAGTTGGTTTTTGGTGTAATCTTCTTTGTAACAACCCTCTAGGATTCGGGGTGCCCATGATTATGGAAAGCAATAAATTTTGAATATTATCCGTCACACTTTCTAATTCTTCACGAACTGTCTCCTCGATCTTCGGAGCGACGACCCATTTCCATAACTTATTCTGATCGCATATCCCTGAGAAGGTCTACCATCGCATCTTCTAGGCTATAAATACAAGCCATGGTTGTGGATGAGAAACCAATCTGCCCTCTCTCAACCTCTTGTGCTTCTAGTGTGAACCGCTTCTTTCGTCTTTGGATCCAAAATCACCATCTCTTCTCATAGATATGAAGAACAACAAGCGACCCACCAACGAGATCCCTGACGAGCTCGTGCCGCCATACCAGTGTTCTCACCTCCAAGAGTAAGGATCAGCATGACCTCATGGTTCCTGAGTGGACTAGTTTAACTTTTCATATGTGCAGGGCCAACTCAAATGGTGGCGTTCTTCCCTATACGATCATTGGCCCCAACGGTGCGCAAATGGTGGCTCCAATAATCTTGTCCCTAGAGCCCTTCGACTCTTACCGCGGGGATGACGCTCGCCATCTTCTTTAGGAGAGAGATGAGGCTCGGGCCTTGTACTCCAATGCAGTCGTGATCTCGGACGGATGGACTTTCATCTGAACACGATGCAGGATGCCCTCACCATCTCAGAGAACAGGGCCAACACCGTCCAAATGAGGTTGGCCGAGGCCGAGGCTAGAATCATAGGTGAGATCTCTTGGGGCGACCCTTATCTTCATAGTGCTGATTTTACAGACCTTTGACTGCTCTTTTTTTGGAATTTACCAGCCTTATCAGAGCAATTGGAAAGTCTCCAATCGGCTGCATACTATGCTGCACAATCAGTCAACGCTAGGGGTGCCGTACTCGTGGTTCACCTACATGATGTTCCAAATCATGCTAGGGAGATCGCTCTTCATGGTGTTCGGCATGGTGCTGCTGTTGCTCTGGCCATGGCGCAAGTTCGCTCTGGATACAAGCTTCGACTTCTGCCCCATGGTTTTTCAGTGACCACCGTCCTAAAGATCATGAGAGTTTGGTTGAGGACTTCTCAAATGCTGCAAACACTATCTGGAGACATCATGAACAAAGTGTTTCTTGGCCCTTAGGTCATGATAGGAAATCAATGAATAAACTTTCTATGTTTGAAACAATTTTTCCCTTATGTTTCCTCGTGCATGGTAGATTCTATTTTATTTTTTTGCTCTAAAGGCGATGCATGCCGCATCGACTATGTTTCTTTAGGTTGAATCATGGTTGCTCTATTTTTGTTCTGAAGGTGATATCTTCTCATATCGGCTATAAAGGCCTAATAAAAAATCCAACCGGTTAATTCAAGCATCAACCCAAATACTAGGATAATATTTCTTAAAGTGTTTTCCATTGAGTGCTTTGTTGAACTCTTCACCTTCTAGTGTCTCGTAGAAGTAAGTATTGCTAGGTATGCATCGAGTAATGCTATAAGGCCCCTCCCAATTAGGTCACCATTTGCCATATGCACTGTCTTTGGTCCCAATTAGCAAGTTCAGCTTCCAAACTAATTCACCCTCATGGAACTGCTTAGATTTAACTTTCTTGTCATAATATTTGGCAATCCTTAGCTTGTGAGCCTCGATGTTTTCCAAAGCACGAAGCCGATGACAATTCAAATCTTCCAGATCAATCATCATCAACACCTTGTAACCATCGGTCATTAAGCTTTCTTGAAATTCAATACGTCACGATCCAGTCCTAATCTTCCACGAAAGAACGGTTGTATGTCCATAAACTAGCTTGTAAGGAGAGCACTTAGTTGACCCATGGCATGCCATTCGATAAGCCCATAGTGATTCATTCAATGTTAAGTGCCATTTCCTTGGCCGATCGATTATCTTCTTCTTGATCAACTTGATTTGTGTCTAATTGGACGCCTCCGCTTGTCCATTGGCTTGAGCATAGTAAGGAGAAGAGTTCAATAACTTAAATCTCATATTATTCACAAAATTCTTAAACTCCTCAGATATGAACATTGTCCCTTGATCAGTAGTGATAGTCTAAGGAACTCCAAACCGATAAATGAAATGTTCTTGGACAAAGTCAATCATGTTTTCGGATGTCACCATCTTTAGTGGGATCGCTTCAACCCAATTGGTGAAATGGTCCGTCGCCACCACTATGAACTTGTGACCTTTGCTAGATGGTGGATGAATCTAGCCGATTAGATTGATCCTCCAACCTCTGAATGGCCATGGCTTGATTATAAGATTCATAACTGATGCTGGTGATCTTTGAACATTACCAAATCATTGGCAATCCTAGCAACCCCTGTAACATTCAAAATAATCTTCCAACATTATCAGCCAAAAATAGTCTAATCTTCTAATAATCCACTTCATTTTATGAGCCGCTTGATGAGCTCCACAAACTCCTTCATGGACTTCACTCATGAGGACCTTGGCATCTTCTGGATTCTAGCACTTGAGCAACACTCCATCGACAATCTTATAATATAGCTTATCGTCAAGCATCACATATTTGATCGATTTATACCTGAGCTTTCTAGAGACTTTTTGCGATGGGTTTCTGAGATAATCTATTATCTCATTCCTCCAGTCATTAGTGATGACCTCGCTATTGAAGACCTTTTGAATTTGTTGATAACCAGAAGCATTATGAGCTAGTCGAATGCCTTTTTGATTTTGAGCCCTTGGAATATGATTAATGGTAACCATAGGGAACTCATCGATCAAACCCTGACACTTCTCATAGTAATTTCTCAGGACATCATCTTTGCACTCATATAGGCTGATTAATTGATTAATTATTAATTGAGAATCTCAAAATATTTCAATGGCATCGGCTTTACTTCTCAAAGAAGTTGAAGTCCTTTAAGGATGGCTTCATACTTAGCTTGGTTACTAATGGATATTGGCTTGATGGAATACACAAATTCAAAACTTGACCCTCAGGGCAAGACAATAACGATACCAATACCACCACCCTTTCTGCATGATAAACCATCAAAGAACAATATCCAAGGCATCGGCTCCACATATCTAATATTGGGTCCATGATGATGAGTTACGAAATCAGCCATTATTTGTCCTTTGACTGCCTTGGCCGACTCGTATCTTAAGTCAAACTCAAATAATGTCAGAATCCACTTTTAGAATCAGCATTGACAACAAATGTTTGATCACATCGGATTTAGACGCCATAGTGCATTCAACCATCAACAAATAATGTCATAATTTAGTGCATGAGAAGTACAAACACAAGCATAACTTTTCCATGGGAGAATATCTTATTTCTAGATCCAAAATCCTTTTGCTTAGATAGAAAATGACTCGTTCTCTTTCTTTAAATTCTTGCATCAAGGCCTATCCAATCGTATGGTCATTAGCCCACATGTACAATTTAAAAGGCTTACCACACTATGGAGGGATTAGCACTGGTGGAGACTTCATGTATTCCTTAATTTCATCAAATGCTTTTTATTCTTCATCGCCCCATCTAAATTCTTGATCAACTTTCAGCTTCAACAAGGGAGAGAATGGCAACATCCTTTCTGATAAATTCAAGATAATTCTCCTGATAAAATTAATCTTGCTGATCAAAGACTGAAGCTGGGTCTTGTTTGTTGGTGGCACCGCTTCATCAATAGCCTTCATGCTTTTCTGCCTAACTTCAATCCCTCTCTCATGGACCATGAAACCCAGGAACTCTCCAGTTGATACCGCAAAAGCACACTTGCTCGGGTTCAATTTCAAGCCATATTTTCTTGTGCACTCCAAAGCCACTCATAGGTCAGCTAGATGTTCTTAAGGATGGCAACGGGGCGGGTTCGGATCAGGTGGAGTGTCTGGGCCCCCAAAACTCAAACCCGAACCTAAGACCCAAAACTGCCCCGAACGCTAATTCGGGTGAAAATCCGTCCCCGAAACCGAAACCCGCGGATCCTCGAAACCCGTTGGATAATCCGAAACCCGCCGAGTGCTGACGGGGGCACTTCACATCCGCGACCGAGAGAGAGAGAGAGAGAGATAGAGAGAGAGAGAGAGGGCGAGCCGCCATCTCCAAGTTGAGCACCCGCTGCTGTGCCGCCGCGAGCTGGGGCCGCGCAGGGCCAGCGCCGCCGGGCACGTGGCACCCCCGCGCAGATCCACTGCCAGGGGAGTAGACCGCCACCGGAGGCACAGATCCACCTCTAGGAGAGAGGGGGCAGATCCGCCGCTACTGCTAGGAGAGAGGGCACGCCCGCTACTGTAGCCGCCATGCGCCGATTTGCCGCCGCCAGTAGAGCCTGCGCATGCGCCTGCCACTATTGCAGCTCCTCGCCGCCGGGGTCTGCGTGCCGGATCCACCGTGGGGAGGAGGGAAAGAGAGGAAGCCGGCGAGGTCGCGGACTGGTGAGGTGCTGAGGCTGGCGAGGTCACCCATCGGGACGTCTGGTGGGTGCGGGTTTGCGGGCGGACTGGTGAGGCGCCGAGGCCGGCCGCCGGTGAGGTCGCCCGTCGGTGGCTCGGGGCTTTAGGTGGGTGCGGGCGTGCGGTGCGGGAGTGCGCTTGGGTGCGGGGCTACGGGCAGATGAGGGTTGAGGGTTGATGGATTTCAGTTTCAGGCTTATATAGTTAGGGTTGGTAGTTGGGCTTCCAATGGGCCAAAAGTTTCAGGGCCCCGATGGAGCTCCACGGGTGAATTTAAGAATCCGCCCCAAACCCATACGGTTTCGGATATGCGAACCCGCAAATCCATGGGTGAAAACTGAGAACCAAAACCGAAACCCATGGACCTGAAACCCGCGGATACCCGCCCCAAACCTGATTCGCTGCCATCTTTAGGTGTTCTTTATAACTTTTGGATTTCACAACTACATCATCGATGTAAATCTCAACTATCTTGCTGATCAACTTATGAAAGATATAATTCATGGCTCATTGATAAGTTGCACCAGTATTTTTTAGGCCGAAAGTCATAACCACCCACTCATATAAACCAAGAGCCCTAAGGCATCTAAAAGCAGTTTTAGAAACATCCTCTTCGGCCATGAAAATTTGATTATAGCCCGTGTTGTCGTCCATAAAACTGATAACCTTATGTCCCGATGTTGCATCCACTAAAATGTCAGCTATCGGCATTGGGTAACCATCCATTGGTGTGGATTTCTTAAATCCCTAAAGTTAATGCAAACCCTTAGCTTGCCATTCTTCTTGAGCACGGGGACTATATTCGAAATCCAATCCGTGTATTGACACTGTCGAATAAACTTAGCCTCATATAACCTTGTAATTTCCTTCTTAATATCCTCAAGTAATTCAAGTTTAAATTTTCTTGGGGCTTGTTTAAATGGTTGATATCCATCTTTAAAAGGTAACCGATGTTCTACAATTGATCGTCTAAGATCGGGCATCTCATAATATTCCCAAGCAAAACAATCTTGATATTCTTTTAAAAGATTTACCAATTCTCGCTTGTACTCAGGATCCAATTTAGCACTTACATATGTTGGCCTAGGTCTATCACCAGGTTTGATATCAACTTCCTCTAGTAAATCGGTCGACGTAAATCCCTGCCCTAACTTCTCTTCTGCATCATCGATCGGGTAATCCATTTAAGAAACGTCTTCAGAGCCAACTGCTTGGATCGGCTATTGACGTCCATCATTGACTTTGGTGACGTCTTCTTTCACAATTTTGCTACGAAGGCATTTGTGCTTCCCCTATTCATACTCTGAAGGGGCCTTTGATTTCGTAGGTAGAGTGAATAATACATTAATATCAGCCGATGGCTTACCCTTATCGGCTATTTACTTGACGCGCCATGTTCGAGGTCTAATATACTTCTGAGCTTCTAGTTCTCTAGTCCTTAATCATTGGACTCTTCTTTTCTGGCTCCTTGTTAGACCTCCTAGAACCATTGGCCCTCTTGCCAATCATACTCTTTCTCTTCATCACGACCAGCCCAATTTTGATCATATGCACGCTTGCCTAGCCGATCGTGAACTCCTTCATTTTTTGCACGTCGATTCATGTCGTTAGATTGATAATTCAAATGTTCATGGATGGATTGGTGTTGAATTGAGATTGCCTAAATTCTAAATATTGATTACTGCACTCTGGGCAGTTACGTCTTGTGGGCAATTTCAAACCTTCGTTCCAATAGTGCCTGAAGAAAGGACAGTTCTAATGTAACTCAATTTGTTCTCTTTCATACCTTTCTTCTTCGCATCGATGCTCATATGCTTCTTCTTCAAGCTGGCGTGTGGTCTTTCTCTTTCTAGCATTGCCACTTGTTCAATAATATTCTGAAAGTCACACGAGGACGCATAGCACCAGCTCTGGATGACTCACCTTGCTCATATCAGCTCTTTTGCTAATCGTGTTGTTGCCTAGCCTTCTTGTACTCATTAGCTGATATCAGAACCATATGCACCCCCAGTCTACCTTGGTCTTATCTGATGTTAAGACCTTTGTCTTTTCTTTGGCCAACTAAAACTCTACCATATGCACCCCCAAAAAAGGATGCTTATCTACGTCCATTGTCGGTTTCTTGGTTGGCTCAAAATTGATCTTCCTTGCTCAATAGCCTTCTGAATATGTAAGCGGAAGATTCTACACTCGTTAGTGTTGTGATTAGTAGCATTGTGAAACTTGTAGTATTTCTTCCCTTTAAGTTCCTCAGCTGGAGGGATAACATGATTTGCAGGCAATCTCAACTGTTTCTTCTCTAGCAGCAAGTCAAAGATCTTATCGACCTTCTTGACATCGAAGTCATAGGCATTTTCTATCTCCTTCACCCATGGATAAGACACAGGAGCCTTGCCCCATGTCCACTCAATGGTTGCAACTTCTAGATCATCTCCATCAGAGTCTACATTATATGGATCAGACATAGTAGCAGTACCCTTCAAATATTTCTCTTTGCATAGGGACCGATGTCGACTCTCAAAAGCAAACACCCTCTGAACTAAATAGGCCAAACTCTCAAACTCTTAGCCATCAAATTTCTCTCTGATTAATGGAGACATCCCTTGAAGGGCCAATTCAGCCAATTAGCCATCAGACAGATTCAATGAGTAGCATCGGCTCCTTACTTCTCTAAATCTTTGAATGAATTCAGAGTTTGACTCATTATTCCTCTGCCTCATGCTTGTCAAGTCAGTAATATTTTCCCTCCTGTCCCACTATAAAGTATGCGTGGAACTTCTTCTCCAGATTGGCCCATTGTTGGCGGTCCTTAACTCCAATTTCTAACTACTAATTAACATATAAAAAGAGGAGAAATTAATAATCTTAATCACATATGCATTTACTATTAACCAAGTTCCATATGTATTTGGATAACATTATTTTGCAGGTCACAAACACAAATACATGGAAGATTTCACTGAAAGACGCTTTCCAACGCTGATTTACGCAAAGAAACAAGGGAGACGCCTATCACATCAATGCAAATGGGGCAAAGCACCACAGGGAAGCCATCCTGGTGTAGCCCATGGCCTGCCATGCAAAGGCAGTGGCCAGAGGTGGTGGTCAAGGGCCAGCCGCTCCTAGGGGGTGGCCGCTCCCCTCTAGGTGCCTCCCTGCCTCTCCTTGCTATGGCGGTGGCATGGAAGCATGCTAAGGCGGTGGGAGCCAAGGACGCACCAAGAATAGCCTCCGAGCACCGCATCCCTCCTGTATAAATAGAGGAGTACCCCCTCTCTAATGACACACCATCACACACTTGGAAGAGTAGACACAAGAGTGACACAATGTAGCAAGAAGAGATAAGTGCTCCATTCATATCTTAGCTCTCTAGCTAGTCTAGTTTAGGGAGTGAGTGAGGAAGAGAAAGAGATGGAGAAGTACCAGGAGTGTCGGCTACCTCCATTTGTATCAAAAGAAATGTTGGGAATGTTGGCTCCCTCTTCACTTGTACCTCGATGTACTTAGTACAACTTGGAGTACGAAGGTTCGTGTTCTTCTACGGTGGTGAGCTCTTACTTTAAGTTAGTCATGTTTATTGTTTACTTATGGGTTCATCATTCATCCTTATGATGGATACTCTAGTAGAGGGCCCTGATAAAGACGGATAACCCTGATTGCTAGAGTAGTAATCGATAGCGTAGACGTGGTGTCTAGGCTAGAGGCTACCTTCGTTTGCCTTGTTCCCTATGGTTGAGGGGTAGGTGGAAAGTGGTGACAGCCCTGGCTGTCCCTCATATTCCCCCATGTCTGAGTTCGATGCTGACTATAAGCCGGTATCGGCTGACAGACCAGCCGTGCTCCAGTGCCCGAAGCAAGTCTATAGTGGCAAAGCTATCTTGACTTAGGATCTCTATCCTTATAAAACCTCACTACCCAAGCTATCTTTCTTCTTGTTATCTTGGGTAAACTAGTTAAGAGATTTTTACACATCTTTTCCCTATGGAAATATGATACCCTGAATACTTTCGGGTGAAATGCTACTACGGTAATTCCGTGCACTTGCGGATTATTTCTATATACGTTAAGAAATATCAACACCCATCCAGTGATTGAGTTAGGTTCCAGTGATGAAAATCAACTGAAGGCTAGTCTAGACAGGGACAAGGGGAAGAATCTAACTTTATGTGCTTCCTCAACAGATACATCTCTAAGCTGAACGAGATAGCAGCTGATATGCTCCATGGTTGTCATCTCATCTATCCCGATGAATTTGGAAAAATCTTGGACTCTGTAGCGTGGAGGGAGCTGCACAATATCATACCAGGCCAGGTATGGGCGCTGGTAAGAGCCAACCTATCCTTTAGGCTTTAGACTAAACTGGATCTGCATCATAGTAGTTATCTATTGATGAACCCAACAGCATCCATGCCAGCGACTTCTTGCCTCGGCTGCCCTTCAGTCTGAGCCTAAGAGCCTTGTACTTGAACTTGTTGACGCTGAGCCTGAGACTATTGTCCTTGGACCTAAGATTGCTGGAGTTGTTGTGCATTCTAACTATAAGGATTCTAATATCCAGGATGTGGCATAAGCTCATACGTGATGGCATCAGAAACCAGGTGATATCCTCCTAGATAGTCGATCTGAGCATTGTGAGTTGCATACCCCTACAATCGACTATTGAAATAGTTAGGATCAACATTCTTGATGATCCTCTGTACTAATGGAGCAATTTTATGGGCCGACTAAGGCGTTTGATGGGAAGTACTGAATCTCCCTTGGGCCAGCCATTGCACAACCCACTGAGTAGCTGGAGAAGTTGGCTGCTAGACTAAATAAGCTTGGTTTTGTCCAGTGGGCTGCTGAACTATCTGAGTGATAGAGGCACTTGGTGACTGCTGCGCTGGCAGTTGCCCCTGTCATTTGACCTTGCCCCCTACTGCTTGTAGGGTTTGATCTTGAGCTTGTCCACCTAGAAACTGCTATGCTGGTGGCTGCTAATACTGTTCAACTGGCGCTCCAAAGAAAACTCCTTTCAAAACAGTGTTAATTGTGTTGGCTAACACCTTATTGTGATTTATAAAGGCTTCGTAAATAGTCTTGTGGACCAAATGGGCAGTAGTCCTTACTTTAACATCTTCACTTTGTCCATGCAGGAGGACACTTGGTAGGGGAGTCTTCTGGATGACTGAATCGCGCATCCTGCTATAAGACAGCAAACACTTCTCATGGAACTCCTTCGCCACCTGCTCAATGAGTGCTTTCTGGTCATCAAGCTGGTCTTCAAGGTTGACCTTAAGGATCACTTCATTGTCCATGTTGATGATTGTGGTCCCACTGGGCATGCCAAGAGTGTGTCAATGGCAAAAAGTGACGTCCTGTCACCGGCACATGCAAGCAAGCGAAGAAAAACCACGTGGAGCAGATCCTGAGCTCTCCCTAGACTTAGAAGAACACCGAACTAGATGGTTATGACCTCGGGCGTGCCAGCCAATTTGACCCTACAATTGACATGGAGAGCAAATTGATCAGTAATTTAAGGTGGAACATGCCGGTGTTTATCTAGACAGTTCCAAATGTGTGGCTAAGTAGCCAATGAGATAAGGCTATCGACTAAAGAGTTGATATCCAGCATGTTCATGATGCATGATAAGTAAAACGAGCATATCGACAATTATCGGTTGTTCAATTGTATAGATCTAAATAGCCGATGACCATGAAAACATGTAAAAGATGTAATAAGTAGACGTGGAAGCATTGAATGAGAAACATAATAGCTTTTAACCAAGACAAAAAATAAGTAAAAGCATGTAAATAGCCAATATATTCTCAAAGGGCAGGCTATCGGCTAAAATAGCTGATTCCTATAAAAGAAGACTCGCAACATGCAAACACTCGACTATTAAACGTGGATAAATCCATACCCCTATCGAATCTAACCTATTATCTCTAATAGTGGGGTTCAAGCTGGACTGATGCAGCCATGATAAAGACAATAGATTAATCCTTCAAAGAATACGAATCTATATGCACTTAACAGAATCGTAAAAACACGTTGTGATCAAGGAAGCACAGGCGATCGGCTAAATAGCCGAAGTGAATATAGCATGCAACCAGAGATTGTTGACGGTAGTTAACAACCATTATAAACTATCAATAAAATATGTATAAGGGTACAAATGAGATCACCAACAAAGGTTTAGGGTTTAAACTAACAAATTCCACGAGTTTTGGTAAAACTGTGATTTCTGCAGGGTTTAACCAGAAAACCATCAAGGCGGACCTATATGACAGATGAAATCTTAGAATTCCACATCAAAGCGGGAGGCGAGACACTACCATGTGGGGCCGGCCCACCCCACCTGCAGGCCACTCGGCCCTTGGGAGCCACCTATCGGCCTCTCATTGCTATGTCGGTTTTCCACCGCCTCCTAGGATGCATCTTCGTTGTTCCTTAAGTCGGTTTGATCCAATGGGCTCATGTTGCAAGCTTAGGGCTGTATAACCAGGCCGTACCCCCCTGAGGCATCAAGTCATTTGAGAAGACAAAAATCCTAATCATCCTCAGAGCTCCTCTATATTCTAGCGCATAGCTAGTTAGGCTAGGTCTAGAGGGAGGCAAGCAGGCTTCGCTTGGATTCCCAACATTGTCAAGAGCATGGTTCGGTATAATCTTTGTATCCCTCTCTCATTGTATCTCCATTATTTTATATGCTTGCTACAATTGTTATGACAATATTAGTATTCATCTTATTCATATTCTTAGTTGCAATGTTCATTGTCTACTTTGATTATATACTTAGTATAGCTAGTTTCTCATTGTGTTTATGCATAAGTTCATATAGCGCTTACCCCAAAGTACATAGGGTGAGTGGTTGGCATTATGTAAGCGTGGTGCTTATATACTGTTTGCCTATGAATACACTCTATATTCTGGGTCATGTGGTAGATCGTGGATGTGACACTCCCTTTGAGTCCTTTGTAGTCCACTCTCCGAATATAGGCCATAGAGTAGGATCTGGTTACGAAGGAAGAGCGAGCTCTGTTCTTAATCTTCCCTATGTAATACCCCTTATGTGTAGATATGAAGATAATCTTAGTCATGACTACTAGGTGTAATTGCACTAATCAATGTATGCTTCGACTTGTAATTTAGAATAACTTAGAAATTATTCCTCTAATATTCTACCTAACCAAGCCAATACCATAGATAGGAGTGCTCTGAGTGATTTATCATTATACTTGATCGATACTTATCATATACATATCTTATCCTATGACTTAACCATGTTATGAGTAGAATATTGGTTGTGGTTTTTTTCTCCATCAATACTATAAGTTATCAATACATGTCCATGCTACACCTTTCCTGTGGTAAAATATAAATAACGATACATGTAATACTCTCGGGTGAAATGCTACAATGGTATAATTATCTATGCGCTTGCAGTCCCTTTTCCTTCATATTTATATATTCTTTCTAGCCACATGAAATGATAAAGAACTACTTAGTATCATTCTAGCAGTGATGCTAGGTAGTACCAATAAGCATCTCTGACATCATCACTAGGGATGACAACCTAGTATAAGTAATGCTAGGAGATATAGGTAATTAATAAGTGGTTACTAAAACAAGTGATAAGTTAATAAATACCAACATAAACCATGTTTGACCATAAGCAAGACTTACTATTTGACAATTTTCGACCTATAGTGCTAACAGTGGGGGTTGACTGGATTGATGGTGGCCATAATAGCAGTTCTCAGATTTTATCAGCTAGCAAGCTTTACTTAGGGTTAGACACGTCCTGGCCACATGTTATCTTCGATCAAGATTGGACCAAAATAGCCAAGCTAACCGAAACCATCGTCAGAGCGAGATATAAATAGGAAAAAGCAACAAGACGATGATTTGAAGAGATATAAAGTCGACCCGTTTCAATCTTAATCAGGCAAGGGGTGATTTTGTTACAAATAGTAAGAAACTAATTATAACAAGATCGATAACTAGCAAATCTAATAAAACAGTAAGGAAACCCTACCAGTCTTAATAGATTTAGCTAATAACTAATCCACATCAAAATTTGTATGAGATACGAGCCGGACCGATGCAACTGTATAAATTTTTATATGAATCAAGGGTAACTTGTATCAGTAATTGTAAGAGATATGAGCCGGACTAATGCAACCTTACAATTAACTGACGATGGTCTACTCTACTCCTACTCCTAAGGGGTGGCACAAGCCCAAAAGTAAAGGTACTGGTTTTTGATTGATCGCTGAGATGTCTGTTACAGTAGCCGAGGTTCAATATTTATACCCAAGACTTGACTATGAGTCTTGGTCGAATAAGACCGATCACAAAACTTGGAAAAAAAATGAAACATCCTAATTTAAGATAACTTGGACTCCAAACTTCCCCTTCTGTGGAGTCCGTCATGTTTTCCTGCTCCCGAATAATGCCATTTTTGCTGCTGGAGTCTCCTTGAGATGACGATGTTATTGAAATCTAGCTGACTCTGATCAGCGTCTTGACCAGCTGATTCTGCACTCATCATAGCTCTTCTTGGTGCATTCTAAATTATAGGGTCTTATGCAATGAACCAAATTCTGGTGTGAACAGACATTGAAGCCTTGATGTTTGAGTGAATTGGCTAATGGAAGCCTATTCGAAACCTATTTGACATCAAAACCAATTGAATCAAATTGGTCCATCTGTTGAGCTTCAAAAAATCTCAATCATCCTTTATCAATGGCCGATTAGATCACTCAATGAAATACATTGTAATCAGAAGTATTATGATTACACGAATTATGCCACTTGCAACATGTAAGCTCTTCTAAATTTTCAATAGATGGCAAAGCATTGTGATCAATGATTCTAATGAAATTATTTTTGAGCAATACATCAAAGACATGATCATAAAAGGTAAAGTCAAAGGTGTACTTTAATTTCTTTAGCCGATTCTTTTGTAGAGTCGGCTTTAAAGCTAGGCAAACAAAGGGATCAGATTTATTATCAATCCATTCGAACACATCTTTGCAACTACTCTTGGGAATCTTCAACTTTAACAAACTAGCACTATCAGCCATGACATATGGCACAATGTGTTGGCCCGATAGAATCTGAATTTGTTTTATCAACAACAAATAAAATGTCATCTCAATCGGTCTTTTACAACTATTAGTAAGGATATCTCTAATAGATGTAGAAATTAAAATAGTATGACCAGATTGGAAATTTTGTAAATTACTTGCACCTTGTACTTTGTTAATCATGCTGGAGAAGTACATGTCCTCGGTTTGCATGACATTGCCCTTCATCTCTAGAAAACAATTTGTAGGGGTTTGATCTCCATCAATGATACGGCAATTATCAGATAAACGCACAACCCCTTTAGCACCTAAAAAATCAAGTCTAGCCAATTTCTTGCGCTTCCCTTGTTTTGAAACAACTAGACTTGTTTCTTGAGAAGGAACTGATTCGGATTAGATATTGTTTTGTTCAGTCTTGTCAACAGAACTCTTGCTTATATCCGAAGCAGCTTTAACCTCAAGATAGTACTCATTAGATTTCTCCTTCCGAGTAAGAGAAGCTTCATATAATTTATTAAAACAAATATGCCATTTAATACTTTCATGCTCAGGGAGAGAAGGCATACCATTTAAAATATCAGTAATTCAGCTTTTTAAAATTGAAGCTGAATCATGAATATTAACTTCTACATGTGGTGCGAAATTTTTATTGATTCGGCTATGGTTACTAGTTACACGTGAAGCCGAATCATGAGTATTAATACTTAAATACCTTACTGAATTTTTATGAGTTCGGTCATAATTATTGGTAACATATGAGGCCGAATCATGAGCATTAGCTCTTGCATACCTTACTGAAATTTCATTAATTCGGCCATAGTTATTAGTAACATATGAGGCCAAATTATGAGCACTAGCATTTGCATATGATGCTAAATTTATAGGTAAAACCTTTGTTCTATTAGTATGTCATGCACCATATGAAATTTGAGAGTAATTGGCTAAGCCAATTCTCTGATTCATTGGCATATCTGTGGTGGAACCACATATTGTGAGCTTATAACCGATGAATAAGGATAATTATATGCATGTTGTATGTTGTTAGTAAAATTAAAATTCGAAGAATTCATAGTTGACATCGGCTCTTGACCATAATATCCAGGATGCATATGATGAGGACCATTATCAAAAGCATTAGTCGATGCAATATATCTATTACTATTATAACTAGCAACACCAACATGAGAGTTCATATTACTTGCAAAATAATTCTTATAACCATAAGATGCATGTGCTAGCTGTACCTCAGGGTAATTGTAGTAGTTTTGTGATGCAACACCCTAGTACTCCATGATTTAGAACTTGACCACCTTGCTGAATTTTTCAATAGCAAGTGCAACACGTTGCAAAATAGCAAACGAGATCACAAGGGGTCAAAATCAGAAGCAATCGGGCTTTTGGGCCAGATGCAACGGTAATGGTGAGCACAAGAAGATAAATTAGCAAAGAATAGGGCTAGGGTAAGAAGATTTTCCTACAAAGTAGAGCCAAAGAAAATTCTTCCTCAGCGGAGTCACCAAAAAGTGTGTTGACATTGGATATTATCCAAATCGCACACCAGCAGGGCCTTACACACCCAGCCCACCACGCACCGAAGAACGCAGCTGAAAGGTCCTTCTTTGGTTTTGGTAATTGAGTGATAACCTAGGTGGACTAATTGTGTTTTATGTGAGATACACAGGTGATTAGTCCACAGGTACATGTGTGTGAGCAACATATGACATGGAGGTGAAAACAGTGGTGGATCCAGGATGAAAATCCACCTATGGCAAATTTTTACTCATAAACAATATGATAATCTTGTGAGGTTCCAATTTATAGTAAAGAAATACTTTTTCTTCACAATTAATCATAAATAAACATAACTAAAAGATGAAATCTTATGTTAGACGATTCTAGTAATGGGACAATAACTATGTTGTAACAAAAAATGATGTCATCAAATACCAAACATTAGTTATTACCGGAGCAATGATTCATGATACAAATTCGAAATAAGAAAACCCAATTTCACTTACCTTTTTCTTTTGCCCGCCCCTTTTTCCGTACTCTAGTAGAATCGCACTTGCCATCGATTGTACTATCGTGGTGCACACAAATGAAACGTGACTCAAGGAAACTAAATCGGCAAAAGGGAAAGGTACGAAACTATTCAACTTCTGTAGTTCCACAAGGCCAGGCTTGTATACTAGTTCTGCACTTACATGGCCCATTAGGCCCAGCCACGTCGGTCCATCCGTTTGCATCCTGCAGAACGTCTCTCCCTTGCGACGACCATCAGTGGCAGTCCGACTAGAAGACGAGGCCGCCTCGCCAGTAGTGAGGTCTGGCGAACGCCAGACCTTGCTAGATTGGTAGATCCGCCCTTGGGTGGAAATGGCTTGGAGATGTTGAAAAGCTTGCACATGTGATAATGGAGGAGCTGATTGCATATGAGACATGACATGGAGTCATGTGACCAAGGCGGAGAAGATCAAGATGAGGCTTGGGTCGATGGACAGGTTGCAAGTGTGAAGGGCAAGTCGAAGGTTTTGAAGTGAGGGACCACGTGTGACGGTGAAACTTGAGCAAGACTTGGCGTCGATGGACCGATGCAACGGTGAAGAGCAAGTGGGGTCAAGATCGATGAACCAATACGGTCATGTGATGATATAAAGTGGATCATATCATTTGGTGATTGGTTGGTGCATGTGTTGCATCAACATCGAAGGAGATGGAATGAAATACGCAAGTTTATGATCGAATTTAGGATAGATGGCCGTACTATCAAAAGGGGCAAACTTATTTGCATATCGGTCATCTAGTGCCACTCGAGTGATCTAACTTTGCATCGTTGCTATGATCAAGTGGCGTGGCAAGTTGAGTGGCTAACTCCTTTGGAAAAATGATTGTAAAAAAATGCTAACACACTTGCACATTATGGTGTACACTTGGTGGTGTTAGCATATTTGCAAAGGAGGTGGAGTTTGAGGGGTAGAGAAGGGTTTGGGTTACGCTTTTATGGAAGTGAAACGTCTATTTTCCACTGCGCCGAAGGCGAAGAAACGGAGGCGAAAGAAAGTCACTAGTGTGACTGGACGCTGGACCGGACGTGGTCTCGGCACGACCGGCGCGTCTGGTCAGTGGCAGCAGCTGTGCGCGGCGCGGGGCGCTAGGGTTTGCAACCGGCATGTCCGGTCCCTCACGGAACCGGAGCGTCTGGTCACACACCCAGAGAACAACGCGAGTCTTAGAAGCTGATCGGACACGGTGGCGCATCCGATCACATGTGATCGGACGCGTCCGGTCATGATAGTCGATCTCTGGAACCTCTCTGGACAGTGACCAGACGCTAGCACTATCGCGTCCGGTCGTGGCATGGAGCGCGTCTGGTCAAATAGTGAAACACGTCCGGTTGATCTCTTGACCGTTGGCGTGCAAGTGACCGTTGGGATCGCACGGACGACGTTGAACGTAGGACGACACGTGGATAGCTGCGAGTAACCAGACGCGATGCAGCGTGTCCGGTCAGTTCGACCGGCGCATCCGGTCATCCCAAAAAATCACCCAGTGAAGGGGTAATGGCTATATTTCGTATGGGGGCTTATAAATAGCCCCTTGGCAGGCCTTAGTTGGTGCTTGGCACCCTTGGGACTTAGTGTCTATGCTTTGGGAGTGCTAGGAGAGCCTCTAACTCACTTGTGCTTGCAAGAGTGTGAATCGTTTACGCGTGAGTGTGATTCTAGTGTGTTGCATCATGAGGTTGCATCGAGTGGCACTAGGTGTTCGTGTTGCAAGCCGGTGGTGCTTGTTACTCTTGGAGGTTGCCACCTCCTAGATGGCTTGGTGGCTTGTGACTCCGTCGAAGCTCGCAAGAAGATTGTGCGAGGCTCCGAAGAAGCTTTGTGAGGGGGATTGTGCTCATCCAGCGGGGATCACGAAGAGTAACTCTAGTAGAGCGTGTCATTGAGCTACCACACTTGCGGTGAGTTCTTGTGGCGCCTTTGGGAGGCTCGGTTGTGGATACCGATTAGCCGCCGAACCACGAGGTGTTGGTCGACACAACGGGGACTAGCTTGGTGGCAACCAAGTGAACCTCGGGAGAAAAATTACCGTGTCAACATTGTTCATCATCTTCTCAGTGGTTTGCCTTCGTGCAACACAAGCTTGTATTTACTTTCATATATATCATGCTTGTGTAGTTGCTCTTGTATCTAGTTGTGCTTGTGTAGCTAGCTAGATATATTCTTGCTTGTGTAGCTAGAAGTATCCCCTTTGCGTGGCTAATTTGGTTTGAGTAACCTTATTAGTCACATTGCTTAGTTTATGTAGCTAAGTAATTTACGCTCTCTAATTTGACATTTATTGCCTTATTATTGAGCATTGCTAGTGAGCCTATGAGCTTTGTGCTTTTGCTTACTAGTTGTGTAGGAGCTCCCGTTGCTTGAAGTACTAGTTGTATATGTTTGTGTGATCTTGCAAGCTAGAATTGTTTAGGTGAGCTCTCGCTAGTCTGGCACCTTATTTGCTTGATTAAAGATCTTTTGTAAGGTGCTAGAGTTATAGATAGAGTGGTGTAGTCTTGGCTAGACCGATAAGTTTAATTTCGCATTTATTTTGGTTAGCTGGCGAGATTAAGTTTTAGAAAGGACTATTCACCCCCCTCTAGTCCGTCATCTCAACCCTTCAACAGCAGCAAGGATATCACTCTTTCGTGGTGAAGAACGGAGTGGTTTACGAGCAAATCACCCAAGGATAACCAACATGCTTGTGTGACGAAGAACCAGCCAGGCAAACTAGCAAAGAAACCATTAAAACTCTCGCCCGGGAGGGACCCCATCAGGGTAAGGACGTCGTCGGGTACCCTAGGACGGCCGGCAAGCCTAGGGCGCTATCCTTGGTCATCGGATCAAGGGATGAACATCATGGGTTAAAAAAGAGGGTAAAGGGTTGGAGTAGATTGATTTTGACGATTGGATAGATGGGAACTCAATCAGCCATGTACCACTTATTTTATAAGGGGTATGGGTGGTCTTATCCCATAGAAAAATCAATGTGGTACTATTATGTTGCTTATGGAGTTCTCCTTAAACTGAGCCAAAAATGTCATGGGCCTATTTGGGTCCAATTTGAGTGTCAACACCACTATTCAAAATTTTCCTACAATCCAAACAACAAACTTCAAGTATTCCTTTGTCTTAGATTCATGCGGTCTTTCGTTTTATACTACGTCATGTTCTTATGTTTATTACCATTCCTCTGTTTTCCATTCCTACGTTCCAAACAGGCCCTAAAATAGCTTCTTTAGCTAGATGAAACCGGTAAGCTATCTATAATACCTTCCTCTTTTTTTGTTCCTTTATCCTTAGGCTAAAGTTTAGCCCTTGTCACATTGAATGTTCGGAGGCTAATTAGGAGCACTACATATGAGCTAATTATAAAACTAATTGCAGAAGCCCTGGGCTAATTCACAAGACGAATCTATTAAATCTAATTAATCTATCATTTGTGAATATTTACTGTAGCACCACGTAGTCAAATCATGGACTAATTAGGTTTTATAGATTCGTATCGCAAATTAGCCTCCATCTATGCAATTAGTTTTGTATTTAACCTATGTTTAATTATGTTAATTGGTATCAAACATCTAACGTGACGGGCTAAAGTTTAGCCTCGTGGAACCACACACCCCGATCTGCCTTCTTCTCCCTATTCTATATCCCAATCCGGCAATCCACACCATACGCATGCCTCGATTCCTCGCAGTCTCTTTTCTATTGCCTCACTCGGTGTGCCCGTGCACATGCGCATGGAGGAGCCACAAAGGACGCCGACACCCGCGCTTCGACGGCGCCTCATCGTCACAACCCATGCCAGTGCTCCAACCGTGCCTCGCCGTCGTGGGCGTGGCCCCGTGCCCCCGCCTCGATGCCTCAACGGCACAACTCCACCCTGGCGCCACTTTGCCTCAAGCTCCGCCTCGACTCCACCCCGCCCCAACCCCAATGGCGACGCTGTAGCCTGCCGACGCTTTGCCTCGCCCGCCGTGCTTGTGGCTCCATGCTGTAGCCTGGTGAAAATGCCCCTCCCCCAAACTCCGACCAGCACCAGCATGGGGGAGGGGCATTTTCACCAGGACCCACAAGCACGAAGGATGGAGCCTGCCGCTCTAGAGTCCAAAAAATCTGAGGTTTCACGCTCGGGGCAGCATCTCCCTGACCTGTTTGGGACGCCTCCGCCAGGAACAGCTTCAAGAGTTGCCGGAGAATCGGTACCAAACGGTCAAGAGGATTGATGGATCGGAGAACCTTAGGGGCACAAATTCGGATCCGTACTAGTACACCAACAAAAAATAGAGAGACAGGACTAGAATTACAACCAGAAGAAGTCCACTTTTCAAATGTATGCCGACAACTCTCACACCATACATACACGCACGCCAGAGTTTTACGAGATACCCATCCTGGAGCCCGGAGAGGCATGGGTACCTCTACATTGTCTTATGGATAGTAAGTATAGAAAATTAAAGGGACAGTATTTCCAAAGCGCATGCAGTTGTCTCCCTCAGGATTGCGTAGGGCTGGCTGTCACACAACAAAACCATTTCTTCTGCAAACACGAGAACATACAGTTAATGATAGAGTGGAAAGATCACAGGTTTAAGAGATGAAATTAGTGTTAGTGTCGTCAAGTCGTCATCAGGTGGAGTTCAAAGAAGAGAATTGATACAAGTCATGAAAAAAAAACATACCGTGCTTGGTTTTGCAACATAAGATTCCACCCTCTCAGTCCTGGTGTCCTTAGAAGGTGAATCAGTGTCTTGTCCATTCCCACCCTTCTTCTCATCTCTGGCTTTGTTGAATATGACAGTAAATCCGTCTGCAGAAGCTGGATCATTGACATCCCATTCACCAAACTTTGGCAAGGGGCGGCCTGATTCCTCCTGGTAAAAGCACCATTATCCATGTTAAAATGTAAATCTACTTGCTATTTTGTACTCCGAGTAGCATAATACTGCAGCTTCATATTGAGTGTGTACATGTGACTGTGTGATCACATATACTTGTGTCTGAACAATTGCTAATATTACAAATTAGAAATACCAAGCTTGTGTCAGCATGCAAAAAAAAAAAATAGTGTGTTCATGTGACAGTGATCGCATATAGTAAAGCACAGGCTTCTGCAAGCAGATAAATGCAGTCATGGTACAAAGGAGACCATTGAGGAAAAAAAAAGAACAGAAATATAAATCAAAATATCATTCAAGAAGTTGGTGATGTGGTTCCACTAAATACGCAGGTGTCCTAATGCGAGGCAAATGCAGCTATTAATGATTGTATTCCATCATGTGCAGGCATCTTGATGCGGAGAATGGTGATACAGACAAAACAAAATATTCAGAAATGGGAGAGGATATACTTGCAGTAACCGTGAATTGCATAGCATGCCAGCATGGGACAATATTAGCGGCTCAAAATTCATTAGCACCAAAGACGTATTGTGTAACATAGTTATTGACCTGTGAGTTGTGACCTCTAGACAACTGAGTTAAATCAGAACATATATTCCTTATCAAAAAAATTGAGAACATATATATTCTAGAGATCAAACTAGCATCAAGAAAAGAGTTGGCATGTCAAGTTGTCAATAGTTTCCAAAAAAACCATGTGGTCACCATGTACTGCTGAACAGCTTTCATGGGAAGATTCAGCTGCCATGCTGATATTTCCAGGCATGATTCAATCGACAGCCCCTTAAAACAGGAATTAGGTACATCTTTATATGAAGGATAGGCTGCAGAATCATTATTTTATTATTTGTAACAGATAAATTGGTCGGTGAACTACAATACAAAAATGGGATGTGATCTATTCGTATCTTCCTAAAGGGAAAACCCATCATTACATTATGAAACCAATAATCAAGTTGCACAATGTTCCGAGAAGTAATCTGTAAGCATGCTATTCAGATAAACACCAAGTCTCCAACGCAAGCTTTAGTAAGTAAAGTAGTTTTCTAAGTGTTACTTGTAAGGCAACAGGCCTCTTGTGTGACCATTAGCCTCCATTTGTGCATAACTCCGCATGTAGGAATAGAAGTCTCGGCATATTCATCAGTGACAGAAGTTCCCTCCAAAGTCATCTATCCCCATCTCCATCCATCTGGCTTCCATCCAAACTTGGCATAGCTTTAACACAATAATAATCTAATGCTGGATCAATAAAACTCCAGCTGACGGCACTACTAGCCAGGAGCCCACTGAGTAGCAGACAAAATAACTGAATGAAACCGCTTAGGACAATTTTTCGGATTCAGTGTCTACACGGCAACGTTTAAAGGCTGGGCCGCTAATTGACTGTGCTGTAGTTGCAAGTGAACCTTGCATCCTGTATCGATCTCGCTCATGGAATGCAAAGCAAAGCAAAGCCATGGACTACGCTGACAATCACAGGCCTCGAAACGAAAACAAAACGCCAACCTACCCGGCCCGGCGAAAGGAAACTCCTCCGCACTAGACATAATAGTTCTCCCGAGACTTGGAGGATACATCAATCAATCAATCGATCGATTTTGTGAACCACAGGTGAAAGAATCATCGCACTAGTTTCCTAGTCCTATCACATCGCGCGCAAGCGCAAACAACCCCCCTCCCAATCCACTCGCGTAGTCCACCCGGCTTTGATGCCAAGCAACAGGAGAAACAAATCCGCGTTCGAAACTACCTGTCCCGAACTTCATCACAAGGCGAGCTCACCTCGATCAGGACAGCAAACACTGATTTCCCCACAAGCTAACACCACCGGGGTGGGGAGGGGAAATAAGAAAAAAAAAGGCAGAGAGGCAGCACGTACCGCCATGGACGGATTCCGCAGAGCAGAGGTCCCGATCCGCTGGGTGCTGGGGGGCTGGGGCGGCGGCGGCGGCGGCGGCGCTGGGGAAAGCTTCTTCCCCTTTCTCTCCCTCTCTCTGCTGCGGTTGCGGGTGGGAGGAGACGACGAAGAGGAAAGTCAGGGCAGGCACAGCGGGGATAAGAGCGGACGGAGAGGAGACGAATCGATGTGGAGAGGAACGGAAAAGAAAAGGAAAGCAGGTGATGGAGAACTTGTACTGACTGGGGAGGGGAGTGAATAAAAAATCTCACTTCTCCCCTCTCCGTAAATAAAAATAAAAGAGGAGTAAAAAATAACGGAAAGCGCCTAAAAATCGCTTGTACCCGGCGCGCCGGTTATCGGTGCCCCGGGCGGCGCGATGCGCATGTGAGCCGCGCCGCTGGTGGGGCCCGTAGGTCAGCCGGGGCGGGTGGGAGATGGGGACAGGAGGAGGCGGGTTTGACCGGTGCGGCGGTGGCGACGGGCGGACAGGGTGGAAATGCGAGGGGAGGGGACTGGAGGCACGTCGGTGGTGAGTGGTGACTGGTGCAGCCAGCGCTTCGCTGGCGCTCGGAATCTCTAGGCGGTGGCGTGGAGTGGAGGGCCCAGCCGTTGTTTTTTTTTTTTTTGAGGGGTGGCCCAGCCGTTGTTTACTTCTACTTGGAGCATGTTTAGTTCACGAAAAGTGAACCCAAAAAGTGCTACAGTATCTGTTACATCAAATCTTGCGGCACATGCATGGAGTACTAAATGTAGACGAAAGAAAAAACTAATTACACAGTTTAGTTGTAAATCACAAAACAAATCTTTTGAGCCTAATTAGTCTATGATTGGACATAAATTGCCAAATAAAATGAAAAGTGCTACAGTAGCCGAACCCAAACTTTTTCACCAACTAAACAACCCCTCGGATCTTCTTGACCTCTTTGTTGGGGGCTGAAACCAACAATTTTCTGTACTCGAGCGTTCATACTCTGGGCTGAAAATCGTCCCGTTTTTAGCCGTTGGATGGCACTGGATCCGAGCTGGCTCAGCTGTGAGCTGTCTGTCCTGCCCTCCTGCTGATACCCGTGCGGCCGTGCGGCGGGCGATGGGTCGAATGTCAACTGACGTAAAGATGCCTGTTCGTGAGGGCGAGGGTATTACACTGTTGGAGCCGTTCGGTTGAAATTATAAGCCGACTGAAAAACACTGTTGGCTGATTTTTTGTGAGAGAAATATACTGTTTCGGTTGAAAAAACAAGCTGAATAAGACGGATTATAAGCCAGATGAACATGGCTATTATCACGAAAATGATATGACAGCTCGGCATGTCATCATCCTAATACAGTAATACACGTCTGAAACCTGACAGAGCTCCGCCGCGATGTGAAGAAAAAAACAGGCCAGGCCCTTGTTTAGATTGAAGATTTTTTCAACCTGATGAATAGTACCACTTTCGTCTTATTTGACAAATATTGTCTAATCGTAGACCAACTAGGCTCAAAAGATTCATCTCGTGATTTTGAACTAAACTGTGTAATTAGATATTTTTTTTACCTACATTTAGTACTCCATGCAAGCGGCTAAAAATTGATGTGATGGAGAGAGAGTGAAAAAACTTGGAATTTTGAGGTGATCTAAACAAGGGGCAGGATGCATACACCGGCGTGCGTTCAGACATGAGCTGAGGCGGTCCCCTTCACACCACCCCGGTTGTGTGTGTGGTGTGTTACTGTTATGTCCTCGCCAAGTCGCCGGCCCTGGAGTAAAGTAAACGGCACATCACATCATGTGGCGTGGTGGTGTGGTGCGGAGAGTAATAAGCGAGCTGCGTACCACCACGCACGAGTAATTGCAAATTTGCTCTCCTGCTAACTGCTGAGACGCTGACTGCTCTTGTGGCTCTCGCTTCTCAGCAACGGCCACGCCAACCGTCCGTCCCAAAACCGAAACAAACTCAACTGGGCCGACCACGTCGAGTAGCTTTGTTCAGTCGAGTAGAGTAATTAATATAGTACGTGCTGTAGTCCTACCGTGCAAGTGCAACGGCCAAGTGGCCAACAGGTTCTCCCAACCACGAGGAGAGTCGGAGAGAGGCAGACGCCGCAGTTTGAACTTTGAACTGGTACACGGTGCTTCGCTGGATGCAACTAGCTAGCACACTGCCTGCTCTACTCTGCTTTTGTCGTGCTCGTAGCATCCGCAGATCGCGCACCCCCAACCCCAAGGCGCCTCGCTCACGTGCCGCGCCGCTCCAGCGTGGAACTGCCACGGCTCACGAGCTCCACGTCAGCAACCAACCTTCTTGGCAGCAAATTTGATCTAGTGCGTCCGCCCAAACTCCAAATGCGGCCCAAAACGCACAACTGACGACCGGCCACCAATGCAGTCACCGAATCGCTTGTTTACCAGAGCAGTGAGCTGTCCACTGTCCATGTCCAATAAAAGGAAAACTGTCCAAACCGCCTCTGAAAACTGTCCATGTCTCTATGCGAGATGCTCAGATGCAGCGACAGAGTAAACAGATCGCGGACACAAACTCATTCGGCTTTGGAAATATTGTTGCGCTTAAAGTTACAACTTGTTCATGCGTGCGCAGTACCGAATATATGAAACCGTACTGACACTTGCCTAGTACTGACGTGATCACATTCAAAATACAAACAAGGCAAGGAAGTATGCCCAGCAAAACTCGCTAGCAAAGGCAGTGCGGATTGTAGAATGTGCATACAGTCACATGTCCAGCAGACCAGCAGCGATTCATACGTCACATATATTTTCTATAAGGGATTCAAGAATCTTTCAGTAGTGTATGTATGCCGAGTAGCGACCTGAATGAAGTTGTAATGGGACAGTTTCCATATATAGTTCGTTCAGAGGGTTCTAGCAGTCTTACATACGTCCCGGTTAGGACCTGTCAGTGTGCCAAAATTAAATCTTGACGTGAATGAAGGAAGAAAAAAAGAAGATATACCAAACTTTTTGTCGCCAAAATTAATTCTTGACGTGATCTTTGTTCACCAACAGTGATCCAATGAAATATAAATTTCTATCAGATCCCACTCTGGAGAAGAATCTAGATTTTATTGGTCTTTCAGAGACTAGGGAGAGAGATTGCTCGAAATCTTTTCTCAATAACCTACGTGCTGGAAAAGATTTTCTATGGAATATCAAACCTCCCAGGGGTAGATCTGGTGCCATTTTTCTAGGGACTAATCTTTTAACTTTTGACATTGGAGAAATTGAAGATGGAGAATACTTTGTAAAATTTAAAGTTAGAAACAAAGAGGATGGCTTTCAATGTTTGTTAGTGGTGGTTTATGGGGCTGCCTAAATTGAGTACAAAGAAGCCTTTCTCACAGAGTCACCTATGTGCTAAAGAATCCTTGCCTATTTATGATGGGTGGAGACTTTAACATTATACTAGGACCAACTAAAAAAGACAATGACAATTTTAATGATAGATGACCTTTTCTTTTCAATGCAATTATTGATACTTTTTTATCTCATAGATATTCAGTTATCAGGAACACAGTATACTTGGGCCAACAATTTAAAGGTTCCAACATATGGAAAGTTAGACGGGTTTTAGTATCTACGGAATGGGTGCTAAAATACCCTCGTACAACTGTTCAGGCTCTCGGGGGCTCGCTACGCCCCGAACGACAACTGCGCCCCGAGCCACGGCAACCTGCTCATCAACCGCTCCCGGTGCATCGGTCACTGACGTTATCCCTGATTTTGGCCGCTCTACCCAAGCACGTCCACATGCACGTACAGGCTCACCCTTAGCCCCAGAATAACGTGACCGATCCGTGGAATGAGCCACAGAAAAGCGTGCCCGCACACCTCACCTTGAAGCTACCCAAATTCCTGAAGTGACCCGATCCAGCCCGCGCAAGCAGCCGAACACGATTTACTCACAGGGGCCACATGCTAAGGTGCATCCACATGCTCCACGGCGTAGCACTGCTTGTCACTGTCCCAACGACCCTTTCTCAAGCGCCTCGCAACCACCCCCAATGCCACGGCAAGCCGGCGACCTGTGTTTCAACCTCGCGTTTAGGCTGCCCCGGTCGATCCAACGGAACAGTTCCTAGGCAAGGCCAGGCGCCTGCGCGCGAGCTTGAGAAGAAGCGGGTAACCGTTCATCCGCGACCAAAGGCACTAAGGAAAAGAGGGCTCGCGTTGACCTCTCGCTTCCTTCTCGCATCAAACCGGATCTACCACCATCTCTCGCCGCTCTACCGCCCCGACGGAGCACACACATTTTTAGCCCCGTTGGCCAGTCCCCAGGTTAAAAAAACGCGTCCGCAATCACAGGGCTGCAGGGATAAAGCACATTCCACTTCGAACGAAAAGTAAGCGAGACAGTGATAACATGACAAGCAAATACGACGACCGTGCGCCGTGTGTGGAGAGCCCAAATACCACCTATCGCCGAACAAGGGACCAACATCAAGCACCTCTGAGCGCACCCGCGACAGGGCAAAACGGCGAGCTGTCCCCTGACACCTTGACCGCTGCGTCAGGCTGTGCAATGTTTAGCCCTGAAGGGCGAATCCTGAACCAAGACTTGTTGTTGACATTTCTTAGATCACTATGTACTAAGTTGTCATCCCTAGCATGATGCCAGAAAATGCTGGTAATTATAACTATACTTGAAAACTTTAAATAATATCGAAACATAAGTATCTGCAAGCGCACAGATAAATCACCATTATAGCATTCTACTTAAGAGTATACCGAGTATCGTTATTTATTTCAATTCCAAAAGAAGAACCGTGTGACAAATGTTCATATGGCTAACTATAAATGTGCAGACCTATAATAAACCAACCACTCTTATACTTAGCAGGGGTAAGTCAAATAAAAGATAAATAAATGATAATAAATGCAATATGATAATGGTATTTCAGAGATAAAGAACAAAGACTCAACTAATGTAATATGGCTAAACTCAAGATTCGGTTAGAGTAAAAGATTCCTAAATCATTCCTAAATACTAAGCCTTTTGCACACTAAGCATATATACTTTCATCTATAGCATAGCTAAATTAGAAAATAAGCATAAGGAACATCAACTAGGGAGGATCATAAACATAGTCATCCCCTCCTTCGAGACTAGGTTCTATAAGTCCTACACACGAGGGATGGACTATATAGGACTCAACGGGTCTGTCACAGCCGCGATCTATCACATGACCCGGCATGTAGGGGGCATTCGCAGGTAAATAATATCTAAACATCACGTTTACATAATACGTACCACCTAACTCTCTCGAGAACTGAATTAGGTGCTCTATGAACATATGCATAAATTCATCATCAACTATAACTATATCAAATATACAACTAGAGCAAACTAAGAACATAATAAATAGCAACATAATAATAAAATATAACAAAGTCATAAATGAGATACAATGGCTAATTACCAGTCTCCAGACGAACAGATCCAGAATCCCGAGCAAAATAGTCTAACTCTACTTGAACTTTGCTAAAAAGTCTATACTAAGAACTTAAAGAACTAGAGCTCTCTCTAATATCTAGAAACCTTATTTTTGGTCTACTCTTGACAAGTGAATTGCAGGATACAATGATATATCTCAGTAGGGTTAGGACCTGTATTTATAGTTTTGAGGATGGAACGTCAGCCTTCGGATCAAATCGACTTGAAGCAATGGTGTAGATGCGACCCTAGGAGGTGGTGGAGGAATGTTTCAGAAGCTCATGGCCAAATCTCTCTGTGGGGGGCGGGCGGCCTGATGGTGGGGCTGAGCGGCCCCACCTGGCAGCCTTTGCTCCTTCGCTTTGGTTTGGTGTCTTCTGGTGTCTTCTACAGTCTTCTGGTGCATATTTCGTCGCGATTAAGTTTCGTTCCTTTTTTACATTTCAATCCTCCTTTTCTTGTTTTCTAAAATAACCCTGCTAAAAATATAAACTCACCAAAACTTATAGAAATTATCATTTAAAACCCTTAAGTTTCTATTGGTGACCATTTCTATACACAAAGTTGACAGTTTATGATGGATGATAACTACCGTCAACACTCGCGCCTAAGATCGCAGGGCAAAGGGAGAGGATCCTGAGCGACGAGCTCATCGCACGCTGAATCAACGAAAGCAGCCCACTTGTGAAACACTCGCGCTCGCCCCGAACGACAACGGCGGGCGCACCATCCAACCAGACGAAACCGTCAAGAACTCCTTGAGTCTCCAAGAATCACGACCCGCTTGGGAACACCGAGCGCCTCGGCGCACACCCAAACGGCCTACCAGGGTCACTTCATCTGGGTCTGCGACAACCGCCCCCCCCCGAAGGGAAACCTAGTGGGGAACGACAAACGCGCCGCCTCTCTCGATTATAGCAGAGCACGCGCGCGGCACGTAGGCACGAATCCCTATGGCCCGCTAACGGCTCAACGGCGAGCCTAGCTAGAGAGAAGAATTCGCGAGACAATCGTATAAATTTACTAGTCTGATTTACCATGATTTTCCTAGAGCAGCGCGACAATCGTATAAATTTACTAGTCTGATTTACAAAACACTGACAAGGTGTTTTTACTCGAAGAGATGGTTTATTTATTGAATATTGTAATGTTATCTATTGTCGTTGGATAAATAAGTTGACTATGGATATTCTCAAAAAAACTTGACTATGGATTATTATTTTCTTATGTTGTCGTAGCTTATATGTTTAAATTGATATCTAATTAAATTGTAGCTTGAATGACTTGATTAGACAGTTTGTTTGCTGAGATTTATTCTCACCCCTTTACATTTCTAGGTGTTTGATTGAATGCTTTGCTTGACGAGTTGGGATTAGTGGCACATCTTCAGTGTTTTTTTGGCAGAATCGTCCGATTTAGCACGCTTTCAGGGTACTTGTCTTCTATTAGACACTAAGTGCCCTGAAAGTGAGCTAAACCAGATGATTTCGTCGAGCATACCCGATGGGAGAACTCGAACAATCCACATTTTACACTCAGGATCCAATAATAAGTACAAACTTACAATACTTAGTCCATTTCATACAATACAGAGTCTCAGAAATAGTTATTACAACACTAGAGGTTCAGAGTGCGATACAAAACAGCGGAAATAAAATAACGTCTAGCGGGACGAAATGAGAATCCGTCTGTGCCCACCAGAAGAATCCTCCACACAAGGCCTAACTGCTCAAGGTACACCTGCAACAAGAGTAAAATAAACTCTGAGTACACAATGTACTCGCAAGACTTACCCGACTGAGAAATATATTTCCCGACTCTCAAAGATTATGATAGGCTTTATGGCTCGTGGGTTTTCTTGTTTGTGAAAAACAGCACTAAGAGTGTGTCCTTAATTTCGAGACTTTTAGAAGCCGTATTTTACTTATTAACCAATATTCTATGTAAGCACCCAGGCTATAATCAAGTAAGGGTTGAGCAAATCAGGACCATTTCTCCATCTTTCTGTTGCCAAATCTTACTACGATGGCAGAGCGTAGTCAAGCCGTACCGTCACGCAGAAATACGATTCGTGAATCAATGTGCCCAGCTGGGTACCCCGAAAAACACACACCTCGCTTGTACCCAGGCACAAGCAAGACTAACCCGTTCCCCTCCTGTCATGGGTTTACAGGTCCCCGTCCAAACTTGGACTCCTAGCTCCCGCACCTGAGGCCCGGCCTCAACGCGGTGCTAAGACCTCCACCTATCCCCGTCTCCAATCAGTCGGTCCGGAAAGAGCCGGAGCCCATGACAAGAGAGTAACCAGCCTTCCCGCTCTCATAAGCAAGTATGTGCTTGGGATAATAAATCTGTGACTTGACTAGGGTCCATGCAACGAACGGTCCTTAATTGACATGGACAGGGAAATAGTGCAACCCAGTTATGCCCCGTGGCCGCGGGACACAACTTGCTACACCCACCAATACCCATACCACATCCATGTCCGGTCGTCATTTCCTTTCCATCATTTTACCCAGAATGTAATAATAATAATATGAGTAGCCCCCTATTGTGCGTAACGACAGGTTACCCACACTACCGATGAACCTAAGTAAGGCAACTACGCGATCCTGTACTAGTAAGACTCATGGGTAGATATATATATGCATGTGGGTATCATAAAATTCCTGCAACGTAAATACACAACATTTAAATATATAAAGGTTTGCAAAATAAATGTTATGCACCGGGGCTTGCCTTGGGTAGGCGCAAAGTCAGAGGTGTCAGTCGCGGGCGGCTCCTGAAACTCCTCCAGTACAAAGATTTCCTCCTCGTACTTCTCAATGACTTCCTCGTAGTCCTGCTCCTCCGCGGCCACGTACTCGACTCCCTCGTGATCTACATGCATGCAATGACAATACAACATTTAATACGATGGCAACAGAAGCTCTGATAACAACTATAACTACTAACTATTTAGCTAACTCTAATGACCAACATACCAAGTAACCCACTACTTCTATTAAGCAAAAGCTGAGCGATCTAAAAGTCTTCTTCCCACTCGGATGCATCACTTTCTTTGGTTATCGTTTCAACGTATCCTTGATTAGGAGACTGGCTACCCCAACTAGCGAGCTATATAAAAAAAACTACAATAATTATAGTAGGCATATAACATTACCCTTAAGCTACTATAAAATTTCTAGAGCTAAAAGCATCACGGTTTTGCCACAACAATTTCTACAAAAGTTAATATCTCAACAATAGTCGTTTTTGCATCAATTTAATAGACTTAAAATCATTACAGATTATTATGAACTGAATTCACCAATTGATAGATCGTGAACTTATGAATCTAACAAAACTAGTTTCATGATTTTTGGATGCTTAAGTGACCTCTTGCAAATTCCCAAAGTCAATCATGCACAAGAAATAATAAGCTACTTTGATCTCCTTAAGAAGGGAAACGCAATTCGTCAGCGTGGCCCAACCAGACGGCCCACCCACGCGCAGCGCGCGCGCACGCGAGACCCACACGCAAGAAGCGGCCCCCGACCCCGTGGCCCACACGACACAGGCCGGCCCACGATGAAACGGAGCCCGCGCGCAACGGAAAATAAGCGAAAACGCCCCCGGACAAGTCGCCAATCATACACCTGCCAAGCGGACTATTCCTACAGACACACTTCAAGCAACTAGCCCCCTAAAGAAACTCATCTTCCCAACTCAGAGACCCCCGGGCGCCCCCGCGCTCGCCGGCGCAGCATCGACGGCACTGACCGGCCACGCCAGCTACCTAAGGCACGCGTAGACTTCACTAACAGGCCGACCTCCAACTATGGCCTAAAAGCCTGCGCTAAACGGAGCTACGGAAACTGCGGATCCGTAGAACTGGTGGCCACGGCGAGCGGTCGCTCGGGGCAGCGGCGCGGCCGTTCCGACAGCCCTAGACCCCCGTGCAGCCAACAGGCAAGGGCAAGAGCATCACTAACTTACCCTGGACTCGGCCGCGGCGCTCGCTGGAGCTGGTGGACGACAGGAACGGTTGGCCGCGTGCGACCAGCGGGGTGCGGCTGCGCTCCACGGCGGCACGGCCGCGCCAACAGTGCGGGGGCAGCGGCGGCGGCTAGGCTAAAGCGTGCAAGGCAAAGAAGGATGCGCGAGGAGTCAACCGTGCTACCGCCAAGGATCGAGGTGGGTGGATTGGGAACTGACTTCGGCCAAGGCAGAGGCTGACCTTAAAACAATGGTGGAGGAAAAGAAATCCCACGTGCCCCAAATGGGCCCAAGCTTGGGGTGGGGTGAGGGCAAGTGAGCAGGGTGGCTAACCGGTGAGCTGGGGGCACGTCGAATTGAACCCGACGACCCCACCGACCGAAAAAAAAATTGACGCGCGGCCCGCTGACCCGCGAAACCAAGGAGCGAGGGGAAGGAGGGATGGGTTCGGCCAGACATGTCGAGCCTGAGCGGAACGTGGGCGCGACAGCAGCTGACCCCCGCCCCGCGCGAGCTCTGCACAGCCAGAAGACGTGCGCGCGCAGCACCGTACACCGCTAGGTGACGGCTCCGTGCCGAGAGGGGGGCAGGGTGTAGGCGGACGCAACAACGAGAGGACGGCGGCCGTAGCGTCGCGACGCGAGAGGATGGCGCAGTTCAGCGCGCGCAGGCCCGCACGCTAGCAGACGAAAGGGTCGGCCGCAGGACCACGACGCGAAGGAAGCAGCGCGCAGGCAGCAGGCGACCAGCAGCAGGCCAGCACGGCGACATCGGCACCCCCGCGAGGTGACCGCGCACAGACGGTAAGCATGCCCGACACAAGTGTCGTGCACGAAAATTAAAAGCACGCGAAACTTCTAACCCAGCTTGGCTCAAGCTCAAACAGCTAAACGCCACCCGAGAGGGTACTTAGGGTTAGCTATCGGGCTAAACCTCGGCACAACTACTAACGAACTCAAGCAAAACGAACTCCCGAACATGGCCCCGTCAAACTTCTTTTCCACTTGAACTATTTCTCTAAGTCAAAACCGATCTTATCGCAAGTTCGATTTTTAAGCTACTAGCCGTATGAGCTATCCTTACTACCTTGCCAAAATGAAAGTTGCACTACCAAGTACAAAGTTTGTACTTTAATTTATTAAAGTGTTGCCTACAAGTCCTATAATAGTTTTGCTAAAAAAAATCGTTTAGAACCCTATCCATACAACACGGTTATTGCGGCAACTTCTATTTAACTTTTTCATTGGCTATTACAAATTATCAACATGATTCCACGAACTTGGCACATGCTAAAACACATAAATAAGACATGATTTGGTGCAAGTTACTCGTGGTAACACCGAGGGTGTTACAGTTTTACCCACATTTAAACATAACAATGAAACTTTTAGCTTGTTGTAATAAATTTAGTTAATGTGTCACAGTGACCGCCCTTTGTGTTTTAATAGTAATGTTTGAGGTGGAGTTTACTTAATTATAGTTTTGTTCTTATTATTGTTTCCGTGTTTTACTTTTGTTTAAGTCATGCAATATTCGTAGGACCAAAGGGAGCGCTCGGGTGCAGACAAATTCAAGAGGTAAACCGAGGAGGCCACCCGAGGCCCTATGGTACACGGAGCATGCAAAACAAAATCATACGTGGCACCCAAAGGATAGAGTCAGTCGACTGGCTTGTCACTAATTCCTTCGGGGATACTATCGGTGATATGGACTCAGGATACCTCATCACCTGTATATCAGCCAATACGCACAAGATGGGCCGAATATGTTGAGTATGAGGCCTACTAGAACCTGGGCATGTCGTTAAACGTGGTGGACAAGAAACTACGAGGAAGATTTGGACGCCGACTCTTATGGAGATACGGTAGATATTATTTGTTATACTTTTCATGTAACCGACTAGAAAACATATCCGGTAAACTAAACGGATCTTGTAACCCTATTCCCCGTACTATGTAAGGCCAGGTAGAGACCCCGATCGATACATCGCAAGCTACAACCAACTCTCCTGTAAACTCGAGCACACGAACAAAGAGATCTACTTCAAACTGGACGTACGATATCACACATCTGAACTAGTATAACCTCTGTCTTGTGTGCTACCCATCTGATTCCCTATGTGTGATCCACTCAACCATATGCTCAACCTGTGCAACGAACCAAACAACAATTGGTTGGCACCCGTAGTCCCCTTTACTAGAAATGCAGACAACCAAACATGATCTAGCTAAAGCCTGCTAGAGCAGAGCAACCAACCAGACAAGCCCATGTTGCATACTTGCATTGCTGGAAATAGGTCTCGGTGCCTGGGCCACTAGCAGGCTAGACAACCAAACACACCCTGTAACATTGGAGAAGACTGAATCGGTCCTTGAGGTGAAATCGACTTCAGGCATAAGTGGCTGAAATATTTTAACTAAATCAGATGGTATAAGTGCAAGTATAGTAAAAGATTGTAGGTAGGTTCTATGCTGAGATCAAGGAGAAATGAGAGAAGAGAGAAGAGAAGCGAGCCATAAGTTTTTTTTAAAACTGGGCCATAAGTTTATAGCTAGCCTATACACATACATAAAAACTAAGAAAGAGTATCTGATAGATCGACTATAACTTTATATTCACTCTAACTTTATATTCAACCAATTAGACGTCGTATATTAGCCTTGCTATATTCAACCAATCAGGCGCTGTATATTAGCCTTGCTCCAAAGGGTACAAGCTCTTTCACTTACCCCGCATAGCTGCTCCAAGGTTAAGGGGCCGTTTGGTCGGGTTCCCGCCGGCTCTGGCTCCTGCACTGTAGATGCACTGTAGTACATAGGAGCCGGAGAAAAAAAGAGCTCCTCCGGCTCTGACCGTGCCCACGGGAGAGAAAAAAGAAGGGGAAAAACGAATTTGTGCTACAGTGACGCTACAATGCTTGCTATGGTGCCGTGTCAGAGCGATCCGGAGCGGTTGCCGCACCAAACGGGCCCTAAGGCCCTGTTTAGTTGCAAGAAATTTTGCAAATTTTTTTAACATTCTCCGTCACATTAAATCTTTGGACGCTTGTATGAAGCATTAAATATAGATAAAAAATAAAATTAATTACATAGTTTAGACGAAATGGACGAGACGAATCTTTTAAGCCTAATTAGACCATGATTGGACACTAATTACTAAATAACAACAAAATTTGCTACAGTATCATTTTAAAAAAAGGGTGTGTTTAGATGGTTGTAAAGTGTGTAAAGTTCCTGTAGCACTTTTCGTTGTTATTTGGTAAAATTTATCCAATCATGGACTAACTAGGCTCAAAAGATTCGTCTCGACATTTACAGACAAACTGTGTAATTAGTTTTTTTTTATTTACATTTACTGCTCCAAGCATGCGTCCAAAGATTTGATGTGACGGAGAATCTTGTAAAATTTTTAGAATTTTGAAGGGAGTAAACACTGCCAAAATGCATCTAAACCGGCCCTAAGCCCTTGTTTAGTTCCCAACTTCTCCCCCTAAATTCCACTATGCAAAAAAAAGATTTCCCGTCACATCGAAATATCGGTAAATGCATGGAGTATTAAATGTAGATGAAATTAAAAACTAATTACACAGTTTTGTTGTACTTTACGAGACGAACATTTTGAGCCTAATTAGTCAAAGTTTGGATAATTTTTACCAAATAAAAACAAAAGTTACTACAGTACGATGTGATGGCTACTGTTCCAAGTTGGTTCAGGCTGCTTTTAGATGCAAATTTTTTTTGCAAAATGGCACTGTAGCTTTTTTCGTTGTTATTTGATAAATATTATCCAATCGTGGTCTAATTAGGCTTAAAAGATGCGTCTCGTCCATTTCATCTAAACTGTGTAATTAGTTTTATTTTTTATTTATATTTAATGCTTCATGCATGTGTCTAAAAATTCGATGTGATAGGAAATCTGAAAAAATTTTGCAAAATTTTTTTGAAACTAAACAGGGCCTCACCCAACTTGGGCTAAACACGGGCTAAACTGAAAACCTATCGGCGCACTGCGCACACCTCGAGCGGAAGAGTGTCATAAAACGGCCCGGAAACCACTCCCACCGTCTCCGTTTCCAGAATAGGTCACTGACATGAGGATCCCACGCGGTGTCGGCGCCACATCTCAGCCGGATCGGCATCGCAGTCCCCACGCGACAGACGGGCGCCGCGATTTCAATGTCGCAGCAGCGTGGCAGCATACCCGGACCGCCGGACGGCACACTGGCTGGCTGGCCTGGACTCCGCGACCCAAACCAGAACAACCCGATCCCAACCCGCTAAGCAAAGGCATTGGGCTCACGAGCTCTCCGCCTCTCTCTCTCTCCTCTCTTCCGCTCCCCCCCTCACGCCAATTTCGAAACAGCGCGAGAGCAGCCAAAAGCCGAGAGAAGCCCTTCCTCTCAGATTAGAACCCAACGAGCGCGCTTGGAGGCGGAGGCTGCGAGCTCGGCGCGCGAATTGGGCGGTCGATCCGGCGCGGTGGCCGGGTATGGCGGCCGCGGAGCAGCTCAAGGAGCTGGGGGAGAAGCTGCAGGCGGTGGCGCCGGCGCCTGCGGACGAGCTCGCCAAGCTCCTCGAGGTGAGATATCCCCAAGCTTCTCCGTTCTGGTTGGCTGCGAACATTAGGCATGGACTCGGCGGTGTAGGCGCGGGCTTTGCGTGGATCTGTGGCTTGGGCGGGACAATTCGGCAGGTTTAGGGTTTAGGTTGCTGGAAGGTAAGGCGCTTGGGGTAGGGTTTCCGGTGCGAATTGGGTGCTCGGGATGCTAGGTTTGGATGGTCGGGCTTCAATTCAGCGGCGGGGAGGGTTCTGAAGGAGTGAGCTTTTGTGCGGTGGGTTGGGTAATCAGGAAGCAAGAAGTTTGTTGTGGCAAGGTTGTGCTGTACATGGTGTTGTAGCTCTTGAATAGTTAGATTCCTGGTGGATTTTGCTTATTCTGTCTGGAATTGTTTTGGCTTGGGTCAGGGGAAGTGCCGAGGTCCAACTCTAGTGCTTCTCTTAAGTTTCGTTTGCTGAAATTGTGGTTGCAATTCGGCACCTGTAGGTTTTTTAGTTTCTTTAGTGTTGAAGAGGGGATTGCTCTTGGTTAGGGTTTATGAGGTTTTAGCAGTACAAGAGGCCTCACTTTTCTGGCGGTTGGCGGTTGTTTCAGTTACACTTGAGGATTTACAGTAGCTAAGGGAAGCCGGAGATTTATTCATTGAATTATTTTGGTGGGTTCATGTGAATACCATTTTTTATACTAGTGCATGTTGCATGGAAATGTTGTTATAAGAATACCATTTACATGTGTTTATATGACAGTTTTAATTTTGGCAATATTGATGATATTTATCACAGGAGACAGTTTTATTACGTTTGACATATGTGCCTGTGTTGGAAGACACATTTGTATTGGTCTGAGTAAACACCAAATGCCTGTCCATATGTGGCAGGGAAGGAAACTGTCCAGTGAATCTTGTACTATGGGGCCACACTATCCTTATATGTTCTGGTGTCGACTTCTCTATGTTAGAATTTAGGATGTGGACAGCTCCATGGGTTCAAACTTTGGGTGTTAAATAGCATAATTTGTAGCTATTTGTTATACCGATTTCTATTGAAGAGGAGTTTGTAGTTGCAATTGCAAACATACATAATAGCGATCCTAGTCGATAGCACTATGGCACCAGGATTTAACTGTGGAATGCTCATTTGTAATAGAGCAGTCACCACTGTTAGTGTAGCACTGTGCCACCAGGAATTAACATGTCTTATTTTAGTATTAAATAGGTTGGTCATACATACCTGTTTGATTGAAATCCTTTTCCTTCATGGTAAGTATGCCCTAGATGCTTTATTGATGCTAACAGTGCTGCAGAAAGCTGTGGAGTGCTTACATGGAATAGAGCAGTCACCGGGGTCCTCAGTGATGGAAGCTATTCAACCAAGTCTAAAGGCTGTTACCAGAGAAGAATTGCTGAAGCATGAGGATGATAATGTCAAAGTTCTCTTGGCAACATGTTTCTGTGAAATTACAAGAATAACTGCACCTGATGCGCCCTACAACGATGACATTTTGAGGGTAACTAGCAAATCCTTTAAATCACCTTATGACTGGTTTATATAACTTTATATTGAGTTTTACCATGTTTATTTGTCATTTGAGATTGTTTTCCTTGTGCAGGATATATTCTATCTGATCGTGGGTACATTTGGCGGACTCAGTGATGTTAATAGTCAATCCTTTGGCAGGAGAGTTGCTATTCTTGAAACAGTTGCTAGATACCGAGCATGTATTGTGATGTTAGATCTTGAATGTGATGATCTTATCACAAACATGTTTCAAACATTTTTAGGAGTTGTCAGGTAATTTAACATCTCTACCGTGTCAACTACGTCAGTGCCTCTTGTGGCAGAGCATGAATGCTCAAATATTGCTTTTGAGTTTAATTTCTCACTATTAGTTGTTTTGTAAAGAAATTCTACAAGAAAGATAGTCCAATGAAATTTACTTGTCCTTCTTTGAACATGATTTGTGCTACTTCACTGTGCATATAATTTCCTTTTGGTCTTTTCGTCGTATTTATTTCTAAACTTAAGTGTGTGTTGAGGCCTGAATTTGAAGATCTCAAAATCTGCACAAACCATATACGGATTAGCAACATAGGTATTAAACCCTTACTACCATTTTATAGTGTGAAACACTATGAAGGAACTGTTTGATAGATAAAATCATAAGGAAAATTATTGTTTCAAAGACAGTTGGAGGAAAGTAAATGGTATGAAGGGCTTGGTTTACGAAGTTAAGATGTGTATGGAGTGCCACTTCACAACATGAATTGTATGGGGAACTTGTTTGCAGTTTGAAGTTATAGGGATTGAACTGAATGATATTTAGGGGAAAGTAGATAATTTAATATAAAACTTCTAATGCATGGTGATCTGCTTTGATTTGTACAGCAGTCCTGAAAAAATTGAACCCTATGAAGGGATCATTTTCTTTATGAAAAATTATTATCTGTGGGTGTTTTTGTGTCTGGAATAGCTATTTGCGAATGACACTACTAAGTAACTGTATTGATATGTGGGTTAGCACTTTAGCAGCTTTGATATCTGTAAGTACCTGTATGTGGGTTAACAGCCTTGATTTCCTTAACTGATGCTTTTGAATACTTTTTGCCAAAGCTGTTCTAGTGACTTCACCAAAAAAAAAAAAGAAAAAAAAGAAAAAAAAGAGAAGACAAATCTTGACCAACCTAGGAAGAACTAGGTGATATTCTAAATAGGAAGAAATAAGAACTCAAATTCAAGTCGTCTTGAAGAGAACCCAAACCTACTATTGTGAACATAATGCCAGATAACTTTTTTCTTGCAACATTACTGTTAGTCCTGTACTCTGGTAGAAATGTCTGCACTACTTGTTAGTTAATATTTTATTTCTCCTTGTGTTTGAATTTTTCAGTTTTCTTGTGTATTGCAGTGACAGTCATGAAGAAAACATTGTAAAGTCAATGCAGACAATAATGATCCTTATTATAGATGAGAGTGAAGATGTACAGGAGACTCTTCTACGTGTACTATTGTCAGCATTGGGGCAGAAAAAAACTGTGAGTACCTTTTCTTTAAGATGATCTGATACATTTTACAGATTCCAAGAAGATTGCTGGCAGTTTCTTCCTCTGCTCAGCTGTTTCAGTTTATTCATATATTTGATTTCTTTCTTCTAAAATACTATTTGCAACTTCTTATAACTAGGGTGCTGCAATGTCTGCGCGTAAACTTGCTCGCAGTGTCATCGAGCATTCTGCTACAAAGCTTGAACCTTACATAAAGAAGTTTCTAACGTCATCGTGGGCTGGGAATGGCAGTTCTTCTAATGATCAAATTGATCAACAGGGAATCGTATTTGATTTATATCAGTGTGCTCCGAAGGTTCTTAAGGTGATCGTGCCGTATATTACTGGGGAGCTACTGGTATGAAATTGTCTCACATTTTTCTCAAAGATGTTAAATGAAAGTTGGGAACAGAAACTCTCACATTTTTCTCAAAGAACAGTTCAAAATAAAGTTCTATCATTCTGAGTTTAAGTGACTTATTTCTTTTAGATGGTCTTTGTTGATTAAAGTTCGTATTTAATATTTTTATAGGCAGATGAAGTAGATAACCGGTCTAAGTCAGTTGAATTACTTGGGGAAATTTTTTCCATACCTGGAGCCCCTATCGTGGAATGTTTCAAGACTCTTTTCACAGAGTTTCTCAAGAGACTGACTGATAGAGTTGTTGAAATCCGTATTTCCGTGGTCGAGTATTTGAAGAGATGTCTAATATCAAATCCTTCCCGAGCTGAAGCTCCTGAAATCATCAGTAAGGAGCTTTCTCCCTGTAGTTGTTTATTTGATTTGACTGATCAATAACTTGTGCCTGTAGCCCTGTACTGATGGCTATCTTCCTGGCAGAGGCACTTTGTGACAGATTGTTGGATTATGAAGAAAATGTGCGGAAGGGAGTGGTGGCTGCACTTTGTGATGTAGCTACCCATTGTCCTGATGCTATTCCAGTTGATACAATAAAAGTAGTAGCAGAGCGTGTCCGTGATAAATCGGTTGGTTTTTCTTTGCTATTCTCCATACGCTTCTGTTTTCCTTGTTTATTTTCATCTGTATGATTACTTCAAAGTACGTGTATTCTTGTTAAAAAAATTGCAGCTGGCTGTGAAGTGCTATACCATGGAGAGGTTGGCAGATATTTACAAGCTATACTGCCAGAGGGGTTCTGATAGCTTAACAAATTCTGATGATTTTGAGTGGATACCTGGAAAAATATTAAGATGTCTTTATGACAAAGATTTTAGGTAAGACATGACTATTGTTCGGCCATATTTTCTCTTGCCATATCATTTGGCCCCATTAAATTGTGGCATGCCACAGTTTCTGATCACCCAGTCCATCTGTGATAGACACATTTTCTAGCTAAACTCAGTCTGATTGTGGTGCCTGATTATGTCACCTCAAAAGTTGTCTTCCACACTTTGCTATAACTTATTGCAGCAAAGTGCGCTAGGTATTCAAACAAGCTAATTTATTCAATTTGTATGCCTTGTTGTACTTGTTCCATTATTCAAATTGTGGTTTTAAAACTATCTATTTATCATTTATGTGTGTGTGGCTTCCATGCTTACCATGCCTAGGGTGACTATGCTGCATGATTTATTTTATTTTATTTTTGAAATTGAGCTCTGCACCCTTAAGGATACACCTGTTTCTATGATTCCATATCCACCATGCCACCAAAGATCAATGAATTAAATCCCCTGCGATATTGTTCAAAGAGCCTGGCTGCCCTTTCTTACCAGTTAGACACGCACTTCATGTAACTTTTTTTTGTAAGTTTACTGCTGGTATGTAGCGTTTCAAACGTTTATGAGACTATGCTCTTGTTCTGTTGTGCATATATTCATATTTATTCCATTGTGGATATCCGATTTGTACATTGTTATGTGTATATTTGTTTAATGGTATCGCTTTTTTTTGTTGAGGTGAAATGATTTTTTATCGCCTTCTTTTTGAAATGCGGTAGGGGAGAGTCCTACTGTTATTGTGTTATTTGTGTAATGGAGTGTGAGCCTATGAGATCGCCCATTTGGTTGCTTTATTTGGTGCAGGCCAGAGTCAATCGACTCTATTTTGCGTGGTTCATTGTTCCCACCAGAGTTTCCAATGAAGGGAAGAGTGAAACATTGGGTTACAGCTGCGACATACTTTGACAAAGTTGAGATGAAAGCTCTTGAACAAATTCTCCTGCAAAAGCAAAGGTCTGATCTCTGTCTACAGATTGTGTACCTTGATGTTGAGCCCTTTCTGAAAATGGTTTTGATATGTATATGTTCCCCTTTTAATATCAGACTGCAACAAGAAATGCTGAAATACATATCGCTTCGGCAACTAAGCCAGGTTAGTTTGAATCTTGAATGTATTGCAAAGTCACTGTGTGATTGATTTGGCTACCTTGTTAATTCCTTTTTTAATGCAGGAAGATGCCCCTGATCTGCAAAAAAGAATCTCTGGATGTTTCCGGAGCATCTCTCGCTTATTCAGTGACTCCGCAAAGTGTGAGGAGAACTTGAACATGCTTCATCAGCTAAAAGATGCCGATATCTGGAATATATTCACTAGTCTGCTTAATTGTTCAACTACATTCGAGAAAGCTTGGTCTCTTCGGGTACCTTCTATTTCATGCATCTTATTTTTACATTCCTAAATCGAGATGTAAAATAGAAAGGAAAAACTGAGAAAAAGATGCCTCTTGCCTGTTCCTGATTCAAGCTTTTGCCGCTTTTCATTGCATTTGTTTCACCAATTGCTACAGAGGAGCAAGATGTTTGCAAGCTAAACGTAGACAATACTCCCTATCCCAAATTATAGGTAGTTTTGTCTTTTCTAGGTACATAGCTTTTGCTATGCACCTAGATATACGATATGTCTGGATACATAATAAAAGTTGTGTATCTAGAAAAATCAAAACGACCTATAAATTGGAACAGAGGGAGTAGTAGTTTCCTGTGTATATTCTGCCAGTGGTCAAAGACATTTTCAATAATTTTATCTGTTTGACTTGTTCTCTGAATATGCCATACTAAGACAATTTGAATTGACAATCTGCAGGCAGAGTTGCTTAAGATACTTGGTGAAAAACATGTGCTTTATAATTTTGTTGGCACATTAACAATGAGATGTTCCTATTTACTTGTCAACAAGGAGTATGCAAAAGAGATCCTTTCAGAAGCTTCTGAAAAGAAGGCTTCTGGGAATACAAAACTCATCTCATCATGCATGAATCTTCTAACGGTAAGATGTTTTCCTGAATCACTTTTTTTTTTCTTTCTGTGCAACATATTGGCCACACTGTTTTGTAATGAATTATTCGTTTGTTCATATTTTTGGTATCAAGAAAGTATAATAACTTCTGGAGTTTCTTGAATGTTTGAAATCTTGAGGTCAATTCGTTTGTTTAGTCTGATGCTTTAGAGACAATGTAGCTAAAAGGTAGGCAATTGATTTATGACAGAATAGTTATATAAAAGAATAGGGTACGGTGAGATAAGTCACAAAAGTTTAGAAATTAGAATTAACTACACTTGTAGCTTTCCATGGTAAGATAGCCTGTGGTGCGGCATGGTTATCAGTAACAAAGGGTTTTCTTTTTTTTATTTGGTGATGGCTGATGGCAAAGGCCTAGGGCGTAATCATTTATATTTTCGAATACGCAGGAGGGCTGCATATAGTTGCAGTAACATAATTGTAACATCTGCACATATGAATTCATGAGCCAAAAACTCTTGTTATGGTGCTACTGTGCAATCTTAATGATGTATGTGCCATTCCCAGCCCAGGTGAATGGTCTTTCATCTTGGGTTTAAGATGTGGCTTTCTTTCCTTCTATTTGGTTTACTGAGGACTGGCATTAATTGAAATGTCTCATGACACATCTGTGTACAACCTCTAACAGTATACATGGATGAATGATTTGGTAATGGAGTTGCTGATGATGGTTAAATACTGTTGCAAGATGTTATGATGCTTGGGTCTTAGGCCTGTAACACGTTGGTTAGCTTGCCCGTTAAGTTAATTAGGATGAGCTAAAGGAAGTTTGAGCTTGTCAGGGATTGCCACTGGCAGTGTGGTCGTGGTGGTAGGGTGTGCGGTTGTGATGCCACCAATGAGGGTTCGGACCCTGGGTCTAAAAAAAAGGGCCTTGCTGGGTTCTGCCACTTTTAGTGTGTTACCTGGCGGCCTGGCCTTCGGTCCCTTTTCTCGGACCTATGTTGAGATCCTGTTCTTAATGCAATGCCTCGGTGGTCCCCCACGGGTTGATTTTTTTTTCCTAAACACGGATCATTGGGTTTAGGCTATATTGTATCCAATCTATGAGCCGCTTACGGTTATATTAGATTAGATCCAATATCTGAGGATTTCATGTAACATCTCTATACATTGATAGGAGCTTCAATAAAGTTAAAAGACTGATTGGAATGAGAAGTTCTTGCTGCTCCTGGGCTCTTGCACCCAGCGTCGACAGTTACTTCTCTCACTTCAACCAATTCCCTGGAACATAACACAATTCTCATAGCATCCCCTAACATCACTGACTATATTACTCGTGTTTATATAAAAAGACCTCTGCAAGTACAATGATGTTTTCTTAGTGGAAGTACTTGTATCTCCAATGTACTGTGATGTCCCTTTGTTCAAATATTGTTTTAATGCTTCTAACCTCTTAATCCGTTCTTTGTGCAGGCAATATCTAGTTTCTTTCCGTCTCTTTTGTCTGGACTTGAAGAAGACATTGTTGAACTCCTGAAAGAGGATAATGAAGTGCTTAAAGAGGGTATTGCACATGTGTTATCGAAGGCTGGTGGCAATATTCGTGAACAGCTAGCCTCAACAAGGTGCAGCTTCTTAAGAGCATCTTGTTTTTTTGGGATGCTATGATCTGTCTTGATACTAACTACTAAGGTTACGTAACTAAATTGATGTGGCTTCTATTTCAGTTCCCTTGATCTTCTATTAGAGCGTTTATGCTTAGAGGGTACACGGAGGCAGGCTAAATACTCTGTTCATGCACTTGCTGCCATTACAAAAGATGATGGTCTTATGTCACTATCTGTTCTTTACAAGGTATCAATTGCAAACTTAATTCCTTCTGTTACTATTTTCCCATAGCATATACCATTGGCAGCTCAAGTACATTATTTAATTATTTGTTTCATTTGCAACCTTGTAGAGGCTTGTGGATTTGTTGGAAGAGAAGAAAGTGAATATACCATCTATCTTGCAATCTTTGGGTTGTATAGCCCAGATAGCAATGCCAATTTTTGAAACACGGAAAGAAGAGATAATAAGTTTCATTACTAAAAAAATTCTTGAGTGCAATGATGTAAGACTTGCTCTCTTTAAATTCCAAATTCTATTTTATACCATTGTCATCACATTTCCATGTGCCCACAGGATATGGTTCAGAATTCTTCTAATAAATCTGAATGGGGTGATAGTACACAGAATTGTTTGCTGAAGGTCAGTGAAATTATGGTATCCTACTTACAATCCAACCATCAATGGCCCTTGACTGTTGGTTATGTCTCGTGTTATTTTATTTTGCAGGTTTATGGCATCAAAACTTTGGTGAAGAGCTATCTACCTTGCAAGGATGCTCATGCACAGCCAGGAATAGAGAAGTTAATTGATATTCTGAAGAATATTCTTACCTATGGTGATATATCTCCAAATATGGTCTCAAGGTACCAGTAGATACATACCCTTCAATTGTGATGTTGACATACATTCTGCACTATATAATATTAAATATTTTATATCACTGCAGTGCTGTTGATAAGGCCCATTTGAGGCTTGCAGCAGCAAAAGCTGTTCTCCGCTTATCAAAGCAATGGGACCATAAAGTGCCTGTTGATGTATTTTATTTGACTTTGAGGATTTCACAGGTATTTCCTTGGGACAATGCTGCTTGGCATGCTTCCTCATTGTTCTCTTTTGTATTTTTTTGAACGCAATTGTTCTCTTTTATATTATGTCACCATCTTTGTAGATTCATATTTCTATTCTTTTCCAGGATGATTTTCCTCAGGTGAGGAAATTATTTCTTTGTAAAGTACTTCAATATATCAAGGAAAGGGCCTTGGATGCAAAATATGCTTGCGCCTTCATGTTTAGTGTTAATGATTATCATGCCCCGCAGTACGAAGAGGTTCATATTGTTAACAAGCCTACAAACTGATTCTATTTGAAAGATAATCAATTGAGTCTCATTTTTACTCTCTCTTGTTTCCATGCATTTCTCAGTTCAAGCACAATCTGACTGAAGTGGTTCAGATATGCCAACAAGTTAAGATGCGCCAACTTTCAGTCCAAGCAGATATGAATTTGCTGACGGCCTACCCAGAATATATAATTTCCTTTTTGGTTCATGCCCTAGCTCATGATCCTTCATCCCCAGACATCGAAGAACATGAAAATGTCAAAGCATTTGGTCCAATTTACTGGTATCTAATATAGCTCTTTCTGTGCTGCTCTCTTGTTATCATGAATTTACTTGTCTTGTTCAAAAATAATATTTCATAATCTGCACCGTTGCATTGAAATATGTTAGGATATCATGGATTCGGTGCAATTTACTGGTATCTGATAATAACTGTATGTTCTAGTTTGTTATCATATAATATTGTTCTATTCAATTTTACATGATATCATGCTTGAACATTGCTTGCCTTTATAATGTTGATGGGTTGCTTATACATAAGACGTCATTTCGATGTCAACAAATTTTGCATTTTGACAATAGGGTAAATTGTTGGCCCTAAAATGGGTTTCAACATTGTGAAGGATTTGCTTGGCATGGGCCAACCAAATCCCACAGTTGTTAAAAGGTTGCATTTTATGTGGGTTATTCCCAATGATGCAATTAGCTGTTAATGTAAGGTCCATTCTAGTTTATTTTGTAAAGTGTGGAATCATTGGGCTAAGGAATCAAAATGTGTTTACCTTGACCCTTCTAGCTGAAATAGGCTGTGGTTCAACATCCATATATTTATGAAAAGAACTTTTTCCAGGCGACTATATCTGATTCTTTCAATCCTCCTGGGGGAAGAAGGTTTGCAACATAGTGTTCCAGGCATGAAAAAGGACAGCTTCACTACAATAATATCTATATTCAAAAGTATCAAATCTTCACAGGATGTGGTTGATGGAAATAAGACCAAGGTAAAAATGTGTTTTGACTGTGCTTTCTCTTCATTTGGGTTGCTGTACTTGATCATTGCTACTAAGTGCGACTTATGTTCTGATATGCTGTTTGCAGACTCTGCGTGCTATATGTGATCTTGGTACTCTTATTGCAAAGAGGTTATGCCAAGATCAAACGAGTTTATCAGAAGCTCAAACAGTTCCATTGCCTGCTCAACTTTATGCTCCGCTTCAGGATAACCAAAATGAAAATTCTGTGGTGTGTGCTCCAACAATCATGAAATAATTGCTTGATAGTTCATAAGGCTTCTGGTATTGATAGTTATGTAATTTTCTGCAGGAGAATTATGAGCAGATTTGGCTGGGATGTGAGAAAGTACTGGCTCATTTTGAGGCTGTAATGACTGCAAACATGGATAAGGTATTTGATGCATAATAGGTTGTTGATATTGTAGCTCAGCTTTCTTTATCTGTTGTCTCAACTGCATTATTTTGTTTTTTTAAATATATTTCCAGGTTGAATCTCCCAAACATAAGATGCTTATTGATGTGACTGATGAATTTGGAAATGAAGTTCCTCTTGGGAAAATTGTCAAACTTCTTAAATCGCAAGGAGAAAAGAAGGCGGGGAAAAAGCAGAAGGCACCATCTAGTAGTTCAGTAAATGCAGGGAATGATGATGATGTCCTGGGTTTAGTAAGAGAAATTAACTTGAACAACCAAGAAGATTTGGAGAAATCGCCAAAGGGCAAGCCTAAGAAGCATCAGACAGATACAAAAGATAGTAACAAGAAACCACTCGATTTTTCTTCACCTAAACGCAAAAGATCAATTTCTAAGAGTAGACCACATTCAGCAAAAGGTAGTAAAAGCAGTGATGAGCGTCTACTACATACTCCTAACACAGAGAGGACCACTATCTCCTTGGAAACTAAATTGAAGGAGAAAAACAGAGATGATTCAACTGATACGGAACTGTTAGTATCTCCTAGCACTAAAACCCCTGTATCTAAAGGAAATAAGGGTGCTAAGAAATCCCATACTGATACTTTGAACAGTGTCCCAAAGGTGATTTCTTATGTCTCTATGGTATCTATGTATCAACAAAACTTTTGAGGTTTAGTTTATGATTTTTTCGATTCTTATTCAACCTTTTCAGAAGTCTGCTGATGCAGACAGTACTAAGAGAACTGTTGAACCGAGAAGTCTAAATGGGTCACTCAAAAGGCAAAAGTCAAAACCAATTTCTGGTTTAGTAAAGGTAATGATTAATTGATTATAATTCTATAAGCCCATTGTGTTGGCCATAGCTTTTGTGCAAATCATGCCAATCATTGGAAGGAAGCATATATATTCTTGGCCATATTCAAATTTGTGCAAGCAATTTTCCTTCTATTATCTTGTGGCTGCTAAGAATGTGTTTATGCCTGCAGTGCGCAACACAGGACTCAAGCGGTAAAGACTTGATAGGACACCGAATAAAAGTTTGGTGGCCTTTGGATAAGAGGTATGTTGTCTTGTAAATGTTATTGTTATCTGTACTTATGTTATTGCAATTAGTTTATTACTGAAGGTGGGGTTGATTTTAAGTTTGTTTTTGTTATTAGATTTTATGAAGGTGCCGTGCAATCATACGATTCATCCAAGAAAAAACATACGGTAAGCTCCGCCAAATGACACATTAATAGTTTATTCTCTGTAATTTGTTTCATCCATCTTTACTGCTGTAAGAACAGTTTTCTTGTGTTTGGACACTTTCTATGTTGGTGAATGCAACTGAGTATTTGTAAATGTAATGAATTTTTCCGCTCTGCCTTGGATTGTTATTAAATGTGTAGGGTAGGTACTACTGTTGTTGCTTGAAAACTTACTTTTTCTGGTCTGCCTTGTATTGTTATTAAATGAGTAGGGTAGGTACTACTGTTGTTGCTTAAAAACTTTAGTGTCACAGAATATTAGTTTATACTTTGTGTTTTAAGTCACGATTATTGTAATGACTTGTGGCATCTGAAGCTGTTGCAAACATCTGGTTCCTTTATAGTGTTTGCTCTGTAGTGTCTTTGTTGTTTATTGCATATGTAACACTTTTGTATGTTTCAATCTATCTCAGCTAACATGTTATTTCCACAGAAATTTTAAAATTGAACTTTTAGATAAATATTTGATATTTTGAAGCTTACAAATAAATACTTCGATTAAGTATGTTTAAGAAAATATTTCCATTAAGTAGCACAGTGTGTATTTGATCATTTTTAATTTTAAATCTGAAAATGGTATACAAAACACCATATCTGCAGCCTCTCGTACTTCTATTTGCTTAATGAAATGACATGCATAGGTCTCCTGTGTTGTTTGAGAAAAAAACACAATATATGCCATTTCTTTGTGTAAAGAAGTGTTGACTCAGGTACCATTACCTCCCTCGCTTGATGATTGTGCACAGGATTTTGCAAGTACAAAATGACAATTAGCTGCTGCTATTTAAGCCACTTGCAAATCGCCAATACCACTATAGCAGCTGTGCTTTAGCAGTGTGTATTTATGCTGTAGGTTACCTTTCCAAAAGGTGAAAAATACTGAACCACTGGTATAACTATTGTATTGTCTGTTTATACCACTGGACTGTGAGTGCTTGGTGCTCACAGTAGCAGCTTTCAGTTACACATAGTATCAACTCAATGCCATTTCAACATGTGGAAGTTGTAGATATGATAATTTCAGTCCAAACTGTTAGAAATTTGTAGACACAGTGGATGAACTTATACGATTTTACTTCCCTTCATAGGTGCTATACGATGACGGAGATGTTGAAGTGCTTAGCTTGGCTAAAGAGAAGTGGATACTGATTGAAAGTAATGACTCATCAGTAAAGGTGGAGTATTTTTAATGCTTTCCTTGTCTTTTTCAATGTAGAATATACTGTTGACTCATTTTTGTTTACTCAATATTGCAGAAGCAAAAGAAGGATCATCTTGGGACAAACCAAGGAAGGTAAGCTGTGTCACTGTTGGAAGCTAAGAAACAAGCCCATGCACAGCATTGGATTAACATAAATAACTAAACATAAATTTAGTATTGAAGTCCTCTGTATATGTATAGTAACATGTGTCATTTACAAACTTTTGACACCGTCACCTTGCAGAGCACTGGAGAGAACTAGCAGTAGCAAGTCTCCACCTAGCCAACCGAAGTCGAAAAAGAGGTGAGCCAGTATGGATTTGAAATGTGGTAATGATTCAGTTTTGTAACCATGGTGCAATTCATCTGTTTACTCCATCTTTATAGGTCCTTACCTCCAAAGAAGAAAGGGCAACCAAAGAACAAACGAAGAAAGACTGCAGGAAGAAACAATTTTGTCGAAGAAGGTAGTGGAGCTGGTGGTAATGATTCAGATTCATCCAGTTCTCTTGCTCACTCAGATGTTGACAAAGATGTAAACTCTGGTACGATTGCTTGATGAGTTATCATTGATTGTATGAGCCTGTTGTTTTCATGATATGCATGCCTTCGTCATAGCTGAGCCTAATGTGTTCTTTTATACCACAGATAGCCACATGGAGGAAGTAGTAGTTAGCTCAGCTGAGAAAGAGAAGGTCAGGAAAGATTCTAAAGATGTGAAAATAAAAGAGAAGTCAGGGAAGGACTCCAAAGGCGTGGAAACGAAAGAGAAGGCAAGGAAGGACTCCAAAGGCGTGGAAACGAAAGAGAAGGCAGAGAAGGGCTCCAAAGGCGTGGAAATGAAAGAGAAGGCAGAGAAGGGCTCCAAAGATGTGGAAACAAAAGAGAAGGCAGGGAAGGACTCCAAAGACGTGGAAACAAAAGAGAAGGCAGGGAAGGATTCCAAAGACGTGGAAATGAAAGAGAAGGTAGGGAAGGAGTCCAAAGATGTAAAAATTAAAGAGAAGGCAGGGAAAGAATCCAAAGATACAGAAGTGAAAGAGAAGCCAGTGAAGGACTCAAAAGATGTAAAAATGAAAGAGAAGGCAGGGAAAGAGTCCAAATACGTGGAAGTGAAAGAGAAGACAGGGAACGACTCAAAAGATGTAGAAACGAAAGGGAAGGCAGGAAAGGACTCCAAAGATGTGGAAAAGCTGGATGACCATACTTTGAGCAACAAGGTGGAATCAGACAACGAAACTCTTGTGAGTGCATTCTGTGTTCCGAACCTAACCTATGTTTCGATACTGAACCCAATCATCTTATCTTTTGATTTAATATTCTCACCAATTTGTTTCGTGTTGAATGTGCAGAGCGTGTGGAAAAAACGTACAGCAAAAGCAACATAGTCTTGCTTTCTCAGCTGACCATTCATAGTAGGATGCAGATTTCACAGGCAGGCAGTCCTTCGGGAATGTGGATATCTCATTGATTGACCCCTTGCAATTGACAGTTGTAATGTAGGAAATGTTTGTTTCCATAGCAACACGTTAGTATAGAACAGTGGAATAGGATTTGTTTGTAATGTTATTTGAAGCGGGCACCTGTTGCCCATTAAGCTATGGCATGGTATCCCCGGGTTGTCTTGTATATCTTAGAGAGGGTCAGAGGTTATGTAACATATCTATTAGCTCTTTTGCAGGACGTAGTGCTTTGTCGTTAAACTCTTGTAGAAATGTTGTAGGCAATAAACCAGTGACACTTGTAAAACTAGCTGTGGGCATCCAATTTTTGGCCCCCGTTCGATTGCCCTAGTACTTTGGATCTAGAATCTGACGCTGGAGATTAGTATTTGGACTCTGGTTTCTGTTTATGGTTTGGCATAATTACTGCACTAGTTTTGTACTGTCAATCTTGTGTTTGTTTTTTGAGGTTCAGCAGAACAATCCACGAGACATGATGGTAAAGGTGTGTTGCAAGAGTTGCAGCTTGCCGGCAATGCAAGTGATTTGTCGCTTGCCTTTAGAGCATAAAATCAACACGCTAAAAAGTATGCTCCGGAGAATTGCATTGTTTGGTCTGAAAATCGGTGTAGTAATAATAATGTATGCTTGGGCTTTTGTTGAGGCCGTGCCATTCTGAATTCAAGAAGATATATGCATGAATGAAGCACATTTCATTTTAGATCTGATGTGCACGTGATCGACCGTATAGACGCAACTATCTCTGTTCCCAAACGGAGGTCTGCACAGTTTCTGTTCTGCGTTCATTGGTGTGCAGCAACAAGAAAACTTGCGTAACATGTTGGGCACAACTGTTCAGTGAGTAGTGCTAAACACAGGCCCACATGTGAACTAGGTTGATCCGCAAAACATTCCCAGTGAGCACGAACCAAAGAACTTTGCAGCTAAGGCTGTTTAGGACAGTACATGCCTGAAAGTCAGATTGATCCTTGGTGAGCTCACTTTGGCTCGCTTCGGAACTGAGTGCTGCCAGTCCTGCTGGGTGTAGCCTCTCATCACTAGGGATGAAAACTGTACGGATATTTTCCGACCGTATTCGAGATCGAATCCGTTTAGAGGGGTTTTAATCCGTCCGTATCCGAGTCCGGATATTTAACATCCGATACCGTATTCGTATCCGAATATTTAAATCACATATTTATGATGTCGATATATAATCATATCCTATCCGGTATTTTTTATACTATCCGTATTCGAATCCGAATCCGGACATAAATATGAAAACAAATACGATATCAGTGATATCCGTCCGTATTCGATCCGTTTTCATCCCTACTCATCACAAGCAGCGAGCCATGCTTCAGAAGAAAAGAATGCTGCTTTTGAGATGCAGTGACCTTGAGCCGCTTTGGACCAGCTTCTCCAGATGCAGAAGTGGCTGGCATATATTTATGGCGAATCAATACGGGCTTAATGATGTGCTACGATAAGAAAATATGACCGTACCTTGCGATTTGGTAGGCTTTTTCCTAAGTAAGAAGTCACGCTCACACCCAAAGGTAACAGATGCTATCTCTGGAGTCGGTCCGTAGAGGGGCTCATCATCAGCATGCCATGAAACGTAGTTTGAACCTGTCTTGTATCTGTTCAGGAGCAAGCTGTTAAAATAGCTCCCGGGTAGGGCTTCAAGAACCTAATGAACATTAATGAATCAGTAAATCACAAGAAATGATGAATTCTGATACGTTGCAATGGTGTGCCTACTGTAGTAGAGTAGTTGTCAAACACAAACTAGAGGATACCGTTTACAATAATAGTATGAAGAGTATCTATGGAACACTCCTTACCACTTTCAAGATGTCCTTGAGCACGGGGAACTCATCCCAAGAATGTGCATGAGGCTGATGACCACTATATTTCAAAACTGTTAACCCTTCATCTGCAACATAGCACACATCTCTAGGCTGCAGAAAAAAGCAAGAAGAAGAGATACCTGGATTAATGGCTTCCTACCAAAATTACACATTTACATTAGATAAAAGTTTGCTTCCCCAACTAATGGGAAATACATTCTCTCTTCAGCAACCGAAGAATCACACATCTCTTTTGCCAGTCTACTAATGTCCATCTCTTCTGCTAATGAAGTTCAGGACTTCTGCTAATGAAGTTCAGCTCAAGACCCACCATTTGTCTATTACTTTGTGTAACAGATACTAGCTCCATCCCAAATTATAAGACGTTTTGGCTTTTTCTAGATACATTACTTTTGTTATGTATCTAGACATAGTTGTATATCTAGATACATAGCAAAAGTAATGTATCTAGAAAAACCAAAACGTCTTATAAGTTGGCAAGGGGTCCTACCAGTAAGCTGTATTGATGGAGACTTTTGTCACAGTGACCCTACATATGAGTTGCACCCTTGGCCTCTCAACCACAGTTCACACTGTTCTAGTACCGCTCGACGATAAGCCATGACTGAAAGTACTTGTCACTGATTTGTTGTGAGAGAAAAACATTGTTCGTTCGCTAAAAAAGTACGGCTTATAAGACAAGCAAATAGGGTCAGAGTTTATAAGTTGTGAGTCCCTGCTCGCGACTGATGTAAACTTCAGTTTGACGAACAATGCTTGGTTTCAATCAATTTACATGAACGGCAAATGCTTCACATAACTTAAGCTTCATTTGGAGCAAAAGTTACAAAACTCCAAACCAGCAAGGTGCATGTACTGACATAAAACCAAATGGTACAGCCTCGAGCCCCACTGGTGGGGCTACGGCTTGGCCAACCTGGGCAGCGGCCCCCCCTTGGTCCAGAAAATATTTCAGTGATTCCAACAATAGTCCATGTCAACTGCTAAACTAGAGGTGTTGTTGGTCTGCAGGCTGCAACGCCAAATGCTTGTCTCTGAACAACAACTGCAGCAGGCTAGCAGCGCATACAGCGCCGTTGTCGCCTGGGTCTGGCACAAGCACGCTTGCATGACTGCGCGTGCCTCCGCTAGTCCACCCTCTAGTTTCTCGCGCTTGCGTAGCTGGCTTGGAATTGGAAGTTGGAACTAGTATGTTCCTGCCATGCTCTCCAGTCCCCCGTCCCCTGCAATGACTCAATCCTATCCATCCTACTAAATTGTTCTGCTGGTCACTTACCGTGCGTAGTTAGGAAGATTCAATACTATTTATTTGCTTCCATATTTCTGACTTTTGAATGCTAAATAGAATTAGATGGTATAACTAGCAACTTGCTGGTTAATTACTTCTAATTGATATTATTTAGTGCTTCTTCTTATACCAAATTTCGCAGTTCGTATGTATTTCATTTTACAAACAATCTTTGGTTCTTACTCTCTTAACTGGATTGGAACAAAGACAAGACAAAGGACAACAGTATACATCTTTTGTGTTTAAGTTGAATTCCTAAAGAGATTCGACATTGCCCCCGCCACCCCCCCACTATATTTTACTGCGAGCTCCGCCACTGTCGAGCCCCTTGTATGATCAGATTTTTAAAGCTAAATTGCTAATTGCTAATCCGCTGGAATTTGATTGTTTCACCAAAACACATTGGCTACCCAGAGGCAGAACCAATATTAAGGCAATAATGCCTTAAGGCAAAAATCTGGTCAGGGACCAAGCTCACCGTCCCAATATATTGTATCCCCGTTTCCAATGGCCCACCACGACGGAGCAAATCTCTTGCAAGATTAGCATTTTATTTCGCCCAAATGGCAAGCCTACTGGTCGGCCCAATGCTTAAACAACCTCCGAAGGCGGCGCAAGAAATGGCTAATGGAGGCGGCACGGACCTGTTTGGCAGAGCGGCCGAAGACGCGGATTTCGGGGGACGTCCAGGGGATGAACTTGTCGAGGTAGTCGAACCACTCCCACGCCTTCTCCCGGGCAACAAACCGGGAGATGTAGACCACCTCGCTGCCGCCGCCAAGGTCCGTCACCTCCCGCCGCGGCGGCTCCGGTGTCTTCGCCTCTCCCACTCGCTCCCCCTCCTCCGCTGCCTTGCCGGAGATGCCTGGGTTCTGGGCGGAGTCCGCGTCTGTGCTTGGGGTCGGGCCTACGAGGCGGAGGCGCGAAGCCATTGGCGGTGCGGCGGGAAGGGGAGGTATGGAGCCTGGAGGTGCGGGCTTGCGGCGCGGCGGGGACCGGACAGGGTAGTCAGACTCAAGAGCCCCGTGACGAGAATTACGAAGGCGGAAACCTGGTTCTACGTAAACGAAAAGTTAAGACGCATCAGTAATTCAGTATCTCCATTTACGTAAATTTTGTTTGTACTAATAAATGCAAACACTGTACTACTCCCTCCGTCCACAAAATGATGCATTCTCATTTTTTGAGTTACAATCCAAAATTAGTATTATTAAATTAATTATAAAATATTTTATAGTAAACCTAGTTAGAGATATAAATATTAATACTATTTACTATAAATTTAATTAAAATTAAACTACTTTGATTTGCTCAAATTTCATAGCTGGGAGTATATGCTTACTTATTTTTTTTTTGCCAATGTAGGAGTAATGTCAACTTGTCAAGGCGATTGAAAACATCGTTAATCGTATGTTTCAGTTAAAAAAAAGGTCATTTTACTCAAAAAATGAGAAAGATGAGAATGTTTATTTGTTAGCTTTCGCCTAGTTTAGAGGCATGTTTTGTATATGAGGGTTAATTGTTAGCTAGCTAAAAATCAATTAAAATTAGCTCTAGCTTATCTAAGCACGAGGCTTATAGGTGGTTCATTTTTTTAGTCAAACTTACAACTATTTATTTGCCAGCTGCCTAGTCAACCTCAACTAATTTAAACTAATTTCTAGTTCCAATAAATAACTAGTCCTAGCGGATCTAAACAAACTTTATTTACTTCTATTATGAAGTGACTGTTAATTTGATGAAACAAAGTGAACCACTACTGAGAAGGGAGCAAATTCATTCGTAAGGTCTTGAAAGAGCCAATTCCTCAATTCGTGTCCTAAGGAATAAATTGGTCAGGTACGTACCTTAGCAGTAAGTAAGCCTACCGTGTTTTTTTGGCGACCAAGGTTAACGTTAACAAAGATTGTCGAATAAAATACCCATATGTCGATATAGTATTTAGGATCAACATCGATCTCCATCCTCTTTTCTTTTCCATTAAAATCTTATATGGAATATTGAAAAAAATGAGTTCAGAATATAAAGGATACGTGCTTTAGTAGATGGGCGCCGCTAGCGCCCGGACGTCCGGATCCGGACGCTAGCGTCCGGACGCACCACAGGAGAAAGGATCCCTGACCCCTCCGCTTCCACCCCGCACCACGCTAATGAAAACCGACGAACTGGTGATTCAAAAAAACGGCCACCCGCACTGTCCCCACGCGCGCGGGGGAGCGGATCGAACGCATCCCGGACCCGCACGCGGGATCCGATCCCACCTCTCCAAACTCCGTCTGCCCCCTCGAAGCAACCTTCGCCTCCCTCCTCGCCATGCAACACCCCGCCCCCCGCAGCTCGGCAAACAACCGAAACAACACACGCGAGTTGCTGTAAAATCATCATGAAAAACAGCTATGCAACAAACAAAGAAACACCTGCTGCACCAAAGCATGAAAAATACCGCAACAACGACTAAACACCTACTGAAACAATAAACAAACACCTATTGCAACATGCAGAAACTGATCTACTACACCAAACCATAGAAACTACTGCAACAACAACCAAACACCTACTGAAACAACGGCCAAACACCTACTGCAACATGCAGAAAAAAACGAAGCTTCAACATGCAAGGAACACCTACTGCACCAAAAGCATAAAAACTACTGCAACAACAACAAAAACACCTACTGAAACATACCTTTCGATAAACTGAAACAAACATATAGAAGCTACTGAAACAAGGGGAGAAAGGGGAAAAAAGCCGCTGGATCTGCATCGCCCCCATGGATCCACCATAGGAGGGCCGCTGCTACATGGATCCACCACCGGGGGAGGCCCCCATGCCGCCGTCGAGGTGGAGGAGGCGAGCCGGGGTGAAGAACGCCACCCACGCAGCTGGATCTGCACCGCCCCCCATGGATCCACCATGGGGAGCCCGATGCTCCCGTGGATCCACCATGAGGGAAGAACCACATGCCACCGTCGAGGTGGAGGAGGACACTCCAGGGTGGAGGAGACCCCACGCCGCTGGATCTGTAACGACTCCTATGGATCCACCACGGGGAGGTCGGCGCTCCATGGATCCACCGGAGGAACGCCAGGAGCCCGCGGCCGCCGTCAACTTTGAGGAAGCGACGGAGGAAGGAGAGGGACATAGCAGGGGGGCGTCACCCGAGAGAGAGGAAGAGAGGGAGTGGCGACGAGCCGCCGGCGCGGCGTGCAGGGGAGGAGCTCGCGGCACGCGGAGGAGGGAATGAGGCGAGACGAAGAGAGCGGAGCGAGCGAGTGGGGAGGGGGAAGAGCTGAGCGAGCGACGGACGAATGGATAAGGGAGCCGCACGCGGTCGAGCGGGTGGAGTCGCACGTGAGCGGGTTCGGGTCGCGCGGCGCGTCCGTCCCATCCGGACGTCTGCAGTGTATCATTACCGTTAGTAGATTGAGAAAAATTCATCTATTTATAGATAGCGAGAGTGTGAGACTCATATGTCAGTTGCTAAGAAATCTCTCCTTCTCTCCATTTATTTCCTCCCTCTCTCTCTGCTAATCGGGCACGGGGGTGGCACAATACAGTGTGGCTCAACCCCTGTGCGCGGGGCGGCATGGCAAGCCGAGTACGTGTGCCGTGTGTGAGGATGGCAGCCTCGTACTGCTGGTGCGGTCATGGGTGCACAGAGTGCAGGGGTCGCACGGCTCAGCAGCATAAGCAGTGATGTGTGGAATGTGGGGGCACGGCTCGGCATTAGCAGCATGCGTGCGAATAACTGTTTTTTCGCCCCCTTCGTGTGGACCTGACTGCTGCTTCGTTTTGCGCATGCACGCGGAAAACCCTACGGGCTGCTTATCTCGCCTCGCGCGAATAACCATGCCGCACATGTGCTGCCTGTCTTTTCGCTGCCTATGTGTGGACCCCACTGCTGCTTCCTGCCCTGACCACCCGCGCCCACTTCATTTCACGCGCGCATGTGAGAAAGCCCCGTGGGTCACTTATCCCGCCTGAAACATATGTAACATCTAGATCTATTTTTGCAATATCCAGATAAAACATTTGTAACATATATCTAAAACAGATAAAATATTTGGAACATATACTTGCAATATATGTGTATAGCCATTGCACACAGATGCAACATCTAGATGTAATATTTGCAACGTACGTATGAAATAGATGAAATATTTGGAGCATACGCCTGCAACATACGTGTATAGCCATTGCACACATATGCAACACCCAAATATACTTTGCAACATCTAGACGAAACATTTGCAACATATGTCTGAAACGGCTAAAACATTTGGATCATACACTTGAAACATATGTAAATAGTCATTGCAACATATACAACATCCCGATCTACTTTTACAGCATAGATATAAAACATTTGCAACATACCTCTGAAACACCTAAAACACTTGAAACATATGTTTGTAATATGCACTTTTAGCTGCTTTGGCGAATTGAGGCTCGTTGGCGCGTGGAGGTCATCGGTGTAGAGCTCACCAGAGGCGTGGAGCATGCTAGCTACGTGGAGCTTGTCGACAACGCGGAGCTGGGCGTCGGCGCATAGAGGGCGGGATGGGGGTGGCACGGGCGGCGATGACGACACAGAGGGCGGGTGGGTGTGGCAGTGGGGGCTCAGAGGACGGGTGTGGGCACGATAGTAGCGATGGCGACGTAGAGGGCGGGTGGGGACGACAGCGGTGGCGCAAACAATGGGGTAGGGTGGGAAAGGGGTAGTGACGATGCATAACGTGGGTGGAGGTAGCGGCGGCGGTACACACAGGAGTGGTCGGGATGGGGAGTCCGTCCGTCTGGATGCCTGCATCTAAACGTTAGACGCCCGCATCTAAACGTTACCATTGCGAGATAGGGATTGAGCCCGACCGCCTGAGATGGGGAGAGAAAGTGAATTGAGAATTTTGGTTGCTTGTTCCTCTATCGTTGAGCGATTGAGGAGAAGTTTCAAGGTATTAAGAATTTTTTTTTTGGAGAAACAAGATCTGTTTCTCTTTATCACTAGTTATAGATAAAGGAGACTGTATTTGTTCAATCCGGTGATGATCCTCTTACGAGCACAAAATCAATGATAAATTAGACATGTGTGCGACACAGCATAGATAGTAACCAGTTAAACGACGAGTTATGACAACTGCGCAACATTCAGTGCCGTAACACCCAGCCTCCTGACAAGAGACCGAACGATTCCCTAGCTAGTGCCTACCATAGCACCATACCCTGGTGCATACACGAACCATACATCTCAAGCGGCCAAGAACAGCAGCAGCGCGGCCAGAGCAACCGCAAGGACGACGCGATGCCCACGAATCGACGCCGCCGCCGCCGCCGACGATACGCCGTGCATAGACCCAGCGGCGCTGGTCTTATTCGGCGGCAGCGGCCTCGACACGGAGCCGGAGCCCGAGCCAGGAGACGACGACCCGGCCCCGCCGGACCCTGGCGGGGAAGAACGACGAGCGCCGGGAGGAGGATCGAACGTCCCGCCTTCGTCGTCCTCGCCGCCTGGCGACATCGCGGCGGTGGGCGCCTCGGCCGGGGCGGGCGGCTTGCTGCCGTCACCCTGCTGCGGCACCATGACGCGCAGGGTCATCCGCTGCCCCGCGTCGCAGTGGCCTTCCGCGCCGCTGATGAAGTAGTAGAAGGCGCTGTGGTCCAGGTGGAACCTGGTGTCCCCGCCCTCGAAATGCAGCGTCGGTTTGTCGACGACGCACAGCTGGTACGCGTCGCGGGTCACCACCAGCACCGAGTCGTTCTTGTCGTACTTGAAATCTGCAGCCGGCGCCGGAGGATCGGATCACGCATCAACGTGCATGTCCGATACATACATATATGATGATGGAACAGTGGCACGCACTATCAAATGTGGCGCCGAATGAAGAATGCGACCGATGCATGCATGCACTTACGGAGGAAGTCGCCGACGTGGAAGCGGTTCCTGATGGCCCAGTGATTGTAGCTCTCCTCGTTGGGCGCCGTCGGCTTCCTCCACCCCCTCGGCTCGCCGCCGACCACGAACACCTGCGCATGCCACGCCGCCGACGCGGAGCCCACCAAGAAAGTGGCGGCGCCGAGGAGGGAGAAGGCGACAGCCGGGAACGCGGCGCCGGCCATGGCCCCGCCCGCGTGCTGGCACCAATAAACGCCGCCGCTAGCTGCGGCCGCGCCTCTCGATCGATCTCGATTAATGCTCGACGCGATGCGACAGCTTTGGTCACTCGATCGCGCGCTGCGTGATCCAACTGCACGATTCGCCTCGAGATCGCGATCGGATCAGCGTCTCCTTTCCCTTCCGAGCTCTGTGCGGGAGAGTAGTTTATGTAGGCTCAGGACTGCGAGGGAGAGTGGCGCCGGTAAAACGGAGCGCGAGCGCATGTGCGGGTCGTTCCCTGGCCGTTGATGATGGCGGTTCAGAGGTTTCGACGGTGTGTGATGTGATGGGATGTGCGTTCGAGCGCGACTTGGTCGCACAGATGCGGTCTGCTCGAGACTCCAGGCTCCAGGGAGTGGGGGCCACGTGGCAACCGCCAGCCGGACGCGTTTGGATAGAGGGCTCTGAGTACCGAGTAAAGTGCCAATCTCGCGAAGCACCGCATGTATGTATGCATGCAATATCTTTCTGCATGCTTCCATAGTTCCATGGAACAAATCTAAATTTGTTCGCATCGACAGACATGCAATATCTTTTATTAAAAGTTATAAAGAACCTACATTCCAAATTAATCTGATTGCATCATCGTTTTCTTGTAATAAGCTCTTCAAAACAAGACCTCACTTAGATACATTTAAATAAAATTTTATTAACAAACATTTATCTCACAAAGATATAATTTTTGTTCTTTTATTGAGTATTGTTTTAGGTCTAAGATAAAATATTTTGCCTTCATAAAACCAGCGTTCTAAGTCTAGGAGAACAATATTTCAGATCTAGGATAAAAAAAATTCTTAGTTACATGAATTAATGGTCTTATAATATTCACTACTCCCTGTGTCCCTGAAAGAATCAATTTCCAGTCCAAAAATTTGTCTTCAAAAAAATCGATTTTTAGAGATGAACGGTCCACAGATCCATATTAATCTCTCTCGTAGCCTGGGTCACATTTAACACAACCTCTCTCTCGTACGCTGCTATTGGATACTTCAAACGATACTCATTAATTAGGCTTCTCGGTAACTAGAGAGTTATTAGGTTCAACGGTTTAATAAGGGGCAACTTGGTCCTTTATCTTCGTTGCTAATCTGTCCTAAAGTTACTAGGAATTCATTCTTTTAGAGACAAAGGGAGTACTAGTACGCCCATGCTAATGCTACGGTAAAACCAAAAGATAGTATTTTTCTGTCGATGCGGGACCCACAGGGTTCCCTAGTGGTATGACTACGAGTCGTGGTCCCTGGCATGACCCACGGACCGGAGCAAGGAGAGGTGCAGCGTCTACTACACCGAATCCGAATAAAATAGGCTAGACTAGCCGGATATGGAAAAAAACTTCTGTATTTAGTACATAACACCTTCTTTGGATCCGACTAGGATCGTAACCGCACCACAACCTTCTCTATCGATACAAAGAGAGGGCGTGGGCACCTAACAAGAGACAATACAACACAATCAATCCAATGCAAAGGCTAAACGCCGATTGGACGTAAAGACTATTACTTGATTACGATCGAGGGCCCGAACCAATATAAATCGACTATCTCTATGTTCACCGTCGAGCTCTAGCATACACCGAAGCCTGAATAACTGTCCCGGATACCCCCGTGGCAGGCTATCGGTGGTCAAACACCGACAGCTGGCACGCCAGGTAGGGGCTTTCGGCGTAATCGCGATCAAGAACTCTACGGATTTTGATGATATGATCTTCTCGACGGGATCAATCTTCGTCTTCGGATCGTGGGTTTGCAAGGCGGACAATAAGGGCAACCTCCAAGGATGCCTCATCGAAGCTCAGGAAGCCCGCGAGGAATTAACTTTTCTGACGGGGTCAGTTGAAGATCTCGCCAAAAGGTTCTCAAGCCTTACGGTGTCCGAATCGACTCGGGCTCCGATGACAACCAGACTCGACTTAGTGTTCGGGTTGGATTTCTCTTCAGAGTTCGATCCGGGTTCCTTTAGAGACAAGCCGAGTTCTTTTCCAATTGAACTCTGGAACACGACATCAACTCTTTAAGAGATCAATTCGAACCTATTTCAAGGTTCTTCCAGGAAGTTGGGTCGCCTCCCAACCAGATTCAACATGGCGAGGACTTATCAAGACTTACTTCGAAAAGCAACCGATCCAGTACGGAGGCTACGTCTTACTGGAGCACAAGAAGGCCTTATATTAACCGTAACATCTCAAGATTGCCTAGTCCACTAGCCGGGTATTTTTCTCGGAGCAGCAATGCTCGATTAGTTGATGAAGCTATCACTCTACCTTACCAAGAAGGCAGTACATTCTACGATGCCGACGCTCTAACTGAAGTCATCAGCAACTCCAGCAGGGTAGGGGTGGAGCCAGCCCGAGAAGTCCTCATGATTCGACGGCCACCACCGATGCCACCAACTGCACCCGACATCAAGTTTTCAGATGAATCAGAATCAAACATGTCACCCAACGCTCCTGAGTACGATGACGAGTCTGAGGACCAGAAACGAGCTAGAGAAAGAAGGAACAAACTAAAAGAGGGTCGCAGATGCTGTGCCAGGCAACAAAAAGAAGCGTGGGACACGTATGAAGTAGAGCTGGCCGAATACAACAAGATAAAATCAGAGAGAGAAGCCGAAGAGAGGCGCACAGACAGAGCATACAGAGCTCCTTATGACAAGATACGAGAGATGCTAGAAGAACTCGAAGCAATCTTGTATCCCAACGAGGAACAAGTACAACTCCGAGAAGTTCTCCGGACAACGGCCCTGAAGGCACATTATGGAAGAACTCGTTCCAAGCTTCCTGCTAGGACAACATCACATGGACAAGAAGCACAAAGCCAAAGGAGGTCTACCTTCGAAAGGCTGGGAACAAACGGGAGTTAGAATCGAGAGAAAAGAAGAGACCACGCCCAAAGTAATCGAGTCAAGCATCTTACCACTCATCCCCACGGTTTCTTCCTAGGCTAAATGACAGCTGGCAAGAAGGGGGGCTGAGTCAGAACACAGAGAAGCCGAAACACACGATAGGTTTCCCTGTTTTTCAAGGCGACTTGCTTCGGTACGACTGTCTCACAAGTTCAAGCCGTCAAACCACTCCAAATATGATGGGAAGACTGAACCAAGGCAGTAGCTCAGAATCTACTCGCAATCAATTGAACTAGCCGGTGGAGATAATGATATTAAGGCATTGTTCTTTCCCATGGTCCTAGAAACCATGCCCCTCTAATGGTTCAATAAATTGAATCCGGGGTCAATTAGAGGCTGGGAGGACTTGCAAAAAGCTTTCTGCGAAAATTTCGCAGGCATCATTACACATCCTATCACGCATACAGAGCTAAAAGGAGTCAAGCAGAAGGGAGGCGAGAGCCTCAGGGATTATTATTGATGTTTTGGAGAATTACATGCCCAAGTACATGACATCACCGAACGAGAAGTGACCGAAGCTCTTTTCTTGGGATCATGACAAAATGACAATTTTAAGATTTTTGCAAAGAGAACCCAAGGAATAATAAAGAATTCAGACGCGCAGTAGAAAAGATGATTATGACAGAAAAAAAGATAAGAAAAAGATTTCTGGACAGAAACAACCAAGAAAACAATAGAGACAGCTCAGACAGGAGGAATTTTTCAAACATCGGACATCTGGATAGGAAGTGTGGACCAGACAACACCGTCGCGATGGCTAACAAGATGAATTTTTTTTTTCAAAATTCAGGGGATTTGAATACATTGAGAATATGCATTGTATATGTCACCCGCAAGGAAACCACATAATAGGAGATTACCGAATCTTCATTGATCGGTACGCAAGAAAAGGAAAAACAAGGATAAAGAAGAGGATAACAAGAAGAAAGATGAAGACAACCTGGAAGACAAAGGTTTCCAACAGTCGAAGGGAACAGTTGCAGTAATCTTCTCTGGAGTTCTAGGTTCCAGAAGCAAACCAAGACAAGCTGGCTCTCCGCAGCATCATGGCAGCTGAACCAGCCGTCCCAAGGTACCTGAATTGGTCACAATACCCAATCCAATTTTAAGAGAAGATCAATGGACTAGCGTCAGGAATGCTGGCCTATATCCACTAGTCTTAGATTTAACTATAGCAGGGATGACAGTCACCAAGGTTCTGATCGATGGAGGGGCTAGACTCAACATTATATTTTCAGAAACGCAAAGGAAGATAGGGTTAGACTTTGCCGGGTTGATTACCCCAATAGGAGTACCATTCTATGGAATAGTACCCAGTAAGGCCGCTATGCCGCTCGGATAAATTATTCTACCAGTTACATTTGGAACACCGACCAATTACCAAACCAAATTCATTCAGTTTAAAGTTGCAGACTTTAAGACATCATATCATGCCGTCCTTGGAAGACCAGCACTTGCCAAGTTCATGGCTATACCTCACTACACATACCTCCTGCTTAAGATGCCAGGACCTCACGAAATACTCTCCTTCCGGGGTGACTTGAAGCGTGTTTTCGATTGTGACATTTAAGCAATCCAAATCGCAGCCAAAGCACAGATAGCCGACGGCAAAGAAGAAATTACCACCGTTGCTGCACAAATGAACCCAGTAGAACTATGGATCCCAACTAAGAAGTCTTGCATCCTTGCACCACCAAAAGAAGCTGATGTGAAGAAAATTGACCTAGGTACTGGTGATCCCAAGAAGACAGCGACTATCAGTGCTCACCTCTTGGCTAAATAGGAACTCGTACTCACCAACTTTCTTCGGGACAACAAAAATATCTTTGCTTGGAAGCCGACCGACATGCCAGATGTCCCAAGAGAGTTGGCTGAGCACAGAATTAACGTCAATAGAAAATCCAAACTAATCAAACAACAGTTAAGAAGATTTTCACCAGACAAGAAGACAACAATCAAAAAAGAGATTACAAAATTAATGGCAGCCAGATTTATAAGGGAAATACTTCATCTAGATTGACCAGCAAATCCCGTTCTAGTACAGAAAAAGAACACGACAGAATGGTGCATGTGCGTCGACTACACGAATCTCGACAAATATTGCCCAAAGGATCCGTTCGGGTTACCGCGAATTGATCAAATTATCGATTCAACGGCAGGATTCGCCCTACTATCTTTTCTCGATTATTATTCAGGATATCATCAGATCGCACTAAAGGAAGAAGACCAGAGCAAGACATCTTTCATCACTTCGTTCGGCGCCTATTGTTATAAAACCATGTCCTTTAGACTCAAGAACGCTGGCGCCACCTATCAAAGAGCTATTCAAATATGCCTCGATGAACAGATTGGTGACAATGCAGAAGCTTATGTCAATGACGTAGTAGTAAAGACAAAGAACCCAGACATGCTAATTGAAGACTTGAAGCAAACTTTTGAAAACCTAAATAAATGGAAATAGAAATTGAACCCAAACAAGTGTGTTTTTGGGGTAGCATCATGACAACTATTTGGATTCCTGATCAGTAATCGAGAGATAGAAGCAAGTACTAAGCAGATTTGAGCCATAATAGAAATGGGACCCCCATGCTATGTAAAAGATGTGCAAAAACTGACAGGAAGCATGGCAGCCCTCAATCGCTTCATCTCATGACTCGACGAAAAATGACTCTCTTTCTTCAAGCTATTCAAAAAGACAGGCAAGTTTGATTGGACAGAGAAAGTCAAGAAAGCTTTTAAAAGCCTTTAGGTGTACCTCATCTCATCACCTATACTCACACCACCTAAGAAGCACGAAGACATCATGTTATACATAGCGGCAACGTCTACGGTGGTCAGTGCAGCAATCATGGTAGAAAGAGAAGAAGAAGGGCATGTATACAAAGTACAGCAGTCGGTATACTACGTCAGCGAAGTTCTGACAGACTCAAAAATATGATATCCGCATGTACAAAAACTACTCTATGCCCTCCTGATTACTTCCCGCAAGCTATAGCACTACTTTGAAGGCCACAAGATTACTGTGATAACAGATTTTCCTCTTGGAGACATCCTGCGCAATAGAGATGTGACAGGACGCATATTAAAGTGGGCAGTAGAACTCAGAGCTCTAAATATTGATTTCTCTCTATGGAAAGCAAGAAAATCATAAGCACTCACAAACTTCGTAGCCGAATGGACAGAAATCCAACAACCCGTGCCAGATGCCATCCTTGACCATTGGAAGATGTACTTCGATGGATCACTCAAGTTAAGCGGGGGTAGCGCAGGTTTTCTTTTCATATCCATAGAAGGAAAACAACTTAAATATGTACTCCAGATACTGTGGCAAGCCACAAACAATGAAGTAGAGTATGAAGCACTCATCCATGGACTACTTGTCTATGACGATTCAAACGACTACTTGTCTATGACGATTTAGCTATAGTCACCAATCAAGTTAACAAAGATTGGGACTGTACTAAGGACATCATGGACGCCTACTATGCCGAAGTATGAAAACTAGGGAAAAATTCTAAGGACTAGAAATCCTACATGTTCTACGAGATTCAAATATAGCGACACATGTTCTCGCCAAGCTAGGATCGAACAGGGTGAAGGTCCCACTAGGTGTGTTTGTAGAGGAGTGCCGTCACCCTCCATAAAACAACCTGGTGAGATAACCTCTGAGCCACCAGCACCAATAACCCATATCATGGTACTCACCAGATCATGGACTCAAGACTTTATCGACTACATCAGAGAAAATAAGTTACCGTCTAATAAGGAAGAAGTCACCAGGATAATCAGAAGAAGCAAAAACTATGTCCTTATAGGTGACAGCCAATACAGAAGAGCCACGTCATCAAGAGTACTTCTTAAATGTGTCTCAAGAGAAAAAGGAAAAGAAATCCTAGATGAAATCCACTCAGGTTGTTTGGCAACCATGCAACCTCAAGGACACTGGTGGGCAAAACTTTCCATATCGGGTTCTATTGGCCAACAACCTTGAAAGATGCAGAAGAACTAGTTAGATAGTGCAAAGGGTGCTAAATGTTTGTAAGGCAAGCTCACGTACCAGCACACAACCTAATTTGCATCCCTCATCCCTCCTGCCTGGCCGTTCGCATGCTGGGGACTGGATGAAGTAGGACCACTCAGAAAGGCCAAATGCGGATTTGAGTACATCTTCATTGCAATTGACAAATTCACCAAATGGATCAAATACAAGCCGCTTGAGAAGTACAGTGCAACAAAAGTAGTCGAGTTCATCCAAGACATCATGCACCGCTTCGAAATACCTAACTGCGTCATCACAGATTTAGGTTCCCCTTTTACAACCATCGAGTTTAGAAATTGGGCATAGGGATGCGGTATCAGTATAGATTATGCGTTAGTTGCACACCCTAAAGCCAATGGACAAGTAGAAAGAGTTAATGGACTCATACTAGCTTGGTTGAAACCAAGATTATATGAAGAACTAGAAGATTATGACTCCAAGTGGATTGAAGAATTACCTAAAGTAGTCTCGGGGCTACGCACTGAAGTAAGCAAAGCGATTGGATACTCACCTTTTTTTTCCTTGTATACGGATCAGAAGCCGTGCTACTAGCAAACTTGATCTGGACATCTCCAAAAATCAAATAATAAGAGGAGGGAGAAACAGAACACACCCAAAGATTGAAACTCGACAGTATAGAAGAAGTTAGAGTAAATGCTACCCTTCAGTCAGCTCGATACCTCTAAGGTTTAAGGCACCACTACAACAAAAGTACTCAACAATGCTCAATTCAAGTCGAAGACCTAGTACTACGAAGAATACAAAAAACTAACTGATGCCATAAACTACTCAACCCATGAAAAGGTCCTTTTATTATCACAAAAGTCACCGGACCAGGCACATACGAGTTGATGACTGAAGATGGAATATGAGTAAAGAATACGTGGCATATCAGGCAACTAAGAAGATTCTACGCTTGAAGAACTTAAGACAAAATTTATGTAGCAAGAGAGCAACATGTAATCAGGATTCATGATCAATAAAATAAAGATGATGTTCCTCATCAACGTTTGTCTTATTATGACCTATCCTGAGTTGTTTTCACAACCGAATGAGAGCAAAAGAACTGAAAAGATGTTTGAGCTCGCTATCATAAGTCTTTTTAGGCTTAGATGAGAGTAAGGCTAATTAGCTAACACTCAAACCTATCCTAGGTTTTTTTCATGGCCTGGATGAGAGCCAGAGGATGCTCACCCTATCCTAAGTTGTTTTCATAATCGGATGAGAGCAAAAGAGTTGAAAAGATGCTTGAGCTCGCTATCCTAAGTCTTTCCAGGCTTAGATGAGAGTAAGGCTAATTAGCTAACACTCGAACCTATCCTGGGTTGTTTTCATGGCCTGGATGAGAGCCAGAGGATGCTCGCCCTATCCTAAGTTGTTTTCATAATCGGATGAGAGCAAAAGAGTTGAAAAGATGCTTGAGCTCGCTATCCTAAGTCTTTCCAGGTTTAGATGAGAGTAAGACTAATTAGCTAACACTCGAACCTATCCTAGATTGTTTTCACGGCCTGGATGAGAGCTAGAGGGAGCTTGCCCTATCCCAAGTTATTTGCACAACCGGATGAGAGCAAAAGAGCTAAAAAGTTGCTTGAGCTCGCTGAAAGGTCCTTGTTTGGTTTTGGTAACTGAGTGACAACTTAGGTAGACTAATATGTGGTTATGTGAGATACACAGGAGATTAGTCCACAGGTGATGGTGTCATGAAGGAGCTCATTGCATATGAGACATGACATGGAGTCATGTGGCCAAGGTGGCGAAGATCAAGATGAGGCTTGGCTCGATGGACCGGTTGCAAGTGTGAAGGGCAAGTCAAAGGCTTTGGAGTGAGGGACCGCGTGTGACGGTGAAGCTTGAGCATGACTTGGCGCCGATGGACCGATACAACGGTGAAGAGCAAGTGAGGTCAAGATCAATGGACCAAGGTCACATGATGATATGAAGTGGATCATATCATTTGGTGATTGGTTGGTGCATGTGTTGCATCAATGTCGGAGGAGATGAAGTGGAATGCGCAAGGCAAAGGTATAACCTAGGGCATTTCCATTTCACCGGTCATAGGTGTGTAGAGAAGTTTATGACTGGGTTTAGGATAGATGGTCGTACTATCAAGAGGGGCAAACTTGTTTGCATATCGGTCATCTAGTGCCACTCGTGTGATCTAACTATGCATCGTTGCTAGGATCGAGTGATGTGGCAAGTTGAGTGGTTAACTCCTTTAGTAAAATGATTATGAAAATGCTAACACACGTGCACAAGGTGGTGATCACTTGTTGGTGTTGGCACATTTACGAAGGCGATGAAGTTTGAGCGGTAGAGAGGGTTTGGGGTCCTCTCTCCCTCCCGCCGAGCTTGTGAGGCGGGATTCAGGCGTTTTTGAGGAGTTGAAATGCCTATTTTCCACTACGCCAGAAGTCAGAAAAGAAACGGAGGCGAACGGAGGTCAAAGAGGTGACCGGACGCTGCATCGGACGCGGTCACGGTGTGACCAGACGCGTCCGGTCAGTTCAATGCAGCCGTGGGTGTTAGGGTTTGCAACCGGCGCGTCCGGTCACTCGCGGGATCAGCGCGTCCGGTCAGACACCCAGAGGGAACTGCAGAACGCAAGGATGATCGGACGCGTCCGGTCATTGAGGGAGCTTACTGGACTCTAACCGGACGCTGGCACTGTCGCGTCCGGTCGTTGCGTGGAGCGCGTCCGGTCATGTCGTTGCGCGCGTGGTTCTGTGCGATCGGCGCGTCCGGTCGTTGCTTCGTGGGTTTGCGGTGCTGTGCGATCGGCGCGTCCGGTCGTTTGGGCGACGCGTCCGGTCGTGACGTTTTGACCGTTGGCGCAGTGACTGTTGGAGGACAGGACGCGGTTGAGCGCGTCCAGTCAGTTCGACCGGCGCGTCTGGTCATCCCAAAATCTGCCCAGTGAAGGGGTAACGACTCTATTTGACCGTGGGGTTATAAATAGATGCCTTGGCCGGTAGATGAGCACACTATAGTCTTTGTGACTTGTGTGGTAGTGCTTGGGAGCCCTCTAACTCACTCATGCTTGATAGTGTTCATCGGATCGAGTGAGAGAGTGATTCTAGTGCGTTGCTTTGAGAGATTGCATCATGTGGCACTAGGTGATCGTGTTGCAAGCCGGTGGTGCTTGTTACTCTTAGAGGTTGCCACCTCCTAGACGGCTTGGTGGCTTGTGGCTCCATCGAAGCTCGCAAGAAGATTGTGCGAGGCTCCGGAGAAGCTTTGTGAGAGGGATTGTGCTCACTCCGCGGGGATCGCGAAGAGCAACTCTAGTTGAGCGTGTCATTGAGCTACCACACTTATGGTGGGTTCTTGCGATGCCTTTTGATAGGCTCGGTGTGTGACCGATTAGCCACTGAACCATGAAGTGTTGGTCGACACAACAAGGATGTAGCTTGGTGGCAACCAAGTGAACCTCGGGAGAAAATCACCGTTTCAACATTATCTACTCTTCTCGGTGGTTTGCCTTCGTGCAACACAAGCTTGTATTTACTTTCATATATACTTGTGCTTTTGTAGTTGCTCTCGTAACTAGTTTGCTTGTGTAGCTTGCTAGTTGTCTTCTTGCTTGTGTAGCTAGAAGCTTCCCCTTGCGTGACTAATTTTGTTTGTGTAACCTTGTTAGTCACATTGCTTAGTTTGTATAGCTAAGTGATTTGCGCTCTCTAATTTGGCATTAGTTGCCTTGTTTTTGAGCATTGCTAATGAGCTTAGGAGCTTTGTGCTTTTGCTTCACTAGTTGTGTAGGAGCTCCCTCTTGCTTGCAAAGTACTAGTATATAGGTTTGTGTGACCTTGCTCTAGAATTAAATAGGAGAGCTCTTGCTAAGGAAAGCACCTTAGTTGCTTAATTAGGATCTTTGTGAGGTGCTTGTGAACTTAGTTAGAGGGGTGTAGTCTTGGCTAGACCGATAAGTTTAATTCCGCATTTGTTTTGGTTAGCCAACACGTTTAAGTTTTAGAAAGGACTATTCACCCCCCTCTAGTCCACCATCTCGACCCTACACTCGCTATCCTAAGTCTTTTCAAGCTTAGATGAGAGTAAGGCTAATTAGCTGACACTTGAACCTATTCTAGGTTGTTTTCATGGGCTGGATGAGAGCCAGAGGGAGCTCCCATATCCCAAGTTGTTTTCACCACCGGATGAGAGCAAAAGAGCTGAAAAGATGCTTGAGCTCACTATCCTAAGTCTTTTTAGACTTAGATGAGAGTAAGGCTGACAAGTTCACACTTGAACCTATCTTGGGTTGTTTTCATAGCCTAGATGAGAGCCAGAGAGTGCTCGCCTTATCTAGAGTTGTTTTCTAAACTAGATGAGAGCAAAAGAGCTGAAAAGACGCTTGAGCTCGCATTTCACAAATCAAGAGCAAAAAAGTTGAAAAGGTACTTGAGCTTGTTACATCTAGAACTCTTCAAACTTGGATCAAGAATAAGCCTACTCTAGGCTGAGTAAAAGCTAGGCTATGAAAGAAGCCTGAACCCACCAAGACAACTCCTAATACGAACAAAAGCGTTGATGCTCGCCAAAGTTCAAGATCAATGAACAAGACAGAAAGAATACACGAAAAGGAAACTTTCTTATGAAACAACAAGGAGAAGACTTAATTCTTAGATTCATCGTCAGAAGAAGGAAAAGACACTTTTAGAGCAGAGGCAATCCTTGACGATAGATCTTCAAGATTGGACTACACCACAAGAAACTACTCGGATTTAAGGAAGAACAAAAGATTTACATATTGAGATGATTAAAGGAGTTTAGACAAGCATGACATACAGAACTACTGGATACATCGATAACCTAACAAGATGAATCTATGACTGGACAACCCGCCCTTTGATCTCCTATATGCCAACATCAAAGTGAGGGCTAACAGCAGCGTATCCAAGCCGCCATCATCCTCGACGAGGACCAGCTACCCACAAACCCGACGTCGTTGACATCTTCATCGGCCAGAGCTTCCCAGTCGACTTCATCCCTGGCGATGAGCGCTTCCCAGTCAACTTCGTCCTTGCTATCACTGCTAAGGATGATCAAATCCACCTCTACCGAGGCAGCATCAACAGGAGGGACGAAGACGAGATTGACCACAGGAGCAGTCGCTGGATCCTCCTCCTTCCACAAAGATGGACCAGCGTTGATGTCTCGGCGAGTGGAGCCTTCTCCCCCGCCGGAGCCTCACGAACACTAAAAGGCAACGATGCAGGCAATGAAGATGATGATGAAGACCCTCGGCTCGATAGTGCCGCCGTAACTGCCACCCTTGAAGGGCGAGCGAGCGATGAACGCGGCACCTTACGGACGCAGCGCCTTTGGATAAACTTCTTCTTTACCATTTTGGCTATGGCAAGGTAGAATGGCAAGATGAAAAAGATGAAAGTGGCGAAACCATCGCGAAAGGGACAATTAAATAGGACCAAGTCGCCTACCCAAGCGGTCCAACGGTCTCATCAAGATAAAAGCGGAGTTAAATTTTCCCCTCAAATTAAAGACAGAGTTAATTCCTTTACCAAAACCAATATGGCGCTCCGGTTTCCGCCATTAACTGCGCAACACAACCAATGTGACAGTGGCACGCCTTTTTACAATGTTACAATGCAACGGGCATACTTTAGGCTTGTCCGTCCATACGACGCCACAACATAGTTGTTATGAATAATCAGAAAAGAACTCATCAACAATGATAAAAACAGAGGTCACCACATCAGAATGACAAAAACTTAGAAGTCATAGAAAGAACTTAGGAATCTCAGAAGCAACAACTCGAAAGACAAGATTTTACCATTACAAATGTAATAAAAGGATACAAGGTTATAGATCATACAAGACCCAATGAACTCGGTACTACAACAAGCAAGGTAGCAACAAGGAGCCCGGAAAGAACACAACTCTGGAAATGACTACGTGCTCCAAGTTACTACACGACAGAAGACACTCAACTTGAAAACATTGTTTTCTTCAAAGGAAGGGCGCAGTGCATCCAAGACGGATATCAGCAGCATAGTGGGACAACATGGACTAGGGGAGGCTCGCAGGCATCAGTCTACCTAAGCCCGATGTGATCCTAGATCAGATGCTGATCTGCACCGGATAGTCGTAAGGCGATGTGGAAGGATCAACCCAGGACTGCTGGATGAGGGAACACATCCCACATTATAAGACTTCTTCCACCTATCGGCATGTACTACCTGGTATAATGCCGCTACGAGATTAGTCTACCTCTAATCTCGATCACAAGACTTCTTCCATCTACTATAAGATTTACAAGAATTACAACTCACACCCGGGGGCTGCTCTACTTCACAAATTATCATATTCATAACTACGAGGACTTTAGACTATACAACAAGACACTTGATGAATCAAAGCAGCACACCGGGAGGGTATTTATAGGCCAAAGAGCGGTGCACATAGACCAGGAGCACCAACAGAACAAGCCTGACAAAGGTCTCAGTGAAAAAGATAGAAAGCAATAAGAGAGGGCACACACATGAAGGAATAGTACTCAAGGATAAGCATATTCGAAAGAATATACCAACACTGTACACCTCGTGACTACAGAGAATTCAATTCAACCGCCAACCACCAACAACCTCGGACATAAAGCTGGCTACCTAAGAAGACGATAAAAGACACTCTATCCGAGTTCTTGATGATCAAAAAGAACCTGGAAAGATGCTCGGGGGCTGCAGGGTATATATCCTCAGAAGAGATTTTTAGTTTTTTCAACAATCAAAATTTAAGACCCTCCAACTTTTTGTTCCAAATAGCAAGAGGCTCGGGGGCTACACTCAGTGAGTGTACTTTTTCTTCAAAAAAGCACACGTCACTTAAAAGACTTTTTCAAGACCGGACCACTTCAAGGCTTCACGTCGAAAGAATCCGGAACAAGCTTGATTCATCAGGCAAAGTCGGAGAAACAAGGAGGTCTTTGAGTTCAACCATAAAGTGCTCGGGGGCTTGTCGATGCAGGACCTACAGGGTTCCCAGCGGTATGACTACGAGTCGTGGGCCCTGGCCTGGCCCATGGATTGGAGCAAGGAGAGGTGCAGTGTCCGCTACACCGAATTCGAGTAGAATAGGCTAGATTAGTTGGATTCCTATGAAAAGTAACTTCTGTATTTAGCACAGGACACCTTCTTTAGATCCGACTAAGATTGTAACCGCACCACATATCGATATAAAGAGAGGGCATGGGCACCCTTGTAACAAGAGACAATACAACATAATCAATCCAACGCAAAGGCTAAACGCCGACTGGACGTAAAGGCTATTACTCGATTACGATCGAGGGCCCGAACTAGTATAAATTGACTGTCTTTGCGTTCACCGTCGAGCTCTAGCATACGCCGAAGCCCGAACAACTGTCCTGGGTACCCCCGTAGCAGGCTATCGGTGGTCAAGCACCAACATTTTCTATGTACTTGGGCTAAATCTCAACATAATGCTATCCCAAACCTAACAGCTTTTGGGCCAAATATGTCCCTAATGCTACCCCAAGCCTCAACCTCCTCTTGTGCCGAAGCCACCCTGCGGCCCTGCTCCCACCTCTCCTCCTCCCCCTGTCTGCGCATGGGCCAAGCCCATTGCTGATCTCCTCCCTCCCCAAGCCAAAGGCCAACTCGTGGCCCACTCCCTCCCTCCCTTCCTCCCCCACTCCCCCTCTTGGCTTGGGTCATGATCGGCCCAAAAGGCCATCACCCCAAGCCCACATGGCCTCCCCACTTGTCTCCCTTTCGCACGACCGTTCCTGGCCTAGCCCCCACGATAAGCCCACCGGTCCACCCGGCCTCTCACTATCTGCCTGCCTAACCTGTCAGTCAATCAGAAGTTATGAATAAACTTATGGTTGTTGGTATGCTCGCGGGTGGACAAATGCTTTACCCACACCTTACCCAATCCGCTGCCATCCCTATTCGTAGGCTGATATTGTCTCTAGCTATAGAAAGGGATTTTGGGATGGCATCCTAGCTAGGTGGAGGAGGCAGCCAGGGGCTTTGAACAATAAGCGGTGGGACCGCCATTGGCCGCGCGCAGAGGAGGACTGTGATTGGGCCAGGAAAGGGCAGGGGAGTCATTGGGATAGCCCATCTATGCCACATTATTGCAATGGGGGCACTGGGGCTGGACGCAATGGCCGGGAGGTTGGTGAGGACAGATGCAAGACGACGGTAGGTGGGGGCAAAATCAGCACATGAAACAAAGTAGAAACAAAGAAGATGTTCAGTCCCAAGTTTAAAGATGTTCGTCGTCTGAAAGGGAAGAAAAAATCGGACGCCTGTGATTTGGTATTCTCATAGCAAGGCCTGCTTTTTAACGTGGGAAATTTTCCTGTTTCCTACGTTTTTGCTATAAAAAGTGAACTAACTCACGTGAAATTCATGTGTTCAAAGGGGTCATAAATAAATGATTAATTATGGAAACTATAGAGGTTTTGCTTTCTTGCAATAGGTTGGTTAGACCTGCCAATGTTCACATGAGGGCGTATTTGGTTAAGCGCCTGCCATGTAGCTCCTTCGCCGCCCAGCAGCAATCTCAGCCCCTGGCGCTTGAAATAGGACGCCTGGCAACGCTACCTCAACTAGGCAACTTCCGCCAAGAGACAACCAAATAGGTCCAGAGTGCACGCATATCAAAGAAAGGTTATGAATTATAAATAAACAAGGTAAAAGATGAATAATTGATATTTGAATTTGTGTAAATTTTGAAAATAAAATAATGTTGGGGTTGTTGAATAATAAGTTCCAGTCTAATGGAATTGGCAGTGATGGTTCTTGGCTACTATAACTGAAAGTGATAGTGTAACCGGCAAGGATGTAGCCACAAAGCAGCAGTGAAAATATACCTATTGTTGTCGATTTGTAGCTACGTAATACTTGGTTTACATGAAAAAATTCATAATTTTTTCATATGGAGTCGGACCAGAACAAATTTTATACTAAAATTGTACAGTTCAAAGAGATCTAAAATTTGCTGTTGACAAATGTTTTATTTGAGATGGTCCATATGTACAAATATTCAATATAAATTCTTGTACCCATTAAACTATCTCGGATGGAGACAGAACTAGCATCAAAGTTACATTGCTTGATAGGATTTACAACTTTGCAGTTTATTTTTTTTATTTGAGATCACGTCTTAAATATGCAATAATACAAGATTGTAAATGCGAAGTTAATAGAATAACGCCGTTATATAATCATAAGTTGTTGCATAGCTGATATGATAATTAAGAACACTATGCGTGAGCTTGAGGTTCATTGGTTCAGAGTCCTTAGAAGTAGGTTCTAAAAACTGATAGTACGTAATGACTATTTTGGAATTGGTCCGAAGTGATAGGTATTTGTCCAATGCTTCTAAAAAACTTGTAATTGACCACAGTTTAAAACTGAAAGGTATTTTTTTGTAGTAGTGATTAGGCTATATAACAGGACATATACTACTATTATATGCAGGGTCAGGGACGTGTAGGATTTTGGGGTTCGGTTGTGGGCTGATACAGAAAGCTAAGGTGGTGGACGTGCATATATAAGACTACCCGCAGCGGGTACTCTAAAACGATACTCTAAAGCTTTAGAGTATGAATATAGAGTAAAAACTGCTGCACTGGGTACTCTAAAACGATACTCTATCCTTTCTCTCACTTTATATTTAGAGTAGTACAGTGCTTACTCTATACTCTATAGTGACGGGGTCCACTAGCTAAACAAAGGGAAAAATGATATAACTCACAAACCAAAAATCCAAATTAAATTTCGATTGCACCATTAAATTCGTCTCAATAAATCCTTCAAAACTAGATCACACATGGATATATTTAGATAAAGTGACAAGTGGATCCCACAGTGGATAGAGGATGATATAGATGATGGATGGGTGTGGGAGAATCGAGTATAGAGAAGAGAATCTTGCTGACTAGGACATATAGAGGATGAATATAAAGGTCCATGAGTGCGGGTAGTGTAAGGAGCCCAATGCAAGTGATGTGGATTCATGGCTTCGTTTCTTTGGCAAGAATGTATTGTATATTTTGCGTGTGAGTTGGACTAGTCCTACTAGTAGATTTGGATATGAATGAAATGATACCAGTGAAAACAACGAATCATTTATACTGTTCCAATGCCTTGCGTGTGCGTAAGACTGTCGTCATCGATTTTTTTCCACTCCATGTTTGATATTGCTCCGTTGACTAGCTCAAAACCAAATGACGGCGGCATGCAGAACAGCAGTGATATGCATGCATGTTCTCAAGTTGAGTATATATTCTTGCAGCGTAAAACACCAACAACATCATCACAAAACATTAATAAAATTTATTTCCAGTGCTCGCATGGCATTATATATTTAATTATATATGTTGAGTTTCTGATCGACAATTATCCATTGGCTGATCAGCATCAACAGAGACAAGAGCAGAGATATATATGATCACTACTAGAGAACAGACCTTTGGTCGATGTCCAAAATTTGTAATAGTCTCGGCAAAATCTGCACCCGGGACAAAAATATATTTAGTCCCGGTTGGTAACCTAGATCGGGACTAAAAAGATGACTGAACCTTTAGTCCCGGTTTACCAAGGCATGTCAGTGCGAGAAACTTTTAGTCCCGGTTTGAGACACGAACCCGGACTAAAAGTGTGACTTTTAGTCCCAGTTTTAGACACGAACCCGGACTAAAGGTACTTTTAGTCCCGGTTTGTGTCTTAAACCGGGACTAAAGGTGTCCCCAGAGTGAATTTAAAAGGAGAGCGTATCTTATCTAAGTTAGATGTGTGGTGGGAGTTGAGATGGCAACGCACGTGCAAGGGCTGAAGTGGGAGGTCTTGGGTTCGAATCTCCACAGATGCATCTTTTTTTACCCAATAAACATCTTTAGTCCCAGTTGTAGGAACCAGGACTAAAAATCGAGACCTGGTTGTAGGAACTGGGACTAAAAAGAGACCTTTAGTCCTGATTCCGTAGTCCCGGTTCCAAAACCGGGAGTAAAGGGGGTTAGGAACCCGGGACAGAGGTAGGTTCTCTGCTAGTTGATCTAGCATGCAGGCCACATGCTGCATCTTACTATGGATGGAGACATGAGTACGTAGCAAATATCGTTCCTCAGTTTGTTCCGAAGTTGACGACGGAGCGGTAGGTGTTGCCGGGCTGCCATCCGGCGGGGATGACGTTGCTGGCGACCAGGGTCTTGCCGGAGCCGGAGGTGAGGCGGACAGACAGCGGGCCCTGCAGACTGGAGCCGGACTGGTAGCGCCACACCGCGCCCCAGGAGCGCTCCATGGGCGCCCACGCCGCGCCACTCTGCATCTGCAGCTCCACGGCGCGCAGGTCCCCGTCCCCGGACTCGTACTCGATGGCCATGGCCAGGTAGTTGGCGTTTGAGCCGGCGTCCACCCTGAAGGCCACGTCCACGCCGTTCCAGTTGCACGGCACCCTGCACGTACGCATGCAGACAGCCAACGCGAGGTCAGGTCAGGTACGTCGTCGGCTGCGATGACGACGGGCGACGACGGTGCAAGGCAAGCAGCTAACGATCACCGTCGCCATGCAGATCATGATGCAGCTAGCTAGCTAGCTAGCAGTGAGGTATATTTAGTATTACCGAGTGTACTGGACTGGGAGGCGGCCGGCGTTTCGGAGCTGGTCGGCCTGGCCGGGTTTCGCCATGGCACCGAACGCCGTCCCACTCAGGTCGAAGTGAACGGGCTCCGACTGGCACGCGCCGGGGCACTGGTCAGTGAGGACCACTGTCACCGGGCTGCCGGAGCACGACGCGTGGCCGGTGCACTTCACCTGGAGAACGAAGCAGTCCAAGGCGCAGCCCAACAATTAGTAATCTTAGCTAGCTGCATACGCTTGCACTGCATGAAGCGATAGATGAACGTAACGACGTACCTGGTAGCAGGTGCCGCAGCCCTTGCCATCCTGGTAGATGGAATTGCTGCCGGCGGTGATCATTGACGAGAAGGGCGGCTGGTCGACGGCACCCTGGTACCCACACGCACCACCTATATACGTATATACCAACACAAAGATTAAACTACTATCTAGTAGATGATGAGCGCTGGCTGGCATCAGTAAACCATGCATTGTGTACGCACATATATTATGTACGTATATCATATCAAAGCATGCGCTGCATTCGCAATGAAAACGTACGTACACATGATGCATGCATGGTAATGCACACGTAACGTACCGTCGCTCCCAGCGCCGTTGGCAGGGCCGTACCAGGTGGCGCCGGCGTCCGACCAGCCGCCGTCCATGGGCTCGACGGATGCGCAGGGACGGAAGGCGAGAGCCATGATGGCAATGAAGCAGGACAAGACGACGACCCCGATCTGCTTGGAAGCCATGCCGGAAGCTATCCGGGCTAGACAATCGCGCTAGCTTAGCAAGAGCTGTTGGGTATGTATCCAATCATCTAGCTAGGGCTAGGAGAGATACGGGGTGGTGCCTGGTATCATGCCATGTATTTATAGCCGAACTGTACGTACATCTTCCATGGCAGCTGAGAAATAAAGGACATTGACGTTGCTGGAGTTTCCTTAATCACGGTTTGTTGTTAATTCTTCCATAGCTCATTGAATTTTCCTTTTCTTCTATATGATTTTTCCTTAAACCTCGCAGTTGAAGTCATCCTCCTTCAATTGTTCATTACCGTCGTGCAGTGTGGCACACGCGTGGCCGAGTTGTCACCCCATATACAGTACGTGGTGCCACCGCGTGTCACCGTCGTTCTGATCCAATCCAACTAACTAGCAGGCTAAGTACACATGTATGCATGTAACGGCCATCTTGTATCGTATTGTATTTGTAGCTGCAGGGATACGACGAGAGCACGTACACGCAGCATTTTACAGGGTGTACATGAACGAGAGCACGTAACACACACACACACATCTCTCTAAAACGAGATCGACCGTGCATGTGTGGTGCCTCCGTGTGACGCACTACAGGAAACTGGCTTTTTGCCGACTGCAATTTTCTTTGCCAACTGTTTTTTCTCGACACTCGGCAAAGAGGTCCCTTTACCAACTGGAATTTTCTACAGTCGGCAAAACAGGATTTGCCGACTGCCTAGCTTTGCCGACTGCCAGGCAGTTGGCAAAGAATTGCAGTCGGCAAAGGTAGGCCATGGTTGACGCCATCCACACCGTCACCTTTGCCGACTGCCACTCCGTCAGCAGTCGGCAAAGACGCAGGCTTTGCCAACTGCCATCCTCCCTGGCAGTCGGCAAATAATTTTTATTTTTTTTGATTTTCGATCCCAATTTTTTTGTGTTGCCTTGCTACAGTAAGTACATGATATATTCCAAGTTTGGGATCATTTTGATTTATTTTGCTATATTCCGTAGATTTTTTCTGTTTCTTTGATTTTTTCCGGCAGCTCCAGATTTGAACTGCAGGTACATGAAATAATGGAATCCGGCGATTCAGAAAATGATATTCATGATGTTTGGAGCATGTTGAGGCCGTGTGCAGGGCCTCACGTGAAATTTCGACCGTGTTGGTGTCGGAACACGCTGAGCCACGCGCGTGAAAAGTGTTTTAAAATTTTATAAAATCGAAACGGAGTCCGAAAATGACGAAACTTGACGACGTGTCTTGTCATCGCATGCGGAGGCTGTGGTAAAAATTTGAGGAAGTTTCGAGCAAGTGGCGACGTCGAGTGGCTAAAACCTGAATATCTCCACATGTGATAACTTGTTAGATCATCTCAAGGAGGCACGCGTGCAGGAGGCGGTCTGCAAAGATCGTCTCAAGGACCTGTACCATGAGGCGCGCATACAGGCCATCCGCGACTTCCACGCCAACGTGCTTGGAGAGAACATCAAGAAGCCCCAAATCCGCCAGAGAATGAACTCGAGGGAGACCGACCTCACCCAAGCGCAATACGAGTAGGTAATTAAGTATGACAACATTCGTTCAGATTCCTTAAGTGAAACATTACACTAATCTTCTCGCATGTCAAATACTTGATGTCATGCAGGTGTGTCCGTCGTGGTGCGACAACCACAGGGAATGCTGGACGGAGATTGTGTGCATGTGGCGCACGGATGAGGCGTACGCGAGGCGCGCCGACCGTCAGGGCTGCCGCGCGCAGATGCGAGGGGTGTCACACCACCAAGGGAATCAGCCCCTCCCCCAGTTCGCGAGTTCTAGTACTCTTGATGTTGACATGTAGGCTTTGGTTGGATGAGTGTTTGCAACTTGTTTGCCGGCTTGACATGCACTACAAGGTTTGTCCTTTTCAAACTTTACATCCTTTAAACCTCTCACTAATTATTTCTTCAATAGCTTGTTGAGAGTGTTAATTCCAATATGAGCAAGCCTCCTATGCCAAAGCCATCCAAGTGTGGTCTTAGTGAACAAACATGTCATCAAGTTTGCATCTTCAGAGGTGAAGTCAACAAGATAAAGATTGTTGTATCTAAAGCCCTTGAAAATCACTTGCTTGTCATCTATCTTGGTAACAACCACTTCATTTGGACTAAACAAGCATTGGTAGCCAAGATCACAAAGTTGCCCAACCGATAGTAAGTTGAAACTCAATGAAGCAACATAGAGCACATTTGAGAGAGAATGGTCATTTGATATTGCAACCTTGCCTATACCCTTGACTTTGCTCTTTGAATTATCCCCAAATGTGATCTTGTCTTGACATACCCCATCCTCTTCAAGTGAGGTGAACATACGAGGATCATCGGTCATATGTTGTGTGCAACCACTATCAATCACCCAATAAGATCCACCGGTCTTGTAGTTCACCTACACACAAGAGATCAAGCCTTTTGTTTAGGGACCCAAACTGGAGAGGGGCCCTTAACTTTCTCAACTAGTGACTTGGCAACCCAAAATTTCTTTGGCCTATTCTTGTTAGGAGGACCCAAGAACATGACTTTCATCTTTTCACTTGAGTCCTTTCTAAGCATGTAGTGAGCATTGAAAGCAAAGGGTCTAGCATGCTCGGGCAAGGGTTGTGGTGGTGGAGTTTTGCACTCATGAGCAAAATGGCCTTCTTGTCCATACTCAACACATCTCTTTGGCTTGGGCTTTGTCTTGCTTTGTTGTTGTTTGGCCTTTACCTTCTTTTCTTGATTTGCTAAATAGCCAATGCCACTCCTATCCAACTTCATGACGGTGTTCATGAGTAGCTCACTTTGCAAATGTTGGCCTCTTGTGAACTTGCTTAGGCCGGTCTTGAGATGCTCTTTCTCTTGCTTGAGCTTCTTGTTTTCTTCAATGAGTGACTCATTTGAAGCTTGCTTTTCAAGAGCCAACAACTTCTTGTTCTCAACTTTAAGCATCTCATACTCACTCTTGAGCTTGACATACTCATCATAGTCATTTGCCTCAACCACACTCTTGCCTTTGCCGCTAGTGTAACAGAACAGACCAAATTATAAGAGCACAAGTACAAAAACAAGCACCGAGGCGCTCAAATTTTCGAACTTGAGCCCATATAATCCCGGTAGTCAATCGAAACCACGAAGGATTTCAAACCAACTTGCTTACAACCAGGATCGCATCATTCAACATACAACATCATACGTTACATTTCACAAGTAGTTCTGAAATAAGTTTACACAAACGGAGTCGCAATTATTACAAACCAAGTTTATAAAAGTAGCAGAAGCAAACGCACACCAGTTGTTTAACTACTGCCAGTCTTGATGATCAACAACCCGCAAAAGCATGAGGAAAGTACATAAAAGATGATCACGCCCAAGTGATCTAGTCTTCTTCACCCGCAGGGTGGAGACAAGTTTTGCAGAAGCCTTGATAGAGCATATCATCTGCAATAGGAGGGAATAAACCCTGAGTACTGGAATGTACTCAGCTAGACTTACCCGTCGAAAACCAGAAATAAGATGACACCAAGGATTATGCAAGGCTTACACAAGAGGCTAGCTGACATAACATTTTGCATAAAGGCATCAGTAATTGAAACTCTTATAGCCTGTACTAGCAGTTATTTTTAGCATTTACCTGTCATCTATCTTAGCACCTGTACTAAACATGCACTTGATTATAATCAAACAATTATCATCATTATATCCAGAGCAGGTATGAATTGTGGCAACATTGTATCATTCCCTTAACCACTAGTTTATTTAATGAGATCTACGTTGCCGCTGCTCAAGTCAAGTGCTCACTAACCGGGAGCGACGGCGATTCGAATCGAATTCCTATCCAGCTGGAGGGGTATTTCTAACACTCACCGTGCAGACCCCTGCCAGGGTCGCATAGGCCACCGTTTCATATGATTCAGGAATCACGGGTCCGAATAATGTCGTGACCCCAAGGGCGACACTCTGCCAGGTGATAGGGACTCTAACCCCCCCTTGGTCTCACGCCAATGTCCCCAAGCACATCCTTTCTCTCCTTCAAGAAGCAACCTACCATTCGATTCCCGGCCTGAATCACATTACTCGGCTTCGCGGTCGGAACGGCTTATCCGGCCAACTAAGTGTTAGACTGCGTTCAACATGACTCAAGGACGTACAGCGAATCGGTCCTTAAACGACTCAGACGGGCATAGCTCCACACCCAAGACGTGAAGTGTCTTGCGGCTGTACTATCGAACTCCCGCCCGGTCTCAATTTCATTTTTAAGCATGGTTCCATCCACGATAGCCATAAAGCCACTCGTGACTCCTTCCTACATCTCGCGGATGACCGGAAATCACCCGACTTCTACCGTACTAAGCAGGGCTAAGCATTGACACGTGCCTAAACCTAATATAGGATTAAGTACGATATCTGGACAAGGACAGGTATAATGCAACAAGTGTCTTCATATAACTCCTACAACTTAATGCAGTAAACAATTAAAAGTACTCAAGATTAATTTATAAATCAGTAGGTTTAGCATGCACCGGGGCTTGCCTTTCAGAAAGGTCGAAGGCCGGTGGTCAGGACACTCAGGTAGATCTTCGGCAGGAGCTTCGTCGCCGGCTGGTTCCTCTAGCTGCTCCGGCTGGTCCTGGACTTCCTCCGGAATCACCGGCTCGAATTCGAGGAGAGTTACCCCCTCCGGTACACCTATTGCATGAAAGCACAATAATTATCATGGATGCATAAAGGTGCAACATGCTCGGAATGAATGCATTTCAGAAATAAAATAATAATCCAATCAAATTACTTTATTAGTACGTGCAAATCTCTTCTCCGGAGGAGAAGTACTTACCTAATCTACCCAACCTAAGATATAGTTGTTCCTCTTCGGTTAAGGCCCTAATACCTAATAAACACAAGAGTGACATTATTTAGGTTACCACAGTAAGTTACTCTGGACAGCAGCTCAAAGATTCTGACATAACTGAAGATTCCTAACTCCAAAAGATATGATCTAAGACAATCTGGGAAGCTTAAGAAATGTACCACAAAATGTTTTCAGATCACAACACTAAATTCCAAAGTTTACCTAATCAAAATTCCAAAGTTCCAGAATCTGTTCTCTCTAAACAGAGAGCAGTCAATTCTGGACTGGCACTTTAAACAGCAATAACTCCCAAACTACTAAGTCAAATGCTCCCAAATTTTGACACAAGCTCATTTACAAATTTTACTACAACTTTGGTATTTACAAGTTTTCCAGCAACCACCTTTATCCAAGGTCAAACCTAGAAATACTATCAGCTGTCCAGAAAACCTAAAATTGTAAAGGTTAAATATTTATTGATGTGGCAAACATTCTCTAAGACCAAACTAATACTACTACAAGTTCACAAATGTCACAAAAACACCAGAAAGTAAGGTGTGCCCACCTAGAATATTTATTTAAACCCATTTCTTAATTTACTTAAGTAATTAAGTGGAATTTCAAACATATATGTAAACTGCTCCTAAAATTCTACAAAAATTACAGGAAACTCTCTGACCCAAAAAGAGGCTACTGTAAAAATTTGAACTAAATTTATTCACAGGAACTTCCTACATAAAATTCACAAGCCCAAAAGGCTGATTTTTGTATAAATAACAAAGCATAGTAAAAAGTGTCAAACAACAGATTTCCTAATTTTCTTAGACACTCTATGGTACCAAGACATTCTCCAAAAAGTTATATGAACATTGCACATGTAGAAAAATTACAAAAATTCATTTAAGTATTTCCTAGAATAAAAAGATAGCATAATAACTTGAAAAGTACTTAAGCACTACTGCCCAAATTTTTACCAAAGCTAGAGCAAGTATAAATTAGCCTACTCACCAAATTTCATAATTTTTGGAACACTGAAACTCAAGATATAATTTAAACAAGTTTGCATATGATTTAAAACACATTTCAAGGACCTATTTAAATATCCCAGAAAACAAACATCACATATCCAATTTATATTTTTCTAAAATACTACACATCCTGTAGATCCCAACAAAATTTATCTCATAATTTTTGGGCAAGTAAAACCCTAGATCTACATTTTCCAAACTTAACCAAAATTCTGTAGCAAAAATAAATAAAAATGAAAAAGATCTCCTTTTATACTGGGCCGGCCGGGAAAGGACGCGGCCCACGGCGCGCGCGCGCGGCCCGCTCGGGCTCCCGCCCACGCGCGGCACCGACAGGTGGGTCCCCGCGGTCAGTGACAGAGGGCAGAGGGGCGGCGAACCGCGAGCTCCGGCGAGCTCAAGCTCGTCGGAGGGGAGCTCGCTCGGGAAACCAAGCACACCCTCGCGTTCTCCGTCACATGGTGCTTTGATTCGTGCAAGAAGGACGGCTTGGGTTGGAGTGGGAGGGGCTCGCCACCGCGAGCGGCGGCCGGTGAGGGTCGGGTGGCGGTGTACCGCCGCCGGTGAGGCCGCACGGTCCCAGCTAAGCTCGATACGAGCTTCACTGCAGCTAGGCGGAGCTATTGAGGTAGGAAGGGAAGACGGAGAGAGGCCCGAGCTACCCCGGCCACGGTGAGCCTCCATGGCGGAGCTCCGGTGGCCTCTCGGGAATGGCGGAGGTAACAATGGGGCTCACCTTGAGTTCAATCAAGGCCGCCGGTGGGTCGAGGAGGTGTAGGGTGGTGAGGCGGAGGAATTGGCGTGATTTGGTGGCCGGTGATGCAGTGGAACACGCGCATGAGCTCGCCGGAGGTGGAGCGGCAATGGCGGCTCGGTAAACCCATTTTGAAACCAAAAGAGGGAGGGGAAAGGAATGGAGGTCGCCTCGACGCGTCGTGGCAGTCTTGAAGGCGCCGTGGGCTGACCGGTGGGGCCAGGACCGGCGTACGGTCGCCACCGCATGCCCACGCGTCGGCGAGGCCCTGTGGCCGGTCGGCCACTCCCTCTCCTCTGACGAAACTGAATCGCGTGAATGGTGACATCGACGACCGACTGACATAGTGACTTCAACGATGATTAACTCCTAAACCAGCTCGTGTTAGTGAAACCTCCAAATAGCAAAGTTGTAGACCTATTTGAGCACTACAAGTTTGTAAGAGACATCATGGGCTGGTTCGGCTTAGTTGGTGAGATATAGTGACCTCAAGTGGTGCCCGGTGAAACTGAAACGCAGTTTCAGAGATAAACGCCGACTGAAACCCTAACTTCTTGACACTGTATCTCCTAAACTATTGAGAACCAGGTGATGGTGATATTGACAATGTTGTAGAGCTATGTGTGGACAACAACTTCGTCAATTGGCTCAAAGATTGGTTCGGCCTGGTTTGTGAGTTACAAGTTGCCAAAGTGAGGTACAGTGAAACGGTTTTCAGCTTCACACTTAGCCAAAATTTGCTAAGTCCCAAAACAGCCCCTAATACTGACTTGTGGGCCATTTTTGAGCATGTTCTGGTCATTTTCATGAGATGGCCATATTAGAACTTTTGTTCCTTATGAAATTCTCTACAACTTTGCTTAAGGTTGCTCCTCCATGCAAGATCTCTAAACTGGACTTTTTAATTGGTCAAACCAGATCACTCTAGGGGTCCAACTTAGTCAACAACATTTGGAAGGGCAATTTGGTAATTTTGGTCAACATGAACATTGCTCCACTACTTACCCTAAATGTAATTAAGGTGTTATAAGACCTAATTAACCACTCTACATATTGGTTGCACCAAATTCCTAGTGTCACTTACTTTGGAACAAGTAATTCAATACTTTCTCCCAAATGTTGCAAGCTCATGTTGCACATGTTGCATGAGTGTGTTGCATACCATTTGCTAATTATGTTACACTAAAGTGGTTGACATGTCTCACAAAGGAATTTGCACATAAGGTACTTGTGTGTTGCACACTACTCACATCTTACTTCACATGAAATATAAACATATGTGGCATTGTTTCCAAAGCATGTTTTACATATTATAAGCTTATGCATGAAATGAATGATGCTTGCTTATGCTTATGCAAATGCAATGCAATTAAGGAGCTAAACACCTGAGGTGTTACAGCCCTCCCCCCTTATAAAAATCTCGTCCCGAGATTTGGAAAGCGTACCATTTTTCATAGAATTCCTTATAACCATCCCGTAAATAGTCTTCCCGTTCCCATGTAGCGTCACTTTCACTACCCTGATTACTCCACATTACTTTATACCATTTAACCACTTTGCTTCTAGTCACTCGTTCCTGAGTATCGATCACTCGGACTGGCTTTTCTTCATAAGTTAAATCGGATTCAAGTCTGATGTCTCCTAAAGGGACTCTTTCCTCGGGAACCCGAAGACACTTTTTGAGCTGAGATACATGGAAGACGTTGAATATGGCACTCATTTCTGGAGGTAACTGGATTTTATACGCAACAGCTCCACTCTTGCCTATGATCTGGAAAGGACCCACGTATCTTGGCGCAAGTTTCCGCTTAACACCAAAACGTTGGACACTTTTCATTGGAGAAACTTTCAGATACACGAAGTCCCCAACTTCAAACTCGAGTGGTTTTCTACGACGATCAGCATAACTTTTCTGTCTAGCTTGGGCTGCAGCCATATGTTTTTGGATGGTACAGACTTATTCCTCAGCTTCCTCAACAAAAGCAATACCATAAAATCTCCTTTCACCAGCTTCTACCCAGTTTAGTGGAGTTCTACACTTACGACCGTACAAAGCTTCGAATGGAGCCATCTTAATACTCTCTTGATAACTATTATTATACGAAAACTCGGCTAGAGGTAACCATTTTTCCCAAGAACCTTTGGATGAAATGACACATGCCCGCAACAGATCTTCCAAGATTTGGTTAACCCGTTCCGTCTGTCCTGATGTCTGGGGGTGATAAGCAGAGCTTCTCACTAACTTGATTCCCAGAAGATGATGCAAGTGCTCCCAAAAGCGAGCAGTGAACTGGGGACCACGGTCAGATATGATAGTACGAGGTATCCCATGGAGCCGGACTATCTGATTGAAATACAACTCAGCATAGTCAGTGGGACGATAGTCCACTCTAACTGGAATGAAGTGAGCTGATTTGGTCAAACGATCCACAATTACCCAGATGGAGTTATGATTTTTGACAGTAGGAGGAAGACCGACAATGAAATCCATACTTATCTCTTCCCATTTCCAACCTGGGATAGAAAGTGGTTGAAGCAACCCAGCTTTCATGTGCACAGCTTTAACTCTACAGCAGGTGTCACACCTAGCCACATATGCAGCTATCTCTTTCCGCATCTTGGTCCACCAATAGTATGGCTTCAAATCATAATACATCTTATTGCTACCAGGATGGATGGACAACTTAGAGGAGTGTGCTTCAGACATAATATCATTTCGAAGCTCCCGGTCCTTAGGCACAACTAACCTATCCTTGAACCATAGTACACCCTCTTCATCTATCCTGAACTGTGTAGTTTCTTGTTCTTTCATCTTACGCTTGATGTGGAATATACCAGTGTCAGTCTTTTGGAGCTCAATAATTCTGCTTTTGAGAGTACAACTGACAGTGATGTTGTACAAGACTGCTGGATGTAGAAGGCGAGATCGATGAAAATCAGTTTCAACTAAGGAATGGCAATGAGACTTACGGCTTAAAGCATCCGCAACCACATTTGCCTTGCTAGGATGATAGTGCACTTGAAGGTTATAATCCTTAATCAACTCGAGCCATCTTCGTTGACGCATATTTAACTCGGGTTGGGTGAAGATGTATTTGAGGCTTTTGTGGTCTGTGTAGATATTGCAAACATTGCCCAACAGATAGTGTCGCCAGGCTTTCAAAGCATGAACAACTGCGGCGAGTTCTAAGTCATGCGTTGGATAATTCGCCTCATGCTTCCGAAGTTGTCGAGAGGTATATGCAATGACTCGGCCTTCCTGCATCAGAACACCTCCCAAACCTATGCCTGAGGCATCACAATAAACATCAAATGGTTTCTTGATATCTGGTTGTGCCAAAACCGGAGCTGAGGTTAGGAGAGTTCGCAGTTTGTGAAAAGCCGCATCACACTCAGGAGTCCAGACAAACCTGGTGTCTTTCTGCAGCAACCGAGTCATTGGCTTGGCTATTTTGGAGAAATCCGGGATGAAGCGACGATAATAGCCAGCCAAACCAAGAAAACTTCGGACCTCGTGAACCGAGATAGGAGCTTTCCAGTTCAGTACTTCTTGTACCTTGGCGGGGTCCACCATAATTCCTCCATCGGACAACACATGCCCAAGAAAAGGTACTTCTCAAAGCCAGAATTCGCACTTACTGAACTTTGCATATAGTTGATGTTCACGCAGTCTTGTGAGGACTATCCGCAGATGTTCAGCGTGATCTTCCTCATTCACAGAATATACCAGGATGTCATCAATAAATACCACCACAAACTTGTCCAATTCAGGCATAAACACCGAATTCATCAAGTACATGAAGTGTGCGGGGGCATTTGTCAAGCCGAAGGACATAACAAGATACTCATAAAGACCGTATCTGGTAGAAAAGGCTGTCTTTGGAACATCTTCCGGGCGAATTTTAATTTGATGGTAGCCAGATCTTAGATCGATCTTGGAGAAAACTTTAGCTTTAGACAACTGATCGAACAAGATGTCGATGCGCGGTAGAGGGTACTTATTTTTGACAGTGACTGCATTGAGAGGTCTATAATCTACGCACATCCGCAACGACTGATCCTTCTTCTTTACAAAGATAGCAGGACATCCCCACGGCGACGAACTAGGACGAATCAACCCCTTCTTTAAAAGTTCATTCAATTGCACCTTAAGTTCAGCTAGTTCATTCGGAGGCATCCTATAGGGTCTCCTAGAGATGGGAGCCGTGCCAGGCAACAACTCAATTTTAAACTCCACATCCCGATCCGGAGGGAGTCCCGGCAAATCATCGGGAAAAACGTCTAGAAACTCACTTACTACTGGAATTTTGGCCAACGCCTTTGCTTGCACAGCATGAACTTCCCCAGACAAATCAACTTTTCTGGGAAGTTGTACCAGAAAACCCTTTTGATCTGTAGGGTCTCTGAGCATAACTACCCGAGTGGATGTATCAATGAGTACTCCATTCTGACTCATCCAATTCATGCCCAAGATAACATCTATGCCTAAGCCCGGCAAAACCACTAAGGCAAGCGAGTACTTTCGCCCTTCTATCTCAAGCTCAAGATTCCCCACTACTTTATCTGTAGAAATATTCCCACTTGCTGCGCTAATACAATAACCCCCACCTTCAACAGTATGCAATTTGTGTGCAAACTCTGATGCAAACTTAGGACTGATAAAGGAATGCGAAGCACCTGAATCAAAAAGTACCACAGCAGGATGTTGGTCAACTAGGAACTTACCAGCGGTGACAACTTCACCAGATGGAATTTTCTCGATACTGTTATAATGAGCATGCCCCTGACGGTCACCTTGGTTGACATTCTTCTTGGGGTAAGGACAATTCCTGGACCAATGGCCTGGCTTGTTGCAGTTCCAGCAAGGCATGTTGCTAGGAGGGACACTGGAGCTGCCTTGGCCCGAATTACTCTTTGGCAGAGCCACTGTATATGCCTTACGAAACCCAGTCTTCACTGGCGCCTTCTTTTGCGGAGGACGAAACTTAGCATTTGTGGCAGGAGGGCGAGGAGGAGCCCTCGGGGCAGCTGGAGCTCGAGACTGTGAAGCACTCGCCTCAATGGCCCTTTTGCGGCTCTTAGAGGCAGAATAGATAGCATTGTTGTTCTCTTGAGTCAGAGCATCACTGATAAATTCATTGAAAGTAGTGCACTTGCTAGTGCCCATAGTCTTCATCAGCTTCGGGCCTAGGCCTCTTTTAAAGCTAGCAATTTTCTTAGAATCGGTATCCACAAACTCTGTGGCATACCTTGCCAGGTTGTTGAAAGATTGTAGATATTCAGTCAAACTTTTATTTCCCTGCGACAACCTAATGAATTCTGTGTGCTTGATTGCCATAAGACCTGGAGGAATATAGTTCCCACGGAATGCAGCCTTGAACTGGTCCCAAGCAATCGGGACATTTGCAGGCAGTGTGGAACGATAGTGGCTCCACCAAATACCCGCTGGACCATGCAATTGATGAGAAGCATATTCAGTCTTTAGCTCATCAGTCAGGCGAAGCAGACGAAACTTTTGCTCAATAGTATTCAACCACTCATCAGCTTGCAGTGGTTCCTCTGCCTCCTTAAAGAGCGGGGGCTTAGTATCAAGAAAGTCCTTGAAATCACTATATTGATTGGGTTCTGGGCCCTGGCGGCCAGGACGAGCTTCCCGGTTGGCCAGCTGGCGCATAGCATCTGCCAACATGCGCTGCCCTTCGACCACTGTCTGCATCAGCTCAGCCGGGGTAGGTGGTGGCGGAGGGGGTGGCTGTTCCTCATCCTCATTGCCACGACCCCGACAAAGATTGTACGACATCTGCAAAATGCATAGCCAATGAGCACTGACGATGTGGGAAATTTGTAGATGAATTATTGTAAATTTGTCAAACTGACTTCATGAAATGGACTCCTCAAATACTCATGGCATAATAATTCATCACAACCGCATAATCCATTCAAGCGGATCGATTGGCGCAATCATGCGAGAGAGTCCAAAAAGATGTACTTTGATAAAGGCTCACACACAAGGAGCACAACAGTTACTGAACCGTTTACGTTAAAATCTATGTGATTTTTGATCTTTTGCCCGGTACTTGGATTTAATTTCAAAGTTTTTAGTTGACTGAGAAAGCTACTTCAAACCGATCACAAAGAGACTTCTCAACGGTAGAGTTCCATGGTGGATCATGACTAGCCACCTCGATACCAGCGCGTGCCAAGCAGCACAGCCTTATGTCGCGCACCATAGGAGGCCCTCGGTTTCGTCGCGGCACCGAAGGGTACTAATTGTGACACCATCATCGAACGCAACACAATAAGACATCCAATTGCGATCGAAATTAACAGGTTCCAACTAAACATCCAGGAAACATAGGGTTCGACCTTACATCCGAAAAGTCAAGTTATTACAAAGCCTCACTCCAACCCCAGGAGGCACAAAAGACGATCCTGACATCATAGCTACGTGATAACTACTCTAAGCATCGTCCTCAGAGTCGGTGTCAAGGATCTCCCCGCCGTCCTCATCACTAACAGGCTCTAACTCCTCGTCTTCTTCTTCTTCTGGTGCTTCCTCTGGTTCGGCATCTTGGGGTCCGTTGACCTCCACTTCATCATCATTTTCAGCCATAACGATTTTAGAACCCATGTCCTCATCGACGTTGTTGTTTCGAGGCAGCAGGGGATTAAGCTCGTTGTTCAGGCGGTGCACTTCTTCATGAAGATTGTCATTATATTCTTCAGCATTCTCCAATTGCTGTTCGAGCTCAAACTGACGAGCTCTCAGAACGTTCTCCTCGTGCCAGGCTTCATCCCTCTGGTTCATGACACGGACCAATATGCATTGACAGTTGCGGTTTGCTACTGTCAACCTTTGGACTGCAAGGGTTTCCTGGTCACGATCACGAATCACTTGCTCCAGTTGCTGACGCGTGGCATTCCTGGCAGCAGTCACTTCAGCCAACTCTGCCCTTAGCCTTTCCACCTCAGTAGGCTCAGGGCGGGGCTCACGTGGAGCGAGCTGGTGACGCGGTGCCCTGCCCCCAGTGGACTTACGAGCGGTCCTCTTGGTACGTGCCATCTGTAGCAACAAGATAAGATACGACTTAAAGTGAGGATCATTTAGGGGATACGAAATTTAATTTAGTCGGGAGTACTGAAATTTTTAAGGAGGGAGTAAATGATATGTATGATATAATTAACATGATGCATGCACGTTCCGTACGCTCTCTCACCTTAGTAGACTCCTAAAGTTCTAACGCTAGGCGGTGGCATGCATACGTTCTCTCATATAAGCGAAACTATCGGTCTACTCGTTACGCTGTTAGTGTACCTGCAGAAAACCTCATTTCAGCCCAACAGTTTCCCAATATATGCACACAAGAAAGCAGTAATTTAAATACTTTCTATATACACATCCCCTGATGTATATACTTCAGTATCAAAGCTACCCGATATAAAGGTTCCCATAATTAAGTGCTTACGTAATTACATGGTTAAAACATGTAAGTATGCAAGTCACCAAAACTACTCTCCCCTAGATCGCCGGTTGAACGATCATGCTCTCACAACTCATACTTACCAGAGCGTCGAGGCAATTGATCCATACATTACCACCCAAGTGGATGGCATCCATACAATATCACGCCGTATGGACGACGAAACAAAAACAAACAAGACCCCCAAGTTAGTCTTTATAATAAGCCACCTAAGAGTCCTTATTTGGGCTAAGGGATGTGATCACTGGCATACCTAAAAATAATTTTTAGTGTTTTAACCCTTTTTCATAATCAAATACTTTTGTTTTTAAATACTCAGACGATGTGTTTAATGTTGAATTATGCTCCGGTACCAGCTGTAACAGAACCGACCAAATTATAAGAGCACAAGTACAAAAACAAGCACCGAGGCGCTCAAATTTTCGAACTTGAGCCCATATAATCCCGGTAGTCAATCGAAACCACGAAGGATTTCAAACCAACTTGCTTACAACCAGAATCGCATCATTCAACATACAACATCATACGTTACATTTCACAAGTAGTTCTGAAATAAGTTTACACAAACGGAGTCACAATTATTACAAACCAAGTTTATAAAAGTAGCGGAAGCAAACGCACACCAGTTGTTTAACTACTGCCAGTCTTGATGATCAACAACCCGCAAAAGCATGAGGAAAGTACATAAAAGATGATCACGCCCAAGTGATCTAGTCTTCTTCACCCGCAGGGTGGAGACAAGTTTTGCAGAAGCCTTGATAGAGCATATCATCTGCAACAGGAGGGAATAAACCCTGAGTACTGGAATGTACTCAGCTAGACTTACCCGTCGAAAACCAGAAATAAGATGACACCAAGGATTATGCAAGGCTTACACAAGAGGCTAGCTGACATAACATTTTGCATAAAGGCATCAGTAATTGAAACTCTTATAGCCTGTACTAGCAGTTATTTTTAGCATTTACCTGTCATCTATCTTAGCACCTGTACTAAACATGCACTTGATTATAATCAAACAATTATCATCATTATATCCAGAGCAGGTATGAATTGTGGCAACATTGTATCATTCCCTTAACCACCAGTTTATTTAATGAGATCTACGTTGCCGCTGCTCAAGTCAAGTGCTCACTAACCGGGAGCGACGGCGATTCGAATCGAATTCCTATCCAGCTGGAGGGGTATTTCTAACACTCACCGTGCAGACCCCTGCTAGGGTCGCACAGGCCACCGTTTCATATGATTCAGGAATCACGGGTCCGAATAATGTCGTGACCCCAAGGGCGACACTCTGCCAGGTGATAGGGACTCTAACCCCCCCTTGGTCTCACGCCAATGTCCCCAAGCACATCCTTTCTCTCCTCCAAGAAGCAACCTACCATTCGATTCCCGGCCTGAATCACATTACTCGGCTTCGCGGTCGGAACGGCTTATCCGGCCAACTAAGTGTTAGACTGCGTTCAACATGACTCAAGGACGTACAGCGAATCGGTCCTTAAACGACTCAGACGGGCATAGCTCCACACCCAAGACGTGAAGTGTCTTGCGGCTGTACTATCGAACTCCCGCCCGGTCTCAATTTCATTTTTAAGCATGGTTCCATCCACGATAGCCATAAAGCCACTCGTGACTCCTTCCTACATCTCGCGGATGACCAGAAATCACCCGACTTCTACCGTACTAAGCAGGGCTAAGCATTGACACGTGCCTAAACCTAATATAGGATTAAGTACGATATCTGGACAAGGACAGGTATAATGCAACAAGTGTCTTCATATAACTCCTACAACTTAATGCAGTAAACAATTAAAAGTACTCAAGATTAATTTATAAATCAGTAGGTTTAGCATGCACCGGGGCTTGCCTTTCAGAAAGGTCGAAGGCCGGTGGTCAGGACACTCAGGTAGATCTTCGGCAGGAGCTTCGTCGCCGGCTGGTTCCTCTAGCTGCTCCGGCTGGTCCTGGACTTCCTCCGGAATTACCGGCTCGAATTCGAGGAGAGTTACCCCCTCCGGTACACCTATTGCATGAATGCACAATAATTATCATGGATGCATAAAGGTGCAACATGCTCGGAATGAATGCATTTCAGAAATAAAATAATAATCCAATCAAGTTACTTTATTAGTATGTGCAAATCTCTTCTCCGGAGGAGAAGTACTTACCTAATCTACCCAACCTAAGATATAGTTGTTCCTCTTCGGTTAAGGCCCTAACACCTAATAAACACAAGTGTGACATTATTTAGGTTACCACAGTAAGTTACTCTGGACAGCAGCTCAAAGATTCTGACATAACTGAAGATTCCTAACTCCAAAAGATATGATCTAAGACAATCTGGGAAGCTTAAGAAATGTACCACAAAATGTTTTCAGATCACAATACTAAATTCCAAAGTTTACCTAATCGAAATTCCAAAGTTCCAGAATCTGTTCTCTCTAAACAGAGAGCAGTCAATTCTGGACTGGCACTTTAAACAGCAATAACTCCCAAACTACTAAGTCAAATGCTCCCAAATTTTGACACAAACTCATTTACAAATTTTACTACAACTTTGGTATTTACAAGTTTTCCAGCAACCACCTTTATCCAAGGTCAAACCTAGAAATACTATCAGCTGTCCAGAAAACCTAAAATTGTAAAGGTTAAATATTTATTGATGTGGCAAACATTCTCTAAGACCAAACTAATACTACTACAAGTTCACAAATGTCACAAAAACACCAGAAAGTAAGGTGTGCCCACCTAGAATATTTATTTAAACCCATTTCTTAATTTACTTAAGTAATTAAGTGGAATTTCAAACATATATGTAAACTGCTCCTAAAATTCTACAAAAATTACAGGAGACTCTCTGACCCAAAAAGAGGCTACTGTAAAAATTTGAACTAAATTTATTCAAAGGAACTTCCTACATAAAATTCACAAGCCCGAAAGGCTGATTTTTGTATAAATAACAAAGCATAGTAAAAAGTGTCAAACAACAGATTTCCTAATTTTCTTAGACACTCTAGGGTACCAAGACATTCTCCAAAAAGTTATATGAACATTGCACATGTAGAAAAATTACAAAAATTCATTTAAGTATTTCCTAGAATAAAAAGATAGCATAATAACTTGAAAAGTACTTAAGCACTAGTGCCCAAATTTTTACCAAAGCTAGAGCAAGTATAAATTAGCCTACTCACCAAATTTCATAATTTTTGGAACACTGAAACTCAAGATATAATTTAAACAAGTTTGCATGTGATTTAAAACACATTTCAAGGACCTATTTAAATATCCCAGAAAACAAACATCACATATCCAATTTATATTTTTATAAAATACTACACATCCTGTAGATCCCAACAAAATTTATCTCATAATTTTTGGGCAAGTAAAACCCTAGATCTACATTTTCCAAACTTAACCAAAATTCTGTAGCAAAAATAAATAAAAATGAAAAAGATCTCCTTTTATACTGGGCCGGCCGGGAAAGGACGCGGCCCACGGCGCGCGCGCGCGGCCCGCTCGGGCTCCCGCCCACGCGCGGCACCGACAGGTGGGTCCCCGCGGTCAGTGACAGAGGGCAGAGGGGCGGTGAACCGCGAGCTCCGGCGAGCTCAAGCTCGTCGGAGGGGAGCTCGCTCGGGAAACCAAGCACACCCTCGCGTTCTCCGTCACATGGTGCTTTGATTCGTGCAAGAAGGACGGCTTGGGTTGGAGTGGGAGGGGCTCGCCACCGCGAGCGGCGGCCGGTGAGGGTCGGGTGGCGGTGTACCGCCGCCAGTGAGGCCGCACGATCCCAGCTAAGCTCGATACGAGCTTCACTGCAGCTAGGCGGAGCTATTGAGGTAGGAAGGGAAGACGGAGAGAGGCCCGAGCTACCCCGGCCACGGTGAGCCTCCATGGCGGAGCTCCGGTGGCCTCTCGGGAATGGCGGAGGTAACAATGGGGCTCACCTTGAGTTCAATCAAGGCCGCCGGTGGGTCGAGGAGGTGTAGGGTGGTGAGGCGGAGGAATTGGCGTGATTTGGTGGCCGGTGATGCAGTGGAACACGCGCGCGAGCTCGCCGGAGGTGGAGCGGCAATGGCGGCTCAGTCCTGGCGTTTTGAAACCGGAAGAGGGAGGGGAAAGGAATGGAGGCCGCCTCGACGCGTCGTGGCAGTCTTGAAGGCGCCGTGGGCTGACCGGTGGGGCCAGGACCGGCGTACGGTCGCCACCGCATGCCCACGCGTCGGCGAGGCCCTGTGGCCGGTTGGCCACTCCCTCTCCTCTGACGAAACTGAATCGCGTGAATGGTGACATCGACGACCGACTGACATAGTGACTTCAACGATGATTAACTCCTAAACCAGCTCGTGTTAGTGAAACCTCCAAATAGCAAAGTTGTAGACCTATTTGAGCACTACAAGTTTGTAAGAGACATCATGGGCTGGTTCGGCTTAGTTGGTGAGATATAGTGACCTCAAGTGGTGCCCGGTGAAACTGAAACGCAGTTTTAGAGATAAACGCCGACTGAAACCCTAACTTCTTGACACTGTATCTCCTAAACTATTGAGAACCAGGTGATGGTGATATTGACAATGTTGTAGAGCTATGTGTGGACAACAACTTCGTCAATTGGCTCAAAGACTGGTTCAGCCTGGTTTGTGAGTTACAAGTTGCCAAAGTGAGGTACAGTGAAACGGTTTTCAGCTTCACAGTTAGCCAAAATTTGCTAAGTCCCAAAACAGCCCCTAATACTGACTTGTGGGCCATTTTTGAGCATGTTCTGGTCATTTTCATGAGATGGCCATATTAGAACTTTTGTTCCTTATGAAATTCTCTACAACTTTGCTTAAGGTTGCTCCTCCATGCAAGATCTCTAAACTGGACTTTTTAATTGGTCAAACCAGATCACTCTAGGGGTCCAACTTAGTCAACAACATTTGGAAGGGCAATTTGGTAATTTTGGTCAACATGAACATTGCTCCACTACTTACCCTAAATGTAATTAAGGTGTTATAAGACCTAATTAACCACTCTACATATTGGTTGCACCAAATTCCTAGTGTCACTTACTTTGGAACAAGTAATTCAATACTTTCTCCCAAATGTTGCAAGCTCATGTTGCACATGTTGCATGAGTGTGTTGCATACCATTTGCTAATTATGTTACACTAAAGTGGTTGACATGTCTCACAAAGGAATTTGCACATAAGGTACTTGTGTGTTGCACACTACTCACATCTTACTTCACATGAAATATAAACATATGTGGCATTGTTTCCAAAGCATGTTTTACATATTATAAGCTTATGCATGAAATGAATGATGCTTGCTTATGCTTATGCAAATGCAATGCAATTAAGGAGCTAAACACCTGAGGTGTTACAGCTAGAGCCTTGCTCAAAGTTCTCAACAATCAAGTCATCATATGATGTAGCTATATCAATCTTAACAATTTGGTTAGTAGCATCATGTGTCTCAAGAGCAAGCTCATTAGCAACAATAAGAGTATCATAATTGATTTTTAATGCGGTGTATTCATCTTTTAGCAAGTTTAGCCTAGTGATGAGTTCACCATGCTTCTTCTCAATTTTATCATGTTTATCTCTAAGCTCCTTGTTAGAAGTTTTAAGCTCTTTGAGAGAAGAAGACATAGTTTCATTTTGGTCTATAAGCTCATCCCTAGTCTCATGTGCACTTTCAAGCTTAGATGAGAGTGATTCATTTTCATGTTGAAGCTCATTATTTTCATTTCTAGTCCTCCTTATGATTTTAGAATATTTATTTAACAATTTTACTAGTTCATCATAAGAGGGAGCATCATATTCATCATCACTATCACTATCATCATCATCACTATCACTATTTTGTACCTTTCGATCACCCTTTGCATTAAGGCATAGATGAGTAGTAGAAGATGATGGTGAAGATGGCGGTGAAGGTGGTGATGAAGATGTCGGTGAAGATGATGGTGGCCCAATCACAAGTGCGGTGATCTTCTCTTTTTCATTGTCACTTTCATCGCCGGAGGACTCACATGATGATTCAATGTCGGTGAGCCAATCACCAACAATATAGGCCTTGCCTCCCTTCTTCTTCTTGTAGAATTCTATTTTCTTGCCATCTTTCTTCTTGTATGGCTTGTTCTTTCTTTTGTCATCTTCTTCATCACTTGAATCATCTTTCTTGCCCTTGTACTTGTTCTTGTACTTGTCTTTTGGAGGCTTTGGGCATTGATGAGCTAGATGGCCAAGTTCTCCACAATTGAAGCAATCCATTTCGGAGATTGGCTTCCTTTTGCTACTAGTGAAGAATTTCTTCTTCTTGCCATCGAACTTGATGCCACTCTTATTTAGCTTCTTTAGCATCTTGGTGGTCTTCCTCACCATGAGTGCAAGTGATGCATCATCAATGTCACTTTCACTAGAGCTTTCTTGCACAATCATGGCTTGGGCCTTCTTCTTTTTCTTTTCATGGCTAGCTTTGAAGGCCAAGTCTTTCTTCTTGGAAGATGATGAGCCCTCTTCCGGAGTGATGTGCATGTACATCTCATGTGCGTTGATCTTTCCCAATACTTGAGTTGGTGTTGCGATGGAGAGATCACTTTGGTGAAGTACGGTGATAATGTGACCATACTTCTCAACAGGAAGAACACTCAAGATCCTCCTTGCAACATCCGATTGACTCATTTTAGTGAGTCCAAGAGCATTTAGATCTTCTACAAGAACATTCAAACGAGTGTACATTTCGTTAGCACTTTCTTTAGGAAGCATCTCAAAAGAATTAATTTTCTTTAAAGCAATATGATAGCGTTCCTCACGCTCACTCTTAGTTTCCTCATGGAGAGCACAAAGATTTTCCCACAATTCGTGAGCGTTTTTGGCATTTCGCACACGATTGAAAATATCTTTGCCTAGTGCCCGGTAGATTGCATTTTTTGCTTTTGCATTCCACCGGTCGTATTTCTCCTTGTCACCACTTGGGTTAGCAGGATCCCTTATAGGAGGAAGCCCTTCGGTTGCGGCTTTAAGGCACCCAACATCTATGGCTTCGAGGTACGCCTCCATACGAATTTTCCAATATGGAAAATCGTCTCCCTCAAAAGTGGGAGGTGGTCCTTCCCCATTAGACATCTTGCTCTAGGCGGTAAAGCCTAAATTAAGAGCAACACGACTTTGATACCAATTGAAAGGATCAAGATGCCTAAGAGGGGGGTGAATTGGGCTTTTCTAAAAATTAATTGCAAGAATTAAATCCTACAAGCCAAACTTCACCCCTAGTGTCTACTTGTGTTCCTTGTGATTCTATCGATAAAAGTTTTGCACCCTAAGTTCCAATCCTAGACTAGCAAGGCAATTCTAGGAAAGTAAACAAGCAATGAAAGTAATGCAAGAAAGTAAATGCTTGAAAGTAGGGATTAGGAACACAGCGATGTTTTGCCGAGGTATCGGAGAGTCGCCACTCCCCACTAGTCCTCGTTGGAGCACCCGCGCAAGGGTGTAGCTCCCCCTTGATCCGCGCAAGGATCAAGTGCTCTCTACGGGTTGATTCTTCGACACTCCGTCACGGCGAATCACCCAAAACCGCTCACAACTTGAGTTGGGTCACCCACAATCTCGTCGGATGATCACCAAACTCCCAATCACCACCAAACCGTCTAGGTGATGGCGATCACCAAGAGTAACAAGCTAGAACTCTCACTTGACCACAACAAGCCTAATGAGAAGATGGATGCACACTTGCTTGACTCTTGTCACTAGAGAGGATTCTCAAACTTTGATTCGCAAATCTCTATCCTCACTAGGGCTCTTATACTTCCTTGCACTCTAAAGGTGTTTCTCAGCTGAACAAATGAGCAAGAGACCTCTAAAAGAGGTGGAGGGGATGTATTTATAGACCCCTTAAACAAATCCAACTGTTATCTTTCGAAACAGCCAGACGCGCACTGACCGGACGCGCCTGTCGATATGACCGGACGCGCCGGTCAGGTGTAATGGTCGAATAACGGAAACCTATGCTGAGTGACCGGACGCGCCGATCTGTGATGACCGGACATGCCGGTCTGAGATGACCGGACACGCCGATCAGGGATGATCGGACGCGTCCGATCATGCAAGAGCTCTCTGGAAAACTAACCTGACGCATGACCGTGTCCGATCATAGGTGACCGGACGCGTCAGGTCACCACGAGACCTTACTGGAACATGACCGGACGCGCCGATCATTTCACAGTCGCGTCCGATTACACTGATTACCCTCTGGAACACGTGTCAGACTGACCACCGCGTCCGGTCCTCTCAAGGACCACGTCCGGTCAGTCAGCTGAAAACGCAGTGAAGTTTTAGTACTGACCGGACGCGTCCGGTCATGACCAGGACCGCGTCCGGTCATAGGTAAATGGCTCAAACGTCTTCTAAACGCGACGCAACTTGAACCAAGTTGCTTCTAACTGAACTCTGAGCTTTTCTCGAGCTACCTAGTGCTAAGTTTGACAAGTGTGCACCACACCTAAACACAAGACTCACCTAGGTCAAGCTACTCGCTCATGCCCCTCTTTATAGTACGGTCAAAGGAAGAAACAAAGATCCTAACGACTATTCCAGATGTATCTCAACACCTTGACATCCGGAACTAATCGTCCTTAATCTTATTGTTGATCCTTTGAAAACCGAAACGATTTCCATCAAGGGACATGAATACCATATTGCCCAAAGCAGTTATCATCTCCATGACCTAACTTACCAACGTTTCTGTAAAACACACGTTAGTCATGGTAATTATGTGTTGTCATTAATTGCCGAAACCAACACCGGGGCCTAGATGCTTTCATCATCATTCAAGTTCTATACTAGCATTGCACCACACAAGCATGTATATTGAATTTAAATACATGTGCAATGAGCAAGTCATATGAGAATGCACAAACAAATGCAACAACTTTGTTTATGAGCTTGCTCCCCCTACTTGTGTGCATCAAAATTTTATTTACCCCTATCATGTTGAATCATCTTTTTCTCTCCCCCTTTGTCAACAACTTATCCAAAAATAGGATCAAATTATGGAGAGAAAAACAATGTTTGATAGAGTAGGTTAAAATTTATCAAATTTGGTTCAACCTAGAATACTTGCCAAAGATATTTAATTCAATTTGAACCAAAGACAAGCTTCTTCACACCTCATAATAAGGGTTATCTTGCCTATGTTGAATTAAACACTTATAGCAAATCTTCTAGATTCAACACTAGGTGTGCAAGTTCACAAACAAGTCATATGCCACCACTAGATCAAAGCAAGCATAGAAGCAATAGTGATAACATATATCCATCAAATTCATTTGATTTATCATGAATGCTCATGCATACCACTTATTATGTCTACATGCTCTAGCAAGTCCTTAGCATAGGATGAATGACATGTCAATCAACTTTTACCTTGCAATGTCAAAGGAGAGGCATGTCAATAAGTGGGTGGGGTGCATTCAACTCATGTTTGAGAAATCAAGAATGTTCAATTCATTCCTTAGCTTACAAAACCTCTTTTCATCAAGTGGCTTGGTGAGAATATCGGCAAGTGATCATCGGTGCTAATACTTTCAATGGCAATATCTCCCTTTTGTTGATGATCTCTAATGAAATGATTCCTTATGTCAATATGCTTTGTTTTTCATGTTGGACCGGGTTTTGTGTCATCTTGATTGCACTTTCATTATCACATAGCAATGGCACATTCTTGAAGTTGAGGCCATAATCCTTCAAAGTTGATTTCATCCATAGCAATTGTGCACAACAACTCCCTGCACTCATATATTCAGCTTCGGTGGTAGAGATTTCTATACTATTTTGTTTCTGAGGACCATGACACAAGTGATTTTCCAAGTAATTGACATGTGCCACTTGTGCTCTTTCTATTGATCTTGCAACCCCCATAGTCAGAGTCCGAATATCCAATCAATTCAAACTTTGACCCCTTGGGGTACCATAGTCCAACATCTCTTGTTTGCTTCAAGTACCTCAAAATTCTCTTTGCGGCTGTGAGATGACTCTCTCTAGGTGAGGCTTGATATCTAGCACACATACACACACTAAACATGACATCTGGCCTTGATGTTGTGACATAGAGTAGACTTCCAATCAAAGACCGATATTCCTTTTGATTCACCATTTTGCCATCAAAATCACTATCTAAATTGCCATTTGCACCCATTGGAGTTGAAATTGGCTTTGCATCTTGCATTCCAAACTTCTTCAACATGTCCCTTATGTATTTCCCTTGACTCACAAATGTCCCATTCTTCAATTGCTTGACTTGGATACCAAGGAAGTAGCTAAGTTCACCAATCATAGACATTTCAAACTCTTTGGTCATCATAGCACCAAATTCTTCACAATAAACTTGATCGATTGATCCAAAGATGATGTCATCAACATATATTTGCACTATGAATAGATCATTCTCAATCTTCTTGGTGAATAGAGTTGTATCAACCTTGCCCATCTTGAATCCCTTAGAGAGAAGGAAATCCCTTAGCCTCTCATACCATGCTCTAGGTGCTTGCTTTAAGCCATATAAAGCCTTCTTCAACTTGTATACATGGTTAGGTTTCTTGTCATCTTTAAATTCGGGAGGTTGCTCAACAAAGACTAACTCATTGATAATCCCATTGAGAAATGCACTTTTGACATCCATTTGATATAATTTGACGTTGTGTGCACAAGCATAAGCCAATAGAATCCTTATTGCCTCTAATCTTGCCACGGGAGCATATGTCTCATCATAGTCAAGACCTTCTACTTGAGTGTAATCTTGAGCAACTAGTCTTGCTTTGTTTCTCACCATAATGCCATCTTGATCTTGCTTGTTTTTGAACACCCATTTGGTTCCAATCACATTGTAGTCATTTTGCCTTTCTACCAATTCTCAAACATCATTTCTTGTGAAATTGTTAAACTCTTCTTGCATAGCCATGATCCAATCGGCATCCCTCAAAGCTTCTTCTATTTTTTTGGTTCTGTGGTTGACACAAATGATGCATGCTCACAAAACATAGCCAATCTTGATCTTGTTTGCACACCACTTCTAATATCACCAATAACACTATCAATGGGGTGATCTCTTGCAACATGTTGTGGTTGGAGTACTTGCACTTGATTGCTTGAGCTTGGTTGATCACTTGATGTATCTCAATGAGATGAACTAGCATCATGATCTTGCACTTGAGAGTCACTAGCTAGCTTGAATAGAAAATTAAGCACTTGATCTTTATCATCATCTTGAATATCAATTACTTGCTTTGCTCTAATGTCCCCAATGTCCATGTTCTTCATTGCTTCCACCAATTGAGTTCCACCCACATCATCTAGATTCTCTTCTTCATCTTGTGACCCATTGGTTTCATCAAATTGCACATCATGGACTTCTTTTAGAATGCCACTTGAATTGTTCCAAACTCTATAAGCTTTGCTTGTAGTTGAATAACCAAGTAGAAACCCCTCATCACATCTCTTGTCAAACTTTCCCAATCTAGTGCCCTTCTTTAAGATATAACATTTGCAACAAAACACTCTAAAGTAAGAAATATTGGGCTTTCTTCCATGATGTAGCTCATATAGGGTCTTCTCTAGCAATGGATGACAATATAGTCTATTGATGTAGTAGCAAGCAGTATTGATTGCTTCATCCCAAAATGATTGACTCACATTGTACTCATGAAGCATTGATCTAGCCATATCAAGCAATGTTCTATTCTTTCTCTCAACTAGGCCATTTGATTGTGGAGTGTACTTGGCCGAGAATTGATGTCCAATGCCATAGTGATCACAAAGTTCTTCAATTCTTGTATTCTTGAACTCACTTCCATTGTCACTTCTCACTTTCTTGATTCTAATCTCAAACTTATTGTGAACTCTAGTGAGAAAGGTCTTGAAGGTGTCAAACACTTCACTTTTGTCACTAAGAAAGAATACCCATGTGAATCTTGTGAAGTCATCCACTATGACAAATCCATACTTATTACCACCTATGCTTGAGTATGTTGTTGGGCCAAATAGATCCATGTGCATCAAATCAAATGCTTTGCATGTGCTCATTGTACTCTTCTTTAGATGTGAGCTTCTAACTTGCTTCCCGGCTTGACATGCACTACAAAGCTTATTCTTCTCAAATTCAACATCTTTCAAACCATTGACAAGATTGTGAGTTGTAAGCTTCTTTAATTGTTTCATGCCAACATGACCAAGCCTTCTATGCCAAAGCCAATCCATGCTTGATTTGGAGATTAAGCAAGTTGTCAAAGAAGTTTCTGTAGCATTGAAGTCAACTAGGTAGAGATTCTCATATCTAAAGCCCTTGAATGCCACATTTGAGCCATCCATACTAATGACTTCCACATCATCAACCCCAAAGATACATTTGTAACCAAGATCACATATTTGTGCCACGGATAAAAGATTGAAATCCAAGCTTTCAACTAGCAACACATTGGAGATACTCAAGTCATTTGATATTGCAATCTTACCCAAGCCAATAACCTTGCCTTTCTTGTTATTACCAAATGTGATAGATTCAACATCACTATTATTGTTATTGATTGAGTCAAACATTCTTGATGTACCTGTAACACCCCTGGGTGTTAAGCATGCATTAGCATCCAAATCATTAGTCATAATCATCTCATGCAGACCCTTTTAAATTTAAAGTTGAAAAACAATTACTCAAAACCCAAATTCTGCATTTAAGTGCTAAAGAGTGGTGAAATTTTGTGTAGCTACAATTTTAAATAATCTAGAATAAATAAACATGAGTTTTGGAGCAACTCTTGAATTCAAATTCCTTCAAATTTTGCTTTTAAAAATATTCTAGAAAAATGAATTTTTACTTAAAAATTTAGCTTTAAATCCCAAATTCAAAATCTATTTAGAATTTTGAAAAGTGCCCTACATGAAAGTTGTAGAGAATTAAATTTTGAACAACTTTTATTTTGGGCAAAAGTTCTGAAAACCTCTTTTTTATCTTCAAATTTAAATTTGAAACAAATATAGAAATCTGAAAATTTTATTTATAAAAGAAAAATCGGTTTTTCACTTTAGTGGGCCGCGGCCTCCCTTTCGGCCCAGCAGCACTGGCAGCCCAGCCCGCGCCCCGCGCCGGCTTCCTCCCGCGCGCGCGCCCGCGCGCGACGCCGTGGCGCCGCGGCAGAGCTCGGCCGCCGCGTGGCTGGACGCCGACGACGCCGCGCGACACGCGCCCCTGTGGCCCCCGCAGCACCACGCTCGCTTACCCCCCCTCCGCGCGCTCGTCCGCCTCGGCTGCTCCCTCCATTCCCTCCTCTCGCCCCGCCAGCAGCAGCAGCAGCGCACCGCCGCGCCATCACCGGCTCCCGGAGCTCCGCCACCACCGTCCGCGCTCGTGGCTGCTTCTCCGGCCGATTCCTCCCGGCCTCAGCTCCGTCCCGCTTCCCTCCACCGCGTGCGCGCCTCCACTCCGCCGCTCGAGCTCAGGTGAGGGCCAATTGGCCGCCCCCCTCCTCCACTGCCGCCATGGCCGCCGTTGGCCGGCGCGCATGGCCGGAGCTCCCTGGCCCTTCATGCCTCCTCCGGTCTCGAGCATCCGCTTCCCCTTCGTCTAGCGGTGCTCGCGCTCGCCTTCTCGGCCGCCCCCGTGGCCTGCATTGGCCGGCCGACGAGCTCCAGCGCCACCGTGCCGCCATCTCCGCCGGCGAGCTTCCTCCAGAGCTCCCGCGCCGCTCGGAGTTGGTGCGCTGGGTACGTCTCGGTGCGGGGAGCACGTTGGTGCCCTCCCCGTCGCCGGAGACCTCACCGGCGGCGAGTTCGCCACCGGTCAGCGCCTCCCCCGCGCTGCTCTGGCTGGCCGGTGGGTCCGTTGACCCGTGGGTCCCGCGTGTCAGCGAGTGTGGGTGCACTGCACCGGGTGTATTCAGCGTTTTCACCGGCGAATTTTCAAAAAAATTAAGGAAAATGATTTCTCAGAATTATGAAAAAGCTTTGAAAAATCATATCTCAAGATTTATAGCTCCAAAAATGATGAAACAAATTTTGAAATGTTTCTCTTGAATAGATCTACAGTTTAAAAATAGCTCATGTTAATTTTGTGACACTTTGCTGTGCAAATTTATTTAATTGCTATAAATGCTGATATCTTAGAAAATATGTAGTAAATAAAATATTGAAGGGAAAAATGTGATTCTTGTTGCTTAAATCTTTATTAGTGATGTACTTTCTAGGAAAAATATTAGTGAAGCATGTTCTGTGAGAAATTTTTGAAGTGTAGTTCAAATGCTTTTAATTGATAATCTTTGTTATTTTTAGTAGAGAGCTAAATTTGTATAGAACATGCATGTGATAATTTTTGTAGTATGTTAGTTTACTGTTAGTAACATAGGAAAAATGTGAAATCTGTTGTTTGATACTTTTTCTAGTACAAAATAATTTCATGCTCATTATTATGCTATAACTTGTTTATTTTGTACAGGCAGTTTTACATATGCAATTCTCATGAAAATTTAGTAGTAGGTTAGTTAGGGTAAGAGTAATCTACTGTAATTTTTGTAGATTTTTATCTACACCAGAAATAGATGTTGCTGTGTAACCCTAGTTAAATAGGGAATAAAAGATTATTCTTTATGAGAAATTAAGAGAAATAAAATATGTTTGGTGTATCTTTGAAGCATCATTATGCCTTGCTGATGTTATGGATGAGTTAGGTTGGTAAGCTTTGGTAGCTTAGGTTCACTTGTATGTGTAGATGATAGGCTAACTAATAGAAGGATAAGGTGCATGTTTTAGGGTACATGTTCTTAGATGACGTTGACTACCTTGTAGAAGAAATAATTATATTCAAACTGCTCATTCCATGTGCTCATCTGCATCTCATGCCATCAAAGCACTCCACCACAATCCGATGCATCATTCGCATGGTTACTTATGCACTTGCATCATACAGGATCGCAGGAAGAGTCGCAGGTAGCAGTACAGGAGGAGCAGGCTTGGACGGATCAACAGGAGCCCTAGACACAGGAGGTGCCCGAGGAGGAAGAGTCAGGCGAGGAGCTGCCAGAGTGCGTCGACCACCATCCTAGCTCGTTCAAAAAAGGCAAGCCCCGGAGCATTTTAAGTCTCCTATTTTATAAAAGTTATTCCTTACTACATGAACTATAGTTATTTATATAGTTGCATTAAGTTATAGGAGTTGAGTGAAACCGTTGTTGCATTATTACCTTGGCCACCGGATTATCTTTCACCCTGTTAGGTCAGGATCGAGTGAATTGCTTAGCCATGCTTAGACCGGTAGAAGTCGGGTGATTTCCTGTCACCTGCGAGTTATAGGTGGATACCGGTTTATGGTTAGCTGTAATTGTGATCATAAAAAGTAACCAAGTGTTGATGGATAAATGAAGACCGGGCAGAGTCTTATAGGGTTTTGGACTATAGTGATTATGTCTGTGTCGATTAAGGACCGATCGTTGCTCGTCCCTCTTGTCATGTTGAACGCATGCCTCACATTTAGCTGGCCGAATAAAGTACCTTTCGACCGCGAAGCTAGTGATACTTTTCGAGCCTGGATAAACTCGGGTTGGCAGACTGGTGTTGAAGTGGGTGTAATGGGGACGTGAAGAGTGAGCCCAAGGTGCGTCCTGGCAGTCGGGCGGTCCCTGGGTAGTGCGATCCATGATTGTTATCCCGCGACTTCTTGGAAAGTGTCATTGGTGATCTACGCGACCCTGACGGGGGAAGCAGAGTTTGTGTGAGGAATAAATCTCCAGCTGGATAGGAATTCGATTCGAATCGCCATCGCTCTCGGTTAGTGAGCACTTGACTCGAGCTATGGCATCGTAGTAACATTAATAGAACACTGATGGTTAAGTGAATGATGTTGGAAATACTAAACCTGATATGGTAATCTAGATTGTTAATGATGAATCAAGTGATTGTTCTAGCAATAGATGCTTACCTAGCTTAAATAGGTTATACTAAAAGTGATGTAAAAAGTACAGGTATAGTTTTTCATAACAACTTATGCTTTTCACAAATGAGTCAAGCCAGTCCAATCTATAAAGCCTTGCATGATCCTTGGTGTCCTTTATTTCTGGTTTATGACGGGTAAGTCTAGCTGAGTACATTCTCGTACTCAGGGCGTTGTTCCCATTGTTGCTGCAGATGGTCAGATGTACTATGGGTACTGCTCCAACTGTCTGTATCCGGCGATGGACGACAACTAGGACCTTGGGCAAGGGTCACTCTGTTCGTCTTATCTACTGCTTTTGTGGACCATGACTATCTATTGGCACTGTAACTGAACTAAGTGTGGGTGTAAAACTACTTGCTTCCGCTATGTTATTTTGAACTGTGTTGTAATAACTTTTATTCCGAACTCCGACGTACTCCACTTTTATTGTGAACTCTACGTATCATGTGAACTGTGGCTGCTAAATCAGTACGATCTTGGTTGTATGTTGGTTGGTTTGAAATCCCTCGTGATTTCACGGAATCTCGGGTTATACGGGTTTAAGTTTGATAAATTAACCGCCTCGGTGGAAGATTTTCTTACTTAGTCTCGTATAATTACGTTGATCCGTTACAGCTGGCATCGGAGCATGGTTTAGCATGTACTGTTCACATGGGTATTTAAAAACAAAACTGTGTTTTCAACTAAGCTTTCAAATTTAAGAGTGTGCCAGTGGTCATATCCTTTATGCCCAATAAGGACCCTAGGTGGCTTAATTAAGTACTAACTTGGGGGGTTTGCATCATGTTTGAAATTTTGTCGCTCATATGGCGTGCTATTGTATGAGTGCCATTCAATTGAGTGGTAATGTATGGATCAATTCCCTCTACGTCCTGGTAAGTGAGAGTTGTGAGAGCATGGTCGGATACACTGCCGATCTAGGGGAGTGCTTATGTGATACCGAAATACTTACGTGCCATGCGCATGTTCGTATGAGGGTATTCAAATGGTGGGGACTTCTGTCATGCGGTGACGATGCCGTCAATAGGACGATGATTCGGGTAGTTGTTACCGTTATACTCGTATCTGGGGATGCGTGTAGAGCGAGTAACTTACTTTACTGCTTTCTTGCATATTTTCATACTGTGAGGGTTGGGCTGAAGTGACTTTCTGCAGGTACATAACAACGCTTTCGAGTAGTACGTATTAGTTACGTTACAAGAGATCGTTGTATGCCACCGTTTATTTCGTTAGTAGTTATTAGTTTTCTAAGTTTGTGAGGACGTACGGAACGTGCATGTATCATGTGGTGCATTTCATTCATGACATTGTTCCTCCCCTTATAAGTTGATTATCTCATTTCGATAAAAATGCCAACTTAAAAATCTGTTCTCACCACGGTAATAAAATTTTGCTACAGATGGCCCGTACCAAGCAGACAGCCCGCAAGTCCACCGGCAGAGCTCCCCGTCATCAGCTTGCTCCACGCACTTGTCAGCGCCACACTTTTCTTGGAGAGTTTGGGATGCCTACGCTCTTGTGGAGAGTACTCAGCTATGTAGGCTATCCTGATGGGATGGAGCCCTGCTACTTTTGGTCGAATGAGCGGTTGGGGGAAGGACTTTTGGTGACTGTGGTAGTGGTAGTTCGTCCCCGAGGTGATGGTTCTGAGTGGACCGGTTGGCATTTTGAGTCAACTGGCAGGACCCCTGAAGAAGCCGCTGAGAGGGCAGCCTTTGGGATCCTGAGGGATATCATGGATCGCTTTCCTCAGGAGTTGGCAGCAGCTATAGTTGGAGTCTTTCCGAGGGGCAACCCCTCCACTGACTCGTGGCAGCAGGCAAGAGGAAGATCTCTGGAGATTAGCGCCGCAGAAGCACAGAACAGTGACAACCCCGCTATGAGTGTCATGTTCGCAGTGATGAGGGCCTTTGATGGAGTGGAAGGTAGCCTGAGACGTGTGTCTAGTGCTCTTGGTCAGGCTCGTGATGACCGCCGTCAGCTTCAGAGGGATCATGACGCCGAGATTGAGAGGCTCAACACAGAGATGGCTCAGTTGACTCGCCAGAGAGATCAGGCTACCCAGAGGATTGTGGCTTTCGAAGGAGATGTGCGTGCCCTGAGAGAGCAGGTTGGGCGACTGACCACCGCCAACAGGAACGCTGAGCGCATGTTGACTCATGTGCTCCATCAGAGGAATGAAGCCTGGTCCGCAGAGAATGTGTTGAGGGCTAGACAGTTTGAGCTAGAGCAATAGCTGTCATATGCAGAGGAATATAATGACAATCTGCATGAGGAGGTTCATCGGCTGAACAATCAACTCAACCCCTATGTTCCTCCTGGTGCGGCAGAGATGGATTTGAATGAAGACGAAGATCCTGAAGAGCCCAAAGCACCAGTTGGGGAGCACCACGACATTGCTAATGGCGACGACGCCAACATCTCGGACTTAGACAGCGACCACGATGAGTAGGCTAGTAGTTGTTATGCTAGCTACTAGGTTCCATCTACATGATCTTTTGCTTTGTTGGCACGTTGGGCATGTAATAATAAGTAGAAAGACTAAGGCCTTGATGTAATGTTGGAAAGCTTGGATGTGTTTGTGGCGGTATCCGAACGTCAAAAAGTCTAGTGTATGTATGCTGGCAACTTGGTTGTAATGGACGCGATGTGTGCGCTTTAAGTAATCTAATTAGTGATGTTGTGTTAATTGGAATGACTTATTGTGCCCCTGTTTTATTGTATGAATTTATTCTCTCCAGTAAATTCAGTCAGCATGATTTTTCATTCGATCGCAATTCCGACAACATCACCTAATAATTACTGTTGCTGAAACATGCAGATGCCGAACACTCGTCGTACCGTGTTTGGTGCCGCTGAGGCTGGTGGCAGTGTAGCTACTAGTGATGACCGTGATCCACCACCGCCTCCTCCACCCTACACCACGGAATAGTTTTTCGCACAATTTCTTGGAAGCCAACGTAATATGGAGGGCATGCAACAGAATATGGAAGCTGCGTTGCGCAGTATCGCAGACAACACCCGTCGGGGAATAAACCCGGGTGGACACGAAGCAAATCAGTATAGCAGTTTCAAGGACTTCATGGATACTCGTCCACCGATCTTCAAGGAAGCCGTAGAACCCTTGGATGCAGAAGAGTGGATTAATACTATGGAAGAAAAGTTTCGTGTCTTGAGAATGACTGAAGTGTTGAAGATTGAGTATGCAGCTCATCAGCTTCAAGGTCTGGCAGGAATGTGGTGGAAACATCACCGCACCACTTTTCCTCCCCACGCTCACATCACTTGGAGGGAGTTCACCGAAGCCTTCCGTGGAACGTACATTCCACCTGGTCTGACCGAGATGAAGCTTGGGGAATTCCTGGCACTGAATCAAGGCACGAAGATTGTAACTCAATATCTACATGCATTCAATAACCTGAGCCGTTATGCTCCTGATATGGTGAATACTGAGGCCAAGAAGATCGCTAGCTTCAAGAGAGGCCTGAATCCCAAGATGATGAAACATGTGGGTACAAATATGAGGACTGGTTTCAATGATTTCGTTAGTGACTGTCTGAAGCAAGAGAAGAACAACAATGTTTATGCTGCTTCCAAGATTCGTAAGAGAGCTTTCGAGTCGGGTTCGTCCCAGTCCAGAGCCCCAGTGGCCAACCGTCCAGCTTATCGATCGCCTGCCCCAGGTGCAAGGTTTAGGCCACCGCAAAGGAAGAATCAGAATGCTCAGCAACCCCAGAGGAACCAGAAACCATTCAAGATGGCATTGCCTCAGGCGAAGATAGGACAAGGCAGTTCATCTGGAACTGTGGCTCAAGTGAAGGGACCGTGCTTCAACTGCAACCAACCCGGACACTTTGCGAAGTTTTGTCCCTACCCTAAGAAACAACAGACGTAGTATCAAGCTCGTGTGCATCACACCACCGTGGATGACATCCCTGAAGGAGAACCGGTAATAGCTGGTATGTTTTCTATCAACAATCATCCTGCAGTAGTCTTGTTTGATTCCGGATCATCTCATTCCTTTGTAAGTCAAGCATTTGTTAAGAGGCATGAGCAAAAGATAGTTGAATTGGAATGTGCTTATAAAATCAGTTCAGCTAGGGCTGATCTGTTGACTAATCAGATAGTTCAGGGAGTAACCCTAAACATATCAAACCGGCAATATAAGCTTAATCTGATAGTCATGCCAGGGTTAGTTTTGGATGTGATCATGGGTATGAACTGGATGAATAAGATGGGGGTAGTAATCGATATTGGAGGAAGGAGTATCTCTCTTAAGGAACCAAGTGGAGAAGGCACTTTTCGGGTGGTCCTACCTCGGAAAGTAGACCTAGCTAGCATGACTTGTGCGGTCCAAACTACTCTGCTAGCCCAGATTCTAGTGGTCTATGAGTTTCCAGATGTGTTTCCGGATGAGTTACCTGGACTTCCACCAGACCGAAATGTTGAGTTTGCCATTGAGTTAATTCCGGGAACAACACCGATCTCGAGAAGGCCCTATCGGATGCCTCCCAATGAGTTAGCCGAATTGAAGAAGCAACTCCAGGACTTACTAAAGAAAGGTTTGATTCGTCCCAGCTCGTCTGAATGGGGATGCCCCGCTCTATTTGTGAAAAAGAGGAAGGATAACTCCTTACGCATGTGCGTGGACTATCGACCACTGAATGCAGTGACAATTAAAAACAAGTATCCTCTTCCTCGGATTGATATCTTGTTTGACCAATTGTCTAAGGCCAAAGTGTTCTCTAAGATAGATTTGAGATCAGGATACCATCAGATAAAAATTAGGCCGCAAGATGTGCCTAAGACTGTGTTCTCTACCAGATATGGTTTGTACGAGTATCTTGTCATGTCCTTCAGATTGACAAACGCTCCTGCATACTTTATGTATCTGATGAATTCTGTTTTCATGCCAGAGTTGGACAAGTTTGTGATTCTGTTCATTGATGACATTCTAATATATTCAGAGAATGAAGAAGATCACGTAGAGCACCTCGGGATTGTCTTGACTAGACTCAGAGAACATCAACTGTATGCGAAGTTCAGCAAGTGTGAGTTCTGGCTTAAGACAGTTCCTTTTCTCGGCCACGTGTTGTCTGAAGGTGGCATTTCCGTAGACCCTAGTAAGGTGCAAGAGGTTATGGACTGGAAGTCACCAACCTCAGTGCATGAAGTTCACAGTTTTCTTGGTTTAGCCGGTTACTATCGTCACTTCATACCGGATTTCTCGAAGATTGCCAAACCAATGACAAGCTTGTTACAAAAGGATCATAAGTTTGTATGGACAGAGGAGTGCGAGGCAGCTTTCTGCACCTTGCGAAAGTTGTTGACCACTGCTCCTGTTCTGGCCCAACCGGATATAGAAAAGTCTTTTGATGTGTTCTGTGACGCATCTAAGAATGGGTTAGGATGTGTACTAATGCAAAATGGAAGGGTCATTGCCTATGCCTCATGTCAATTGAGGAAGCATGAAGTTAACTATCCTACACATGATTTGGAGCTTGCAGCAGTAGTGCATGCTCTAAAGATTTGGAGACACTACCTGCTGGGTAATGTGTGTAATCTCTTTACAGATCATAAGAGTCTCAAATACATTTTTACCCAATCTGAGTTGAACATGCGACAGAGAAGATGGTTAGAGCTGATAAAGGACTATAATCTAAACGTGCATTATCATCCCAGGAAGGCTAATGTAGTAGCAGATGCACTGAGCAGAAAATCACATGCTATTGATGTGCAACCGTTGTTTGAAGAAGGGTTCAAATTGTTACATCCTGCTGTGTTGCATAATATTCAGATCAGTTGTACTCTGGAAAACCAGATCATGGAAGGTTAGAAGACAGATAAGGGAATCTTTCATATCAAGGAGAAGATGAAGAGGGAACCCACCAAACACTTTTGATTGGATGACCAAGGAGTGTTATGGTTTAAGGATCGCCTAGTGGTACCTAAGGATAGAGAGCTTAAGAACAAGTTGATGAATGAGACCCATCATTCCAAGCTATCTATTCACCCCGGAAGTAGTAAGATGTACTAAGATTTGCGACCCCGTTATTGGTGGACTAAGATGAAAAAAGAAATTGCAGCATACGTTGCTCGTTGCGACATGTGTTGTAGAGTTAAAGCTCTTCACCTGAGACCCGCAGGACTTCTGCAACCCTTGTCTGTACTCGATTGGAAATGGGATGATATAAGTATGGATTTCATCACTGGTCTTCCCACCACATAGAAGGGACACGATTCTATTTGGGTAATAGTAGATCGTCTCACCAAGACAGCTCACTTTCTGCCAGTTAAGACAACATTCCGACCACCTCAATATGCAGAAAAGTATATTGCTGAGATTGTCCGATTACATGGTATACCAAAAACGATCGTGTCTGATCGTGGTTCACAGTTTACCTCTCATTTTTGGGAACATCTTCATAAAGGTTTGGGTACTAGTTTGATTCGTAGTACGGCTTACCATCCACAGACAGATGGGCAGACAGAACGAGTTAATGCTGTACTTGAAGATATGCTTAGAGCTTGTGTACTGTCATCCAGAGGCTCATGGGAATCCTGGTTACCGTTGGTAGAATTCGCTTACAACAACAGTTACCAAGAGAGTATTAAGATGGCACCTTTTGAAGCCTTATATGGCAGGAAGTGCAGGACACCGTTAAATTGGGTAGAGCCTGGAGAAAGAAGATTTTATGGAATTGATTTTGTAAATGAGGCAGAGAAGAAGGTCCGTATTATCCAACAAAACATGCAAGCTGCACAGTCTCATCAGAAGAGTTATGCAGACAAGAGAAGGAGACCATTGGATTTCCAAGTGGGTGACTATGTCTATTTAAAGGTTACCCCCATGAAGAAGAAACGGTTTGGAATCAAGCAGAAACTGTCTGCTAGATATATCAGACAATACCAGATCATAGAGAAAAAGGGTCCCGTGGCGTACAAGTTGCAGTTGCCAGAAAAGATGAGTTCGATATTTCTCGTCTTTCACGTATCCCAGTTGAAGAAATGTCTGCGTGTTCCGGAGGAGAGAATAGAACCTCAGGGTATTCGGATCAAGACAGACTTGGAATATCATGAACAACCAGTTCGAGTTCTGGATGCAAAGGACCGAGTCACTCGAAATAAAGTGGTAACAACCTACGAGATTCAGTGGAGCCATCATGATGAGAGTGATGCCTCATGGGAAACGGGAGAATATCTTCAAACCGCGTATAAAGATTTTTACGATAACTGGTTCGTAACTCAAAAATCTCGGGACGAGATTCTTAGAAGGGGGGAGGGCTGTAACACCCTTGGGTGTTAAGCATGCATTAGCATCCAAATCATTAGTCATAATCATCTCACGCATGGTTATCATTGCATGCAATATAGACCCTTTTAAATTTAAAGTTGAAAAACAATTACTCAAAACCCAAATTCTGCATTTAAGTGCTAAAGAGTGGTGAAATTTTGTGTAGCTACAATTTTAAATAATCTAGAATAAATAAACATGATTTTTGGAGCAACTCTTGAATTCAAATTCCTTCAAATTTTGCTTTTAAAAATATTCTAGAAAAATGAATTTTTACTTAAAAATTTAGCTTTAAATCTGAAATTCAAAATCTATTTAGAATTTTGAAAAGTGCCCTACATGAAAGTTGTAGAGAATTAAATTTTGAACAACTTTTATTTTGGGCAAAAGTTCTGAAAACCTCTTTTTCATCTTCAAATTCAAATTTGAAACAAATATAGAAATCTGAAAATTTTATTTATAAAAGAAAAATCGGTTTTTCACTTTAGTGGGCCGCGGTCTCCCTTTCGGCCCAGCAGCGCTGGCAGCCGGCCCGCGTCCCGCGCCGGCTTCCTCCCGCGCACGCGCCCGCACGCGACGCCGTGGCGCCACGGCAGAGCTCGGCCGCCGCGTGGCCGGACGCCGATGACGCCGCGCGACACGCGCCCCTGTGGCCCTCGCAGCACCGCGCTCGCTTACCCCCCCTCCGCGCGCTCGTCCACCTCGGCTGCTCCCTCCATTCCCTCCTCTCGCCCCGCCAGCAGCAGCAGCAGCGCACCGCCGCGCCATCACCGGCTCCCGGAGCTCCGCCACCGCCGTTCGCGCTCGTGGCTGCTTCTCCGGCCAATTCCTCCCGGCCTCAGCTCCGCCCCGCTTTCCTCCACCGCGTGCGCGCCTCCACTCCGCCGCTCGAGCTCAGGTGAGGGCCAATTGGCCGCCCCCCCTCCTCCACTGCCGCCATGGCCGCCGTTGGCCGACGCGAATGGCCAGAGCTCCCTGGCCCTTCATGCCTCCTCCGGTCTCGAGCATCCGCTTCCCCTTCGTCTAGCGGTGCTCGCGCTCGCCTTCTCGGCCGCCCCCGTGGCCTGCATTGGTCGGCCGACGAGCTCCAGCGCTGCCGTGCCGCCATCTCCGCCGGCGAGCTTCCTCCGGAGCTCCCGCGCCGCTCGGAGTTGGTGCGCTGGGTGCGTCTCGGTGCGGGGAGCACGTTGGTGCCCTCCCCGTCGCCGGAGACCTCACCGGCGACGAGTTCGCCACCGGTCAGCGCCTCCCCCGCGCTGCTCTGGCTGGCCGGTGGGTCCCGCGTGTCAGCGCGTGTGGGTGCACTGCACCGGGTGTATTCAGCGTTTTCACCGGTGAATTTTCAAAAAAATTAAGGAAAATGATTTCTCAGAATTATGAAAAAGCTTTGAAAAATCATATCTCAAGATTTATAGCTCCAAAAATGATGAAACAAATTTTGAAATGTTTCTCTTGAATAGATCTACAGTTTAAAAATAGCTCATGTTAATTTTGTGACACTTTGCTGTGCAAATTTATTTAATTGCTATAAATGCTGATATCTTAGAAAATATGTAGTAAATAAAATAATGAAGGGAAAAATGTGATTCTTGTTGCTTAAATCTTTATTAGTGATGTACTTTCTAGGAAAAATATTAGTGAAGCATGTTCTGTGAGAAATTTTTGAAGTGTAGTTCAAATGCTTTTAATTGATAATCTTTTTTATTTTTAGTAGAGAGCTAAATTTGTATAGAACATGCATGTGATAATTTTTGTAGTATGTTAGTTTACTGTTAGTAACATAGGAAAAATGTGAAATCTGTTGTTTGATACTTTTTCTAGTACAAAATAATTTCATGCTCATTATTATGCTATAACTTGTTTATTTTGTACAGGCAGTTTTACATATGCAATTCTCATGAAAATTAAGTAGTAGGTTAGTTAGGGTAAGAGTAATCTACTGTAATTTTTGTAGATTTTGATCTACACTAGAAATAGGTGTTGCTGTGTAACCCTAGTTAAATAGGGAATAAAAGATTATTCTTTATGAGAAATTAAGAGAAATAAAATATGTTTGGTGTATCTTTGAAGCATCATTATGCCTTGCTGATGTTATGGATGAGTTAGGTTGGTAAGCTTTGGTAGCTTAGGTTCACTTGTATGTGTAGATGATAGGCTAACTAATAGAAGGATAAGGTGCATGTTTTAGGGTACATGTTCTTGGATGACGTTGACTACCTTGTAGAAGAAATAGTTATATTCAAACTGCTCATTCCATGTGCTCATCTGCATCTCATGCCATCAAAGCACTCCACCACAATCCGATGCATCATTCGCATGGTTACTTATGCACTTGCATCATACAGGATCACAGGAAGAGTCGCAGGTAGCAGTACAGGAGGAGCAGGCTTGGACGGATCAACAGGAGCCCCAGACATAGGAGGAGCCCGAGGAGGAAGAGTCAGGCGAAGAGCTGCCAGAGTGCGTCGACCACCATCCTAGCTCGTTCGAAAAAGGCAAGCCCCGGAGCATTTTAAGTCTCCTATTTTATAAAAGTTGTTCCTTACTACATGAACTATAGTTATTTATATAGTTGCAATAAGTTATAGGAGTTGAGTGAAACCGTTGTTGCATTATTACCTTGGCCACCGGATTATCTTTCATCCTGTTAGGTCAGGATCGAGTGAATTGCTTAGCCATGCTTAGACCGGTAGAAGTCGGGTGATTTCCTGTCACCTGCGAGTTATAGGTGGATACCGGTTTATGGTTAGCTGTAATTGTGATCACAAAAAGTAACCAAGTGTTGATGGATAAATGAAGACCGGGCGGAGTCTTATAGGGTTTTGGACTATAGTGATTCCGTCTGTGTCGATTAAGGACCGATCGTTGCTCGTCCCTCTTGTCATGTTGAACGCATGCCTCACATTTAGCTGGCCGAATAAAGTACCTTTCGACCGTGAAGCTAGTGACACTTTTCGAGCCGGGATAAACTCGGGTTGGCAGACTTGTGTTGAAGTGGGTGTAACGGGGACGCGAAGAGTGAGCCCAAGGTGCGTCCTGGCAGTCGGGCGGTCCCTGGGTAGTGCGATCCATGATTGTTATCCCGTGGCTTCTTGGAAAGTGTCATTGGTGATCTACGCGACCCTGACAGGGGAAGCAGGGTTTGTGTGAGGAATAAATCTCCAGCTGGATAGGAATTCGATTCGAATCGCCGTCGCTCCCGGTTAGTGAGCACTTGACTCGAGCTATGGCATCGTAGTAACATTAATGGAACACTGATGGTTAAGTGAATGATGTTGGAAATGCTAAACCTGATATGGTAATCTAGATTGTTAATGATGAATCAAGTGATTGTTCTAGCAATAGATGCTTACCTAGCTTAAATAGGTTATACTAAAAGTGATGCAAAAAGTACTGGTATAGTTTTTCATAACAACTTATGCTTTTCGCAAATGAGTCAAGCCAGTCCAATCTATAAAGCCTCGCATGATCCTTGGTGTCCTTTATTTCTAGTTTATGACGGGTAAGTCTAGCTGAGTACATTCTCGTACTCAGGGCGTTGTTCCCATTGTTGCTGCAGATGGTCAGATGTACTATGGGTACTGCTCCAACTGTCTGTATCCGGCGATGGGCGACAACTAGGACCTTGGGCAAGGGTCACTCTGTTTGTCTTATCTACTGCTTTTGTGGACCATGACTATCTACTGGCACTGTAACTGAACTAAGTGTGGGTGTAAAACTACTTGCTTTCGCTATGTTATTTTGAACTGTGTTGTAATAACTTTTATTCCGAACTTCGACGTACTCCACTTTTATTGTGAACTCTACGTATCATGTGAACTGTGGCTGCTAAATCAGTACGATTTTGGTTGTATGTTGGTTGGTTTGAAATCCCTCGTGATTTCATGGAATCTCGGGTTATACGAGTTTAAGTTTGATAAATTAACCGCCTCAGTGGAAGATTTTCTTACTTAGTCTCGTATAATTACATTGATCCGTTACAGTACCGGTCATGTGTTGAGTGCACCCACTATCAATAATCCAATGCCTTCCTCCGGCTTTGTAATTGACCTACAAGCAAATCAATGAAGCTTAGGTACCCATTTTTGCTTGGGTCCTTGTAGGTTAGTAACTAAGCTCTTTGGTACCCAAATAGCCTTCTTCTTTGGGCCAACAATGGGTGTACCAATAAACTTAGCTTTCACACCCTTCACACCTTTGGTAAGCACATAGCAAGAATCAATAGGTATAGCATTAACAAGGTTCTTGCTTTGGTTCTTTTTATTGTAATTAGGCTCTAAGTGCCCAACTTGCTTGCATCTATTACAAAACCGACCATTGCCCTTCACAAAGCTAGGCTTTGGAGTTGCAAAGGCCGACTTGCCTTTCTTGGGGGTGTAGCCCAATCCCTCTTTGTTAAGAGAGAACCTTTGGCTACCCAAGCACTTAAACAAGTGGGCCTCACCACCATAGGCCTTGCCTAGGACATGAGTGAGTTCATCCACCTCTTTCTTGAGAGTCTCATTCTCAACCATTAGTGAGGCATCACAAGTAAAACCATCACTAGTAGAGGAGGTAGAGTCGGTGGTGGTGGATGAAGAGCTACAAGAAGGGTTAGCATTTGACATGATGATAGATTCATAAGAGGATTCATCAATTATATCACATGTAACACTTATATCACATGATACAACAACTTCCTTCTTTGCTTGTTGCTCAAGTAGCAATGAGTGAGCTTTTTCAAGCTTGGAATGAGCCTTACCAAGATCCTCATGGTCTTCCACTAGACTCTCATGAGTGGTCTTAAGCTCACTAAGAACTTTCTTAAGTATTGCTACTTTCATTGAAAGCTTCTTACACTCCTTGTTCTTGGCAATAGCTATGTCTCTAGTTTGTTGCATCAAGTCATATAGTTGTTCTTTAGTTGGTTCATCATCATCATTTTCATTTTCATTATCATTATCATTATCACTATCACTATCATGAGCATATTCCATTTCACTTTCATCATCACTCTCATCATATAATACCTTAGTTTCTTTGGCCATGAGGCATGAAAAGGATGAATCAAATAGTGATGGCTTCTTGTTGATAGCAATGGAAGCAAAAGCCTTGTTGGATGATTCTTCTTCTTCATCACTTTCCCAAGTGACCACATAGGCTCCATTCTTGCCCTTCTTGAAAGTCATCTTGGCTTCTCTCTTTTTATTCTCAAACTTTCCCCTCTTGTTGTTCTTCTTCTTGTCATAGGGACATTCGGCTTGAAGATGTTCGGTGCTATCACAATTGAAGCACTTCCTTTGTTGCTCATTGCTCTTGAAATTGTTATTTCTCTTTTTGAAGCCTCTTCTCTTAATGAACATGTGACCCATTTTCTTTACTATAAGAGCAAATGTCTCATCATCAATTTCAAAATCTTCATCTTCATTATTGTCTTCTTCTTCTTCAATGATGGTAGCTTTGCCCTTGGAGGAGGTGGCCTTGAATGCCACGGTCTTCTTCTTCTTTTCTTCCTCCTTCTCCTTCTCATCAACATCTTGATCATATTTGTCAAAGGTCAATACCTCTCCAAGCAAATTATTGGGCTTTATTGCATCAAGCCCATCTCTTTGTAGCATCATGATCAGCATTTTGAATCTTTTTAGTAAGCTCAACAAGAACTTGTGGCAAAAATCTTGGTCTTGTGTCTTATGCCCTAAGCTCTTGAGATCATTCACAATGACTTGCAATCTATGAAACATCTCTAAGATTGTTTCTTCTTCTTTCATCTTGAAGTTCTCAAACTCACTCTTGAGCCCATATAGCTTGGCACTCTTCACAACCTTAGTGCCCTCATATGTTTCACTCAACCTTGTCCATACTTTATTTGCCAATTCTAAATCATTGATGCCCTCAAATACTTTTGTGTCAATACCATTGTATAATGTATTGAGAGCCATTCTATTGCATGTTCTATTTGCTCTATCTTCATCGGTGAGATGATCGGGATCAATGATAGCAAAATCATTCTCGGTGACTTGCAAAACTCTCTCATGAATAGAACCAAGGTACATTGTCATTTTCTCTTCCAATGAGCAAAAGAACTAACATCATCAAAGAACGGTGGCTTGCCCCCAACATGATTGAACACAATTTGAGCCATTTTTCACACCGAAGGATGTTAAGCCTTGATTAAAACGGTGACACGGCTCTGATACCACTTGTAAGGTCCTAGATGGCTAGAGGGGGGGTGAATAGCCTATAAAAATTCTACAATAAACACTAAGCAAACTTGTTAGAATAAATAACGGCGTAAGGCGAGTTTTGCTTAGCCTACGGTAGTGATGCAAGCCTCTTAACCACAAGTCTAGTAGCTTATGATCTCTAGTTCACACAAGGGCTAAGTCACTAAACTTACACTAGAGAGCAAGCTAACAACTACTAGCAAAGGCTAACACTAGAGCTACACAATATAATCTATTAAAAGTAAATGCAAGAGATAGGATTGTGAATCTTATACCGACGGTGGAGCGAAGATGTTGCCAATCACCAAGATGATATACAATCAATCAATATTGACAACAACACAATATGAAGACCAATCATCGGGAGACAAGAGACACAATGTTTTTGTTCACCCGGTGTTCACTTGTGCACCGATAAGCTACGTCACCGGTTGTGTCGACCAACACTTAGATGGTTCCTCGGTGTGACCCTCAAGTCACTTGCCCCTCAAGGCACGCCCCGCAAGGCACCACAAGGCACCACTCTCAAGTGAGGTAACTCAATGACACGCACAATCCACTAGAGTTGCTTTTAGCGCTCCACCGAGGAAAGCACAAGAACCTCTTACAATCAACCGGAGCTGGCCAAGAACAATCTCCTTCTCTTGCCAACGCCTCCAACAATCTCCAAGATGGCTAGGAGCGGTACTCTCCAAGAGTAACAAGAAATCCACCGGCTAAACCACCCACAAGTGCCACTAGATGCCTTCAAGCTATGCAATGCACTTTGGGATCACTCAATCTCACTTTTGATTTGGAATCAAGCAAGAGAGATGAGTGGGAGGGAGAAGCTCTAGCTCAAAGGATGCACAAGAATGTTAGAAATCATGAGAGACCTCCCCAAGGGCTGGCCAACAAGTATTTATAAGCATCCCAACCGAATAGAGCCGTTATACCCCTTCACTGGGTCTTTTCGGGATGACCGGACGCGCTCAACCGTGTCCGATCCTCTAACGGTCACTGAACCCCAACGGTCAAACCAATGACCGGACACGCCCTAGGCAACAACCGGACGTGCCTGTCAAACGACCGGACGCGCCCGTCAAATGATCGGACGCGCCGATCGCACAGTACCGCATGCCCGCAAAGCATCGACCGGACGTGCTCCATGCAACGACCGGACGCGACAGTGCCAGCGTCCGATTAGAGTCTAGTAAGCTCCCTCAACGACCGGACGCGTCCGATCGTGTGTGACCGGACGCGCCACGCGTCCGATTGTCCTTACAAACTGCAGTTTCCTCTGGGCGCCTGATCGGACGCGCCGGTCCCGCGAGTGACCGGACGCGCCGATTGCAAACCCTAACACCTGCGCGCCTGACTGCTGCGTTGTACTGACCGGACGTGTCCGGTCATACCATGAACGTGTCCGGTGCAGCGTCCGGTCACCTCTGTGACCTCCGTTCGCCTCCATTTCTTTTCCGACTTCCGGCGTAGCGGAAAATAGGCATTTCAAGTTCTCAAAAACGCCTGAATCCAACGCCTTCACAAATGTGCCAACACCAACAAGTGATCACCACCTTGTGCACGTGTGTTAGCATTTTCATAAACATTTTCGAAGGTTTTCCAGTTAGGTCACTAGGCCCTACATGCAATGCACTTCATGAATTCACCTAGTGGCACCCGTGCGTCGAATAACCGATAAGACTTCCCCTCTTAATAGTTCGGCTATCGATCCTAAACCACTCACACCCTCTATAGTGTCTTGAGTGCAAAACAAAATGGCCCTATGGTTATACCTTTGCCTTGAGCCTATTTTGTTTTTTCAAAAGATATGATCCACTTCATATCATCACATGACCGTCTCGATCCATCGACCTTGACTTCACTTGCTCTTTACCGTTGCAACGGTCCGTCGGCACCAAGTCTTGCTCAAGCTTCACCATCGCATGGTCCTTCGCTTTGAAGCCTCGACTTGCCCTTCACCTTCACAACTGGTCCATCGAGCCAAGCACCATCTTGGTCTTCATCATCTTGGTCACATGAGTCAATGTCATGTCTCATATTCAATGACCACCTTTATCTAAATCATCCACTTAGATACAAAGGTTAGTCCTAGGTTTCATCAATTAGCCAAAACTAAATTAGGGACTTTCAACCGCCCCTACGCGCTCCCCGACGCTGGATCTGGAGCCATGCCACCGGATCCACCGCCAGTGAACTCCCCATCGGATTCGCCGCCGGAGTGCACCTCCTAGCCAGATCCGCCGCTGGAGCGCACCTCCAGCCGGATTCGCCGGCGGAGCGCACCTCCCCGCCAGAGCACACCTCCCTGCCAGATCCGCCGCCAGAGCGCACCTCCCCGCCAGATCCGCTGCCCGAGCGCTTCTTCGAGGCCGGATCCGCCACAGGAGGGCTCCTCCCTGCCGGATCCACCGCCGGAGGGCTCCTCCCGCCAGATTTGCGTCGTGGTGGAGCCGTGGAGGGAGGGGAGGAGGGGCGCGACGCCCCCAGCCAGACGTCGGTGGTGGCCTCCTCTCCGGTGCCGTGTGACGAGGGAGGGAGGGAGGAGGGGAGCCGCGCGCCGGCTCGCTGTGCCGCTGTGTGGGGGAGGGAGAGAGTGCGCGTGTCGTCGAGTTCGGGAGGAAGCGTGCGAGGGAGAGAGAGTGGAGGGAGGGAGAGAGTGGAGGGCGTCGCTGTGCTTGGGAGGGAGAGTGGAGAGGGAGGGAGAGAGTGAAGGGCGCCCTTGTGCTCGGGCAGGAGTGGCGCGCCGCTGGGCTGCGGAGAGGGAGGGGCACAACTGCGGGCAGGGGGAGACAGTGCACTCGTGAAAACCTAAGTACTCATTATATGTGGCCAAGGTAATGGACCTGATGGGCTGCGGGCCTATTAACCATGTGTTTTTTAAGACGACCGCCTCGGTTAATCCATTAACCGAGGCAGTTGCGTTAAAAAAACCGCCTTGGTTAAGCCGACGGCCTCGGTTAATTCATTAACTAAGGTGTTTGCGTTAGGGCAAACCGAGGTGGTTTTTTTTACGTTGCCCATCTCAGTTAATAATTAACCAAGGCGGTTGCTGGCCTGGCTGCCCTGCCTCGAACAACCGAGGTGGACAACCAGGCCGCTCGCCTCGGAGCCCCAAAGTGAAACGCTGCGGAAAAGATTTTGAGTAGTAGCGCCCTCCAGGAATTGTGTCCATCGCTGTCAGATCATTAGCTTTCTGCCAATTTTTTTGATCATGGTCTTACCACCAGCAGTGATTAGTAGTTACTGTTGGCTTAAGCACACCCAACAGTGATGCTCTAAGAGTGATTGCCTATTCTGACGTAGTGTCGTGCATCGATGTCACGTGCAATTTGGGAACCAATACATTCCCGCCCTGCCGGTCTGCCCCCTCGCTCTGTCCCAGCGAGCCGTGCAAGACTCAACAGCCATTCAACGATGTGAGGGTCCGTTTTGTTTATACTAGCTCTATTGTCTAAATGAAATTCTAATTATGTCCTTACTTATTCTAAAATTTGGCCATAATGATAATATCGTTAGCATCTATTAACATCCAAATAGCATACTATAAAGATATATCTCATAACGAATCAACACTTATTTAATATTATAAAAAAAATCTCTGTTGCTCATATGTGGACTAGGCCCAGTTTGGACCTGTTAATTTTCACTTGTACCTAACACACATTTTTAGTATTGATTTGTTTAGATTCACTTTAGCTAATTCTTACTCTCTTGTTTTTAATTTGTACTCCCTCCATCCCAAATTATAGGTTATTTTAAGAATCTTTGAGAGTCAAAGCATCTCAAGTTTGACCAAAATTATAAAAAAATTACAAAGATTTATGACATCATATAAGTATACTACGAAAATGTAATTAAAATAAAAAATCTAATGGTACTTAGTTGACATCATAAATGTTATTATCTTATCATATAAATTTGGTCAAACTTCTTGGAATGACTTATAATTTGGGATGGAGAGAGTAGTTCGCATTGACTTTGTTCTAAATAAAACTTCTTTAACTTTTACCAAAATGGTAAGAAAATACACAAATATCTATAACATATATCAACTAAATTAGCAACCAGATCCTATCATTGATTTTCGCTGACATCACGTGCTTCGTACAAAAGACATACTCCCTTTGTGATCCAGAAGTTTGACCAAATATCTATAACATATATCATTGTTGCTTACTTAGTGGGTGATTTTGAAGAATTAGACAAATCAACCTTACTAGGTCTGGGTCCAATCAGAGTGAAAGTATCATGCAAGGATCCTAAGGAAATTAAGGGGGCATCAAAGGTTTATTTCAACAAGAGAGGCTTTATGGTTTCTTGGCTGGTGGAATCTGAAACAACTCAAAAGATAAAGAATGGGAGCAAACTGCCTCCTGAGAACAAGGATGATGGGGAAGAAGAGGAAGATGAGGAAGAAGAATCTGATAATTATGATCCCTTCAGAGAGGAAGGAGGTCATGAGGCAAGTGGCCAACATACTGAGCCAAGCAAGCAAGGGGACTACAGAACCAAGAAATAAACAGGGGAGTAGTGGAAGCTAATGAACACCAGGGAGAAAAGTTACAAGGGGAGAAGATAAGTGAGATAGCTACAGAAGTAACACAGGTGGAGGTAGAGGAAGTTGGTGTTATGACTATGGAGTTGGAGGGGAAGTCTACTAAAGAGCAAATGGAGTTGTACCTGGACTCAGAAGATCAATTTCTGGTTCATTCTCAGAATTCGGAGACCATGATGGGAGAAGTTCAGATAATGAAGGAAGACAACTCTGATCCAGAAAAGAGTGAGGCTCGCAGCTCTAACTACAAACAGGCTGATGTGGTGCCAATACAAGCTATGAGGAGGAGTTCAAGGATGGGAGCAAGTACTACACCAGTGCAGGACAAAGCTGAGAAGATCAAGGTTTCAAAAAATCTCCAAGGTACATCACAAAATCCTTTTACTAGTTTTCAAACAAGTGATAATTCTCAGTTAGCTAGAATAGCAACCGAATGTAACTTAGTGTTAGGAAGTACTGAGGAGGAGATAAATGGGTTAATCAACATTCTAAAAGCTAAAGAGCTAGCCCAAGCAGAGATTTTCAGATTGGAGCAAGCTAAAGCCGCAGTGCAAGAGAAAGTGATAGTGGAGGAGGTGTTTGACAGTGATGAAGAGGGCCCTGAGGGGCATGCTTTGATAGTGGAGGAGCTAACCAAGATACAGGAGCCGATAAGTGATGTCCTCTTGCCAGAAGTTGGTACAACGACCAACCATGGAGCCGGCAAGGGGAAAAAGAAAACAAAGATCAAATGAGGATCCTTTTCTGGAATGTTAGAGGTTTGAATAGTGGAGGGAGAAGAAGACAACTAGGGGAGTTGATGAACAAATATCTAGTGGATGTTGTCTGTCTGCAGGAGACAATTAAACAGAAGTTTTCCAATAGGGACCTTGCAGGTTTAGCTAGAGGACAGGATATGTCTTGGGAGTGGGTCCCTCTAGAGGGGAGATCTGGTGGCTTACTGTTGGGAACTAACAATGAGTTGTTTGAACAGATTGAGTACAAGAGTGGGAGATTCTATCAATGTGTGGTCCTGAAAGTCAGGCAGTCAGGTTTTATTTGGGGGGCTATAAATGTGTATGGGCCAGTTCAGATAGAGCTAAAACCAGATTTTTTGAGAGATCTGATGGATGTAATTATGGCAACTGAAGTGCCCTTGATTGTGGGGGGAGATTTTAATTTGGTCAGAGAGGCTGCTGAAAAATCTACTGGGAATGTAAATGAGAGCCTGGTACAGTTGTTTAATCAGTTTGTTGATGATGTTAGTTTGAGAGAGATGCATAGACAGGGGGGGAGTTTCACCTGGACAAATAAACAAGAAATACCAATTATGGCTGTTCTGGACAGGGTATTTGTTTCCAATGATTGGGAAGCTCAGTTCCCGTTAGCAAACACTAGATCCCTTACAAGGGTGGGATCTGATCACAACCCCCTTTTAGTGGAAACTGATAGTGTTTTGAACATTAGAGCATCCATTTTCAGATTTGATGCTACTTGGTTGTCACAAGAGGGCTTTGTAGATTGGGTGGTGAACAAGTGGCCCCAGAGGAAGAAGGAAAACATCCTGGATCATTGGAATATCACATCTCAACTGCTGAGGAGAAACCTAAGGGGATGGAGCATAAATTGGGGTAGTGTTCAAAGGAAGCTTAAACAGAATCTACTGTTACAATTAGAAACATGGGACAGAATGGCTGAAACAAGAGCTTTGACAGGGAATGAATGGCGAGATAGATATGAAAAGGAGGAGGAATGAATGAAGATTTATGAAAATGAGGAGTTATTTTGGCAGAGAAGAGGGGGAGAGGACTGGATTTTGAAAGGAGATGCAAATACTAGTTACTTTCATGGGATTGCCAATGGAAGAAAGAGAAAATGTATAATCAAAGCTTTAGTTGAAGAAGATACTATGTTAGAAGATAAAGAGGAACTTAAGGAGCACATTACCAATTTTTATAAAAAATTGTTTGGTAGGGAACCAGATCCAAAGGTCAGATTGGGAGAGGATTTTTGGAAGGTTACAGGAAGATTAGAGGAGTCTGATAATATGTGGCTTACCAGACCCTTTTCAATGAGTGAGCTGGAGACTGCTGTTAGAGATATGAAAAGTAATACTGCACCTGGACCTGATGGTTTTTCTACATGTTTTTTTAAGAAATTCTGGGGGAAAGTCAGGGATGATATTTTGGAAATGCTACATCTCTTGCACAAAGGGAAGTTAGATTTGGCAAGATTAAACTTTGGTATTCTGGTACTGTTGCCCAAAATTAAAGGTGCTAATCAGATAAAGCAGTACAGACCTATTTGCCTTTTGAATGTGATTTATAAAATCATTACTAAAGTTCTTACAATCAGACTGACTTCGGTTATTAATAAAGTAATAAATGAAGCACAGACAGCTTTTATCCCTGGTCGGTTTATTTTGGATGGAGTTTTAGTGGTGCACGAGATCCTGCATGACATGAGGATGAAGAAGAAAAAAGGGATTATTCTGAAGCTTGATTTCGAGAAGGCATATGATAAAGTCAATTGGAAGTTCCTACAGGATGTGTTGAGGAGAAAGAATTTCAATGAGCAGTGGATAGAGTGGACTATGAAAGTAGTTCAGGGGGGAAAAGTGGCAGTGAATCTGAATGGGGAGCTGGGCAAGTTTTTTAGAAGCTACAAAGGCTTGAGGCAAGGGGACCCCTTGTCTCCTTTACTGTTTAACTTGGTTGCAGATGCTTTATCAGAAATCTTAAATACGGCAAAAGGGAAAGGGGTGATTCATGGTTTGGTGCCTGAGTTAGTGGAGGGTGGTTTGACACATCTGCAATACGCTGATGACACAATACTTTTTTTGCAAAATTCAGAGCAAGACATAACCAATCTTAAATTTCTTTTGTTCTGCTATGAGGAGCTTTCTGGGATGAAGATCAATTATTCTAAAAGTGAAATCTACACTATGGGGATAGAGGAAGAGGAGAGTCAGAGTATTGCCAGGCTGTTTAACTGTAAAAGGGGGTCTTTCCCAATGAGTTATCTGGGGTTACCTATTAGTGACAGAAGATTGACGAAGGCTGATCTAAATGGTGCTGCAACTAAGATTGAGAAGAGACTCCAAGCTTGGAAATGTGGACATTTATCTCATGGGGGAAGGTCTATCCTAATAAACTCTAGTCTTACTAGCGTCCCCATGTATATCATGGGTTTTTATTGGTTATATGAGGGGAATCATCAGAGGTTTGACTCAAGTAGGGGGAAATTTTTCTGGGAAGGTGTGGGCAACAAGAAAAAGTTTCACATGATTAAGTGGGATGCTTTGGACAAACCAAAGGAATTCGGAGGATTGGGCTTTATTGATACAAGAGCAATGAATATGGCTTTGCTTTGCAAATGGATCTTTAGATTGGAGAGTGGTGAAGATAGTATGTGTTTGAGATTACTGAGGAAGAAATACCTGGGCAACTTAGGGTTCTGCCAAAGTAAAAGTGCAGGGGCGTCACAATTCTGGCAGGGGCTTCATGCGGTGAGAAATTGGTATGAAAAGGGGAAATGTCATGTTGTTGGCTGCGGCAAACAAACAAGGTTTTGGAAAGATGTATGGTTAGGTGAGTGCCCATTAAAAGTAAGTGTTCCAAGATTGTTCAATATATGTCATGATCAGGAGATTTCAGTGCAAACAGCAGCAGAGTTAAAGTGGAAATTTAGTTACAGAAGATGCTTTGGAGAACATGAGATGGAGGAGTGGAGAGAGATGATGGTAATGTTAGAGAGAGTCAAATTAAAAGAGGTAGAGGACAAAGTCACTTGGAAACTGGTGAAAACAGGAAAATACACAACAAGGAGCATGTATAGGTTCATTACCTTTGCTGGAGTAATTGATGTGAGAATGATGGAAATTTGGAGATCCAAAATCCCGTTGAAAGTACAAATTTTTTTGTGGATGGCCTGGCATGACAGGATACAGACAATTCAACAATTGAAGAAAAGGAACTGGGACAAAGCTGATAAGTGCAACTTTTGCGGCAAGGAGGAAACAGTTGATCATTTGTTGTTCCAGTGTCCCATTGCTAGGACAACCTGGTGTTGGATCAGGGATAATTTGGGCTGGCAAAGTGCTCCCACCTCAGTAACAAATTTCCAGGAGTTGTGTTTAACAAAAGGGGAGGGGGAAAATAATGAGTTAGAGTGGTGGGTTATGGCGGCTGTGGGGTGGTCGCTTTGGAAATCTAGAAACGACTTAGTTTTTTCTAACATTGTGATTAAATCTCCCAAACATGTGGCTTACAAAACTCTTGGCATCATGAAACAGTGGATCAAGCTAGCAAGCAAGGAGGGAGCGAAGAAGGAAGCGGTGGTGGCGAAACTAATGAATGGGATGGAGAGATGGTGACCTGCTTTTGAGTAGTGACTGAGTTTTGTCTGGGTGTGCTTCTGTTTCTTTAGCTGCCAGACAAGAGTTGAGTTTCTGTGAGGAGTTTTTAGTTGTGTGGTTAGTGGTGGGATGGTAAGGGTCTTTTGGATGTTCTCTCTGTAAGCCGGTATCCCCGGTAGAAATCTGGTTTAAGCTTTCAATATAAGCTGGGCTAAGTGCCTTTGGTCTAAAAAAAACATACTCCCTTTGTCGTATAATACTTTACGTTTGTTCTTTCTCACGAAGACTAATGCAGAACATAAAAGATTAAATGTCTCTCAAAAAGTAATAAGATAGAGACGTGAGAAATGTATATTGAAAAAGAGAAAGGTCCATTGGGAAGTGAAAATATAAAGTATTCGGAATAAAATTGAAGCGCTATAATGCCATCTGTTTTGTGAAGGAGGGAGTACACAGTCCATTGTTCGGTAGGAATAAGAGGGGGTTGGTTTGCATGTTAAAGTTTAACAGGTACGGTAATGCTTTCGTCTTATTTGGTAATTAGTATCTAATCATGAATTAATTAAGTTTAATAGATTCGTCTCATAAATTACTTTTAATATGTGTCAATATATATATATATATATATATATATATATATAGTCTATATTTAGTACTTCATGTATTTGCCACGATATTCGATACGCCTAGGAGCTCCAGAGAGAGAAGCGTCAATCGAGCTCGCCCTTGTTCAGATGGCCAATTTGGGGCTCGCAGAATTACTGTGCTGCACTGTAGCAATTTTATTTTTATTTAGTAATAATTGTCCAAACATTGATTAATTAGGCTTAAAACGTTCGTTTCGTAAAGTACAACCAAACAGTACAATTAGTTTTTGATTTCATCTATATTTAATACTCTATGCATGTGCCGATATTTTGATGTGATGAGAATATTTTTTTTTTTACATAGTGGAATTTGGTGGTAAACTTTGGCAAGTAAACGTGGCCCTAAAGTATCGTAGAAAAGTAGGTGGGGGTGAAGGGAAGTGGAGCAGGCTTTGTCTGGTCCCGTTCTCATCCCATCTGCTCTTCGTCAACTGAACGAGAGGCGCACTCGAGTGCTGTTCATAGTCGCGCTCCCATCCTGCCGTCCATGATAAAGACTTGACGGCAAGACACATCAGTGCATGATCATTGACAAATCACCCACCACAACTGCTCGGACATACTCCCTCGCTTACGTGTCGTTTCTGATTTTTTTTTTTTGCTATAAGTTTAACTTGATTGGTAGAAAATACGTATAATATTTTTATTTCTAAATAATTTTATTAAAAATTTAGATTTAAAGATCTTTATAATGATACTAATTATATACCATAAATATTAATATTTTTTAATATATATTTTATTAAAGTTATTTGTCAAGAAACGTAAACGACAGATATCCAGATACGGAGGGAGCAGCAGATCGCACGAGCAAAAAGTGCCACACTACTCCCACTCACAAATCATCTCATCCAATTCCACTTCCACACACCATGTCCATCTCCATGTCCGTGGAGATCCCCATGGATCAGCCTGCTGCCTCCACCCCACTTCCGGCCGGCGCCGTCTGCGATGTGGTCGACGGGGACGAGGCGGCGCTGCCACCGGCCAATGCTAGGCCCACGCGCGTCCTCATCTCGCCCATCGTGCCCCTGCCCGCTGACGGCGGCGCTTCGGCTGATGCTGCTGCGCTGCCGCCGGCGTACACCGGCGTGCTGTACCTGCACCGCCACAAGTGGCCCGCCGTGGAGGACGACCCCGGCAAGAAGCGGGAGAAGTGGCTCAAGGAGATGCGCGGCTGGCTCATGGTGCTCGCCGTGCTGGCCGCCTCCGTCACCTACCAGGCGGGGCTCAACCCGCCCGGCGGCTTCTGGCAGCAGGACGACGCGCAGGGCAACGTCGCCGGCACGCCCGTGCTCCAGTCCAAGTTCCCCAAGCGGTCGTCGGAAATTCGTTCATTGCAGATGCTGTCAAATCATTGCAGGGCTCAGCTCACAAAACGGACCAATGGCTGCAGGTACACCGTCTTCTTCTACTTCAACTCCACGGCGTTCGTGACGTCGGTGGTCATCATCGTCCTCCTCATGAACGAGTCCTTCTACCACTCGGAGGCCAAGGTGGAGGCGCTGGAGATCATCGTCGTGCTAGACATGGCGGGCCTCATGGGCGCCTACATCGCCGGCTGCACCCGTGAGGTGTCCTCCTCCATCTACATCATCGTCCTCACCCTCGTCGTCTTCCTCTACGTCCTCTACACGGCGCAGTTCCTGCCCAAGCTCTGGGGCCTAGTCGTTGACGTGCCCTTCCTCCACAGAGCGGCCCAGGGCGGCGCGCTGCCCGTGCCGCAGAACATCCTGGACGGGGCCAGGCCGCGGACCGACATCATCGGCCGGACCAAGTCGGCACCGCCGCGTTAGCCGTTTTGGTCATCGCAAATAGAAATAGCCGAGCTGCAGAGGAATGAATCAGGAGCGGTCATGTTCAATTGTTCATGGATAATATTATACTGGTATAGTTCCTAGATCAGAGCTTTGCCACATGCCACTACAACGAACTGTGCCGGCCGCCCTTTTCCTAGATGTATGTACCAGACTTACTACCAGATTACCAGTATTGTGATTTTCATGCTACGTAGCAAGTAGCTTATTAAGACTATCCGCACTCATGAATCTATATATTCATCCTCTAAAAGGAATATTCTATCCTAGTCATCATAAAATATACAGTTTTTCCGCATCCATCCATCCTCTATATCATCCTCTATCCACTGTGGGGCCCACTTGTCACTTTATCTAAATATATCCATGTGACATCTTGTTATGAAGAATTTATTGTCACGAATTTAATGGTGCAATCAGAATTTAATTTGGTATTTTAGTTTGTGAGTTATAACATTTTTTTATATGAAAAAAGGTTGGACACGCTTTCCTAAACACATATCCTCTCTCCTCCCTCCTCCCGCACACGAGACGAACGCCTTCTGCGCGCGCGGCAGCACTACCGGTCCTTTTGGCGTACGTACGCGAACACGCTAGATTTAGCGGAACCGCTTCACTTCAGGAACGTGTAGCGTACGCCGGTGCAGCTCTTTTCGACGCTAAAAACCAACGTGAAGGTATACCGGATGCCTTTACAGGAACCGGTGCAGTTCGTCTAATTCTGTGTGGCCAAGTCCTGTACTAGATTTTCTTTCCAGTTCGGCTGTTCGGTGTCTTAACGGTAATTCTTGGGTCAGGGTATCCGTGGACGGACGCTTGCTTGCTGGCCTTGCGAACCGGCCCAAGCAACTGCCTGTGGCAAATGTCACACATGGCCTACCTCCACCGCACACCGCTCCTCCCTCACAGCCTTAGAGTCACAGTCTCCAACCTACCGCGTCCAGACCCGCACCCAGAGGCCTCCCGCACAGTCTCGCCTCTAGCAACGATGCTCGCTGCCGCGCGCTCGAGTCCGCCCAGCTCCTCCTACTCGTCCCGCTTCCTTCTCCCCACACCGCGCCATCCGCCCGCCGCGGCTGCTCCACCAAGCCTCCATGACGGATCCTCTAGCAAGCAGGTGAGGGGAGGAGCTTTGTGTGACATCGCCCCGCCGGCAAGTTGCCCACGCCGCTGTCGCATTGGCGAGCTCCATGCACCACAGCCAACCTCCGCGCCAGCGTTAAGATCCACAATGATGAGCCTCCATTCGTTCAAGCAGCAATGTGACATTCCGCTGAAAGTACATGTTGCAGGCATATGTTTCAAGTGTTTCAGATGTATGTTGTAAATGTTTTATATCAATATTGCAATGGCTATACACATATGTTTCAAGTGTATGTTCCAAATGTTTCATCTGTTTCAGAGTATGTTGCAAGTGTTTCATTTGGGTGTTACAAAACTAGATCGGGATTCTGCATTGTTTTAGGTGTTTTCATATGTATGTTGCAAGTGTTTCATCTTGATGTTTGCATATGTTTGCAATGGCGACACACGTGTTTTCAAGTTTTTTCTGGTGTTTTACAAATGTTTCAGACATATGTTGCAAATGTTTCAGATATTTTGGATGTATGTTGCAAGTGTTTCATCTAGATGTTGCAAAAGTAGATCGAGTGTTACACATGCTGCAATACGCGTGAGAAGCGGAGGAGGCACGAGCAGTCCTCATGTGCGGTCTGGCAGCACGAGCGATGTCCGGGCGACACCGGTGTTGGCGGTGAAAATGCCATAAATCTGCATAATCAAAACACCGTCAACAACCTCGGTTTCAAAGGAAGAATAACATGCCGCGAACATATTTTTATCAATATCAAGTTCCACTTGTACTTAGAAGCATGCTTCTGTAGGAGACGACAAAATAGGACAAAGTGAGCTAGTGGGACCCTCATAGGGGGGGTTGCCTGACCCCCCATGGGCCCACCAGGCCTTGCCAAGGAAGTGATCCTTAGCCCTTGGATCAACTTTGTGCTTTCTCTCAATGGCTCAAGATCATGTTACATGGATCCATGGGCCCACATGTGAAGCAAACCAACGTGACAAGTGGAGTCCAAGCTTCATACACACTCATTTACATGTGGGGACAGCTTATAGAAACAAGAGGGAGGGCCCACCTACCATAGGGGGGGTCGGCCAACCCACCCCTTGGGGCCGCCTGACGCCCTGGTGGGCCCAGGGGAGTTCCACCGCCTTCCTGCATGCCTCCATGCAGCTTAGATGATCTCCACCCTTGACCAATGGCGGTTCAATGATGGTTTGATCCAATGGTTGAGGTGGAATGAGCCATGGATCGCTGATGTGGCACCCCCTCTACCTCCACCTATAAATAGAGGCTCTCACCCCCTCTCCATTCATGAATGCAACCCTACAAGCTCCAAGTGAAGTGTAGTTAGTCCACTTTATCATAGTAGTGTAGTCTAGTGTGGGAGTTAGAGTTGAGTAGTGAGCTTTGCTCGGGTCTTCCGGAGTTGTCTTCTGGTATAGCTCTTGTACCTTTCCCTTTTTAGTAAGACTTTACTTTATTCAATATATTACTCTTTCTCTACTTTACTTAGTCTTTACTATGTGCAATATTATACTTGTTATAGTATTGTTGTGGCTTATCTTGTCATATAGTTTTTATACACTAGATTGTGATCCTGAAACCACACCTGTATGCGATCATCGCCTATCATAGGGTCCTCTAATTGATCTGTGTGTGCGCAATTAGAGTAGTGCGAGAAGGTGTAAGAGTGGTGCTTATACATTATCTTGCCTTTGGTTATCGCTTGTTGCATGAATAGATAGTGGTAGCTAGCAAGTGGTGACATCCTTGTCTAGTCTCTATTCCACCACGTGTTACAGACCAGTTCTTAAAAGGTAAGGCCCCCATAGAAGGTAGCCGCATCGGGTAGGGTTTCACTCCCTATTATTCGTCGACCGCCTAGCATACTTGTTGCGTGGTATCAATCCATGTGTTTCAATTGTGTGTTTAAGCTAAGTTCATAGAAGTGGAGTTAGAAACATAGCTTTACTCTCTCGTTGTCCTCCCACCTAGCTATACTTACTAGTTATCTTTATTTATCTTTACCTTGGCTTGTTGCATCATCCCTTCCTATCGTATTCCGTTTAGCCCCTTACACTAGTGGTACTAAGTTATGGTAAATATAAGGATCTCTCTTTTATTATCATTCCTAGCTACCGCTTTCCCTTGGGATAAAATAAATAACGATACCTTGGAATACTCCCGGGTGAAGTGCTACAGTGGTATATTATGTGCGCTTGCGAAATTATCTAGTACACATAAGAAATACCAACATCGGGCGAGGGCATGTTGGCTTGAGCGCGAGCGTGGAGTGCAGGCACATGCGGGGGAAATTGAGTGCAGCGCGGGCGTCCGGACGTTCGGGTGCTATAGCACTACCGACGTCTTAAAGTCCATGTATTCAAACTTTGTTAACACGTTTTGAACTGCAAGTTGTATTGCGTGCATACTGGGGCAGTTCACCTCGGGCAAACATATCCAACACTCCCATCCACGTGTTTGGATGAGGTGCTATTCACCACCTATTTCAACTTCATAGCCATAGTTGAACTATTTTGATTGTAATAACATTTTGTATAGAGACCAATGATTTTTAAAGTTGTTTGGACTTTGGAGGTGTCATCTAGGTTCCTAAAGTTCGAAATTGCAGTTTTGGCCTTCCTTAAGTTGCAATTGTAACTGCTCTCATCATAGGTCCAAACGGGCGTTTATCCGACCTGCTATCCTACGTGGCACACTAATTCAACGCTTACATGGATCTAACATGTGGGCCTGCATGTCAGAACCACCTCCCCTTTCCTTTTGTCTTCCTCCTTTCCTCCCCATCTTCCTCTTTCTCTCTGCTCTGTTGTAAACGCCATTTTCACCACCTCGCTGAAGAAATTCATGCCCCACAGACTAGCATCTTCGTTACCCAATGAGGTCCCAAATCTAGACCACGGGGAGCCGGCCATCATCTCATAGCCCGGCAGACTCATGAGCTTGCTCTCGCTCATAGGGGCGGGCAACTCACATGGGTGCCGAGCAAGCCCCGAGCGAGCTAGCAGGCCGCCGAGGCCGACGACACTATGGTTGGTGAGGTCAAAAGAGGCTGCAGTGACACCGTCTGCAGCATAAGCTATTGCCGCAGCTGCCGCAAAATCATCGAGGTCACCAACTTCATCGCCATCCAAGGTGATGCACTCCTCCAAAGGGTGCTGCATAGAGCGAAGCTCCTCCTAGCGCTGCCTGGAGATAGCCGAGCGGCCAATGGCCACCTGGCCCAGGTGCCTCAACACATCATAAATGCTAACCATCTAGTGGGAGAACTCCCTTGAGATCTCGCGCTCAGCATGGGTGCGCACTGCGAGGACAATGCTGAGCAGCATGTAGCGGAGCGTGGGTAGCCACTACTACATTCAGACCTATTACTGTAAAGCCCATCACTAGTGCTTTTCGGTCTTGGCAGTAAACTATCGGTGGTGATGACATTCTCATCATAGGCGGTTTGCAACCAGCGGTAATAATAGCTTATCACAGTCAGTTCGTATTACCAGCTGACGATGATTTGAATTTTCAAAATTCCCAAAAATAGGCCAAAAAATAGCAAAAAAATTTTGTTTCAATCCTAGGAAGCACCTCACTAGCTCCAGCTTCATGGTATCGGGAAGCTCTCCAGCTCCAACTCCATGCTATTTTTCATGGTACACGATGCTAGAATTCAAACCTGAGACCTTTGTCCTTTGCTCCTTTAACCACTCTCCTCTAACTACTCCACCCCTAAGTCACTTGTGTCTATATAGAATATCCATTCCCCTAGTATTCACTTTTTAGGATTTAAAATGAATATTTAGAACCCTAAACAGCTTCAGATGAAAAAGTCATAAACCATAAATTTGTTGTTCTAATCGAGATCGACAACTTTGATTTTGGTTGTTTCACCATCCGAGGTCATTTAACAAATTTGAATTTTAAAACATCAAAACTTCAGCCAGACTTTTGGGACCTCAAATGATTTCAAATGAAAAACCAACTACAAAGTTGTTATTCTCATTGAGATCAACAACTTTGGTTTTGGTCGATTTTCCATCCAAGGTTGTTTGAAAATTTTGGTTTTTAAAATTTTAAAAGCTCAGATACAAATTTAAGACTATAAATGATTTCTAATGAAATAGTTGTCAACTACAAAGTTGTATATCTCATCGAGATCTACAACATTGGTTTGGTCATTTTTCCATCTAAGGTCGTTTGTACAATTCGAAAAATTTGAATTTCAAAATTTGAGTGTTTAAAAAAGAATTCTGGGACCGCAAATGGTTTCAAATGAAAAGTCACCAACTACAATATAAAGTTTGTTTTCCTTTGACTTTGTTTGAAAAGTTATGAATTTTATTATGCTGCAGCATAGTTATCACTGCCGTATCATACAATAAGCTGGCGGTGAAAAACATCTTCACCGCCGGTTCATATGGCGAGGCGGCAATGATGAGGAGCACATCATCATCACCGGTTCGTGGTGCAAACTGGCTGTGATGATGGACTATCACCGCCGGTTGGTAAGACGAAGCGACGATAATAGTTATGAACCAGGACGTTCTTACGAACCGGCAGTGATAGTCTCATCACCAATGGTTCGTATTATGAACCGTTGGTCATAAGCATCAGCAACGGTTTAATGATACCGACGGTGATAGAGGCATTGGTGATAAGTCAATCTAAAGTAGTGAGCAGCAGCGGCTCGGGTCTCAAGGACACAACACTTGGTAAGTTGATTAGAAAAAGAGACACTTCTAATAACCACTATTTGCCTAGCCTATTTCACTACAAAGCAAGCCTCCTAAGCAATTCTAGTAGTAAGATTATCTTCTACAACTAAACCGCACAAGCTACTTGAAGCTAGGAGTACAACTAATCAAGTTACACAAATAAGCAACTACTCATATTACTTGTACTTGTCTAGAGAGCCACAAATAAGCAACTATAGAAGTACAAAAGAATATGAACATAAATGACAAGTAAAGATTGAGGCAAACCAACGAGGGCAAGTGATACAAAATTTACCTTAAGGTTTGGTTGCTTGCTGGCAACCAATTCCCCATTGAGGCGAGCCCTATTAGACAACTGCTTCACTAGCCTCGCGAGTACACAAGCTCAGCCCTCAAGGTGGTCATTGGTGTAAAAGCCAGCTAGTCACCAAGGCACTCTCGAAGCCTCTTGATTCCAATAGAGTTACTCTTTGCAAATCTCCCGTGGGGATGAGCACAAAGCTCCTCACAAAACCACTGATCAGAGCTCCTGCACAATCACCAAGCGTTGCTCAACATTCCACCAACAACATCAAGCCATCTAGGTGCTACAAGATACAAAAACTCCTTAGCGAAAACGAATCACCTGGTACCACAAGATACAAACTCTCTATTCCAATGCACTAGAACACTTCCAATCTCTCACAAATGTGATCTTAACTAAACCAAGAGAGAGGAATGTGTTTCTCATGCCGTATTGAAAGGATCGAGAAAGCCCCGGTGGCCGCACCGGAGCTAACACTGGAGCTCCCATTGGCTAGATTCTAACGGTTAAAAACCTAGCCATTGGACAATGTCATAGGTTCGGTGCACCCTCTAGTGAGGGCACCAACAGCTTTGGTGAGCGCCAAGCCCCAAGCCCTCATTTTGCAACCTCTCTGGACTGAAGGTCTGGTGCCACCTCCGATGGAGCACTGAGCAGCTCCAGTGAGTGTTAGCACTAAAGGTGCAGATTTTTGCACTCTCTGGGCACACCCTCCAGTGGTGCACCGAACAACAAAAGTGCGCACTCTAGTGCTACCTTTGGTGCACACTGGAAGTCACAGTGCACGAGAGCTAAAAATACCCTTAAGTCAGTGCATTGCTAGAGCACTTCGGTGCCACCAAGTGTAGTTTGAGCCCAACTTATTTGCATGTATGCTGACTCCAAATTGTTTTGCCAAATAATGAAGCATTGAGTTAGCATTTTTCAAAGTCTCTTTCAAAAACATTTTTTCATGCATCTCGCCATGTCGCTAGGTCTAATGCATATGTAGGTTAATCATCACCTAGTGGCACTAGATAACCATGTTTTCTTTAGATTTCTCCTCTTAATAGTATAACTATCTATCATAAACCTGACCCCACACTCTATTGCATCTCGATTAGTGAAATAGAAACCCCTAACATATACCTTTGCATTTGGGCTTATTTTTACCTCCAAGTGTGAGCTTGCTCCATATGGCATGGTCAACCTCACAACCATCTCCTAGACTTGCTCACAATCTTGATATGGACCCTAACTCAATCACAACTCATTGAAAGCATTAGTCAACTAGTTGTCATTCAATTACCAAAACCAAACTTAGGGCTTTCAGTTGCATGCTCCAGTGCTTGGTCAAAAGCCCCACTAGACTTATTTGGTGGTCCACGGACCAAAGTTAGAACCTAGGTAGGGGGCACTGAGCACATTCTCCATTGGCCCTGAGGGTTGGACATTGGATAAATCAGTGACCCCCAAAACCATCCAAACAACTCTCTCAAAGCAAAATTTGAAATGTGCCAACTCTAAGTGTGTTCCTAAGAACTCCAACACCTTGTGCACTTAAGTTAGCATTTTCAAAATGCTTTCAAAAAAATTCATTTGCTTCTTGCCACATCACTAGGTCTAATGCACATGCAAAGAAAGTAATCTTCTAGTGGCAGCCACAAACACTATAGAGTTCTCATCTTAATATTACGACTATCTATCCTAAACCCAACTATGTACTCTATTGCATCTTGGCCATCAAAAGCAAAAACCTATTCATATACCACCTTCGAGCTTGCTTTCCATCTCCTTCTTCTCTTGTTGAGAATTTGCTCCTTGTGGTGAGCATCATCTCTACCATCTCCTAGTGTTTCTCAACTCCATCAAGTGAACCTAGCTTAACCATCTCCATTGAAAGCAATAGTCCACTAGTTGACACTCAGTTACCAAAACACAACTAGGGCCTTCATGCTCTCACGTTTGACAAACAAATTAACAATCAATTGCATATAAAACCACCTTTGGTTCAGGTGAAGATGGAGCATGGGTAGTGGAACGACTAGGGAGGGTGAGATATGGGGAATGACTACCTGTAGGGTCGAGATGGCAGACTAGAGGGGGGTGAATAGTCTTTTCTAAAATTAATCATGCCGGCTAACTGTTGGCGGTCACTATTGCACATTTATAGTCGCCAATTATAGTCCAAAAACAAGAGAAATAAACAAACTTTGACACATATGCATATACTTTGACCTTGTTCCACTTGTTATCGGAGAAACATGTTTTGCAGGACACATACCCGGAAACAAGTGAAAATACTCAAAATAAAGAAGAAAGCACAATGCAGAATTCGTATTCCAGGAATGCGCAAAGGAGAGAAGGAGAAGCCCAACAATTCTACGCAACTGGGCCGAGACACCACCGTAGGGGACTTCTAGGCCCATCAGAGAACCGACCAGATGAAGGCGGTTGTGAGGCAGGCCCACCTGGGTGCGGGTGCACCTAGGTGTAACACCCTAAAATTTTGGAATATTTAAAAATTAGGTAAATATGATTTTTATGCAATTTTGTGGGCATACAAATTTAGAGTAATAATAATTTTTATTAACTTAAAATCAAATATAAGGGTAGAAACATGTTTGTGCACTCATGCTGTTGCATTTAAATTTTTGTATTGAGTGGTTTGATTTAAATTCAAAAGAGGATTCAAAATCATTTGAAAGTGCTTTGAAATATTCGAAAAGGAAAAAGAAAAAGAGTTTCATTTCTCTCCTTAGCTTTCGACCTGTGAAGCCCAACAGTCTACCAGCTCAGCCGGCAGCCCATCCCTCACCCGCGGCCCGCTTGCTCCCGCGCGCATGCCCGTCTCCCACTTTTCCCCCGTTTCCCCGCTTGGGCCAAGCCCAGCAAGCGCCTGTGGCCCAGTTCGCGCGCGCTGCCGCCTGTCTCCCTTCGTGTCGCTGACAACATGGTCCCACGTGTCGGACGACACCTTCTTCTTCTCCATGCCGCGTCCGATTTCTTTCCCCATTTCACCGACCAAATCCTTTCCTCCCAATCCTTTCTTTCCTTGTTTAGAGCATCTCCGGGTTATAAAAACGGGATGCCGCACCCCTCCGCTCCATCTTACCCCGAAGCAAAGGACCAACGTCGTCCCGAGGAGGCCACGCTCGAGCCGCAGCTGTAGCCGTCCACCATCTTGAGCACCACACCGTTTCTAGGTCGACTCCGTCTTCGTTTCCTACCTTGGTGAGCTCGCCATGTTCCCTACTCCATCCCGGTGTTTTTCTTTCGCGAGGTAATGCTTTGAATCGAGCTTTCGCGTTCTCCGGTGATGGCGCTACCGCGGGACTCGCTGTCGTGACCGTATTCCGGCCGGAGCACCACCATCGGCTGATCCGATTCGATCCATCCATTTCGTATCCAAGGGCTGAGATTAGCCGATATCGGTTCGGCTGGAGGTTTTGCTAAAGAGTCCCTGCACTTTTTAAATATATAACCCGTAGTCCACAACGTAAAATCCGAAGCCGTTTTATCCTTTTGAAAGCGTATTTGATCACGACAATTCAGAAATACGTTTTCACTTATTTACAGTTTTGCCACTGATTTTGTTTTAGCCATAATTTCTCCGTTTTAACTCCGATTTGACCCGTTCAAATTGCGTTAGGTTCGTATTTGCGAGCTATACATGTTAGTACTACTGTTAAGTAGGTTTTCAACTTTTAAAATTTGTGATTAGATTTAATCCATTATTTTAATAGAGGAAATCCTGTTTATTTCACATCTTCTACGTTTTAACTCCGTTTTAAGCCATTCAAGTTGCGTTAGATTCATAGCAACGAGATCTACACATTTGTAACATTGTTTATTATGTCACTAATATTGGAATTTCATGGTTTGAATCATATCTTAAATAACAATTATGCAACTAGGTTTTGTAAATAAAAATATGATTTGTTTTACTTTAGTTTTATAATTTGAATCTAAATTTGACTTAAATTATAATCTCTATAAAATATCTTGTATATGTTTTTATACCATTAAGATACATGAAGCTAATAGTTTTATGGGTAAAATCTATCGGTAGTTGTATCTTTTCAACCGTAGCTCTGATTAGTGTGCTTTTCGCGACTTTGTGTTCGTAGCGATGCGTAGAATCGTGTTTCAAACTCTTTTACTTATTTTTGGTATAATTGGTATACTGTTCTAATATAGATCTATTGTTTTCTTCGTGTATGATTGTATGGATGCTTGTGTGGTGCTTTATAATCCTGTCTAGTCGATGAGATTTACGTGGTGATCAAGAAGAGGTTCTTTGGAGGTTACGAATCTACACAAGAAGGATCTCAGTTTAAGGCAAGTATAGCATGGGATCATCCTTGTTTCCTATTTACCTTTAATACAGTTAATTCATGTGCATGTGTCTACCTTGTTACCCCTAAGGATATCCTAGCTTTTGTATCTTATACCTTGACACCGGTAGAACATTGCATTGGGTAGTATTTATGCTAGTGCTCAAGATAAATAACCATGATATGTAACTTGACTAATGGTATATACAATAAATGTTTAAAAGATGTTTTAAAGCAACATGGTTCAAGAGGCTAGAGCATATTGGGTTATTTTTATGGTGCTCTAGTTTCTCTCCATAAGGACTCATGTGTAAGCGAACATCCGGGACTTACAATACAACTATGAGGGCTATGTGGCTCTGGCTTTAGCTCAGTATAAGGGCCTTTTCTAGCTTGTTAGTGGTAACCTTCAGGGCGTAAGAATGGCTTGACGAATCGGGTATAGTGTGGCCTCTGTCCTTATGTGTATAGGCTACGCGTTATTGTGCCATTTGGAAGGGGGGCTCTACATCTGTTTGCCGAGTGAACATCCGGGATATTGATGCTCACTAATGATTATTGTTTCTTGCTATACATTATTCTCATTTACATGATCATGAGGTTATTTGGGCTTATGGTAAACTTGTTGCTACTCAATTGCTAAAGATGACTCAATAAAAGCTAATCGCAGTAAACCAGTGTCGACTTTTGAGCCTCATGAACCCTATGATATATTTGCTAAGTTTGACATGGACTCACTCTTGCTATTTCCCCCACATCTTAGGAAGGGTACTAGATTGCTAGATTCTAGAATTGTTAGGCTTGTGATCAACCAGTCAGTTTGATCCTGGAGTGAAGGTTACACCCGGTGTTCGGAGTTGTCTTTCCGCTGTGTTGCTCTCTAAGGTTATATCTTATACTATTGCGTTATGTTTATTAAGCATTTGTCTCTTGATATTACACTTATCTGCGGCTATATGTGAGATTTGACTTCTTTATTTCACATATAGTGTATGTCTAGTTTTATCCTTAAAACCGGGTGTGATAGAGTGGTATCGGAGCAATGCTGACTGTAGGACGTAAGCCTAGTTAGAACTGGATGTTTAGCATGTTTTCATTTTTTTGCCTATTTCTTGCTTCCTCTTTAACTTTGTTATTTTCTAAAAGTTATGCTTAATTCTATCCCCGTTCTATTATAAAAACCTTGTCTCTATTTTGAACCTTTTCTCCTTGTCTAATAGATGGCTCATGACAAGAAGACTATGGACTTTAGAGGTTAAGATGACTGAATTGTGTCGCTCTTGACAAGAAGCCATTAGCAATGCAAAACCAATTACTAGAAGAAATGGCTCAACATGGAAATTCTCAACAATGCTCATCTCAAGGTCAGGCCAACATATCTAAGGGGTCAGAGAAGATACAAGTAGCAGAAGCTTGGAAGAATATGAAATCCAATAAAGATGTTGATAATAAGGCACTTGGGAGGCAGGAACAATGTCACTGTTGTAAGCATTATGGTTTTCCCTGTCTTCAAAACGAGTTCAACAAGGGAAAATTCAAGGTGGATCCAAATTTTGAGGTCAACATGGACAAGAAGAGGGAGGCAATCTCACTAGAACCAGTTGTGGAAAGCAATCAGCAATCGAGTTATACTACATTGTCACATGCAGCTTTGATCCCTTGTCAAATAAATCTAAACCTTGAAGAGTTAGAAGCCTCTCAAGCTAAAACTACTCCTCATGAGGTAGTCATAGATGGGTGGACAATTACCTATAAGGAGTATCAACCTCGAAAGGCCAAACGAGCTAAGAAACAAGCCAAAGGGACGAAGGTGAACTTTTATGGCTAGCAAGATAGCAGCATACCAAGCAACAATTCCGTGGAGTATGACATCACAAAAGATCCAGCTAAGAGAAAGTGTTATCATTGCCAGCAGGAAGGACATTATGTCAAATCTTGCCCGCAGAAGAATTAACAACAGCAAGACCCAGGACAGGATGTCCAAAAAGAGCATGTGCAAGGAAATAAATTAAAGAGAAATTACATCCATGGAAGGTTGAAATATGTGGATATTACCACCATTCCTGGAGCTAAGGAGGTCATGTTTGAATCAATTCTTGTAAGTTTAGGAAATGCCAAGATTTTGTTTGACTCCAGTGCCTCACATTCATTCATATCTAGACAATATGTAGAAGATCATAACATATTTATGCTTCCAAGGGGGAAAACAGTGATGGTTAAAACTCCAAGAGGTGAAATAAAGGTGAACCGCATATGCCCAAAAGTTAGTCTTGACATAAAGGGGGTAAATTTCAAGGCAAACCTCATTATTTTGGAATTAATGGGCATTGATGTTATCCTTGGAATAGACTGGTTATCTACTTGTAAAGGAGTGATTGAGTATGCCCAACATTCAGTGTTTCTAACTACACTTTCAGGAGAAAGGATTGAGTATGAGGGTATTAAACCTACACCTGAGGGATACAAGGTTGACCCATCTAAGGGTATGAATACTAAGAATGGTAAAGAGGGATGCAGGATTTCAGATGTCATTGTAGAGGACTAAGGAATGCAAGAGATGCTATCTACTCCGGATGCTGCTACAATCACACCATGTTTAAGAAATAGAAGTTATGACCCGTGTAATAAAACCGTTAGTAGCCAAGTTGAGTCGTCTGAATGTGTGGCTTATGAACTTTTAAGTGTTTAGTTGCTTTGTGCTTATGTTTATGTTTGAGTTGGAATTTTGTAATGAGTGGAATGATTTTGTGGGTTTTGTCCATGATTTCATTTAGTTTATATGTATAAGGTATAAGTATTAATGAAATAAATAGATGGGTTTTTGGTTATCTCCTGCTCTCTATATCTTGTCTTTCGGAGCAACCTGCCTTTATCAACTTATATCTCTGTTCTTGAAAGACCAAAAATCATGAGAAAATTTTGGACAAGTGTAGACTTCAATATCTCTCTCGAAATGCAAGAACCACCCTCATAGCTATTTTGGTTTGGGAGTTATGAAATTCACAAGATGATGTATTTGTGCTGTCATAAACCTAGAACAATTTCTGATATGTACTATTTTCGACCAAGTTAACTACAAAATATGGAAGTATGTTCTATAAGAAAGTTATAGAGAATTTTATAAGCTTTCCATCGGTGTAAACTACCGCTTCATTGGTGTAACAGAATGAGAGTTACAGTTGTTTTATTGCACTGCTGTTTTTCATCCCACGAGGAATTTCAGATTACCTGTCCATACCTACGCACAGGAGTTTCTCTTGGAAATCAAAAGGACTTTATGGTAGTTATCTTGTCTAGGAGGAGATGCAAGTTACATTGGTGTCCCCTAGTCTCATCTTAAGGGGGGTAGCCAAAGTAAATAAGGTTTTGTATGTTCTAGTTCTTTATTTGGAAGTATCGGTTAACCCCCTGGTTGAGAAGGCACTATCAAGAGTGGGTATCATTTTCTGTGGATTGGTGACTTGTTAGAACATTTACAAGGAGCTCGGGTAATCGTCAAGACGGGTCTTGGTCTTCGCTCTGATCTATCACAGTTGGGAGTCCAATCTTACTCAAGATAAGTTGGCATCGATATTGGACATCTACAATGGATTCCACGAAGGTTCAGAGGATGTTGACATTATGACTAGTTTAGCAAGTGAGCTATAAAGGAAGAAAGTCCTCTATTTGGATAGTGATCTCTAGTGGTGAAGAAGAGCTCAAGAAAGTTGGTGATGGGGAATTCACCTAGGGATGTAAGAGTGACTCAGAGTTTGTTTTAAAAATGATGACATTTATTTAGAAGTTGAAGGAAGGTTTATCCAAGACTCTCAAGATATTGCTACTAGAGAAGATATTAAGTATCTTTGGACTCGTAAACCTCAGAAAAAAAATTATAAAGGCATTGAAGAAGTAAAACTTATGAGTTAGATCTGCCAGATCAAGACAAGAGTGTCCCATCTATCGTGATGCACCATGTCAAGGTGAGGGATGTGTCCTTATGCAAGAAGAAAAATGTGATGGCTTGAGCATTAGGGATGCATGGGAAACATGAGTTGAACTACCTGACACAAAGAAGTGGAGATATCAGTTTATGCTCTGAAAGTTTTGGAGATATTATCCTATTGGACACAAGTGTGGTATTTACACGGTTTATAGGAGTGACACCTACATGGATTGTAAGAATATAAAGGACATCATTACTAGGTTGGGGTTGAGCTAGTGACATTGTCGATGGAACAAAAATTGATTATATATGACTTTGAAAAGTGCTATCACTGGGAGGAGCAAAAGTCTTTACCAATGCCCTTAGCAAAGGAGAATTTTGCTAAGAAGATTCGTACGACACCATGGACTAAGTATCATTTTTAAGTGTTGTGCAACTTAACCTAAGCATAAATAGTCATATGCTTTTCAAAGTTGGTGGTAGCACCTACTTAGACAAAGAAAGTAAGAAGGTTTCATTGGAAGGTGAATGTATAAAGTAGGAGGTTGGATAGTATGGGTTAGAAAAGAATATAGCCAAACATGATGAGAGTTATTGCATTACAGTTTGAATCAGTAGGGACAAGAGTTTATCATACAAGTGACAGTGAGGTGGTCTTTATGAGAAGTGTAAAGAGTGTTGATGTGAAGCGCAAGCCAACATCCCATCGCAATGGTTCATTTAAGGTTGCTAACCAGGAAAATGAGGAGTGGCCTGATAGTTGAAAGTTACCTGAGAATTGGTATAGAGATACCTCCGGGTTGGGAGGAATACCCGTCAAAATCTTGGAAATAGTGAGCCAGTTACCAGAGTAAGATTATCAAGGTATGTAGAAATAATGGAGTGGCACTAAGATGATGAGGCTGCTTGATCAAGTGAAGAAGATCCATAGTCTGAGTTCTCATATCTCTTTGATCAACTTCACCCAAATCTCGGGACGAGATTCATCTTAAGGGGGTAGAATTGTAACACCCTAAAATTTTGGGATATTTAAAAATTAGGTAAATATGATTTTTATGCAATTTTGTGGGCATACAAATTTAGAGTAATAATAATTTTTATTAACTTAAAATCAAATATAAGGGTAGAAACATGTTTGTGCACTCATGCTGTTGCATTTAAATTTTGTATTGAGTGGTTTGATTCAAATTCAAAAGAGGATTCAAATCATTTGAAAATGCTTTGAAATATTCGAAAAGGAAAAAGAAAAAGAGTTTCATTTCTCTCCCTAGCTTTTGGCCTGTGAAGCCCAACAACCTACCAGCTCAGCCAACAGCCCATCCCTCGCTCGCGGTCCGCTTGCTCCCACGCGTATGCCTGTCTCCCGCTTTTAACCCCGATTACCCGCTTGGGCCAAGCCCAGCAAGCGCCTATGGCCTAGTTCGGGCGCGCGCTGCCGCCTGTCTCCCTGCGTGTCACTGACAACATGGTCCCGCATGTCGAACGACGCCTTCTTCTTCTCCACGACGCGTCCGATTTCTTTCCCCGTTTCACCGACCAAATCCTTTCCTCCCAATCCTTTCTTTCCTTGTTTAGAGCATCTCCGGGTTATAAAAACGGGATGATGCACCCCTCCGCTCCATCTTACCCCGAAGCAAAGGACCGACGTTGTCCCGAGGAGGCCACGCTCGAGCCGCAGCCATAGCTGTCCGCCATCTCGAGCTCCACACCGTTTCTAGGTCGACTCCGTCTTCGTTTCCTACCTTGGTGAGCTCGCCATGTTCCCCACTCCATCCCGGTGTTTTTCTTTTGCGAGGTAACTCTTTGAATCGAGCTTTCGCATTCTCCGGTGATGGTGCCACCACGGGACTCGCCATCATGACCGTATTCCGGCCGGAGCACCGCTGTCGGCTGATCCGATTCGATCCGATCCATCCATTTCGTATCCAACGGCTGAGATTAGCCGATACCAGTTCAGCTGGAGGTTTTGCTAAAGAATCCCTGCACTTTTTAAATATATAACCCACAGTCCACAACGTAAAATCCGAAGCCGTTTTATCCTTTTGAAAGTGTATTTGATCGCGGTAATTCAGAAATACGTTTTCACTTATTTACAATTTTGCCACTGATTTTGTTTTAGCCATAATTTCTCTGTTTTAACTCCGATTTGACCCGTTCGAATTGTGTTAGGTTCGTATTTGCGAGCTATACATGTTAGTACTACTGTTAAGTAGGTTTTCAACTTTTAAAATTCGTGATTAGATTTAATCCATTATTTTAATAGAGGAAATCCTGTTTATTTCATACCTTCTGCGTTTCAACTCCGTTTTAAGCCATTCAAGTTGTGTTAGATTCATAGCAACGAGATCTACGCATATGTAACAGTGTTTATTATGTCACTAATATTGGAATTTCATGGTTTGAATCATATCTTAAATAACAATTATGCAACTGGGTTTTGTAAATAAAAATATGATTTGTTTTACTTTAGTTTTATAATTTGAATCTAAATTTGACTTAAATTATAATCTCTATAAAATATCTTGTATATGTTTTTTATACCATTAAGATACATGAAGCTAATAGTTTTATGGGTAAAATCTATCGGTAGTTGTATCTTTTCAATCGTAGCTCCGATTAGTGTGCTTTTCGCGACTTTGTGTTCGTAGCGATGCATAGAATCATGTTTCAAACTCTTTTACTTTTTTTTGGTATAATTGGTGTACTGTTCTAATATAGATCTATTGTTTGCTTCATGTATGATTGTATGGATGCTTGTGTGGTGCTTTATAATCCTGTCTAGTCGGTGAGATTTACGTGGTGATCAAGAAAAGGTTCTTTGGAGGTTACGAATCTACAGAAGAAGGATCTCAGTTTAAGGCAAGTATAGCATGGGATCATCCTTGTTTTCTATTCACCTTTAATACAATTAATTCATGTGCATGTGTCTACCTTGTTACCCCTAAGGATATCCTAGCTTTTGTATCTTGTACCTTGACACCGGTGGAACATTGCATTGGGTAGTATTTATGCTAGTGGTCAAGATAAATAACCATGATCTGTAACTTGACTAATGGTATATGCAATAAATGTTTAAAATATGTTTTAAAGCAACATGGCTCAAGAGGGCTAGAGCATATTGGGTTGTTTTTATGGTGCTCTAGTTTCTATCCATAAGGACTCATCTGTAAGCGAACATCCGGGACTTACAGTACAACTGTGAGAGCTATATGGCTCTGGCTTTAGCTCAGTATGAGGACCTTTTCTAGCTTGTTAGTGGTAACCTTCATGGCGTAAGAACGGCTTGACGAATCGGGTATAGTGCGGCCTCTGTCCTTATGTGTATAGGCTCGCGTTATTGTGCCATTTGGAAGGGGGGCTCTACATCTGTTTACCGAGTGAATCTAATGGCCCTAACTTGTTAGATGAACGTTTGAAAGGCTTCATAGTGAACCCTACCGACCTTCCTTGGAAGTGGATCAAGAGATTAGCTACCTCGGGCGAAAGGGTAAATCACGACTCACAGTGAAAGTGTACAACCTCTGCAGAGTGTAAAACTGGTATATCAGCTGTGCTCACGATCACGAGTGGCCTTGGACCCTTACAGAATAAATGATGAACACTGATGATAATGTTAATACTGATGATATTGATGCTCACTAATGATTATTGTTTCTTGCTATACATTATTCTTGTTTACATGATCATGAGGTTATTTGGGCTTATGGTAAACTTGTTGCTACTCAATTGCTAAAGATGACTCAATAAAAGCTAATCACAGTAAACCAGTGTCAACTTTTGAGCCTCATGAACCCTATGATATATTTGCTGAGTTCGATATGGACTCACTCTTGCTATTTCCCCCACATCTCAGGAAGGGTACCAGATTGCTAGATTCTGGAATTGTTAGGCTTGTGATCAACCAGTCAGTTTGATCCTGGAGTGAAGGTTACACCCGGTGTTCGAAGTTGTCTTTCCGCTGTGTTGCTCTCTAAGGTTATATCTTATACTATTGCGTTATGTTTATTAAGCATTTGTCTCTTGATATTACACTTATCTGCGGCTATATGTGAGATTTGAGTTCTTTATTTCACATATAGTGTATGTCTGGTTTTGTCCTTAAAACCGGGTGTGACACTAGGGTGCGGCCGCACCCCCACTGCTCTGTCTATAATTCATATGTGCCTAGGTTATAACTTAGTATTCCCCAAGATTTAGGTTTGTTGGCTAAAAATGTTCATCCTAAAAACTTGAAAACTTATGGGTTGCAATGCATGCTCCTTTTCTAAGTTGTTGCAAGTTATGATATGGTACAAATAGAATTTACTATGACTTTGTTCTAAGAGAAACTTGACATCCAGAGATTTCTTCTTCAAAATGCTAAAATCAAAAGTTCCTCAATGATTATGAAATACCTACCAAGGCCATATGACATGATATTCAAATTCAAAACCTTAGTCATATGCTACTTGTTTGAGCATTAAGCTTTGTCAAATTGTTGTGACCTAAGTTGAGATTCTTGTCATGCACCCATGATCGAGACACACGTACACCCATAAATAAATTGCCGACTCTTAGACTAAGAGTTGCGCACAACATGCACTTTTTCGTCCACCAAATAGTTACTTCATTCAATTTATCATGATATTTCTCTCTCTCTCCAAAGTTTTATATGCCAAGAAGAAAGATATGGGCTATGCTAAAAAAGAGAAAATCCATGCCAAGGGGCATGAGAGAAAAAAGAAATAAAGAATGGACAAGTGTCCAAATAAATAAAACAATGGGTACTTAGATGCTCACCCAAAAAAAAGGGAAAAAAGAAAAAGAAATAAAGATAGGCCATACTTTCCAAAAGGCATTCATCCAAAAGAGAGAGTCATGATACAAGGGACTATCAAAAATATTTAGAAATAGGAACAATATGAAAAATTCCACACACTTGCACATCGCGATCAAAGTGTATGGCTTGCATCTCCTTGTGGTTTGGTTTTTGACTTAGCAATATATGTGATGCAAGTATGCTCACTTTCTTACCTACCCAAAACTCCACTCAAAAAGCCTTAGTGGTAGGTTATGAAAAGAAGGCAAAATCAAATGCCTTGGTGAGGTGTCATACACATTGAGCGATTGAGAGAATCATTCGAGGAACTTACATTTGTTTATAAAAAAACTTATAAAACTTCTGGATAGGTGGTTAATCAAAGAACAAATGACTAGTGATTTTATTATAACCGTTCTATCTTGCAACCACCCAAGAACTTGGAAAAGCTAAAAGCCTCACAAGTATCAAGGTAAAGGGTGGATAAAATGCCGACTTATTTAAATTACGATGGAATACTTTGTTATAGACATGGCTCTTGTGAATTGTATCGGCATAGTGGCAACTCCTAATCAACAACCAAGTATTTAGCTGTTTGCTCGAGACGAGCAAAGGTTAAGCCTGGGGGATTTGTGGGTGGTCACTATTGCACATTTATAGGCGCCAATTATAGTCCAAAAACTGGAGAAATAAACAAACTTTGACACATATGCATATACTTTGACCTTGTTCCACTTATTTTTGGAGAAACATGTTTTGCAAGACACATATGTGGAAACAAGTGAAAATACACAAAATAAAGAAGAAAGCACAGTGCAGAATTCATATTCTAGGAATGCGCAAAGGAGAGGAGAAGGAGAAGCCCAACAATTCTACACACCTGGGTTGAGACACCACTGCAAGGGAGGCCCAGGCCCACCAGAGAACTGACCAGATGAAGGCGGTTGTGAGGCGGGCCCACCTAGGTGCGGGCGCACCCAGGGTGCAGCCGCACCCCCTGCCTCCTCCTGGCCCCACTCTTCAATGATGGTTGCATGGCGGTTTATGGAGGCAGTTGCTGGTGGTTTCCCCTTTTACCAGCGCCAAATCGTCATACATTCACTATAAAACAAGGCCTAGGGCTCTCCTCTCATACACACATCATTTGGGCTACACACCTCACCTCCACTTGTACTCTCTTTTTCATAGTTTTAGAAGCAGTTGTGAGCAAAGGCAAGAGCTACAAGGAGAGCTTGTCTCTTTGGAAGAAGAGCAACACTTTGGTATGAATACAATGAGTTCTTCCAAGTGCAAGTTTTCATCTTTATCATATACCATTGCATATGAACTAGAGTATAGTCTTGATCATGTTATAATCATGATATATGAACTAGTCTATAGTTTGTATGCTATGATCTTGACTTGTTCATCATCATTCTTCAACGTTCATATGATTTGTATGAGTAGAAGTAGGGTTAGGTTAGGTTGGGGTGGTGGTTCGTTGTTCCATTGGGTTTGCCTATTTCCTTTACCTGTCAATCCGTAGGGTTGGGGACCTGGGGGAGTATAGGTAGTTTCTTTGTACACGGGCATGGTGCTCAGGTACGTGGGAACCTGCGGATATGACGGTATCCCATGGTTGAGGGGTAGGCGGCAGGTGGTGACATCCCTGTCCGTCCCTTGTAATCCCCCACGTTCGGGTATTGTGTAGGAGTCTTAAAGTCTCTCATGCTTGCTGGCAGACTAGTGCTCGGAGATCTTCCCATTCATCTTAACTTAGCTCTAACTCTAGTCATATAACTTGTATGATCATCAACTGTTCTTTGCATGACTATATTAGAACATGCCGGCTCCACGTAGGAACATTCTTTTATTCTTTGTTTTCCTTTTATCCTTGAGGTTAACCCAGATGCGTGTTCACTATCCTTGAAATACTATTTTTACCCCTGTCGTAAGCTATGTCCACCACGCAAGTATGTAATCTTGTTTATACCAATGCTAGATACAAACACCTTGCCCTCCTTCAGAAAATATAAATAACGATACCTTGGAATACTCATAAGTGAAATGCTACAATGATTGTTCTATACGCTTGCAGATATTTGGTCTGTAAACATATTAGGGCTACCATGATTGGTGTTTCTAAGTACCATTACCCAGAGACTGTAATTTCCAACATGCATATGCACCAGTGATAAGGGAATACACTCCTGAGTAGTGACAGTTAGGAATGCCAACCAGGCATTTCTATGTGTCATTACCTTGCAACTGTAAACCCTCAACAATGCACTGGGGAGGATGTTAGGGAAATACATTCTTGAGTAATGATGTTTAGGAATGCTAGTCAGGCATTTCTGGCGCCATTTGAAAGCTCTATGTTTGGTGCTGGTAATTAGTGACAATGCCTAAGTACTAATCCTATGCCTAAGTTGTATATAGCATATGAGGATTACTACATTCCAAGGTTGGTGGCAAGATGGACATGGTGATCATGATGGCCACACTTGGATTTGGACGCAACCCTACGTGATCAAGGTAAAGGTATATGCTTAAGGGTTGTGTTTTAGTAACCAAGACACCTAGTGGGTGTGGTTACATTATAGGATAGATAACCTTATTATAAAGAGGGGAATGACGTGGCTATTGAACTCCTAAGTGCTTCTAGGTATGCATTTCATAATCATGTGCATTTGGATAGAACTAATAATGCCTCGAAAAATAATTGTGAAAATGCTAACACACTCGCACATGACGTGATCACTTGGTGGTGTTAGCACATTTGCGATGGTGTTAGAGTTTAAGCGGTAAAGAGGGTTTGGGGTCACTCTGTCCCTCCCGCTAAGCTTGTGAGGCGGGATTCAGGCATTTTCGAGGAGTTGAAATGACCCTTTTCCACTACACCGGAAGTCAGAAACGAAACGGAGGCGAACGGAGGTCACAGAAGTGATAGGACGCTGGACCGGACGCGGTCTCTATTTGACCGAACGCGTCCAGTTAGTGTTCAGCGTTTGCGCGTGTTTCGTTTTTTTGATCAGACACGGTGGCACGACTGGTCACAGTCAACCGGACACGTCCGGTCGATCAGGGAGCTTACTGGACTCCAACCGGACGCTGGCACTGTGGCATTCGGACAGTTTGGCAGCGCGTCCGGTCGCTGTCTTGGTGGAGCGTTGCTCAGGCTTGACCAGTGCATCCAGTCCATTACGGGACTAGCACGTCTGGTCATACTTTGCGTGTCCGGTCCGCGTGATGAGCGCGTCCGGTTAGTGCTTCGCGGTGTAGTCGCTGTGCGATCGGCACGTCCGGTCAGCGCGACTTCGACTATTTTAAGTGCCTAACGGCTATATTCGAAGGGGTACGTCTATAAATACTCATTGGCCGGCTCAAGGCTCTCTCTCTTGGACATTTGACGTACTTGTGAACACTTTGAGCTAAGCAACTTCCCTCCCACTCATCTCTCTTGCTTCTTTGCATATTTGAAGTGAGATTGAGTGATCCAAGTGCATTTGCATTGTGAGATTGCATCTAGTTGGCACTTGGTGGTTGATTTGCTGCGGGATTCTTGTTTCTCTTGGTGGTTGCCGCCATCTAGATGGCTTGGAGCAGCTTGGAGGTGTTGTCAAGAGTTGGTGATTGTTCTTGGCCACCTCTGGTGATTGTGAGGGGTTTGTGCCTACCTCGGCGAAGCGCCAAAGGTAATGTTAGTGAATTGCTCGTGTCATTTGCAACCTTTTGCCATTTGGTAGGTTCTTATGGCACCTTTTTTGAGAGGCTCGGTGTGTGACCGATTAGCCACCGAACCACATGGTGAAGAGGGACACAACGGGGACTAGCGTGCCGGCAAGCATGTGAACCTCGGTATAAATCTTCGTGTCATCACTTTCATATTGTGATTGATTGATCCCGGTGTTCGGTTGTCTTGGTATTCATTGTTGATCATATTGGTTGGCTCAATACTTCGCCCCTCGGTGAAACTCTCCTAACTCAACTCTGCATTACCTTCTTAGTTTTCTTTGCTAGCTAGTTAGCTTTGCTAGAGTAGCTCCTTTGTGTAGCTTGCTAGTTGTAGTTATAGTTACCTTCTCGGTTTGACTTGTGCGGTTGAGTGCAAATATACTAGAATTGTGAATTGGTTAGGTGGCTTGCAAACACCCCGTAGGCTAAGCAAAACTCGCATCTCGCTACTTGTTATATTGATAAACTTGTTTAGCTTGTCTTTGTAGAAATTTTTAAAAGGATATTCACCCCCCTCTAGCCATCAAGACCTTTCACCATTACCGGTGATGGACTTAAAACCTCCTCACTTGGTGATTGCGCTAAGAAATGCCAACACTAACCAAAACAAATACGAAATTAAAACTATTGGTCTAGCCAAGACTACACCCCTCTGTCTAAGTTCACAAGAACCTTAAAAAGATTCTAATCAAGTAACTAAGGTGCCGAGCTTAGCTAGAGCTCTCCTAATCAATTCTAGAGCAAGGTCACACAAATCTATGCACTAGTACTTCACACAACCGGGGAGCTCCTACACAACTAGTGATGCAAAAGCACAAAGCCACCTAAGCTCACTAGTAATGCTCAATAATAAGGCTACACAAAACAAATTATGGAGCGCAAAATACTTAGCTACACAAAATAAGCAATGTGACTAACAAGATTATTAAAACTAAATTGGCCACGCAAGGGAGCTACTTCTATGCTACACAAGCAAGAATGTAACTAGCTAGCTACTAAAGCTAAACTAGTCACAAGAGCAACTACACAAGCACAAAGTGTATGAAAGTAATACAAGCTTATGTTTCGCGGAATGCAAACCACCGAGAAGATGATGAAGACAATGTTGACACGGTGATTTTCTCTCGATCGCTCACTTGGTGGTTTGGCAGCTAATTGGCATCAGCCGCCAAGCTCACACATCGAGCACCACAAGAACCTACCCTGAAAGTGAGGGTAGCTCAATGACATGCTCTACTAGAGTTGCTCTTCGTGATCCACGTGGGGTGAGCACAATCCCCCTCACAAATCCTCCTCTGGACCACCGCACAATCTTCTCGCATGCTTCAACAGAGTCACAAGCCACCAAGCTGTCTTGGAGGTGGCAACCTCTAAGAGTAACAACACCACCGGCTCGCAACTCGATCACCTAGTGCCACTCGATGCAACCCCATAATGCAACACACTAGAATCACACTCACTCGCAATTGGATCGCACTCTTGCAAGCACAAGTGAGTTAGAGGGCATCCAATCACACCTACACAAGCCACCAAGGCTTAAGGGTGCTCAACAACTAGCCCAAGCTAGAGCTCCACCTCTATTTATAGCCCCTAAGTCAAATAGAGTCGTTGGAGCAAAGCTGCTGGCTTCTACGAGGGCACCGACATGGCGGTGCCTAGCACTAGACACGGCGATGCCCACCCCAACGTTCGAATTCTAATGACTAGAAAGTAGCCGTTGGTCACTGGACCGGGGTGGTGGTGGCACCACCCTAGGGTTGGCAGTAACCACCTAGGCCAACCTCGTGAAACCCTTACCCTCGGGAAAATTAGGGCATTGCACTGCCCTAGGCATGGCGGTGCCCGCGGCAGTGACCCCCCTCACCTTCTCCTGCTCTCTGCCAAAAAATGGTGGTGGCACCGGATAGCACCCGACGGTGCACTGCCCTCACCATGGCGGTGTACACCGTCACTTCCGGTGACCACCTTGACTTCTGCTGCGCTTGATCAAGTCTAGGTGGGCACCTCCCTAGGGGTGGCGGTGCCACCGAACAAACAGTGGCGGTGCCCTCAGGGCAACACGCTACTCTCGGCCTCCTAGCTGGTCATCACCACAGGGGTGGCAGTGCACTGGATAGGTGGTGGCAGTGCCACCTAGGCAGCACCCCGAGTCTGGTTTTGCCTCCTCTTCTTTACCAACTTCTTCACCTTTGTAAATGTGCTAACACCACCAAGTGTCCACCAACTTGTGCACATGTTCACAAACACTTTACCAAAGGATTAGTCACTCAATTCACCATGTCACTCGATCCTAACAATGATGCAAAGTTAGATCACTCGAGTGGCACTAGATGACCGATATGCAAACAAGTTTGCCCCTCTTGATAGTACGACCATTTATCCTAAACCCAGTCATAAACTTCTCTATACACCTATGACCGGTGAAATGAAATGCCCTATAGGTTATACCTTTGCCTTGTGTATTCCATTCCATCTCCTCTAATGTTGATGCAACACATGCACCAACCAATCACAAATGATATGATCCACTTCATATCATCATGTGGCCGTATTGGTTCATCGATCTTGACTTGACTTGCTCTTCACCGTTGCTTTGGTCCATCGGCGCTAAGTCATCACCCAACTTGCCCTTCACACTTGCAATAGGTCCATCAAGCCAAGTCTTGTCTTGATCTTCTCCACCTTAGTCACATGACTTCATGTCATGTCTCATATGCAATGAGCTCATTCATCACATGTGTGAGCCTTGCAACATATCCAAGCCATTTCACCTCCATGGCATAGGTTGCTCACATATGATGTACTTATAGACTAATCACCTGTGTATCTCACTTAAACACATATTAGTCCACCTAGGTTGTCACTCAATTACCAAAACCAAACAAGGACCTTTCAATCTCATCCTTTTTGGTAATTGATGACAACTATACAAAGATATGGAAATTAAGGGTGCGTTTGGGAGCGTTCCATGGAGCGGATTCTCAAAGAGAATCACTCCCCGGTTGCCAAACGGTTTTTTCAGAGTGAAGTGATTCTCTACTGATTCTATGAAGTGATTCTCTGAAATAAACTAAGAGACTGAGAGCTAAAAAAAGTAGCTTCTCCTAATTGTGTGAAGTTATTCTCTATAGTGATTTTAAGAGTTTATGCTAAAGAATCAAAGAGAATCATTTTCAGCCTCAGAATCACTTCACCAGAGAATCAGGGAGCACAGCTGGAGAATCAGGGAGCACAACTCTGCCAAACGGACCCTAAGCTCTTTTGGATTCATGTTGCTAGAATATTAGCTCCCCAACATATGTGCTAGAATATTTGGTTTGAAGCTTGCACATATGCATATATTAGAATTGTGGGAGAGTAATTACTACCAATGATGCTAAGGTATAAAAGAATTAACCTTTGATGCATGATACCAATCGGAGTTGCACTTTTTACACCATCCATAGCACCAAGAGTAGCTAGACAACAAAAACACTAGAAACCCCATGAGATCAACATTATAATCAAGGTGTTCTAGTACCACGTGTAGAAATACAAGTCTAGCGACCATCCTATGCATGCTAGTTATCATATCATCAATGAAATTCTACAACTAGCATACACAACACAAGCATGCATATCAAATTTAAAAAACTTATGTAATGCAAGCAAGCACATGACTATGCACATATCAAATGCAAACAAACAAAGTTCATGAGCTTGCTCCCCCTACTTGTGTGCTTCTCTTGTCCAAGAATTTTGATCCTTCTCTTTTCCTCAATGTTGCTCCCTCTTTGTCCATATCCATGTCCAAACCCAACTTCCCATTATATCTTTGTACTAAGCTCTCCTCCTTTGTCATCAATTTCTATAAAAGGTGTGCATCTCTTGATACAAAGGGTTGCTCTTAGGGATAGATGGTTGACACTTGAATCTAGTAGTTTTGATGGACACCACTTGTTTAGCTCTTTAGACACCATGTGTAGGATGACCTTGATACCAATTGTAGTGGGACTCCTCCCCCTATGTCCAAACATGGGTCATACCACTTGATAATCTTGAGTTTTGATCCACTTATTAATGAGGGATGAGGGATGTATTCTTCACTTGATGATCACTTAAAGTTTAGGATCACTTATGGAACCACCTTTTGATGTGCTAGATACCACTTGTAGGAATGTGATACCACGTGTATGATTGAATTATCAATAAAACCATTTCTTGAATATTTTTTATCTTCATGAGTACCACTTGTAGGATATCACTTGTAAGTTGATCTAGACACCACTTATGAATTCTTCTTGTTTGAGTCTAAATACCACTAGAAATAATCAAACTAGATATCCATTTTCATTGTTATCTTGTTCTTGTACTCTTGTCACTATCATGAGCTTTTAATATGACTTGAACTAAATTGATTTGCCTAAACTTTCAAGTCCGGTTTGAACTAACGACAAGCTTCTTCACACCTCTTACAAGGGTTATCTTGCTAATGTTGTACTTGTCACTTGTTAGCAATCCAAATTAAATCAAGTACTTGGGTTCACTAGCTCATGAACAAACTCATACACTACCACTAGATTCAACTAAACATTCAAGCAATAGTGGTAGGCTATGAATTTCAAAGATTTTCATTTGTCATGCATGATCCTAATAAGCACGTACTATATGCACTAACCGCATACTAGTAAGGGATAAAATGATCATGCACATTACAATGATACCTTTGCTATGTTAGAGTAGAGGATAGTCACATAGATTCCAATTCATTACTCCAATAGCAATGTGAAGTCCAATTATAAGCTTGGTGAAGACCACTATCAATATTTGAATTCTATTCTTCACCCATATGAAATGAGAACCACTTAAGATCAAGTGCACTTCTTGTTGTGGATGGCTTGCTTCTTTTTTTTATCAATGCTTGCATGAGAGCATCATTTGTGAGAATACCACTTGAATTTTCATAACTTGCTCTCTTTTGGGTGTTGCTTGCTTTCTAGATCAACCCTTTTGATTTTCTTCAAATAAGCATCTCAAATGTTCCTTAGATCATCACTTCCATTTTAGCCTTCCAAGATGCTTGGTTTACCTACAAAAGGCGGCAAGTCCCTACACTAGGGAGAAGTGACCTATCTCCAAAGAACCATTCTTGATACTCACTTGAAATAACTTGATTGATTGATCCAAGTGATGGACTTAATTTAATGAGTAACCTTGAATGCTTCTTTGAGCCCTTTTCTTTCCACTTGTTTAAGTCCTTTTCTTTCTACCAAATGATTTTCAATAAGCACTAGAACTTAAACTTCATCTTCATCTTGAGCTTGGTCTTGTTTTTTATTTTCAATTTTAGTACCAAATGTGTGCCAAGTACACTCCATAATAAAATGACCTTGTACTCTTTGCTTGTCAAGCTTCTAGATCATCTCAAAATCAAACTTAGGTGCCTCAATCACTTATAAATATGTTTCCAACTTGAGGACCTTTCAATCAAAGTGACTCTTGATCAACCCAATAGATGTCCCTTTTTTGGCAGATTCTATACTTTTTAAAGAAAAATCTATATCTCCCAATGTACAGATCTAAATATCACAAAATTTGGTGGAGATGTGGTTCACTAAGTCATCTAGCAGCTATAAAAAAATTGGGCTTCATTTGACTTCTAGATTACTACCAGATTTCAATTCTTCCACCACTGCTACATGCTAAAAACTGCTGCACTATAGCTGACAAGATCTACTCTAAAACTGAAGCATCTCTTATCTAATTTTCATAAAATTTATATAACATCTTATACCATAAGTCTAGAGCATGCATACCAAATTTCAAGCCAATCCAAATAGATTTGATCACTCAAACATGGCTAAGATCACAACTCACTCAGATTTTGCAATATAGGACATATTTCAATCACTTGAGCTATATTTCATCAAATGTGAATCAAACTTAAAACTAACTTATTTGAATACTTTCATAAGACATATATTCATTCAATCCACTTACTAAATATCATCTTATGAACTTATCCAATACAAATCAATCCAAACTTGATTATTAAGCAATTATCCATTCAATCATCTTGTAGCAAGCAACATTACATATTTATCCAATTCAATCAACTCATATACACCCAATTGAAATGATCAACTAGAGATGTACCTTGGTTAGCTCATGATCATCCATAGCAAGCTTCAACTCAAATATCTTACAAGCCATCAAATAATTCCAATAAATCACCACAACTTGAATGTCACAGAACCTCCTAATTATGATGGCCCACATGTACCTGTCATTGTCATAATGACCTCTGACAACCGTACTTCTGTTCCTCATAACCTAAAAGGCCTGCTTTCCTCCGAACAGGATCCAATTACAGGAGTATTGTAATATTACAACAGTTTATTCAAAATACCATCAGAGTAAAGTAGCGGAAGTCTTACATTAACTTAAATTTACAAACCACAGTTTCCAAATTTCAAACCTTAAGTAGCATTATTACAAACTAGTAGTAGAGAAGTATCAGTAGTAACTTTATTACAACACCCAAACGAGATGCCTTGCCTAGAGGCCACACAGCCTACTCGTCATCACTTTCTTCAACCACAACGGTCATGCAAAAAGGTTCAAAGCAGACTTGTTCATGAACCGCACCTGCAACATGGGGTTTAACAAACCCTGAGTACGGGAGTACTCAACAAGACTTACCCAACTAAGAAAAAGACTCCAAGGCATGCTAGCTTTAGGGAATCAAGGTACGGGTATTTAAGAATCAAAATTTCTTTTGCAGAAAAACTTACTAAAGTAAGTCCTTATCTTTAATATTTTATTTTTATCATTGATGGTTCATTAACCAATTCTAAGTGATCCTAATCTAGATCAAAGTAATTCTCATCAAAATATTTCTTATTCTTTCTTCCAATTTCATTTCTTAACTACGATGTTGGTGCAAGGCCAAGACTCCTTTCTCGTGGAGTAACGACGATTCGAACCGCTTGATTTACCCAGCTGGGGCTTCCTAACCACACGACATACGTAGAACTGAATCTTGCATATATCAACTCTTACCCGAGTAACCCAAAACCAAAACGTGTCCATCGCCACCCGAGAGCACAATACTCCCCGAACCCGGCCCAATTCTAGCCCCGAGGGTACACGCTACTCTCGCCATCTCTCCACTCCCAGTGCGAGGTTAGACGTTCTCGTAAAGGGACTAGCCGAAATAAGGCTTACCCGACATGGGTACATGGCTAGTATTAATAAAAACTCCATGACTTGAGGGCCAACATCGTACTGTCCTTAACTGATAAGGCGGAAACACTACATTGAGACTCCGTTCCCAATGCAGTTAGCAGTGGCCAAACCACCCGCCCGATCTTTCAAGTTCATTCTCATATTTCAATATTCATCAAGTATGCCATCTTGGCCATATAAGCATTTCATTTTAAAAGCCTAACTTAATAAGCATAGTGAAGCATACTATGTATTTTTAGTAAAATAGGTACCAAGGGTTATATCGCAACAATCAAGGATGATAATGCAGCAATTGGGTTATCACTCAACTCCTAATTACTTAATACAGTAAACTATAGTATAAATGATAAAGACTTGAAAAATTCAAGGAAGGGTTTAAATGCACCAGGGCTTGCCTTGCTTAGACGATACGAGTGGCTCGGGCTCAACAACTCCGACGTCCGGTCCACAACCCACGGAAGACAGCTCTTCTCCGGACACTTGCTCGATAACATCGACCTCCTCAAAAGCAGGAACTACACGAGCATATGACATGTTTCAACATGATGCAGTGATAAACATGATTCTTAATGATGACATGCCATGGTTAACAGCTTGAGTACAACTTTCCTTCGTGGTACAGTTGCAAACAACAAAACCTACTAACTAACAACGATTACTTAAGCAACACTAACTCTTCTTAAAAGATCATGCTACTAATGAGCTCAACCAAGTAACTAAGGTGCCAAGGATCATTAAGGGTTAATGACCCAAGGTCATCACTCAATCAAAAGAGCACACAACACTTAAAGTTATCAGTTTAACATTTAATTAATCACTTAAACAAATTAAGGCATAAATTAAGAATAAATTAAACTTCATCTAATTGAGCTAAAACTTTTTCTATAGACTAATCATGATCTAAAACAGTGTCAAAACAAATTTCATAATTTTTGGATTAATATTTTAATTACTAAAATTCCTGGAAGTTGCATTTAATATTTAATTGGGCTAATTAAATAACTTACAAAAAGTAATAAAAATGGGCATTTAACATTTTTCCTAAATAGTTTACACCTTGAAAAGCTTACACAAAAATTTTCACTATTTTTGGAGCTCCACAAAAATTCTATTGAGATAAACAAATACTAACACTATTTCACATTTTTGAAAAAGGAAAACAAAAACTGCCGCTCGGGCCGCTTCTCCACTCCTCCTCCGGCTCGGCCCAGCAAACAGCCCAGCCGTGTGCAGTCGCCCGTGCCCACGCTCACCCATGTCGCACGTGCTCGGCCCAGCAGACAGAGTCGGCCCAGCAGACGGCCCGACCCCGCACCCTTCTTCCTCCGCTCTTCTCTCCCTCTCTGCTTTTCCCCCGCGTTCGGCCATGGCGGCACGACGGCCAGCCGATGGCCACGACCCCGACGATGAAGCCCCAACTACTTTACACCAAGCACCTCGATCTACACCACCTACTGCACTCCCATGAACACACCACCTGCCCACAGACGCCATGGAAGAAGCCTCACCCGACCATGGCGGCACGGTGGCCACGGTGTCTAGCGCCCCGATGATATAAGCCGTTAACAACTAAATTGAGAGCATGGGAAGCACTAGTGGCTCACCATGAGGTAGCTGTACAACTGGTAGACGCAGAGAAGCGGTGGAGGTGGCTGGCCACGTGAGGCAGCACGGTGCCTACGGCTATGGCGACTGCCCGCTCCGATGGAAACTCCGACGTCCCAGCGTGTCTCCCCGTGTGCTAGAAAAATGGCAAGTGCATGAGCAAGCATCGATAAACATGATGCGGGAACGCTAGGTCAAAAGCGTCAACTCGGACTGTACCATGCTGCCCACGGTGGCGGAGCTCACCTCGGATGGCGGTGGACCGAGGTTGAAGACGACGGTGCACACGCGATCCTGAGCGGTAGCAACTGCACTAGGAAGCGCAAAAGATTCGCAAGGTGATGGTGGTGCTGATGGCGAGATGGAGAGGGCTAAGGTGGAGCAGAGAGGACGAAATCGGCCGGTGGAGCTGTGACGGTGGCGGGCGAAAATGGAGAAGAAGAGCGTCGAGGATGGCGCTGGCTCACTTTATAGAGGCCGAGAAGCTAGAGATGGGGCAGGAGAACGCGAGAACTCGAGATGATCACGGTGGCGCACTAGAAGGCCATGGAACTGGCTAGCTCGGCGCCGGCGGCTCACTGGCGCCCATGGCGCTCGCTGCCCTGCTCTCATTCGCCAAACACTATAGCACCCCCAAACTACAAGGCCCTAAACTGTTATTTTGAAATTACTCCCAAAATCATGTAGTGACTTGAAAAATTCCCAAGATATGAAATCTTCATAATTTCAAGCTCTACAAGTTTCATATTGACAATTTTTTCAAATTCGAACTGTATTTTGAAATTTGAATTTGAAATCAAAAGGGGACACTTTTCTAAAATTTGGTAATTTAGAAATTACTTTAAATTTTATATTGAAACTTCAAAAACTCCAAACACCAAAGTTGTACCTCTAACCAAGACCTACAACTTTTCTGTTCAAAACATTTTCAAAATTTTCCTCTATTTTGAAATTTGAGTTTGGGGATGAAAAGGGGTCAAATTTGAAATTTGCTTCTTTTCAAAATTACTCCACATTTTACACTAAAACTTTGAAAACTCAAAACACCAAAGTTGTAGCCCTTGAAAAGATCAACAAACTTGGTTTTAAACTTTTTCCCAAATTTTGCTTGGATTTTGAATTATTTTAAAAGGGGTAAAATTAGGGTTTCAGATTTAGGGTTTTCAGAAGAATTTCAAATTGAAACTTGTTGCTATTTTAATTGGTGATTATTAGTGATCAAACCATCCCCCAAGGGCATCATTTAGTCAATCATCACATGTTTGACCAAATGCCACTCTTGGTTGACCATGTTGACTTTTGAAACTCTTTTAATAATTCCCCCAATTTGAATTCAAATTCGAATCGAAAAACTCGCGACAAGTTTTGGATTCCAATTCAAACTCAAACTTGGAGCTTCATTTTACGTGTTGGACTTGAGTTCATACCCTACACTTGGCACTAGTGTATAACACAGTCATACACCCCAAATTACGCAGGGCATAAACTAAGTATTTGAGATGAGATTCGAAATTAGGGTTTTCGATTCGAGCCACACAACTTAGAAGCACATTCAATATAAGAATGTAAACTCAATTTAGTTGATACATATCATAGTTTACCTAATCATGTATGCTTTGCCATGCAATATGATGACATGGCAGGTTATTTAGCCACTATAACACCCGAGGTGTTATATTGAATTATAGCACTTGTATGTTATAGCACATTTGAACTTCACTCAATTATCATGGCATTGGGATAATAATCATCATTTGTCAATACTTGGCTTAATTATATGATCAACACAATGAATACCACTTGAACCAAGCCTCCAATGCCAATGATACCTACAAAGATTCATCTAGTTTTTGATGGTACCCAAACTAGTTTGGGTCCTCTCAAGTTAGGTGTATCATACTAAGACATAGATTTAGTATGAGTAGCGGGATGTTTTGAAATTTCAACCAATGAGGTACCATTGCCATCCTTCCTAAGCATAGTATTTGCATCAATTGAAATAGGCTTAGGTGAGTTACCTCGAGGACATGAATGTGCCATGTGTCTCCTTTCTCGGCATGAGTAGCACTTTCTCTTTAATGGAGCCTTCTCTTCCTTGTTCAAGTGGTGCTTCTCATTATCTTACCTCTCATGAGTTGCTTGAGCCTTCTTATCAAGCTTGGTAGGACGCTTCAAGGCAAAGTCTCCTATATCTTCACATTTGAAGCACTTAATGTGAGCATACGTCTTCTTCTCATTTTCATTCTTGCTCATCATCTTGGCATCTTGAATTTGCATTGGATGTCTTGCCTTTCCATCCCTTCTTGTTTTTTTCTTATTCATTATCAAGTCACCACCATCATGGTTGATCTTGATTTGCTCTTGGGGTGTTTTTTCTAGCTCAACTTGTGGCTTTGGTTGAGACTCTTCTTATTGCTTCACCAATTGCTTCGTTGGGCACATTGAGGTAAGGTGACCCCAAGCATGGCACTTGAAGCACTTCACATGCTTGAGCCTCTCTTATTCCTTCATCTTCTTGAGCTTCTCAATGTTTGGGCAATCATTTGCAAGGCATCCCGCTTAATGACACCGGTAGCACATGGAGTGAGACAACTTTAATTATAGTTGCTTCTTTATCTTCTTTGCTATTTTTCTTTCGCCCTTTGTCATCTTGCTTTTGAAGCCAAGGCCACTCTTGTCACCGAAGTTTTTTTGAGTCTTCAACATATGCTCAAAGGTGACTTTTGAGTTGTAACATCTCTCTAACTTATTGCTTAATTTCTTCACTTCATTCTTGAGCTCATTGTTCTCCTTTAAAAGGTTAGTCTCGTAAGACAAGGAAGTAGAACAAGCATCTATATGTGAAGAGCATAGCATTTCTAATAAATCATCATAAGAGGTGGATACATGCTTCTTCCCTACATCACAAGAGTTAGTCATATGTTGCAATTGATCACTTGACTCATGTGATGAGCTCTCATTCTTTTTAAGTTTCTTTGAAAATATTTTAATGAGAGAAGCATGTTGTTCTAATAATTTCTTCATGAGATGCAAATAGTGTCTCATGAGTCAATTTTAGCTCACCATGTGAATATTTAAGAACATCAAGTAAGTGCTTATGTTCTTCACATGAGTTCTTCATAAATGAGTTTTTATTTTCCAATTTTATTGTTTTAGCTTTCTTATTTTCTAAAGACACGACCATGCTAGCAAGTCTACTAACAAGCTCATCAACCACATTAGCATTTTGTACCTTTGTATCACCTTGTGATATGAAGCAATGTGGTGATGGAGAGCTTGTAGAAGCAATGTCATCCGGGCATGATCCATCATCATTACCATCAAGTGTGCATGGAGTAGCATCATCATTTGCATCACTTGAGTCATCATCATCATCAATCTTGTCAAGTAAACTCATAGTGGATCGATCATCATCATCACTTGACCATAAGGTGGAGCAATCTTCCACAATCACCAAATTATGGTCATGCTCAACACACTCATGTGCAGCCTCATCCTTGGCCTTATCCTCCTTCTTGAACTTGCCATCGTCCCATATGGAGGAGTCACTGAAGGTGTGCTTGATTGATTCCCACAATTCATGAGCGGTTCTTTTGTGGTTCACCTTGTAAAACAACTCAAAGCTCAAAGCATCCATTAGATATAAATAAGCATCCATATCAAGTTCAAAGAGAACCTTTTGAGCTTTGGTTAGATTTTTATGGTCCAAGACATGGGTGAGACCACTTGTGACAACCCACCAAAACTTAGGTCCCTTTGCATGAATATGATCAAGCATATGGTGTTTCCACCGTGCAAAGTGTGTGCCATAAAAAATGTGTGTCACAATCATCTAGCCCACTAGATGTCATCCTCTCGGGTCGGTGAAGACCACAAATGATAGACCTCGCTCTGATACCACTTGTAGGGTCAAGATGGCGAACTAGAGGGGGGGTGAATAACCCTTTCTAAAATTAATCATGCTGGTTGTTGGCATTTCTTAACACGATCACCAAGAATGGAGGTTTAGGTCCACCCATGGTAACGGTGTCAAAAATGCCTGTTGGCATTCCCTAGCATCACTACTAGAATTGGTGTATCCTAGCAATAGTACTAAGGAATATCAACCGATAGGTCATAACGTTTGCAGAGGTTATCCGCAAGCGCATGGATCTATCGTTGTAGCATTTCACCTGGAAGTATTCGGGTATCGTTCATTTATATTTTCTGAAAGGAAGGAATGGTGTAAAAGTCTCTAGTAGGGACAAAGATAAGATAACATGACTGCATAATAGACTAATACTCAATACAGGGGTAAGTCATGATAAGTTTAAGATAGTGTGACACACACTTGGGCCAATCTCAAGGATAAAAAGGAAAACAAAAGAATGTTCCTAAATGGAGCAGCCAATCTAATATAGCCGTACCAAGAATAGCTGATGATCATACATATACATGGTTAAGAGTTAGAACTAGGCATGAGATGGGTCGTGAGGCCACCGAGTACAAGTCTGCCAGCAACCTCATATGATAATTTAGACTCCTACACCCCAGACAAACATGGGGGATTGCAAGGGACGGACATGGCTGTCACCACCTGCTGTTGTCACACCCCAAAATTTCTAATTTTGGGTTATGCATAGGAAACACTAATTAAAATAAATATTTTAATATTTGGATAGAACTTATCAACATTAGTTTAGATTTTCATATATTTTTATTAAAGAAAATGGTGCTTTTCGATAATTTTGGAATTAACTTCACGGGCTTTGATTGATGTGATGCTTGTTTTGGTGTTTATGAGTGCAAACAATTTATGAGTACGATAGAGCGACGTTTCTTTCTCTTTGAAAAATTTTTCTGACCCTTTTTGGAATTAAAATTCTAATTTTTATGAACTTAATCTTTTTCCTTGATCTTTTCATGAGCTCAAACCCATTTAGTTGAGTTCCTTATCCTTTCCAATGTTTCCAGGATTTTTCTGGTGATGTTTCTAAGTTTCAAGCTATTTTTCACCGCTTAAAAGGTAATTCTAGATTTTCTAGAATTATTTTTACTCGTGGAATTAAAATAATCCCAAAATAATAAAAATAGCTCGATTTTTCCTGACCTCGAACCCTAGACCTGGCATAGCCCTCGACGCGCTGATTTTAGAAGTACAACCCTTTTTGCGAGCCGCTACTCGTAGCCCTGTAGATCTATCGCTGAAGTTTTGCATCTCGTTTCCGGTGAACTTTTCCGATGAATGTTCGGCGAGCTTTTCTGGCTAAACCGTCATGTCCTGGCATCAACCCCCACCACCAGGAGTTATCCCTCATCGTTCTCTTATCCATGGTATACTTATTTGCGCGAATCCATCACCGTTTGACCGTTCCCCATGTCTTCTTTTTCTTCTCCGGCGAGGAACCACCATGGCTGCTCGTTCTTCTCCGTCTCTCCGGACACCTCGTCGTCCTATGCCTCTCCCTTGGCCCTGCCGCCACCTGGGCGCCATGTTGCGGCCCCGCGACGCCCGTCCGGTGCCCCAGCGCGCGACCCTTTCCCTTCGCATGAGCAGCATGGCCGCCGCCGCTGCTTGTGGCCACCGGACAAGCAGCAGGCCGCGCGGGCCCCTACCCCGACCGCCCTTGTGGGCCCCAGCGCCGTTGCTGCGCCACCTGCTGGTCGGTAGGCCGAGGCTGAGCCCCTCCCTTCCCCTGCACATGAGCAGCAGCACCTCCCATGGCTGCTGTCCTCACGAAGAAGATGAAGGCCGACCCAAGGTACAAGATAACAACAATTACAGAATTGCCATCGGTCGTATTATCTCCGTTGTTTATTCGTTTTATGTCCGATTCGAGTGATTCAAGTCGCGTTGAATTCATGTCGTCACGCTCTACGCTCAGCCTGGGCACTTTTTTTACCAAAAATTTTAAACCGAACCGAACTAAACCAAAAAGCCAGTTTATTTGGTTTTTCAGTTCGGTTTTAGATCCTGTGATCGAGAAGTTCGGTGTTCGGCTTCATCGTCGGTTTTCTACTCAAATGAAACCGAACAACCGTAGTAACCAAAGTAATACAACTCTAGTCTCTAGAGTGGCCGCGACACACAGGAAGCAGGAGCAGCCCACCATGGGTCCAAGGCCCAACAAGCCCCCAACCAATGCCCCATCCCCCAACCACAACGCTACCGGCCACTCCACATCCTAACCCTAATTTGCATCTCCGCAAAAGCCAAGGCACAAGCAAATCGACAATCAACACCGACGACAGCGGCTCGCTGTCCTCCCTGCTCGACGACAGCGACAGGGGTGCACCCGTGTGGGACAGCGGGCCTAGGGAGTGGAGGCCTAGAACGACCGCGCGGGGCAGTCGGTGGTGCCAGCTGTAACAGAACCGACCAAATTATAAGAGCACAAGTACGAAAACAAGCACCGAAGCGCTCAAATTTTCAAACTTGAGCCCATATAATCCCGGTAGTCAATCGAAATCACGAAGGATCTCAAACCAAACTGCTTACAACCAGGATCGCATCATTCAACATACAACATCATACGATACATTTCACAAGTAGTTCTGAAATAAGTTTACACCACGGAGTAGCAATTATTACAAACCAAGTTTGAAAGTAGCGGAAGCATAACACACACACTAGTTAATTAAATACTGCCAGTCTGGATGATCGACATCCTGCAAAAGCATGAGGAAAGTACATAAAGACGATCACGCCCTTGTGATCTAGTCATCATCACCCGCAGGGTGGAGACACGTCTTGCAGAATCCCTGATAAAGCATGTCATCTGCAACAGGAGGGAATAAACCCTGAGTACTGGAATGTACTCAGCTAGACTTACCCGTCGAAAACCAGAAATAAGATGACACCAAGGATTATGCAAGGCTTACACAAGAGGCTAGCTGACATAACATTTTGCATAAAGGCATAAGTAATTTAAACTCTTGTAGCCTGTACTAGCAGTTATTTTTAGCATTTACCTGTCATCTATCTTAGCACCTGTACTAAACATGCACTTGATTATAATCAAACAATTATCATCATTATATCCAGAGCAGTTATGAATTATGGCAACATTGTATCATTCCCTTAACCACCAGTTTATTTAATGAGATCTACGTTGCCGCTGCTCAAGTCAAGTGCTCACTAACCGGGAGCGACGGCGATTCGAATCGAATTCCTATCCAGCTGGAGGGGTATTTCTAACACTCACCGTGCAGACCCCTGCCAGGGTCGCACAGGCCACCGTTTCATATGATTCAGGAATCGCGGGTCCGAATAATGTCGCGACCCCAAGGGCGACACTCTGCCAGGTGATAGGGACTCTAACCCCCCTTGGTCTCACGCCAATGTCCCCAAGCACATCCTTTCTCTCCTCCAAGAAGCAACCTACCATTCGATTCCCGGCCTGAACCACATTACTCGGCTTCGCGGTCGGAACGACTTATCCGGCCAACTAAGTGTTAGACTGCGTTCAACATGACTCAAGGACGTACAGCGAATCGGTCCTTAAACGACTCAGACGGGCATGGCTCCACACCCAAGACGTGAAGTGTCTTGCGGCTGTACCATCGAACTCCCGCCCGGTCTCAACTTCATTTTAAAGCATGGTTCCATTACGATAGCCATAAGCCACTCGCGACCCAGTCCTATATCTCGCGGATGACCGGAAATCACCCGACTTCTACCGTACTAAGCAGGGCTAAGCATCGACACGTGCCTAAACCTAATATAGGATTTAAGTACGATATCTGGACAAGGACAGGTACAATGCAGCAAGTGTTTTCATATAACTCCTAGAACTTAATGCAATAAACAATTAAAAGTACTCAAGATATATTTATAAAACGATGGGTTCAGCATGCACCGGGGCTTGCCTTTCAGAAAGGTTGCGGGTCTGTGGTCCGGACACTCGGGTAGATCTTCTGACGGAGCTTCCCCGACGTTGGGTTCTTCTGCTAATTCCTCCGGTTGACTCAGCACCTCCTCCGGTATCGCTTGTTCGAATTCGAGGAGTGTCACCCCCTCCGGTACACCTATTGCATGAGTGCATAATAAATCCCATGAATGCATAATGAAAGATGCAATATACTCGGAATGAAATGCATTACAACAATTTAACGCTCTATTCAAATTACTTCAAAAGAGTAGGTGCAAATTTCCTCTCCGGTAGAGAAGTACTCACCTAATCTACTTAACCTAAGATAAAGCTGCTCATCCTCAGTTAAGGCCCTAACACCTAACAATTACAAAAGTAGCATGTCTTAGGATATCTCACCATATCAATCAGCAAAACACCACAGTAAGCATTCTGGACAGTAGCTACTTGTTTTTATCACAACTGGAGATTTACAATTCCAAAAGATATGATCTAAGACAATCTGGAAAGCCTAAGAAATGCACTACAATTCATTTTCAGACCTCAACTCCAAACTCCTAAGTTTTCCATGTCAAACTTCACAAGTTCCAGAATCTGTCCTCTCAAAACAGAGAGTAGCAGATTTTGAACTGCCACTTTAAACAACAGTAACTCTCAAACTACTAAGCCAAATGCTTCCAAATTTTGACACAAGTTAGTTCATCAAGTTTACTCCAACTTTGGTATTTACAAGTTTTCTAGCAACCAATTTTATCAAAGCCAAATTTAGAATTACTACTAGCTGTCCAGAAAACCTAAAATTACAAAGGTTAAACATTTATTGATGTGGCCAAAGACCCTTAAAACCAAACTAAGATTTCCAAAAGTTCACATGGGGTATAACAACACCAGAAAGTAGGGTGTGACTACCTAGAACATTTATTTATACTCATTTCTTATTTTACTTAATTAATTAGGTGGAATTTTAAACATATATGTAAACTGCTCCTAAAATTCTACAAAAATTACAGGGGACTCTCTGACCTAAAAAGAGACCACAGTAAAAATTTGAACAAGTTTTATTCACAGAAATTCTCTATACAAAATTCACCAGTCAAAAAGGCTGATTTTTGTATAATTAATAAATCATTTTGAAAAGTATCAAACAACAGATTTCATATTTTTCTTAGACACTCTAGGGTACCAAGACATTCTCCAAAAAGTTACAAGAACATTGCACATGTAGAAAAATTACAAAAATTCCTTCAACTATCTCCTAGGATAAAATGATAGCCTTATAACTTGGAAATTACTTAAGCACTGATGCCCAAATTTTTACCAGAGCTAGGGCTAGCATAGTGTAACCTACCCACCAAATTTCATGATTTATGGAACACTACAGCTCAAGTTATAAATTTAACAAATTTGCATACATTCCAAAACACATTTAAAGGATCTATTAAATTCTTATAGAATCTAAACATCTCATGCCAGATCCATATTTTTCTAAAATACTACACATCATGTAGATCCTAACAAAATTTATCTCATAATTTTTGGGCAAGTAAAACCCTAGATCTTCATTTTTCCAAATCTTACTTAAAACTGTGACAAAATAAAGAAATGAAATAAATCCCATTTGAAACTGGGCCGGCCCGGCTTGCTAGCGCGGCCCAGCCAGCGCGCGGCCTGCCTCGGCGCCCGCCCGCGCGCGCGGCGCTGACAGTGCGGGCCTGCAGGCCAGAGAGAGAGAGCGAAAGGGGGAAGACGGCCGCGACTCCGGCGAGCTCAAGCTCGCCGACGACGGCGCCTCCGGCGACGAAAGGAGCACCAACGGCTTCCCCGTGACTTCCCGCATCGACCAAACCTAGATTTGCTGAACCTATCCCACCCTAGCTACGACAGCCATGGCGACCGCGGCTCGGAGGCGGCACCCGGTGGTGGTCCGGCGAGCTCCGGGGGTCAGGGACCTAAGTGAGGTGTGCTACGGCTTCCTGAGGACATGGCGGACCTCTCCATGCCACGGAAAAGGACGGAGGTGGAGCGAGTGCCGCTGGCCGCGTGAGCACCGCACCGGCGGCCATGGCGCGGCGGCGCACGACGGTGTTCCGACGTGTACCGGCCATCCCATCCGGTAACGTCATCACCTAGGCTTCTCTACCCGACCCGGAACCCAAAACATGTACTAGTGAGAATGGAGGATGACCGTAGGGAGCTGGCCATGGTGAGCCGCCGCGCGGACAGTGCGCTGGCGAGGACTCACGGTGGCGGAAACCGAAATTCGCCCTCACCTCTACACAATCCGGTCAAGCAACGGTTGGAGGAGGTGGAGGGGATGCTGGTGGAGCGGTGGACGGGATTTGGAGGACGGTGGTGCGACGGTGAGCTTGCACAAGCACAGGGCGGGCTGCGGCGGCAATGGCACCTCCGTTTTCCGCCTCGGTGAACCCAGCCAGAGCGAGAGTGAAGGAGAGAAGAGTGAGCGCGAGTGTGGGGGTGGAGGTGTCGGCCCCGACTTCACGACCGCGCGTGTGCTTGCGACGTGGAGGCGATGGCAGGGCGCGAGCGCCACGCGGCCACCGGGCTCTGCCCGAGCGCCACGGCGTGGTCAGCTGTCCGACTGAATGGCGATGTCGACTGACCGATGAGGCCGAACGGTGACTGTCAGTGCAAGTTTGACGCTGATTATCTTCCAACACAGCTCGATTTGGTCCAAGATGACAACATCAAATTTGTAGAGCTATGTGAGGGCAACAAGTTTGTCAATTGGAGTTTGGGCTGGTTCAGCCTGGATTTGAAACTACAGAGCTCCAAAGTGGTGCACTTAGAAACTGAAACCCAGTTTCAGTCACTAAGCCGACTGAAACCCTATTTTCACGACACAAAATCTCCTAAACTATTGAGAACCAGGTGATGGTGATATTGATAATGTTGTAGAGCTATGTGTGGACAACAACTTTGTCAATTGGCTCCAGGACTGGTTTGGCCTAGTTTGTGAGTTACAAGTTGCTAAAGTGAGGTACAGTGAAACTGAAAAGTCCAATTTCCAGACTTAGAATTTTTCTAAGTGTTGATCACCACTCAAGCTGACTTGTGGGCCATTTTGAGCATGCTCTGGTCATTTTCATGAGATGGCCATATTAGAACTTTTGTTCCTCATGAAATTCTCTAAAACTTTACTTAAGGGTGCTCTTCCATGCAAGGTCTCTAAATTAGACTTTTTAATTGGTCAAACTAGAGCCTTCTAGGGTCAAATGGTGGTCAAACTTCTCTTGGAGGGCAAATTTGTAATTTTGGTCAACATGAACCTTGTTCCAAATGTTACCCTAAGTATAACTAAGGTGTTGTAGGTCATGATTGGCTACCTTACCTTTTTGTTACACCAACTATCAAATACTTCATGAAATAAATCAAACAAACCCTAGAATAATCACATGTGTTGCATCACATAAAATAACAAACATGAATGATGCATGCTTATGCTTATGCCATGCAAATGCAATGCAATTAAGGACTAAACACTTGAAGTGTTACAGCCCTCCCCCCTTATAAAAATCTCGTCCCGAGATTTGGAAAGCGTACCATTTTTCATAGAATTCTTTATAACCATCCCGCAAATAATCCTCCCGTTCCCACGTAGCATCACTCTCACTTCCCTGATTACTCCACATCACTTTGTACCACTTAACCACTTTACTTCTAGTTACTCGTTCCTGAGTATCGATCACTCGGACTGGCTTTTCTTCATAGGTTAGGTCGGATTCTAGCCTGATATCACCTAAAGGAACTTGTTCCTCAGGAACTCAAAGACACTTTTTAAGCTGAGATACATGGAAAACGTTGAATATGGCTCTCATCTCAGGAGGCAACTGGATTTTGTACGCAACAGCTCCACTCTTGCCTATGATCTGGAAAGGACCCACGTATCTTGGTGCAAGTTTCCGCTTAACACCAAAACGTTGGACACTCTTCATTGGAGAAACTTTCAAATAAACGAAGTCTCCAACTTCAAATTCGAGTGGTTTTCTACGACGATCCGCATAGCTTTTCTGTCTCGCTTGTGCTGCAGCCATGTGTTTCTGGATGGTACGGACTTGTTCCTTGGCTTCCTGGACAAAATCAATGCCATAATACCTTCTTTCCCCAGCTTCCACCCAGTTTAGTGGAGTTCGACACTTTCGACCGTACAAAGCTTCGAATGGGGCCATCTTAATACTCTCTTGATAACTGTTATTGTACGAGAATTCGGCTAAAGGTAACCATTTTTCCCAAGAACCCTTGGATGAAATGACGCATGCTCGCAACAGATCTTCCAAGATTTGGTTAACTCGTTCTGTCTGACCCGATGTCTGGGGGTGATAAGCAGAGCTTCTCACTAACTTGGTACCCAGAAGGTGATGCAAATGCTCCCAAAAGCGAGCAGTGAACTGGGGACCACGGTCAGAAACGATAGTACGAGGTATCCCATGAAGCCGGACTATCTGATTGAAGTACAACTCAGCATAGTCAGTGGGACGATAGTCCACTCTCACTGGGATGAAGTGAGCTGATTTGGTCAAACGATCAACAATTACCCAAATAGAGTTATGATTTTTGACAGTAGGAGGAAGCCCGACAATGAAATCCATACTTATCTCTTCCCATTTCCAACTTGGGATAGAAAGTGGTTGAAGCAACCCAGCTTTCATATGCACAGCTTTAACTCTACAGCAGGTGTCACACCTAGCCACATATGCAGCTATTTCTTTCCGCATCTTGGTCCACCAATAGTATGGCTTCAAATCATAATACATCTTATTGCTGCCAGGATGGATGGACAACTTAGAGGAGTGTGCTTCAGACATAATATCATTTCGAAGCTCTCGGTCCTTAGGCACAACTAACCTATCCTTGAACCATAGTACACCCTCTTCATCTATCCTGAACTGTGTAGTTTCTTGCTCTTTCATCTTACGCTTGATGTGGAATATACCAGTGTCAGTCTTTTGGAGCTCAATAATTCTGCTTTTGAGAGTACAACTGACAGTGATGTTGTACAAGACTGCTGGATGTAGAAGGCGAGATCGATGAAAATCAGTTTCAACTAAGGAATGGCAATGAGACTTACGGCTTAAAGCATCCGCAACCACATTTGCCTTGCCAGGATGATAGTGCACTTGAAGGTTATAATCTTTAATCAACTCGAGCCATCTTCTTTGACGCATATTCAACTCGGGTTGGGTGAAGATGTATTTGAGGCTTTTATGGTCTGTGTAGATATTGCAAACATTGCCCAATAGATAGTGTCGCCAGGCTTTCAAAGCATGCACAACCGCGGCGAGTTCTAAGTCATGCGTTGGATAATTCGCCTCATGCTTCCGAAGTTGTTGAGAAGTATATGCAATTACTCGGCCTTCCTGCATCAACACACCTCCCAAACCTATGCCTGAGGCATCACAATAAACATCAAATGGTTTCTCGATATCCGGTTGTGCCAAAACCGGAGCTGAGGTTAGGAGGGTTCGCAGTTTGTGAAAAGCCACATCACACTCAGGAGTCCAGACAAACCTGGTGTCTTTCTGCAGCAACCGAGTCATTGGCTTGGCTATTTTGGAGAAATCCGGGATGAAGCGACGATAATAGCCAGCCAAACCAAGAAAACTTCGGACCTCGTGAACCGAGATAGGAGCCTTCCAGTTCAGTACTTCCTGTACCTTGGCGGGGTCCACCATAATTCCTCCATCGGACAACACATGCCCAAGGAAAGGTACTTCTCGAAGCCAGAATTCGCACTTACTGAACTTTGCATATAGTTGATGTTCCCGCAGTCTTGTGAGGACTATCCGCAGATGTTCCGCGTGATCCTCCTCATTCACAGAGTATACCAGGATGTCATCAATAAATACCACCACAAACTTGTCCAATTCAGGCATAAACACTGAATTCATCAAGTACATGAAGTGTGCGGGGGCATTTGTCAAGCCGAAGGACATAACAAGATACTCATAAAGACCGTATCTGGTAGAAAAGGCTGTCTTTGGAACATCTTCCGGGCGGATTTTAATTTGATGGTAGCCAGATCTTAGATCGATCTTGGAGAAAACTTTAGCTTTAGACAACTGATCGAACAAGATGTCGATTCGCGGTAGAGGGTACTTATTTTTGACAGTGACTGCATTGAGAGGTCTATAATCTACGCACATCCGCAACGACTGATCCTTCTTCTTTACAAAGATAGCAGGACATCCCCACGGCGATGAACTAGGACGAATCAACCCCTTCTTCAAAAGTTCATTCAATTGCACCTTAAGTTCAGCGAGTTCATTTGGAGGCATCCTATAGGGTCTCCTAGAGATGGGAGCCGTGCCAGGCAACAACTCAATTTTAAACTCCACATCCCGATCCGGAGGGAGTCCCGGCAAATCATCGGGAAAAACGTTCAGAAATTCATTTACTACGGAAATTTCAGCCAACGCCTTTGCTTGCACAGCATGAACTTCCCCAGACAAATCAACTTTTCTGGGAAGTTGTACCAGAAAACCCTTTTGATCTGTAGGATCTCTGAGCATAACTACCCGAGCGGATGTGTCAATGAGTACCCCATTCTGACTCATCCAATTCATGCCCAAGATAACATCTATGTCTAAACCAGGTAAAACCAATAGGGCAAGCGAATAACTTCGCCCTTCTATCTCAAACTTAAGGTTCCCCACTACTTTGTTTGTGGAAATATTCCCACTTGCAGCACTAATACAATAACCCACACCTTCAACAGTATGCAACTTGTGTGCAAATTTGGATGCAAACTTAGGACTGATAAAGGAATGCGAAGCACCTAAATCAAAAAGTATCACTGCGGGGTGTTGGTCAACTAGAAACTTACCAGCGGTGACCACCTCACCAGATGGAATCTCCTCAATGCTGTTATAATGGGCGTGTCCCTGACGACTACCTTGGTTGACATTTTTCTTAGGGTACGGACAGTTCCGGGCCCAATGACCTGGCTTGTTGCAATTCCAGCAAGGCATATTGCTAGGAGGAACACTAGAGCTGCTCTGTCCAGAAGTCCCCTTTGGCAGAGCGACGGTATAAGCCTTACGGAACCCCGTTTTTGCAGCAGGCTTCTTCTGCGGCGGACGGAACTTTGTATTTTGAGCAGGTGGGCGAGGGGAAGATCTCGGTGCCGCTGAGGCCCTTGACTGAGAAGCACTTGCCTCAAGGGCCCTTTTACGGCTCTTAGAGGCAGAATAAATAGTATTGTTGTTCTCCTGGGTCAAGGCATCGCTGATGAACTCATTGAAAGTAGTACATTTGCTAGTGCCCATAGTTTTCATCAGTTTTGGGCCGAGGCCCCTTTTGAAGCTAGCAATCTTTTTGGCATCGGTATCCACAAACTCTGTGGCATACCTTGCCAGGTTGTTGAAGGACTGCAAGTATTCAGTCAGGCTTTTGTTTCCTTGCGACAGCCTCATAAACTCTGCGTGCTTGATTGCCATAAGACCGGGAGGGATATAATTTCCCCGGAATGCCGCCTTAAACTGATCCCAAGCAATCGGGACATTGGCAGGCAGTGTGGAACGATAGTGGCTCCACCAAATGCCCGCCGGACCATGCAACTGATGGGAAGCATACTCAGTTTTCAGCTCATCAGTTAGGCGTAGCAGACGAAACTTTTGTTCAATGGTATTCAACCACTCGTCAGCCTACAGTGGTTCTTCCGCTTCCTTGAAGAGCGGGGGCTTTGTATCCAGAAAGTCCTTGAAATCACTGTACTGATTTGGCTCTGGGCCCTGGCGGCCATGACGAGCCTCTCGATTAGCCAGTTGGCGCATGGCGTCAGCCAACATACGCTGCCCCTCAACCACTGATTGCATCAACTCGGCCGGAGTAGGTGGTGGCGGAGGGGGCGGCTGTTCCTCCTCCTCATTTCCACGACCCCGGCGTAGATTGTACGACATCTGCAAAATGCATAGCCAATGAGCACTGACGATGTGGGAAATTTGTAGATGAATCATTGCGAAATGTCAATCTGACTGTATGAATAGATTTCTCATAATAATTAAGGCACAATAATTCATCACAACCGCACAATCCATTCTAGCGCATCATTTGACGAGATCATACTTGGTAATCCAACAAGATGCTCTTTGTTAAAGGCTCACTCACAGGGAGCACAACGGTTACCGGACCGTTTACGTTGCTATCTACATGATTTTTGACCTTTTGCACGGTACTTGGATTCGATCTCAAGATTTTTAGTTGACTGTGAAAGGCTACTTCAAACTGACCACAAAGAGACTCCTCAATGAAGAGTTCCATGGTGGATCATGACTAGCCACCTCGATACCTGCGCGTGCCAAGCAGCACAGCCTTATGTCGCGCGCCATAGGAGGCCCTCGGTTTCGTCGCGGCACCGAAGGGTGCTAATCGTGACACCATCATCGAACGCAACATAATAAGACATCAAGTTGTGATCGAAATTAACAGGTTCAAACTACATTCAGGAAAACATACGGTTCAACCTTACATCCCAAAGTCAGGTTATTACAAGGCCTCACTCCTTCACAGGGAGGGCACAAAAGACGATCTTAACATTATAGGCACGTGATGACTACTCTAAGCATCATCCTCCGAGTCAGTGTCAAGGATCTCCCCGCCGTCCTCATCACTGATAGGCTCTAACTCCTCGTCTTCTTCTTCTTCTGGTTCGGCATCTTGGGGTCCATTGACCTCCACTTCATCATCATTTTCAGCCATAACGATTTCCGAACCCATGTCCTCATCAACGTTGTTGTTTCGAGGCAGCAGGGGATTAAGCTCGTTGTTCAGGCGGTGCACTTCTTCATGAAGATTATCATTGTATTCTTCAGCATTTTCTAACTGTTACTCGAGCTCAAACTGGTGAGCCCTCAGAACATTCTCTTCGTGCCAGGCTTCATCCCTCTGTTCCATCACACGGACCAACATGCGTTGACAGTTGCGATTTGCTACTGTCAATCTCTGGACTGCAAGGGTTTCCTGGTCACGATCACGAATCACTTGCTCCAGTTGCTGACGCGCTGCATTCCTGGCAGCAGTCACTTCAGCCAACTCTGCCCTCAGCCTTTCCACCTCAGTAGGCTCAGGGCGGGGCTCACGTGGAGCGAGCTGGTGACGCGGTGCCCTGCCCCCAGTGGACTTGCGAGCAGTCCTCTTGGTACGTGCCATCTGTAGCAACAAATAAGATACGACTTAAAATGAGGATCATTTAGGGGATACGAAATTTACTTTAGTCGAGAGTACAGAAATTTTTAAGGAGGGAGTAAATGATATATATGATATAATTAAACATGATGCATGCACGTTTCGTACGCCCTCTCACCTTAGTAGAAACCTAAAGTTCTAACGCTAGGCGGTGGCATACATACGTTCTCTCATATAAGCGAAACTATCGGTCTACTCATTACGCTGTTAGTGTACCTGCAGAAAACCTCATTTCAGCCCAACAGTTTCCCAATATAAGCACACAAGAAAGCAGTAATTTAAATACTTTCCATATACACCTCCCCAGATGTATATACTTCAGTATCAAAGCTACCCGATATAAAGGTTACCACAATTAAGTGCTTACGTAATTACATGGTTTAAACATGTAAAGATGTAAGTCACCAAAACTACTCTCCCCTAGACCGCCGGTTGGACGATCATGCTCTCACAACTCACACTTACCAGAGCGTCGAGGCAATTGATTCATACATTACCACCCAAGTGGATGGCATCCATACAATATCACGCCGTATGGACGACGAAACAAAAACAAACAAGGCCCCCAAGTTAGTCTTTATAATAAGCCACCAAAGAGTCCTTATTTGGGCTAAGGGATGTGATCACTGGCATACCTAAAAATAATTTTTAGTGTTTTAACCCTTTTTCATAATCAAATATTTTTGTTTTTAAATACTCGTATGATGTTTTTAATGTTGAATTATGCTCCGATACCAGCTGTAACAGAACCGACCAAATTATAAGAGCACAAGTACGAAAACAAGCACCGAAGCGCTCAAATTTTCAAACTTGAGCCCATATAATCCCGGTAGTCAATCGAAATCACGAAGGATCTCAAACCAAACTGCTTACAACCAGGATCGCATCATTCAACATACAACATCATACGATACATTTCACAAGTAGTTCTGAAATAAGTTTACACCACGGAGTAGCAATTATTACAAACCAAGTTTGAAAGTAGCGGAAGCATAACACACACACTAGTTAATTAAATACTGCCAGTCTGGATGATCGACATCCTGCAAAAGCATGAGGAAAGTGCATAAAGACGATCACGCCCTTGTGATCTAGTCATCATCACCCGCAGGGTGGAGACACGTCTTGCAGAATCCCTGATAAAGCATGTCATCTGCAACAGGAGGGAATAAACCCTGAGTACTGGAATGTACTCAGCTAGACTTACCCGTCGAAAACCAGAAATAAGATGACACCAAGGATTATGCAAGGCTTACACAAGAGGCTAGCTGACATAACATTTTGTATAAAGGCATAAGTAATTTAAACTCTTGTAGCCTGTACTAGCAGTTATTTTTAGCATTTACCTGTCATCTATCTTAGCACCTGTACTAAACATGCACTTGATTATAATCAAACAATTATCATCATTATATCCAGAGCAGTTATGAATTATGGCAACATTGTATCATTCCCTTAACCACCAGTTTATTTAATGAGATCTACGTTGCCGCTGCTCAAGTCAAGTGCTCACTAACCGGGAGCGACGGCGATTCGAATCGAATTCCTATCCAGCTGGAGGGGTATTTCTAACACTCACCGTGCAGACCCCTGCCAGGGTCGCACAGGCCACCGTTTCATATGATTCAGGAATCGCGGGTCCGAATAATGTCGCGACCCCAAGGGCGACACTCTGCCAGGTGATAGGGACTCTAACCCCCCCTTGGTCTCACGCCAATGTCCCCAAGCACATCCTTTCTCTCCTCCAAGAAGCAACCTACCATTCGATTCCCGGCCTGAACCACATTACTCGGCTTCGCGGTCGGAACGACTTATCCGGCCAACTAAGTGTTAGACTGCGTTCAACATGACTCAAGGACGTACAGCGAATCGGTCCTTAAACGACTCAGACGGGCATGGCTCCACACCCAAGACGTGAAGTGTCTTGCGGCTGTACCATCGAACTCCCGCCCGGTCTCAACTTCATTTTAAAGCATGGTTCCATTACGATAGCCATAAGCCACTCGCGACCCAGTCCTATATCTCGCGGATGACCGGAAATCACCCGACTTCTACCGTACTAAGCAGGGCTAAGCATCGACACGTGCCTAAACCTAATATAGGATTTAAGTACGATATCTGGACAAGGACAGGTACAATGCAGCAAGTGTTTTCATATAACTCCTAGAACTTAATGCAATAAACAATTAAAAGTACTCAAGATATATTTATAAAACGATGGGTTCAGCATGCACCGGGGCTTGCCTTTCAGAAAGGTTGCGGGTCTGTGGTCCGGACACTCGGGTAGATCTTCTGACGGAGCTTCCCCGACGTTGGGTTCTTCTGCTAATTCCTCCGGTTGACTCAGCACCTCCTCCGGTATCGCTTGTTCGAATTCGAGGAGTGTCACCCCCTCCGGTACACCTATTGCATGAGTGCATAATAAATCCCATGAATGCATAATGAAAGATGCAATATACTCGGAATGAAATGCATTACAACAATTTAACGCTCTATTCAAATTACTTCAAAAGAGTAGGTGCAAATTTCCTCTCCGGTAGAGAAGTACTCACCTAATCTACTTAACCTAAGATAAAGCTGCTCATCCTCAGTTAAGGCCCTAACACCTAACAATTACAAAAGTAGCATGTCTTAGGATATCTCACCATATCAATCAGCAAAACACCACAGTAAGCATTCTGGACAGTAGCTACTTGTTTTTATCACAACTGGAGATTTACAATTCCAAAAGATATGATCTAAGATAATCTGGAAAGCCTAAGAAATGCACTACAATTCATTTTCAGACCTCAACTCCAAACTCCTAAGTTTTCCATGTCAAACTTCACAAGTTCCAGAATCTGTCCTCTCAAAACAGAGAGTAGCAGATTTTGAACTGCCACTTTAAACAACAGTAACTCTCAAACTACTAAGCCAAATGCTTCCAAATTTTGACACAAGCTAGTTCATCAAGTTTACTCCAACTTTGGTATTTACAAGTTTTCTAGCAACCAATTTTATCAAAGCCAAATTTAGAATTACTACTAGCTGTCCAGAAAACCTAAAATTACAAAGGTTAAACATTTATTGATGTGGCCAAAGACCCTTAAAACCAAACTAAGATTTCCAAAAGTTCACATGGGGTATAACAACACCAGAAAGTAGGGTGTGACTACCTAGAACATTTATTTATACTCATTTCTTATTTTACTTAATTAATTAGGTGGAATTTTAAACATATATGTAAACTGCTCCTAAAATTCTACAAAAATTACAGGGGACTCTCTGACCCAAAAAGAGACCACAGTAAAAATTTGAACAAGTTTTATTCACAGAAATTCTCTATACAAAATTCACCAGTCAAAAAGGCTGATTTTTGTATAATTAATAAATCATTTTGAAAAGTATCAAACAACAGATTTCATATTTTTCTTAGACCCTCTAGGGTACCAAGACATTCTCCAAAAAGTTACAAGAACATTGCACATGTAGAAAAATTACAAAAATTCCTTCAACTATCTCCTAGGATAAAATGATAGCCTTATAACTTGGAAATTACTTAAGCACTGATGCCCAAATTTTTACCAGAGCTAGGGCTAGCATAGTGTAACCTACCCACCAAATTTCATGATTTATGGAACACTACAGCTCAAGTTATAAATTTAACAAATTTGCATACATTCCAAAACACATTTAAAGGATCTATTAAATTCTTATAGAATCTAAACATCTCATGCCAGATCCATATTTTTCTAAAATACTACACATCATGTAGATCCTAACAAAATTTATCTCATAATTTTTGGGCAAGTAAAACCCTAGATCTTCATTTTTCCAAATCTTACTTAAAACTGTGACAAAATAAAGAAATGAAATAAATCCCATTTGAAACTGGGCCGGCCCGGCTTGCTAGCGCGGCCCAGCCAGCGCGCGGCCTGCCTCGGCGCCCGCCCGCGCGCGCGGCGCTGACAGTGCGGGCCCGCAGGCCAGAGAGAGAGAGCGAAAGGGGGAAGACGACCGCGACTCCGGCGAGCTCAAGCTCGCCGACGACGGCGCCTCCGGCGACGAAAGGAGCACCAACGGCTTCCCCGTGACTTCCCGAATCGACCAAACCTAGATTTGCTGAACCTATCCCACCCTAGCTACGACGGCCATGGCGACCGCGGCTCGGAGGCGGCACCCGGTGGTGGTCCGGCGAGCTCCGGGGGTCAGGGACCTAAGTGAGGTGTGCTACGGCTTCCTGAGGACATGGCGGACCTCTCCATGCCACGGAAAAGGACAGAGGTGGAGCGAGTGCCGCTGGCCGCGTGAGCACCGCACCGGCGGCCATGGCGCGGCGGCGCACGACGGTGTTCCGACGTGTACCGGCCATCCCATCCGGTAACGTCATCACCTAGGCTTCTCTACCCGACCCGGAACCCAAAACATGTACTAGTGAGAATGGAGGATGACCGTAGGGAGCTGGCCATGGTGAGCCGCCGCGCGGACAGTGCGCTGGCGAGGACTCACGGTGGCGGAAACCGAAATTTGCCCTCACCTCTACACAATCCGGTCAAGCAACGGTTGGAGGAGGTGGAGGGGATGCTGGTGGAGCGGTGGACGGGATTTGGAGGACGGTGGTGCGACGGTGAGCTTGCACAAGCACAGGGCGGGCTGCGGCGGCAATGGCGCCTCCGTTTTCCGCCTCGATGAACCCAGCCAGAGCGAGAGTGAAGGAGAGAAGAGTGAGCGCGAGTGTGGGGGTGGAGGTGTTGGCCCCGACTTCACGACCGCGCGTGTGCTTGCGACGTGGAGGCGATGGCAGGGCGCGAGCGCCACGGCGTGGTCAGCTGTCCGATTGAATGGCGATGTCGACTGACCGATGAGGCCGAACGGTGACTGTCAGTGCAAGTTTGACGCTGATTATCTTCCAACACAGCTCGATTTGGTCCAAGATGACAACATCAAATTTGTAGAGCTATGTGAGGGCAACAAGTTTGTCAATTGGAGTTTGGGCTGGTTCAGCCTGGATTTGAAACTACAGAGCTCCAAAGTGGTGCACTTAGAAACTGAAACCCAGTTTCAGTCACTAAGCCGACTAAAACCCTATTTTCACGACACAAAATCTCCTAAACTATTGAGAACCAGGTGATGGTGATATTGACAATGTTGTAGAGCTATGTGTGGACAACAACTTTGTCAATTGGCTCCAGGACTGGTTTGGCCTAGTTTGTGAGTTACAAGTTGCTAAAGTGAGGTACAGTGAAACTGAAAAGTCCAATTTCCAGACTTAGAATTTTTCTAAGTGTTGATCACCACTCAAGCTGACTTGTGGGCCATTTTTGAGCATGCTCTGGTCATTTTCATGAGATGGCCATATTAGTACTTTTGTTCCTCATGAAATTCTCTAAAACTTTACTTAAGGGTGCTCTTCCATGCAAGGTCTCTAAATTAGACTTTTTAATTGGTCAAACTAGAGCCTTCTAGGGTCAAATGGTGGTCAAACTTCTCTTGGAGGGCAAATTTGTAATTTTGGTCAACATGAACCTTGTTCCAAATGTTACCCTAAGTATAACTAAGGTGTTGTAGGTCATGATTGGCTACCTTACCTTTTTGTTACACCAACTATCAAATACTTCATGAAATAAATCAAACAAACCCTAGAATAATCACATGTGTTGCATCACATAAAATAACAAACATGAATGATGCATGCTTATGCTTATGCCATGCAAATGCAATGCAATTAAGGACTAAACACTTGAAGTGTTACACCAGCGTAGCTCCTGTCCTCGGCGGCGGGGTACGCCCGCGTAGGGCCAACGTGGTTGCGGCTCCAGCCGTCCTGTGCCTAAGCACCTCGCATCATATCTTGGCATCGGTGATGGGGCCTCAAGGGTGGCGGGCCCCAGCCTCCTCTGCCGCAGCACCCAAGGTGGGCGGTGTCGCCGCTGTAGTCTCCTATGGTCACGCCTTCTCTGCAATCATGGCCGGTGATGCATCTGAGGCAGCTGAGTTCCTTCTCCCCCTCTCTTCTTTGTGCTTGGTTTCTTCGGTTTCAACCAAAAACCAAACCGTAGAACCGACACCGAACTTCATCGGTTCCTTTTCTTGTGGCAAACCGATCGGCTTCCACATTCTAGAAACCGAAGTTTCTACAAACCGAAGAAACCGAACCAAAGCGTTGGTTAAAACCGAACGCCCAGTCTGACTCTACGCAGTAGTGCTAACATTTGTCATATTTCATAATTATGAATCTTAATGATTTAAATGTATTTTGATTATTAATTATTTAATAGTCTTTAATTAGAAAACAACTTAGGGTTGCGATTCTATGCGTGTCAAGTCATGATTGTGCCGATGTAAACTATGCATTAGTAATGATGTTTATCATGTCACGGTAGGTGTTTAAGAATTTAATCATATTAATCTTATTAGTGTTTGTGCTATTAATTTGATTAATGATTATGAGTAAAGGTAACATAGGGTAATATATTATGTTTTACTTAGTTTAATCAAGATTCATATAAGGTCATCTTAGATGTGATTTGGTTAATGTTTAAATAACTTTAATTTATTAAAAGCAATCTTGGTCTATACTTTTGGTCTTTTGTAATAATTGTCAATATGATTAACGATGATTCAATTGTCCTTTCTAAATAAAAGCAACTTAGGTTATGCTTTGGTCTTTTGTAATCAATGTTAACGTGATTAACATCAACCTCAATGTGTCTTTATGAATTATAATTAGTTTAGTTAAACATGAAACATATAGTTGTTTTGATTAGTGTTTAATTTATGTTTTTTGAAATTAAAGCAATATAGGTTTATACTTCGATCTTTAGTAATCAAATCTTAACTTTATTAATACTAACTTGAATGATTCTTAATTATAACTTGCTTAGTTAAATACAAAACATATACTGATTCGATTAACTGATCTGGTATGTTCTAAACTATAAGTGTTGAAATGGATTAAAGAATATATAATTATTTCTAAATAAAATATAACCAAGGTTTAGTTTTGGCTTTTATAATTCAATATAAATTGGTTAATTCAACTTTAAGATAACTCTCTGAAATGATTAAAATAGATCAAGCGTATAGTTTGTCTTCTTCGTTATGTTGCAAGTCTCGATAGTCGTGCACTTTTTAACGATAGCACCATTCTCCGTCGTTCTTGTGCTCCCATGATCTTAGCAACATGCCATGCTGTTTAGTGTGCTTCCTTTTAAAGTATCTCCTTTGTATGATGTTTGTTCTTAGGTGTGTTTGTTGTGCTTGGTTGCTGTGAGTAGAGGAAGTGTGGTTCATTAGCGCTGGAGACCAGGAGCTGAGGACCGATAATCGAAGCAGAAGTTGGAGGCCAAAAGATAGTAGCTGAAGATTCTGAGCAGCTTAATTTTAGGAAAAGGCAAGTATAACATGGGACCATCATTGTCCTATTCATAGAAAATATTATTCATATGCATGCGTCTTCCTTGGCAACCGTAGAGATTATAACTTAGTAATTGATACCCTGATTCCTTGTCACCTGTGGGTTGTGCATTCGGGTAGCTTGGCTAGTGCGTGATCTATGAACAATGATCTTGTAATATGGCTAATAAATTGTGCAATCAACCATTAAGATGATTTTATTACTGCTAAAAAGGGGGCTGGAGCATGTGGGTTATTTTGATGCTCTGGTTTCTCTCCATAAGAACTTATCTATATATGATCATCCGGGATATATCATACAGTTGTGAGGGCTACATGGCTCTGGCTTTAGTTGTTCAAGAGACCTTTTCTAGCTTGTTAGTGGTTACCTTAATTGGTGTAAGAATGACTTAACACGTTGGGTGTAGGACAACTTCTAGTCTATGAGTATAACCGAGAAGGAAGTGTGCCATTTGAAAAGGGGTTCCTACATCTACCTACCGAGTGAATCTAATGGCCCTACCTTGTTAGACGAACTCTTAGATGACTTTATATGGTTTTTAGTGTTTTGGAATTTATAACCCCAATGCAACTGAAAACCATGACTCAAAGTGAAAGTGTACACCTCTGCGTAGAGTTTAATAAACTAGTATACTAGCCGTGCCCACGGATACAGGCGGCCTTAGAACATTTACAGATAGATGATCACCATTGTTATATCATGTTTCATTTACCGTTGATATTATTATGCCATGATAATGCTATTTCATTATTCTTATTACAATTGATCATTGATTCGTTAATGGGATTTGGATTACCTTGATGCTACTCAATTGCCAAACATATAATGGATAAAAGCTAAATGCAGCCAAACAAAGTCGCCTATTGTGGCACATGAACCCTATGTTATACTTGTTGAGTACGACATTTGCTCACCCTTACTATTTCCCCCACAATCCAGTGTGTAGTAAGGTGCTGCTTAGAAGAAGGATAAAGGCGTAGTGGAGTTTCTAGAAGTCTATCAGAAGTGCTTGGCATACAAAGCCCTCAGTCAACCATCTCTAAGAAGAATGGAGCCCGAGCAGAAGTTTAGCAGCCATTCCACGGTACTCTGATAGTTGTATGTGTTAATATAGTAAGCATTATGCTCTAAATAAACATTGTTTTGATATTTCTATTCTGTTGTGGTATGTGTGGACTTCCTGGGCACACATATAACGAGTGCATGGTCTTCTTTGAAAAACCAGGTGCGACAGCCACCTACCCCTCAAACGGAGAAAGGGAAATGCATATGCTTGTTCCCTTGTACCCGGGCACCACACCCGCTTATAAGAAAACTACCACATCCCCCTAGGACTCTGACCCTATAGATCAACAAGCATAGGACATGGGCATACCCAAAGGCACAATGAACTGCCACCTCATCTTAGCTCTAATCCTCATCATATATATAGCATGAACATTTAAGCATAAGGTTCTATATGAAGAAATCATAACATAGAAACTATAGTCTAGTTCATATGATATGATCATGTCAAAAGAACATGTTAAGATCATAACACACAAACTATATGCTAGTTCATATGTTAAGATTATAACATGAAACTATACTCTAGTTCTATGGCACAACTATATATATGAAATGAGAGCATGACTTTGGAAGAAACTATATTTGTATTCATACCAATGATCCTTTCTTCCAAGGAGCCAAGCCCTCCTTGAAGCTTTTCCTAGCTCCAAAATACTACACTACTTCTACTAAGCTAGAGAGTGAGGAGTGGAGAGGTGGAGGTGAACTCGTGTGTGAGGCACCCCTCCCCCTCTTATATAGGGGCTTGGCCTGGTCGGTTGTGGGGGATATTCCCCGAATCCACCCCCGCACCGCTAGCCCCATTTATGAGTGAACCGCCACAGTAGAGTGGGACCAGGCGGCAGAGGGTAGGGCGCGGCCGTGCCCCTAGCACGCCTACGCCTGGGGTGGCCTGGCCTAGCCTCTGCTTCGTGCTGTGGGCTGCTCTCTGGTCCTATGCCTCGATGCTGATATGGGTTGGCCCAGGTTTGTTCTCTGGTTGGGCTTCTTTCCCTTCTTTGATAATTGCGCTTTCCCAAGTGGCGCCTTTCCAATACTTTCCACTTGTATTTGGTGTAAATTCCTGCAAAGTGACAATTCTTTCAGTATAAGTGGAATTTGGTTAGTTGCAAAGGTATATGTGTGTAGAAACATGTAATTCTATCCTTTTTGGACTTGTATTGGTGGTATGAATGTGTCGTTAAGGACCACCAACACCAGCTAACCGAAACAAATGTAGAATTAAAACTATCAATCTAGCCAAGACTACACCCCTCTATCTAAGTTTACAAGCACCTTAAAAAGATCCTAATCAAGTAACTAAGGTGCCAAGCTTAACTAGAGCTCACCTAATCAATTCTAGAGCAAGGTCATATAAACCTATGCACTAGTACTTCACACAACTGGGGAGCTCCTACACAACTAGTGATGCAAAAGCACAAAGCCACCTAAGCTCACTAGCAATGCTCAATAATAAGGCTACACAAGCCAAATTATAGAGCGCAAAATACTTAGCTACACAAACTAAGCGATGTGAGTAATAAGGTTACTAAAACCAAATTAGCCACGCAAGGGAGCTACTTCTATGCTACACAAGCAAGATGGTAACTAGCAAGCTATTAAAGTTGAACTAGTCACAAGAGCAACTACACAAGCACAAAGTATATGAAAGTAATACAAGTAAAGCTAGACTAACGAGCCAGCTCAGCTCGTTTGGCTTGGCTCGTTCTGGCTCGTTAAGATAACGAGTCAGCTCGGCTCGGCTCGTTATCTTAACGAGCCAGAAGGCCAGCTCGGCTCGGCTCGTTTGGCTCGCGAGCCAGCCATATTAAAACATAAAAAATGTAATATATGTATTATCTAAAGTTTGATAATAATAATAATATAAAACTAGTCCATTCATAAGTCTTAATAAATCATACAAAAAATAATATGTACTATTATATTATAATACTATACACCATACATTGTCTATGGTTCATACTCCATACCATATATGATGCATCCATTATCCATTCATTCATTTAAAATAAAAAGAGTCAAATTAATCTAAAATTTATAGAGTCAAAGTCCAATCATAAACAAATTATAAAGTGTAAGACATAAAGTTATATAACACTAATAAAAGTTTAAGGCCAACAACTTTGGCTCGTTAGGCTCGCGAGCTGGCTCGAGCTGGCTCGCGAGCTGGCTCGTTAAGACACGAGCTAGGATGCTTGCTCAGCTCATTTGAGAAATTAAACGAGCCGAGCCGAGCCGAGCCACTATTGATCCGAGTCGAGCGAGCTATCGAGTTGCGAGCTTTTCGTCCAGCTTTAAATACAAGCTTGTGTTTCACGAAATGCAAACCACCGAGAAGATGATTGTTGACGGTAGTTAACAACCATTATAAATCATCAATAAAACATGTATAAGGGCACAAATGAGATCACCAACGAAGGTTTAGGGTTTAAACTAATAAATTCCACGAGTTTTGGTGAATCTATATTTTCTACAGGGTATATCCAGAAAACCATCAATGGGGACCTACATGTTAGAGTTAATAATGCAATTCAGCTGCAAAACTAATGTGGGAAGGTTCTAGAGGACTCTAGAGGACACCACGCCGAGGCAAAGAGGCAGAGGCTACCCACATGCAGGCCGCTCGGCCCCTGGGGGCCACCCATCAGCTTCTCGTTGCTATGTCAGTTTCCCACCGCTTCCTAGGTTGCATCTCATTCGTTCCTTAAATCGGTTTGATCCAAGGGCTCACATTGCAAGCTCAGGGCTATATAACCAGGCCCTACCCTGCTGAGGCATCAAGTCATTTGAGAAGACAGAAACCCTAATCATCCTCAGAGCTCCACCATATTCTAGGGCATAGCTAGTTAGGCTAGGTCTAGAGGGAGGCAAGTAGTCTTCGCTTGGATTCCCGACATTGTCATGAGCGTGGTTTGGTATAATTCTTGTACCCTTCTCTCGTTGTATCTTCATTATTTTTATATGCTTGCTTCAATTGTTATAACAATATTAGTATTCATCTTATTCATGTTCTTTGTTACAATGTTCATCGTCTACTCTGATTATATACTTAGTACAGTTAGATTATCATTATGTTTATGCATAAGTTCATATAGCGCTCGCCCTAAGGCACCATGGGTGGGTGGTTGGCATTATGTAAGCGTGGTGCTTATATACTGTTTACCTGCGAGTACACTCTATATTCTGAGTCATGTGGTAGATCACAGATGTGACACTCCCATTGAGTCCTTTATAGTCCATTCCCCAAATATAGGCCATAGAAGTAGGGTCCAGTTACGAAGGAAGAGCGAGCTCTGTTTTTAATCTTCCCTATGTAATACCCCTTATGTGTAGATATAAAGGTAATCTTAGCAATGATTACTAAGTGTAATTGCACTAATTAAAGAATGCTTTGACTTGTAATTAAGAATGACTTAGGAATTATTCCTCTAATATTCTACCTGATCATGCTAATGCTATAGAATGGAGTGCTCTGAGTGATTTATTATTATACTTGATCAATGCTTATCATATACATATCTTATCTTTTGACTTACCCCTGCTATGAGTAGATTATTGGTTGTGGTTTATTTCTCTGTCAATACTATAAGTTATCAATACATGTCAATGCTACACCTTCCCTGTGGTAAAATATAAATAACAATACCTGAAATACTCCTAGGTGAAGTGCTACAATGGTATAATTATCTGTGCGCTTGCAAATTTCTTTTCATTTATATTATATATTCTTTCTAGTCACATGAAATGATAAAGAACTACTTAGTATCATTCTAGAAGTGATGCTAGGCAGTACCAACAAGCATCTCTGGCACCATCAGTACGGATGACAACCTAGTAAAGTAATGCTAAGAGATGTAGGCATATAATAGGTGGCTACTAAAACAAGTGGCAAGTTAATAAATACCAACAATGATGACAATGTTGACACGGTCATTTTCTCCCGTGGTTCACTTGGTTGCCACCAAGCTACGTCCCCATTGTGTCGACCACTCACTTGGTGGTTTGATAGCTAATAGGCATTACCCACCAAGCCTACACATCGGGCACCACAAGAACCTACCCCAAAAGTGAAGGTAGCTCAATGACACGCTCTACTAGAGTTGCTCTTCGTGATCCCCATGGGGTGAGCACAATCCCCCTCACAAATCCTCCTCTAGAGCACCGCAAAATCTTCTCACATGCTTTAACGGAGTCACAAGCCACCAAGCCATCTAGGAGGTGGCAACCTCTAAGAATAATAAGAACTACTGGCTTGCAACTCGATCACCTAGTCCCACTCGATGCTACCTCACAATGCAACGCACTAGAATCACACTCACTCGCAATCGGATCACACTCTTGCAAGCACAAGTGAGTTAGAGGGCATCAAAGCACACCTACATAATCCACCAAGGCTTAAGGGTGCTCAGCAACCAGCCCAAGCCTGAGCTCCACCTCTATTTATAGCCCCAAGCCAAATAGAGCCGTTGGAGCAAAGCTGTTGGTTTTTGCGAGGGCACCAGACACGGCGGTGCTTGGCACCGGACACAGCGGTGCCCATCCCAACAGTCGAATTCCAACAGCTAGAAACGATCATCGGACAGGGGTGGCGGCGACCACCTAGGCCAACCCCGCGAAACCCTTATCCTTAGGAAAATTAGGGCGGTGCACCACCCTAGGCACGACAGTGCCCATGGTGGTGACCCCCTCACCTTCTCCTGCTCTCTGCCGAAAAACGGTGGTGGCACCGAACAACACCCGACGGTGCACCGCCCTCACCATGGCGGTGTACACCGTCACTTCTGGTGACCACCCTGACTTCTGCTGCGCTCGGCCATGTCCAAGCGGGCACCTCCCTAGGGGTGGCGGTGCCCTCAGGGCAACACGATGCTCTCGGCCTCCTAGCCGGTCACCGCCACAGGGGTGGCGGTGCACCCGACAAGCGGTGGCGGTGCCACCCAGGCAGCACCCCAAGCCCGATGTCCCCTCCTCTTCTTTACCAACTTCTTCACCTTTGCAAATGTGCTAACACCACCAAGTGTCCGCCAACTTGTGCATGTGTATTTGCTTTTCACAAACATTTTACCAAAGGATTAGTCACTCAATTCGTCACGCCACTCAATCCTAGCAACAATACAAAGTTAGATCTCTCGAGTGACACTAGATGACCGATATGCAAACAAGTTTGCCCCTCTGAAAGGTCTTGATGGCTAGAGGGGGTGAATAGCCTTTTAAAAAAATCTACAAAGACAAGCTAAACAAGTTTATCAATATAACAAATAGCGAGATGCGAGTTTTGCTTAGCCTACGGGGTGTTTGCAAGCCACCTATCTAATTCACAATTCTAGTATTTGCACTCAACCGCACAAGTCAAACCGCACAACTTAACTACAACTAAAGCTAGCTAGCTACACAAGCTAAGAGAAGCACTAACAAGCTAGCAAGGTACTAAGAAATTAATACAAGAGAGAGTTAGGAGGGTATCACCGAGGGGTGAAGTATTGAGCCAACCAATCAATATGATTAAGAGATGAATACCACAATACACAACCACCAGGATCGATCAAACACAGTAGGAATGATGACACGAAGATTTATCCCGAGGTTCACGTGCTTGCCGGCACGCTAGTCCCCGTTGTGTCCCTCTTCACCACGTGGTTCGGTGGCTAATTGGTCACACACCGAGCCTCTCAAAAGGCGCCACAAGAACCTACCAAATGGTAAAAGGTTGCAATGACACGAAGCAATTTACTAATGTTGCCTTTGGCGCTTCACCGAGGTAGGCACAAACCCCTCACAATCACCGGAGGTGGCCAAGAACAATCACCAACTCTTGCCAATGCCTCCAAGCTGCTCCAAGCCGTCTAGGTGGCGGCAACCACCAAGAGAAACAAGAATCCCGCAGCAAATCAACCACCAAGTGCCAACTAGATGCTATCTCATAATGCAAATGCACTTGGATCACTCAATCTCACTTCGAATATGCAAAGAAGCAAGAGAGATGAGTGGGAGGGGAGTTGCTTAGCTCAAAGTGCTCACAAGTATGTCAAATGATCAAGAGATAGAGCCTTGAGCCGACCAACGAGTATTTATAGACATACCCCTTCGAATAGAGCCGTTAGAAACTTAAACAACCGAAATCGTGATGACCAGACGCGCTGGTCCAACTGACCGGACACGCCGGTCACACAACGGCTAAGTCGCGAAGCACTGACCGGACGTGCTGGTCCAACTGACCGGACGCGCCGGTCGCCCAACGGCTAACTGCGAAGCAATGACCGGACGCGCTGGTCGCCTGAGCAGCGCTCAACGAAACAGTGACCGGATGCGCTGAAGAAAATGACCGGACGCGACAGTGCCAATGTCCAGTTAGAGTCCAGTAAGCACCCTGAACGACCGGACGCGTCCGATCGTCAGTGACCGGACGCGCTGCACGTCCGATCATCAAACTAAAAAATACGCAGACACTGAACACTGATCGGACGCGTCCGGTCATGCAAAGACCGCGTCCGGTTCAGCGTCTGGTCACCTCTGTGACCTCCGTTCGCCTCCGTTTCTTTTCTGGACTTCCGGCGTAGTGGAAAATAGTCGTTTCAATTCCTCGAAAACGCCTGAATCCCACCTCGCAAGCTCAGCGGGAGGGAGAGAGGACCCCAGACCCTCTCTACCGCTCAAACTCCACCACCTTCGCAAATGTGCTAACACCACCAAGTGATTTTCGTCATGTGTGAGTGTGTTAGCATTTTCACAATCATTTTTCGAGGCGTTATTAGTTCTATCCAAATGCATATGATTATAAAATGCACATCTAGAGGCACTTAGGAGTTCAATAGCCTCGTCATTCCCCTCTTTATAGTATGGCTATCTATCCTATAATGTAACCACACCCACTAGGTGTCTTGGTTACTAAAACACAACCCTTAAGCATATACCTTTGCCTTGATCACGTAGGGTTGCGTCCAAATCCAAGTGTGGCCATCATGATCACCATGTCCAACTTGCCACCAACCTTGGAATGTACTAATCCTCATATGCTACATATAACTTAGGCATAGGATTAGTACTTAGGCATTGTCACTAATTACCAACACCAAACATAGGACTTTCACCCTCTTAATAGTACGGCCATCTATCCTAAATCCGGTCATAAACTTCTCTACACACATATGACCGGTGAAATGAAATGCCCTATAGGTTATACCTTTGTCTTGCGCATTTCATTCCATCTCCTCCAATGTTGATGCAACACATGCACCAACCAATCACAAATGATATGATCCACTTTATATAATCACGTGACCGTATTGGTTCATCGATCTTGACTTTACTTGCTCTTCACCATTGTTTCGGTGCATCGGTGCCAAGTCATCACCCAACTTGCCCTTCACACTTGCAACCAGTCCATCAAGCAAAGTCTTGTCTTGATCTTCTCCACCTTAGTCACATGACACCATGTCATGTCTCATATGCAATGAGCTCCTTCATCACATGTGTGAGCCTTGCAATATATCCAAGCTATTTCACCTCCATGGCATAAGGTGCTCACACATGATGTACTTGTGGACTAATCACTTGTGTATCTCACTCAAACACATATTAGTCTACCTAGGTTGTCACTCAATTATCAAAACTAAACAAGGACCTTTTATTACCCCAAGAAGGCGGATGGAGAGGATATGGAGCTCCATAGGAGGGCGCTTGGGAAGGTGGAGATCTAGGGTAGTGGCAGCCGTGGAGGGTTGACACATGATGGTGATTCCTAGGGATGATGCGCACATCAGAGAGAGTGCAGAGCTCCGATGATCGAATTTGAAGATGATGGTTGGGACCTAGGGTTCCATGTAGACTCCTCAATCCACCATGAAATGCAAGGGAGGAGGTGCGAGAGGGGTGGGAACCTTGATTTTCTCCAGTGAGGATAGGGGAGATGGCACACGAATGGAAGAGGAAGCAACATCCATGTGGGCACATGCATGAAAGGAGGGAAGGGAACGGTAGTAGTAGAAAAGTAGTAGCCTTGGGATGAGCCCCAGAATGGGTGTATGAATAAGTGCCCTACTGGAGTTGTTTTTTCGCCTCTAGGACCCAAACATAGGATAAGGGTCATGCCAGAGTCCTCCATGCACTCCTTTTAATTAACCATGATATATTCCTATAGTAATTAGCATAGGAACAATTTCAATAAATAGAGGTACTTGAGTAATTTGCAATAGCACTAATATATCTTACAAATCCTAAAATACCATGTATTTTGGGATGGAGGGAGTAGCTATCATGCCTCATACAACACTCAATCATATCAAACACTTCTTGAATAATTACACCTAGCTAGCCTCAAATTTTAGGGGGGAGATCGGAAGAAAGTGTCGCTAAAGTAATAGAAGCCTTTTTTGATAGGGCTTCAAGTGGCTCCAAAGCCTTGTCATTTTCCAAGTCACTAGTTAAGGTTCTCTTTAGCAAGGCTTTTTGAGGGTCTTTAGCTCTAACTTCTTCATGTTAGCTCATGAAATGATTCTCCAAGAGAAACTACAGAGACGAGAAGTCATTTTTTATACTAGAAAGTTAAAACCACCTAAACATATGTTTGGGACTGCTCCACAAACTCTGCTCTACAAACTCCACCATGGAGTAGCTTCATGAAAAACTGGAGTTTGTAGAGTACCTCTTTAGGTGTTCTCACAATTTTACTATTTTTCCTTGAATAGAGTGCGTGAAGCCGAAACTGTTTAGCTAAAAAACGTAGAGCGGAGCTAAAAAACATAAAGCGGAGTAGTCCCAAACACCCCATAGTTTCTTATGTGAAATCATATGTAGATGAAATGATCAAGATGCCCAAGAGGGGGTGAATTGGGCTTTTCTAAAAATTAATTGCAAGAATTAAACCTTACAAGACAAACTTCACCCCTAGTGCCTACTAGTGTTCCTTGTGATTCTACCGGTAAAAGTTTTGCACCCTAAGTTCCAATCCTAGTCTAGCATGGCAATTCTAGGAAAGTAAATAAGCAATGAAAGCAATACACGAAAGTAAATGCTTGAAAGTAAGGGTAAGGAACACGACGATGTTTTCTCGAGGTATCGAAGAGTCGCCACTCCCCACTAGTCCTCGTTGGAGCACCCGTGCAAGGGTGTAGCTCCCCCTTGATCCATGCAAGGATCAAGTGCTCTCTACGGGATGATTCTTTGACACTCCGTTGCGGTGAATCGCCCAAAACCGCTCACAACATGAGTTGGGTCATCCACAAGCTCGCCGGATGATCACCAAGCTCCCAATCACCACCAAACCGTCTAGGTGATGGCGATCACCAAGAGTAACAAGCTAGAACTCTCACTTGACCACAACAAGCCTAATGAGAAGATGGATGCACACTTGCTACTCTCTAGTCACTAATGAGGGATCTCAAGCTTTGATTCTCAAATCACTACCCTCACTAGGGCTCTTGCACTCCCTTGCACTTCAAAGGTGTTTCTCAGCTGAACAAATGAGCAAGAGACCTCTAAAAGAGGTGGAGGGGATGTATTTATACACCCCACAGTCAAATCCAACCGTTACTAGCAAACTCAGCAAAACACGCACTGACCAGACGCGCCGGTCGAGTGTAACGGTCGAAAACTGGAAAGACACTGCTAAGTGACCGGACGCACCGATCAGGGATGACCGGACGCGTCCGATCGTGCAAGGCCCTTACTGTACTTTAACCTGATGCTTGACCACGTCTGATCAGTGATGACCGAACGCGTCAGGTCAGCCAAGTACCTTACTGGAACGTGACCGGACTCGTCCGGTCAATTTTCTAGTCGCGTCCGATTATACTATTACCCTCTGAAACACGTGTCAGACTGATCACAGCGTCCGCTCCTTGAAGGGACCGCGTCCGGTCAACCAGGTTGAAAATGCAATGACTATTAGTACTGACCGGACGCGTCCGGTCGTGACAGAGACTATGTCCGGTCAAGGGTAAATAGCTCAAATGACTTCGAAACGCGACGCAACTTGAACCAAGTTGCTTCCAACTGAACTTTGAGCTTTACCAGAGCTACCTAGTGCTAAGTTTGACAAGTGTGCACTACACCTAAACAAAAGACTCACCTAAGTCAAGCTATTCGCTCATGCCCCCTTTATAGTACGTCCAAAGGAAGAAACAAAGATCCTAACGACTATTCATGATGTAACCCAACACCTTGACATCCAGAACTAACCGTCCTTAATCTTGTCATTGATCCTTTGAAAACCGAAATGATTTCCATCAAGGGACATGAATACCATAGTACCCAAAGCAGTTATCAACTCCATGACCTAACTTATCAAAGTTTATGCAAAACACGTTAGTCATGGTAATAATGCATTGTCATCAATTGCCGAAACCAACCCGGGGCCTAGATGCTTTTAATCTCCCCCTTTTTGGTGATTGATGACAACACTTAGATTCAGAAGATATAAGTTGAGGTTTTCAAACATGCTTGGTTCACATAAGCAAAAAGCTGTAAGCACAAGGGGTTAGGAATTGCTTATGTGTTCCAAGCCAACTGAGTGTACTCATAAGATAAAACAAGAAGAGTTAGTACACGTAAAACATAGCTCATACGAAATCGGAGTAAGACACGGAAGCACAACCTTATGAGCTAAAACCAATTAAGTGACATGATATATAATAAAGTCTCACAAGCTCATAGTCACACAATGCAGGGCAGAAAATAAACATGATGCATGAGTGTAGCACATAAAGAAAATGAAACCCTCTATCAACACTCTCCCTGAATCTACTCTCTCTCCCCCTTTGGCATCAAACGCCAAAATCAAAACTAAGGATCCGACGGGGGAACAGAAGCTATCAAGTCGGATGCCGAGGAGCGTGGAGTGATCACAAACTGCGAAGTATCCTCCTCAGAATCTGAACTGTCAGGCTGACCCTCTATAGATAGACATGGCAGTGAAGTAGTCTGGGTCTATAGAGCAGGTGCAGGAGCTAAAACCATAGTAGCAACAATAGGAGCAGTCTCTGTCATCTGAGCCTGAAGAACACTAAGAGTAGGAGGATCTGTCGAAGCAACTGACGATGGCACAGTCTCTGTAGTCCCGGCCCCTGACATTGGTAGAACGATAGTCTCGGAAGCTGACATCCCTGAAGAGTCACAACTATGGTGTACGAGGGAGTCGACTGACTAGTCAGCTCACTGTAGGAGGCACTCAAGTCGGTGAAAGGAGTGCCCGAGAGAAGATGAGGTCTAGGCTGAGCTGGTGGAGTGAACCCCGTCTGAATAGGAGTGTAACTCGGGGACTGAAAAGTCTAAGGCACCTGCTGTTGGGGAGAGGTAAACTGAAAACTCGGCTGTCCCTGACTCTAAAGTCCACTGACTATAGTGCTGGAGCAAGGACAGACGGTGGCGGAGGTACCCCAACAGTGACTAGGTGACGCAGGAGCTCAAGGTACTGCTGCTGGGTGGCTGCCTGCTGCCTCTGCATCTCAAACTGTTGCCTCTGAAACTCCAGCTGCTGCCTCTGGAACTTGTCCTGACGAGCCTAAATCTGAGCAAATGTGGCAGCTATGTCCTGAGCCTGTCTCTGCATCTGAACCTTCTGTCTCTCCTGGGCCTAGGTCTGAGCAGGAGGCTAAGCCTGAACCACCGACCTCATGGTCGTAAGATCGAGGAGAGTGGTACCGGGGGATAGGCTGGTAGTCCTTGTCAGTGCTGTCAGTAGTAGTATCCTCAACTGGATCAGCGGGCTGAGTATCAAGGTCAGTAATCTTGGCCTCAGCAAGACCCTCAACGGTCTCGTCCTGCTCAGCTGCTGTCTCCAGAACCTCTGGCCTCTGACGCTATCCTGGCCTAGGTGCCGTTCTCTAGTCATTGAAGCCCACAACTGTCGAATATCATAATATGGAAAAGCAGTAGTGGTATCAGCTATCTCAGATCTAATCTCTGCAGGCAGGTCACATGCAGATCGAATAATAAAGCAGATCCAATGAGCATAAGGTAGCTGTCTATGACCCTTGAATCCCTCTGCCAAGGTATCCTCCATCTCATATAGCATCAGATCCCAAATATCAAACGGTGTCTGTGAGATGAGGTGATGCACCACCCATAACTGCATACGAGTTAGTCCCTCTCTATATCCTAGCCTCGAAAGAAGTGTCCGCCTCACAATAGCATCGAGTACTCTAGCTAGGGGTGTCAGGCTGGCAGGTGTACATCTAGACCCCTCGCCAAAAGGCTCACGGAAGCATGGTCTAATCAAATCTGTGGGTGGCACTGAACCTCCGTGAGGACGTCTTGGAGGTGAAGTATGTCCAAAGCACAGCTGGTGTATCTTCGTCTCTGAAGCTGGGAGTTTGAGGATCTCCCGTACCCTGCTACTGTACAGTCTGCGGTCACGGCCTTAGAATGCAAAGTGTATGAACTGATGAGCAGGGTCAATCCAAAGTGAGGAGTAGAACTCTCTAACCCAAGTGCCGCAGTAGGCTCCAGTCCGTCTAAGAAGGTCTGACAAGCCAGGTAGAAAGGACAAGTGCGGACGGAGCTGCTCACCAACCACCTCAACTAAAACCTCTAGTCGATAGACTCTCTGAGGTCTGAATGCAACCTCGCTGTCAACATAGGCTTTGTAGAAGTCCTCGTGCAGAGGTGTGTAGAAGCCCTCGGAAGCCTGGGGATCCCGCTAAGGTGGGAACCACCGAGTAACCTCAATGAACCTAAGAGCCTGTACCTGTCGTGCTGTAGCTCCCCTGAGGTCAAAATGCTCAACTGGCCCTCTGACCTAGGAGTCACCTGAGCACGCGTACGTCCTGAGCGACAACGTGGTGGAGTCTAAGCGGTCTGTTCCTCTGTCTCTTCTGTGGGCTGCTCAGCAGGTGGGTCCTCTATGGGCTGCTCTGCAGGTGGGTCCTCTGTGCCCTCTGTGGCCTCAGTACCGAGCTGTTGACCTTCAAGGTGAAAGCGACGCTAGCCAATGTGTATCCCACTGCCTCTACCACCCCTCTCTGCACGCTCAACTGCATCAGCGACGACCTGTGCAATCTCTGCATCTGTGGGTGTCCTCTTTCTCTTCTTGACATCTAACTTCTTGCGCTTGCCACGAGCCAACTCTATCATTCTAGGAGGACTTTCATCCCCGTCACTAGGTGCACCACCAGCATTCTTGCAGCGAACCATGCTGACAAACTGCTGTGACTGAGAAAACCTGGATAGTGAAAGATGGTGTACTGACACTCATGAGGCTTGGCCTCGGATTCATAGCTGATCACCTGACACACAAAGCACCGACAGGACGCACTCGGATGACCAAAAACTTCGATGGAAGGAAAGTGATCTTGACGCGCTAGGGTTCCCCGGAAACGATGAACAAAAACCTTATGGAGTCAAACTCGAGTGAAAGTCCTTTGCTGGAGAACGACAAGTTGAAGAGGACGCGATTGTTAGGGTTAGGTCGAGGCACGACGGTCGGAGGCAAACTTGGTGGCGCGATCGATTGAGCGGATGCCGGAGGCAAAGAACGGGCGCGGGGAGGCGGCGCTCGTGGCTGAGGAGCTGGCTGCGGCGAGGCTGCGCGGGAGAGTAGCAGCGGCGTGTGCGGGAGAGCTACAGCGGCGCGCAGGTCAGGGTGCGAGACAGCGGCGCGCGGGGCAGACGCCGGCGCGCGGGGCAGATGCCGGCGCGCGGGGCAGCGAGCAGTGCGCAGGGCAGCAAGTGGCGCGCGAGGCAGCGAGCGCAGGCGTGGCGGTGGAGAAGGCGCAGCGGCGCTGGAGGACTCAGCGAGTCGGCGGCTAGGGTAGAGGAACGGCGACGGCGGCGGATTGAAGCGAACGAGAAGATCTGAACGAGTGGTTAAAAAGGCTGAGATCCGCTTTCACGTGATGACCGGACGCGGTGGTCGCCTGACCGGACGCAGGGGGGCAGCGTCCGGTCAGAGTCCAGTAAGCTCCTAGAGCGACTGGACGTGTCCGGTTAGGGATGATCGGACGCTGACAGAGTTCGGTTAGAGATTGCCCGGGAAACTCAAGCGCATGACCGGGCGCGGTGGTGGTGGCCGGAACCGGACGCGGTGGTCGCAACGTCGCGTCCGGTACAGCGTCCGGTCATAGATCCTAGAGAAGATCTTCGGGATGACCGGACACGCTGGTGGCCACCGGGATCGGACGCGGTGATGAAGCAGCATCGCGTCCGGTCCAGCGTCCGGTTTAGCGTCCGGTCGCTGTTTAACGCCTTTCTTCAATTCGATCTACGACGCGACTTCTCCCAATCAAGTTCCAATTCAAAGAGACTCAAATAAACACCAATTGAAACTTGATATGAGTAACCTCACTCAAACCCTCAAGTTTTTCAAAGTATTTTGCCTTAGGCTAGTATTATTTTTAAGAAAATATGCAATAAACACCCGAGGAGCAACGTATGGCCATGCAATAGAGTTTGTGAACCCTTGGGAGCGTCAAATTCTCTCTCTATTCATGGACGAACACAGAGGTTACTCAAAGCTAAACCAAAAAGAAATGACAAAGCAACAACCATGCATATGCAATGCAAAGCGTGAAAGGAAGACTAGGTTGCTTGTCAAGTTTGATCCACGATTAGGCTTCTTCACTCCTCCAAAGGAGAGTTATCGTAACCGTGTTAGACAAGTTCTATATGCATTGCGGGGAGTTAAACATGACATATAATACAATGCAATGCAAGGGACAACACAAGCTCATTTTTTAAAGTTACTAGAATCAAGCACATTTAGTTCACTTCTCAACCTACAAAAGGTAGCCACATCTAAAGGTTTAGTGAAGATATCCGCTAATTGATTTTCACTTCTTACACCTTCTAGTGAAATATCTTTTTTAGCAACATGATCTCTTAGAAAGTGGTGGCGGATATCAATGTGCTTGGTGCGTGAGTGTTGTACCAGATTATTAGCAATTTTAATGGCACTTTCATTGTCACATAAAAGCGGCACCTTTTCAAGAACAACTCCATAGTCTAGGAGGGTTTGTTTCATGTATAAGATTTGTGCACAACAAGCCCCCACGGCAATGTATTCCACCTCGGCGGTGAACAAAGCCACACTATTTTGCTTCTTAGATGACCAAGATACTAAGGACCTCCCAAGCAAATGGCACCCTCCGAATGTGTTTTTTCTATCAATTTTGCAACCGGTATAATCCGAATTGGAATAGCCAACTAGTTGAAATCTAGCTCCTTTGGGGTACCAAAGACCGATGCTTGGGGTGTACTTAAGATATCTTAAAATTCTTTTTATGGCACTTAGGTGAGGTTCTTTAGGGCACGCTTGAAAGCGAGCACACATGCACACACTAAACATGATATCGGGCCTAGATGCGGTAAGGTACAACAAGCTACCAATCATAGAACGGTAGAGAGTTTGATCAATTGGTTTACCTCCCTCATCTAGGTCGAGATGTCCATTAGATGACATTGGGGTCTTGATTGGCTTACACTCTTCCATCTTGAATCTTTTGAGAAGATCCTTGGTATACTTTTCTTGAGAGATGAAAATCCCTTCTCTTATTTGCTTGACTTGAAAACCAAGGAAGAATGTTAGCTCACCAATCATTGACATCTCGAACTCCTTTGACATCAATTTACCAAATTCTTTGCAATATTCATTTGTTGACCCGAAGATGATATCATCAACATAGACTTAACAAATGAAGATCTCTCCATTAAGCTTCTTGGTGAATAGTGTGGTGTCAACCTTCCCAATAGTAAAGCCCTTCTCAATGAGGAAGTCCCAGAGGCGCTCATACCACGCTCTAGGGGCTTGCTTGAGCCCATATAGCGCCTTGGACAACCTATAAACATGATTAGGATATCTAGGGTCTTCAAACCCGGGAGGTTGTTCAACATAGACTAGTTCATTTATAAAACCATTTAAAAAAGCACTTTTCACATCCATTTGATATAGTTTCATTTCATGATGCGATGCATATGCAAGAAGGATACGAATGGCTTCAAGTATTGCAACGGGTGCAAAGGTCTCTCCAAAATCAAGACCTTCAACTTGAGAGAACCCCTTTGCAACTAGTCTTGCCTTGTTCCTCACTACTACACCTTGATCATCTTGCTTGTTGCGGAACACCCACTTGGCTCCAATGACTCTTGCACCTTTTGGATGCTCTTCAAGTATTCAAACTTGATTGCGGGTGAAGTTGTTCAATTCTTCGCGCATAGCATTCACCCAATCTGGATCTTGAAGAGCTTCTTCTACATTCTTAGGTTCAAGACAAGAGACAAAAGAGTGATGTTCAACAAAAGAAGCAAGCTTTTGAGATCGAGTCATTACACCCTTTGTAGGACTCCCTATGATGAGATCTTGTGGATGTGCTTGAAGTAGAGGTGAGTTTCTTCTATCAACCACTTGAGGAGATGGTTGGGGAGCATCAACATCTTGAGCTTGTGCCTCGGTTTGTTCATGAGAGACATGCATATCTTCATTTTCATCTCTCTCATTCTTATCATCATCTTGAGGCACATGTGATGAAGATGGTGGATTGACAATTTGTACATAGTCTTCATCATCTTTAGGCTTGATATCTCCCACCAGCATGTTCTTCATTGCCTCTCTTAATGGTTCATCACCTACATCATCACAATTCTCAATTGCTCCTTGGGAGCCGTTAGATTCATCAAATTCCACATCATATGTTTCTTCAACCAAACCGGTGGCATGGTTAAATACTCTATATGCTTTGGACTTTGATGAGTAACCAACAAGAAAACCAATATCACAATGTCTTTGAAACTTCCCTAGGTGTTGACGCTTCTTGTAGATATAGCATTTGCAACCAAACACCCGGAAGAATGAGACGTCCGGCTTCTTCCCATTTAGCAACTCATAGGGGGTCTTGCCAAGAAACTTTTGTAGAAAGAGGCGATTTGAAGCATAGCATGCGGTGTTGATTGACTCAGCCTACAATTTTTCTGGTGTGTTGTACTCATCTAGCATTGTTCTTGCTAAGGTGATCAAAGTCCGATTCTTTCTCTCAACTACACCATTTTGTTGAGTGTAGGTTGATGAAACTTCATGCTTGATTCCAATCTCATCACAATAAGCTTCAATGTTTGTGTTGTCAAATTCTTTGCCATTGTCACTTCTAATTTTCTTTATCTTGACTTCAAATTCATTTTGAGCTCTCTTAGGAAACTTCTTGAAGCAATTTGCCACTTCGGATTTGTCATGAAGAAAGAAGGTCTAAGTGTATCTTGAGAAGTCATCCACAATCACTAGGCAATAGATATTTTCACCCAAGCTCTTGTAAGTTGTAGGACCAAACAAATCCATGTGTAGAAGTTATAACACTCTTGATGTTGACATGTAAGCTTTGGTTGGATGAGTATTTGCAACTTGTTTGCCGGCTTGACATGCACTACATTGTTTGTCCTTCTCAAACTTTACATCCTTCAAACCTCTCACTAATTCTTTTTTCAATAGCTTATTGAGAGTGTTCATTCCAACATGTGCAAGCCTCCTATGCCAAAGCCACCCAAGTGTAGTTTTGGTGAACAAACATGTCATCAAGTTTGCATCTTCGGAGGTGAAGTCAACAAGATAGAGATTGTTGTATCTAAAGCCTTTGAAAATCACTTGCTTGTCATCTATCTTTATAACTACCACTTCATTTGGAGTGAACAAGCATTGGTAGCCAAGGTCACAAAGTTGCCCAACGGATAGTAAGTTGAAACTCAATGAAGCAACATAGAGCACATTTGAAAGAGAGTGATCATTTGATATTGCAATCTTGCCTATACCCTTGACTTTGCTCTTTGAATTGTCCCCAAATGTGATCTTCTCTTGACATACCCCATTCTCTTCAAGTGAGGTGAACATACGAGGATCACCGGTCATATGTTGAGTGCAACCACTATCAATAATCCAATGAGATCCACCGGTCTTGTAGTTCACCTACACACAAGAGATCAAGCTTTTTGTTTAGGGACCCAAACTTGAGAGGGACCCTTGACTTTCTCAACTAGTGACTTGGCAACCCATATTTTCTTAGGCCTATTCTTGTTAGGGAGACCCAAGAACATGACTTTTATCTTGCCACTTGAATCTTTTCTAAGCATGTAATGAGCATTGAAGGCAAAGGGTCTAGCATACTTGGGCAAGGGTTGTGGTGGTGGAGTTTTGCACTCATGAGCAAAATGACCTTCTTGTCCACACTCAACACATCTCTTTGGCTTGGGTTTTGACTTGCTTTGTTGTTGTTGAGCTTTAGCCTTCTTTTCTTGATTTGCCAAGTAACCAATGCCACTTCTATCCATCTTCATTACGGTGTTCATGAGTAGCTCACTTTGCAAATGTTGGACTCTTGTGAACTTGCTTAGGCCGGTCTTGAGATGCTCTTTTTCTTGCTTGAGCTTTTTATTCTCTTCAATAAGTGACTCATTTGATGTTTGCTTTTCAAGAGCCATCAACTTCTTGTTCTCATTCTTAAGCATCTCATTTTCACTCTTGAGCTTGACATAATCATCATAGTTGTCGGACTCAACCACATTCTTGCCTTTGCCGCTAGAGCCTTGCTCAAAGTTCTCAATAATCAAATCATCACATGATGTAGCTATATCAATCTTAACAACTTGGTTAGTAGCATCATGTGTCTCAAGAGCAAGCTCATTAGCAACAATAAGACTATCATAGTTGATTTTCAATGTAGTATATTCATCTTTTAGCAAGTTGAGCCTAGTGATGAGTTAATCATGCTTCTTCTCAAATTTATCATGTTCATCTCTAAGCTCTTTGTTAAAAGTTTTGAGCTCCTTGAGAGTAGAAGACATAATTTCATTTTGATCTTTGAGCTCATCACTAGTCTTATGTGCATTCTCAAGCTTAGATGAGAGTGAGTCATTTTCATTTTGTAGCTCATCATTTTCATTTCTAGTTCTTCTTATGATTTTAGAGTATTTGTTCAACAATTTTACAAGTTCATCATAAGAAGGTGCATCATATTCATCATCACTATCACTATCATCATCATCACTCTCATTGTTTTGTACCTTTCGTTCACCCTTGGCCATAAGGCATAGGTGAGAAGTGGACGATGATGGTGAAGATGGCAGTGAAGGTGGTGATGAAGATGTCGGTGAAGATGATGATGACCCAATCACAAATGCGGTGACCTTCTCTTTCTCATCATCGCTCTCATCACCGGAGGACTCACATGATGATTCAATGTCGGTGAGCCAATCACCAACAATGTAAGCTTTGCCTCCCTTCTTCTTCTTGTAGAACTCTTTTCTCTTGCCATCTTTCTTTTTGTATGGCTTGTTCTTCTTCTTTTCATCTTCTTCATCACTTGAATCATTTCTCTTGCCCTTGTTCTTGTTCTTGTATTTATCTTTTGGAGGCTTTGGGCATTGATGAGCTAAGTGGCCAAGTTCACCACAATTGTAGCAATCCATTTCGGATATTGGCTTTCTTTTGCTACTTGTGAAGAACTTCTTCTTGCCATCGAACTTGATGCCACTCTTGTTGAGCTTCTTTAGCATCTTGGTGGTCTTTCTCACCATGAGTGCAAGTGATGAATCATCAATATCACTTTCACTTGAGCTTTCTTGCACCATCATGGCTTGACCCTTCTTTTTCTTTTCATGGCTAGCTTTGAAGGCCAAATCCTTCTTCTTGGAAGATGATGAGCCCTCTTCCAGAGTAATGTGCATGTACATCTCATGTGCATTGATCTTTCCCAATACTTGAGTCGGTGTTGTGGTGGAGAGATCACTTTGGTGAAGCACGGTGACAATGTGACCATACTTCTCAATGGGAAGAACACTCAAGATCCTCCTTGCAACATCCGATTGACTCATTTGAGTGAGTCCAAGAGCATTGAGATCCTCTACAAGAACATTCAATCGACTATACATTTCATTAGCACTTTCTTTGGGAAGCATCTCAAAAGAATTAATTTTCTTTAAGGCAATATGATAGCGTTCCTCACGCTCACTCTTAGTTCCCTCATGGAGAGCACAAAGGTTTTCCCACAATTCATGAGCTTTTTTGGCATTACGCACACGATTGAAGATATCCTTGCCTAAGCCCCGGTAGAGTGCATTTTTTGCCTTTGCATTCCACCGGTCGTACTTCTCCTCGTCACTACTTGGATTGGTGGGATCCCTAATGGCGGGAAGCCCTTTGGTTGCGGCTCTAAGGCACCCAACATCTATGGCTTCGAGGTACGCCTCCATACGAATTTTCCAATATGGAAAATCGTCTCTCTCAAAAGTGGGAGGTGGTCCTTCCCCATTAGACATCTTGCTCTAGGCGGTGAAGCCTAAATAAGGAGCAACTCGGCTCCGATACCAATTGAAAGGATCAAGATGCCCAAGAGGGGGTGAATTGGGCTTTTCTAAAAATTAATTACAAGAATTAAACCTTACAAGCCAAACTTCACCCCTAGTGCCTACTAGTGTTCCTTGTGATTCTACCGGTAAAAGTTTTGCACAGTAAGTTTCAATCCTAGTCTAGCATGGCAATTCTAGGAAAGTAAACAAGTAATGAAAGTAATACATGAAAGTAAATGCTTGAAAGTAAGGGTAAGGAACACGGTGATATTTTTCCGAGGTATCGGAGAGTCGCCACTCCCCACTAGTCCTCGTTGGAGCACCCGCGCAAGGGTGTAGCTCCCCCTTGATCCGCGCAAGGATCAAGTGCTCTCTACGGGCTAATTCTTTGACACTCCGTCGCGGTGAATTGCCCAAAACCGCTCACAACATGAGTTGGGTCATCCACAAGCTCGCCGGATGATCACCAAGCTCCCAATCACCACCAAACCATCTAGGTGATGGCGATCACCAAGAGTAACAAGCTAGAACTCTCACTTGACCACAATAAGCCTAATAAGAAGATGGATGCACACTTTCTACTCTCTAGTCACTAATGAGGGATCTCAAGCTTTGATTCTCAAATCACTACCCTCACTAGGGCTCTTGCACTCCCTTGCACTTCAAAGGTGTTTCTCAGCTGAACAAATGAGAAAGAGACCTCTAAAAGAGGTGGAGGGGATGTATTTATACACCCCACAATCAAATCCAACCGTTACCAGCAAACTCAGCAAAACACGCACTGACCAGACGTGCCGGTCGATGTGACCGGACGCACCGGTCGAGTGTAACAGTCGAAAACTGGAACGACACTTCTGAGTGACCGGACGCACCGATCAGGGATGACCGAACGTGTCCGATCGTGCAAGACCCTTACTGTACTTTAACCTGACGCTCGACCGCGTCTGATCAGTGATGACCGGACGCGTCAGGTCAGCCAAGTACCTTACTGGAACGTGACCGGACGCGTCCGATTATACTATTACCCTCTGAAACACGTGTCAGACTGATCACCGCGTCCAGTCCTCGCAGGGACTGCGTCCGGTCAACCAGGTTGAAAACGCAGTGACTGTTAGTACTGACCGGACGCGTCAGGTCGTGACAGAGACCGCGTCCGGTCAAGGGTAAATAGCTCAAACGACTTCAAAACGCGACGCAACTTGAACCAAGTTGCTTCCAACTGAACTTTGAGCTTTACCAGAGCTACCTAGTGCTAAGTTTGACAAGTGTGCACCACACCTAAACAAAAGACTCACCTAGGTCAAGCTACTCGCTCATGCCCCCCTTTATAGTACGGCCAAAGGAAGAAACAAAGATCCTAATGACTATTCCGGATGTAACCCAACACCTTGACATCCGGAACTAACCGTCCTTAATCTTGTCGTTGATCCTTTGAAAACCGAAACGATTTCCATCAAGGGACATGAATACCATAGTGTCCAAAGCAGTTATCAACTCCATGACCTAACTTATCAAAGTTTCTGTAAAACACACGTTAGTCATGGTAATAATGCGTTGTCATCAATTGCCGAAACCAACATCGGGGCCTAGATGCTTTCAGTAGAGAAGCCAAACAAATAGGCAGGGACAGAGCAGAGTGAAGGCGAATCTGGGCTCCCGCCCCATTGATCCATGCGACTTAGGGGGTGTTTGGTTGGAGGAGTTAAAGTTTAACAAACACTGTAGCACTTTCGTCTTATTTGACAAAAAGTTTTCAATCTTAGACTAATTAGACTTAATAGATTCGTCTCGTAAATTACTCCTTATCTGTGCCGACATGCATGCAATTAGTCTACATTTAATACTCCATGCATTTGAGGGAACATTGATGTGATGGGAGTTAAAATTTAACAACTGAAAACTAAACGGGGCCTTAATTTACTAACCTCAATAACTGTGATGATGGTTGCTGTCGGCCTGGTGGCCCAACTAAACGAGACACGTAGTCTAGTAGCACTCACAATAAGCAGCTAGAGGGTACATAACGTGAATCTGCATGGCCAAGTATAGCAACTGAAATTGCACCCCCCTAATTTGCTGACACGCTGTGCCACTGCAAATAAGGCATAACCCATGAGCTTATGAGCACAACGAGGCTAGCAGCCACGGTGTTAGCCTGTTAGGTACACGAAGGATGCACATGTCTGCAGCCGGCCCATCGTGGTAGTGGAGAGGAGTTTGGGATTGATTGGTCTAGTTTGGGCTCAAATATATATATCTACACATGGATTTTACTTCCTTCCTTAAAAATGTATTTTTAAAATAGTGCTATGTTAAAGGATTTCAAGTTTGATTAGATTTATATATATATAAAGTACTAATATTTATCATACTATGAAATGGGTTCGCCACTTCCACTCATTAGCCCCATAAAAAATGGATCTTCTTGTTTATTTTGTGCCTGACTTAGGGTGTGTTTAGGATCCAATATAGTCAGTTAAAATAATCTTTGTGATCCAAACACACTAGATTATGAGGTGGATTATTAATCAAAATCTTCTTGTTTCTTTTGTGCCTAACTGGCGTGTTTGGATCCTGTATAGTAATTTAAAATAATATTTGTGACCCAAACAGACTAGATTATGAGGTGGATTATTATAATCAAAATCTCTTGTTTCTTTTGTGCTTCGGCATGTTTGGATCGAGTATAGTCAGTTAAAATATCTTTGTGATCCAAACAAACTAGATTATGAGCTGAGTTATTATAATGAAATCATCATATTACCACAATCCCCGAACTTGTTTTTTTGGAGATTATGCAATTTTTTAAGGAAATGATGATTACGCATTTATTTTGAATGTCCAAATTTTATATATGCCCGAACCCACCTTGTTCTTGGTTAACAAGGCACGTTCCATTTTCACTAATCTGTGTTCTTTTTTATGTTGATCTTTTTGCCAAGAACAAAAAGAAACCTGGACCTAAAATACTCTAATTTTTTATATACATCTTGAGATCTCAAAAAAAGAAGTATAAACCTAGGTAAGCTAAAAAAGTAGAGTTAATTAGAAATAACCCCCGACTAATAGAAGTCTTCCTTACCACTTACATAATCAAATATCTCTTCAATCATATTCCGATCTTTGTTGCTAGGTTTTCTATAGAGTGCATTGCGATGCATATGTATCAAACGGTAAGAACCCTACATGCAAATAAATAATTGTGAATAGTATATTTTAAAATATTTTGGTTCTCTGAAGCAGATTGAAGAACTCGCTCTTACAAAAGTTAATTTTCAGACATAATAATTGCTAAAGGCACAAAGCAATAGTTTCATGGTTTTGGTTTGTTCAATGTCATGAATCATGATCCATAAATACCTCTTCGTAAAAATACTTGTCACATTTGACTTTGCAAGGTCTTCGATGCATATCTTTGACCACTAATATATCATCTACTCTTTTCGTTCCAAATTATATGTTGTCTTTATTTTTCTAGGTACATAATTTTTGCTATACACCTATAATATATGCTATGTCTAGATATATAGTAAAAATTATATATGTAAAAAAGTTAAAACGACTAACAATTTGGAACTAAGAGAGTAGAATGTATTTTGAAGATCCTTCTATGATATTTTAATAATATTTCCAATACAAATATATCAATATATCTTTCATTTGTGTGCCTAAACTAACAAAAGATTTAAGAAAAAAGATGTTTCTTGTTTCTAAGGTTTGACCAAACCTTGGCCTAAGTATTTTCTTTTAAAAGAATCGTGTCCTAGATGATATGCTTAATTTTCCTGACCGGAGGGAGTGTAGCTATTATTTGATCTGCATATTGTAATATATAGACAAACCCTCTTCTACTATGTCTGCGTGCTACTACCCATATCTCACCTGACTATCTTTCTTTGCTCTAGCAAAAATGATTACTAACATATTCACAACTATAGATGGGACAGTGGATGACCTTGTCCAATGCCGTTTTGTATGCATTATTCCATTCTTGCTAGGTGCTGCTAGGAACCGAATAACTCTCTTCTTGTTGGCTTCAGTAGTGAACCACCGACCGAAAAGCTCAAGTAGCATTATTGTACCTAGCTTCACCATTCGGCAAGAGACCTGCCAACAGCTGAATCACATGAAACGGGAATATGGATGAGCTAGCAATCGTGGTGAAGGCAAAGGCATGCAAATACCAAGTACTTTACTGGTTATATATATCTCCAATCCAATATGTACTTGGCATTTAGCTTGCCGGCCAATATGTCCAACGATCGGCAAACAGTCCCCGGCACGGAGGTGCCGGTGATCTTCTCCGATGGCGTCACAACGGAAGCGGAGCACAAGGAGTGGCTCAAGGAGATGCGCGGGTGGCTCATCGTGCTGGCCACCCTGGCCGCGTCGGTGACGTACCAGGCGGGGCTGAACCCTCCCGGCGGATTCTGGCAGGACAGCAACGGGCACTTGGCCGGCAACCCGGTGCTGCACGACGGGCCCTTCGTGAAGCGCTACCTGACCTTCTACTACTTCAACGCGACGGCGTTCGCGACGTCGCTGGTCATCATCATCCTTCTCCTGAACGAGCGGTTCTACATGTCGGAGGCCAAGGTGGCGGCGCTCACCCTCACCACCATGGTCGACCTCATGAGCCTCGTCGGCGCCTATATCGCCGGGTCCACCCGCAACATGGCCAACTCCATCTACATCATCGTGCTCACCTGCTTCCTCTTCGTCTGCGTCGTCTACATCGCCAGGTATGTACGTCGTCCAGCCATTATTAGCTGCTAGCTGGTTCTTGCATGCACACGCCGTTGCATTGTGAGATCATCAATCATTCACGTTACATCATCTGCTGGCCCAATTCGCTATATATAGGGTGCTGCCGACCCTGTGCTTCATCGTGCTCTTCATGTCGCCGTGGATATACCGGCTGGCCAAAAAGGGGTGGCTGCCGGTGACGGAACACATGAAAAAGAGAGTTGAGGTGGCCAAAGAGAGGGAGCGAAAGGAGGAGGAGAAGCAGAGACAACAGAAACATAAAAAGGCCAACAACACCTGCTGCAACTGCTGCACATGCTTCAAAGCGTCCAAGTACGACGACATTGAGAACAGGGGGCTGCCTGTTATAAGTGAAAACAACTAAAATTATTCGCGCATGCATGTGTTAATTACTTCTTGCATTGACATGCCTGCTTAATTTCTCTTCTTGTTACTATATTATTAGGGTCTTCAAAGCACAAATATATATACCTTTGTGTCCTTTTTGAGGAAATGAATAATTTCAGCATCGAGTTGAAAAACAGATATATGTAATAATGGAGAGGCTCAAATAACTACACAACAAACTTCTTTAGTTTGTTAAATGAGGAAAGGTAGCAAAGCAGCTAATGTGCGATAGCATTTATCTCTTGTACAGTTGTACTGTTCAACCTTACATCATGCTACCTCTGTTCATAGAAGAATACAACTCTAGATGCATTCTTGGTTAACACACCTAAATTTTGACTAAATATATAGGTAAGATACAATGATATAAAATAAGTATAGCATCAAAATATATCTTATGACAAATCTAATCATGCTTATTGTATATTATAAAAATATTGGTATATTTTTATAGCTAATCAAACTCTAAGATACTACTTTAACTTGATATAGTGCTAGAATTACATTCTAAGACAATAGTTTAGAATAGTTACAGCACATGAATCACACAAACTTTTAGTGTTCACCTAAATGGGTCTAAATAGTTGCCTACACATGTTTAAACAATAAACGATGGGTTCATGTGTAGTTTAGTCTCTTGTCACTAAATTAGACGCTAGATGCATCAAATGGTTTAAACATGGCATATTAACGGTGGCTAAACGGTTGTAAACACCAAAACATGTGTTTAAACAACTGTTTAAACGATTAACCGTGAAAGTTTGGTTGCTCGATGAACTTCTTGGATGGTTGAAATTGCGTTTGCATATGTGGAGGGGAAATTTTTGTGTTATTTAAATGATCCATGTCTATATGACTATGTGTATGACTATATGTACAATTGTTTATTGTGTATGTCAAATTGTGCAATTATGTTTGTACCTCAAATTGCACTTCAAAATTTATATAAAGATTATAATTTTTATATGTATGTTTGTTGCTACAGTGGAAACCATTTAAAGCGTCTAGTCAGTTGTCTAAACCGTGTAAACGCTAAGGAGAGGGTTCTCACCCGCCTCTAGGAAGTCGTCACCGCTAATGGGAATAATAAAGGTGGGGACATTTGCCACCGAAGTAGGCCCTCATCATACGCCATCGACCCCTTCCACCGGATCTGCAGAGAAGGGAGATGGGGATAAGAAGGGCGCTCGGAATGTCAAGGTGAAGAGGAGAAAAGCACTTGGATATATTAGAGACCGTCAATCCATCATGCCTCATGGTCACCATCCTCCTCGATAGATCCGGCCATGGTCGTTGGATCCCGCACCCTCCTTGATGGATCCGGCCATGGAGGTAGCCAAAGAAGTGCTCGGGCCATGCGTGGCCTGTCAGGATCGCCTCCCTTTTAAGTAGATTACCTAACTAAGTAGTCTTCCATTGACTACCATTAGCTAGACAATAAAGTTAATATGTTACCCTGATAGATCACCCATCTGACGTACTCAACCAAGCTTCATCTAGGATCACGCAGATGGAGAGAATCATTACAACATACAACCAGTTAACATCGCATTAGAAGTAGGTTTACATGCAATAAGTTTGTGCCACACTTAAAGATGGCAATGGGTACCCAAGACCTGAAACCCGATGGGATTTACCCCATTAGAGCATGGGTATGGATTAAAATCCATACCCATGGGTATACTAATGGGCAAAAAGTCATGCCCATCGAGTATACGAGTGTGGGCATGGTATTATCACCTGAACCCGCAAACCCATGGGCGTATGTATACCCGGTTTGCATATGAGATTCAGGCATTCAGCCCATCAGTCAGTGCACATGTAGCATGCTAGCCCAAACATCATCAAGTCTCTAGGGTATGTACACGTTCCGAAGCTACTGCAATTTTTGTTAGACATTTAGATCAGTACAAGATTCAGCATGTGATGCCTAGTGTATATATATTTTTTGTGTATACTTCCCACCGAAATTTTGGTGACTGCAGAGTAATTTTTTTGGCGGGCAAAAATATCTCGTTCCAAAAAAGTATAGGGAAACTAGTCCGGCAAAAAATGCATATAGGAAACTAATATTTATAGAGTTTTGATTAGAGAAAGATATTGTTGACACTCAAATTGGGCCCAAGCCAATTTAAATAGGCCCATAGCAGTTTTGGCCCAATCTAAGGAAAACTGCATAAAGCGACATAATAATAGTACCACATTGATTTTCCTATGGGATAAGACCACCCCTACCCATATAAAATAAGGGGTACATGGCCGATTGAGTTTTCATCTATCCAATCAACAAACAAATCAATCTACTACCTCTATTCCAACCCTTTTACTGTTTTCTCCAACCCTCATACTATTCATCTCTTGATCCAATGACCAAGGATGGCGTCCTAGGCTTGCCGACCGACCTAGGGCAACCCGGCGACGTCCTTTCCCTGATAGGGTCCCTCTCAGGCGAGAGTTTCGACGGTTTCTTTGCTTGTTTGCCTGAAAACTAGCCGGTTCTTCGTCACGTAAGCACGTTGATTATCCTTTGGTGGTTTGCTTGTAAACCTCTCCGTTCTTCACCGTGAAAGAGTGACATCCTCGATGCGTTCTTCGGTCTGTAGTGGCCCGGGCGTCCAAGGCCCTATTGGTGTTTGATTCGGATCACTTTCGACGTCAACACACTTTTTTGGCAACTCCGCTAGGGACGAAGATTGCTTCAACTCTACTTTGTAGCCGAATCTTTTTGCCCTAGCCCTACTTCTTACCGATTTATCTTCTTGTGCTCGCCATTAATGTTGCATCTAACCCAAAAGGCCGATCGCATCTAGTTTTGACCCCTTGTGATCTCGTTTGCAATTATGCAACAAGTTACGCTACTAATTGGAAAATTCAGCAAGGCGATCAAGTTATAAACCATGGAGCACCAAGGTGTTGCATCACAAAACTACTACAATTACCCCGAGGTACAGCTTGCAAATGCATCTTATGATTCTAATAATTATGTTGCAAGTTCTATGAACTCTCATGTTGATGTTGCTAGTCATAATCATACTAGATATGTTGCATCGGCTAGTACTTTTGATAATGCTCCTCATCATATGCATCATAATCATGGATATTATGGTCAAGAGCCAATGTCTACTTTGAATTCTTTGAGTTTTAATGCTACTAGCAACATACAACACGTAAATCCTTATTCATCGGCTATAAGTTCACAATATGTGGTTCCACCACAAGACATACCAATGAATGAGAGAATTGGCTATGACAATACTAATTACTTAGCCAATTACTCTTAAAATTCAGCACCATATGCAAATATTGATGCTCATAATTCGGCTTCATATGTTACTTCCAACTCGAGCCGAATTAATGAAAATTCATCAAGGTGTGCTAATGGTAATACTCACGATTCGGCATCATATGTTGCTCCTAGCTCTAGCCGAATCAATGAAAGGCGGGTAAATATTCATACTCATGATTCGACTTCATTTGTTGCTAGTAACTCAAGTCAAATCAATGCAAACTCAGCAAGGTATTCTCAATCAGACATTGATTTCAAAAAAGCAATGTTAGAGTTTAAAAGAAAACTTGAGAAGCAAAACGAAGATTTTAAAAATAAATACTTTGGGAGTACTAGCAAGAGGCCGATCACGCCAAAGTCATTGGCCATGAGTATGAAAAATAAGCTTTTCCCATTAGTATAGTGAGTAAAGTGACAATTGATTCAGATATAAGCAAAGGTTCGGCTACAAAAGCCGAACAACACAATATCTTTTCCTAATCAATCACATCTCAAGAAACAAGTCTGGCTACAAAAAAGCATGAGAAGCGCAAGAAAATAGCTAGACTTAATTTTTCAGGAGCTAAAGGGGTTGTATATTTATCTAGTGATTACTACATCATTGATGGAAATCAAACCCCTACCAGCAACAAAGGAGGGCTACCCGCCTTCTCAAAATCGGCTGAGCCGACTTCAAAGTTGGCTAAGCCGGCTGTTGCTTGCTCTGAGTCGGCCAGACTGACTGCCTCTATCGCCAGCCCTGAGTTGGCTAGGCCAACTTCTCAGTTGGCTAGGCCAACTGCCTCTACTGCTATTGTGCCTGCTAGTGCCCAAGTTGGCCTAGCCGACTTCATTGGTTCCGGCAACTGTCGATGCGTCTTCAATGATTTGGCACCTATTGTTGATCATTCTCTGAAGGTGAAGAGCAATATCATTCAAATCAAGGACGTGCCCTTCTCCACTATGATCAACAACGTAGAAAACATAAATATTTTGCTCAAATTCCAATTAGGTGACCGATTGAGAATGACATTTTATTTGTTAATGATAAAATAAAGTCAGATTCTATCGGGCAGCACATTGTGCCATATGGCAAGGTCGATAGTGGTAGTTCACCAAAGTTAAGGCTTTCTAAAAGCAGTTGCAAAGGTGTGGCCGAATGGATTGATGTCAAATCTGATCCATTCGTTTGCCTAGCTTTAAAGTCGACTCCACAAAAGAATCGGCTAAAGAAATCAAAGTATACCTTTGACTTTACTTTTTATGATCATGTCTTTGATATCTTGCACAAGAATAATTTTATTAGAATCATTAATCATAATGCTTTGCCATCTATTCAAAATTTAGAAGAGCTTACATATTACAAGTGGCATAATTCCTCTTATCATAATACTTAAAATTGCAATACATTTCGTCGAGTGATCCAATCGGCAATTGATAAAGGATTATTAAGATTTTCTGAAGCTTAACAAATGGATCAATTAGATTCAATTGGTCTTGATGGCAAACAGATTTCGAATTGGCTTGCATTAGTCGATTCACTCAAAGCTCAAGGCTCAAATGCCCAAGAGAGATGTGGAGCCCTCAAGTCGAGACAAGGTTGTTATTCATGAATTGCAAATTGAAGATACTCAAGAGGACATCAATGTTATCACAATTTTAGAAGACACTGGGGGTAGGTGAAATCTCTCCAATTAAAGCAAAAGTTGATTGATCTAGTTGAGCAAGGGGAATCAGCTAAGGACCCTCCTTTGGTGCATGTCTGTCAAGATGGGAAGAGAAGAAGGATGTCCATAAAGCTGATGGAGGTAAAGGCCATGACAAACAAAGAAGCAGAAGGTCAAAGCTTAGCTTCGAGGAACTTCTAGCAAAATATGAGAAGATAGCAAAAGCAAATGTTACCAATCGGACAAAAAAGTCCAATCATCAAAATTGCCTCCAAAGCACAAGTCTCAAGAGTAGAATTGGTAAGGAGATAGATCTCACGTAGTAGCAACATATTCTCCTTTTGAGCAGCCAATTACCGTGTCATATGGACCACAGCCCGCATATTTTTATCCTTATTCATCTTGGGGCTGGTTTGATCAAGAGACACATGTTTCACCATATTTTAGGCCACAATATGTAGAGTATGCAGCTCCTAGACATTCAGAGAGATCATCATCTTGTAAACACCATTTTGATCAAAATCGATCTGGAGCTCAACCAAAGAAGAAACTGGTAAAGCAAGTTTACCACGTGAAGTATGATGGCCGGAAGAAGAAGAGCTTAGATCTGAATTTAACTATTGAAAAACCGATTATATTGCTAAAAAATCAAACTATTGATGGCAAAGAAGTGGGGAAATCATCTATTGATATTCTAGGTGTCAAATCTAAAAAAAGAAGGTGAGAGTGCCCAAAATCGAGAAAGATTTGTCGCTATCCAAAATAGAAATAAAACCGATATGATTAATCGGTTTACCAAAGTGGCAAGAAAATAAGTTACAGAAGCTTAGTGCAAAGAAGTTGAAAGAAAAAGGCTTGGCATGGGTGTCTAAAGGAAGAATTCAATCTCAAAAGAATGATGCTCAAGCAAGTGGTGCAACAAAGGCAAAGGAGAGAAGGAGATTCAAGAAACAATTGCTAAGTTGGAGGTTTGCACTAAATCGTCAAAATTATTGGTCATGGCATCATCCATATTCTTTGCCTATGCCCATGTGAAATTCATCCCCTAGTATGCATGGTTATCCCTTAGGTTCTTATTTTGATCCTTGGTGTGGATCTTTATGTTATGGAGGATTGCCAAATTATTTTACTTATCGATGATCATGAGCTGAAATATTTATTTTAGTTATGCATGCTCTTGTGGATGAATTTATATGACTGATATTTTGATATCGCCCTTAGTGTAAAAATAAGTCAATGAATGCTTGCGACCATCGTGCTATTAGAAAGCCCCCATGGAATTTACTTTGATGGCTTTAAGGCTGGGGGCATGATATGTGCATTTTGGATTTACTTCATGGAGTGACAATATGATTAATCGGCTGGCAAATAAGGCTAAGTTGGCATTGTTATTGTTTCTCCCAATGGTGCTGAAATTGGGATGTCAAGCCAATTAGATTTCTATTGTACCAACAATCAAACCGAATACGAAGCTCTCTTATTCGGGTTGATTATGTTGCGTTCCATGGAGGTAAAACATGTTGAAGCCTATGGTGATTCTTTGCTAGTGGTACAGCAAGTTGCTGGTGAATTTCAATGTTTAGAGGGATCACTAAGAGCTTATCTTAATGCTTGCCTTGATATTATTGACTATTTTGCCGAATTCCAAATTTGGCATATTATAAGGCATAAAAATCAAAAGGCCAACATGTTAGCTCAATAAGCATCTAGCTATGATGTCGGTGGGCGTAATTTCCATATTTAAGAATAGTCGATGCGTGAAAAATTCAATTTTTCCCATGCAGGTACTGACCAAGTCAGCTCAGCCGACTCCCTCTCTGCGGTAGCCAAGTCAGCTAGGCCAACTACCCTAGTTGGCGAGGCTGACTCCTCCATGTCAGCTAAGCCGACTGCCCCAGTCGACTCAGCCAACTCTCTTGTGACCAGCCCAGTCAATTTGCTCGAGAAGCTCCCAAATTGGCCCGATGTGACTTCCAGTGATGTTGGGCCGATTTAGAAGATTGAAGAACTCTCTTACTGAAATATTTACGTAATCTAAGTGCTAAAATTGATAAGGGTGTTCGGCAGAGCGCTTTCAAGTGTGTGTTGCATAATGATGAGCTCTATCGGAGAACCGCCAAAGACTTGCTACTTAAGTGCTTGGGATCTAATCAAGAAAGTGTGGCTATAGGAGAAGTCCATAAAGACATTTGTGGTATGCATCAATCAGCTCCGAAGATGAAGTGATTGTTGCGTAGAGCCAGTTTCTATTAGCCTACTATGATGGACGATTGTTTTTGTTACTATAAGGGTTGCGAAGAGTGTTAGATGTTTGAAAATATTCGGTTTGTGTCTACTGCTATGCTTCATCCTATCATCAAACCATGGTCTTTTCGTGGTTGGGGACTAGACTTCATTGGTTAAATTCATCCCTATCTTCCAAGAGACACCAATTTGTGTTGGTTGCTACGGATTACTTTACTAAGTGGACCGAGACAGTTCCTTTGAAGAATATGACACACAAGGAGGTAATTGAGTTCATTACTGAGCATATCATCCATAGATTCGGCATTCCTCAAACATTAACTACAGATCAAGGGACATCATTTGTGTCTAAGGAGGTGAGAAAATTTGCTGAATTATATAAGATCAAGTTGCTCAATTCATTTCTATATTATGCTCAAGCTAATGGCCAAGCTGAGTCTAATAATAAGACTTTGATCAAGCTTATCAAGAAGAAAATTGAGGAGAATCCAAGGAGGTGGCATGAAGTTTTGTCTGAAACTCTATGGGTACATCGTATGTGCTACCAAGGTTACTCCTTTTGAGTTAGTATATGGTTAGGAGGCCATGTTACCCGTCGAAGTGAATTTAGATGCATACAGACTTGCTAAGCAAAATGATCTATCGGCCGTTATGTATCATGAATTGATGATGAATAATATCAACGAGGTGACTGATATAAAATTAAAAGCTCTCAAGGAGAGAGAAAAACAAGGCTCGAGTTGCCAAGGCAAATAACAAGAAAGTCAAGAGCAAATCTTTCCAAGTGGGAGAATTAGTGTGAAAACTATACTACTAATTAGATCGAAGAGCAATCAGTTTGGTAAGTTGTCACCAAATTGGGATGGTCCTTATAAAGTGATCAAAGTCATATTTGGTAATTCTTATCTGCTAGAGACATTGCAAGGTGAACGTCTCAATAGAGCATTCAACGGGAGGTACGTGTAAAAGTATTTTTAGAGTGTTTGGCAAGAAGCCTAAGTGCTCTCCAAGCAATGGCCGATACATGTATCGCCCTTAGAACAAAAATGGGCAATGTATACATCACCCTTACTCACTAAGCAGCCGATAAGATGGGTATCGTCGCTGTTTGGTTTTGTTTGATTAAGTGTTTTCAGGTTCATGCATCATTCACATAAAAATAGGAGGCATATGTTGACACTCAAATTGGATCCAAACCAATTTAAATAGGCCCATGACAGTTTTGGCCCAATCTAAGTAAAACTTCATAAAGCGACATAATAATAGTACCACGTTGGTTTTTCTATGAGATAAGACCACCCCTACCCCTTATAAAATAAGGGCTACATGGCCGATTGAGTTTCCATCTATCCAATCGACAAACAAATCAATCTACTACCTCTATTCTAACCATTTTACCCTCTTCTCCAACCCCTATGTTGTTTATCTCTTGATCCGACGACCAAGGATGGCGCCCTAGGCTTGCCGGCTAACCTAGAGCAACCCGACGACATCCTTGCCCTGACGGGGTGCCTCTCGGGCAAGAGTTTCGACAGTTTCTTTGCTAGTTTGCCTAAAAACTAGCCGGTTATTCGTCACGTAAGCACGTTGATTATCCTTTGGTAGTTTGCTTGTAAACCTCTCCGTTCTTCACCGCGAAAGAGTGACATTCTCGCTGCGTTCTTCGGTCTGTAGCGGCTTGGACGTCCAAGGCCCTGTTGGTGTTTGATTAGAGAATCCAAACATATTAGATTATTTCTACTCAAAATCTAAGTTCTCAAAATCACTATCTATTATCTATATTCCTATAATTCCTAGAGCATAAAGAATAACCAATAATGTTTAATATTAATTTAATATTACTAATGGCACATAAAGATTAATTAATTTTAGTATTTTTTTAATTTAGTTTAAACCTAATATATTTTTTGTTGTATATTGTTTGAATACTTTTATTTATTTATGTACTATTGTAAATTATTTTATATTGTTTGTATAATTTATGATTTCATAATAAATATTATATAAATAATGATCACTATTTGCCTATACGGTCGTTCAGCCTGTTTACACGTTGTGTCAATGCTACACGGTGGCTTGCCATGTTTGTATAATCATTGTTTAATGCGTTTAAATGGCGTTTAGCTCGAATAAATAACAAAATGATAGGTGACAATTTAGTCCGTTTAAACATTTAGATTGACACTAACAATAATTGATTAATTGATATATTTAATTATTAAATAATTATTGATAACTATGTATTTTTTTATGAGTTGTTCTTATATATGTTATATACCTACATAGTTTAATATCTACTTGTGTAATAATTTTGTAATTACAAATACACTTATATAAAGCAAAATGTCTACTTGTTACTAACCACTTGTTCCATTTATGTGTTACAATATAGTACACATTTGTAACATTTTACTTGTAACATTAATTTTGTGTTACTATAATTATTGTCAGTAACACATTTTTATAAAAAAAAGTGTTTCGTGTTACAATTGAATTCAGTAACACACTATTTTGTGTTACTATAAAATTTTACTGAAACATATTGATGAATATGTTACAAGAAAATGCTACAATATCCTTGTTTTGTAGTAGTGGTAGTGATTCCGAAGCTAATTTAGATTAATTGTGAGTACACATTTTTTTGAAAGTTTGATGAGTACACATTCCGAATACTTCGGTAGCTTCTAGTGTGTAATTAGTATTAAATACTAAGGCTTTCTTTTGTACTCCCTCTGTTCCAAATTATAAGTCGCTTTGACTTTTTTCTATATCTATTTTGCTATGCATCTAAATAAATAATATGTCTAAATACATAGCAAAATGGATAAACCTAAAAAGTTAAAGCGACTTATAATTTGGAACGGAGGGAGTACTTCGCAAATTTAGAAAAATGTCTACTACTACTAGAAGTCATTCTGTGATATGCTCATTTTCATGAGGTGACATCTTACATATGTTCTCAGGTATGGGCAACCCATGGGTACCCGATACCCACATGGGCATGGGTTTCTTAATGGGTACGATTTATCTTAATGGGCATGGATTTGGTTGGGCAATACCCATAGGGTAGAAACCCATTGCCATCTTTAGCAACACTTAGTCGTTACACCACATCATCTAAAGTACACTAGTGGAAGTACTTTCTGAAAACAACATAAACAGGCTGAGGCCCAAGAACGGGAGAAGACGTGGGGAGGGAGCTGGGTTCAGCCAAATTCAGCACAAAGGAACTGACGGCCTAAAATGGGAAAAAGGAGAAAGAAAGGAATTCTAGGATGGAGATTTCAAAGAAAATTTGGCCCACGGGTTTTTGAAACCAATTATCTTTTCAAACTTTTTTCCAACCTATTTTAAAGCCTTTTTCAATCTTATTTTTGAAAATTATTTAAACTCCATTCCAAAGCTTTTAAAAGTATACTTTTATAAATCATTTTAAATCAACTTTGAAACCATTTCGAAAGCCAAATAAATTATTTAGAAACTTTTTCAAACAAAGTTTTGGGGCCTAGCTTAAATTAGTTTTTGAAACAAACATTTTAAATAACTTTTCTTAAATTGAACAAAACTTATTCACGGCTGGACAAATTTTCTTTTTTTATACAATAAAATAAATGCAATAAAATGTAAATTAAATTATATATTTTTTGAAAAATCACACTTTTCATTGTTTAAATTGACACCAACTTAAATAAAGCTTGGTAAATATAGAAAAATATTAAATACATTTATTTTATTTAATGCATTCTATTTACACCCCAAAATGGAAATTCTAGGGTGTGACAGAAATGAACTCAAAGTATGTATGCATGATACTATTCAGATCAATTGATTAATAAGCCATATACTAATGGTGATAACAATTTGAAACTTAGGTTTTAAGCTAAATACATGCTAACGTATAAGGAAGTATGATGAAGGAGAAAGACATTAGTGAGTCACATGGAGTAATCGATTTTTTTATGGTAACATGCTATGTAAGAGAAAATGCTAGAGTAAAGCTATTCTAAGGTAAAGCCCGCCCATTTTTTATCCAGTTGGTTACTTGAATCTCTACTAGTTCTGATAAAATGTCACTGTTCACACATATAATTGTCAAAAGGAGACGATCGTTGACTTGTGTGCACAAATCGGCTAGGGCTGGTTTTCTAACTTTGTCAAAATTTAAAATGGACTCCTTCGCATTTCTCTGTCTAGACGAGCGAATAACATATATAGAACATAAAATTTAAAGTCCGAATGAATAAATCATGCTCCCGACAAATTTCAGTCAGCAAAAACTGGTGAGGATGGTTTTAGTACTTTTCAAACTGGCCTAGGCCGGTTTTTACTATCAAAACCAACCCATGCCAATTTCTAGATTGTACAAGCTGGTCCGACTTGTTCAGATTTGGGTTGTATTTTTTTAAAAAAAGGATTTGGGTTGTATTTGACATGATTTACAAGGGATTTTGGCCTCCCACGGGATAAGTTTGCCCCACCCTATATATAAAGGATCACGGGCGATTGAGCAGAATACAATCACATAAAACACAAATCAATCTACTTTTACATATCTTTTTCAAAATCTCTTCCAACCTCATGATGATTCTCCTCTCTTGGTCCTATGACCAAGGGTGACACCTAGACTTGATGACTTACCTCAGGCAATCTATTGATATTCTCACCCGATGGGGACCCTTCCAGACGAGAGCTTCGATAACTGCTTGGCTAATTTGTCCGAAAACTAGCCATTCTTCGACACCTAAGCGAGATAGCTATCCTTTACTAGTAGTTTGTTTGTAAACCTTGTTCCCCACCGCGAAAGCATATTGGTTATCCATTGGGTTCTATGATCCATTTATGACCCTTGTGTTCCAGCGTTTTTTTGCGAATTACACAAGTACAGACGTGAGTTTGGGACCGACATTCGCGTCAACCGTTGCTGCGAATGGTTCGAATATTTAGTACTTATTACTATATTTAAAAAGTACACAAAATTATGTATTTACGAAAAGCTACGGCAGTGCTTTGAGCCTGTAATACGATGACTGCGTGACTGCACCGTGGAACATGTGAGGAAAGCTTAAGAACCAACTGACGTACAACGTGTGAACGTCACCAGCACGCTGATTTCTCCTTTCTTTCCACTACAAATGGAGAAGCAACAGATTTGTTCTTTGCTTCAAGGTAGCCGATCCATTAAAGCGACCAATCAAACTGGTGCCTGTTTATTCCTCGCTTCCACCTCTGCAAAACACCTCGTTTAACTGTGATGGCTCTAAGCTTCTGACCGTTTCTGATTTTCGAGCTGACAATATTTACATGACAGGGATACTCGCGTTTGTCGCTTCTGGTTTAATTTTCTATCGCTTCTGGTTTTCAAGGTCTGGTTAAATCGGTTCAATTATCAAGAATTTCAGTTTTGACAAAATGTTAACCAAATTTATGTTAAAAGAACTAATAACCAACCAAAATTGGTTTCAGTTCACTTAACCATTTAATTGTAATACATATTATACTTCTATGGGACATAATGCAACAACATAATTGTATTGAAAAGCCTAACAAAGATGCATCTTGTAATAAAACAACAAAGGAAGCTTCCTATTTCGTAAGGAAAAGGTCTATTTCACCCCCTCAAATATTCAGGTTGGTCTACTTTACCCACCCAACTATAAAACTGGATTTTCTACTCCCTAAACTTTCTAAAACCGGTCAAATAACCCCCAAGCGGTTTTGGACGGTGGTTTTGTCTTTTTCTTTTTTATTTATTTTGGCTGAATCTTTGAAAAATCATAGAAAAATCATAAAATAGAAAATCTAATTTTGTTGGACTCTACATGAGTAGATCTACACATTAAACATATAATATGGTATGCTTTAGTACAAAGTTTTTGCTGTAAATTTTGATATATTATTTTTTGTAATTAATTTAAATAATTCATAACTGCAGTTTCTATGGTGCAGTTATGAATTATTTCAATTAATTACAGAAAATAATAGATCAAAATTTATAGCAAAAACTTTGTATTAAAGCATACCATATTATATATTCACTGTGTAGATCTACTAATGTGGAGTCCAACAAAATTGGATTTTTCATTTTATGATTTTTCTGTGATTTACTATGATTTTTCAAAGATTCAGCCAAAATAAATAAAAAAGAAAAGACACAACCATTGTTACCGTAGCAAAAACCAATGTCACTGTAGCAAAATCACTGTCCAAAAAACTGTTTGGGGGGTTATTTGACCGGTTTTGGAAAGTTCAGGAGATAGAAAATTTGGTTTTATAGTGGGGTGAAGTAGACCACCCTAAATAGTGGGGGAAGTAGACTTTTTCCTATTTCGTAATAGGATAAAAACGTACCCAATTGCTTGAGCTAAATACTACTTACTTCCTGTTGCTTTGATTCTTCAATAGTAGAAATTTGATTCTTCGGTACATCAGAAGCATGCATGGGATTGTCCGATTCCTTTCTTCTGCATGTAGATATGTACAATTGTATATGTATATGCATCAATTCTTTGTTTTGTCGACATTGGTGTGGACAGGTTGTGCTTGCTTCCAGAGCTTGCGATGGAGACGATGCTCACAATGCAAGGGCGTTACCAGGAATGCACAGACCCAGTCTATATATATGGCATGGGGCATGTATAGTTCGCTTGTCTTGGCACATGCATGTGTGCTCGACCAAGCTAATAAACGCCCCAAATTAAAATGTCTTGTCCGATCAATGTCGAGGAAGCACAGGGAAGTCGAGCCATCAGCGTGGCCGACTCTGCTCCGGGCGACGCGACCCCGGCGGTCACCGAGATCAGCGCGACGGGGAAGCGCGGCATCCCGGTGTTCGTGGCGCCGCTGCACAGCCAGAGAGAATGTGACGGCCGAGGCCGCCGCGGCGCCACTGCAGAGGAGATGATGGGCATGGGGTTCCAGGGCTTCCTCCTCCTTGAGGCGAGGGACGACGACGATCCGGTGGCGCAGCGCAAGAAGTGGTTCAAGGAGATGCGCGGGTGGCTGATGGTGCTGGCCACCGTCGCGGCGTCCGTGACCTACCAGGCCGGCCTGAACCCGCCCGGCGGGTTCTGGCAAGAAGGTGACGACGCCGGCAACCCGGTGCTCCGGGACAAGCACTGGTCGCGGTACATGATCTTCTACTACTTCAACGCCACGGCGTTCGTGACGTCGCTCGTGATCATGGTGCTGCTGATGAGCGAGCGGTTCTACCACACGGAGGCCAAGGTGGTGGCGCTCATGCTCACCACCTTCATCGACCTCATCAGCCTCATCGGCGCCTACGTCGCCGGCACCACGCGCTTCTTCTCCTCCTGCATCTACATCATCGTCATCGCCTGCGTTGCCTTTGCCGGGGTCATCTACATCGGAGAGTACGTTCGGTGTAGTGTGATGCAATATATATGTGCATGTGCGTGGCTCCTAATCGAATGCAATGCAATGCAGCTTCATGCTCTTTTTTTTTGCAGGGTAATGGAAGAAATATGCAAATTCTTCATGAGAAAGATGCCTTGCATGCTCCGACTGCTGCAGAGCAGGTGGATCCCGGTGCCGGCTGAGGTGGTGAGGAGTCTGCAGCTGCCCGAGGAGCGCATTAGCCAGACGAGAACAACGGCGAGGAACAATCAGCGCGGTGGCTCCTGCGCCTGCTGTGCGCCGCGCGCGGAGGGATGAACGTGCGCGGGCACCACGCGGTGACCTTCTGAGGGGCAGTCGGCAGTGAATTGGGATCTGATTAAGCGTAATGTAGCCTAGTAGGAATTATTACAAAGAGGCTTTCAATCAGCGACGAAGCCAGGAATCGACGAAGCCAGGGCTAGCTTCCTCTTCTTCTTCCTCCAGCCTCTCCTTGCCTTCTTCTTCCTCCTCACGGCGGTAGCCCGGGCTAAGCCCGGGCTCCATGTAAATCATGGCCGTAGGGGGGGCTGGAGCATGGGTAGCCCCCCGCTGGCTTCGTCGCTAGCCCGGGCTCCATGTAAATCATGGCCGTAGGGGGGGCTGGAGCATGGGTAGCCCCCCGCTGGCTTCGTCGCTGCTTTCAATAACCCCTGCCTTCCGGTACTTTTTAAGTCCGCATTATTTTCCCAACCAATTGTAGACATAATAAAATTCTTGATTGACATCTGTTGATATTAATAAAGGCTGCCTATGCTACATCATGTTTGTCTTTTTATACTTCAATGAATATGTATGATCTATCTCAACACTTAGTTGAGGAGGCTTGAGCTGACTGGGTCCAGTTGGTTTAGCACCTAGACTGGATTCCTCAGATCCTTTCTTTAAAAATAAAAGTTCATTTGTAACCGTTGTAACAATAGTTGAAGTTCACTTTTGGCCAGAAACTAGATATCTTTTATCATGAAACTTTGGAAATAAACTGGACAAATAATTTATAGCCTTTTAGCTGGTTTCGAAGGCAGTTTTGCTGCTATACGTATTTCCTAAAGTAATAAATCTAACTTAATATCTGAAAATTCGTAACCATTTTATTTTAAATAAAAACAAAACCACTACCAAAATTGAACTATCATAAAAACGCAATCTATCTATCTATTCATGCTCTATTTAGATTCGTTTCGATCTTATTTGTTCTGTTGCTAGTGTTTTATTGCTCGTAGTTGTGATGGTTATTTATTTAAAATTTCATTATGTGCTTTACTTTATTTTGATTGCATGATTAGTTTACTGCAGGATGTTTCAGCCCTTACTTTGTCAAGTGATCAAAATAAAAATGCTAGCCATGTTATGATGAAATTATATGGTGGAGCAACCCATCTATGGTCATGGTACGTGTCGCCTTCATTGTCACACCTATTTAACGACCAAATGGAGTGCATACTCTTATGTGTGCCCATAGATCAATCACACATAAGTTAACAAATTATAAAGGATGTATCATCACAAATGTTATTACATCACGATTAATAATACATAGTCTTTACAATAATGTAGCTGAAGTAAAATATAAAACTCTCGTGGTAGCTCCAATCACAGGCACATTGACTGGTTGACTGCAAGTCTAGTAATCTTCAGGAAAGTAGAAGTAGTCACTACTTGCACCATCTGTTACCCATCCAAGATTTTTATCCAAGTAAGAAAAATAAACAAGCGTAAGTACATCTCGTACTCAGCAAGTGTAACATGGGGTTTATGAGGCTCAAAGGCATAACATAGGTTTATCAGCATGTAGGTTTTAATTAGCATTATTTCAGTATATCGATAATATCAAAGTGTCTCAATGTAACAATAAACATATGATCCATGTGAAATGATTAATGAATAGTAAAAACATATTCATTATTAATGATCAACTATTCCATAAGGGTCTAAGGCCACTCGTGACCGTGAGCACGGCTGTTATAACAGTTTTACACTCTGCAGAGGTTGTACACTTTCACTGTGAGTCGTGTTGCCCATATGCCCGGGTTAATTACTCCCAAAACACTTCCAATGTGAGCAGGCAGGGAAACACTATGAAGTCTTTCAAAGGTTCGTCTAACAAGTTAGGGCCATTAGATTTCACTCGATAAACAGATGCAGAGCCCCCCTCCAAATGGCACAATAACACGCAGCCTATACACATGAGGACAGAGGCCGCACTATACCCGATTCGTCAAGCCATTCTTACGCCATAAAGGAATACCACTAACAAGCTAGAAAAGGTCCTTCTATATGACTAAAGCCAGAGTTATTTTAGCCCTCACAGTTGTACTGTAAATCCTGGATTTTCGCTTACAGATAAGTCCTTATGGAGAGTAACGAGAGCATCAAAATAACCCCATGCTCTAGTACCCTTTAACAGTAATAAAAGTCATCTTTTAATGTTTATTGCATATTCCATTAGTCAAATTACATGATCATATTTCATGTTAAGCACTAGCAATACTACTCCATACAATATAATAGGTATCAAGGAATAAGATCAACACTAAGTCATCCTTAACAAAGAATATATGCATAATGATATTATTTGCTTAATGTGAATAGGACAACAAGGATAATCCCATACTATACTTGTCTTGCTCAAACTGGTCCTGGTGATCTTGCTCGTAGAAAAACTCTTGGTCCCCAACGAATTGCTCACCGTCTATACTCGATCAACAATAGCAACAACATTCATCCAGAACAATCATGCATAAACAAACAAGACTAAAATTAGAACAGTACACCAACAATAATAAAATAAGATAAAAAGTTTTTAAAACGAATCTACAACTTGCTAGGATCACATAGACGCAAAGATCACGAAAAACGTAGCTAAAACGACGAAGTTATGAATTTACAAAGATTTCCTATAGAAAAGTAATTAATTTAATTCAAACTCGAAAATAAAATGTCACAAACCTACTGAACAGTTCTACTAACATGTAGAGCTCGCAAATACGAACCTAACGCAATTTGAACGGGTCAAATCGGAGTTAAAACGGATAAATTATGACTAAAACAAACTCAGTGGTATAACTGTAAATAGATGAAAATGTATTTTGACTTAACTGAGATCAAACTACGTTTTCAAAAGGATAATACGCGATACGGAAATACGCTTTGGACTGCGGGTTACATAATTGAAAAGCGCAGGGACTCTTTAGCAAAATTATCAACCGAAACGGTATCATCTAATATCAGCCGTTGGATTTGAAATAGATGGATCGGATTGGATCAGGAAAGCCGACGGCGGTTCTCCGACTGGAACAGAGCCGCGACGGCGATTTCCGCGGCAGCGCCATCACCGGAAAGTGCGAACTCGCGATTCACAGCATCACCTCGCGAAGCAAAAACATCGGAATGAAATAGAGAACAAGGCGAGCTCACCAAGGTAGGACTCGAAGGCGGAGCTGACCCGAAGTCGACGTGGTGCTCGAGTTGGTGGACGGTCCCGTCGGTGATCCGAGCGGAGCCTCCTCGGGACGGCTTTGGTGCCTTGCTGCGAGATAGGATGGAGCGGAGGGATGCGCGAACTCGGTTTTATAGCCTGAAGGCGGTTCCAAGAAAGGAAAGAAGGGATTTGAGAAACGGATTCGATCGGTGACATCGATGGAAAGAAATCCGTCGCCGGCGTGGAGAAGAAGAAGACGCCCTCACAGATGGGGTCACGATGTCAGCGACACGCAACGAGGAAAACGCGGCAGCGCGCTCGCGCGGGCTTGCTGGGCCAGTGGCCGGATTCGCTGGGTTCGGCCCAAGCGGCGAAGCGGGGCGGAAGCGGGAGTCGGCCACGCGGAAACGGCCCACGCGCGGTGAAGCAGCGGCCGCGCGCGCGGTGGTGGGCTGCGGGCGAGAGATGGGCCGCTGAGCTTCACAGGCCGAAAACCGGGAAGAGAATGAAATCCCTTTTTTCTTTTTCCTTTTCAATTGTTTCAAGGCATTTTCAAATAGTTTTGAATCCTATTTTGAATTTGAATCAAACCACTCAATACAAAAATTCAAATGCAACAGCATGAATGCACAAACATGTCTCTACCCTTATATTTGATTTTAAGTTAATAAAAATTATTATTACTCTAAATTTGTATGCTCACAATATTGTATAAAAATCATATTTACCTACTTTTTAATATCCCAAAATTTTAGAGTGTTACATTCATGATCGTCCATGTACGTACTTGGAGTCTATATCCTTATGGTCGATCTTTTAATGCATAACGGGTGCAATAACGAGCAACAAAACACTAACAAAAGAACAAAAAGATCCAAACAAAAAGATCCAAAAGTATTAATCTTTTTAGCTCAATGGCGAAAACCAGACTCAAATGATATTTTCATGGTAAAAATACTTCTTCCTAAAAAATACATGGGTGAATTCTCTTTTATCTTCTTAGTAAACTCATGTGAACTGTTTGATTTTGATCCAACACACCTCATGCCTTTCGCTTCCCGGTTTGACTATGTTCTTCGCTCCCAGGTGCTTGTAATTCATTAGTTTGCTTAAAAAATTCAATGTTTTCATATATATCAAAGACCATTGAGTTCTTTTAAAACAAAGGGGATCATTTTTTGAATCAAGGTATAAACACAAACATCCATGTACATGTAACCACACTCACCCTAAGCCTATGAACACCTTTGAAAGACTAACGATGAATTTCGAGATTGACAAAGTCATCGGTTTCACTAGAGAATCGCAACCATTTCTTCCTTCCAAACGACCCCTAAATGGAAAAGAAACAATTGCTAGTTTTCTTTGAGCCCATTTAAAGAGTTGGGGTACCCTTATATATTGAGCACAAATAATAACCCTTTTAATCTTTTTTACTTTACATGCATTCTACGCTGTGAAGGCAAGGATATTGAGTTTAAATAAGTGCACTCTGCTTTGCTCAATCACAGGCCTTCCAGAATGTGGTGCGAGTCTCATCCCCCTAGCAGCCTAGCTTAAGAAAAGGACACTAGAAGATGGGTTTCAATTTCATCCAGATGTGCCTAAATGACAATCATGTCTCATCAAACAATTGCAAAGAAGATTATATGATTTTTCTCCATTTCCACATCTGTATTGGTAATTCGTCTTGATGCTGGCTGCTGGGCAGTCCCTGAATATATTTATAATGTTATACTGTATATAAGATTTATAGCAACAGAAAGCATGTTCAATAATCTAGTACCTAAATCTGAGAAGGGAATACAAACGACGAAGGTGATGAAGCAATGATGATACGATTACATTTCGTGAAGTAAGCTGCGAATTTGATCATCTTCCAGCGTTAAACAAAAAAAAACGCATCAGTGAAGAGTTTGACTCACGGCACTTGACTCACACACTCTGAAATATGCATGCGAATGCCAGGTAGCCAGTCGTCCCTACATAAAAGGAACGAACAGGACTAGACCTCGATCGGTGTAAGATTAATCTTGTTTGCTGTCCCTGGTCTGTCTGAATGAGACAACATGTGTATACAACTGGAGCATATTCCTTCCTGCCATGATCGGAGACCTCGATGACACGAAAAAGATTTTGCAAAGCTAAAGACACACCTGGTACTTTTCTTCTTTGGTACGTTATGCGCGCATAAGCAGCTTTTGAAGAACGTCTCGTCGTCGTCACGTAGCTATCATTCATGGCTCCAAATCAAGCGCCGGAGACGGGATACGCTTCAGCGGAGGAGGAGCCGCCGCGGTCCAAGGGCATCCTGGAACGGATGCACAAGTACCTCCTCCTGCTTGCCATCCTCGCCGCCACGGTCACCTACAACGCTGGCCTCAGCCCTCCCGGCGGAGTCTGGGCTGACGACGCCGATGGCCACCTCGCCGGCGACCCCGTCCTGCAGGTACTATACCCCTTGCATTGCATGCATTATTAACTGCAATGTGTTCTTCTACTGCAACGTAACACTCTCCAATGGTTTTGCCAGGCTCACTACGCGGCGCGGTACAACGTCTTCTTCTACTGCAACGCGACGGCGTTCGTGGCGTCGCTGGTGATCATCATGCTGCTGCTGAGCAGCACCTTCAGCTTCCACGGGTACCGCGTCCGCGCGCTGCAGGCGGCCATGGTGCTGGACCTGCTGGGCCTCATGGGCGCCTTCACGGCGGGAAGCTGCCGGAAGGTCAGGACGTCGGCGTACATCGTGGCGCTCGCCTGCGCCTGCGTCGCCTACCTCGTCGTGCATCTGCTGCTGCACTTCTGGGTCCGGAGCAGCCGCTGCCCGTCCACCCGCCAGGAGGTCTCGGAGCTGCTAAACCTGCACCGCCTGTGCTTCTGTTGCTGTTGCTGCGGCCGGAGTGACGACGGCGCTGCCGCGCAAGATGCTCCCAGAGGGACACGCGCACGCGTGTGATTATCAAGGTTGTTAGTAGCGGTGTTTATATGCATGGTGTGCGAGTGAAATATGCCTCATGACAAGAAGTTTGGTCCATGAGGAATCAATCCGATCTTTGATGCTTTGACTGTCAAGAGTCAAATATACTCCGGCTGTATATAGGAGTCATAGAAACTTAAAACTCCGACTCAGTGTACTATGTATGAGAATACACATACAATTTATTTTTTTACTTTGGATAAATGATAATAATAAAAAAAATGAGGTGACAAAGGAAGCAGAGGAACAGTGCAATCTGCAATGGATGATCGCTCGCCTGCTTGCTGCGTCCCCCTCTGATTGCTCCTTATATGTTTTTCATTTTGGAGAGAATAGCGCCCGGATGACCGGCCTAGACACAACTCCCAGCCGTCCGGTACAAGCCACAGTAACCGTCCGATACGAGCGACTCGCCCCCGCCTTCCCACTGCGTGCGGCTCGCCCTGCCTTCCAGCACACCTGTCCACAAGCACAGCGGCGGCGCGTCCGCTAGCCCGTAGCACGCCCCGTCGACTGGCCCCTAGCATGCCCCGTCCGCCGGCCCCCGGTGCGCCACACGCCCTGTTCGTCGGACCCTGGCTCGCCCCATCCACAGACCCCCGGCTTGCCACGCCTCATCCCCCGGCGCTCGAACCGTGCCCCCATCACTCACCGTGGCCCCGTGACTCTCCGAACGTACCTCAGAAACCTGAAACATGAAACACTTGAATTTAACTGAAGGATCGGAAACGGCGACCAGAGTGGAGGTGAATGAAAGCCTCAAATTCCTTTCAAAATAAAATCAGTTGTTGTCCCAGTTTCACTACCAACAGCAACTCACAAGTCACGACAAAAATTCCCGAATCTAAAATACCCAAGCTAACAGGTGACGAGAGTACCTAGATAGGTCCTTTAAATCGATGGGAAAAAAACAACGCAAAAAGCGGAACTGCAAATGAGTGATAAAGCAGTGAGCTGAAAAACCGAGCCTGTAATATAGCCAAGAAACACAACCTAAAAAATTTCAGCAGAAACACAGGAGCACAGCAGTGCTACACGACAGGGTTTTGTCACCCGCAAAAAACTCACTGAATCCATACCGAAGCAATAACCATTGTTGTGCATCTAAATCGATCAGTTGACAAATCAAGCAGATGAAAGCTGGACACCACCAAGGAAAGCAAATAACAAACTATCGACCAATTAGAATTCAAAAGCTCATGCTAATCATGAGCAGCTCTTCTGCACTTTCAATCTACTCACCAACTGAACCTAACAGGAAATTGCGAGCTACAGAGAGCAGCTAACTTTGCAAACCGTGAATACATACCAAGGCAAAAGAAGTAAAATACTACTCCAAAGATTAGCAAAAGATTAGATAATCATTTCTTCAGTAATTCATGGATGGAACAGGCAGGCTTTTTACCAATCTAAATCAAGCAGAAATTGCCTTGACTCACGACGAGCACTGCACGGTGTTGCCTGTCTCCTGGGGAGATGCAGAGCCAGTCCTGGGCAGAGCTCAAGGCCTGCTCGGCCTGGTTGCTTGACAAGTGAACGGAGCACCTGGGATCAGAAGGACGACGGACCGACAAAACCCACAGACAGACAGAAGAACACAGGGACGGAGGCACACCGACGCTGGTAGTGCTGCTGCCTGACTTCATTTGCCTGCACCAGCAAACCAGAGAAGAAAAGCGCACGAACAGAACGAGCGGACAGAGCGTTGCGAACAGAACGAGGCCGACAGAAAAATCAACTGAATCCGATCAAAAATTCCATGATTCGAGCCCAAGTTTTGCTGAGATGAAATTCAACCTAGCATGATCTCAACCCCAAGAAATCATCACTTGAGATTGACCCAAACTCCGGGAAATTGAGATCTTGACCAAGAACGCGAGTTTTTTCCAAAAACAAAATTGACTTGAACCTTGATGCACGAGTGAAATTGATTCAAATCACTTGGTAGGATTATCCATCACTCATCAGAGCATCAACCGGACCAAGCAAAACTCATAGAAAAACTCAACTCGAGCACAAATCAAGAAGAGGAACAACTGATGAACAGTAACTCGCGAAAAAGCAAAACACGAACTCACTGCAGGTCTCCACCTCCAGAGGTTAAGGCCTCTCTTCCAACATTCTAGTTTCAGTTGGGTACCTCTCTCAAAATTAGAAAATGAAACCTAGAAGGGGGAACGAAAGAGTGGGAGAGGTGAGGGAGATGGGCTCCCTCATCCTATTTAACAGGGCTATTATACAATTTTAGTTTTGTCTCTGGAAACAATTGAGTCGAACCACTTAGCCCAAGGACGTTATGGTCCGACCCGGTGTCATCTTCATCCGACGGCCACCGCGCCTCCTCATCAGTAGCTTCGCCTCGACGCGAACTCCCCGATGCCGCCACATGCCGTCCGTTCCTCCTCGGAACCTCCACTCGGGTTTTGAGGCCCAAACCACCAAACTCACTCGCGAGTAGTGTACTCTATACGCGTCCCACACCGCTCGACACGTGTCACCGCCGTCCTCGACCGGCTAGCACGCCAAGTCCTCCTTAGCCTCGCTCGACCCGCACGTCCGCCGTCTTGACTCGGTGTCAACACCGTTACTGCCATGTCTTCTCGCACTTGTCGATGTCCGAAGTGTCAGCCACCGCAGCTACTCACCCGGCCTCTGGGTGCCTCGGTCCAAGTCTCACGTCCGTCCTTCACCACTCCCGGTCCGTCGGCACGGCACGTCCTCCTTAACCTTCACCTCGCCGTCGACCACCGCCTCCGAGCTCCACACCTGCACAACACAAGGCAAGAGACATGTCGCACACATAGCTTTCGCCATGGTAGGGTTAGTGACCACTCAACCTACTTCGTGGATCACATTGACAATCACTCATTATAAAACGAACACACGATGGTACTTGTCAACCTTGTGTTCGCAGTAACATATGTTTAAAACAGATGAACCATTTAGAACATACAATTATAACATATGTGTGAAACATATGCAACATCTTGATAAAACAATTGCAACATACGTCTGAAACAAATGAAACATTTTTTATACGTATTGCAACGTATATGCAACATCTAGATGTTTTTTTGTCACATCCAGATAAACAACTTGAGACAATCGTCTGAAGCAGTTAAAACATCTGGAATATACACTTGCAATAGGCTATTGCAAACAATGTCACCTTGCTGCTTGGAAGGGTGGATACTCGTCATTGCGGACCTCGACGCTAGTGCGGAGCTCGCCGGTGAGGCGTCATCACACAAAGCTCCTCCCCTCGCTTGTTTGTTAGAGCATCCGTCGTGGAGACTCGCTGGCTTGGTGAAGCATGCATGGAGCTCAACGGCGTGCTGGTGGCTGGTAGCATGTGCAAAGCTCGCTGGCATGGCCGTCGCAACCTCTGCTGTGTAGTTCTAGATGGGCTCAGAACGAATGGATAAGATCGAAGGCTGCAACGGGTGAGGAGGAAGGGGAATGCATCTAGTTTTTTAGATGAAACCACAAGGGAAGCAGGCATGCGTCCAGGCTAAGGCTGGACGAAAAACTCGAAGCTCGTTAGCTCGCTCGGCTCGTGGCTGGCTCGGCTCAGCTTGGCTCGGCTCGTTATGATAACGAGCCGAGCCGAGCCAGGATTTTAGCTCGTTAGCTATAACGAGCCAACTCGAGCCGGCTCGTGAGCCGCTCGCGAGACAAACGAGCCGTAGTTTTAAAGAAAAAATCATCATAACTTATATTAGTTTTGTATTACTTCATGTTTTGCACTTCACAAATAGATGATATGTTAGCTCATATGAATATTTTGTTTGATTTAAAGCTATTGAATATATTATTTTTATATTATTAATATTTTTATGCTTTAAATAAATACAAATATTATATTTTGTATATTTTTTTTACCTGGCTCGCGAGCCTAACGAGCCAGCTCGAGCTCGTAACGAGCCGAGCCGAGCCGAGCTGGCTTTCTGGCTCGTTAAGATAACGAGCCGAGCCGAGCTGGCTCGTTAGCCAGCCTTAATCCAGGCGGACGTTTTCACTTTGGCAATAACATGGTAGGATTCTTTTTTATTATATAGAGTATGAAGCGTAGTTATTATTATTTATTACGATTAGACTGGACCGGTAGTTTCCTTTCCTAAAAACAGAAACCAGACTCCCCGTCCATCTTTCCTAGCTCTAGAGGTGCAGTTGCTGTCGAAACATTTCCAATATAAGATTGATTTGTATTAGTATTCAATGCAATTTCAGCACATTCAATATCGACGGTTCAACGCCCAATTTAGTTCTAATAATAACTATATTGTCATATTGTTTGGAGCAATGAGGTGAATCTGTAGGATTTAATCTTTTTTATTAATACTTTTAGATGATGAAAAGTTCCGGTTTAATCTTGATTTTTTTTATTAACGTTTAGGTAATGGGAAAAGTTATGGCTTTGTAGGTCCTTTTATCTTATTTATTTATGAATCTAGAAAAGGCACATATGCTCACAAATACATACTCAAGTCATCTAAGGCACCTTTGGAGGAGCCCTACCAAAGTTTTGTAGAATGAGCCATTTTCAGTAAAAAAAATAGAGGAGTTGGGGCCGTTTTAGAGGAGCCACAGATTGTGGCTCCTTCAAAATGGCTCTGGCTCCTCCAAAAGAGCCCTTTAGGAGCTCTGCTAAAAACCTTCTATAAGTCATTCCAACTTTCTTACAGAGTCAAAGCATCTCAAGTTTAATCAAAGTTATAGAAAGAATTACAAAAATTTGTGACATCAAGTAGATATATCATAAAAATATAATTAATGAGGAATCTAAATGAAACTTATTTGGTATCATAAATATTATTATTTTATTATATAAATCTAGTCAACTAAGAAGTTTTGACTCTCCAAGAATAATAGAATGACTTAGAATTTGGGATAGATGAAGTACATCATAATATAGAAGCACAAATGCACAAATGCATCATATTATCTTATTTACCTAATTCGACGTGGTGGTGCATTCAATTTAATCAAATATTTATATGGCAAATATATTTGATAACAACCAAGAAAAAGTAGGACTACAGATAAAAATCAGCTCGATTTGGTTTAGATTGCCTATGACTAGTTATTAGTTCAAACTACAAATTAGTCATTTAAAATTTAACCAACTAAATTATCAAACAAACCCTTAACGGAAGGGTCATCGGGCATATTCTAGCACTTGGCCAGCACTAGTTTGCAAAAAGAAAAAAAAAGTTACGCTAAAAACGAAAAAGAAAAAAATGAAGATATTTTTACCACCACGACATGTAAGACTACTTTAGCATATATAATTATATGTATAGTTTCGTAACTTGTGCTAACACTGTACATGTGAGAAGGTTTACTTGGGCCCGTTCACTTCCCAAAATATTTCCTCTTCCACCCATCACATCGAATCTTTAGACGTATGCATGGAGCATTAAATGTACGTAAAAAATAACTAATTGCACAGTTTGTCGGTAAAGATCGAGACGAATCTTTAGAGCCTAGTTAGTCCATGGTTGGACAAATTTTGCAAAATAACAACGAATGTGCTACAGGAATTTTCTCCCCAAATATTTCGGATCTAAACACAGCCTTGTACAAAATAGTCCAACGTAGCAATCTATATGGGTCCCATTATTGAGAAAAGAAAAACAAAACACTTTTCTCTCTCCTATTCACCGCTCACTGCTTTTTTCTTCCCCTTAGAGTAAGGCTAATAATATAGCTAGTTGCTCGCTTTAAGGTTCTTTGCAGCGTTCTCTCAACTTACCCATATAGTAATTAGCTCTTCGCTATTAATATATAGCTCACTTGTCTCTCTCACAAAGTTTATTGGTTCCTGTGCTTAAGCCGAACGGAAGCTTGGGTCAGTCTCAGTAGGGGTTTCATGGCCCAATTTTCAACGCACTCATATTTTAAAAACAGTGCAGAAAAGTTTCATCTCCATAAAACTATCTATATTCCCATAAAACTATCATCATCTCTCTCTTAATCAATACAGTGACATGTCAGCGTGTTTAATACACATGAAACTATATGAAACCTCTATTAAAATTGGTCTTATAACCCGCTTCTTCTCTCTCCTCCATCTTAGCATTTAGGTACCGTGCTAGAGTAATGGAAAAACAAGGCTGAAGAGAGATTATTTTTCTTTATTCGCACCCCGTGCTACAATAGGACACCGGTGCAAGAGTAAGCTAGCACTTGCAAAGTACTGCACCTCTCAAGCTTTTTTTCTCAGTCCTGATAGCATCTAGACCAATTCCCAATAATATATCTTCAATTTGTATGTATTAGGGTAGCCTAATATTATTGTTTAAATATTGGGAAAATTGTTGTAGCAGTATCTTAATATATAATCCTCAGTATTTATATGTAAGGTGGGTTCCACATGTGTAACAGAAAAAATAGCTAAAAAGTGGTAATTAGGGTGGTCTCCATGATATTGGAGGAGATACAACTTCCTCTTTATTTGAGAAGAGATGAGAGAAATATTGGTGAAAAAAAAGAAGTACGGGAAACTAGAGTAAGAAAAAACATAAACATTTTTAATATGATAATTTTATAAGGATACATGGAGATATCGGAGAACGCTGGAGATGCTCAGAATGCATCTCCTTGGTTTGACTTGAGCAAATATGAACCCTCAATCAGTAGATCTCTTGTCAGCCCTGCAAAACAAGCTTGCAGCTCCAGCTGTTCCGGTTGCAATTAATCACTACGGAGCAGCCCTAATTCTTGAGTTCCTGCCTTCCAGTACTACTGCAAGTGACTAGTGAAACCAGAAGGTTGGATTATCTCTGATTCTGAATCAGGTGTTCTTTTTATCAAGCCGAGCCGAACGTCTCAGGCCTGACAAAGAACTACTGATCCTGGACGGTTCATGAGTATATAAAAGCAATAGGGCAGACAAGAAACCAGTAGTGTCTGAAGTTGTGGATCCCAAGTTCGTAAACGAAATGTTCTGACTAGATTCACAGTTGCAGAATTGCATTCTGCCAGTGGCATTCATCTCTGAATCCCAACATGGATCGTGCAAATTCAGAGTCAATTTTGACCCTTCCTTACAGCAGATAGATACTCTTGCCAGTTTTAGCAAAGATGTCTGAAATCTGAAATCTGAAATATGCAGAAACACACTAAGGCTGTGTTTAGTTCTCCATGGAATGCAAAATGTAAAATGCCAACTACTTTGGAATGATGAAATGCAAAATGTCAAAAATTTTATGGGTGTGTTTAGTTCCATCCAAAATGACAAATTTTTCATGGAGTGAGCGAGAATTTTTTTTGGCTTTTTGGCTTTTTTTTTCTCTTGAGGCCAAAATCTAAAATGGAGAATGGATACCTTTTTGTTAAAAATTTTGCATGGTATTTAGTTCCATTCTGCAAAATGATGGCCCAGAACCTAAAATTTTTTAAGTGAAATGGGGAACTAAACACACCCTAAACAAATAACTCGATTATTCTGTATTTAACATTCATACAACAGCGGGGATTATTACCTATATTCCCCTCATAAACACATGACAAATACATATAGGAATCACACAAGTAGTAATTCACTATCAGTGCATTGATCTCTTGATATCAACCGTCAATGCAAGCTCCGCTTGCATTCATCAGCACTCTCTAGACTGAAGCAACTAGGATTATTACCTACATTTCCCTTATGAACACACGGACAAAACCAACAAATCTGTAGTAGTATAATTGGTATCGACTGCTTCGCATCAGCGTTCAATGTCGGCTCCCTCGGACTTTGGCGATGTAGGCTTGGCAACGGAGTAGCCGCCTCGGACGTCATCGCCGCAGGAGAAGGCGATCTCCTGCAGCTTCATGGACGCGCTGGAGCTGAACACCAGCAGTGGTTTCTTGCGCGGCACAGGCGCTGGCTCGGCCTCACGGTTCAGGATCTGCACCACCCGCCGCATCGCGGGACGCTCCTCACAGTTGGGATTGGCGCAGCTCAGCCCCACGAGCAGCAGCCGCAGCATCTCGTCCTTGTCGAACTCGCCAGCCAGCCGTGCGTCCGCGGCCTCGATGAGCCGGTCCTCGCCGTGGAGGCGCCACACCCAGTCCACCAGGTTCACGTTCTTGCCCCCGCCCTCGTCCTTGTCGATGGGCCGCCTGCCACAGCACACCTCGAGGAGCACGACGCCGTAGCTGAACACGTCGGTCTGCTCGGTGGCCTTGCCGGACTGAAGGTACTCTGGCGCGAGGTAGCCCATGGTCCCCGCGGTGAGCGTGGACACGGGGCTCTTGTTGTGGTCCATGAGCCTGGCCAGCCCGAAGTCGCCGAGGCGCGGGCTCAGGTTGCCGTCCAGCAGGATGTTGCTGGTCTTGATGTCCCGGTGGATGACGCGCTGCTCGCACTCCTGGTGGAGGTACGACAGCACCGACGCGATGCCGGCGGCGACCGTGTATCTCTGCGGCCACGACAACGTGCAAGGCTCGCCGTAGAGGGCCTTGTCCAGGCTGCCGTTGGGCATGTACTCGTACACCAGCAGTAGCTCGCCCTTCTCGTCGCACCATCCCTCCAGCTGGACAAGGTTCTTGTGCCGGAGGCAGGCGATGACGGAGAGCTCGGCAACGAACTCGCTCCGGCTCTGGTGCGCCTGCGTCGACCGCTTAACGGCGTAGGTGGTGGCGGCAGCGCCCGGCATGGCGGCCTTGTACACAGTCCCGAACGCGCCCTTGCCGAGGACTCTGCTCGTGTGGAACCCTCTGGTGGCGGCGCTCAGCTCCTTGTAGCCGAACTTCCTCGGGCCCTTGAGCAGCTCGGGCGAGAAAGCGGCGTCGTTCCGGGAGGTGAGTTCTATGACCTTCTTGATGGAGATCCAGGCGAAGAACACGAAGGAGACGGCGAGTGCAACGGGGCCGAGGATTCCGAGCGCGAGCCCGACCCTCTTGTGGCTGTTGGGGGCGTTGGAGGCTGGCGCGGCCTGCTCCGACGAGTTGCTGGTGGCATTGGATTCAAAGGAGGAGTTGGCCGTGGGCGGGAAGCCGAACGTCTGGAAGGTCCACTCTTTGATGGTGTGCTGCTGCGTGCTCCCCTCCGTGGACGCCGAGAAGCCGACGTACATGGCCTCATTGAGGTACGGCGAGAGGTCGACGGCGACGGAGAGGACCGGCCGCTTCGGCTTGGCGGCCGCGGCGTAGCTCAGGAACACCTCCAGGCGGCGGTCCGCGCTGCGGTAGTTAATCCACGCCGTCGTGAGGTTGCCGCTCTTGAGGTCGATCCCGGACGCGGCGAGGTCGACCGTGGCGACGGAGAGCGGCGAGCCGAGGTCCAGGCCGACGTGGTTGTCGCTGGGGTCGGCGAACTCTGGATTGGCCATGGTGTCGAACTCGACGGCGACGATGGCGGTGGACGCGGGCCCGTTTTTGGCTGTGGCGGAGTCGGAGGAGTTGAAGAGGCCGAGGTAGCCACCGGTGGCGCCGAGCGTGGCGCGGCTGGTGGAGATGAAGAACGCGATGCCGTCGCCCCCCGCGGCGCCCGCGTTGGGGTTGGCGATGACGAAGGAGAACCTAGCCGCGAACGATGCGACGGCGGTGGCATTGGAGGCCGTTGCGGTGGGGCCCCGGAACGCGACGGGCTGGGTGCAGAGGACGGTGCCGGCGCTGGAGGAGGGCACGCCGGTCTCCCGCGTCAGCCCGACGGAGCCGTTGCGGAGGAAGGAGTCACCCAGCAGCGTGAGGTCCGCGAAGGACAGCGTGGCAGAGTCGAGGGTGGCGTTCTTGGCCGCCGCCGGTGCCAAAACAGGTGCAGCGGCGGCGGGTGGTGCCGTCAGCGTTAGCAGCAAGAGCGGCAATAAACGGAGGAGCGCGGCGGCCATGGGTGGTGGTGGGCAGAAAAGCGGATTGGGGTCATGAGAGAAGCTGTGGGGCTCGCTTGTGGTTTAATGCGAGCAGGGTTTGTGAACACGAGGAGCAGAGGTGGAACAGAGCATGGTGGGAGCTTGGTGGGTGGGGGCAGATTAGCAGAAGGGGGAAGACGCGCAGGGGATTTGGGGTGTTCTTTAGGAGGCAACGGTCGGATTGGCGCGTTTGACCGCAACGGTCGGGAGGTGACCGTACTATTGGGCTGGACGGATGTGGGTCTGCCCGGCCCACGGTGCTGCTAGGCTGTAGGGGAATGTGTGGCCGGCTATAGGATCCGGAGGCAACGGATAGGTCTGACCTTTTCAATTTGTCATGTTGTTTTATGCTTTCGTTCATTTTAGTGGAGCAATGGTACTTTGAAAGTTGTTCCATATGATATGTTTGAATTCTTTGACCATTGTAATGAAAATTTATTATTCTATTATGTATTTTGATTATTATGGTAGCTAAAATCGATTGTTCTATGTTGTATATTCATATTATCTAGCAAAAAATGATTACTCCATCGTTTATTTTGAATGTTCCCATATTAGTCATTTCTCCTTCTCTAATCTAAATATAAGTCTACCTAAGTTTGTCCAAGGCCAAATATTTTTGTAACTCGAAGTACCATGTAAAAGTGTACTATCAAAATGAAAATAATTATACTATACTATAAGGATAGATGTTATAATGAACCTAAAGCAGTTTTTATCTATATCTTTGGTTTCTTGGTGATTGTTGAACTGGAGTTGAGATTCATCAGGGTTTTGATTGCATTGTTTTGTTGGTAAGAATCCTAACATCCCTTTCCATTTTCTCGTTTTGGCACATATAAGATAATAAGAAAACAGGTGCCAGTTGTCCTAGCTCTAAAAAATGCTAATGGACAAAGAGAGAGAATCCTAATGTTACCAATTCATGAATAAAGCATGTTATTGTATATTGATTCAGGACAGAGCATAAGCATGTTATTGCTTCATGAATGATGAATCAGGAGCATTCTTGTATCTGGTGCTACTGTATAGTTTGTAGAAAGAATAGATTTTTCGTTTTGCAGTGCCTCTCAATGGTTTAGTTGGCCACTCCATAGCCTTCATAATCACGTATGAATAATTTTTACTGCATCCTAATGTTATCCACTTACCTTTAGTTATGCTTTCTAGTATTACCTTGAGTTACTCTGCATGTGTTCAGGTGGATAGTGTCTGTAACTGCAAATGCTCTTCTCAGACTTTCAAAGTTATGGTTTACTCTAGTGCAGTTATTGGAATTACTTTAAAAAAAAGTTCAGTGATTGTAATTGGTTCTAGTTATACTGCAAGTATTCTCAATATATTTACTTTTTTAATTTTCCAAACTTTGTGGCTGAAACAAAACAAATCTTGTTTGGTGCTAATTACCGGACAGGAGCAAAAAAAAATCAGTTACTTTCTTTCTTTCTTTCAGGGTGAATCGTTCAACTGTTCTTCAGAAGATGCATGGTATCATGATGTTTGCTCTATAGTTCTTTTTTGCAATATAATGAAATTTATGAACAATCTTTTGTTAAAAATCTTATGCTGCCCTTAAATATTATGCTGATCTAGTGACCTGAGCCTTTAATTTATATCACGGCATGGGAGATGGGGCTTGTTGAATCTGGCTGCACACTTGACTGCACCTATGGTTTTTTTTTTCATCCAGTGTAGGCGGGGCTTCTTTGGACAGCCTATGCATATGCCAAGGCAATGGTAGTTCAACTAATGTACTCCCCTCATTCCAAATTACTCCCTCTATCCTGTAATATAGTGCATTCTATAAATTTTAAAACAAATTAAGAGAGAACATAAAAGACGCATGTACCCTCATTTTATTTCATAATCAGACGCTATCATCAACGTGATTAATGGTGATTGGTTGATAAATGGAAAGTATTTAATGTAAAATTGGTTTTTCTCCTCTAGAGTGCATTATATTTGAGGACAATTTTTGAATGCCAGAATGCACCATATTACAGGACGGAGGGAGTATAAGTCATTCCAAGAATCTTGGAGAGTCAAAGCATCTCAAGTTTGACCAAAATTATAAAGAAAATTATAAAGATTTATGACATCAAATAGGTATACTATGAAAATATAATTAATGAAGAATCTAATGATACTTAGTTGACATCATAAATGTTATTATCTTATCCTATCATATAAATTTGGTCAAACTTGAGATGTTTTGACTATCCAAGATTCTTGGAATGACTTATAATTTGAGATGGAGGGAGTATTTGGATATATTAGTTTCAACTGTGTACATGTTGTCCTCTGATTTTCATTTTCATTTTATTTTGTTGTCATTACAAAGCAGATGATCAATTCAAGTTCTCTGTTAGTTTTTTGAAGTTATGGAAGATGATTTTGCAATTGTGCCCTAGAGAAGAAATAAGAGTTAATTTCAAGCCAAAAAAGTGCATTTATTTTTGCCATGAGGGTGCTACTTTGTTGACAAGTCTTTGTCCTCATTATTTATCAAGCATTTTGTTATCAAAATATGAGGATCTGGAATAATATATTGTCATGTGTTCATGTATGCACATGTGTTTGTTTCTCTATCCATTTGGGGTGTCTAATTTATTTCTTTTTTCCTATAAACCTTTCTTGGTTATTTCCTTGAAGTTTATAGATTTTTCTTATTTCTTAATTTCTTTCTAATTCATTTTGACTTCTTACATATGCCGTGATGTACCTGTATTATTCTAAGCAAACTACGCCACGTATCCACCTTTCCAATAATGTTTAAAATTATTAGTAGCAGTGTCAACACGCACGTGAAGGAAACGGGTGGTCACGTGGACCCCTCAATCCACGCTTGGATGAAATTACCCGTATTACACATGCATGACAAAGCCGAAGACAAGTACATTTTTTATGGTAAATGGCGACAATTTTAGATGGGAACTAACGTTAGGATGACAGGCTAGCGCACTCCGCCAAACAACTTGTCATCAAAACATTGGCGGCTTTTTCGCCACCACGGCTTTGTGCCCGTATTGGTGAGATTTTGAACAGTCCATTGAGTGTTCATGTAGGCGAGTCAAAAAAAAAAATTTGTTGAACCAAAGAGTAGCCGCCGAATGCTGTCAACAACAAAATTTGGTAAGATGGCCTGATCTCCAATTCAATGGGGCTCCCAAACCTAAATAAAAAAGAAACCCAGCAAAATAAAACAACTGAAACTTAACTTATAGCTTGTAGGAGTGTAGATCAGAAAATTACCGTGGTCGATCAAGCAATGTTGAGTAAGCCATAATCTGTGGCAATATTGAGTTGAAGTAGGTATAGGGGCACGAAGCCTGCAGCGAGAATCTTTCCCACATAAATTTTGTCGTCGCGTTTCATGCTCTGAAATAAATAGTCAGAGCAAAGAATGACATCACGGACACAGCTCGTCGAAGTACGTAAGCATGCTTCATATGTAGAGATGTAGCCCAGGCCACGTTTAGATTGAAAAAAATTTCAAACGGATAAATAGTACCACTTTCGTTTTATTTGGCAAATATTATCCAATCGTAGACCAACTAGGCTCAAAAGATTCATCTCGTGATTTCCAACTAAACTGTGTAATTAGTTATTTTTTTACCTACATTTACTACTTCATGCATGGGTCTAAAGATTGATGTGATGGAGAGAGAGTGAAAAAATTTTAACTTTTGGGGTGCATCTAAACAAGGCCCCAGTTTAGATGCAAAAAATTTTTACAAAAGAACAGTAGATTCTCCGTCACATCGAATCTTTGGACGCATGCATGAAGCATTAAATATAGATAAAAAATAAAACTAATTACACAGTTTAGACGAAATGGACGAGACGAATCTTTTAAACCTAATTAGACCATGATTGAACACTAATTGCCAAATAACAACAAAAATTTTACAGTTGCATTTTGTCAAAAAAATTTGCCAACTAAACGAGGCCGTAGTTAACGTTGACCCTCGAAACAAAACATTTGTTGTTCACGCACACTCGCCCCTTTCACAATTTTGGTCGTATTCCTACACATAAGGCTGCGCATAGGTAGATGGTATTTTAATGAGCCTTCTTCCCCGCCAACTAACTATAAACTTTGGAGTAGTACGTATGGGACACATAGCAACTAAAGTTTAACGTTGAATACGGCTAGAGAAACTTCTTCAATTTCATTATTGTACCAATGTTTATATTTTTTATGGGCTTTGCTACGGTACCCTCATTACCTAGTAAGAGGTAAGAGTTCAAATAAATCCAAGCCCTTGAATATTAGGAGAAATAAAATTATAATAATAATAAAAAGAAAAAAATAAATAACGAATTGTTTCCTTTTATCTGCATGTGTATATGCAATTTCTTTCCTTTTAGTTGCAACCAACGGCTACACACTTTATGGAAGGCCATCGGGCAAGAGATAATTTCGCAGTCATTCCATGACATACTATTTTTATGTTTCTTAATTGGGCATGGTCATGTTAGAACAAAAAAATGTTACAATACAATCACACTATGAATTGAATAAGCTTTATTTTTTTATGTAGAAAATGAAACGAATTCCAATTTCCTGTTCATTCATCACGTTCCAGCAAATAAAATAAATTTTACAAAATCATGTTGGGTCACATTTTATATTTTTAGTTAGAAAACAATGTTACACTAGTGTCATTTTACATTAGGTAGGTACGAAAGTTCAATTACTTATAGTAATCTGTGCAACTATTCCATACCTCTCACTATGTCATGATACATATCAGATTGTCACGTTATAAAAATTAAATCTGTAGGCGTACCATAAAATAGCCCTATAACGATAAATACAAAGAACGTGCTATATATTAGTTCTAACTATAAATCATTGTATTATATACAATAAAATAAAATATGGCTGCACATGTGTCAAGTGTGTGTTCCACCGCTATGCATGTGTGTCCATGTCTATGTTATTATTTATTAAACACTTGAGATCATGTTAGGAAAGTTAGATCAAGTTACTTATAGTAATCTGTGCAAGTATTCCATACCTCTCATTATGTCATGATACATATCAGTTTGTCACGTTATAAAAATTAAATCTGTACGCGTACCATGAAATAGCCCTATAACATTCTAAACTAAGAATTATAATAGGATAAATACAAAGAACGTACCATGTATTAGTTCTAACTATAAATCATTTTATTATATACAATAAAATAAAATAAAATAAAATAAAATAAAATAAAATAAAATAAAATAAAATATGGTTGCACATGTGTGAAGTATGTGTTCCACCGCTATGCATGTATGTCCCTGTCTATGTTATTATTTATTAAACACTTGAGATCGTGTTAGGAAAGTTAGATCATGCATGCATATTAGATCTAATAGGAAGATATTTTCCTTATATATTCTATTACCTCTTCGGAGGTAATATGTGATAATTGCCATTCAGATCGACGGTTTACAGTTATTTGGATATATTATAGCAAAAATATTGTTCGTGGAGAAATTGTACCAAAGCAATGTTTATTAACTTTGATAGTTCTTTGTTTACAACAACAAATTGTGGCAAGATTTCCATCCATTAGATTAAGCTCCACATGCCAATGACTCAAAAAAGTGTGATAGGAGTTGACAAAATTTTGGTGCATGTAACTAAGGAAGTGTTTGGTATGGATTCTCAAACAGTTCTAGGAGCTATTCTGCATGCAAATTCACTTCACCAAACAGGGTAAAAAGTGAGCTGCTCCATTGCTGGAGCCCCGCGAGACGCGTTGAGACAAGCCAAGGGCAGCAGGTGGAGAGCTAAAATGAGTAGCTTCCACCGGCTCTTTCTCTCAAATCTACTGAGATAAGCTATTTTACCAAACGTTTTTCCAAAATAGCTTCAGCTCCACTAGTGAAGCGGCTTGTACAGCCAAGACTAAAAATAGCTACTCAACCAATAAAGCAGGACGCTATACCAAATGAGGCCTAGTATTTTATCATTTTGAGCACTTAACCTTTGGCACGTGTGATAAATTTTTATGGTAAATAGTGACAATTTTGACGCTCCACCGAACAAATTGTCATTAAAACATGCAGTTTTTTCGCCACCATAGCTTTGTGCTCCTATTGGTGAGATTTTGCACAGTCCATTGAGTGTTGGAGTATCATTTTGAGCACTTATACTTTGACACGTGTGATACATTTTTATGGCAAACAGTGACAATTTTGACACACCACCGAACAAATTGTCATCAAAACATGGCGGTTTTTCGTCACCATAGCTTTGTGCTCTTATTGGTGTGATTTTGCACAATCCATAGAGTGTTCGCGTATCATTTTGAGCAATTAACCTTTGACACGTGTGATAAGTTTTTATGGCAAATAGTGACAATTTTGACACACCACTGAATAATTTGTCATCAAAATATGGCGGTTTTTTTCTCCATCACAGCTTTGTGCTCCTATTGGTGAGATTTTGCACAGTCCATTGACTGTTGGCATATCATTTTGAGCACTTAACCTTTGACATGTGTGATAAGATTTTATGGCGAATAGTGACAATTTTGACGTAACACTGAACAAATTGTCATTAAAACATGGCAGTTTTTTCGCCACCACAGCTTTGTGCTCCTATTAGTGAGACTTTGCACAGTACATTGAGTGTTGGAGTATAATTTTGAGCACTTAACCTTTGACACGTGTGATACATTTTTATGGCAAATAGTGATAATTTTGACGCACCACCGAACAAATTGTCATCAAAACATGGCGGTTTTTTTGCCACCACAGCTTTGTGCTCTTATTGGTGAGATTTTGCACATTCCATTGAGTGTTGGCGTATCGTTTTGAGCACTTAAACTTTGACATGTGTGATAAATTTTATTGGCAAATAGTGACAATTTTGATGCACCACAGAATAATTTGTCATCAAAACATGGCGGTTTTTTCGCCATCACAGCTTTCTGCTCCTATTGGTGAGATTTTGCACAGTCCATTGAGTGTTGGCGTATCATTTTGAGCACTTAACCTTTTGACATGTGTGATAAGTTTTTATGGCAAATAGTGACAACTTTGACGCACCACCGAGCAAATTGTCATAAAAACATCACATTTTTTTGCCACCACAGCTTTGTGCACCTATTGGTGAGATTTTGTACCGTGCACCATTGGGTGTTGGCGTATCATTTTGGGAACTTAACCTTTCACATGTGTGATAAATTGTTATGGCAAATAGTGACAATTTTGACGCACCACCGAACAATTTGTCATTAAAACATGTTTTTTTTGCCACCACAGCTTTGTGCTCCTATTGGTGAGATTTTGCACAGTCCAGTAAGCGTTGGTGTATCATTTTGAGCTCTTAACCTTTGACACGCGTGATAAATTTTTATGGCAAATAGTGATAATTTTGATGCACCCCCAAACAATTTGTCATCAAAACATGGCGGTTTTTTGCCACCGCAGCTTTGTGCTCCTATTGGTGAGATTTTGCACAGTCTATTGAGTGTTGGCGTATCATTTTGAGCACTTAACCTTAGACACATGTGATAAATTTTTATGGCAAATAGTGACAATTTTGATGCACCACCGAACTATTTGTCATCAAAACATGCCTTTTTTCGCCACCATAGCTTTGTGATCCTATTGGTGAGATTTTGCACAGTCCAGTCAGTGTTGGCGTATCATTTTGATCACTTAACCTTTGACATGTGTGATAATTTTTTATGGCAAATAGTGACAATTTTGACGCATCACCGAACAATTTGTCATCAAAACACGATGGCTTTTTTTGGCACCCGGCTTTGTGCTCCTATTGGTGGGATTTTGCACAGTCCATTGAGTGTTGGCGTGGGCTAAAAATTGTGTTGAACCGAAGTAGCCCATGAATGCCGCCAATAACATCGCCTCGTTCGGCTGGCTGGTGGCTGGTGCTGATTTGTTGTGAGAGAAAAATACTGCTGGCTGGCTGGTGGCTGCTAGCTAGTGCTGAATTGGTGTGAGAGAAAAGCACTACTGGCTGGCTGGCCAACCAGCCGAACGAGGCAATTTTGGTAAGATATGACCTGCTCTCCGATTCAAAGGGGCTCCGATCCCAAACCTAAACCAAAAATAAACCCAGCAGAGTAAACCCATCAGAAAATTAATGTGGTCGATCGAGCAATGTTGAATAAGCTACAATTTGTGACAATATTGAGTTGAAGTATGTTTTGGGGGCAGGAAGCCTGCACCGAGAATCTTTCCTACATAATCTTTCTCGTCAGGTTTCATTTGAATAAATAGCAAGAGCAATTAAGATGGCATCACGTATTAGCCCGACTGGAGTAGTGTTATCCTAAACACTAACGCTAAATGATCAGCCACCCTTTGTTTAGAGTTTAGACGGTTTAGACGACCGACTAGACGGTTTAAACGGTTTGCACTATAGCTATAAATATACATGTAAAATGATAAATGATATTTTTATACAAAATTTTAAAAATAATTTAAGGAAAACAATTATATATAGGGTGACACACATAGTCATATAGATATCGTTTAAATATCACCCAAATTTCCCCACCACACATGCAAGCCCAATTTCACCCACCCAAAAAGTTCACCAAACAACCAAACTTGCATGGTTTATCACCTAAATGGTAGTTTAAACGCATATTTTTGACGTTTACACTCGTTTAGGCAGTGTTTAATGCCATCATTTAAATGGTTTTTGACCAGTTTGACCATTTAGACGCATCTAGCATTTAATTCAGTGACTAGGGCCTAATTAAACGGAATGCCCCTGGGGAACGTGATACGTGTAGACTACAGTTTAAACGTGTTTAGGCGAACACTGAGCCAGAGTACGCAAGCATGTTTCATGTAGAGATGTAGTTGACTCGGCCTTGAACCAAAACTTTTGTTCACACAATTTTGGTCGTATTCTCTATCCTATACATCAGGCTGCACATGGTAGATGGTATAATAATGAGACTTATTCCCCCACCAACTAACTACACTAAACTTGGAGTAATAATAGTGTAATACGTATGGACACATATAGCAACAAAGGGGAGACCAAGCGGCAGCTTAGTTGGTTAGAAGCTTTCAATGATAGCTCGGCTAGCCCGGGTTCGATCCCCGGAGCCTTATATATATATATATATATATATATATATATATATATATATATATATATATATATATATATATATATATATATATATATATATATATATATATATATATATATATATATATATATATATATATATATATATAGCAACAAAGAGCTAGTGACAGCCTTGTAGACGCGAAACTGAAACCAGCCGTTTGCTTCATTATTTGGTTTCTTCTGCTCCCGGCGGGAAGTGGTGAAGTGGCCAGCCGGTTACGTAACATAGCTGAGGGAGAAACAAAACTAACACGATGGCCATGTAAATGTAGCCGCGGTTCGTAAGCCGCCGACGGCAACATTTGTGCCGCTGCCGGAACGCGCAGAGACGCGATGCCATTTCCCGGTCCACGGCAGCCGCGCGCGCTACTGCACGGACGTCATGCGCGCGGCAGTTTCGTCTGGAGCGCACAGCACGCTGTCACACCGGCTGGCCTGTCAGACGACCTCGGCCGTGCACGTACATAGCTCCAAAACCTATTCAAAGCTGCCACGGCCACTTTCCCAACCGACGCGCAGAGAGAGAGATTAATTACTTTCCAGTAAATCCAGCACAGGACTACAGGAGCATGCATATGTATGCATGCAATTGACCCGTCGTGATGAAACGCACGTAATCATGAACTATAGCTACTAGAAGGAATTCATTTCGGGCAGCGACTTGCTATATTTCAGTGCCTGAAATATAGCATATTTTTAGGCTACGATCTTCACCGTTGGTTCATGGGCATATAAAGCTGAGATTCAGTTTGATGGACGAAAAAAATCAAGCAAGGGATGGATACGTTATCGCCTCAAGAGAATCTAGAACTCAAGCATCTGACCATTAGCAAAAGTGTTTCGAGAAACATGGTAAATGATGGGAGAATACGAAAACGGTGACTACAGACTGGAGAACTAACAAGCAGGTCTAGTCCACGCCGGCGACGGGCGACGGAGTCCGGCAAGGCGGCGCGTGCACCGGCCAGCCTGCAGCACGAGAGATCTCATGCATGCATCTGACTGACGCCCAAGGGCAGGGCGCCGCCTCTCCTCTTATTATACACGCGCGGGAACTAGCTAGGCTAGTGCGAGCCAGCACGCCCCGCCGGTGGATTTTCATTTGAAGAGCTTGCCTCGTCGGCGTGGAATCCAACGTGTTGGCTTCCACCGGCTTCGACGAACGCCGCTCCTCCTCCGTAGCAGGGAACCAAGGGGCGGTCGCCACCGTGCATCGTCTGGTACCGGCTGCCGAAGTGCGGCGCCGCCCCACTGGCTGGAACCGGGCGGGGAACGGGCCGGACGGCGTAACCTGCAGGCGACACACCTTGGTGCGGATGCCGGCAACCGGCACCGTTGAGCGGCGTGAGCGCGACCACGGACGACCCGCGGCGCGAGCCACGCCCTGGGCCGCGCTCTTCGCCGCCCTCGCTCTCGCGCATGCGCTGGAGGAAGGTGCCGACGGGCGCGACGTAGTCGTCGAAGCCGAGGCGGTTCATAGCCCACACGATGTCCTCGGAGGTGACGGTCTTGCGGCGCTCGGTGTGGCACCGCTCGTTGACCTCGCCGGTGACGAAGCTGATGAACTCGGACACGCACTCCTGGATCACCTCCTTGGCGTCGTCGGAGATCTTGGCGTAGGGAGGCAGCACTTGGCGCATGATGCGGGACACGTTGGCCACTGGCATCAGCCGGTCTTGCTCGCGGATTATCATCGCCGATTCCGTGTTGGCCACTGGCGGCGGAGCTTCATCAGTTGCCTCTGCTTCGTTGGGAACAACAGCAGCCGCCGGCTCCACTGGCAAGGTGCAAGGAGCACTGGTTTTAGGGCTTTGGGGATTCATGGCTAGGTTGTGTGTGTGGAGGCGTAGGTCTTCTCTGTGCGTGTAAGTTGGGGGTGTTAAATAGGAATTAACTATCTGTATATGTTGGATGTTTGTGTATTGCCCAACCGAGTAGGTTGGAGGTAACAGATGTTTATTCACCTTGGGCATAATAACTCCGGGGAGGAAATACCTCTAGTCACTCATGCGGAGCAGGGCCGCAGCAGAGGAGGTGCGGCGGGTGCGACGCTCTAGAGCCCAACTTACTAAGCGGCCCAGACCTAGGTATGTGTATCTCATATAATGTCCATTGTCCAACCCAATAACGGCTCTGTCACTCTATCCTGATATATTGTCATTGCTCATAATTAACTCCTCTGTTTATATACCTTTATACAATTGCATATTAGCACATACTCTCTCCATCTCAAATTATAAATCATTTTAAGAATCTTGAAGAGTCAAAGCCTCTTAAGTTTGACCAGAATTATAGAAAAAATTACAAAGATTTATAATATCAAATATACTATAAAAATATAATTAACGAAGAATCTAATAATACTTAGTTGGTATCATAAATGTTATTATCTTATTATATAAATTTGATCAAACTTGAGATGCTCTGACTCTCCAAGATTCTTAAAATGACTTATAATTTGGGATGTAGGGAGTATATATATATATATATATATATATATATATATATATATATACATATATATATATATATATATAGTCATAAGGGCTCATTGTCAAGTTCGCCCTAGGGACTTTGAAATCATAGAACCGGCCCGGATGCGGAGTGGAAACGCGGCATTCGAGCATTCCGCTAGATCTAGCCGGCCCAGCTTGGCTCGGCTCCTAGGCTCCCAGATAGATAATAATAACCAACTATTGATCCCACGGTCATATTATTAATACTATATATTAAAAGGATATTATATTGTAAAACTAACCTTACTATTAATTGTGAACACAAGGTTGATATGTGCCCTTGTGTGTTGAATGATCGACGAGAGATGATAGGCTTTGATTGAGTTTAGAAACTAGCCATTGCGTGAGTGCGTGTACAACATGTCTCTTGGCTGTATTGGTGTGCAAGTGTGGAACACAAAAATGGTCGACGGACATGGAGAATGTCAAGTAGAGACATGTCGTGCCGATGAACTGGGAGTGGTAAAGGACGGATGTGAGGTTGGACCAAGGAACCAAGATGGCCGAAAGAATGACCATGGTGGCTAACACTTGGGGGCCATCAACAAGCAAGAGCACATGAGCAGGAGTAGACAGTGTAACACCCCAAGTGTTTGGCTTCCATAATTACACCTGCATTTCATAAGCATGAGCATCATTCCATTCATTATGCATTTGTTTGGCTTGTAACAAGAGTGTGCAACATACTTTATTAAGTTGTTTCAAAGGTGGTAGCTTATGAAATGTGTGTAGTGCAACATATAGATGTAACATGGTGTGGCAACAATTAGTTAAAATGCTTGTTTTGTTTGTTTCAACTAATATGACATTTGAAAGTTGGTGTAACCATGTGGTATTGTGGTCCATTATGTCCTATAGTATCTTAATTACACTTAGGATCATTAGTGGAACAATGTTCATGTTGACCAAATTGACCAAAATGCCCTCCTATGTGATGTTGACCAAGCCCTTAGCCTTAGAATGCTCTAGTTTGATTGTTTAAAAAGTCCAGCTTAGAGATCTTGCATGGAGGAGCACCCTTAATTAAAGTTGTAGAGAATTTCATGGGGAACAAAAGTTCTAATATGGCCATCTCATGAAAATGGTTAGAACATGCTCAAAAGTGGCCCACAAGTCAATTTTGAGGACTGTTTTGTGACAGCATTTTTGGCTAAGTCAAACACTGAAAACCGTTTCAAGGTACCCTACTTCGGAGCTATATAACTCACTAACCATGCCGAACTAGTCCAAGCTCCAATTGACAAAGTTGTAGTACTCATATAGCTCTACAACTTTGTTGTTATCACCTCTTGCTAAATCGGGCCCGTTTAGGAGATAATCAACGACGAAATCGCCCTGTCAGTCACCGGTTTCGGGCTCCCATTCAGACTTCGGAGCTTGTGGTGGCCAACCGTTTCAGGCCATCACCACCGCGTGTCCTCCATTCGCCGCGCGCGACCTAGCGTCTTGGCCAGCTGCTCAACACGAAGAGGAGCGTCCCCGCTGTCGTCCAGACCACGCACACTCATTCCTTTCCTCTCTCACGCGAGCTCGGGGCGGAAAAACGCCGTCTTCCACCTCCCGTGGCACTCCGGTGAGCTCATCTGGTGGTGTCATCGCGGCATTTCCCAATCCCCTCCGCCCAGAGCTTTCCTATGCCATTCACTACCCCCTCCTCCACTCCACGCCGTCAGCCAAGCCTATGGTAAGCGGCTTTGCCAATTTCCCAACTCAGAGTTCATCGGAGCACCGCCGCCCCCACGGTCCTCCGTGGCCAGCACTGCACAGCACGCCTCCGTCCCACCTCACCCTCGTTTCATCATTCTCGTGGCCTGTAGAAGCTTAGGTGAAGATGTTATCTCACGGTTTGAGCTGTAGAGGGCGGAACGGAGGGGGAACCGTAGCGAGCTCTCGCCACGGTCGCCATTGCCGCCTGGGCAAACTTCTTCCCGTTCTCTCTCTGTAGTTGGTCCTTGGCCAAGTTAGGGTGCACATAGGGTGCACCGTCGGTCATAGTGCATCCTCCGAAGATGTAGTGCCCGATTCCATCGTAGTCTAGCCGGAACGTGGAGCTCGCTAGAGTAACCTGTGCGTCGCCGTGGTACGGAGCACGTGGCCCGACCTCTTCGTTGAACCACCGCCCATTTCGTGTACCTCACCTTCTCCGCCAGTGCCAGCTAGTCCTTTTCCCTCTCTGCCCTTGCCGTTTTGGTCACCGGAGATGATTGGAGCACGGTGGCCTACCACCGCCGAGCCGCCATCCCCGTCGGTGAGCCACCTCTGGTTGACCTAACCCCGCCATCCTATCTCAATCAGCTGGGGGAAAGACGGAGGTCGCGCTGGTGCCCTCGGTTTCGTCGGTCGACTCACCAGCGACGAGCTCACGCCGCCGCTTTCCCCTCCCCTGCTACTGCCTCTCTGACGAGCGGGTCCTTCTTGTCAGGCCGCGTGCGCGGGCGGGAGCCGACGCGGGCCGCACGTGATTTGGGCCGCGCTGGTGGATTGGGCCGGCCCTATAGCCGGTTTAGATTTGTAAATTATATTTTTCTTTATTTATTTCACAGTTTTGAATGTTGTTTTGTGAATTTCATATCTCCCATTTTATAGATCCAAATGATGTGACTCTAATTTTGTTAGGATCTGTGTGAAGTGTAGTATTTATGAAAAATATAAAATGGATATGTGTTATTCCAATTCTGGAAGATTTAAATAGGTCTTTGAAATGTGTTTTAAAATATATGCAAACTTGTTAAATGGATAACTTGAGTTGTAGTGCTCCAAAAATTATGAAATTTGGTGGGTGTGCTATTTTATATCTATACTAGCTCTGGTAAAAATTTGGATACTATTGCTTGAGTATTTTTCAAGTTATGATGTTGTCATGTTATATTCAGAGATAATTGAATGAATTTTAATATTTTTTTTGTATGTGCAATGCTCATGAAATTTTATGAAGAGTGTCCTGGTACCCTAAGGTTGCTAAGAAAATATTGTTTCTATTGTTTGAAACTTTTCATTGTGATTTGTTAATTATGCAAAAATCAGCCCTTCTGGCTTGTGAAATTTGTGTAGGGAGTTTCTTTGAATAACTTTAGTTCAACTTTTTACAGTAGCCTCCTAGTAGGGTATAGAGTCTCCTGTAATTTTTGTAGAATTTTTAGAGCAGTTTGCATATGGGTTTATTTTCCCCCTTAATTAATTAAGTAAATTAAGAAAGGGGTTAAAATAAATGATTTGGGTGAACATACCTTACTTTCTGGTGGTTTCATGTCATATGTGACCTAGTAGTGTCATTAGTTTGGTCATAAGGGTAGTTTGACACATGAATAGATATTTAATTTTCACATTTCTAGGTTCTCCGGACAGCTGCTAGCATTTTTGGTTTGGACTTTGATAAAGGTGTTTGCTGGGAAACTTGTAAATACCAAAGTGGTAGTAAACTTGTTAAACTAGCTTATGTCAAAGTTTGGTGGCATTTGGCCTAGTAGTTTAGGAGTTGTGGCTGTTTAAAGTGGCTGTCCAGAAATGACTGCTCTCTGTTTGGAGAGGACAGATTTCTAGAACTTTAGAATTTCGACTAAGTAAACTTAAGAATCAAGTCTTGAGGTCTGAAAGTTAATTGTAGAGCATTTTATAAGCTTTCCAGATTGTCTTGTATCATATCATTTGGATTTTTGGATCTCAAGTTATGGTGAAATTACTGATCTGCTGTCCAGAGCTATGTTATGCTGTATTACGCTTAGGTTGATGGTAAGCTTAAGTAATGTTGTTCTTGTTGATTATTAGATGTTAGGACCTTAACTGAGGAGAAGCAATTGTACATTAGGTTGTGTAGATTAGGTAAGTACTTCTCTACTGGAGAAGAAATATGCACGTGTAAAGTGTTTTGAATAGAGCACTAGTGTTGCTGTAGTTACATTTCATTCCGATCATGTTGTATTCCTTCTTATGCATCCATAAGATTTATTGTGCATTCATGCATAGGTGTACCAAAGGGAGTGACACTCCTAGAGTTCGAGGGAGCAATTCCGGAGGAGGATCAGGAGCAGCCAGGGGAGCCAGAAGAACCAGCCAGCGAAAGAAGCGCCGTTGAAGAGTTACCGGAGTGCCCGGATCACCGTCCTTCCTCTTTCCTGAAAGGCAAGTCCCGGTGCATGCTGACCCAGTTCTTGTATATATATATATATATATATATATATATATATATATATATATATATATATATATATATATATATATATATATATATATATATATATATATATATATATATATATATATATATATATATATATTGAGTACTTTTACTTACTTGTTTACTGCATTAAGTTGTAGGAGTTGGTGAAAACACTTGTTGCATTATATCTATCCTTGTCCAGATATAGAACTTGAATCCTAATTTAAGTTTAGGCATGTGTTAATGCTCAGCCCTGCTTAGTGCAGTAGAAGTCGGATGATTTCCGGTCATCCGTGAGAATTGGGTGAGGTGGGTCACGAGTGGCTATGTTGGCTATCGTGGATGGAACCATGCTTAAAATGAATGTGAGACCAGGCGGGAGTTCGATAGTGCAGCCGGAAGACACTTCACGTCTTGGGTGCGAAGATATGCCTGTCTGAGTCGTTTAAGGACCGATTCGCTATACGTCCTTGAGTCATGTTGAACGCAGTCTAACACTTAGTTGGCCGGATAAGTCATTCCGACCGCGAATCCGAGTAATACAATTCAGGCCGGGAATCGAAGGGTAGGTCGCATCTTGGCGGAAGTAAGGATGTGCTTGGGGACATTAGCATAAGACCAAGGGGAGTTAGAGTTCCTATCACCTGGCAGAGTGTTGCCCTTGGGGATGCGGCATTAGTCGAACCTGTGACTCCTGAATTGTACCAAAGGTGACCTAAGCAGCCCTCGTCAGGCGTATCTCGGTGAGTGTTGGAAGTACCCCTCCAGCTAGATAGGAATTCGATTCGAATCGCCGTCGCTCCCGGTTAGTGAGCACTTGACTTGAGCAGCGGCAACATAGATCAAATTTAATTGAACAGATGGTTAATTGGATGATGCAGTACATGTTGCCTCAATATAGACCTGCTATGGTTATTATGGTTTGCTTAATCATCACATGATTGTTAGTATAGGTGCTAAGATAGCTGACAGGTTATTGCTAAAAATAACTCCTAGTACAAATTAAAAGAATTATTAATACTGATGCTTTTCCACAAAATATGATGTCAGCCAAATCCACTTTAAGAAAGCCTTACATGATCCTTGGTGTCTTTTATATTCCATTTCGACGGGTAAGTCTAGCTGAGTACATTCCCGTACTCAGGGTTTACTCTCTCATGTTACAGATGACATGCTATATCAGGGCTTCTGCAAGAATTACCTCCACCTGGCGGGTGATGAGGACTAGATCACTCGGGCGTGATCATCTATTAGTTTACTTCCCTTAATGCTTTTGTGGGATGTTGATCTGTAAGACTGGCAGTGGTATTTGCACTAAGTGTGTGTGTGTGTGTTATGCTTCCGCTACTTTATAAACTTTGTTTGTAATAATTGCAACTCCGTGGTATTGTAAGTTAATTTCCAAACTACTTGTGAAATGTAACATGTGATGTGTTATGTTGAATGATGCGATCTTGGTTGTAAGCGAGCTGGTTTGAAATCCTTCGTGGTTTCGATTGACTACCGGGATTATATGGGCTCAAGTTCGAAAATTTGAGCGTTTTGGCTTTTGTTTTTGTACTTGTACTCTTATAATTTGGTCGGTTCTATTACAGCTGGTACCAGAGCAGAATTCAACATTAAACACATTGTACGGGTATTTGAAAACAAAAGTTTGTGTTTGCGAAAAGTGTTAAAATCTAGAATTATTTCTATAGTCTGCCAGTGATCACATCCCTTAGCCCAAATAAGGACTCTTAGGTGGCTTAGTAAAATACTAACTTGGGGGTTTTGTTTGTTTCTGTTTCGTCATCCATACGACGTGATATTGTATGGATGCCATCCGCTTGGCTGGTAATGTATGGATCAAACACCTCAATGCTCTGGTAAGTGTGAGTTGTGAGAGCATGATCGTCCAACCGGTGGTCTAGGGGAGAGTAGTTGTGGTTACTTGCATACTTACATGTTCAATCATGTAATTATGAAAGTACTTAATTGTGGGTATATCTATCGGGTAGTTGTGATACTGAAGTATATACATCGGGAACGTGTATATAGAAAGTATTTAGTTTACTACTTACTTACATGCTTATATTGGGAATCTGTTGGGCTGAAATGAGATTTTCTGTAGGTATACTAACAGCGCAAACGAGTAGACCGATAGTTTCGCCTATATGAGAGAACGTATGTATGCCACCGCCTAGCGTTAGAAGTTTATGATTCTACTAGGGTGAGAGGGCGTACGAAACGTGCATGCATCATGTTTAATTCATGTCATACATTTCGTATTACTCCCTCCTTAAAATTTCGATTGTCCCAACTAAATTAAATTTTGTATCCCCTAAATTATCCTCACTTTAAGTTATACCTTATTGCTACAGATGGCTCGCACCAAGAGGACCATTCGCAAGTCCACTAGAGGCCGGGTTCCTGGACACCAGCTCGCTCCACGAGAGCCCCGCCCTGAGCCCACCGAGGTGGAAAGGTTGAGGGCCGGGTTGGCTGAGGTGACTGCTGCTAGAGATGCGTCTTAGCAACATCTGGAGCAAGTGATACATGACAGAGATCAGGAGACACTGGCGGTTCAGAGGTTGACAGTGGCTCATCGCAACTGTCAGCGCATGCTGGTCCACGTGATGAACCAGCGGGATGAAGCCTGGCACGAAGAGAACATCTTGAGGGCTCGCCAGGTGGAGCTTGAACAACAGTTAGCAGCTGCAGAAGAATACAACGACAATCTTCATGAGGAAGTGCACCGCCTAAACAATCAGCTCAATCCTCTGCTCCCTCATGACAATGACGATGATGAGGAGATGGGCTTTGGAGTCCTCATGGCTGAAGGTGATGACAACATGGAGATCAATGGGCCAGAGGATGTTCCACCGGAAGAAGAAGAAGATGAGGAGCTAGAGCCTACTAGTGACGAGGATGGCGGGGAGATCTTCAACACTGACTCAGAGGACGATGCTTAGAGTAGTCATTGCATAGCTACTGCGCTAGAGTTATCTTTTGTGCCCTCCGTGTATGGGAGTGGAGCTTTGTAATAACTTAGCTTTTGGGATGTAATATCAAACCCTATGTTATCCTGGATGTTTGTTTGAACATGCTAAATTTTGGTCACAAGGGATGTCTCATTGTGTTGTGTTCGGTGATGGTGTCACGATTAGTACCCTCCGGTGCTGTGACGAAACCGAGGGCCTCCTATGGCGCGTGACATAAGGCTGTGCTGCTTGGCATGCGCTGATATCGAGATGGCTAGTCATGATCCATCATGGAACTCTACCAATGGGTTGTCTCCTCGTGGTCATTTCCTTGGGTAGCCTTTTCTATTTGGCTAGAATTTTAGATCGAATTCGGACACCCCTGTTATGTAAGGTTGAAACCCCATTGATATGGATGTAACCTGTCAAGTCACGTTTGTGCTCCTGGTATGTGAGCCTTTAATAAATTCCATCTTTTCATCGGAAGCTATAGTGTTTGTGAAGTACATTACATAATTGCGTCAATTGATGCGCTTGATGAGGTTGTGTGGTTGTGATGAATTATTGTGCCTTGGTTGTTTTGTGAATTCATTTTCCCAATGAAATCAGTTCGGCATATTTACACAATTCATCTATAGATTTCCCACATCGTCAGTGCTCATTGGCTATGCATTTTGCAGATGTCATATAACCTCCGTCGTGGTCGTGGCGTTGAGGATGAGGAACAGCCGCCACCACCTCTGCCACCACCCACCCGGCGGAATTGATGCTGACGGTGGTTGAAGGGCAGCGCCTGTTAGGAGACACTATGCGCCAGTTAGTCAACCGGGATGCTCGGCATGGTCGTCAGGGACCGGAGCCAAATCAGCATAGTGATTTCAAGGATTTTCTTGACACCAAGCCCCCGCTCTTTAAGGAGGCGGAGAAACCTCTGCAAGCTGATGAGTGGTTGAATACCATTGAGCAGAAGTTCTGTCTGCTTCGTCTGACTGATGAGCTGAAGACCGAGTATACTTCCCACCAATTGCATGGTCCGGCTAGTATTTGGTGGAGTCACTACTGCTCCACGTTGCCTCTTAATGTTCCGATCACTTGGGACCAGTTCAAGGTGGCTTTCCATGGGAATTATATTCCTCCAGGTTTAATGGCAATGAAGCACACTGAGTTCATGAGATTAACTCAAGGCAATAAGAGTTTGATGGAATACCTTTAAGCCTTTAACAACCTTGCAAGGTATGCAACTAAGTTTGTGGATACTGATGCAAAGAAGATTGCTAGCTTCATGCAGGGCCTCAGTCCAAAGTTGATGAAGACCATGGGCACTAGCAAATGTGCCACTTTCAATGAATTTATCAATGATGCCCTGACCCAAGAGAACAAAAATTCTATCTATGATGCTTCTAAGAGTCACAAGAGGGCCTTTGAGGCAGGTGCTTCACAGTCCAGAGCTCCAACTGCACCGAGAGCTCCTTCTCGTCCTTCTGCAATGGGTGCTAAGTTCCGTCCCCTATAGAAGAAGGCTCCAGCCAAGACTAGGTTTCATAAAGCGTATACAATTTCTCTTTCAAAGGGTAGTTCTGGCCAAGGCAGCTCTAGTGTTCCTCCAAGCAACATGCCTTGCTGGAACTACAACAAACCAGGTCATTGGTCCAGGAATTGCCCGTATCTCAAGAAGAATGCAAATCAAGGTGGCCATCTAGGGCATGTTCATTACAATAGTATTGAAAAAATTCCATCTGGTGAGGTGGTCACTGCTGGTTAGTTCCTAGTTGACCAACATCCTGCAGTGGTGCTATTTGATTCAGGTGCTTCATATTCCTTTATCAGTCCTATGTTTGCATCAAAGTTTGCACACAAATTATATACTGTTGAAGATGGGGGTTATTGCATTAGAGTTGCAAGTGGTAATATTCCCACAAATCAAGTAGTTAAGGATGTAGAATTTGAAATAGAAGGGCGAAAGTACTTGCTTACCTTAGTGGTTTTGCCTGGACTAGGCATAGATGTTATTTTGGGCATGAATTGGATGAGTCAGAATGGGGTACTCATTGATACATCAACCTGGGTAGTTATGCTCAGAGATCCTTCTGATCAGAAAGGTTTTCTAGTGCAACTTCCCTGGAAAATTGATCTTTCTAGTGAAGTTCATGCGGTGCAAGCGAAGTCCATAGCTGATATTCCTGTAGTATGTGAGTTTACTGACGTCTTTCTCGATGATTGGCCAGGATTGCCTCCGGATCGGGATGTGGAGTTTAAAATAGAGTTGTTGCCTAGCACGGTACCCATCTCTAGGAGACCCTATAGGATGCCTCTGAATGAAATAGCTGAACTTAAGGTATAGTTGAATGAACTTTTGAAGAAAGGGCTAATTCATTCTAGTTTGTCTCTGTGGGGATGTCCTGCTATCTTTGTAAAGAAGGACCAGTCGTTGTGGATGTGTGTAGATTATAGGCCTCTGAATGCAGTTACTATCAAGAATAAGTATCCTCTACCGCGCATCGACATCTTGTTCGATCAGTTGTCTAAAGCCAAAGTCTTTTCCAAGATTGATCTGAGGTCTAGTTATCATCAAATTAAAATCCGTCCTGAAGATGTTCCAAAAACTGCTTTCTCTACAAGATACAGTCTCTATGAGTATCTTGTTATGTCCTTTGGCTTGACCAACGCCCCCGCGCACTTCATGTACTTGATGAATTCAGTGTTTATGCCCGAATTGGACAAGTTCGTGGTGGTATTTATAGATGACATCTTGGTGTTTTCTGAGAATGAGAAAGATCATGCTGAACATCTGCGTATAGTCCTCATAAGACTGCGTGAACATCAACTATATGCAAAATTCAATAAGTGCGAATTCTAGCTTCGTGAAGTACCTTTTCTTGGGCATGTGTTGTCCAATGGTGGAATTATGGTGGATGCCACCAAGGTCCAAGAAGTACTGGACTAGAAGGCTCCTATCTTGGTTCACGAGGTCCGGAGTTTTCTAGGATTGGCTAGCTATTATCGTCGCTTTATCCCAGATTTCTCTAAAATAGCCAAGCCAATAACTCGGTTGCTACAGAAAGACACCAGGTTTATCTGGACTCCTGAGTGTGATGTGGCTTTTCACAAACTGCAAACCCTCCTAACCTCGGCTCCGGTTTTGGCGCAATCGGATATCGAGAAACCGTTTGATGTGTATTATGATGCCTCAGGCATAGGTTTGGGAGGTGTTCTGATGCAGGAAGGCCGAGTGATTGCATACACCTCTCATCAACTTCAGAAACATGAGGTGAATTATCCAACGCATGACTTAGAACTCGCTGTAGTTGTTCATGCTTTGAAAGTCTGGCAATATTATCTGTTGGGCAATATGTGCAATATCTATACTGACCATAAAAGCCTCAAATATATCTTCACCCAACCCGAGTTGAATATACGTCAAAGAAGATGGCTTGAGTTGATTAAGGATTATAATCTCCAAGTGCACTATCATCTAGGCAAGGCAAACGTAGTTTCCGATGCTCTAAGCCATAAGTCTCATTGCCATTCCTTAGTTGAAAGTGATTTTCATCTATCTCACCTTCTACATCCAGTAGTTTTGCACCATATCACTGTCAGTTGCACTCTCAAGAGTAGAATTATTGAGCTCCAAAAGACTGACACTGGTATATTCCACATCAAGCGTAAGATGAAAGAGCAAGAAACTAAACATTTTAGGGTAGATGAAGAGGGTGTGTTGTGGTTTAAGGATAGATTAGTTGTGCCTAAGGACCGAGAGATTAGGAATCATATTATGTCTGAAGCACATTCCTCTAAGTTGTTCATCCATCCTGGTAGCAGTAAGATGTATCACGATCTGAAGCCATACTATTGGTGGACTAAGATGCGGAAAGAGATAGCGGCATACGTTGCTAGGTGTGATACTTGTTGTAGGGTTAAAGCTGTGCACATGAAAGCTAGATTGCTTCAGCCACTTTCTATCCCAGGTTGGAAATGGGAGGAGATAAGTATGGATTTCATTGTTGGACTTCCTCCTACTGTTAAGAATCATAACTCTATCTAGGTAATTGTAGATCATTTAACCAAGTCGGCTCATTTCATTCCTGTCCGAGCAGACTATCGTCCTACTGGCTATGCTGAGTTGTACTTCAATCAGATAGTCCAACTCCATGGGATACCTCGGACTATTGTTTCTGACCGAGGTCTGCAGTTCACTACTCATTTTTGGGAGCACTTGCATCATCTTCTGGGAACCAAGCTAGTGAGAAGTTCTGCGTATCACCCCCAGACGGCAGGTCAGACGGAACGAGTTAACCAAATCTTAGAAGATATGTTACGGGCGTGTGTTATTTCATCCAAGGGTTCATGGGAGAAATGGTTGTCTTTAGCTGAGTTTTCGTACAATAATAGTTATTAGGAGAGCATTAAGATGGCACCATTTGAAGCATTGTACGGTCGTAAGTGTAGAACCCCACTGAATTGGGTAGAAGTCGGCGAAAGAAGGTATTATGGTATTGATTTTGTTAAGCAAGCTGAGGAACAAGTTCGTACCATCAAAATGCATATGGCTGCAACTCAATCTAGACAGAAAAGTTATGCTAATCGTCGTAGAAAACCAATCGAGTTTGAAGTTGGAGACTTCGTATATCTGAAAGTTTCACCTATGAAGAGTGTAAAGCGTTTTGGTGTGAAGCGAAAGCTTGCACCGAGATACGTGGGTTCTTTCTAGATCATAGGAAAAAGTGGAGCTGTCGCATATAAGATCCAGTTACCTCCTGAAATGAGCACCATTTTCAATGTTTTCCATGTATCTCAGTTAAAGAAGTGTCTTCGGGTTCCTGAAGAAAGAGTTCCATTGGGAGACATAAAGCTAGAATCTGATTTAATGTATGAAGAAAAGTCAGTTCGTGTGATTGATACTAGAGAGCGGGTAACTCGGAGTCGAGTGGTCAAGTGGTATAAAGTTATGTGGAGTAATCAAGGTAGTGAGAGTGACGCTACGTGGGAGAGAGAAGATTACGTACGAGAGGGTTATAAGGAATTCTATCAATAATGGTACGCTTTCCAAATCTTGGGACGAGATTTTTATAAGGGGGGAGGGTTGTAACACCCTAGGTATTTGGCTTCCATAATTGCACCTGCATTTCATAAGCATGAGCATCATTCCATTCATTATGCATTTGTTTGGCTTGTAACAAGAGTGTGCAACATACTTTATTAAGTTGTTTCAAAGGTGGTAGCTTATGAAATGTGTGTAGTGCAACATATAGATGTAACATGGTGTGGCAACAATTAGTTAAAATGCTTGTTTTGTTTGTTTCAACTAATATGACATTTGAAAGTTGGTGTAACCATGTGGTATTGTGGTCCATTATGTCCTATAGTATCTTAATTACACTTAGGATCATTAGTGGAACAATGTTCATGTTGACCAAATTGACCAAAATGCCCTCCTATGTGATGTTGACCAAGCCCTTAGCCTTAGAATGCTCTAGTTTGATTGTTTAAAAAGTCCAGCTTAGAAATCTTGCATGGCGGAGCACCCTTAATCAAAGTTGTAGAGAATTTCATGGGGAACAAAAGTTCTAATATGGCCATCTCATGAAAATGGATAGAACATGCTCAAAAGCAGCCCACAAGTCAATTTTGAGGACTGTTTTGTGACAGCATTTTTGGCTAAGTCAAACACTGAAACCGTTTCAGGTACCCTACTTTGGAGCCATGTAACTCAAAAACCATGCTGAACCAGTCCAAGATCCAATTGACAAAGTTGTAGTACTCATGTAGCTCTACAACTTTGTTGTTATCACCTCTTGCTAAATCGGGCTAGTTTAGGAGATAATCAACGATGAAATTACCCTGTCAGTCACCGCGTTTCGGGCTCCCATTCAGACTTCGGAGCTTGTGGTGGCCGACCGTTTCAGGCTATCGCCGCCGCGTGTCCTCCACGCGCCGCGCGCAACCTGGCATCTTGGCTAGCTGCTCAACGTGAAGAGGAGCGTCCTCGCTGTCGTCTAGACCACGCGCGCTCATTCCTTTCCTCTCTCGCGCGAGCTTGGGGCGGAAAAACGTCATCTTCCACCTCCCGTGGCACTCCGGTGAGCTCGTCCGGTGGTGTCATCGTGGCATTTCCCAATCCCCTCCACCCAGAGCTTTCCTACGCCATTCACTACCCCCTCGTCCACTCCACGCCGTCGGCCAAGCCTACGGTAAGCGATTTTGCCGATTTCCTAGCTCAGAGTTCACCGGAGCACCACCGCCCCCACGGTCCTCCGTGGCCAGCACTGCACAGCATGCCTCCGTCCCACCTCACCCCCGTTTCATCATTCTCGTGGCCTGTAGAAGCTTAGGTGAAGATGTTATCTCACGGTTTGAGCTGTAGAGGGCGGAACGGAGGGGGAACCGTAGCGAGCTCTCGCCACGGTCACCATTGCCGCCTGGGCAAACTTCTTCCCGTTCTCTCTCTCTAGTTGGTCCTTGGCCGAGTTAGGGTGCGCAGGGGGTGCACCGTCGGTCGTAGTGCATCCTCCGAAGATGTAGTGCCCGATCCCATCGTAGCCCAGCCGGAACGTGGAGCTCGCCGAAGTAACCTATGCGCCGCCGTGGTACGGAGCACGTGGCCCGGCCTCTCCATTGAACCACCGCTAGTGCTCGCTGGTCCTTTTCCCTCTCTGCCCTTGCCGGTTTGGTCACCGGAGATGACCGGAGCACGGCGGCCTACCACCACCAAGCCACCATCCCCGTCGGTGAGCCACCTCTGGTTGACCTAACCCCGCCATCCTACCTCAATCGGCTCGGGGAAAGACGGAGGTCGCGCTGGTGCCCTCGGTTTCGCCGGTCGACTCACCGGTGACGAGCTCACGCCGCCGCTTTCCCCTCCCCTGCTACTGCCTCTCTGATGAGCGGGCCCTTCCTGTCAGGCCGCGTGCGCGGGCGGGAGCCAACGCGGGCCGTGCGTGATTTGGGCCGCGCTGGTGGATTGGGCCGGCCCTGTAGCCGGTTTAGATTTGTAAATTGTATCTTTCTTTATTTATTTCAAAGTTTTGAATGTTGTTTTGTGAATTTCATATCTCCCATTTTATAGATCCAAATGAGGTGACTCCAAGTTTGTTAGGATCTGTGTGAAGTGTAGTATTTATTAAAAATATAAAATGGATGTGTTATTCCAATTATGGAAGATTTAAATAGGTCTTTGAAATGTGTTTTAAAATAGATTCAAACTTGTTAAATGGATAACTTGAGTTGTACTGCTCCAAAATTATGAAATTTGGTGGGTGTGTTATTTTATGTCTATACTAGCTCTGGTAAAAATTTAGGTACTATTGCTTGAGTACTTTTCAAGTTATGATGTTGTCATGTTATATTCAGAGATACTTGAATGAATTTTAATAATTTTTCTGTATATGCAATGCTCATGAAATTTTATGGAGAGTGTCTTGGTACCCTAAAGTTGCTAAGAAAATATTGTTTCTATTGTTTGACACTTTTCATTGTGATTTGTTAATTATGCAAAAATCAGCCCTTCTGGCTTGTGAATTTTTTGTAGGGAGTATCTGTTAATAACTTTAGTTCAAATTTTTACAGTAGCCTCCTAGTAGGGTATAAAGTCTCCTATAATTTTTGTAGAATTTTCTAAGCAGTTTGCATATGGGTTTATTTTCCCACTTAATTAATTTAGTAAATTAGGAAAGGGGTTAAAATAAATGATTTGGGTGAACATACCTTACTTTCTCGTTGTTTCATGTCATATGAGACCTAGTAGTGTCATTGGTTTGGTCATAAGGGTAGTTTGACACATGAATAGATATTTAATTTTCATATTTCTAGGTTCTCCGGACAGCTGGTAGAATTTTTAGGTTTGGACTTTGATAAAGGTGTTTGCTGGGAAACTTGTGAATACTAAAGTGGTAGGAAACTTGTTAAACTAGATAGTTTCAAAATTTCATGTCATTTGGCCCAGTAGTTTAGGAGTTGTGGCTTTTTAAAGTGGCTATCTAGAAATGACTGCTTTCTGTTTGGAGAGGACAGATTTCTGGAACTTTAGGATTTCGACTAAGTAAACTTGAGAATCAAGTCTTGAGGTCTGAAAGTGAATTGTAGAGCATTTTATAAGCTTTCCAGATTGTCTTGCATCATATCATTTGGATTTTTGGATCTCTAGGTATGGTGAAATTACTGATCTGCTATCCAGAGCTATGTTATGGTGTATTACGCTTAGGTTGGTCCAGCTTAAGTAATGTTGTTCTTGTTGATTGTTAGGTGTTAGGTCCTTAACTGAGGAGGAATAATTGTACATTAGGTTATGTAAATTATGTAAGTACTTCTGTACCAGAGAAGAAATATGCACATGTAATGTGTTTTGAATAGAGCACTAGTGTTGTTGTAGTTACATTTCATTCCGAGCATGTTGCATTCCTTCTTATGCATCCATGAGATTTATTGTGCATTCATGCAATAGGTGTACCAGAGGGAGTGACAATCCTAGAGTTTTAGGGAGCAATTCTGGAGGAGGATCAGGAGCAGCCAGGGGAGCCAGAAGAACCAGCCAGCGAAGGAAGCGCCGTTGAAGAGTTACCGGAGTGCTCGGATCACCGCCCTTCCTCTTTCCTGAAAGGCAAGCTCCGGTGCATGCTGACCCAGTTTTTGTATATATATATATATATATATATATATATATATATATATATATATATATATATATATATATATATATATATATATATATATATATATATATATATAGTACTTTTACTTGTTTACTGCATTAAGTTATAGGAGTTGGGTGAAAACACTTGTTGCATTATATCTATCCTTGTCCAGATATAGAACTTGAATCCCAATTTAAGTTTAGGCACGTGTTAATGCTTAGCCCTACTTAGTGCGGTAGAAGTTAGATGATTTTTGGTCATCCGTGAGAATTAGTTGAGGTGGGTCACGAGTGGCTATGTTGGCTATCGTGGATGGAACCATGCTTAAAATGAATGTGAGACCGGGCTGGAGTTCGATAGTGCAGCTGCAAGACACTTCACGTCTTGGGTGCGAAGCTATGCCCGTCTGAGTCGTTTAAGGACCGATTCGCTGTACGTCCTTGAGTCATGTTGAACACAGTCTAACACTTAGTTGGCCGGATAAGTCATTCCGACCGCAAATCCGAGTAATACAGTTCAGGCCAGAAATCAAAGGGTAGGTCGCATCTTGGCGGAAGTAAGGATGTGTTTGGGGGACATTGGCTTAAGACCAAGGGGGGTTAGAGTCCCTATCACCTAGCAGAGAGTTGCCCTTGGGGATGCAGCATCAGTCAAACCTGTGACTCCTGAATTGTACCAAAGGTGACCTGAGTAGCCATCGCTAGGCGTGTCTCGGTGAGTGTTGGAAGTACCCCTCCAGCTGGATAGGAATTCGATTCAAATCGCCGTCGCTCCCGGTTAGTGAGCACTTGACTTGAGCAGCGGCAACGTAGATCTCATTAAATTGAACAGATGGTTAATTGGATGATGCAGTACATGTTGCCTCAATTTATACCTGCTATGATTATTATGGTTTACTTAATCATCACATGATTGTTAGTACAGGTGCTAAGATAGCTGACAGGTTAATGCTAAAAATAACTGCTAGTACAGGTTAAAAGAATTATTAATACTAATGCTTTTCTGCAAAATATGATGTCAGCTAGCTCCACTTTAAGAAAGCCTTGCATGATCCTTGGTGTCTTTTATTTTTCGTTTCGACGGGTAAGTCTAGCTGAGTACATTCCCGTACTCAGGGTTTATTCCCTCCTGTTGCAGATGACATGCTATATCAGGGCTTCTGCAAGAATTGTCTCCACCCGACAGGTGATGAGGACTAGATCACTTGGGCGTGATCGTCTGTTAGTTTACTTCCCTTAATGCTTTTATGGGATGTTGATCTGTAAGACTGGTAATGGTATTTGCACTAAGTGTGTGTGTGTGTTATGCTTCCGCTTCTTTATAAACTTAGTTTGTAATAATTGCGACTCCGTGGTATTGTAAGTTAATTTCCAAACTACTTGTAAAATGTAACGAGTGATGTGTTATGTTGAATGATGCGATCTTGGTTGTAAGCGAGCTGGTTTGAAATCCTTCGTGTTTTCGATTGACTACCGGGATTATATGGGCTCAAGTTCGAAAATTTGAGCGTTTCGGCGCTTGTTTTTGTACCTGTGCTCTTATAATTTGGTCGGTTTTGTTACAGACAGTGTTGACCAAGTCAAGCGGAGGCACAAGAGGACTTGATGATTGGGTGGTCGAGGACGATGGTGACACGTGTCGAGATCATGGAGGAGGTGTAGCGGATATGCTTCTTCATGCGGTTTAGTGGTTTGGGCCTCAAAACCATCGACTAGATGATTTTTAGGTTTGGACCTCAAAACCCGGTTGGAGTTTTGGTGGGAATAGGAGGAGCCACATGGCATCATTGCAAAGCTTGCGTTGAGGCGAAGCAAAGTCATGAAAGAGCCCGTGGCCATCAGATGCTTGGATCTCAAGTTGGACGATTTTGCCCCTAGGGTTAAGGGTTTAGGCAAAATATCTAAGGGCATGTTAAGGGTTGTGTAGTAGCACTATAAACAAGAGAATGGCTGCTCCTAATCAGCCCATCTCTCCAACTTTCATTCTTAGCCTAAGACATTAGTTCTCGTTTAAGCTTCCCTTAGTTTTCTGCCATTGAGATCCATATATGAAGTGAGTTTGATATACTGTCTGTGTTTTTTCGTTGTAACCTTACTATTAGCTCTTAACGAGATGAATAAAATATAGAAAAAAACTTCTCTTAGAAGTACTCGACGTCGGTGATAAAGCTCTAAAGTGATTTCTGAGGGCTACAAACCACCTTGCACATTCGGCCCAAGGCCCAATCTCTAATTATAGCCGATCAACATCGACTTCTCATCTCCTTAACACGAGAAAATAACTATAGATGTTAATTACGGCAAGACAATAGTTGATTGACAAAACAATAAAAGTTAACACAAATTCAGGATGGGGAGAGTACAATTCAAGTCTCATCGAATAATCAAAACTTGATATAATATATACAATCTATAGATTGCAAACTTAGATAGTCACTGTCATCTCATTAACATGTGAACATTAATTAACTAAGTTATGGTAATCCTTTTTCTTGTAGCGCCATCTGCTTTAGTCCACTCTGCCAATCTCCATCTATAGATTCCTCAGCAATGCTTGCAGCCTGCTAACAGTCATTCCAACCTTGAAAAAGAATCCCATCTGATCATATAATTCCTTATGAAAGATTGTGCCATCTTTCATTTGAGGCCATTGGTAATATTCCATATCATCAAGCACAACTTCTAAAACTTGACCTTTCATATTGAACACCAGACCAGATAGCAATTTGCTTACTCTATCTGTGCCCCTGTCTCCGTATTGGCACGTGAAGGTGAAATAATCCTTGCTACCCTCGACCATAGATTGATCTATATGGCACCCAGCTTCACACACCCTCTATATGATAAATCCAGGTAGGTTGTAGACAGAAGATCTGTTGGCTGGCGCGATTGTACCAGCATAGGTGTGATTGGTATCACCTTCAGAAAGATGCATCGCCTTGCACTTGGGATAAAATTTGCTCACCAAGATGCATAGTTTCTCTTCTTCAAGTTTAACCAAGAGAGCAGCAGACTGTTTTATGCCATTAGAGACACAGATCGACAATTCTTTAGAGAAACAGATTGACAGTTCTTCAGATGAGGCAGTGATCTTGGACTGAGTTACTATGAAGGTGCTTTTACCTTCGCTTAAAAACTGATCCAACATAGAAATAATCAATCCATCCAACTCACTCCACTATCACCATACTGGGAGAAACTTCTCTGAAGCGAGCACGTATTCATTCTCCATTTTCTCCATGAGTCCTATTAATAGAAAACAAAACAACAATAAGGGGAACATTCATCAACTAATTATCTTAGAAACTTCATAGTCCAAAAGTTCTAGTCACAACTCAGAATGTAACAGTATAATATCTATCAGTGCTAGGACATTCGTTCATCTACATGGCAATGTTGTTATTGCAAACCAAAATCGATGCAATGATAAGAATTATTTATGTCATGATTGCAACCAAGGGGGCGCACCTTCGAGCGACAGCATCGTCAACAACAATGGTAGAGCAAAGGGCTAGGTTATCTTGCGACTAATGGCGTTCCCCCTTATCGCTTGTCTCTAGCAGTCGCACGCTACCGCCACCGCCCATCGGCAGGACATTTCTCCCTCTAAGCTCACCGGAGCTCCATCTCCATCCCTCACACCCCAACCCAAACCTATCCCGGCACGCAACAATTCACTTAGTAATATAGTTTTGGGGGGGTGAAGCATTGGTGAAATGCACTTGCTACACACGGATCTACACAGTTCTAAACTAAACAATGTCGCAACAGGATAAAATCAAACACCCACGCTAGGTGGGAAGAAGAAAATGGAAGAGGTACCTCCACTCCGACGGATCGACCCCCAACCATAGGCACCCGGCCCCACCGGTGGATTGGAATGAGAGGGAGAGCAGCGACGACAAGATGCCGGCAGGGCGAGAGCGAGAGTTGTGGGTGAAACCCCAAGCGACAACATGGCTTTGAGGATGAGTGGTGGATGTGGGCTCATGGCAGCCGCTTTGGGCCCAAAAACTCATTTCGGTAGGTTAGGCTCTCTCTTTAGGGCCTCCTCAACGACGTGAAACAAATCGCTAGCGACAAAGCTCTAGAAACAATAAAACAGGACATTGAAGGGAAAAGAGCCGAGCGTCATGTGAGAGAGTTTTTTGGAAAGCGTGCAAGCCTAACTCTTGTTCACTCACTAGCACTGTCCTTCTGTCCAATAAAATCCCTCCTAGACTATCTATTTGGTCACCGTTGGGGACGCCCTTATGCCTTTTTCTCTATAGACTTTGTTGGGGCTTCTCCGATGACTTAATAAAAAATCCTATTAAATATGCACGCATGAGAATGACTTCCAATGCTAAAACAAAACCAAAAATAGTGAAACCAAAGCCACCAAAACATATTTTCCCCCTAATTTCAGCGTTTTTTAGAAGCCCAAGCTTCCTGATTTTACTATAATCAAGAATAGATGCAATTGTTAAGTAAAGAAGATGCAGTTGGCAAATTGGGCAAGAGTAGAATCAAGATGAAATTAATGCATATCACCAGAAAGGTGGATTTTCTTGTAGTCAAAGTAAAAAATTGTAATATGTTATAAGTCCTCAACACAGAATAAGATGCTTTTGGAAAGACCATCGTAGCACATAGCCGGATTGTTGACAGTGCATACGTTTTAGCATTTTTTGTACAATTCCGGTAGAGAGATATTCATACTTGATAATTATCATACTCAAAAACTTTTAGTAGTACTATATGCTAGCAAAGAAGCACACCTAATAAGAATACACAATCCAAAAAGGCCACCGTGACGTGCATCATTCGCCAATCTCTGCCGAAAAACTCTAGGATCACTAGCAACGTGAAGGAGGACATGGACCAGCGCACGTGCATCACGCGGAGTTCTTTGTAGTCGCCATGCGAGACTGGCACTTGACTATTGTGGGCGATGACCTAGTATCCTCGGCATTAGCAGCCTTGGATTGGCTGACTATGTACATCCTCTGACCGAGTACCTACGCTAGTACCATAGTTCCAAGGGTACATGTCACATAGGTGGCAGATCGTGATGGCACCACCACTGCTAGGATCACTTCAACTAGCTAGAAATACACACCATCGAATGCTGACTGCATGACATGGTGGCCTCAAATTGATGATAGTGACCTAGGAACTCTATCGGAGCTACCATAGTCAACAAATCTAGGCTGCAAATGATGACAAAAGGCGAATCTTTGCCCTCCTATGTTTCTCCATGGCTAGCCAAGCGAGGTACCTTTTCATGGGCTCCATGGCTTTCACCGGTGATTGTCTTTGAGTTTGGAGGTTTGAAGTTTGATACGGAACTCATCAGAATTAGTAATGTGATCTTTGTTTCTCCAGTGGTCAAAAGCAAGGTAGAATGGAATGCAAAGCCACTAAAACCATAATTTATAGTAGTCATGAAAAGATGCAACTGTTAAGTAGAGAAGATGTAGATGGCAAGTCAGGCGAGAATAAAATAAGGATGAAATTAATGCATCTCACCTAAAAGGTAGATTTTCTAGAAGTCAAATAAAAAATTTGTAATATGTTATAAGTCTTCAACATAGAATAAGATGCTTTTGGAAAGTCCATCGAAGCACATAGCCAGATTATTGATAGTGCATTTGTTTCAACATTTTTTGTATAGTTCCAGGAGGGAGATATTCATATTTGGTAATTATTATACTCATAAACTTTTAGTAGTACTATATACTAGCAAAGAAGTGCACCTGATGAAGAATACATGATCGTAAAAGGCCACCATGACGTGCATCATGAGCCAATCTTTGCCAGAAAACTCTAGGATCACTAGCAACGTGAAGGAGGACATGGACCAGCACGCACGTGCATCACACGGAGTTCTTTGCAGTTGCCATGTGAGACCGGCGCTTGACTATTGCAGACGATGACCTAGTATCCTTGGCATTAGCAGCGTTGGCTTGGCTAACTATGTACAGCCTCTGACCGAGTACCTACGCCAGTACCATAATTCCAAGGGCACTTGTCACGTGGTCGGCAGACCGTGATGGCACCTCCATTGCTAGGATCACTCTAGCCAGCACTAGAAATACACACCACCAAATGTAGGTCGCATGACATGGTGGCCTCTGATTGATGATAGTGACCTAGGAACTCTATCAGAGCTACCACAGTCAACAAATCCAAGGCTGCAAATGATGACAAAAGGCGAATCTTTGCCCTCCTATGTTTCTCCACGGCTAACTGAGCGAGGTACCTTTTCATGGGCTGCACGGCTTTTGCCAGTGATCATCTTTGAGTTATCTGCTCCTATCTAGATTAGAGGTTTGAAGTTTGATATAGAACTCATCAGAATTAGTAGTGTGATCACTGTTTCTCTGGTAGTCAAAAGCAAGGTATAATGGAATACAAGCCACTAAGACCATAATTTCTAATAGTAATGAATAGATGAAATTGATAGTATAGAAGATGCAGTTGGCATGTTGGGCGAGAATAGAATCAGGATGAGCCGCATGCCCGCATGATGCGCACGAGGATGCTTGTTGGGACAGTGTGTGCATGGTCTTTGAGCTGGTTGGCATGGCGAGCGGCATGCCCCCATGATGCGCACGAGGATGCTTGTTGGGACAATGTGTGCATCTAATGCTTCTGTTCCTGCATGTTGATTTTATATGAGAAAATGTGTAACTAATGTTAACCAAATATGGAGTAGCTCACTATTGAGAAGAAAAGTTTCAACAAATTTGTTATTAACCTCCTAGCAATGCCACCAAGGTGTTCCAAAATAATATTTTGTTCCATGTAAAAGACATTTATGATATACGTCTATATGTGACTTCAATTTTCTACATAATACAAAAAGGGATGAAGGAAGCTTAACTAAAAATCAAACATGTAAGCGCTCCAACTCACATAACGAACTGTCCATGACTCTAATTCTACTCTTGTGACTCCTCTGATAGCCAACCTTGCTCACTAGTTCTGTTAAATAAAGGTTGCCTCTAATCCATGGCTAATCACGCAAAATATATTTGTTCAGTTCTGCTTACTTCCTATGGATATTTGGACTAAAATAAAGAAAAAAATAGAATGTACTAACCTTAATAAAAACTTAACAGAACCTATGACCTATATGCAACCATAATCATGTTCCAATAATAATCTTGTGAGGTTCTCGAATCTAACTCATTATTTTGTTAATTGCGCTACTTTCGTCAATCTTGCACTCGCAACAATCAACTATTTAGATCAAGAATCCTTAACCTCTAGTGCCCATATTAATTGTAAGATACATAGATAGGAAAAAAAAGATACCTCCTGCACCATGGCGATAATTGTTGGCCTAAATTCCATCCGCGACTATCACTATTGTTCTCATAAATAGAAGTCATTTATTTATAGTCATCTAGTGGAATGAGAAGTTACACCTGTCTTAAGGAATCTTTGCATGTCCGCCACGTGCCTTTTGGTTATGAATGAAAGAAGCCACTTGTCATGAGAAGGTAGACAAAACAAAACATGTGTCTTAAGGAATCTTTGCATGTCCACCACGTGTTGCTTGGTTGTGAATGAAAGTGAGCCACTTGTCATGAAAAGGTGGACAAAAGGAAACGTGGCAGAAGAAGAAATTTAAGACGTATATAAATAGGTCCTATTAATAATGAATATTAATGGTAGCCAAAATACTTAGGCAAAATTAATAATAGACACCCAAAAGTAACTTCAAATCACAAATACTTCTACTATGAAACTACTACCCTTTGCCACCTACTAGATAAGCCCTTGTTTGCAAGTTCTCTATTATGATTTTTAGTGCATAATAACACATTGAATCCTCTAGCGGAGCTTTTCTTTATTTGTCTACTAGTGAATCAAGGGTTATCCATGATAGAATTAGTGGAAAGACTCCCTGCACTAGCATTCATAATGAACTCCCTGAGAAAGAGAAGAAATCATCTCTCGATCAAGAAGAGCAACTTCTGATAGTCAAATCACAACCACTTCAATCCCAAGATTTAGCTATCAATCCTGAACCACCAATACCCCAAAATCCCTCAAGAGAAGAAGGAATTCCATATTTGGAAATCCCTGTTGAAATTAAGGATGACCTCTTTGGTACTGATTTTGGGAGAACATTAAATTCTCATCTTCATAAGAGACTTTCGAGTAAATATAATTCAAATCCTCTAAAGAAGGGATATCTTAGAAATCGTCCTTATTCCCATATAGGACATCAGGAAGAATTCAAGGATGTCATGTCTAGTGATGCCATAGAAGAAGAGCCAAACAATTTAGAAGACACTTCTATCCTCTCCCCTTCTATGTCCACATTAAATGTCTTATCTAAACCCATCTCTCAACCCATCCTTGACCCCAATGATCCCTCTTATGCTCTTTCTCCTAAGCCTCATGATGACCCTAGAAATCCACTAACACAACCGAAGCATAGAAGTCATGAAGACTAAAAGGATGACCAAGAAGTGCTACGGCAATAGCTGGAATGTATGAAGAACTCATATGCCATTGTTAAAAACTAGATGGACAAGGACGAAGCCTTATGGGTAGAATTCAAACTTGGCCTAGATTCAAATGGTGAGTTTAAGTCAATTTCCTTTTCAATCATGACTCATCCAAGTTTGGAAGTCCTAGACAAGACAAACCAAGAGACACTCATCCATAGGAAATCTTGGACAATAAAACGTCCAATGAATGTCATAGGCATGGAACGATGGAGACAAAGTTTTTGCCTATGGACATCCATGAAGAATCACCCTTGGAGCTTGAAAAGGAAGATTATGTCATCGATGGACATGGAAGCTACATCATGAACATCTCATCAAATTCATGCTTGAATGAGAAATCTCCCAAATTAATTGGTCTCTCTACTACCACACACGAGATCTTTAGCCCCTCACACTTTATGTTCCTAAAGACTTTGAAAGGGTGGTTGTAGATGTATATGTTTGTTATAAATATTGCAGATCTCGTTGTGTGAATCTTAAGATAGGTACATGAAAGTTGGTGTCGGAGGGGAAACCACTTCACTAACTTGAAGCGCAATTAGAAGGTTTCTTAATGATTAGCTTTTATCCTAAAGCAAGCACTTTCGAGAGATAACATGAGCTTTCACATTTTTGCCATTGTGAAGTGAGCATAGAAATATAGTTGCGAAAATATTTCTTTGAGTATTTTTGTCACTAACCATTTCAAGTTTGAAGCGAAAAGAATGAAGGGTGACGACTCAAGGTATGTCCAACCAATCATCATGCAACATTGAATCACATCCATCCAAACTTGACTTTGCCATGCAAAATTCAAGCTTGGGGGATGGGCCTCTCTGAAAAATCTTATGCCAAGTTGCTAATTCGTCTTGGCTGTCTCTACCTTTAAATCATGCTTAATAACAACCATGCTCTTTCATCTCTATTTGAATAAATCTCTACAATACTTTCATACTACCTTTGTCTGCTATAGTATATGCATAGGTTTTGAAGTATTTTCATACACCTTTTAAATTAGGCATGGTGCTTAGTTTAAACTGTCTTCCTAAATCAAATTAGACAAGGTGTTTAGTTTGATTTTTGAACCAAGAGGTGCGTTGATCTTACTTCCTAAATGCTTTTAAATTAAGCGTGGTGCTTAGATTAAAATGCCTTCCTAAATCAAATTGGACGTGGTGTCTAAGTTGATTTTTGAGTCTAAAGTATGCTTTAATAGATACTGGTTATTTTGTTGGACTAACCCCTACAGGAAACTCTTAATTTAATTTGGGTAAGTCATGAGATGAATTCAAATCAGAGATGAAGCAAGGCACATGACGAACTTCAATAATCTTGCACAAGAAGACACGGCTCATTCATCATAAATGTAAGAACTATATACCTCATTCAACATGGATGAAAGAACTGTAAGTATCAAAGATCATTCACTTTGTCTTTAGCTACAAGTTACCTTTGCCTCGAGCCATGCTTGTATAGAACATGATAACAAAATCTATGCTAAAGTAATTCAAACATCATCTTTTCATTAGCATAGAGGGAAACTACAAAATTCTGGACAAACAACATGTGCTTTAAAATTGTATATTCCTTCGGGTATGTGTTGTCCACTAATCCATTGCAGGTATAAAAATGAGTGAAGTGAAAGGTCTAACAAGGTGTCAAAAGATCAAAGAGCAAAAATATGGCATGACAACAGGATAAGAAAGAAAGCGGTGGAATTTAGGAGACAAGAAGCTCATGAACAGCTCAAGATGCGAGGCAAGCTGAGAAAGGAAAACTTTAAGTAAAAGGGAAGGACCATCACGCGTCATCTACCCTTCATCATATGGTGTCTTCACGCTCCAACGACAAAGGTAACATTTTGAGGTAAGTGGTCATCATTTTTTTGAAATAGTCATATAACTTTCTCACTGACCTGGCTCAAGAGCACTCTGGAATAGTTATATGACTTTCTCACCGACCTGGCTCAATGCATATGCTCATGACAAGAATGCACATGATGCAATAAGATGATGCAACTGCAAGAATACTTACCATGTAGGTCATATACCTCCCAATCATAAGGCATATCACTTACCTTCTAATGATAGACAAATAGTGTAACACCCTAGGCGCCACAATAGCCTAGGATGTCACTAACGTCTCTTCCCACATGTCAAAGCGTGAAAATTCATCATCAAACACACATCAACAATGTAAACACAGAAGCAACAACGAGAACAAAGCTATGATTAAGATAGGTTCCAACACAAACATTATTATTGTCCACGAATGATCACCAAGCTAGTTAAATCTAAGTTTACTACAACCAGATAGAAGTGTCATTATTATGTCTAAATGTAGTGAAGATGTGCCGCTATCCCACCCTTCAAGCAAGCATCCAAATCAAGCACCTTGAAAGATAAAAGGGTGAGAATAAATCTCAGCAAGCAAACTGCCTGATCATGTGATTCAAACTACAAGTTAATTAGGCATCAATTTAAACATGGAAGATATGATAACATATAAGATATTTATAATAAATAGTCAAATTATTTATCCAAGAAGTAAACAACGTCATGATATTTCAATAAATGAACCACCTCCTCAAATAGAGAAACTCCTCATATCCACAACTTCAATGCAAGTAAACCTCAGAGTGTAGATGCAATGCATATGCATGTCCACTGCCTCCATACCCAACAAGGTATGAAGCTGCATCATACCCCTCCTCAGGCAACGTACGATGCTATACGGGTATGGTCGCGGCCAGTAAGCGGTGACATCCATGAATGTTGTGACATGCAATATGATGCAATGACATGATTCAACCGCATAAATACTTACACATATGCCACATACATCCACCATTATAAATCATAGCACTTACCTCATGATAATAGATAAATGGCAAAATATTCAACAATGAAGATCATATATAAGTTACTTTATAAAGGGACAAGCGAATTCATTGTTATATATTATCTTGATTTGGTTAATGTTATTGCAAAGTGTAGGTAGATTAAATAACATGTCAAAGTGTAGCAAACCACCGCTACGTTTACTTGCCTTCATCGAAGATCAAACATGTTTGCTAGGAATGATCCATAAGCACACCACCTGTTTTAGAACAATGAACTCAGCACAAATACTCCAAATATCACTCATAAATAATATATGAAGCGTTCCTATGTTCAAACCAACAACGGGCGAAAACAGCCCCACTTGACCTTGATAAAACAGCAGCAGTGCTGTTTGTGATTTTTGTACCTTTAAAACCGTAACAACAGTGATAGCAAGTAAATAATCTATAAGCATCTACACAGAACAAGCTACAACTTTGGTATTCAAAGTTCAAAATTTGCCATCTACTATTGTTAAAACAGCCTAAAAACTGATAGACATGTTCTGTCTTCAATAGCAGCAACATTCTTTAAACAAAAACCATATCTCCCAAGCCATTCTACCAAAAATAGAGTTCAAACACTTGATGTAAAGATCATACAATGTATAAAAACTCCATAGCACACTGGACCAAATTGGCCTCAAAGAAGTCCTAAACTGACATCCAAAGCTGAAGGTTGAAACTGAAACTGTGATCTGACAGTAAAACAGGACAGCCAACTTCAAAAATTCATAACTCCACATATATTGACTACACAATTATAAACTTTACCAATATGGAAAGATTATCAAATATTCTACAACTTTCATGTTATAAGCTTCGGAGTTTGAAGAGTGTTGATGGTAGTTAACAACTAAATTAAACCATCAAAGAAACATGTATAAGGGCACAAATGAGATCAACAACAAAGGTTTAGGGTTTAAACTAACAAATTCAATGAGTTTTGGTGAATCTGTAATTTCTACAGGGTTTAATCAAAAAATCATCAAGGCAGACCTACATGTCAGAGTCAATAATGCAATTCCACCATGAAACCTACGTGGGAAGTTTCTAGAGGACTCCAGAGGACACCACACCGAGGCGGGAGATAGGACACTGCCATGTGGGGCCGCCCGACCCCACCTATAGGCCGCCCGGCCCCTAGGCCCATCTGTCGGTCTCCTCACTACTACGTCTGTTTCCTACCGCCTCCTAAGTTGCATCTCCGCCATTCCTTAAGTTGGTTTGATCCAAGGGCTCATGTTGCAAACTCTGGCCTATATAAACAGCCCTATGACCCCTCCCTCAGTAGATCTCTGAAAGCCTAATTCATATCTTCAGGATCAGAGCCAGCTATGTAAGAGAATATTAGTCCTCCATAGGATCTAGTCTTATGAATAGAAATAGTGAGATAGAGAGTGATGAAAGAGTTTGGAGAAAGTGCCGGCTTATTGGTGCTCTCTCTACGGTTTGTACCTTGGCGGATCCAAGTTCTACCTGAGCTTGCTTCTGATATTCCTCTAGTAATCAACTTCTGATTTAAGTAAGCATTTATTTATATTGTTCATCAGGATCGTGACTCTTTTGAGTGCTTTATTCTCTTCCTAGGGGGAGTAAAGTATTAATCATAATTGTAAGCGTGGTGCTTAGACTTAGGTTAATCGTGGATGCACTCTGCGTTTCGGATTGGCAGTAATCATGAGGGTGACTCTTATAGCCTCATTGAATCCTCTGTAGTCTACCTCCCGTTTATAGGCCAAGTAGGACCCGGTTACGAAGGAAAGCATCCTCTATTGGTGTCTTTCCTTAGTAATGTCCCCAGTTGAACAGTAGAAGACATAGTTTACCCAAGATTAGAATTAGAGCACCTCAGTTATCCTCTCTATGCTTTTGTTTATTTTAACCTTGTTGCTACTCTTAGTTAAGTTAAACCATAACCCAGTTACCACCCCCTTGTTAATTTATACCGTAGTTAGTCTCATACGTTTCTCTGTGGATACGATACTTGGAATATCTCTGGGTGAAAGCTACAGCGGTATCCGTGCGCTTACAGATTTATCTATATGCGTTAATTTATACCAACAAAGAGCCTAAGATACCGGAAGCAAAAGCTAGAAAACAACTAAACATTTCTGACACTGAACAACAGCATAGCACTAAAGCAATCATAACTCGAGATATACTAATCCAAAGTTTATGATCTTTAACAATCTGGAAAACTTATGAAATTACCTACAACTTTCATGTGGATCATTTGACTAGATTCTGGACTTACAGTATGATAAAACTGAATGCATCTATAATTGTATAGAATTCTGACAGCACAATAGCATCATCCAAGAACAATTATATCTTCTAAACCATAAGGGCTACAAAGGTGATCTCTATGCCAAATGAAAGGTATTAAAGTCTACTGCTATAATATAATTTTTCTATGATTTTTGGATACATTAAAGTATCCCTAAATAGCACTCAAACGACAATTGCACAATCTGAAATAAACAGGAGAGCTTAATTACGAGATTAGAACCCTAACCCATCAACTAATTGATAAAATAAGCTAATCCCTAACATGGATTTTCCACAAAAATCAATAGGACAAAGAAGGATCTTATCCCTCAGCAAGAACCACAAAGACATGCTATGAATTCTTTCGCGTTTCACCTTCTCCCTTGCGGTGATCCTCGCCGCTAGACATCTTGTCGTCTTGATCTACTCCAACCATAGCAACTCCAACCATAGCAACGCCATCAAGAACAGCAAGGGAAGGCATGTGATCAAGGGAAAACATGAAGGGAAAAAGAACCCGAACCAGTTTTAGATGTGGAACGAATATGGCGACGATCCACGGGCAAAACCCTAATTTCTCGCATCTCCTCCCTTCTCTCTTCTTCTTTCTCTGCTATCGGCCTTCTCTTCCTGAGCCATAAGGATGAGAATCTCGTCAGGTGGATTTTGGTTTTATGGGAGGGGCGACGCAGGGACAAAAGGGTACTGTTCTCCACGTGCACTGTAGCATGAGTTACTATTCGCGTGTCTTTTTTTCTCCCTGCATCTTCCAACAATCGTAGCTTCTTGACCCGAACTCTAAATGGTGCATATGAGTAGTCAAATGGAATGTGTTCGATGAGCCCTACGCATCTGTGGTCTCCAATTGTCCATTCAAGCAATAGATAAAAAATATTATTTTTTCTGTCACTCATTAAAGCTCCTAATTAACTATTTACCACTTGCGCTTCCTAACACACAAAACATATTCTGGGTATTACAAATAGTTACCACATATGTCATATACCTCCACAATAATAAAATGTACTATACTTACCTTCCGATGATAGACAAATGAGATTAAAAAATTATGGTCATACATACATTAATTTAAGGGATAAGTGAGTTCATAATTAGGTATATCATCTTGGTTAAATAATGTTAAAATAAAGTATAGGTAAAATAAACAACACGTCAAGCTGTAGCAACCACCGCTACGTTTACTTGCTTCGAGACGATGATACAAAAACATGAGCTAAGAACGATCTAAAGGTACACCACCTGTCCAAACATCATCAACCTCAGAAAATAAACTCATACAAACATTCACAAAAGGCACATAAATCGCTTCTATGGCCTACGCTATCATTTTCCCCCAAAACAACGACTGAACAATCAATCAACAGTAGGAACCCTGCTTCACATTTTTTGGAAAAATTACTTGCTCAAAAATTATGAAAATTTCTAAAAAGATGGAAAACACCATTACCTACAATTTTTATATAAAATAATCTAGCATATGAGATCTCTAAAATGGCATAAATAACCTCTGAACTTAACTGAATGTTTCTGACCACCAACACAGGACAACCAACTTCTAAATTACGCAAGTGCAGTTATACTCGTCCAAAAATCATGATCTTTAACAATATGAAAAGCTTAAGGAAGCCACTACATCTTTAGTTCATATCATATGTTCAAATTCGTCCATTAAGATGGCAAAAAATAGATTAGATCTAAACCTGTCATGATACACGCCACTGAAAAACAGTCATATTAGAACAACCAATCTCTGGACGTACAGTGTCTATGAGGCTGGTATTAGAGTCAAAATAAAGTTATTGGAGTCCTCAATAACATTGTCAACAGTTTCAACAACTAGTTCTACAATTGACATTGTCAAAAACTAAATTAATCTACTACTATTCAGAACATCGTCAAAACAACAACCAAACGCTTAATTGGCAACAATAACTTATCTTCACATTTTCACTATAGATAAATTACTCATACAAAAATTATGAAATTATGTCAGGATATACAAAACAATATGATCTACAACTTTTATATTATAACTTTAGGAGTTTAAAGAATCTAAGGTACCCAAAACAAGCCTACAAACTAACTAAGCTTTTTTGATGATAGAACAACAGCAGACTACTAAAACATACATAACTGGAGATGTACTGATCCAACATTCATGTTCTTAAACAATATGGAAAGCTTAGAAATTACCTACAACTTTCATTTAGATCATTTCACGAGAATATGGACGTAACATAACATAAAACTGAATGCATCTAACAATGTCCAGATTTCTGACGGAACAAATGCATCATCAAACAACAACCATACCTCCTAAACCACAAGTTCTATAAAGGTGATCATTACACCAAAACAAAGATATTGAAGTATACTAACAAATTATAATTTTTTTATGATTTTATTGCACATAAAATAAGACATAAATATTGCATAACCAACAACTGCATAATCTAAAATAAATAGCAGAGCTTAATTATGAGATTAGAACCCTAACACCGTCAACTAATTGACGTGAAATGCTAAACCCTAGCATGGATTTCGCATCAAAACAGCAGGGAAATCAAGATCTTACCCCCAAATAGCGAGTACAACAAGGATCTGCAACTTTAACCTCTCATTTTCCCTTCCTCCTTGTGGTGGTCTTTGACACTACACATCTCGTCCACTTGATCTACTCCGTAGATATCATCACCGTCAACAACAGCGAGGTGGAGAATGGGGTCAAGGAAAAACAAGAAGAGAAGACGATGCCTAACCAATTTTAGGTAAGGAATCGATACGGCAGCAAGCAACGATCAAGTCCTCCCTCTCCTCTCTCCTCTCTTCTCTCTCTTCTCTCATCTCTTCTCCGATCTTCTCTTCACGTGTGAATTCCAAGCAACGGCGGCTCGTCAAGAGATATAGGAATTAGGTTTGTGGGAAGAGATGTGAAAAGGCACGCAAGAAAAGGAGGGGCTGGTCAGTGGTGGAGCCACCGCCCGGCCCCCGGGCGGCCGGCCGGGCTCATCAGCGATTTTTAAAAGAAAATTTCCTTTATACCAAAGAAGAGCACTGTATTTTACTCGCTAAATATGTTTTGCATAATGAAGATTGCCTAGGCTCATGAAAGCTTCTGGCTCCGCTACTGGGGCTGGTACTGTAGTGGCACTAAAGTACTCATCGTACTGTTCATGTTATTTATTTTTTTCCTTTTGCCCTTCAATCTTCAGATGTCCATAGCTTGTTGAGCCGAACTCCAAACATCACGTATGAGTAGTCAAATAAAAAGAGTTCGACGAGCTCTACGTATCTATGGTCTCTGATCGTCCATCCGAGCTATATATAAAAAATTCATTTCTTGCCACTTTAAAACTCTAGTCATACTTTTTACCATTTCACGCTTTCTAACACAAAGCATATTTTGGGTATTACACCTTGGGAGCAGATACACACTTACACAGATCATGGACACTCCGCCATCAGAGAAAATGACTAATAACCAATGTTCCAACCCGAGTATTCTATTCATATATTGAACTTGTGGGCTTGTTAAATCTAACTTGCTATTTTTGGGTATCATTTCTAGGCTTCTCAATCTTTTCTTTCAAAAGAAGGGCTCCACAATGTGACTTGTCATTTTGTCAATAGCACTTGTTGGCTTTCCAAACCCTTTTTGAAATAAAAGGCATCTCAATGTAACTCATCTATTTGTTGGTAGCACTTTATCTGGTCTGATGTAGCTACCCATGTCATATTGTTTAGATCCAAAATACCAAGAGCTAATGAAGATATTCCTCATCCTCCTAAGATATATCAGCAGGAAAGCATACCTTCTACACTATCATGATGATCATTTGTTTGAGCTCCATGGTTGCTATGTTTGTTATTCTCAATGAACAAAATTCATTTTTTATAACAACTTAGTAAAAAAAGAGAAGTTACATGTGTCATATATGCTTTTTCATGTGTGCCACTTGTCATTGATTGCGGATGAAGGAAGCCACTTATCAATGACATGTGACTTTCTTTAGCGATGTCAGTGGCAAGTTGCACACATACAAAAACATATATGACACATGTAAATTCTCTTTCTTTATTAGATGGTCATAATAAATAAATTTTTTTCATTGAAAATAACAAACACAGAAAGCATGAATAGAGCTCACCAGACAATCATCATGATGGTGCAGATCGTAAGTTTTGCTATTGGTGTATATTAGGAGGATGAGGAATACCGCTAGTAGCGGTTAGAATTTTAGATCTAAATTAACAATAGGTTTTGGGTAGTTAAATCAGGCTAGATAAGGCGCTACTTACAAAAGAACAATTTAGACTGTGGTGCATTGTATTTAGAAACAAATGGTTTGAGAAGCCCAAAAGCACTTCGGACAAACTAAATGATTTAGATTGACCTGCCTTTTATTTCAAGAAAAAGGATATGAGAATGAAGCCCACAAATGATATCGACAAAATGGCAAGTTAGATTTAATAAGAAGCCCACAAGTCCAATAAGCATTGGCTATTGGCCATTTTCTTGGATGACGAAGCGTCCATGATCTGTTTATCTCCTCCCATCTAGATTATATTATGTTTGATACATAACTCATTAAGCTTAGTACTATGATATTTGTTTCTTTGGCAGTACAAATCAAGGTACAATGGGATGCAAAACCACTGAGACGATAATTTGTACCTTTCCATGGTCTCCTTCACTTCACCAGATGATTGTTGGGGTGGTTCCTCCCTTCTAGTGCAGTGGTGCTTCTGTTCCTGCTGGTTTTATATAAGAAATTGTCTACAAGCTAATATTAACCAGGTATGAAGTAGCACAAATGAAATGATACTATTAAGAAGAAAACCTTCAAATAGATCTATTTTTAACGGCCTTGCAATATCTTCAAGGTGTTCAAAAAAACATTTTGTTCCGTGTAAAGGACATGTACGACATACGTATATATGTTACACAAATATTTTACGTAATACAAAAAAGGATGAAGGCTGCTTAACTAAAAATCAAACCAGCCATGAGTCTAATTCTTCTCATGTAACTTGCCTCTGATAGCCGACCTTGCTCACTAATCTTAAATAAAGGTCACCTCAAATCCATGGCTAATCATACAAAATATCTTTATGCGATTCTGCTTACTTCCTACATGTTTCTATTAAAATAAACAAAAATGTATACTAACCTCAATAAAAATCTTAACTGAACCTAGGATTTATATGCGACTAGTCATGTTCCAACAATCATCTTGCCAAATTCTTAAATCTAACTCATTATTTTGTTAGCTATGCTATTTCTGTTGATCTTTCTGCCTACAGTGATCAACTATTTAGATCTAAAACCCTCGATCAACCTCTAATTCACTTGCATTCATCATAAGATACATAGATAGGGAAATATACCTCCTGCACCATATCAACAATTGTGGGCCTAAATTTTGTCCATGGCAATTAGTATTGTTCCTTGCATCAACATAAGTCGTTTATTTATAGCCATCTAGTGCAACGAGAAGTTACATGTGTCTTAAGGAATCTTTGCATGTCCACCATGTGCCATTTGGTTCTGAATGAAAGGAAGGCACCTGTCATGAGAATGTGGACAAAAGGAAACATGTGTCTTAACAAATCTTTGCATGTCCACCACGTGCCATTTGGTTGTCAATAAAAGGAAGCCACTTGTCATGAGAAGGTGGAGAAAAGGAAATGTGGGGGAAGAAGAAATTTAAGACATATATATAAATAGGTTCTAGAAAAAATGAATATTAATGATAGCCAAAATAATTAGGAAAAATTAAAAATAGACCCCCAAAATTAACTTCATATTACAAGTACTTCGACTATGAAACAAAGTTTCCCTTGCCACTTATTAGATCAAACTCTTCTTTGTGAAGTCCTCCATTATGAGTTTTAGTGCATAAGAACATATGTGACCTTCTGTGACGATCTAAATTGGAAATTTTGTTACATTACAAAATCTATGATGCTTGTGTGATGAAAATCAATCTTCACCTATCATGCATGTTAAATCATGGTTTGTGATGAGAACCTATGATGATCATCCTTTCATCATTGAATTATGATATTTGTTTTTTTCCATTATTATTAGCTACACAAATGTCTTATGGCCCATCAAAGGCCCACAAATCAAGAAACTTTTTTGTGGGCTACAAAATGTCACAAATATCATGTGGCCTGTCAAGGCCCATGTAGCAAGTAGCCAATTTGTGAGCTGATCCCAATTACAATCCATACTCATTTTTCACTAGCCCATGTCAAACAATTTTCACATAACCATTTTATAACCATTGCACTTTCGTTTAATAAGACCCATTTGTTAATAGGTTCAACTCATCTTAGGCCAAACAATCTTTGTATGGGCCTAGTCATTTACAAGACAAGCCATTTTTCGCCCACACTACTACAAAATTTATTTTCTCTGCATGATTTTCATTCAAACCAGTGATGGATACTCCCACAATTTTTACCATTGGATCATACAGCGAACTGGTGGTGAAAACACTTTTCACCACTGGTATGATGGGCACTACACCACCAACTACTCAATCAACGGAGAAAACTAGTTTCACCACTAGTGCAAGGATTGAACAAGTGGTGAAAATGCACTGGAAGAAAACCCAACTTCTCTTCTCTTTTTCTCACTCCCTCCACTTTTTTACCTCTAACTCCTACCTTTATTTCACCATTGTTGGGTGTTTTGCACCAATTTGTTCATGGAACTCCCAAATCTTGAAGGATCCATATCACTTCCTTGTTTTAAGGTTGGTAATTATTGACCCTTTAAATTCCTAGCTTATTCCATTGGCTAAATATTAAATTGTAGGATGAATGTGATCGAAAGCATCTTTACTCCAGTGGGCACTAGGTTCCTCGAGAAGAAGTTGAGAGAGGAGAGAGGTGGGAACTAGGTGGGAGAAATGAGGAATGACTGAGGGAGTTGGGCTGGTTTTGTTGGTGCTAGGGTTTTCATATGGGCAATGATTTTTTAATGGTTAAGAGACCCGCCTCTGAAAATGCTTCCAATTTCATATGCCAATGTCTTAAGATCCCCTCCTCTGCTAATTTATTTTGGGAGGTGGTTGTTTTCTTATCTATCTCCGTAAATAATCAACCACATTGGAAAACCATTTGTTACTTTTGGAGATATTGATACTTTTGGCTCGTCTCTTTAAATTAGAAAGAACTTTTCTAAAAAATTCCATTTTGTTGTACTCTGACCTAAGGACCCTAATTCACTTGGGGTTGAAGCTTGCTACAAACCCAAGGACCCGTATGTAGGCCTATCGACCTCAAAAGGCTCAAAACAAAGTGCAACCAAATCAAGGAGATGTCAACCACCACAAGGATTGCATCTGCACCATCCAAACTCAAATATAGTGCATTTCAAGGGGTCAGATGGAAACCATGAGGTCGATCAGCCAATCAATCGAGTCCATTTTGAAACAACCACCTTGGACAGCATGGAACTAACCTTAGGAGCTTAATCTCAAGCGCACTATCGGATGTCAGTAAATTGGATGGCCAAGAGGCCACGGTAAGGCCTGGTGGCCAAAACTTGAATCCCACTCCAAGCCATCCTTGGCTATATAAGTCCCTCTCTCATTACCTAGGACTATAAATAGTGGTGTCCTCTTCATTTGCAAGCACACAGAAGTGAAGAGATAAAAAAGAGAAGGAGAAGCCCTAACATTTTCTACATAGAAAATAGTAATAGAGAGGAGAGGTGAGAGCACCAAGGAGAGGCAGAGGTGTGGGTTTCTCCTCGACTTTGTACCTTGGTGATGAAGCTAAACATCAAGTGAAGTCTTCGTCTATGTTTTGGTAACATCTATTCTTCCTCTACTTTTGCAATACTTTACTTCATTCTTTCTTTGCTTGCTGGTACATCATGAGCAATATATAGATTGTTCTATTTATTGTTCTTACATTTGCTATCTTGGGTAGTACGAGTGTGTTTGTAGCGCAAACATGGTGTTTAGGCTAGAGGTTATCTAGGTATGCTTGCTACCCCATGATAGCCATGGTAGGAGGTTGGTGGTGACAACACCTATTCACCCTTTGGATTTCACCATGTTCATTAGTATATTAGAGACCATATATAGCCACATGTGCTAACCACCTTCTCATCCCTATCTGTGGCTAGTGGAGCATGTGCCACTTTGAAGCCAGGGAAAATAGAGTTAGGGTCTTATAATGCATATTAGTTTATCTTGTAAGTGAACCTTAACACTTATAATCCTCCTCTACCTCTTTATCCTTGCCCTCCCATCCTTGGACTAAGCTAGATTTATAGTTAGCCACTTCTCTTTCTCCACGAATTCGATACCTTGGAATAATACTCTCAGGTGAAAGCTACTTTGGTACCATTTATGCTCGAGGATTTCATATTTGTTGGGATAAGGATCGCCACAACTATATAAACTTATCTTAATTATATTTGAAGAAAATATGTTCATCAACAAGAGTATATTTGTTAATTTTGATTTAAAGATGGAGTCACATGAGAGATGGAGATGCATCAGAAGTATATGCTTTGTTTTTCACCTACCTTGGTCATTCCAGTTTGTTTATCAAAGCTAACTGGAGCTAGTTGGTTGTTCAATAAAAATAGTGCTAGTTGTGCACTCAAAGTTCACTAGGCATCAATTCAACAGTGTCGATTCAAGGATCTCATTTCACATTAACTTAGGGCTATTTGGATCGGCTAAAACTAATAAAACATTGTAGACAATAAAAGAGTAGGTTAATAAAAAGTTGGGGCTGTTTGGATCAGTTAGCTACTAGGTAGGTGGATTGTTGGTTATTGATAATCGTATAGATGTCCCTATTAGCTTATTGGAGACAGCTAATGGATTATTGCTAATTAAATTACTAGCTTTTATTAGTTTACCAATAAGCTACTAGTTTAAATTAGCCACCAATAGAGAACAAACTTTCGGTTCAGCACATTAGTCTCGGCTACAATTGGACCCAGGACTAATTTGAGCACTAGTCCCGTGTCACACCCGGTTTTAAGGACAAAACCAGACATACACTATATGTGAAATAAAGAAGTCAAATCTCACATATAGCCGCAGATAAGTGTAATATCAAGAGACAAATGCTTAATAAACATAACTCAATAGTATAAAATATACCTTAGAGAGCAACACAGCGGAAAGACAACTCCAAACACCGGGTGTAGACTTCACTCTAGGAAAAAACTGATTGGTTGATCACAAGTCTAAACTTCTCCTGAAGTGTGGGAAATAGCAAGAGTGAGTCCATGTCGAACTCAGCAAATATATCATAGGGTTCATGAGGCTCAAAAGATTTGACACTGGTTTACTATGATTAGCTTTTAATTATCACAGTTTTATTACATGAGTAGCATCAGGTTTGCATTAATCCCACAATAAACATATGATCAATGTAAATATGAATAACGAATAGCAAAACACATATTAAACCAATAAATATTCATCTATTCTGTGAAGGTCCAAGGCCACTCGTGACCATCAGCACGGCTGTTATAACAGTTTTACACTCTGCAGAGGTTGTACACTTTCACTGTGAGTCGTGATTTACCCTTTCGCCCGAGGTAGCTAATCTCTTGACCCACTTCCAAGGAAGGTCGGCAGGGTTCACTATGAAGTCTTTCAAAGGTTCGTCTAACAAGTTAGGGCCATTAGATTCACTCGGCAAACAGATGTGGAGCCCCCCTTCCAAATGGCATAATGACGTGCAACCTATACACATAAGGACAGAGGCCGCACTATACCCGATTCGTCAAGCCATTCTTACGCCATAAAGGTTACCACTAACAAGCTAGAAAAGGTCCTCATACTTGACTAAAGCCACAGCCATATAGCCCTCACAGTTGTACTGTAAGTCCCGGATGTTCGTCCACAGATGAGTCCTTATGGAGAGAAACTAGAGCACCAAAAATAACCCCATGCTCTAGCCCTCTTTAAATAGTAATAAAAAAGTCATCTTTTAGTGTTGTTGCATATTCCATTAATCATATTACAAGATCATAGTTTATGTTCAGCGCTAGCAAAACTACTCAATGCAATATCATGGGTGCCAAGGTAATGGATCAAGACTAAGTCATCCTTAACAAGGAAATACATGCATAATGAATTTAATTATTTATTGGGAATAGGGCAACAAGGATAATCCCATGCTATACTTGCCTTAAACTCAGATCCTTCTTCTGTAGATTCGTAACCTCCAAAGAACCTCTTCTTGATCTCAACATAAACCTCATCGATAGACTGAACCATATAGCACCACACAAGCATCCATACAATCATACATGAAGCAAATAATAGATCTATATTAGAACAGTACACCAATTATACCAAAAATAAGTAAAAGAGTTTGAAACACGATTCTACGTATCGCTATGAACACAAAGTCGCGAAAAGCACGCTAATCAGAGCTACAGTTGAAAAGATACAACTACCAATAGATTTACCCATAAAACTATTAGCTTCATGTATCTTAATGGTATAAAAACATATATAAAATATTTTATAGAGATTATAATTTAAGTCAAATTTAGATTTGAATTATAAAACTAAAGTAAAACAAATCATATTTTTATTTACAAAACCCAGTTGCGTAATTGTTATTTAAGATATGATTCAAACCATGAAATTCCAATATTAGTGACATGATAAACACTGTTACAAATGCGTAGATCTCGTTGCTATAAATCTAACGCAACTTGAATGGCTCAAAACAGAGTTGAAATGTAGAAGATATGAAATAAACAAGATTTCCTCTATTAAAATAATAGATTAGATCTAATCACGAATTTTAAAAGTTGAAAACCTACTTAACAGTAGTACTAACATGTAGAGCTAGCAAATACGAACCTAACGCAATTTGAACGGGTCAAATCAGAGTTAAAACGGAGAAATTATGACTAAAACAAAATCAGTGGCAAAACTGTAAATAACTGAAAACATATTCTTGAATTACCGAGACCAAATACGCTTTCAAAAGGATAAAACACGATGCGGAATTACGCCTTGGACTGTGGGTTATATATTTAAAAAGTGCAGGGACTCTTTAGCAAAATTAACAACCGAACTAGTATCAGCTAATCTGAGCCGTTGGATACGAAATGGATGGATCGGATCGGATCGGAACAACTAACGGCGGTGCTCGGCCGGAACAGAGTCGCGACAGCGAGATTCGCGGTGGCGCCATCGCCGAAGATGGCTATCTCGCGATTGAAAGCATTACCTCATGAAAGAAATACACCAGCGGGTAGAGCACACTAAGGCGAACTCACCACGAGCAAAAACAACCCCGATGAGGAACCGAGGGAGGCGTGCGGCTTGGAGAGGCGGACGGTGGCGGCGAGATAGGGCTCCCGCTCACGGTGGCGTCTCGGGAGCTCCGTTGACACCGCGAAAGGGTTGGATGGAGGCGGAAAGGTGTGCGGGCTCGGCTTATATAGCCTGGAGACGATCCAATTAAGGAAGGAAAAGATTGGGAGGGAAGGATTCGGTCGGTGGTGAACGAGGGAAAGAAATCCGGTGCGGCGTGGGAGGAAGAAGGCGTCCTGACATGCGGGGCCACGGCGTCAGCGACACGCAGGGAAGGAAACACGGCGCGCGCGCGTGCGAGCTGCTGGGCCAGCGACCGGACTTGCTGGGCTCGGCCCAAGACACGAAGCGGGGCGGGGAGAAAAGAAGGGCCGCGTGTGCGGGAGGCAAGCGGGCTGCGAGCGAGGGCTGGGCTGAAAGCTGAGAATAGGAATAAAACTCCTTTTCTTTTTCCTTTTCAAATATTTCAAAGCATTTTCAAATTATTTTGAATCCTCTTTTGAATTTGAATCAAACCACCCAATACAAAATATTCAAATGCAACAGCATGAGTGCACAAACATGTTCCTACCCTTATAATTGATTTTAAGTTAATAAAAATTATTACTTTTCTAAGTTTGTATGATCACAAAAATACATAAAAATTCATATTCACCTATTTTTAAATCATGCCAAAATTTTAGGGTGTTACAATTCTACCCCCCTTAAGATGAATCTCGTCCTTGAGATTCAGAAGATGGTAATCAAAGAGATAGGGATACTTCACCATAGAATAAAATCCTCTTCCTCGAGTAGTTACCTCCTCTTTGTAGGGATTCTGCTTTACTTTGCACACTCTAATAACCTTTCTCCAAGTAACTCGCTCAACCATTTCCAAGATGTTGATAGGGACTCCGAACAAACCTTAAGGTAGCCCTATTTATTAAGCCACTTCTATTTTCATGTTAAGAACCATAAATAAACCAATGTTTCAAACTGCGAACTTATCCTTCATATCGCAACTCCTAGTACTTCTCATACGAGCCAGCTTGAGACGCACAATCTCCAACTGGAAAGCCTAATCTATTCTTCATGTGCCAATATATATCATCTTCTGACGAATCACTTTAGGTTATCCTTAATAGTCCATGTTGCCAAATCCACAACATTGGAGTCTATACTCAGGTTAGGTTGCCCAACTCTTAAACACAACTCTAAGTCCATGGTGTCATCCGAATCTTCTAGCATAACTCTCCTTTGCTAAGGGCATCAGCAACGACTTATACTTCTCCAAGCGATAGCACACTTCCAAGTCAAAATCAATTCCAATCCAACAATACTGTCATTAGCTCAACCCCAAATTATTGATAATGTCTACTAGATTCTTACAATACATATAGGTGTCAATCTTATAAACTGTGTAAATACCATATTTGTGTCTAATAGGATAATATCTCCAAAACCTTCAGAGCATAAACTGATATCTCCACTTCCTTGTGTTAGGTAGTTCAACTCATGTTTCCCATGCATCCCTAATGCTCAAGCCATCACATTTTTCTTCTTGCATAAGGACACATCCTTCACCTTGACATGGTGCATCACGATAGATGGGACACTCTTGTCTTGATCTGGTAAATCTAACTCATAAGTTTTACTTCTTTAATGCCTTTATAATTTTCCTGAGGTTTACGAGTCCAAAGATACTTAATATCTTCTCTAGTAGCAATATTTTGAGAGTCTTGGATAAACCTTCCTTCATCTGCTAACTAAATGTCATCATTTTTAAAAGAAACTCTGAGTCACTCTTACATCCCTAGGTGAATTCCCCATCACCAACTTTCTTGAGCTCTTTTTCACCACTAGAGATAACTATCCAAATAGAGGACTTCCTTCCCTTATAGCTCACTTGCTAAACTAGTCATAATGTCAACATCCTCTGAACCTTCGTGGAATCCATTGTAGATGTCCAATATCGATGCCAACTTATCTTGAGTAAGATTGGACTCCCAACTGATGATAGATCAGAGTGAAGACCAAGACCTATCTTGACGATTACCCGAGCTCCTTGTAGATATTCTAACAAGTCGCCAATCCAAAGAAAATGATACCCACTCTTGATAGTGCCTTCTCAACCAGGGGGTTAACCGATACTTCCAAATAAAGAACTAGAACGTACAAAACCTTCTTTACTTTAGCTACCCCCCTTAAGATGAGATAAACTAGGGAACACAAAATGGTAGCTTGCACCTCCTTCTAGATAAGATAACTACCATAAAGTCCTTTTGATTTCCAAGAGAAACTCTTGTGCGTAGGTATGGACAGGTAATCTGAAATTCCTCGCGGGATGAGAAACAGTAGTGCAATAAAACAACTGCAACTCTCATTCCGTTACTCCAATGAAGCTGTAGTTTACACCGATGGAAAGCTTATATAATTCTCTATAACTTTCTTATAGAACATACTTCCAGATTCTGTAGTTAACTTGGTCGAAAACATTACATATCAGAAACTGTTCCAGGTTTATGACAGCACAAATACATCATATTGTGAATTTCATAACTCCCAAAACAAAACAGCTATGAGGGTGGTTCTTGCATTTAGAGAAAGATATTGAAGTCTACTCTTGTCTAGAATTTTCTCATGATCTTTGGTCTATCAAGAACAGAGATATAAGTTGATAAAGACAGGCTGCTCCGAAAGACAAGATATAGAAAGCAGGAGATAACCAAAACCCAGCTATTTATTTCATTAATCATTATACCTTATACATATAAACTAAATGAAATCATGGATAAACCCACAAGATCATTCCACTCATTACAAAATTCCAACTCAAACATAAACATAAGCACAAAGCAACTAAACACTTAAAAGTTCATAAACCACACATTAAGACGACTCAACTTGGCTACTAACGGTTTTATTACATAGGACATAACTCCTATTTCTTAAACACGGTGTGATTGCAGCAGCATCCGGAGTTGATAGCATCTCTTGCATTCCTTAGTCCTCTACAATGACATCTGAAATCCCGCATCCCTCTTTACCATTCTTAGTATTCATACCCTCAGATTGGTCAACCTTGTATCCCTCAGGTGTAGGTTTAATACCCTCATACTCAATCCTTTCTCCTGAAAGTGTAGTTAGAAACAATGAATGTTGGGCATACTCAATCACTCCTTTACAAGTAGATAACCAGTCTATTCCAAGGATAACATCAATGCCCATTAATTTCAAAACAATGAGGTTTGCCTTAAAATTTACCCCCTTTATGTCAAAACTAACTTTTGGGCATATGCGGTTCGCCTTTATTTCACCTCTTGGAGTTTTAACCATCACAGTTTTCCCCCTTAGAAGCGTAAATATGTTATGATCTTCTACATATTATCTAGATATGAACGAATGTGAGGCATTGGAGTCAAACAAAACCATGGCATTTCCTGAACTTACAGGAATTGATCCAAACACGACCTCCTTAGCTCCAGGAATGGTGATAATATCCACATGTTTCAACCTTCCATGGATATAATTTCTCTTTAATTTATTTCCTTGCACATGCTCTTTTTGGACATCCTGTCCTAGGTCTTGCTGTTGTTGATTCTTCTGCGGACAAGATTTAACATAATGTTCTTCCTGCTGGCAATGATAACACTTTCTCTTAGCTGGATCTTTTGTGATGTCATACTCCACGGAACTGTTGCTTGGTATGCTGCTATCTTGCTGGCCATAAAAGTTCACCTTCGTCCCTTTGGCTTGTTTCTTAGCTCGTTTGGCCTTTCAGGGTTGATACTCCTTATAGGTAATTGTCCACCCATCTATGACTACCTCATGGGGAGTAGTTTTAGCTTGAGAGGCTTCTAACTCTTTAAGGTTTGGATTTATTTGACAAGGGATCAGAGTTGCATGTGACAATATAGTATAACTCGATTGTTGATTGCTTCCCACAAGTGGTTCTAGTGAGATTGCCTTCCTCTTCTTGTCCACGTTGACCTCAAAATTTGGATCCACCTTGACTTTTCCCTTATTAGACTCATTTTGAAGACAGGGAAAACCATAATGCTTACAACAGTGACATTGTTCCTGCCTCCCAAGTGCCTTACTATCAACATCTTTATTGGATTTGGTATTCTTCCAAGCTTCTGTTACTTGTATCTTCTTTGGCCCCTTGAATATGTTGGCCTGACCCTGAGATGAGCATTGTTGAGAATTTCCATGTTGAGCCATTTCTTTTAGTAATTGGTTTTGCATTGCTAATGGCTTCTTGTCAAATGTGAGCAAGAGCGACACAATTCAGTCCTCTTAACCTCTGAAGTCCACAGTCTTCTCGTCACGAGCCGTCTAATAAACAAGGAGAAATGGTTCAAAATAGAGACAAGGTTTTTATAACAGAACGAGGATAGAATTAAGCATAACTTTGAGAAAATAACAAAGTTAAAGAGAAGGCCAGGAATAGGCAAAAATGAAAACATGCTAAACATCCAGTTCTAACTAGGCTTGCGTCTTACAGTCAACATTGCTCTGATACCACTCTGTCACACCCGGTTTTAAGGACAAAACCAGACATACACTATATGTGAAATAAAGAAGTCAAATCTCACATATAGCCACAGATAAGTGTAATATCAAGAGACAAATGCTTAATAAACATAACTCAATAGTATAAAATATACCTTAGAGAGCAACACAGCAGAAAGACAACTCCATACACCGGGTGTAGACTTCACTCCAGGAACAAACTGATTGGTTGATCACAAGTCTAAACTTCTCCTGAAGTATGGGAAATAGCTAGAGTGAGTCCATGTCGAACTTAGCAAATATATCATAGGGTTCATGAGGCTCAAAAGATTTGACACTGGTTTACTGCGATTAGCTTTTAATTATCACAGTTTTATTACATGAGTAGCATCAGGTTTGTATTAATCCCACAATAAATATATGATCAATATAAATATGAATAACGAATAGCAAAACACATATTAAACCAATAAATGTCCATCTATTCTGTGAAGGTCCAAGGCCACTCGTGACCGTGAGCACGACTGTTATAACAGTTTTACACTCTGCAGAGGTTGTACACTTTCACTGTGAGTCGTGATTTACCCTTTCGCCCGAGGTAGCTAATCTGTTGACCCACTTCTAAGGAAGGTCGGCAGGGTTCACTATGAAGTCTTTCAAAGGTTCGTCTAACAACTTAGGGCCATTAGATTCACTCGGTAAACAGATGTAGAGCCTCCCTTCCAAATGGCACAATGACGCGCAGCCTATACACATAAGGACAGAGGCCGCACTATACCCGATTCGTCAAGCCGTTCTTATGCCATAAAGGTTACCACTAACAAGCTAGAAAAGGTCCTTATACTTGACTAAAGGCAGAGCCATATAGCCCTCACAGTTGTACTGTAAGTTCTGGATGTTCGTCCACAGATGAGTCCTTGTGGAGAGAAATTAGAGCACCAAAAATAACCCCATGCTCTAGCCCTCTTTAAACAGTAATCAAAAAGTCATCTTTTAGTGTTGTTGCATATTCCATTAATCATATTACAAGATCATAGTTTATGTTCAGCGCTAGCAAAACTACTCAATGCAATATCATGGGTGCCAAGGTAATGGATCAAGACTAAGTCATCCTTAACAAGAAAATACATGCATAATGAATTTAATTATTTATTATGAATAGGGCAACAAGGATAATCCCATGCTATACTTGCCTTAAACTCAGATCCTTTTTATGTAGATTCGTAACCTCCAAAGAACCTCTTCTTGATCTCCACATAAACCTCACCGATACACTGAACCATATAGCACCACACAAGCATCCATACAATCATACACGAAGCAAATAATAGATCTATATTAGAACAGTACACCAATTATACCAAAAATAAGTAAAAGAGTTTGAAACACGATTCTACGCATCGCTACGAACACAAAGTCATGAAAAGCACGGTAATCGAAGCTACGGTTGAAAAGATACAACTACCAATAGATTTACCCATAAAACTATTAGCTTCATGTATCTTAATGGTATAAAAACATATATAAAATATTTTATAGAGATTATAATTTAAGTCAAATTTAGATTCGAATTATAAAACTAAAGTAAAACAAATCATATTTTTATTTACAAAACCCAGTTGCATAATTGTTATTTAAGATATGATTCAAACCATGAAATTCCAATATTAGTGACATGATAAACACTGTTACAAATGCGTAGATCTCGTTGCTATAAATTAACGCAACTTGAATGGCTCAAAACGGAGTTGAAACGTAGAAGATATGAAATAAACAAGATTTCCTCTATTAAAATAATAGATTAGATCTAATGACGAATTTTAAAAGTTGAAAACCTACTTAATAGTAGTACTAACATGTAGAGCTCGCAAATACGAACCTAACGCAATTTGAACAGGTCAAATCGGAGTTAAAACGGAGAAATTATGACTAAAACAAAATCAGTGGCAAAACTATAAATAACTAAAAACGTATTCTTGAATTACCGAGATCAAACACGCTTTCAAAAGGATAAAACGCGATGCGGAATTACGCCTTGGACTGCGGGTTATATATTTAAAAAGTCCAGGGACTCTTTAGCAAAATTAACAACTGAACCGGTATCAGCTAATCTCAGCCGTTGGATACGAAATGGATGGATCGGATCGGATCGGATCGGAACAACTGACGGCGGCGCTCGGCCGGAACAGAGTCGCGACGGCGAGATTCACGGCGGTGCCATCGTCGGAGATGGCTAACTCGCGGTTGAAAGCATTACCTCGCGAAAGAAATACACCAGCAGGTAGAGCACACTAAGGCGAACTCACCACGAGCAAAAACAACCCCGATGAGGAACCGAGGGATGCGTGCGGCTTGGAGAGGAGGACGGTGGCGGCGAGATAGGGCTCCCGCTCACGGTGGCGTCTCGGGAGCTCCATTGACACCGCGAAAGGGTTGGATGGAGGCGGAAAGGTGTGCGGGCTCGGCTTATATAGCCCGGAGACGATCCAATTAAGGAAGGAAAAGATTAGGAGGGAAGGATTCGGTCGGTGGTGAATGAGGGAAAGAAATCCGGTGCGGCGTGGGAAGGAAGAAGGCGTCCTGACATGCGGGGCCACGGCGTCAGCGACACGCAGGGAAGGAAACGCGGCGCGCGCGCGTGCGAGCTGCTGGGCCAGCGACCGGACTTGCTGGGCTCGGCCCAAGACGCGAAACATGGCGGGGAGAAAAGAAGGGCCGCGCGCGCGGGAGGCAAGCGGGCCACGAGCGAGGGCTGGGCTGAAAGCTGAGAATAGGAATAAAACTCCTTTTCTTTTTCCTTTTCAAATATTTCAAAGTATTTTCAAATTATTTTGAATCCTCTTTTGAATTTGAATCAAACCATCCAATACAAAATATTCAAATGCAACAGCATGAGTGCACAAACATGTTCCTACCCTTATAATTGATTTTAAGTTAATAAAAATTATTACTTTTCTAAGTTTGTATGATCACAAAAATACATAAAAATTCATATTCACCTATTTTTAAATCATGCCAAAATTTTAGGGTGTTATATCCCGGGTCCAAGTTTCTTGGACGTCGGAAGACATGTGGTCCTGGTTGGTAACACCAACATAGACTGAAGGGTCTACATTAGTCCCGATTGGTGTTATGAACCCGGACTAAAGAGCCTTGACCCTTTAGTCCCGGTTAATAACATCAACCCGGACTAACATTAGACCCATTAGTCCCATTGATGTTTCCAACCCGGACTAAAGGACCTTTTAGTCCGGTTGGTATTACGAACCCGAACTAAAGGTCCTCTGACAGGTTACTTCAAAAGAAAAGCGTCCCATCTAGATTCACATGTGCAATGTAGGTGAGGTGGAAAGGTACGCGCGAGGCAATACATGTGGTCTTAGGTTTTGAATCCCATGAGGCACAAGGGTGGGAGGTATTATTTTTTTAGTCTCGGAGGACCTTTAGTCCGGGTTTAAAGCAACCGGGACTAAAGAGTCGTACCTTTAGTCCTGGATTCCTAATCCCGGTTGGACAACTGGGACTAAAAGCCATTACTAACCGGGAGTGAAACTTTCTTTTCTACCAATGAGCTATAACTTTTCTTAGGGCTTCCTCAATGCTGCTTTTTTACTAGTAGCCCAAAGTGTCGTGTAAGATCGGATAAAAAAAGTAGGTGCTCTATATTTGTCATAGTGGCTTGCAGAAGCTACATATGCTTTGGAAGGGAGAAGGTGGTCCATGCTAAAAAAAGAAGAGAGAGAGAGATAATAAAAGTGAGGTATGATGAAAGGAAAAAGTTTCTTTGCAAACCGCAAGTAGTGATAGTTTGCATTGTGTAAATAGTAGTCTCAACATTACCTAATCTATGTGGATCACTTTATTTGTACTAGAACCACTAGGAGTGTTAGCCTTCATTGGTGGTGCCCTTAGCAGCTTGTGGTGTGTTGTGGCCTAGGGGTGTCTTGTCTTGTGATGAATATCTAACGGATGTTAGGTTGTAAGATGAGGTATTCAGAAACGTTTTCCTCTTTTATGAGGAATTTAGGAATTTCCTAAGGAGGTGAGATGCTTAGGAAATTGTTACCAGGCTACTCATTTTCAGCGAGATTCTAAATCTTTGGCTATAGCTACTGCTATCTCCGGGTATAGTTGTTTGAGGAGTATATGGCTTTTTTTATGTATAATTTAGTTGTTACCTGCTGCTATAGAGGAATTTGCTGTTTTTTAAGATCGATCGCTAAATGTCTTAGCCAGAGTTTTAAAACACTGGTTTTCAGTGAAGTCCAGAAAAAAGTCTGATTGCTCTTGCATAATTGGGTCCCTTTGAAACTGGAGCTGATGACAAGAGCTCCATTAGCAATCGCAGGATGAATACAGATCAGATAGAATTAACAAAATTTAGAATGGCACAACCATAGTTAAGCAGGCACATGCAGGATCATATTATTTTGGCCAATACATGCCCATAAACATTGTCTTCAGTCTACACTGGTACAGGCGAGATGATGGATCCCAATCAACGTCAATCTAGCTAAGCTTAAACCCTTCACCACAAGAGGAACACGGTCGCCGCCGCCACCGCCGCGCCAAGAGTCCAAGACGCCGTGTCCCTTGCTCCGTTGTTCTTCTGATCTGCAGGCGGTTGGCCGTCCTCGTCCGACGAAGGAGCTGGGGTAGTGTCCTCTGGCGATGGCGCGGGGCGACGCCTGTGCGTAGGTGGTGCAGCCTCCGGCGCAGGGGCAAGTGGGGGCGTGGGTGTGGGTGCATGTGCAGGCGGCGGCGAGACCGGTGCAAGGGCAGGCGACGGCGGCGCAAGGGCAGGCGTAGGCGTAGGTGCATGTGCAGGGGCGGGCGCAGTGCGTCCCTGGCCGCCATTAGACAGCTCCCTTGGCAGCAACACCGCGTCGATGAGGTAGACGGCGAGCGGCGCCTTGTCGAGCAGCGTCTCGGTCACCGTGGCGGCGCTGGCGGATCCGGACGACAGCTTCACCGTGTCCCCGTCGGCACGCACGGTGAGGTTGTACTCGTCGTGGTTCTTGGATCCGTCCGTGGCGAGCGTGCCCACGTCCCCGTTGATCGCCTTGAGAGACTGCGCGGAGTAGTGCGCCGCCACGCCGTGGTACAGCAGGAGCGCGAGCCGGGCGTCGGCGGTGAGGTTCTTGAAGGTGGAGTTGAAGGCCTCCACCGCCTTGTCGGCTGGGCAGAAGACGGTGAGCCCGGCGGCTCCGCCGGCGCTGCGGTCGTACACCGCGACCGCGTCGGCCGTCGCGGCGAGGAGGCCGGCGAAGCCCCCGCACCCGTTCTTGGACAGCAGATCCGTCAACTCCGGCGCCGCGCCGGGCTGCGACGCGGGCGCGGCCGCGGGCGCCTGCGCCCCGTCCGCCGTCGCCGGAGGCCAGATCAGGTCTTTCACCTGCAGGACGGCGATGTCGGACGGCACTTCCTTGATAGATCGCTGGTAGAAGGCGGTCGGCAGCCTGTTGGAGGGGGCGGACGGCGTGAACGCCGCCACGCGGCCATCGGTGAACACGGTGATGTTGAGGATCCCGTCGCTCCCCTGCGCCTTGCCGGTGGCCTGGTAGAGGCTGGTGACCTGCGCGAACCCGCCCTGGATGCTGCCAAGCTTGGCGGCGTCGAAGTAGTCCAGGAGGACGTGGAGGTAGATCACGCGCTCCAGCTCCTTGGGGTCCGGCTTCTGCGCCTTCAGCCGCGCCATGACGGTGTTGTCGACGACGAGCACCGTGATTGTATGGCGGCGGTCGATCTCCGCCGCGGCGCCGGTGCTGACGAGCGCGGCGCTGAAGTCGGTGAGGTCGGGGTGCGCGGCCAGGATGGCCGTGATGTTGTGGGTCGCGGCGGCGCCTTGGCCTTTGCCTTGACACGCCGGAGACGCGCCGAGGACGAGGAGGAGGGGGAGGAGAACTGCGGCGAGAGGAGGCATTGTGCTCGTGAAACCGGAAGGTTGCTTCCTGTGTGCTGCTGGCTGCCTGACTGGGTGTTTTCGAGAAGAGGAAAGGAGAGGGTTTAGCCCACCATATATGGTGCAGCTCAAATAATTATTAAAGGGTATTAAATTAAATTCGCGAGGTGAAATCCAGTGATGAAGATGACAAAACAAAGATTTGATCTCGCAACTCAGCAAATAGCCGTTGTGTATATAGCAAACGGTAACAGCGAGAAATGGGCATTATATATTTCCTTTCCACCTTGGTGTAGACGACTCTAGTCTAGACCATCCGATGAAATCCAACGGTTAAAGATCACTGCATCACATCTACCAAAGTTTTGCCTTACTTTTTTCTTTATATATAAAGACACTCAAACGAGTGTCACATCTGATGTATCGAGAAAAACAAAGGCCAGTACAGAAGATTTGCCTGGCTGATACATAAAAATCGTGCTTCAAATAAATGCTCACTAGTATTTGGGTTCCTCCTAATGTTTAGCTGGTGTCATTTTCCTCTTCTTGACAATACGGGCAGTGTTTAGTTCCTTCAAAATTCCAAAAATTTTACAAGATTCCCCGTCATATCGAATTTTTGGACGCATGCATGAAGCATTAAATATAGGTAAAAAAATAACTAATTACACAGTTTGGTTGTAAATCACGAGACGAATCTTTAGAACCTAATTAGTCCATGATTGGACACTAATTGTCAAATACAAACGAAAGAATTACGGTGCTTCCAAAAATTTTACAGGGGCAACTAAACACACCCACAATCTCGAATGGATGCCAGTGGAGCAAACAACTGGAAACGCTATGGGTTCTGCTACTGCTAGTGCTGAAACTTGAGTTACAGAGTGATAAATGTGAGATATATATGGCTGGCCTTGTTTGTATTGCAATTCTGTGCATGCTCGACTGCATGCCTACAGGGACCATCTTCAGTAGCATGTATGACAAAAATGGTTGGCTTGAGGACGTTGTGCCTGTGCGTGACCAAAGTGATGGACAAAATTCAGTGCTGGAAAGGGTTGCACCGTCCAATTTTTAGTAACGCGTGCATGACCTGCCACCTGCATTTCAAATTTCGCATCAGCGATGCCGGTGTTTATTTGGGATCCTTGACCTCGATCGAGGGCCCTTATTATTGTCTTGAGAAGTTCCTAGAGCAAACCCAAAATCCCCGATTCTATCAGCTTGTTCGGCTGGCTGGTGGCGGGTGGCTGGTGGCGGGTGCTGATTTGTTGTGAGAGAAAAATACTGCTGGCTGGCAAATGGCTGGTGGTTAGTGCTGATTTGATGTGAGAGAAAAGCACTGTTGGCTGGCTGGCAGCCAGCCAACCGAACAAGGCCTATAGCTTTGCATCATCTGCAAAGTATTTGACGCGCTTTTTATGTTTGCAAACGTTAGCAAGGCTATATATATTTACCCAAAATTTTGGTCTCCCACTTGCCTTGTTTAACAAATATTTTTTTCTCTATGGTAGTAATATGTTATTTTCTTTGTTTTCATAATTAATAACACTTGCTTTATCATTTCAAAGTTGAGTTGGCTATGTCCCTGTTTGTAATTACCCAACTAATTATACGTTGTGTTAGCTAGGAGAAACCAGCTAATAGCTAATTGTTAGTTGGGTGGTAGGTAAGATATTAATTAGGTTTATTAGCTGAGGATCCAAACAGATCCTCGGCCAATTTTTAGCAGGTCCTATGTACATCTAAAAGCAATAATCAAACAAGTTACTTGGATCCACGACATAGGAGAAAGTGTAATATGTAGCAGTCATAAGCCACATGATAAACAGCATCCTCAATTAGCCACCTCATCTCAAACTAAAAGTCACAGATCTTAGACGAAGAAATCAGGTGCATAGTACTAAATAGCTTTGGTAGCGACTGAAATAGCGACTGCTATATCGATAATGGCCTGTACTACTACTACTGCTATCGCTACAAGGTAGCGGACCAAAGTTAGCTTGTTGTAGCAGCCGCTATTGCCCCTAGCATCCACCGTTGCTATTGTTGGACACCCATCTGCTATGTAGATATTCCAAGTGATAGTCCAATGGTAACAAAAATATTAAGATAGTGATTTGGACCATGATAAAGAATGATGAGATGATTAATGATATCCTTTTCAACTGATATAAGAACGTACTTAATGATAGTTTGTCTCCACATGTTTTCTTTATATTTTATCCACTTATATGCTTCTTTGTGATTTTATATCATTAAATGTATGAAATAATTAACTAAAAACTTTTCATTATTTTAAGAAAAGATGGTATTAGTATTGGCATATACTTTGAATTTTTTAATATTCTACTCTTACAACTTAGCACCCGCTATCTGCAATCCGCAATGATTAATCCGCTAAGAAATCGCTATCTGCTATTTAGTACCTCCATATGTGATCTCACAAGTCACAACTCGCCTAGAAACCTTTTATACAAAGGAAGAAGACCATACGAAGGAACCAACCAATCCTTAACTATGATAGGTGACGAGTTGTTGGGTAAACCTCCTATATCTATATATGATAGTCTACTGCTGTAAATATACAAAAATAAGTGCTAGCTTCTGCGTGTCAGTGTATGGGTCTGTGGGATTTGGGCGATGTTATTTCGTGCTTCCTCTGATATTAGCTGGCATCTGCTTTTTTCACCCCATCTTGACAGGATGACGGTCAAGCACACATCTGGAAGTTTTAGGTGAGCAAATGCTGGCGCTAGCCTGCTAGTGCTAGGTAGAGTGCTAAGTGAAAAAATGTGGCATGTAGCTCTGTTTGTATTGCAACTATATATGCATCAGCTACATGTGAGCTCCATCTTCGCCAGTATGTATGACAAAAATAGTTGCCTTTAATACGTCGTGACACAGATGCAACGGGCAAATTTCATCCAGCGGATACACCGCTGGAAAAGGTTAGTTGGTGAAGTTTTGACTAGTAACGTGTAGACGACCTTTACTGGACTAGTACGTAGACATGGAACTAGGGATAAAAACGGATCGTATACGAACATGATATCACAATTGTTTTCATATTTTTATCCGGATTCGGATTCGAATACGTGTAGTGTCAACCATGCCGGATAGGATACGATTAAATATCGACATCATAAATATACGATTTGAGTATTCAAATATGGATACGGTATCAGATATTGAATATCCGGACTCGGATACGGACAGATCTAAACCCCTCTAAGCGGATTCGGTTTCGAATACGGTCGGAAAATATCCGTACTGTTTTCATCCCTACATGGAACCATGGTGTGCAGAAAAAAAATTATAGACAGCCTAAATGGGCCAGATGTAAGGATCATTGGCCCTTGATTATATCCCATTCAGGTTTTAGTGATTATATGATTTTTCTCGATCACGCAAAAGGTTTGCGCATCTTTATATTAAGGTAAAGAAAAAATTTGATACAACACGGCTAAGCGGCGCCCCAGGGGGTCAGAATAGTTTTACATAGTTGTTCGGACCCTCCCTAGTGTACTGAAAGCTATGTTGTTACATTGGACATTGATCAATCCGATTTGCATCGCCGGCTAGGAGACCTATACCCGGGCCACTGAGCGGCGGCGGCAGCGGTGCTGCTTGCGCGTATCCACGTAGTCGTCCGATGGGAACAACTCATGAAGCGCCTGCATATTACCGGGGTCGCCGCTGAAGATTTCTTTGTATGCCTTCAGGGCCGACGTCGACGACGACATCCCGCTAGTTAGTCCTAAGTGGTTCAAGACAAGGTGCTCACCTCGCTTGGACGCCGGGATATGAGATATGCTTTACGCCGCTATCCGCTTGCTCCTTTTGGGAAGCACGCACGTCCGTGGTCGGTTGTATCATTAGAGCAAGCTAGCAGGCTAGGAATGGGAACATGGTCCACATTCATGTTCCCATGTTCCATGTTCGAGGAACGTCTACATTCCGAGAATAGGAACGTTCTCATTCTCACGTTATAAAATGATACCCAAGTTCCCGTTCCTATTCCGGGAATGAGAATGGAAACATGCATGGCTGCTAAGAACAAGCTCTTATGTTTTCAGTCAACATCCTTCTTTAAGATGTATTACACAGGTTCACTTAGATCCTAGGGATACCAGAAAACAAGTGTTGTGTGAAGATTGGAGAAGAGATCAAAAAAATCAAGATAATAGAGAAGATTGACTCGATTGGACGATCCGTGTCTCATAAATATGAGTGTGCCAAGCAAATAGAAGTCGTGTTCACTGTTCAGCGATGCCGTGGTTGAGAGCACTGTCCAAATGAACAGGCAGAACAGTGCGGCAAAGGGTCAAACAATATGATGTGCAATCTAGATAATCCACATAGATTAGGGTCAGACAATCTATAGACTATAGTGGCGTTCGATGAAGCACAAAGACAATATGATGTGCAAATCAACAGGACGGATGGTCCACCATTGAAGAGAAGTAAAGCGCTAGACAAATGACGTCAACAAAGGGAGCAACGGCTAGTACAAAGGCTATAAGGACCGGATAGTCTGGTGGAGGAAAACTGTGAACACATCATTCGGCCAATACAAAAAAAATGCCAACCTTTTCCTAACGTCTATTTGTGGGAAGAATATATGTATATCCCATACCACTAGTCATCTGGGGTATGTTAAAGTATGTCGGATCTAGTGCAAATCTAGGATCACTCGAATCACCATTTGAGAGCTTAGTGTTCACATCCAAAGGTTTAGTTGTGCTTAGTACCATGCTTAGCATAGAGATTAGGGTTTACATTGTTTGGGATTTGTGCACTTGTAATCTAGAGAGCCAAAGCAATTGGAGCCTTGGTGCCTCTCTGGCAACCCCGAGCTTGGTATGGAAAGGCAGCGACTTGGTGTGTGGTTGATGAGGAGAGACCCTTGCCTTGGTGGAGAAACTCTATAGTGGACGGCATTAATGTAACCAAGAGAGTTGGGTAGCAGTGGTGAGTCTTAGTGGTTTGCGACACTTGCCTTAGTTGATGCAAGCCTTTGTGGCAAACTCAACACTGTGACTGTGGGAAGGCTTGATGACCAGGAGCATACCTCGATGGAACTCCAACATGGATTAGAGATTGTGTTTTGGCAACTGAAAATTTGGCACCATGGGATTCATCATCGTGTCTCTAGGAGTTTGTCCATCTTTACTTGATCTCTTTACTTACCATATTTAAGCTTCTGCATTGTGCTTGTCTTGTGTGACCTTTACCATTTCTAGATTACTATAGGCTAGTTGATAGGTTTGGTTATAGGTTGCTAAACTCTTTGTATGTTTCTAGTGTAAATCAAACAAAGCCCCTAGGCTTAAACTTTTAAGGACCCAATTCACCCCCTCCTCGTCTTATGTCTAATGGACTCTATGACTCAAAGTTCCCTACATAGGACTAATTGGATTGTTATGAGGCCTACATTTTTGGCCCAGACCAAGCACAAATTGGCATGGCACAACTAGCATTGGGCCTATGTAGTTATGGCCCATAGAGGCTTGCCATGATTGGTTGTTGCCTAGGCCCGGCCACTGGGCAACATGTGCGTGGCTTGATTAAACGTAGACCCGTTACCTCGCCCCATATATAAACAAGTAGGTTCCCTTCCAAAACCAAACCCTAACTAACTCGATCCTTCCCTCCTCAGCCACCGGCTTCTCTTCCACTCGGCTCCATCTTCACCTTCTCCTCTAGAACTCCGAAAGTGGCTTCTCCTCCTACCCCTCCTACTTCCACAGTGATGTAGTCTTGGCCACCACACAGGTGGTGGCAGTGCAGCATTGAATTGAACTCGATTTGTTTGTGTACAAATGTATCGACGAATGACGGATTTGTGTGAGACTGGCTTCCCATATGTAACTTATGAATGTACTTGATTTTCTTTTAACACTCATGGTATAATGAGGGTTCACTCCTGAAACCTTCCTTCTAGCGTCGTCATCTCTTTGTAGTGCCATGTCACCACTATATGCGTTGTCGCTACTTGTAACGCTTGGTTGTATAACGTGTCAATCTATCAAGAGGGCATGGGCGACTTGTTGATTACTACCATCGAAAAGGGAGCTGGGGATTCATATTCAACGGAAATGTGTTGAACTTCAAAATATCCATAAATATAGTTATAGTTGTTTAAAAAAATCTAAAAACAAGAAAAATATGGAGAAGCCATGTTGTAAATTATATCCATGTAAATTTTGACATCAAATTAAGATGTATTTGCGATAAAAATAATACTTGTTGAACAATCCAAAATTGTGTGTTGGTCTGATGGTGCATAAAATGTGATACATACATGGTAGCTAGATATTTCTCGGGTAGTTTTGGGAATTTTTCCAATCTAACAAATTATCACAGGTTGTTTACATTACACATAAATGTGTGATCCCACTTTAATTTGGCATGGGGTACCAAGATTATTATCTAAGATGTGTACCCTCTCCGTCGCACAAAGAATGTCATTCTCACTTTCCAAGAAGTCAAATATTTTTAAAGGCCAATTATATATAAAAATATTAATATTTATAATGCATAATTAGTATCATTAGATAAATCGTGGAATATATTTTTATAATAAGGTTTTTAGTGATACAAATATTGTTAATATTTTATATAAAGCTAGTCAAACTTGAGAAAGTTTGACCAGCACATATCCCATAACGTCATTCTTTTTGGGATGGGAGTGTTTCTGAATATTTTGTTTATGATTTAAATTAGGTTGAGTTAAACAAATATGAAAAACCAGTAAAGAACAAGCCATGCATCAGAATACATGACAGATAGAGACCATTTGTATCAATTAATCAAATCCATTCAGTTATATAGCGGTTGACCCCATAATGTTGCAAGAACAAACGAAGTGAGCAAAGCAAAGAAACACTTGCACTGGTCGTCCCTCCCGACCAGACAAGAGCAATTACGGCACAGCCAATTACGTGTCCACCCTCGTCGACACGGTTCCTGGTGAATTCATCAGTAGAAGATCATGGTTGCGACAGCAGCGGCAACGCCAGCGATGGCAGCGCCGCTTCCAAGGGTAGCAGCACCGGAGTCATCAGCAACCGACGGTCCCTCAGCAGGCCCGTCAGCGGCAGGGGACGCCGCCGCGGGGGTGGATGCTGCCGGGGAAGGGACCAACTCCTCGTCCGTGGAAGAAGAAGAAGAAGAAGGCGGTGTAGAGGCGCTGGTCGGCGCGGCAGCTGGACCAGACTTCCTAGACGACGACGATGGGGCATGCGCGGCGGCGGGGGTGGAGACGGCGGCAGCAGCGGGGGCCTTAGCCGGGGCAGTAGTTCTCTTGGCAGCAGCCTCGGGTGCCTTGGCAGGAGTGCTGGCGTTCGGTGACTCTGCCGGGGCCTCGGCCGCCGCGCTGACGGCAGCGACGGCGAGGATGTAGAAGAGGACCGCCGCAGCTGTGACGCGCGACATTTTCGTTGGCTGGCTGGATGTGGTGGTGACGACGGAGGGAGGGGGTGCAAGGTTTGTTTCTTGCTTTGTGGGGTGAGTTGCAAAGGGAGATGGCCAAGAACTTTTATAGGTGTCATGTTGGTAAGCTTCAGGGGTTGGGAGGAACTCTCGCGGAAACTTGAGGTGGAGACGAAAGCCGATGGCCTCCCTGCCGTTGCGCGCCAAGTTTTTCAAACGGTTGACGATCCACTGGCTTGTGGGGTCTGTCCAGTTATTATATGGTTGGTGGGTGAATCATATATGGACATGGATGGAGGAGAGGACGGGCCTCGGTCACTATGTTCGACCTGAGAATTGGTATGCCTTGAAGCTCGGTCCTTCGTTTGGACGGTGCAAGTTTCAGCTAGGCCCAGAGATGTACCAGGACTTCATTGTTCATAGCTCACACAACACAGCAGTGGCTCAGATGCAGCCAGATTTGGCACCCTGCACAGATTTTGTTTGGTACAGCTATGAAGAGAAGTGTTTCCCTAATAACATCTTCAACGGATTTCTTATATTGCTTACATTTTTTAGGGAACTGCTAGCGTTTGGACGTCTGATCAGATAATGATTTGTCGGACGGTACTGTGGACTGAGCCGATTCGTTTCCCCGACACGCGCCTACACTCCGTGCCCCCTGCCCATGCCTACTTTTCACGCACCCACCCAGGGGCCCACGCTCGTGGGGACCGTGGTGCCCCTTCTCGCTTCTCACGTGCATCCCATGTGCAATATATGATCTACTTTTGAAACATATCCAGATGTAACACTTGCAACATACGTTTGAAAGCAAATGAAACACTCAAAACATGCGTCTGAAACACTTGCAAAAAAACACTTGAAAAACATTGCTAACATACGCAACATGCAGATAAAACACTTGCAACATATGTGTGAAACATATGCAACATCGAGATAAACACACTTGCAACATATGTCTGAAAGAACAGACGAAACATTGGGGACAGACGCTTGCAACATACTGTACAACCATTGCAACATATCCGACATCCTGATCTACTTTTGCGACATTCGTATGAAACAACTACAACATACTTCTAAAATAACTGAAACATTTGAATTGTACACTTGCAACATGCATCGTATCCCAATGTGACCACCCCCGTCGTCTGCATCAGGGCGCCGGCGCGTCACAGTCGTAGCAGGAGGCAGGGCCAGAGGGCTTCCACGCCAAGGTCCGATGCTTCTCCTTGCACTAGCGGCGCCTGTCGGCATCTTCGGGCGGGACGAGCAATGGAGCAGGAGCAGCGGGGCGACGCGTGCGGAACAGGAGCAGGAACAGGAGCAGCAGGGCGGGCATGCAGAGCAAGAGCAGCGTTAGGAGAGGCGGGGCAGGCGTGCGGAAGAGGAGCCTGAGCAGCGGGCTGGCGCGGCAACGCAAGAGGCGGGGCGGCCGTGGTGCGGGGGTCGAAAACGTCGCGGCGGATGCAGCCTATGCGAATGAGAAAACGGTTCCGATAGGGAGTGAAGAAGACAACCGAACATTTTTTTTATCAAACAGCCGATCCAAGGAGGCGTCCGGGACAGTTGGGCCGTTCGTACCGTCGCGGCCCACGGACCCCAGCATTTCCAAGCTTAAAACCGGTTTATATGATAAAAGGAAGCACTGTTCTAGCAGCTAAAAAACCTGTATCCTATTTCTTAGGAATAGCAGAGAAAGGGTTGTCTCTTTATCTAAAAGAAAGGGTGCTCTTTTAGAAAATCTCTTAAAAATTATAGGTATAGAGAAGATTTACTGCAGCATCTCCATCTTCTAAAATATTAGTTTTTAGGTATAGTGGATTGGATATAATATCTGGCAGAGATGCTATAAGCTACCCAACTAGAGAAAAAGCACAATTATAATAGTTAGTCAGATCCAATTTCTATGTTTTAGTACAAATGGAAGACTAAGCAAATCTGATCCTATTTCTACGTTTCAGTATAAATGAAAGTTGTGAGAAACGTGGCTAAAAAAACTGCAAGAGAAACATAGTGATTAACTTCTAGTTTCAGCTTATTTTAGCCATAAGTAGCTTATAAACACCAAACAGGCCCATTGTACACCGCTAAAAAGCTGTTGTCTATACCTTAGGCCGAAGAACAATTTACATGCAGTTTCAACCTTAGGTTTAAATCTGGAAATGATAACTGTCACAAATCTAAACTATAGCTCAACTTTCCTGATAAACAATGCAAGCCTCAGCACTGAATAAATATGATTACAACACGAAACAGCTGTCAGTTTACAGTGCTCACTCCATTACCACCGGAACGATTCCACAAGCACCTCAACTCAAGCCAACACGTACAATTACATCAGCAGTTCAACATTATCATACATATGCTACAATCAGAAGGGGACACTATAGTACGAGGACCTGCAGCCTTGACCTTGCCTCCGCAGCTATATTCAAGTGCTCCTCGTCAGGGTTCTCTCTCGCTGCCGCGAGTGCTTCAGCATACGTAATCCTTTCCTGCTCTATCTGGTCGACCTCAATCTTGTCAATTTCACTCTGAGCCAATGTTTTGATGCATAGCTATTAGTTTGACATGATAACCAGTTTTCTTTGCATTTCAGCATCCATAATAACATTGCAAGAGAAAACCACTATCCAATTGTAATGTATACTAAATCATAATACAAATTTCCTGTGTGTAGCATCAAAACTTTTACGCAATTTTTTACCAAATTCCAAAGAACCTCATATTGGTATGTAGTAAGCAGTAGCAGTGGGTACCAGTAAACCACATATACACACCCAAGTGTTTATTTGACATTTTAGATGATGCAACAAACATTTTAGACAATGCATGCAATTGCTGACGAGCATGTTGGTTCTCTGGAATGGCAAGCTAATTAGACAATTTAAAGCACCATAACACTACTTACATTCCATCCCTAGCTTTAGTTAGACATTTAATGGTTCAAACAGGCCAAATGGTGCTCCAAGGATGCATGCTCACCGTTGATTGAAGTGTCTCTAATTCATATGATGATGGTATTGTATCATCGTAAGAGTCACCTGAAGCATTCTCTGAAATTTTTTCGAAAAATGCCATCAATGAGCTTATCTCGAATCCCATATTTGACATATCTCCTTGAAGATCTTCGACTTTTTTATTTGACATCTTTACCTCCCATTCCAATTTCTCTAAAGACGCTTGCTTGTCTGCAAGCATAATCTGTAGGAGGACAAAGAAAAGGAAAAAGTGAAAAATAAAATCTTTTCGCATCACTAAAATCAACAATCATTTAATTTTAGCATCTTTACCCCCCACCCCAAAAAAAGAAAAAATAGTATAACATGTGTAAGTAGAAACTCACTATAAGTGAATCATCTGAAGAGGAAATATGTACAACCATTTATATATGCAAAAGTAACCGTATGTTATTCAATGTCTAAATCAAAGGGTAATTTGGAATTGCATTGATGTTGATTCAATCCAGTGCAAGACAGCAAGCATAGCTAATTTGCAGTATCCTCAGAATGAGGATGAGGAACTTTTCATAAACTGTGTGTAGTGACATTAAACAATCAGTCAACAACCCAGGTTTTTTGAAAATATAAAACTTATGAACTGCCATTGCAAAGAAGAGCCAGAATTATATATGCATGAAGTGTGAATGTAACAGCTATGGCTTTGTGCATGAATCATTGTGACAGACTTTCGAACCATTGTTCTAGGTAGAGGTTGCTGTAGCCTTTAGAAGGCTGTTGACAAGGGAAACGTAGCTTATGCTGTATTGCTGTTATGCATTACATCAAACTAGACTTATGAGCTAGGCTGATTATATGGTTTAATAACATTATATGTTTACTTGGGCAATTATTATGGAACAAACAATATTTCTCATCACAAATACAAGCAAGAACATTGTCAAATTTTGTGATACAAGTAGTCACCAGTTGCTAGGAACTCTTATTTTGTGTACAGCAGCATAACATTCGTATTGTAACTATATTAAATATTTACATAGTTACTTGTACACTGCTGCAAAGAACATGGTTTTCATTCACAGGATGCCAACTTTGATGGTAGTGTAGTTTTGTATCTCACTCCTTTTCATGTCAGATTTACAAGGAAAAGATATATCTTAGACAGATTTTATAGGTCTAAGCATGGTTGCTAATTCAGAATAGTGAATCACAATCAGCAGCGTTACCTTTGCATCATGCAACTGAGAATTGGTAGATCTGATCAAAGCTTCTTTGTCAGCCACCAGGCGCCTGAGTTCATCAATGGTTGCATATGCCGCGTTCATCTCAGTCACGGAGCTCTCCGCAGACCTCAGCGCCTCCTCCTTCTCAAGCAGTTTCTTTTGCAGGTCATCAATCTGCTCACGCAGCACGGCAACCTCATCCTTGGGCTTATTTTCAACACCCGACAGAGACAATGGCACAACCGAGCCGTTGTCAATGTTAGAATCTGGGGTGCTCTTCTTGGCTGCATCACCAGGGTCTCTCCGCTTTTTGGCGGATACGCTCTGTGGCAACTTGACAGTTTTCAAATCGCTCGCCTGTAAGAATGAAGCATCCATCCTCAGGTTCATTACTACCAAATCCAAAGAGCAATTGTCATGGTAGTTTTACAAAAGAATCACATAAAATGAAGATTCAGCTGCCATTCCTCAACAGCAGGCTACAAAACACGCGAAAGCTGATATGCTTACAAGATCTAGCAGGGGCAGATCTCCAAGGTGGGGCTGCCTGGGTTGCAGCCCCGGTCGTGGGCCAAAAAGTTTAGGAGCAGGTCTTCCATCCCAGCCCAACAGCCCCCTCCACAGCCCAGCTCGCAGCCCCTCTGATTCCCCCTGCGCCCCTCCCGACTCCACACCCCTCCCAGCTCCCGCTCGCCCCATCCCGCCGTCAGCATCGGGCACCCAGCGCTTGCCCTCGGCCCTCCCCGTCGGCTTCGCCCTCCGGCAACCAGCATCACCTCAACACCCCCCAGCCAGCAAGGCAGCAACCACCCGACCGCTGCTCCTATCCACGCGCCCGATCTCCACCTTCTCCTCCTCCTCTCCATGGCGGCCGGCAGATCTGGAGCGCTGCTCACGCATCGTGGCCGCCTGCCAACCCCTTCTGCAGCCCAGCAGGCAGGGAGCCAGGCCCCAACCCCACGCATCCAAGCTTCAGGCTCGGGCGCCCGACCGCTCCCTACCTCCCTGAAATGTATAGTGATACTTGCTGGTGCTCATCTGTATAGGTTGGCTTACATGGACTTCGTGCAGTGCAGATCTACTATCTGCTCCAAGTTGACGTAGTTTCAGTCTTATTTTTCATTGCTTGAAAAAGATATTGTATAGGGTCGACTACATGGAATTTGTGCAGGTCTCCTATCTGCTACAATAAACTGTTTTGCAGAAGCATGTTGACTCTGGTGCTGATATTTCAGTTGCTTGTGTTCCTATGGATGAAAAGTCACTCAGCTTAGTGCCTTTTGAATTTATTAATGTTATCATGTTTCTTTTTTCAAAGAACTATGAAATTTTAAATTCTTGCACAGAATTGAGGACGGCGGCTAAAGTGGTGTGAAATTGTGAAGATATATAAATGACCTTTTAGTTATCGGATGCTCTATACTTGGTATTTTTTCTAGCTACAATGTTCTACGTTGTGTTTGAGCACTTTAAATTGATATCATCAATTGTATTCTTTGTTATATCCATTAACACCTAGTAAAATTTTAGCCTCTGTTATTTAGCCCCTCTCTTGTCCCGTTTCTGGATCCGCCACTGAGATCTAGGGAAACTGTCCTTATGAGGTCAAATCGCAACTAACATCGGAGACCGACAGCTAAAGGGAATCCACAATTAAAAACAAGAAACGTGTAGATTCGAACGTAAGCAACCGACGCAAGAATAAAATCGACAAATCCACAAACTATCTATCAAAGGAACGGAAGAAAGATACAGGGTTAAATTAGGGGAAAAAAAAGGGGGGGAAGAAGGCGGTAACAGACCTTCTTGAGCGGCGCCGGCGTGTAGACCAGCGAAGCGCGACGCGAGTAGGCCGGGTTGACCCTCCGGTCCTGCGCCCAGGAAGAACCAACACAGAACAACGGTCAGGCCAGCAGCAGCGCGGAAACCCCGGTAGCCCCCCGGCAAGATCTGCGCGATGCACCCGCAAACTGTTACTCACCATGAGCGACTCGACGAGCGGCACCATCTCGACGAGGTTCTTGAAGAGCACCCGATCCACGTTCCCGCCGCCCTCGCCGGCCGGCCCGCCGTTGCCGGCCTCCGCCGGCTGCGGCTTGTGGGATCGATCGTGCATTTGGTTGGTATTCTGTTTCGAATCGAGAGGAAATCGGAAGAAAGGAGGTGGAAATGAAACGGAAACTGCTGGCTGGGCCTGCGGAACTGGGACGGGAATGGAAATGGAAAATGGTCGGGGTGATGTCAGCAGTCTGCCAGGCTCGGGTCGGGGTTTAAGGCTTTCCGAGACGTTGGGTTCGGATGCCGACCGGGTCGGCCCGGCCGGCTTGCTTTTTCTGTTTTTTCTAGGATACGATACGAAGCTTGAAGAGGAGGCTTGCCGGAACAAATGGAGATGCTGGCTTTTGGCTAAAGGGCTGGGCCACTGATTATTGATTACCAGTGGTTACTGGGGGAAACGCAAGTGGGATCTGGGAGTTACGCATATAAAATTTGCTTGATAGTTGATAAGTGGAGATAGCGTCAAGCTCAGGGCTCCTACAGTTTATAATCGATCATTGACATAGTAACCAAATTATGATTTTATAAAGAGTAAAGTATATGGCCATACCTCAAACTTATGCAGGTATATCGTATCGGTCCTCGTACTCCACAAAGTGCATCATTTGGTCCTTAAACTTGCCAAGGTGAGTCATGCCAATCCTCATACTGTAACGTCCCGCCTCCTCGAGGCCGGGTCCGCTTACATCTGGCCGCTTTTCTAGGACATAGACTGCCCTCACAGACCAACACAAGTCTTTTCTGCGCACTTTGTCCTCACTCGTGCGCATCCGGAAAGAACTTCCCGGTCGGTCACCCATCGCTCCAGGCCAAGCACGCTTAACTTTGGAGTTCTTTCGAGATGGGCTTCCAGAAAAGAAGTTGCAACTTGTTTGTATGAGTATCCTATTAATCCTGTTAAGCCCTGGACCGAGATGTTACATCCTCACCCCCTTAAGAGATCGACGTCCTCGTCGATCAATCCCAAGCCAAGAGCGTCCTCTCTTGGCCACGTCCGTATGTCCAGAGCCAGCGCATGTGCCATGCTGTGTGACCACGACGGATCCACACCAGCCATGCGCACCATGCCTGCGCAACTGCGACACACGCGCCCGTGAAACCGCGAGAGTCGGCTCTGATACCATTCTGTAACGTCCCGCCTCCTCGAGGCCGAGCCCGCTTACATCTGGCCGCTTTTCTAGGACATAGACTGCCCTCACAGACCAACACAAGTCTTTTCTGCGCACTTTGTCCTCACTCGTGCGCATCCGGAAAGAACTTCCCGGTCGGTCACCCATCGCTCCAGGCCAAGCACGCTTAACTTTGGAGTTCTTTCGAGATGGGCTTCCAGAAAAGAAGTTGCAACTTGTTTGTATGAGTATCCTATTAATCCTGTTAAGCCCTGGGCCGAGATGTTACATCCTCACCCCCTTAAGAGATCGACGTCCTCGTCGATCAATCCCAAGCCAGGAGCGTCCTCTCTTGGCCACGTCCGTATGTCCAGAGCCAGCGCATGTGCCATGCTGTGTGACCACAACGGATCCACACCAGCCATGCGCACCATGCCTGCGCAACTGCGACACACGCGCCCGTGAAACCGCGAGAGTCGGCTCTGATACCATTCTGTAACGTCCCGCCTCCTCGAGGCCAGGCCCGCTTATATCTGGCCGCTTTTCTAGGACATAGACTGCCCTCACAGACCAACACAAGTCTTTTCTGCGCACTTTGTCCTCACTCGTGCGCATCCGGAAAGAACTTCCCGGTCGGTCACCCATCGCTACAGGCCAAGCACGCTTAACTTTGGAGTTCTTTCGAGATGGGCTTCCAGAAAAGAAGTTGCAACTTGTTTGTATGAGTATCCTATTAATCCTGTTAAGCCCTGGGCCGAGATGTTACACATACTCTCCAGGCGCGTAATCTTAGCTTCAAAGTGTGTCATTTGGTCCTTAAACTTGTCAAAGTGTGTCATGCCAGTTCTCGTACTCTCAAAGTGCATCATTTTAGCCTCAGCCTGTGTCATTTTGGTCTTTAAACTTATCAGGTTGTGTCATACCGATCTGTTTTTCAGCTCTTAATCTTTGCTCGGGTCTTAGTGGTCAACCAAATAGGGCTGGCCCGTGCCTAGGCACAGATGTGGCATGCTGAATGTGTGCTCACATGGAGCTAACATGTGTGGTCTTCCAAACTTGAAACTTATTTTTTTAGAAAAATAGAGTAGAAACCTATTCACAGCTTAAATGAATTTTTAAATTAGTTTTTTCACACAATAAAAATTAATCCAATCAGGATGAAAGCAAAACCTAGGAAAATTAAATTTTAAAAAAATCTATAAAGCATTTTTATTTAGTTGAATTGGCAACCGCTTAACTAAATAAAAACAAGTGATTTTAATATCTCACCTAACGTTTTTCTTACATTTTGTTAAGTTGCTTGCAATTTAATTAACAAAAAAATTCTTTACAAACTTTATAAAAACAATTTTCCTAGGATTGTCGTTTTTATTCTAGTTTGATTAATTTTATTGTGTGAAAAATAATTTTGAAAATTTGTTTGATCCATGGGTAGTTTTCTACTCTATATTCTGAAAAATGATAAGTTTCAAAATTGATTTCAAATTTGAATGACCACATGATGGTTGCATGTCAGCATACATTTAAGATGCCACATCGGCATGACCCTAGATCTGTTTGGATGTCCACTAAGACCCAAACAGAGATTAAGGGCTGAAATGATACAGTTTGAAAAGCACGAAGATCGGCAATGACATACCTTGACAAGTTCAGGGACAAAAATGATGCACTCTGTGAGTATGAGAACCGGTATGACATACGTTGACAAAATGTAAGGACCAAAATGATGCACTTTGTGAGTACAAGGACCAACATCACACATCCACCCAAGTTTGAGGACCACTCATGTACTTTACTCTTTCATAAAAGTTCCTTTTGAGATTTTCTGCCTTTTCTTAATACAGGAATGCTACATTTCAATAACCCTATCATTAACACGGTATTTTCACATTACCACCATTGGGTTATAATAATCTCTAGATGATCCAAATTAAACACCCGAGATTGTGAGTTAGATAATAATAATCCAAACAAGTTATTGTAATCTTATAATTCATTGCAAACTACAAATAGGAGATCATATTCATAGGTGAATAGACAATAATTTGGCAGTTAAAATAATATATAGGGATCTAAACATCCAAAATTATTATAATATGTAATCTATACTATAGTAGTCTCATTCATAATTTTTTCCACAACGGTAAAAAACAAATTTCATTACCGCAGCAATATCTCATTCATAATTTAGACTAAAATAATCTAAATTTAGTCCAAACAAGTCCTAGGTACTCTCTTTTCAATCACCAAATCTCGGTACCATAAAACATAATATTGAGTTAAAAGAAGACACTTAAGAAAAATTAGTGAACAAAATAACCCAAGAAATGAATAAAGTAATGTGTGGGTGTCCAGGAGCAAAATAACCGGTTTTGTAATGGTACTCGGCAAATACACAAAATAGGGGTGTTGAATAGCCAATTCCATCAAAGAACGGTGTCCGTCAACAAGATTTTCCAAATTAAATATATGTTGTATGTGGTTTTAGATGTGTTAGCATATAGTTTTGTATGAGTGGTGTTTTTGTACTTGAGTTTGGGTCCTTCTGGACTCGTGTACATTTTTATACCTTAATGAAATGATGCGCAGCTCTCCTACGTGGTATGAGAAAAAAAAAGATGTTTATCATGTTGACACACTAGCATGAAGCTTTTTTTTAATAACGGAAAGTAACATTGGGCTTTTTTTTAAAATGGTCTCATGCAACTCAGAAGACAAAAAATGATTAAAACTCAAGTCTAAAGATAAAAGACTACCATATGAAGCTTATAGGACATCTAAATTATGATAACCTAGGCTAATGTCCTATTAATATCATTTTGAATTTATACTCTCTTAGGCTTTCCTTTAAAGAGATAGGGAAAACTCATATATACCGCAAAAGTGACATCACACATGAATGCCTTATATTCAGATGTTTTCATTGATATGATCACACAATTCAACAACATAAAACATGTTTGTATGTGCTTTCAGAGATGTGTTAGCGTGACAAATTTTGTAGCCTATATATATATATATATATATATATATATATATATATAGTTATGTGAAAAAATTTAAACGCAAGTGTGTTATCCATATTGCAACACACATATTTGCTGGTAAAAGCCAAAGTTGAGTAGCTTTGAAGCCACGACCTTGTTCTTGCTGTCCTACTAGAAGCATAACTAAATGCTAACAGTAAATAATAATCACTCCATGCTTCCTACATTCTCTTGCGGCCTTGCCGACTAATTCTATTACTAAGACCGTCTCCAACAACTGTAACTCAAAATACGAGACTCATTTATCCTTTAAGTAGCGCTATAGTTGAAGGGTTCTATATCTATTTTTAGTCTTCTTCAACAACAAGACCTAAAAGACGATTATTTCTACAAATGAGTCTTCTGGAAAGATAATACTCATATTTGGGTTATTAACCTCCTGACACCTAAACTAAGTCTTTCAATTAAATACTCTATTGAAGGCTATAAATATCCTATTGAATATCTATTTTGGGTTTGGATACCCAATAAAAACCCTGTTGAAGACATCCTTACAAGCTCTGCAAGAAGATGTTAACCACAAGCCATGTCATAGTACAGCACGGTACACGGACGATGAGGAAGGAACCACTGGGCGCCGGGTACGTACGGACGAGGAAAGACAGCCCGTACGTCCTCCGTGTCTCGTCATTCGTCCAACTCAAATCGACTTGCACGCACCGTTTAGATGCCAAAAATTTTGCTAAAATTTTCAGATTTCCCGTCATATCGAATCTTTAAACGCATGCATTAAGCATTAAATATAGATAAAAAATAAAACTAATTACACAGTTTAGACGAAATGGACGAGACAAATCTTTTAAGCCTAATTAGACTATGATTGGACAACATTTGTCAAATAACAATGAAACTGCTACAGTAGCGTTTCGCTAAAAATTTTGCCAACTACACGGCCCCCACTTTCAGAAACGCTCTCATTGGCAGCCGCTCAGCGATATGGCCGCCGCCCGCCGGCTACCCGCCCGGCCGGACAAATAAATCGCAATCGCAGCGGACCGAAAATAAACGAGAGCGGCTGGGGGAGGCCACTGTTTGGAGAGACGCCCGGCTCCCGGCGACGGCGGCGGCGTCACCGCTCCGCTTGTGTGCTTGTGCACGTCGTGCTCGCACTGAGCGTGTGTTAATTTTGGACCACCGCTTTGAGGTTGTTCTGACGCAACGCATAACTGTACCATCATAAGCCGTGACGCTAATACGCGGTCAGTGTCTATCGGGTCAAGGTAATTTAAAGTGCTAATTAAAATGTGTTAGCCTAACTTAGTGTACTCATGTACTCTACTTTGTGCGTTCATGTTGATTTTCCTCACATGTATGTATGTGCTCGCCTAGCTGCCGGAGGCATTATATTGCTTTGCACGACGGAGGTAGTACCTTAAAAATAAAGCTTTGAGCCAAAGAAAACTGGCGATATTGTTGTAAAAAAAACTGGCCATACATAGTTCTACGACGAGCCTGTGGGTGCTACGTAACAACATCTTAACATGGGGATGTTTAATCCTAATGCCCTGTTTATCCGGCTTATAATCCGTCTTTTTCGGCTTCTTTTTTCAGCCAGAACAGTGTTTTTCTCTCACAACAAATCAGTCAACGTTGTTTTTCAGCCGGCTTATCAGCACAACCGAACAGGGCGAACAATGTTTTTCTCTCACAACAAATCACCCTACATTATCTCTATCTCTATCTATCTACAACTAAAAAAAGACCCGTAAGTCATCGTCAGCGCTAAACTAATCGCCCCCCTCCATAATTAAGCGTGCTACTAAGTACTCCGCCCCGCTCCGATAAAAAAACAACTCCGGAACCGCAGCCCCTGCCCCGCTTGACAACCGTCGCCTGCACATGCGCCTCCCGCGCACGACGCCCAGCTCCGCAGCTCGTCCCGCACCAGGGAACCGCCGCCCCTGCGCCCTCGCCGTCGCCGGTGCTGGGTTCTCCTCGCCCTGCCTCGGCACGCGGCATCTCCGCGGCGGAGGCGGATCGGCATCCCTGCGCCGTCACCATGGTCGTCGCCCTCGCCCTCGCCGTCGGCATCTCCACGGCGGAGGCAGAGCGGCGTCCCTGCGCCCTCGCCCTCGCCCTCACCGTCTACGCGGCCGTGGACCTCAACGGGGACGCGTCCAACTTCACCGCCTTCCTCCAGGCCTCACCGGTCGTTCACGGTCGTCGAGTTCTTCGCCCACTGGTCGGCCCCTCGTCTCTGACTTGATTGATTCATTGTTTTGTTTTTGGCTCTTTTGGTTCCCGTTGATTCGATGTGACTAGCCTCGTTCTAAATCGAGAGTCGCAAAATTAGTGCTGTTGTCTGGTTTTGGAGTATGCCTTATGTGGTCTTCGAGTATGCTAGGATTGTTTGGTTAGTGTAAGCTGAGGGTGGTATGGATGCACGATTCAATCCGATTAGCGTCCTGCTGCCGTGCTGGGCTGTAAACCTAAATAGCAAGTGTGTGGTTTGGTTGCGTCATTTTAAAGTCAGTTTGTCGCAACAATAGCAGTAATAGACATTGTGTTGTAGTTCACTTTCGTTCTCTGATTGATTTTCCCCCTTCAAACTGGTGTGATGTCTCCCATTGCCATAACTAATTCAACGAATTAGCCTTTCTGTACCTGGCGTGATGCCCATTACCATAACTAATTCATCGGCAATGATAGCATCATGCATATGCCATGGGGGAGTCCACTGTCCAGAAGACAGCACAGATGATGGCCTCTTGTGAATTCTGTGCACTCTTGGTGCGGCAGGATGATGGCTACCCAATTCAGGATGAAGCGGATATTTCAATTTCTTAGCATTTTGCTGGTGTCGATTTGTAGCACAATAATCAATATCATACTCTTTTGATGTATTTTGTGTGTTTTTAGCTTTCTGCCTCTGTGAAGTTGGAAATATTTGTATCATTTATCCATGTGCTGATCGAAAGTCGAAATGAAACTTCCAGATTAAAAGTGCACTTTAGCTAACGCCTCCTTGGAAGCTGCTTAGATTAAAAGTGCACCTAAGCTATTTAGATTGCAGTGGTGATATCTTTGTGAATTGCAAAGCTTTCAAATCCACATTCAAACTAATACAATATATGAGACAGTCTAAGATGCACTGCCATAAACATACACGACACTGATCTGCAGAACGAAGTTGATGAATTGGTGCTCCTGTCCTCAAATCATATCTCTGCTACTAAAAAGAGCCAAATGTCATCGTCGCCGCTAAACATTGCATCTTTCAGGCATCAATTATAGAACAGATGCTATCTTTTTCTCAAGTTATTGATTAGAACACATTGCAAGTTGTCATTCCTTTTGACTCAATTGAGGTAAATAAAATATATCCATATGTCTACATACTGTTTTGGTACCCGATTTGGAGTAAATGTGTATTCAGATGGGTGAGCCTCGATTGCAGATTCTGGTTTTAAATTGTGTCTATTTCCTTTAGGGAGAAATAACCTTTTCATGTTATATATCTCCATCTACTGAAGACAAGATTTACAGACTCTTTGCCTCCATTTGCAGAATTGCCGTAGGTACACATCCATCTGAACTTTGATTTTAGCTTTCTCATTTAGTATTGACTCATTGTCCATTTATTTGACTTCGTCATTGTTGGTTTGATGTTTGATTGATATTAGATACTACAAGTCCGATTATCAAATTTCTTTTTTTTTTGTTGCATCACTAGCAAGATACTCCTTTCAAACAATCAACTAATCTGATTCTTCATGGTGTGTATATAGTTTGCCTACTAAATCTGCAACATGAAATAGGCATGCTGTAAACTAAAACTGACAACTGAAGCTACTCCGTTGCCTGTCTGACAATAAAGCTACACCCCAGTCAATAGTGATCAACAATATAATCTGGGATTTGGGAAAAATAGAGTGAAAAGGGTTAATGGGAAATGATCCATTTAATGAAGATTTGTTTGGAAACTTGAGAGCAAATCAGCAACCGAATCAGTAACTGTATCCATATCCAAGCTGCACGCAAATTCTCACTGTGTACACATTCATATTGCCTTCATTTCTGTATTGATCATGTATATCTCCCCTCTCAGTGACTACAACCTCCCTATCTTGTGGATTTGTGATTGGATGGATAGATCTTTGCAAGTTTTGCATCTCCCTGACTTTATCTGCTTGTTACGTTTGATGGTCAGTGGGCACATCAACAATTTAACTGATGCAAATCCGTCAAATTAACAATTTAACTGATGCAATCCAATAGGAGCACCAAGATAGGGCACTGAGTCATTTCAACAATCCATACCAAGGACTCTGTTAGTCTGTTTGCTTGAGATTTATTTTTAGTAGTCATGCAACTTGGATATGGATACAGTCTCTTGAATTTTTGCTTGCTTCAAGGTGAATTTCATCCTTCCATTACTTGTGATGATGTCTAATTAATAAAGGGTAGTATATGCTTATTTCAAATTGATTTACATTTAATTTCTTGCTGGGAGCTATAAATGTTTTTTTTCTCACATGACTAGACACGGTCTCAATTTGCATCTTTGGAGATTGGAGCGGTAATCCGACAATAATGGTGTGCCCAGCACGTGTTTGTCGAATTTATGTTTTAGGCATCCATATGTGTGCTTAACTGCTTATTAATAGGTCTCTGAATATGTTTAGTTGCTATCCATCCATGTGCTTGTTCAGAGTTCTCTGAATATATACTGATCTTTCAGTCAAGGGCCAATTACTTTCACCATCCAGATTGCTTCACTTTGCATGTCTTGCACAAAGCAGGCCACAAAGAAGCAAGCACTTTGTGACCTCTGTTTTGCCACATAAGCAATAGGCCGGATAGCTTTAGTTTTTCATGTACTGTACACTATCCGGCACTCTGCCTGCATGCACAATCACATACGCTTGCTTTCTGTCTGGAATAGTAGCAGAACCATAAAAAATTCATTTTACCCATTGTCCTTTCGAGTATGGGAACCTGTTTGCTTAGTGCCTTTGGAAAAAAAAAACTCTACAACCTCAAAGTGTCTAGAGCATTATCTGCTTTTTTGCTACAAAGGTTTCCCTAAAAATACTTTCTAATTATTTTACTCAGCATTCAGTTTTTCAATGGCTTCTGCCGTAATAGTTTTTCAATTGCTTCAATTAGATGACCTACACTGAACCTTGGAACCTTTCTGCAACCTCTAAACCTAAACAAGTAAACTCAGAATTCCCATCTACTGCAACTAAAAGATACATGTGATGCCTCTCAGAATGCCTTTTGGTTTTACTTTATAAGAGTGGCTACAAAGAATATTAGAATTTTTTTTATCTGTGCCACAAGCTCCAAAGTTCATATATATGTCATTGTGGTCAAGTGTTTAGAAAATTTTCTTGCACAAATATGGTTGTAGGGTGCAGCCTAATGGTTAAGGTGATTCTCCTTTCCTGTCATAGAGTCTCCCTGAGAACTCCAAATTTCCTTCAAGAACGAGTGAAAAGAACTTTCACATTATTTTGATAGGAATATGTGTTCTTGTTTGACACAGTAGACATGCTTTGAACCTTGGAACCTTCATGCAAACTCTGAAAACCTACTCAAGCAAACTTAGAATCAGTTTCATTTCTATGCAGAGAAGCAATAAGAAGTTAAGAACGAGAAGAAATGAAGAAGTTGATTCATACCTCAGGTATCTCAAGTATCTCCGAAACTATTTTCTCTGGAACCAGTTTCATATGTGTTATCTGTGACACTTGCTTGTGCTGATTATTCTATGCTCGATGGTATTGAAATGGTCAAACTTTTGATTTATTCGATGGTTCGATACATCACCACTGCTGCATCTACCTCTCATAGCTGCTTTTGATTTATCTGTTGCTTCCTAAAGCTTTGGTCTGTATCCAAAGTAGGGGGTACATGGAACCTGTACTTTGCTTGACTGAAACATATCTGATGGAGTGATTAACTATATCTTGTTCACTAGCATGTCTGTGCTGATGCTATAAGATCCCTCAAGATGTATTCGTTACTTGCATTACCATATCATTATTTTAAACTCTGGATAGTAGGTCCATCCATATTGCCGGTATGCCCTCTGGGTTAGTACAAATTCTTTGTGGAAGCATATCTCCTTGAATTTGTTCTTTTGGGAATTTTCCCTCAACCTGCATTACCATATCATAATTTTAGACTATGCATAGCAGGTCCGGCCATATTTCTAGTATACCCCCATGGCAAATAACAAATTCTTTAGTCAGTCATTAGATGATCGAGAAGCATATAAAAGAAGAAAGGAGCACCAACTATGTATCGAAAACTACCAATAGTTGTATAATATAAATGTTGGTGAATAATAATATAGATATTACTATTGATGTTTCTCATATGTGCCGTGTCACAATTGGTAGATGGTCAGGATGCATCAAACAAGGAAAACATGGACCTAATGAAACAGATGATTGGTTGCATAAGAATGATTCACTACATGCAAACAATATTGACGATATACTTATATCCAATCAGTTGTCAGGTAATTAAACTATTGTTAATATGGAATTAGCACCTACATTTTTGTGCGTGGTAAATATATCTGTAGATTTATATACAACGAGAGGATAGTTGACGGATATTTCACGGATATAGGTTTATATACATCAGGATCCTTGTTGTCCCACCTGGTGATACGAAGGATAAGAAAAAAAGATCAAAATAAATGGTACATACACAAAAAAAAATTGTCTACAAGGAGGTCTTAACTCTATGAAAAAGTATTGTCTTCTGCTTTGCACAATTGTTATATTCTTACATTTGTGTCCTTTATTACTGACATTTTTTGTATCCATCTGAATTTCAGGTAATAAAGGAAGTTGGAAAGAAATGAAAGACAAGTAGTTATGACTTGTTGACATGTTATTGATCGGATGTACAGATTATATATAATTGAAATCAATTGATTATAGTATTTCTAATATGTTTTTCTCTCGTATTACTATTTAGCATTTTACGTAAGAAAATTGTTACCGAATGAGCGAATGACGTTGGTTGCCATCAAAAGAAAAAAATATAAATTACATGAGTACGCAAACCAAGCAAATTATGTGCTTTAGTGTTAATTATTTGTGATGACATAGGATTATTCATATATTTTACTTGTTTGGTTGTGTGTCATGAGATGTTTTTACCCGTAGCAACGCATGGGCACTCAACTAGTTCATAAAAAACAAGCCACAATTGCTCACAAGAAGCTATGTTGTGTTTGACAGATGTAAACCAAAACTGATTTACAAATTAATTCTATTCAAGATGCATGTCCTGGCTTTGGCTATGGACATGGTTGTAGCGTAACAATGACCTAAAAGAGTTTCTAATTGAAAGATACCTAGATCTAGAGTCCAACAACAAGGCATCTTTTCGCCTCCCATGGATACCATTTATCTTAGATAGCACAATAATGTCACCTATATATGTGGATTTGTTTCTCATATGGTTGAATTTCGATAGTATTAACTGCATTTGTAATAATTGTGGACAAATTCCTCTTTTGCAAAGGTGAAGCTTGAACTTCCATACATTGTGTTAAAATATTTTTTTTCTAAAATTTTAGTAAAAGTTCGAGAATTTTTAACTTAAAACCATCGTCAGAAAAAACTACGTGACAATCAAACATCAAACGAGAACCACTGAACACGTGAAGCCAATAATGTTGGAAATGTGGCTCGCACTTACACCGAGAAAATGAGCTAAAATACCATGAGAAAAAACTACGTGACAATCAAACATCAAACGAGAGCCACCAACCACGTGAAAGCCTATATGTTGGAAATGTGGATCGCACTTACACCAAGAAAATGACTAAAATACCATCTCGATGCCAAGGTCAAAAAAAAGGTCTTTCTATCAGGATTTAAGGAGAAATAACTTTTTTTAGAAAAAATTGGGAACAATAACTAAATTAGTGGAGCCTATTCAACTACAGCCGCAACGGCTGCAGCTACAGTAAAATGTGAGGGAAGAAAAAGCTGCAGGCTACAATGGCTTTGTCTCCCCTCACGTGTTATAGCAATTGTAGCAGCGGAACACTCCCATAAATAGCGGGAAGCCCCCCCTCTTTTGGGAGAGCGGGCAGCCCCTGTTTCGAGGGCACCACACTACTTTTTGTGTGCTCAAGATAGGCCACACAAAATCTTTAACAAGACAAAATCTGCATCATGCACTCTGGCACCTTATTTTGCCACGTATACAACTCTTCACAAGGCCACATACTCAGCTCTTCACAAGGAAAAACAAGGCCACGTACTCAGCTCTTCACAAGACAAATTTTTCCATGTATATTCACAAGGCCACGTCCTCAGCTCTTCACAAGTGCCCTGGTTTGGTTTTGGCTAATTGATGAAACCTATTGGACTAACCCTACGCTCTAAGTGTGTGAATGAGATAGGTTGGTCAAAGTCTAAGTGATGGAGCTAGATGATACTTACGGTGATGGAGATGGACAAAAGATGGTGACCAAATGCTCCAACTTTAAAAGAAGAAAGAGAAAAACAAAACCCTATGAAGCTTAAGGCAAATGTATAAATAGGGATTTTATTTTACCGGCCAAGACGCAATAGAGTGCGTGGCTGGATTTAGGATAGATAGTTATACTATTAAGACGGGAGTTCTTATATGATAATCTGGTCATCTAGTGCCACTAGGTGTTGGAAAACTATGCATTGCATTTAGACCTAGTGCACGACGAAGAGCAAGCGAAAATATTTTTGAAACACACTTTGAAAATGTTAACTTGGCTCTAACATCTTTGGAAAATGTTTGAGAGTTAGCAACTCTTGCAAGGGTGAGTTCAGGCTTTTGGTGTTGCCACCAGGGTAGCACCGGACTGCGTGTCCGTTGGGGTCTGGACAGGGTCCTCGAGCTGCTGTAGCGCACGCATGTCTCTGCCTGGCACGTGTACGTCCGTTGTACACCGGACTGCACAGTCCGGTGCCACTAGACAGGGCGTCCGGTGCTCCGGACAAGGCCACCACCATTTATTTTCAAAGACTGGCAATTTTGGGAACTCAATGAAATAGGTCACCGGACAGGGTGTTTGGTGTGCCGGACAGGGCACCGCCCTATTTTTCGCGCGGGTGATCCGCGCGGGTGAGGTTCACTAGACCGGCAGTCCAGTGCACCGGACTGGCTATCCGGTGTCACTAACACAGCCAACGGTCAATTTTGGTTAGCCGTAGGGAAGGCACTTGACCGACACTAGGAAGGATGAGTTGGGCTAGTGGTGCCTATGTTGCTTTTGGTGATTGCCATCACCTAGCCGACCCAGAGCTTGTGGTGATTGTTGCCGATTCCTATCACTACTACACTTGGACTGTAACGGATCAACGTAATTATACGAAATTAAGTAAGAAAATCTTCCACCGAGGCGGTTAATTTAACAAACTTAAGCCCGTATAACTCGAGATTCCGTGAAATCACGAAGGATTTCCAAACCACTAACATACAACCAAGATCGTACTGATTTAGCAGCCACAGTTCACACGATACATAAATCTGATCATAAAGGTAGGATACATCGGAGTTCGGACATAAAAGTTATTACAACATAGTTCAACATAAAGTAGCGGAAGCAAATAGTTTTACGCACACACACTTAGTTCAGTTACAGTGCCAGTCGATAGTCATGATCCACAAAAGCAGTAGATAAGACAAACAGAAGGACCCTTGCCCAAGGTCCTAGTTGTCACCCATCGCCGGATACAGACAGTTGGAGCAGTACCCGTAGTACATCTGACCATCTGCAACAACAATGGGAACAACGCCCTGAGTACGAGAATGTACTCAGCTAGACTTACCCGTCATAAACCAGAAATAACATGACACCAAGGAGCATGCAAGGCTTTACATAGTGGATTGGCTTGACTCCTTTGCGAAAAGCACAAGTTATTATGAATGACTAAGGATAAGTATCTTTAGCATCATTTTTAGGATAACCTATTCATGCTAAATAAGCACCTATGACTAAAACAAACACTTGATTAACCATTAACATCAAAGATTACCATCTCAGGTTTAGCCTTTCCAACATTATCCACATAACCATTCGTGTTCCATCATTAAAACTACGATGCCATAGCTCGAGTCAAGTGCTCACTAACCGGGGAGCGACGGCGATTCGAATCGAATTTCTATCCAGCTGGAGATTTATTCCTCACACAAACCATGCTTCCCCCATCAGGGTCGCGTAGATCACCAATGACACTTTCCAAGAAGCCGCGGGATAACAATCATGGATCGCACTACCCAGGGACCGCCCGACTGCCAGGACGCACCTTGGGCTCACTCTTCGCGTCCCCGTTACCCCCCTTCCACACCAGTCTGCCAACCCGAGTTTATCCCGGCTCAAAAAGTGTCACTAGCTTCGCGATCGAAAGGTACTTTATTCGGCCAGCTAAATGTGAGGCATGCGTTCAACATGACAAGAGGGACGAGCAACGATCGGTCCTTAACTGACACAGACGGAATCACTATAGTCCAAAACCCTATAAGACTCCGCCCGGTCTCCGTTTATCCATCAACACTTGGTTACTTTTCATGATCACAATTACAGCTAACCATAACCCGGTATCCACCTATAACTCGCAGGTGACAGGAAATCACCCGACTTCTACCGGTCTAAGCATGGCTAAGCAATTTACTCGATCCTGACCTAACAGGGTAAAAGATAATCCGGTGGCCAAGGTAATAATACAACAACGGTTTCACTCAACTCCTATAACTTAATGCAACAATATATAACTATAACTCATGTAATAAGGAATAACTTTTTATAATTTAGGAGACTTAAAATGCTCCGGGGCTTGCCTCTTTCGAACGAACTAGGGTGGTGATCGACGCACTCTGGCAGTTCCTCGCCTGACTCTTCCTCCTCGGGCACCTCCTGTGCCTGGGGTTCCTGCTGATCCGTCCAAGCCTGCTCCTCCGGCACTGCTGCCTGCGACTCCTCCTGCGATCCTGTATGATGCAGTTGCATAAGTAAATATGCGAATAATGCATAGGACTACGGTGAAGTGATGGGATGACGCGAGATGCAGATGAGCCCATGGAATGAGCAGTTAAGATAAAACTTCATCCTCTAACAGGTAGTCCACGTCATCCAAGAACATGTACCCTAAAGTATGCACATTGCGGTTCCACCAATAATCATACACCTTACACAAGCAAGTGACCCTAAATGACCAAACCTTACCAACCTAACTCATCCACAACATCAGCAAGGCATAATGATGCTTCAAAGATACACCAAACATATTTATTTCTCTCAATTTCTCATAAAGAATAATCTTTTATTCCCTATTTAGCTAGGGTTACACAGCAACACCTATCTCTGGTGTAGATAAAAATCTACAAAAATTACAGTAGACTACTCTTACCCTAACTAACCTACCACTAAATTTTCATGAGAATTGCATAAGTAAAACTGCCTGTACAAAATAAACAAGTTATAGCCTAATTGTGAGCATGAAATTATTTTATACTAGAAAAAGTATCAAACAACAGATTTCACAATTTTCTTAGGTTACTAACAGTAAACCAACATACTACAAAAATTATCAGATGTATGTTGTATACAAATTTTGCTCTCTACTAAAAATAACAAATATTACCAATTAAAAGCATTTGAACTACACTTCAAAAATTTCCCACAGAACATGCTTCACTGGCATTTTTCCTAGAAAGTACATCACTAATAAAGACTAATGTAACAATAATCATATTTTTCCCTTTATTATTTTATTTACTACACTTTTTCTAAGATAACAGCATATATAACAATTAAATAAAATTGCACAGTAGAGTGTCACAAAAATAACATGAGATATTTTTAAACTGTAGATCTATTCAAAAGGAACATTTCAAAATTTGTTTCATGATTTTTGGAGCTATGAATCTTGAGATACAATTTTTGGAAGCCTTTTTCAGATTTTCTGGAAATCAATTTCTTTAAAACCGAAAATCAAAACCGGCCTTAAACGCTACGTGCACCCCGCTGTGACACCCGGAACCGAAACGCTGAGACAGACAGGCGGGACCCATGGGTCAGACGGGCCCACCCGTCAGCCGTAGTCGGCCAGAGGCGGTGTGGACCGCCGGGATCTCGCCGCCGGCGAGTCCTCCGACGACGGGGAGGGCACCATCGTGCTCCTCTCATCGACGCGAACCCAGTGGTGCCTAGTGGGTGGCCAGACGAGCTCGGCATCGAGCTCGTCGACGAGCATGGCGGCTCGGCGGCGCGGGACGCCGTCGGCCGGCCAGCTCCGACCGAGAGGAGCTGCGCGGTGAGGTCAGCAAGCTTCGCGGTGCAAGTGCGGTGCTCGTGCGCTCGAGAAGTGGGCGAGAAGTGGCGTGGAGGGGTGCGGCCCACGGAGCGGGTCACTCCGGTGAGCTCGGCCGAAACTCCGGCGAGCCATTACCGCGGGTAGAGGCCGAATCCTAGCGGGCTGTGGCGAGCACCGGATGCACCATGGAAAGGCGCAGCGAGGGCGAAGACGGAGGCGGAGGCGGTGAGCCGGAGCGGCGGCTAAGGCGGTTGCGGAGCTCGGGAGCCGGCGATGGCGAGGCGGAGCTCTGCTGCTGCTGCTGGCGGGCGAGGGAGAATGGAGGGAGCAACCGAGGAGGACGAGCGCGCGGAGAGGGGGTAAGCGGGCGCGGACGCTGCGGGGGCCACAGGGCGCGTGTCGCGCGGCTCCGACGGCGTGCGGCCACGCGGCGGCCGAACGCTGCCGCGGCGCCACGACGCCACGCGCGGGCGCGCGCGGGAGCGGGAGGGAGAAGACGCAGGCGCGGGCCGGGCCGCCAGCGATGCTGGGCCAAAAGGGAAGCCGAAGCCCACTAATGCGAAAATCTGATTTTTCTTTTTCAAAATATTTTCCAGATTTAATTCTCTGTTTCAAAATTGAATTTGGAGATGAAAAAGAGGTTTTCAGAAATTTGGCCCAAAATAAAAGTTGTTCAAAATTTTATTCTCTACAACTTTCATATAGAGCACTTTTCAAAATTCTCAATAGATTTTGAATTTGAGATTTAAAGCTAATTTAAAATCAAAAACTCATTTATTTAGAATATTTTTAAAACAGAATTTGAGGAAAACTTGAATTCAAAATTTGCTCCAATAATCAAGTTGATTTATTCTAGATTATTTAAAATTGCTACTTCTCAAAAGTTCACCAACTTTTTAACACTTATATCAAACTTAGGGTTCCCATTTATTTGTTTTTCAAATTAAATTTGAAAGAGCTACAATTCAATAATGCTAATCATGCAATGATGTTGAATGCTTATGCTTTGAATGATAATGCATGCTTAACACCCAGGGGTGTTACAGCCCTCCCCCCTTATAAGAATCTCGTCCCGAGATTTTGAGTTACGAACCACTTATCGTAAAAAGCTTTATACGCGTTTTGAAGATATTCTCCCGTTTCCCAAGAAGCATCGCTCTCATCATGGTGGCTCCATTGAATCTTGTAGGTTGTGACCACTTTATTTTGGGTGACTCGGTCCTTAGTATCCAGGACTCGAACCGGTTGCTCGCGATACTCCAAGTCTGCCTTGATCCGAATACCCTGTGGTTCTATCCTCTCCTCTGGAACACGCAGACACTTCTTCAGTTGGGATACGTGAAAAACGGGAAAGATCGAACTCATCTCTTCTGGTAACTGCAACTTGTACGCCATGGGACCCTTTTTCTCTACGATCTGGTATGGTCCTATATATCTTGCAGACAGTTTCTTCTTGATTCCGAACCGTTTCTTCTTCATTGGGGTAACCTTCAAATAGACATAGTCACCCACTTGGAAATCCAATGTTCTTCTTCTCTTGTCTGCATAACTCTTCTGACGAGACTGTGCAGCTTGCATGTTTTGTTGGATAACACGGACCTTTTTCTCTGCCTCATCTACAAAATCAATTCCATAAAACCTTCTTTCTCCAGGCTCTACCCAATTTAACGGTGTCCTGCACTTCCTGCCAAACAAAGCTTCAAAAGGTGCCATCTTGATACTCTCTTGGTAACTGTTGTTGTAAGTGAATTCTGCCAACGGTAACCAGGATTCCCATGAGCCTCTGGATGATAGTACACAAGCTCTAAGCATATCTTCTAGTACCGCATTAACTCTTTCTGTTTGCCCATCAGTCTGTGGGTGGTAAGCCGTGCTACGAATCAAACTAGTACCCAAACCTTGATGCAGATGTTCCCAAAAGTGAGAGGTAAACTGCGAACCACGATCGGACACAATCGTTTTTGGTATCCCGTGCAATCGGACAATCTCGGCGATGTACTTCTCTGCATATTGAGGTGGTCGGAATGTCGTCTTAACGGGCAGAAAGTGAGCTGTCTTGGTGAGACGATCTACTATTACCCAAATAGAATCATGGCCCTTTTGTGTGGTGGGGAGACCAGTGATAAAGTCCATACTTATATCATCCCACTTCCAATCAGGTACCGACAAAGGTTGCAGAAGTCCTGCAGGTCTCATGTGAAGAGCTTTAACTCTACAACACATGTCGCAACGAGCAACGTATGCTGCAATTTCCTTTTTCATCTTAGTCCACCAATAACAGGGTCGCAAATCTTGGTACATTTTACTACTTCCGGGGTGAATAGATAACTTAGAACGATGGGCCTCATCCATCAACTTGTTCTTAAGCTCTCTATCCTTAGGTACTACCAGGCGATCCTTGAACCATAACACTCCTTGGTCATCCAATCGAAAGTGTTTGGTGGGTTCTCTCTTCATCTTTTCTTTGATATGAAAGATTCTCTTATCTGTTTTCTGACCATCAATGATCTGGCTTTCCAGAGTACAACTGACCTGAATATTATGCAACACAGCAGGATGTAACAAATTGAACCCTTCTTCAAACAACGGTTGCACATCAATAGCATGGGATTTTCTGCTCAGTGCATCTGCTACTACATTAGCCTTTCCAGGGTGATAGTGCACGTTCAGATTATAGTCCTTTATCAACTCTAACCATCTCCTCTGTCGCATGTTCAACTCAGATTGGGTAAAGATGTATTTGAGACTCTTATGATCTGTGAAGATATTACACACATTACCCAACAGGTAGTGCCTCCAAATCTTTAGAGCATGCACCACTGCTGCAAGCTCTAAATCATGTGTAGGATAGTTAACTTCATGCTTCCTCAATTGCCGTGAGGCGTAAGCAATGACTTTTCCATTTTGCATTAGCACACATCCTAACCCATTCTTGGATGCGTCACAGAAAACATCAAACGGCTTTTCTATATCTGGTTGGGCCAGAACAGGAGCAGTGGTCAACAACTTCCGCAAGGTACAGAAGGTTGCTTCGCACTCCTCTGTCCATACAAACTTATGATCCTTCTGTAACAGGCTTGTCATTGGTTTGGCAATCTTCGAGAAATCTGGTATGAAGCGACGGTAGTAACCGGCTAAACCAAGGAAACTGCGAACTTCGTTAACTGAAATTGGTGACTTCCAGTTCATAACCTCTTGTACCTTACTGGGGTCGACAGAAATGCCATTTTCAGACAACACGTGGCCGAGAAAAGGAACTGTCCTAAGCCAGAACTCACACTTGCTGAACTTAGCATACAGTCGATGTTCTCTGAGTCTAGTCAAGACTATCCTGAGGTGTTCCGCATGTTCTTCTTCATTTTCTGAGTATATTAGTATGTCATCAATGAACACTATCACAAACTTGTCCAACTCGGGCATGAAAACCGAATTCATCAGGTACATAAAGTATGCAGGAGCATTTGTCAATCCGAAGGACATGACAAGATACTCGTACAAACCATATCTGGTAGAGAACGCAGTCTTAGGCACATCTTGCGGCCTAATCTTTATCTGGTGGTACCCTGATCTCAAATCTATTTTAGAGAACACTTTGGCTTTGGACAATTGGTCAAACAAGATATCAATCCGAGGAAGAGGATACTTGTTTTTAATTGTCACTGCATTCAGTGGCCGATAATCCACGCACATGCGTAAGGAGTTATCCTTCTTCTTTTTCACAAACAGAGCGGGGCATCCCCATTCAGACGAGCTGGGACGAATCAACCCTTTCTTTAGCAAGTCCTGAAGTTGCTTTTTCAATTCTGCTAACTCATTGGGAGGCATCCGATAAGGCCTTCTTGAAATCGGTGCTGTTCCTGGAATTAACTCAATGGCAAACTCAACATCTCGGTTTGGTGGAAGTCCAGGTAACTCCTCTGGAAACACATCTGGAAACTCACAGACCACTGGAATCTGGGCTAGCAAGGTAGCTTGGATCGCACAAGAGGTGCTAGCTAGGTCTACCCTCCGAGGTAGGACCACCCGAAAGGTGCCTTCCCCACTGGGTTCCTTAAGAGAGATACTCCTTCCTCCAACATCAATTACAACTCCCATTTGATTCATCCAGTTCATACCCATGATCACATCCAAAACTAACCCTGGCATGACTATCAGGTTAAGCTTATATTGCCGGTTTGATATGTTTAGGGTTACTCCCTGAACAATCTGATTAGTCAACAGATCAGCCCCAGCTGAACTGATTTTATATGCACATTCCAATTCAACTATCTTTTGCTCATGCCTCTTAACAAAAGCTTGACTTACAAAGGAATGAGATGATCCGGAATCAAACAAAACTACTGCAGGATGATTGTTGATAGAAAACATACCAGCTGTCACCGGTTCTCCTTCAGGGATGTCATCCACAGTGGTGTGGTGCACACGAGCTTGATACTGCGTTTGCTGTTTCTTAGGGTAGGGACAATACTTTGCAAAGTGTCTAGGTTGGTTGCAGTTGAAGCACGGTCCCTTCACTTGAGCCACAGTTCCAGATGAACTGCCTTGTCCTGTCTTCGCCTGAGGCAATGCCATCCTGAACGGCTTCTGGTTCCTCTGGGGTGGCTGAGCATTCTGATTCTTCCTTTGCGGTGGCCTAAACCTTGCACCTGGGGCAGGCGATCGATAAGCTGGGCGGTTGGCTACTGGGGTCCTGGACTGAGACGAACCCGACTCGAAAGCCCTCTTACGGATCTTGGAAGCAGCATACACATGGTTGTTCTTCTCTTGCTTCAAACAGTCGCTAACGAAGTCATTGAAACTAGTCCTCATGCTTGTACCCACATGTTTCATCATCTTGGGACTCAGGCCTCTCTTGAAACTAGCGATCTTCTTGGCATCAGTATCCACCATGTCCGGAGCATAACGGCTCAGGTTATTGAAGGCATGCAGATACTGAGTCACAGTCTTCGTGCCTTGATTTAATGCTAGGAATTCCCCAAGCTTCATCTCGGTCAGACCAGGTGGAATGTATGTTCCACGGAAGGCTTCAGTGAACTCCCTCCAAAAGATATGGGCGTGGGGAGGAAAAGTGGTGCGGTGATGCTTCCACCACATACCTGCCGGACCTTGAAGCTGATGAGCTGCGTACTCAGTCTTCAACACTTCAGTCATTCTTAAGACACGAAACTTATCTTCCATCGTATTAATCCACTCTTCTGCATCTAAAGGTTCTGCGGCTTCCTTGAAGATCGGTGGACGAGTATCCATGAAGTCCTTGAAACTGCTGTACTGATTTGCTTCGTGACCTCCCGGGTTTATCCCCCGACGGGTATTATCTGCGATACTGCGCAGCGCCGCTTCCATATTCTGTTGCATGCTCTCCATGTTTCGTTGGCTTCCCAGGAATTGGGCGAAAAACTGTTCCGCAGTGTAAGGTGGAGGAGGCGGTGGTGGATCCCGATCATCATTAGCAGCTGCACTGCCACCAGCCTCAGCGGCACCATACACGGTACGACGAGTGTTCGGCATCTGCATGTTTCAGCAACAATAATTATTAGGTGATGTTGTAGGAATTGCGACCGAATGAAAAATCATGCCGAACTGAATTTACTGGAGAGAATAAATTCATACAATAAAACAGGGGCACAATAAGTCATTCCAATTAACACAACATCACTAATTATATTACTTAAAGCACACACATCGCGTCCATTACAACCAAGTTGCCAGCATACATACACTGGACTTTTGACGTTCGGATACCGCCACAAACACATCCAAGCTTTCCAACCTTACATCAAGCTTTAGTCTTTCTACTCATTATTACATGTCCAAAGTGCCAACAAGCAAAAGATCATGCAAACGGAACCTAGTAGCTAGCGCAACAACTACTAGCCTACTCATCGTGATCGCTATCTAGGTCCGAGACGTTGGCGTTGTCGCCAACTGCAGCGTCGTCGTGCTCCTCAGCTGGCGCCACGGGCTCTTCAGGATCTTCGTCTGCATCCAAATCCATCTCTGCTGCGCCAGGATGGTCATAAGGGTTAAGCTGATTGTTCAGCCGATGGACCTCTTCATGCAAGTTATCGTTGTACTCTTCTACATCAGCCAGCCGCTGCTCGAGCTCAAACTATCTAGCTCTCAACACATTCTCTGCGGACCAGGCTTCATTCCTCTGATGGAGCACATGAGCCAACATGCTCTCAGCATTCCTGTGGGCGGTGGTCAGTTGCCCAAGCTGCTCTCTCAGGGCACGTACATCTCCCTCAAAAATCACAGTCCTCTGAGTGGCCTGATCTCTCTGACGAGTCAACTGAGCCATCTCAGCAGTGGGCCTCTCAATCTCGGCGTCGTGATCTCTCTGAAGCTGACGGCGGTCATCGCGAGCCTGACCAAGAGCACTAGAAACACGTCTCAGACTACCTTCCACTCCATCGAAGGCCCTCATCACTGCAAACATGGCACTCATAGCGGGGTTGTCACTGTTCTGTGCCTCTGCTGCTCTAATCTCCAGAGATCTGCCCCTTGCTTGCTGCCACGAGTCAGTGGAGGGGTTGCCCCTCGGAAAGACTCCCACTATAGTTGCTGCCAACTCCTGAGGAAAGCGATCCATGATATCCCTCAGGATCCCAAAGGCTGCCCTCTCAGCGGTTTCTTCAGGGGTCCTGCCAGTTGACTCAAAACGCCAACCGGTCCACTCAGAACCATCACCTCGGGGACGAACTACTGCTTCCACAGTCACCAAAAGTCCTTCACCCAACCGCTCATTTTACCAAAAGTAGCGGGGCTCCATCCCATCATGATAGCCTACATAGCTGAGCACTCTCCACAAGATTGTAGGCATCCCAAACTCTCCAAGAAAAGTGTGACGCTGGCGAGTGCGCGGAGCAAGCTGATGACGGGGAGCTCTGCCGGTGGACTTGCGAGCGGTCTGCTTGGTACGTGCCATCTGTAGGAAAAATTTTATTACCGTGATGAGAACAGATTTTTAAGTTGGCATTTTTATCGAAATGAGATAATCAACTTATAAGGGGAGGAACAGTGCCATGAATGAAATGCACAACATGATGCATGCACGTTCAGTACGTCCTCACAAACTTAGAAAACTAATGACTACTAACGGAATAAACGGTGGCATACAACGATCTCTTGTAACGTAACTAACACGTACTACTCGAAAGCGTTGTTATGTACCTGCAGAAAAATCACTTCAGCCCAAACCTCACAGTATGAAAACATGCAGAAAGCAGTAAAGTAAGTTAATCGCTCTACACGCATCCCCAGATACGAGTATAACGGTAACAACTAACCGAATCGTCGTCCTATTGACGGCATCGTCACTGCATGACAGAATTCCCCACAATTTGGATACCCTCATACGAACATGCGCAAGGCACGTAAGTATTTCAGTATCACATAAGCACTCCCCTAGATCGGCAGTGTATCCGACCATGCACTCACAACTCTCACTTACCAAGGCGTAGAGGTAAATGATCCATACATTACCACTCAAGTGAATGACACTCATACCATAGCACGCCGTATGAGCGACGAAATTTAAAATATGATGCAAACCCCCAAGTTAGTACTTAATTAAGCCACCTAGAGTCCTTATCGGGCATAAAGGATATGACCACTGGCACACTTTTAAGTTCAAAAGCTTATTTGAAAACACAGTTTTTAAATACTCATATGAACAGTAACATGCTAAACCATGCTCCGATGCCAGCTGTAACGGATCAACGTAATTATACGAAATTAAGTAAGAAAATCTTCCACCGAGGCGGTTAATTTAACAAACTTAAGCCCGTATAACTCGAGATTCCGTGAAATCACGAAGGATTTCCAAACCACTAACATACAACCAAGATCGTACTGATTTAGCAGCCACAGTTCACACGATACATAAATCTGATCATAAAGGTAGGATACATCGGAGTTCGGACATAAAAGTTATTACAACATAGTTCAACATAAAGTAGCGGAAGCAAATAGTTTTACGCACACACACTTAGTTCAGTTACAGTGCCAGTCGATAGTCATGATCCACAAAAGCAGTAGATAAGACAAACAGAAGGACCCTTGCCCAAGGTCCTAGTTGTCACCCATCGCCGGATACAGACAGTTGGAGCAGTACCCGTAGTACATCTGACCATCTGCAACAACAATGGGAACAACGCCCTGAGTACGAGAATGTACTCAGCTAGACTTACCCGTCATAAACCAGAAATAACATGACACCAAGGAGCATGCAAGGCTTTACATAGTGGATTGGCTTGACTCCTTTGCGAAAAGCACAAGTTATTATGAATGACTAAGGATAAGTATCTTTAGCATCATTTTTAGGATAACCTATTCATGCTAAATAAGCACCTATGACTAAAACAAACACTTGATTAACCATTAACATCAAAGATTACCATCTCAGGTTTAGCCTTTCCAACATTATCCACATAACCATCCGTGTTCCATCATTAAAACTACGATGCCATAGCTCGAGTCAAGTGCTCACTAACCGGGAGCGACGGCGATTCGAATCGAATTTCTATCCAGCTGGAGATTTATTCCTCACACAAACCATGCTTCCCCCGTCAGGGTCGCGTAGATCACCAATGACACTTTCCGAGAAGCCGCGGGATAACAATCATGGATCGCACTACCCAGGGACCGCCCGACTGCCAGGACGCACCTTGGGCTCACTCTTCGCGTCCCCGTTACCCCCCTTCCACACCAGTCTGCCAACCCGAGTTTATCCTGGCTCAAAAAGTGTCACTAGCTTCGTGGTCGAAAGGTACTTTATTCGGCCAGCTAAATGTGAGGCATGCGTTCAACATGACAAGAGGGACGAGCAACGATCGGTCCTTAACTGACACAGACGGAATCACTATAGTCCAAAACCCTATAAGACTCCGCCCGATCTCCGTTTATCCATCAACACTTGGTTACTTTTCATGATCACAATTACAGCTAACCATAACCCGGTATCCACCTATAACTCGCAGGTGACAGGAAATCACCCGACTTCTACCGGTCTAAGCATGGCTAAGCAATTTACTCGATCCTGACCTAACAGGGTAAAAGATAATCCGGTGGCCAAGGTAATAATGCAACAACGGTTTCACTCAACTCCTATAACTTAATGCAACAATATATAACTATAACTCATGTAATAAGGAATAACTTTTTATAATTTAGGAGACTTAAAATGCTCCGGGGCTTGCCTCTTTCGAACGAACTAGGGTGGTGATCGACGCACTCTGGCAGTTCCTCGCCTGACTCTTCCTCCTCGGGCACCTCCTGTGCCTGGGGTTCCTGCTGATCCGTCCAAGCCTGCTCCTCCGGCACTGCTGCCTGCGACTCCTCCTGCGATCCTGTATGATGCAGTTGCATAAGTAAATATGCGAATAATGCATAGGACTACGGTGAAGTGATGGGATGACGCGAGATGCAGATGAGCCCATGGAATGAGCAGTTAAGATAAAACTTCATCCTCTAACAGGTAGTCCACGTCATCCAAGAACATGTACCCTAAAGTATGCACATTGCGGTTCCACCAATAATCATACACCTTACACAAGCAAGTGACCCTAAATGACCAAACCTTACCAACCTAACTCATCCACAACATCAGCAAGGCATAATGATGCTTCAAAGATACACCAAACATATTTTATTTCTCTCAATTTCTCATAAAGAATAATCTTTTATTCCCTATTTAGCTAGGGTTACACAGCAACACCTATCTCTGGTGTAGATAAAAATCTACAAAAATTACAGTAGACTACTCTTACCCTAACTAACCTACCACTAAATTTTCATGAGAATTGCATAAGTAAAACTGCCTGTACAAAATAAACAAGTTATAGCCTAATTGTGAGCATGAAATTATTTTATACTAGAAAAAGTATCAAACAACAGATTTCACAATTTTCTTAGGTTACTAACAGTAAACCAACATACTACAAAAATTATCAGATGTATGTTGTATACAAATTTTGCTCTCTACTAAAAATAACAAATATTACCAATTAAAAGCATTTGAACTACACTTCAAAAATTTCCCACAGAACATGCTTCACTGGCATTTTTCCTAGAAAGTACATCACTAATAAAGACTAATGTAACAAGAATCATATTTTTCCCTTTATTATTTTATTTACTACACTTTTTCTAAGATAACAGCATATATAACAATTAAATAAAATTGCACAGTAGAGTGTCACAAAAATAACATGAGATATTTTTAAACTGTAGATCTATTCAAAAGGAACATTTCAAAATTTGTTTCATGATTTTTGGAGCTATGAATCTTGAGATACAATTTTTGGAAGCCTTTTTCAGATTTTCTGGAAATCAATTTCTTTAAAACCAAAAATCAAAACCGGCCTTAAACGCTACGTGCACCCCGCTGTGACACCCGGAACCGAAACGCTGAGACAGACAGGCGGGACCCATGGGTCAGACGGGCCCACCCGTCAGCCGTAGTCGGCCAGAGGCGGTGTGGACCGCCGAGATCTCGCCGCCGGCGAGTCCTCCGACGACGGGGAGGGCACCATCGTGCTCCTCTCATCGACGCGAACCCAGTGGTGCCTAGTGGGTGGCCAGACGAGCTCGGCATCGAGCTTGTCGACGAGCATGGCAGCTCGGCGGCGCGGGACGCCGTCGGCCGGCCAGCTCCGACCGAGAGGAGCTGCGCGGTGAGGTCAGCAAGCTTCGCGGTGCAAGTGCGGTGCTCGTGCGCTCGAGAAGTGGGCGAGAAGTGGCGTGGAGGGGTGCGGCCCACGGAGCGGGTCACTCCGGTGAGCTCGGCCGAAACTCCGGCGAGCCATTACCGCGGGTGGAGGCCGAATCCTAGCGGGCTGTGGCGAGCACCGGATGCACCATGGAAAGGCGCAGCGAGGGCGAAGACGGAGGCGGAGGCGGTGAGCCGGAGCGGCGGCTAAGGCGGTTGCGGAGCTCGGGAGCTGGCGATGGCGAGGCGGAGCTCTGCTGCTGCTGCTGGCGGGCGAGGGAGAATGGAGGGAGCAACCGAGGAGGACGAGCGCGCGGAGAGGGGGTAAGCGGGCGCGGACGCTGTGGGGGCCACAGGGCGCGTGTCGCGCGGCTCCGACGGCGTGCGGCCACGCGACGGCCGAACGCTGCCGCGGCGCCACGACGCCACGCGCGGGCGCGCGCGCGGGAGCGGGAGGGAGAAGACGCAGGCGCGGGCCGGGCCGCCAGCGACGCTGGGCCGAAAGGGAAGCCGAAGCCCACTAAGGCGAAAATCTGATTTTTCTTTTTCAAAATATTTTCCAGATTTAATTCTCTGTTTCAAAATTGAATTTGGAGATGAAAAAGAGGTTTTCAGAAATTTGGCCCAAAATAAAAGTTGTTCAAAATTTTATTCTCTACAACTTTCATATAGAGCACTTTTCAAAATTCTCAATAGATTTTGAATTTGAGATTTAAAGCTAATTTAAAATCAAAAACTCATTTATTTAGAATATTTTTAAAACAGAATTTGAGGAAAACTTGAATTCAAAATTTGCTCCAATAATCAAGTTGATTTATTCTAGATTATTTAAAATTGCTACTTCTCAAAAGTTCACCAACTTTTTAACACTTATATCAAACTTAGGGTTCCCATTTATTTGTTTTTCAAATTAAATTTGAAAGAGCTACAATTCAATAATGCTAATCATGCAATGATGTTAAATGCTTATGCTTTGAATGATAATGCATGCTTAACACCCAGGGGTGTTACATGGACCTTTCACAGCCACATCGTAACCATCATCCCAGTCTAATTTCGGCCTCGGCAGTAAGTTATCGGCGGTGATGATCATAGACTTCACCATCACTATCTGAGACTGTCTGCGGTGTACACTAACACCGCCGCATTGGCTTATGACCCGTTCGTGCTAAGGTCCTTACTTCCCTCGCATTAGAGCACCTTACTTCCGTCGCATTATATTGGAGCATGACCCGCCTGTGTGGGTATGCACTAACACTGCCACATGGCTTATAAGCCGTTCATGATCAGATCCTTATTCTGTCGCATTACAACGCGACCCACCAGTGATATGACCACGTCAACCAACAACATGTTACAACCTCCAAGTCAAGCTACACCAACACCAGTCTAAGTCTTTGATGGACCAATTACACGTAGTCGAGCCAAGAAGCTACAACAAGAGGTGCACGCGCTACTTTCTGAAAATCATTTTAATGTTAATGAGAATTATATACTACCTAAGTCGTGCACGTTGCTATTGCTTAGGTGCACCACGGAGGATGACAAGAAGACACCAAGGGTGAAACAAAGAGGAGGATCACGTTTGAGCCAGTCCAGTGTGACAGAACCATTAGAAAGAATCAGTCACAACTTTTTGCTCACAAAAGCTATGAAGGCCCATGAGGACTTGTTGGAAAGCTTATCAAGTCTAGTTTCAAGCCCAAGTTCTCTCACTTGATTTGGATTCTCCAATGTTGAGATTCGACTGATTTAGTACAGACTGGTCAGCTAGTCAGCAGTCAGCCTGATGTCCAAGTTCCCATGCAAAACTATACCAATCTACAATATTTCGTGGTACATGCTGCACATGGTGTGAAAGGTTATCAAGTTAACTTTCCAACCCAACAAACCGCATGTCATTTGGAGTTTCCAAGATAGAGTTATTGCCAAAACACTGAAGACTGCGCTGAAGGCCAGCAGCCACGCGAAAACTCTCCAGGAAGGCATCTCGAGGAGGCCCGTTCACATAGTGCGTCTTATATTTTTCGTTTCGAGTTTCCACCTATCTAGCAGGGCTGTTGCTAGTATAAATACCTCCTAGACTCATTGTAATCTCAGATTTTTGATAATGGAATATAAACCCCCTTTTGTTCAGCTGTGTGCTAACAAATATTGAGAGAGATCTCTACCCCTTTGCTCTTGTGATTTCCTTTGCGAGATTTACAGAAGCGGCGGCTTCATCCGCTCCCAATTGGTGCTCCTACTCCCTTCGAGGTTTCCTCGATTGATTGTAGGCTGTGTTGGTTGGTTCTTTGAGAGTGTGGTTGGGCGAATCCTCGATTCAGGTTGCCGATTAAAGACGGTGGTTGGCTTCGAGTTTTATTTGCTAGGTTGCACTAGTTATCGCTGCCTGCAGCAAGTTATCCGGCTGTTCTTCAGCTAGTTATCGGTGATCATCCTACGTCGTGAAGATCGGGACCCCCTGAGCGTATCATCTGGTATCAAAGCTTTCGTTACCATGGTAGGATTTTTTTCCCTTAGCTACTTATATATTTTGTTTCGTCCTATCCACCAAAAAGCCTAAAAAAAATACATTCGTTTAGCCCTTTGTTTCAATCTGTTATTTTAGTGAGTTTTGTTAAGTTTCAGTTCATTAGAGTCTTTGTTTTAGTTGCTGATCATTATCCTTTGCGTGTCCTTTGAGCCTCTTTATATATCTGAAAATCCCTACAAAAAAAATCTGAAAACGCATATCATGTCCTTCGCGTAAACTTTGATCCTATTATAGCTACCGGTTGTGTTTTGTTCTTATCTTAATTGTGCAAGTGTCTTAATCTGGTCTTTGTGTTTAGTTATAAAAAAAGTGTGTCAAAAAAAAAGAGAAGAAAGAAAAGTAAAAAAAAGAATAGAAAAAAAACTGAGAAAGAAAGGTTGAAAGATCAGTAGGTTTATGTGCACAAGTGCTAAAAGTTTTCATATCAAGTAGTGCAGCTAGTGTGCTATCCTTGTTTGGTGCAAAATTTTGGTTAGGTTTGATCGCAACACTTGCATCCCAATCATACTCCTTGTTTGCATCAAATCTGAAATTTCCTTGCGTGTGTGTGTGATCGATTTCAATCTCATTCAAATTCTGTGATCAGCACTAGACAGGGAACTTCTAGCTTGGGTTGTTACTTAACTTTACAATAGCTAGAATTCAGATTGCATCCCTTGTGCACTACTCGCCACCAAGCTCCACATATAAGCCATCGTAATCGGTATTCTTTGGTCTTGTATTCTCCCAACCATCACTCTCGGATACCGCCACACATTATTTTTCCTGTAACTCGCAGGGATTTCATAAGAGCTTCGGTTGGTTAGAGAGGTAAGGTTGTGAGATCCCACATATATATTCCTATTCCATAAATATCTATTGCCATATTGAGCTAACATTTCAGAAAGATGGGTTCTAATGCTGAGATCGATGATTGTGTCACTGCGGCACAATTTAATGAACTTCGGCAAAGCATGGAAGAAAAGCAAGATCAATTGACTCGAGATCTTCAAGCCCTTATGAATGAGATCAGAGGACGTTGTCCTCGTCAAGAAGGTGGCAGTAACCATGGTGGAGATGATGAAGATAGTGATGGAAGAAGAAGGGGTCGGGGGAATCGAAGAGCTGCACATAGCAGAGGAAGTGGACGAGGTCGAAGGAATGATGATGAAGAATCTGAAGATGAGGATGATGATAATCATTCTCAACATAGCTTTGGTCGCCACCATCATAGGAGAGGCAACCAAGAGGAGAAATTTGGCAAACTGAAATTCACTATGCCAAAATTTGATGGAGGGTCTGATCCTGAAGATTATTTCACATGGGAGTTGAAGGTAGAAAAGATATTTCGCATGCATAATTATTCAGAACAGAAGAAGTTAGCAATGGCATCTCTGGAGTTTGATGGATATGCTCTTATTTGGTGGGAGCAACTTCTCCAAGATCAACAAGAGGAAGGAGAACGTCCTATTGCAAGTTGGCAAGAAATGAAGAAGGAAATGAGACTTCGATTTGTGCCCAAGCACTATCGACGTGATCTCTTTAATAAACTGCAGAATCTGAAGCAAGGAAGTTTCTCTGTTGAAGAATAATATAAAGAGATGGAGAAGGCTATGATTCGAGCCAATGTGCATGAAGATGAAGAACAAACCATTGCACGTTTTATGGCTGGGCTGCATCGCAACATTCAGTGCATTGTTGAGTTTCAGCCGTACCGTCATCTTATTGACTTGGTACATCAAGCAACCAAAGCTGAACGTCAACTGCAGTAAGATGCTAAGAGCAGCAAGTCCTTGTCATTTGGTACGAGGAATTTTTCTAGAGGAAGTAAATCAGAAACAAAGTTTGCTGCTGCACCATCAATGGGAAAAAGCTCAAATGGAGGCTCACGTTCTAATTTTCAGGGTGCTTTTAGTGAGAAGAACACTACTGCCCCAAAACCAGCGGCATCCACAACTAATTCAGTGGGATCTACATCCAAGAGTAGTGGAATTCAGTGCTTCAAGTGTGGAGGCCGTGGGCATATAAGTAGGGAATGCCCAAACAATCGGGTGATCATTGTGAATGATAATGGAGACTTTGATTCAGCTAGTGAAGAGGAAGTTGAGGAAGAATATGATGAGGAAGCCCATGAAAATGAGGACCATACTGGCTGCGAGTTTGAGCAGGGTGCTGCTCTTGTTGTAGCTCAAATCTTGAGTGTTCAAATGAAAGAAAATGAAAATGGGCAGCGACACAATTTATTTCAAACCAGAGCAAAAGTGCAAGATAAAGTAGTGAAGGTGATCATTGATGGCGGGAGCTGCCATAATCTTGCTAGTCGTGAGATGGTTGACAAGCTTGGTTTGAAGTTGCTGCGACACCCTCATCCATATCATGTCCAATGGTTGAATGATTCGGGAGATATCAAGATTGCATATAAAGTGAAAGTTCCATTCAAGATTGGGGAATTTGTTGACACGGTGGAGTGTGATGTGGCACCCATGTCGGTGTGTCACTTGCTGCTTGGAAGACCATGGCAATATGATCGATATAGCCAACATTGTGGGAGAACAAATCAGATCACTCTTGATCTAAAAGGGAAGAAGTTTGTACTCAAGCCTATGACACCTCAACAAATCATGGCTGAACACTTACAAAAGAAATCTGAAATTGTTCCAGTGAGTAGAGAGGCAGGAGAGCAAAAGAAATTGAGTGCCATCCACAACTCGGTGAGTGAGTGCCACAAGCCAAACTTGAGAGAAAAAAATAAAGGAGAGGGAGAGCATCTAGTTATGCTAGCCACAAAATCTGAAATGAGAGAAGTGAGGAACAACCCAGATCAAGTGCTCTTTGTACTTGTGTACAAGGACATATTAGTTTCAGCCAACGACATCACCTCTCTTCCTAGTGTTGTGTCTCATCTTTTGCAGGACTATGAAGATGTTTTTCCAAAAGAGACACCAGCTGGACTACCTCCAATTCGTGGGATTGAGCATCAAATTGATCTCATTCCAGGGGCTGCACTCCCTAATCGTCCACCATACCGCACCAATCCGGAAGAAACAAAGGAGATACAAAGGCAAGTGCAAGAACTTCTTAACAAAGGTTTTGTTCGTGAAAGTTTAAGTCCTTGTGCTGTTCCTGTGATTTTAGTACCTAAGAAAGATGGTTCTTGGAGGATGTGTGTTGATTGTAGAGCTATAAATAATATCACTGTTCGCTATCGCCATCCTATTCCACGATTAGATGACATGCTTGATGAATTAAGTGGTTCCACCATATTTACTAAAATTGATTTGAGGAGTGGGTACCATCAAATAAGAATGAAAGCTGGAGATGAATGGAAAACTGCATTTAAAACAAAATTTGGGCTATATGAATGGTTGGTTATGCCTTTTGGTTTGACTAATGCTCCAAGTACTTTTATGAGATTAATGAACCATGTCCTGAGAGCTTTCATTGGAAAATTTGTGGTTGTCTATTTTGATGACATCTTAATTTATAGCAAGTCTTTTGAAGAACATATGAATCAAATTCGTCAAGTCTTGGATGAGCTCCGGAAGGAGAAATTATTTGCTAATCTTGAGAAGTGCAGTTTTTGCACAGACCATGTTGTGTTCCTTGGCTTTGTTGTTTCAGGGAAAGGAATAGAAGTGGACGAAAGCAAGGTGAAGGCCATCAAGGATTGGCCAACTCCAACGAATGTAAGTCAAGTAAGAAGTTTTCATGGCCTTGCTGGTTTTTATAGAAGATTTGTGAAAGATTTCAGTACCATCGCTGCTCCTTTGAATGAATTGACAAAGAAAGGTGTTGATTTTAAATGGGGCAATTCACAAGAAAATGCTTTTCAAGAATTAAAGAAACGTTTGACTGAAGCACCGTTACTTGTTCTTCCTGATTTCACTAAAACTTTTGAAGTAGAATGTGATGCTAGTGGGATTGGGATCGGAGGAGTTTTAATGCAGCAAGGAAAACCTGTAGCATATTTTAGTGAAAAATTGGGAGGTGCTCAACTGAATTATTCTATATATGATAAAGAATTGTATGCTTTGGTGCGTGTGCTTGAGACATGGCAGCATTACTTATGGCCAAAAGAGTTTGTTATTCATTCCGATCATGAAGCTTTAAAATACTTGAAAGGACAAGCAAAACTGAATCGTCGCCATGCTAAATGGGTTGAGTTCATCGAAACATTCCCATACATCGTGAAATACAAGAAAGGTAAGGACAATGTGGTTGCTGATGCGTTGTCACGAAAGAGTGTGTTGCTGAACCAACTTGAGGTAAAGGTTTTGGGACTTCAAAGTTTGAAAGACATGTATAAAAATGACCCTAAATTTTCAGAACCATATAGTCATTGTAAAGATGGAAAAGGTTGGGAAAAATATCACATACATGATGGATTTTTGTTTAGAGCTAACAAGTTTTGTGTTCCCAATTCTTCGGTTAGATTGCTTTTGTTGCAGGAGTCACATGGAGGTGGACTAACAGGTCATTTTGGACAAAAGAAAACTCATGAACTGCTGCAAGATCATTTCTATTGGCCCAAGATGTGGAGAGACATCATCAGATTTGTGGAGCGATGCGTCACTTGCCACAAAGCTAAGTCCAAACTGAACCCTCATGGCTTATACACTCCATTACCTACTCCTAATATTCCCTGGGAAGATATAAGTATGGACTTTATTTTGGGGTTGCCTAGAACTCAGAGGGGAAAAGATTCTATTTTTGTTGTGGTTGATAGATTTTCAAAGATGGCTCATTTTATCCCTTGTAACAAGAGCGACGATGCTTCACATGTTGCTAATTTGTTTTTCAGAGAAATTGTGAGGCTGCATGGGATGCCTAGAACTATTGTGTCTGATCGTGACGTCAAGTTTGTGAGCTACTTTTGGAAAACATTATGGGCAAAGCTTGGGACCAAGCTCTTGTTCTCAACAACTTGTCACCCTCAAACCGATGGACAAACTGAAGTGGTGAATCGTACATTGTCAATGTTGCTGCGAACCATGGTGAAAAAGAACTTGAAGGATTGGGAGGATTGCTTGCCTCATGTGGAGTTTGCCTATAACAGGGCAGTACACTCTACCACTAATTTGTGTCCTTTTGAAATTGTTTATGGGATCAAACCTATTGCTCCGATAGATTTGTTGCCACTGCCATTGCAGGAGAGAACCAACATGGAAGCCTCAAAGCGTGCCGCATATATAAAGAAGGTACATGAGAAGACCAAAGAAGCAATTGAGTTGAAGGCGACACGCAAGGCTGCAAGTATGAACAAACATCGAAAGAAAGTATTATTTGAACCAGGGGACTTGGTGTGGATTCACTTGCGTAAGGATCGCTTTCCTGAGAAGTGCAAATCCAAGTTGATGCCACGAGGGGATGGTCCATTCAGAGTGTTGTCCAAGATCAATGACAATGCATACAAGATAGATCTTCCAGCAAGTTATGGTGTGAGCAACACCTTCAATGTTGCTGATCTATCTCCATTCACAAGTGAAGATACTTCAGAGTCGAGGACGACTCCTTTTGAAGAGGGGGAGGATGATATGACCACGTCAACCAACAACATGTTACAACCTCCAAGTTAAGCTACACCAACACCAGTCCAAGTCTTTGATGGACCAATTACACGTAGTCGAGCCAAGAAGCTACAACAAGAGGTGCACGCGCTACTTTCTGAAAATCATTTTAATGTTAATGAGAATTATATACTACCTAAATCGTGCACGTTGCTATTGCTTAGGTGCACCACGGAGGATGACAAGAAGACACCAAGGGTGAAACAAAGAGGAGGATCACGTTTGAGCCAGTCCAGTGTGACAGAACCATTAGAAAGAATCAGTCACAACTTTTTGCTCACAAAAGCTATGAAGGCCCATGAGGACTTGTTGGAAAGCTTATCAAGTCTAGTTTCAAGCCCAAGTTCTCTCACTTGATTTGGATTCTCCAATGTTGAGATTCGACTGATTTAGTACAGACTGGTCAGCTAGTCAGCAGTCAGCCTGATGTCCAAGTTCCCATGCAAAACTATACCAATCTACAATATTTCGTGGTACATGCTGCACATGGTGTGAAAGGTTATCAAGTTAACTTTCCAACCCAACAAACCGCATGTCATTTGGAGTTTCCAAGATAGAGTTATTGCTAAAACACTGAAGACTGCGCTGAAGGCCAGCAGCCACGCGAAAACTCTCCAGGAAGGCATCTCGAGGAGGCCCGTTCACATAGTGCGTCTTATATTTTTCGTTTCGAGTTTCCACCTATCTAGCAGGGCTGTTGCTAGTATAAATACCTCCTAGACTCATTGTAATCTCAGATTTTTGATAATGGAATATAAACCCCCTTTTGTTCAGCTGTGTGCTAACAAATATTGAGAGAGATCTCTACCCCTTTGCTCTTGTGATTTCCTTTGCGAGATTTACAGAAGCGGCGGCTTCATCCGCTCCCAATTGGTGCTCCTACTCCCTTCGAGGTTTCCTCGATTGATTGTAGGCTGTGTTGGTTGGTTCTTTGAGAGTGTGGTTGGGCGAATCCTCGATTCAGGTTGCCGATTAAAGACGGTGGTTGGCTTCGAGTTTTATTTGCCAGGTTGCACTAGTTATCGCTGCCTGCAGCAAGTTATCCGGCTGTTCTTCAGCTAGTTATCGGTGATCATCCTACGTCGTGAAGATCGGGACCCCCTGAGCGTATCAACCAGTGTCGAGGTGAACATCACCATCGTTTCAGTGTATGAACCGTCTGGTCATAGGGCACGGTCACCGTCGTGTTGCAGTACGATCCGCCCGTGATGATCCTGATGTCGGTGTCAGGTTACTAAACTCTTCGGCGGTGATACTATTGACCCCTGCCGCATCAGACAAATAGCGATGATCCGTTTGCTTCACCAACCGTGGGTATGCATCCGATTTTTACAATGTATTTACTAATTCAGTTAGGCCATAATAACTTACTGAACACACACCATGCAGATTTAATCATTACACATCATTCATCATGTCCACAACGAAGAGTACTTGTTATAATAACAATGCTCGACACTAACATAACAATTGTGTCAACTGATGAATTAACACAAGCGATACATAATAGCATAATAAAGGTTCTGCTCTCAACAGACTTACGTAACTAAAACGAGGTAGATGTGCTCCGCTCCTTCAGATTAGCACTCCTTGATCAGCTTGGCAGCCAATGCAGCATGGAACCCCTATTCTTCCTTACATAGCCATTGCAGGAAAATCATTCAAAAGAATTGACACTCCAAAACTTGCACAATGCAAAGTTTTACCGCTCTGAATAAAATTGTACTATATATAGACTCAAAATAACTCCCTACCTGAACAAAGACATGTCCTAACAATAAAAATACAGCATATGCACCTTCACTGCTCTGCTAATGACTCTATGTATAAGGGAACATAAGGCAGACAGTGAGGTCCATTCAAATAAATACTCTAGGTACTTCTAGTATAGCGGATGACCCAGGCAGGGAGGACATAAACTTTTCTGCTGCTCATGTCATGCCATCAGTGTTCTGTTCTCCTCAACAAGAAAAATCAAATTCTATTCTAGGTAAACTGCAATCACTCTATAGTCAACATTGGTAGCCTCGGAGCCAAGTCGAATATTGTTCAGTCTAAATAGTTGCAGCGTGTTCACCGTATGCTTCAATGTCTATTTACTAGTACCATAGTCTTTAAGGATCCAGATTGACAGGTCAGACCTAGTGAACATATTAGCAATACATAGACACAACTGACCCTGATCACCATGGATGGACATTGCAGGACCTGGTGGCCTAAGAATTTTCCTCCATGTCTTTCCCTCCATATCAATAGCAACTATCTGGGACACCTCTAGCATGTGCATAAAACCATTAAAAACACAGTTCCTAAAAATTTGCATACTAGAATATCCTCTTCCTATTCAGATTCTTTACACATCTATGCTCTAATTTTGGATGAGTAGATGCTAACAACTAACACCCCAGACGACCTTACCCACAGTTCTACCACATAGAAGTGTGAGATTGTGGGATCAAACCCCAAGTGAGCTGAACCATAACAAAGGTTGCTATGTGGTAATACCACTAATTTGCTAGTCACCGGATTGCAGACAACATAACAAAGCCCAACGCACCAGCAGAGGAAGAGACCTCTACAGCAATCTAAGATGACTAAATCCTGAATGGGGAAGGGCAAGAAGGAAAAAGAGGGGTATTCACCGGTGAAGCTGGTGAATCAGCATTTCCCTTTCCAGCTACCATACATGAATTTGGTGACAAACTAGGGCAGCTCCTTACGATACTTGGATTCAGAGATGAGGCGATACTAGGAGCGATACACACACTTGTAATTGCACAAGGTGCGGACAGTGAGGTAGCAGAGGATAAGGACTAATACTTCATCTGTGAGGATGTCTACTTCGTTCCTCTTATTGGTGGCCTCCTCCTCCATCTTGACTAGGATCTGGTGGAGCAGGGCTAGCGATGGAAGCAACGGCGCTGTCACCTGAATCATAGGAGCGCCTACGGGGATGTGCTCGTGAGCTCCTTAATGATCAGATGAAAGCTTGATTCGTACTCAGATGAGATAAGAGAGGAATAAAAAGCCAAGAAATTAACATGGATAAGGGAAGTGTGAGAAAACGTTGCCCTTGCCTTTTTTTTATCTTGCGGCAGTGAGCTCGAGCGGCCACGGCGGTGATGAGTACTAGACTGGTCACCGATGGATCTTTGCAGGCGTGCCGGTGAGGCGTACTGGCGCGGAGCACCAGCTTGTCAGCGGTGAGTGGCAGCTTGCACGCCGATGAGTAGGTGAGGAATAGCAGCACTTGAGGAGACGGGCATGTTGGCTAGGTGGGTAGTGGTCTTTGTAAGCTAACTACAAAGTAGGACTTGTGGAAACCAATAGTTCCGCCAAAATTTCTAAAAACGCACGGGAGTCTCTCGCTGGCTTGCAAATTTTGACGATATCGGCGGTGAAGGCTACCGGCGGTGGTGATTGGGTCTTAAACAAGATGATACGTAGCACCTAATGACGAGCGTATCATACAGAAATAGAACATTGGAAAAGAACAAAATATTATGAACATTAGTTTTGCAGGTTACAACAAGAAGATGTTAGCACCTAAAGGTGAATAGCGGAGGTGATACAATTTTTTCAAAGATGCTTATATCCAATAGTGATAGAATAAAGGTACTGATCTCTACAATAATAAATGACACGATAACAAAGCCGTAGGATATGGTGGTTTGCACATACAAAGCAACACTCCACCAGCATCTCAGTGAGGTAACAACATTCAAAATCAACAAAAGACATTCTTTTTCAATTAACTCTGTTACACTTTTCATTCACCAGGCATACAACAACAAGGATCTATCAGCAACTACAGTTATGATGACATAAACCTTGGCCCTATTCTTTAGCAATAAATTAGTAGTACTTTTTAGTGAACGAACAGTATTTTTCTCTCACAACAAATCAGCATAAGCATCCGCATAAGCCAAATTTCAGCGATGAGCGTAGGTTTATCTCCGCACTCAGCAATGGACATCTCGTGAAGTGTAGAACTCGGACGAAGGCGTAACTAAACCTTCACCGCACCTCTGGATCTTCACCACAAGCAGGGATGGTGCCTAGAAGAAGCATGTGGAGAACCACCTCGCGAAACTCCCTCTAACATCCTAGAGGATGAGGAGCCTCGCAAGGAGCCTTGCCCACACGGTTGTAACACCTCAGGTGTTTAGCTCCATAATTGCATTGCATTTGCATGAGCATAAGCATGCATCATTTCATGTTATTTTATGTGGTTGCAACTTGAAAGCATCTAGGCCCTGGTGTTGGTTTCGGCAATTAATGACAACACATAATTACCATGACTAACGTGTGTTTTGCAGAAATATCGGTAAGTTAGGTCATGGAGATGATAACTGCTTTGAGCAATATGGCAGTCATGTCCCTTGATGGAAATCGTTTCAGTTTTCAAAAGATCAACGATAAGATTAAGGACGGTTAGTTCCGGATGTCAAGGTGTTGAGATACATCTAGAATAGTCGTTAGGATCTTTGTTTCTTCCTTTGACCGTACTATGAAGAGGGGCATGAGCGAGTAACTTGACCTAGGTGAGTCTTATGTTTAGGTGTGGTGCACACTTGTCAAACTTAGCACTAGGTAGCTCGAGAAAAGCTCAGAGTACAGTTAGAAGCGACTTGGTTCAAGTTGCATTGCGTTTAGAAGACGTTTGAGCCGTTTACCTATGACCGGACGCGGTCTTGGTCATGACCGGACGCGTCCGGTCAGTACAAAGACTTAACTGCGTTTTCGGCTGACTGACCGGATGCGGTCCTTGAGAGGACCGGACACGGTGGTCAGGCTGACACGTGTTCCAGAGGGTAAACAGCAAAGATCGGACGCGACTATGAAAAAGACCGGTGCGTCCGGTCATGTTCCAGTAAGGTCCAGCGGAGACCTGACGCGTCCGGTCACCTATGAACAGACGCGGTCGTGCGTCCGGTCTTGTTCCAGTAAGGTCCCGTGGTGACCTGACGCGTCCGGTCACCTATGATCGGACGCGGTGTTGCGTCAGGTCAAATTTCCAGAGAGCTCTTGCATGATCGGACCCTGATCGGCGTGTCCGGTCATCTCAGACCAGTGCGTTCGGTCAGCACAGATCGGCGCGTCTGGTCTCTCAGTACAGGTTTCTGTTTTCGACCGTTACAACTGACCAGCGCGTCCGGTCATATCGACAGGCGCGTCCGGTCAGTGCGTGTCTGGCTGTTTCGAAAGGTAACGGTTGGATTTGTCTGAGGGGTCTATAAATACAACCCCTCCACCTCTTTTAGAGGTCTCTTGCTCATTTGTTTAGCTGAGAAACACCTTTGAAGTGCAAGTGAGTGTAAGAGCCATAGTGAGGATTGAGATTTGCGAATCAAAGTTTGAGAATCCTCTCTAGTGACAAGAGTCTAGCAAGTGTGCATCCATCTTCTCATTAGACTTGTTGTGGTCAAGTGAGAGTTCTAGCTTGTTACTCTTGGTGATCGCCATCACCTAGACAGTTTGCTGGTGATTAGGAGTTCGGTGATCATCCGACGAGATTGTGGGTGACCCAACTCAAGTTGTGAGCGGTTTTGGGTGATTCGCCGCGACGGAGTGTCGAAGAATCAACCCGTAGAGAGCACTTGATCCTTGCGCGGATCAAGGGGGAGCTACACCCTTGCGCGGGTGCTCCAACGAGGACTAGTGGGGAGTGGTGACTCTCCGATACCTCGGCAAAACATCACCGTGTTCCTATCCCTTACTTTCAAGCATTTACTTTCTTGTATTACTTTCATTGCTTGATTACTTTTCTAAAATTTTATTGCTAGTCTAGGATTGGAACTTAGGGTGCATAACTTTTATCGGTAGAAACACAAGGAACACAAGTAGGCACTAGGGGTGAAGTTTGGCTTGTAGGATTTAATTCTTGCAATTAATTTTTAGAAAAGCCCAATTCACCCCCTCTTGGGCATCTTGATCCTTTCAATTGGTATCAGAGCCGTGTTGCTCTAAATTTAGGCTTTACCGCCTAGAGCAAGATGTCTAATGGGGAAGGACCACCTCCCACCTTTGAGGGAGACGATTTTCCATATTGGAAAATTCATATGGAGGCGTACCTCGAAGCCATAGATGTTGGGTGCCTTAGAGCTGCAACCGAAGGGCTTCCCCCCATAAGGGATCCCGCTAACCCAAGTGGTGACGAGGAGAAATACGACCGGTGGAATGCAAAAGCAAAAAATGCAATCTACCGGGCACTAGGCAAAGATATCTTCAATCGTGTGCGTAATGCCAAAAACGCTCATGAATTGTGGGAGAATCTTTGTGCTCTCCATGAGGGAACTAAGAGTGAGCGTGAGGAACACTATCATATTGCTTTAAAGAAAATTAATTCTTTTGAGATGCTTCCTAAATAAAGTGCTAATGAAATGTACACTCAGTTGAATGTTCTTGTAGAAGATCTCAATGCTCTTGGACTCACTAAAATGAGTCAATCGGATGTTGCAAGGAAGATCTTGAGTGTTCTCCCCGTTGAGAAGTATGGACATATTGTCACCGTACTTCACCAAAGTGATCTCTCCGCCGCAACACCGACTCAAGTATTGGGAAAGATCAATGCACATGAGATGTACATGCACATCACTCCGGAAGAGGGTTCATCATCTTCCAAGAAGAAGGACTTGGCCTTCAAAGCTAGCTATGAAAAGAAAAAGAAGAAGGGCCAAGCCATGATAGTGCAAGAGAGCACAAGTGAGAGTGATATTGATGATGAATCACTTGCACTCATGGTGAGAAGAACCACCAAGATGCTAAAGAAGCTCAACAAGAGTGGCATCAAGTTCGATGGCAAGAAGAAGAAATTCTTCACTAGTACCAAAAGGAAGCCAATCTCCGAAATGGATTGCTTAAATTGTGGAGAACTTGGCCATCTAGCTCATCAATGCCCAAAGCCTCCAAAAGACAAAAACAAGAATAAGTACAAGGGCAAGAAAGATGATTCAAGTGAAGAAGAAGATGATAAAAGAAAGAACAAACCATACAAGAAGAAAGATGGCAAGAAAAGAGAGTTCTACAAGAAGAAGAAGGGAGGCAAGGCTTATATTGTTGGTGATTGGCTCACCGACATTGAATCATCATGTGAGTCCTCTGGCGATGAAAGTGATGATGAAAAAGAGAAGATCGCCGCACTTGTGGTTGGGCCATCACCATCGTCATCAACGTCTTCATCACCATCTTCACCGCCATCCTCACCTTCATCATCCACTTCCCACCTATGTCTCATGGCTAAAGGTGATCGAAAGGTACAAAATAGTGATAGTGATGATAATGATAGTGATGGTGAATATGATGCACCTTCTTATGATGAATTAGTAAAATTGTTAAACAAATATTCTAAAATCATAAGGAGGACTGGAAATGAAAATGATGAGCTTCAACATGAAAATGAAACACTCTCATCTAAGCTTGAAAGTGCACATGAGACTAGGGATGAGCTCATAGATCAAAATGAAACTATGTCTTCTTCTCTCAAGGAGCTCAAAACCTCTAACAAGGAGCTTAGAGATAAACATGATAAAATTGAGAAGAAGCATGGTGAACTCATGACTAGACTCAACTCTCTAAAAAAAGAATATACTACATTGAAAATCAACTATGATACTATTATTATTGCTAATGAGCTTGCTCTTGAGACACATGATGCTACTAACCAAATTGTTAAGATTGATATAGCTACATCATGTGATGATTTGATTATTGAGAACTTTGAGCAAGGCTCTAGCGGCAAAGGCAAGAGTGTGGTTGAGGCCAATGACTATGATGAGTATGTCAAGCTCAAGAGTGAAAATGAGATGCTTAAAGTTGAGAACAAGAAGTTGTTGGCTCTTGAAAAGCAAGCTTCAAATGAGTCACTTATTGAAGAAAACAAGAAGCTCAAGCAAGAGAAAGAGCATCTCAAGACCGACCTAAGCAAGTTCACAAGAGGCCAACATTTGCAAAGTGAGCTACTCATGAACACCGTCATGAAGTTGGATAGGAGTGGCATTGGCTATTTGGCAAATCAAGAGAAGAAGGTCAAAACTCAACAACAACAAAGCAAGTCAAAGCCCAAGCCAAAGAGATGTGTTGAGTGTGGACAAGAAGGTCATTTTGCTCATGAGTGTAAAACTCCACCACCACAACCCTTGCCCAAGCATGCTAGACCCTTTGCTTTCAATGCTCACTACATGCTTAGAAAGGACTCTAGTGGAAAGATGAAAGTTATGTTCTTGGGTACTCCTAACAAGAATAGGCCAAAGAAAATTTGGGTTGCAAAGTCACTAGTTGAAAAAGTTAAGGGTCCCTCTCAAGTTTGGGTCCCTAAAAAAAGGCTTGATCTCTTGTGTGTAGGTGAACTACAAGACCGGTGGATCTCATTGGGTGATTGATAGTGGTTGCACACAACACATGACCGGTGATCCTCGTATGTTCACCTCACTTGAAGAGGATGGGGTATGCCAAGACAAGATCACATTTGGGGATAATTTCAAGAGCAAAGTCAAGGGTATAGGCAAGGTTGCAAAATCAAATGATCATTCTCTCTCCAATGTGCTCTATGTTGCTTCATTGAGTTTCAATTTACTATCCGTTGGGCAACTTTGCGATCTTGGCTACCAATGCTTGTTTGGTCCAAATGAAGTGGTTGTTACCAAGATAGATGGCAAGCAAGTGATTTTCAAGGGTTTTAGATACAACAATCTTTATCTTGTTGACTTCACCTCCGAAGATGCAAACTTGATGACATGTTTGTTCACCAAGACCACACTTGGATGGCTTTGGCATAGGAGGCTTGCTCATGTTGGAATGAACACTCTCAACAAGCTATTGAAGAAAGAACTAGTACGAGGCTTAAAGGATGTAAAGTTTGAAAAGGACAAACCTTGTAGTGCATGTCAAGCCGGCAAACAAGTTGCAAACACTCATCCAACCAAAGCATACATGTCAACATCAAGAGTGCTAGAACTCCTTCACATGGATTTGTTTGGTACTACAACTTACAAGAGTTTGGGTGGAAATCTTTATTGTCTTGTGATTGTGGATGACTTCTCAAGATACACTTGGACTTTCTTTCTTCATGACAAATCCGAAGTGGCAAGTTGCTTCAAGAAGTTTGCAAAGAGAGCTCAAAATGAATTTGAAGTCAAGATAAAGAAGATTAGAAGTGACAATGGAAAAGAGTTTGACAACACCAACATTGAAGCCTATTGTGATGAAATTGGAATCAAGCATGAAGTGTCATCAACCTACACTCCTCAACAAAATGGTGTAGTTGCGAGGAAGAACCGGACCTTGATCACTCTTGCAAGAACAATGCTAGATGAGTACAATACACCAGAAAAATTGTGGGCCGAGGCAATCAACACCGCATGCCATGCTTCAAATCGCCTCTTCCTACAAAAGTTCCTTTGCAAGACCCCTTATGAGTTGCTAAATGGGAAGAAGCCGGACATCTCATTCTTCTGGGTGTTTGGTTGCAAATGCTACATCTACAAGAAGCGTCAACACATAGGGAAGTTCCAAAGACATTGTGATATTGGTTTTCTTGTTGGCTACTCATCAAAGTCCAAAGCATATAGAGTATTTAACCACGCCACCGGTTTGGTTGAAGAAACATATGATGTGGAATTTGATGAGTCTAACGGCTCCCAAGGAGCAATTGAGAATTGTGATGATGTAGGTGATGAACCATTGAGGGAGGCCATGAAGAACATGCCGGTAGGTGACATCAAGCCTAAAGATGATGAAGACGATGTACAAATTGTCATTCCACCATCATCATCATATGTGCCTCAAGATGATGATAAGAATGAGAGAGTTGAAAATGAAGACACCCATGTCTCTCATCATCAAGCCAAGGCACAAGCACAAGACGTTGATGCTCCTCATCCTACCCCTCAAATGGTTGATCGAAGAAACTCACCTCTACTTCAAGCACATCCACAAGATCTCATCATAGGGAGTCCTACAAAGGGTGTAATGACTCGATCTCAAAAATTTAATTCTTTTGTTGAACATCACTCTTTTGTCTCTTGTCTTGAACCTAAGAATGTAGAAGAAGCTCTTCAAGATCCGGATTGGGTGAATGCCATGCATGAAGAATTGAACAACTTCGCCCGCAATCAAGTATGGACACTTGAAGAGCATCCAAAAGGTGCAAGCGTCATTGGAACCAAATAGGTGTTCTGAAATAAACAAGATGATCAAGGGGTAGTGGTAAGAAACAAGGCAAGACTAGTGGCAAAAGTGTTCTCTCAAGTTGAAGGTCTTGATTTTGGAGAGACTTTTGCACCCGTTGCAAGACTTGAAGCCATCCGTATCCTACTTGCATATGCATCACATCATGATATGAAACTATATCAAATGGATGTGAAAAGTGCATTCTTAAATGGCTTTATAAATGAACTAGTCTTTGTTGAACAACCTCCCGGGTTTGAAGACCCTAGATATCCTAATCATGTTTATAGGTTGTCCAAGGCGCTATATGGGCTCAAGCAAGCCCCTAGAGCGTGGTACGAGCGCCTTCGGGACTTCCTCATTGAGAAGGGCTTCACCATTGGGAAGGTTGACACCACACTATTCACCAAGAAATTTAAAGAAGAGATCTTCATTTGTCAAGTATATGTTGATGATATCATCTTTGGGTCAACAAATGAAGACTATTGCAAAGAATTTGGTGAATTGATGTCAAAAGAGTTCGAGATGTCAATGATTGGTGAGCTAACATTCTTCCTTGGGTTTCAAGTCAAGCAAATGAGAGAAGGGATCTTTATCTCTCAAGAGAAGTATACCAAGGATCTTCTCAAAAGATTCAAGATGGAAGAATGCAAGCCAATCAAGACCCCAATGCCAACTAATGGACATCTCGACCTAGATGAGGGAGGTAAACCAATCGATCAAACTCTTTACCGTTCTATGATTGGTAGCTTGTTATACCTTACCGCATCTAGGGCCCGACATCATGTTTAGTGTGTGCATGTGTGCCCGCTTTCAAGCGTGCCCTAAAGAACCTCACTTAAGTGTCGTAAAAAGAATCCTAAGATATCTTAAGTATACTCCAAGCATTGGACTATGGTACCCCAAAGGAGCTAGATTCCAACTAGTTGGCTACTCTGATTCAGATTATGCCGGTTGCAAAATTGATAGAAAGAGCACATCCGGAGGGTGCCATTTGCTTGGGAGATCCTTAGTATCATGGTCATCTAAAAAGCAAAATAGTGTGGCTTTTGTCCACCACCGAGGCGGAATACATTGCCGTGGGGGCTTGTTGTGCACAAATCCTATACATGAAACAAACCCTCCTAGACTATGGAGTTGTTCTTAAAAAGGTGCCGCTTTTATGTGACAATGAAAGTGCGGTTAAAATTGCTAATAATCCGGTACAACACTCTCGCACCAAGCACATTGATATCCGCCACCACTTTCTAAGAGATCACGTTGCTAAAAATGACATATCACTAGAAGGTGTAAGAAGTGAGAATCAATTAGCGGATATCTTCACTAAACCTTTGGATGAAGCTACCTTTTGTAGGTTGAGAAGTGAACTAAATGTGCTTGATTCTAGTAACTTTAAAAGATGAGCTTGTGTTGTCCCCTTGCATTGCATTGTATTATATGTCATGTTTAATTACCCGCAATGCATCTAGGGCTTGACTAACACGGTTACGATAACCCTCCTTTGGAGGAGTGAATAAGCCTAACCGTGGATCAACCTTGACAAGCAACCTAGCTTTACTTACTTGTTTTGCATTGCATATGCATGGTTGTTGTTTTGTCGTTCCTTTTCGATTAAGTCTTGAGCAACCTCTGTGTTCGTCCATGGGTAGAGAGAGCATTTTGACGCTCCCAAGGGTTCAAAAGCTCTATTGCATGGCCATACGTTGCTCCTCGGGTGTTTGTTGCCTATTTTCCTAAAAATAATATTAGCCGAAGGCAATCTATTTTGAGAAACTTGAGGGTTTGAGTGAGGTCACTCATATCTTGTTCCAATTGGTGTTTATCTGTGTCTCTTTGAATTGGAACTTGATTGGGAGAAGTCGCGTCTAAGTTCGGAATGAAAAAGGGTGAAAAACAGTGACCGGACGCTGCACCGGACGCAGTGTTGCTTCACCACCGCGTTCGGTCCCGGCGACCACCAGCGCGTCCGGTCATCCTGAAGACCATCTTCTGATCAAGCGACCGGACGCTGCACCGGACGCGCCCCTGTTGACCACCGCGTCCGATCTCGGTAACCACCACCGCGTCCGGTCATCCGTCTCATTTTCCGGGCAAATCAAAACCGGACGCTGTCAGCGTCTGATCATGGATAATCGGACGCGTCCGGTCATTCCAGGAGCTTACTGGAATGTGACCGGACGCTGCCTCTCTGCGTCCGGTCACATCGACCACCGCGCCCGGTCATCGCGTTTCGAGCGGATCTAACCCCTCATATAATCTTTCGCGTTCCTTCGTTTTTCCGCCCGTACACTTGCAACCGCCGCCTCCGTGCCCTAGCGCGCCGCGCCGCCGCTCACCGGAGCACCGCCGCACCGCCGCTCATCGGAGATTTCTGCCGTGCCTACGCCACCGCCCGGCCCTGCGGCCTCTCCTCTCTCGCGCGCGACCCGCTTCCTCCACAGCGCCCGCGCAGCCGCCGCTCTCTGCGCCGCCACCGCCGCGCCACGCCGCCACCGCCGCCACCTCCGTGAGGCACTGCTGCGGCTGCCAGAGACCATCTTCGACCTCCGGCCAGTCCCTGCCATCATACTCATCCTCGACCTTCGTCCATCGCGCGTGGCCCTAACCCTAGGGTTCGCACCTCCGTGTCGCGTTCGTTCGTCGTCGAATCATCCTTCACGCGACGTCTTCGCTCCGAGGTTGTTTCACACTTCCTTGATCTTCGTATTAGGGTTTGTCGAAATTTTGTTTTCGTTAACCCTAATCGACTTATGTTTCGGCGAATCAGCGCTTGTCCGGTGCGTCGGGAAGTCTCGCGACCTAGGTTACCGTTTTCTCGTCGATCCGAGGTAGCCATCGAGTTTCGTTTCACGTCTTATCTTATATGCTTGCTACCTCTAGGGTTTCGTACCTTTAGATCATATATGTTGCTTATAGTAGATCCATCTATTCTGTCTTTTCAGCGAGTTTGTCGGTGTGTCGGGGTGACTGCTGTCCTGTTGATTGGATCCGAGGCCAAGCCTGCGGATACGGACTAAGGCCAAGCCTCTCGAGTGTCAGTACATCATCCTTCAGAGGTTTTCCGACAATGTGACAGCATGGTTCGTTGCAAGAATGCCGGTGGTGCTCCTAGTGACGGGGACGACAGTCCTCCTCGTCTGTCTGAGGTTGCGCGTGGAAAACGCATAAAGATCATGGCCAGAAAGAAGAAGAAGACTCTCACTGATGCAGAGATAGCTCAGGCAGTGGCAGATGCAGCAGATGCAGTAGAGAGGGGTGGCAGGAGCAGTGGTATACGCATTGGAGACAGTCATTTTCATCTTGAAGGACGACAGCTTGGTACAGAGACCACTGAGACCACTGAGGGCACATAAGTGCCAATGGATGAAGATACTATGTCAGTTGATCCACCTACAGCACCTTCAGAGGGGACAGCGGAACAGCCAGCTCAGACTCCATCACATCGCCGCTCCACACGCACACGGACTCAGGTGACTCCCAGGCCAGAGGGCCAGCGTCGTGGAGGACGTCCACCTCTGAGAGTTAGAGGTACACCCCTAGTTGAGCACTTTGACTTGAGAGGTGCTACTGCACGACAGGTGCAAAGTTTGAGATTTGTTGAGATCAGTCGGTGGTTCCCACCTCAGAGAGACTCTAGAGCTTCAGAGGGATTCTATACTCCTCTCTAGGAGGATTTTTACAGAGCTCTTGTTGACAGTGGCATTGCTTTTCGACCACAGAGGGTCTATCGCATTGAGTCACTTATTGAGGTAGTGGGTGAGCAGCTACGTCCGCATCTGTCCTATCTACCAGGCCTGTCAGATTTTCTTGGACGAACAGGTGCATACTGCGGCACTTGGGTTAGGGAATTCTATGCTTCATTATGGATTGATCCAGCCCATGAGTTCATACACTTTGCATTCAGAGGCCGCGACCGCAGACTGTACAGCTCCAGAGTACGGGAGATTCTCAGACTCCCAGCTTCAGACACGAAGATCCACCAGCTCTGCTTCGGTCAGACAGCTCCACCTAGACGCCCTCATGGTGGTTCTGTGCCACCTACAAACCTGATCCGACCCTGCTTTCGTGAGCCTTTTGGCGAAGGGTCTCGTCGTACACCTGCCAGTCTGACACCGCTTGCCCGAGTCTTGGATGCTATTGTCAGGCGCACTCTTCTTCCCAGACTTGGTTACAGAGAGGGACTGACCAGGATGCAGCTTTGGGTTGTTCACCACCTTCTTTCACAGAAACCTTTTGACATTTGGGATCTTATGGTCAGTGAGATGGAGGACACCCTGGCAGAAGGCTTCAAGGGACACCGTCAGCTGGGCCCTATGCTCATTGGATCTGTTTCATCATCAGATCTGCACTTGAGCTGCCTTCAGAAATAAGTGCTGAGTTAACTGAAACCACTACTGTTTTTCCTGAGTATGATATTCGTCAGCTATGGGCTTCAGTTACTAGAGAGCAGACCCCTGCACCAGGACAGAGAGAGAGACCTGAGGTGCCTGAGACAGCGGCTGAGCAGGATGCGACCATACAGGGTCTTGCAGAGGCAGAACTTGTAGATCTAGATGCTCAGCCCGCTGATATAGCTGAGGATGAGGCCTCTGACAGCACTGATGAGGACTATCAGCCCATCCCCAGGTATCGGTCTCCTCGGCCTCACGACCACGAGGCCGGTGGCTCTGGTTCAGTCTCCCGCTCAGACCCAGCCATGGTGGCTATACTTGAGAGGCTGACCCAGGCACAGGAGCGACAGGAGCTTCAGCTACAGAGACAGGCTCAGGACACAGCTGCTGCGTTTGCACAGATACAGGCTCAACAGGATGAGTTCCAAAGACAGCAGCTTGAGATATAGCGCCAACAGGTCAAGATGCAGCGTCAGCAGTATGAGATGCAGTGACAGAGTACAGCTAGCCAGCAGCAGTACTTAGAGCTTCTGCGTCACCTAGTCACAGTTGGAGCTCCTCCACCTGCATCTATCCTGACTTCAGCTTTACCATTCAGTGGACCTTTAAGTCAGGATCAGCCGAGCTTTCAGTTCACATCTCCACAGCTGCAGGTTCCTCAGTCATTCCAGTCCCCGAGCTACACGCCCATTCAGACGGGGTTTACTCCTTCAGACCAGCCTCGCCCTCACATGTTGACTGGCACACCGTTCATTGATCTGAGTGCCACATATAACGAGTTGACTGGTCAGCCGACACCCTCGCACACCACATTTGCTACTTCTTTAGGGTTGTCAGGTTCAGAGGCAGTTTTCCTTCCAGTGACAGGGACAGGCACTACAGAGACTGTTCTATCGTCCGTTGCCTCGACAGATCCCCCAGCTTTTGGCTAACTTAAGGCTCAGGTCACAAAGACTGCTTCACTTATCGCTACTTCGGCAGCACCTGTTCCTGTTGATCAGACCCAGACCACTTCACAGCCGCGTGCTTCTTCAGAGGGTCAGCCAGATAGCTCCGAGTCCGAGGGAGACATCTCTCATTTTGTGATTACTCCACGCTCCTCGGCACCCGACTCGACTCCGTCTGTTCCCCCGTCAGATCCTTAGATTAGCTTTTGGCGTTTGATGCCAAAGGGAGAGAGAGAGTAGATTCAGGGGGAGTTTTTGTTAGAGGGTTTTCGTTCTTTTCTTTTGTGCTACTCTCATGCGTCGTGTTTACTTTACAGTAATTGCATTCGTGTGACATGTGTTCTTATGAGATATCTTAAGTCTATATGGTTTATCTAATCACAGCTTTAAAACATGTCACTTGTTTGTTTTTTAGCTTATAAGGTTGTGCTTCCGTGCCTTACTCCGATTTCATATGAGATTTGTTTTATGTGTACTAACTCTTCATGTTTTATCCTATGAGTACACTCAGTTGGCTTGGAACACATAAGCATTGACTAACCCCTTGTGCTTACAGCTTTATGCTTATGTGAACCAAGCATGATCAAAAATCTCAACTCATATCTTCTGAATCTAAGTGTTGTCATCAATCACCAAAAAGGGGGAGATTGAAAGCATCTAGGCCCCGGTGTTGGTTTCGGCAATTAATGATAACACATAATTACTATGACTAACGTGTGTTTTGCAAAAACATTGGTAAGTTAGGTCATGGAGATGATAACTGCTTTGAGCAATATGGCAGTCATGTCCCTTGATGGAAATCATTTCAGTTTTCAAAGGATCAACGATAAGATTAAGGACGGTTAGTTCCGGATGTCAAGGTGTTGAGATACATCTGGAATAGTCGTTAGGATCTTTGTTTCTTCCTTTGACCGTACTATGAAGAGGGGCATGAGCGAGTAGCTTGACCTAGGTGAGTCTTATGTTTAGGTGTGGTGCACACTTGTCAAACTTAGCACTAGATAGCTCGAGAAAAGCTCAGAGTACAGTTAGAAGCGACTTGGTTCAAGTTGCATTGCGTTTAGAAGACGTTTGAGCCGTTTACCTATGACCGGACGCGGTCCTGGTCATGACCGGACGCGTCCGGTTAGTACAAAGACTTAACTGCGTTTTCGGCTGACTGACCGGACGCGGTCCTTGAGAGGACCGGACGCGGTGGTCAGGCTGACACGTGTTCCAGAGGGTAAACAGCAAAGATCGGACGCGACTGTGAAAAAGACTGGTGTGTCCGGTCATGTTCCAGTAAGGTCCAGCGGAGACCTGACGCATCCGGTCACCTATGAACGGACGCGGTCGTGCGTTCGGTCTTGTTCCAGTAAGGTCCCGTGGTGACCTGATGCGTCCGGTCACCTATGATCGGACGCGGTGTTGCGTCAGGTCAAATTTCCAGAGAGCACTTGCATGATCGGACGCGTCCGATCATCCCTGATCGGCGCGTCCGGTCATCTCAGACCGGCGCGTCCGGTCTCTCAGTACAGGTTTCCATTTTCGACCGTTACAACTGACCGGTGCGTCCGGTCATATCGACAGGCGCGTCTGGTCAGTGCGCGTCTGGCTGTTTCAAAAGGTAACGGTTGGATTTGTCTGAGGGGTCTATAAATACAACCCCTCCACCTCTTTTAGAGGTCTCTTGCTCATTTGTTTAGCTGAGAAACACCTTTGAAGTGCAAGGGAGTGCAAGAGCCATAGTGAGGATTGAGATTTGCGAATCAAAGTTTGAGAATCCTCTCTAGTGACAAGAGTCTAGCAAGTGTGCATCCATCTTCTCATTAGACTTGTTGTGGTCAAGTGAGAGTTCTAGCTTGTTACTCTTGGTGATCGCCATCACCTAGACGGTTTGGTGGTGATTGGGAGTTCGGTGATCATCCGACGAGATTGTGGGTGACCCAACTCAAGTTGTGAGCGGTTTTGGGTGATTCGCCGCGACAGAGTATCGAAGAATCAACCCGTAGAGAGCACTTGATCCTTGCGCGGATCAAGGGAGAGCTACACCCTTGCGCGGGTGCTCCAACAAGGACTAGTGGGGAGTGGCGACTCTCCGATACCTCGGCAAAACATCGCCGTGTTCCTATCCCTTACTTTCAAGCATTTACTTTCTTGCATTACTTTCATTGCTTGATTACTTTTCTAGAATTGCCTTGCTAGTCTAGGATTGGAACTTAGGGTGCATAACTTTTATCGGTAGAAACACAAGGAACACAAGTTGGCACTAGGGGTGAAGTTTGGCTTGTAGGATTTAATTCTTGCAATTAATTTTTAGAAAAGCCCAATTCACCCCCCTCTTGGGCATCTTGATCCTTTCACAACTAATGTGGTTATTTTTAGAATTTTGTTTGGCTCACATCATGTGACGCTAGGTAGTTGGTGTAACAAAAGGGCATAGTAGCTAATTATATCTCACAACACCTTAGTTATACTTAGGGTCACTAATGGAGCAAGGTTTATGTTGACCAAAATCACCAAAATGCCCTCCAAGGTGTAGTTGACCACCATTTAGCCCTAGGATGCTCTAGTTTGACCAATTAAAAAGTCTAGCTTAGAGACCTTGCATGGAGGAGCACCCTTAAGCAAAGTTGTAGGGAATTTTATGGGGAACAAAAGTCTCAATATGACCATCTCATGAAACTAGCCAGAACATGCTCAAAAATGGCCCACAAGTCAGCTAGAGGGGCTATCTCAACACTTAGAAATTTTTCTAAGTCTCCAAGTGTCCCTCCAGTTTTACTGTGACCTACTTTGGAAGCTTGTAGTTTGCAAACCAGACCAAACCAGCTCCAACTCGTGCTGACACTTTTGTAGTACTCACTTAGCTCTACAACATTGTTAACATCACCATCACCTAGTTCTAAATGGTTTAGGAGATATGATGTCTTGAAAATAGGGTTTCAGTCAGTTTCACTAACTGAAAACACGTTTTAGTTTCAAAGGGCACCACTTTGGGGCTATGTAGTTTCAAATCTAGGCCGAACCAGTCCAAACTCCAATTGATAAAGTTGTAGTCCTCATGTAGCTCTACAATTTTGGTATTATCATCTTCTGCTAACTCGAGCTGGTTTAGGAGATAATCATCGACAAACTTTCACTGTCAGTCACCGTTCAGCCTCATCGATTCAGTCCATGTTCGCGCCTTCAGTCGGACACCGGCCGTGTCGTGGCGCTCGGGCAGAAGAGCGTCGCCATGTGGCATTCAAGCGCTGCCGTCGCCTCCACGTCGTGAGCCTAGGCGCGGGTTTGAACACCGAGCGGACACCTCCACCCCCTCACTCGCGCTCACTCTCCTCCCCCTCCCTCTCGCTCTGGCCAGGCTCACCGAGGCGGAAAACGGAGGTGCAATTGCCACCGCAGCCTTCTCCATGCTCGTGCGAGCTCACCGTCTCACCACCGTCCTCCAAATCCCGTTCACTACTCCGCCAACATCCCCTCCACCTCCTTCACCCGTTGCTTGACCCGATTGTGCAGAGGTGAGGGCGAATTTCAGTTTCCACCACCGCGAGTCCTCGCCGGCGTACAGTCCACGCAGCGGCTCACCGTGGCCAGCTCCCTACAGTCTCCCTCCAGTCTCCCCACTATGTGTTCTGGGTTCCGGGGTGGGTAGAGTAGCCTAGGTGATGACGCTACCGGATGGGATGGCCGGTACACGTCGGAACACCGTCGTGCGCTGACGCACCATGGCCACCGATGCGGTGCTCACGCGGCTAGCGGCACTCGCTCCACCTCCGTCTTCTTCCTTGGCATTGAGAGGTCCGCCATGCCCTCAGGAAGCCGTAGCACACCTCACTTAGGTCCCTGGCCGCCGGAGCTCGCCGGACCACCACCGGGTGCCACCTCCGAGCCGCGGTCGCCATGGCCGTCGTAGCTAGGGTGGGATAGGGTCAGCCAATCTAGGTTTGGTCGATGCGGGAAGTCATAGGGAAGCCGTTGGTGCTCTTCCCGTCGCCGGAGGCGCCATCGTCGGCGAGCCTGAGCTCGCCGGAGTCGCGACCGTCGCCCCCCTCCGCTCTTCTCTCTCTGGCCTGCGGGCCCGCGCTGTCAGCGCCACGCGCGCGCGGGCAGGAGTCCGGGACGGGCCGCGCGCATCGTGGGCCGCGTCTGCTCCCGGGCCGGCCCAGCAACAGTAGCGAGTTAGGGTTCAGTTTTGTTTTCTTTTTCATATTTGTCATGGATTTTTGTTGTTGTTTGGAAAATGTAGATCTAGGGTTTTAATTGCCCAAAAATTATGAGATAAATTTTGTTAGGATCTACATGATGTGTAGTATTTTAGAAAAATATAAAGCTGATATGTAATGTTTAGTCTCTGGGAGAATTAAATAGATCTTTCAAATGTGTTTTGAAATGAAGGCAAATTTGTTAAAGGTATAACTTGAGCTGTAGTATTCCAAAAATTATGAAATTTGGTGGGTAGACTAATTTATACTTTCTCTAGCTTTGGTAAAAATTTGGGCAGTAGTGCTTAAGTACTTTTCAAGTTATAATGCTATCTTGTTATTTTAGGAAATACTTAAATGAATTTTAGTAATTCTTCTACATGTGCAATGTTCTTATAACTTTTTGGAGAATGTCTTGGTACCCTAAAGTGTCCAAGAAAATTATGAAATCTGTTGTTTGATACTTTTTAATATGATTTGTTAATTATACAAAAATCAGCCTTTTGGGCTTATAAATTTTGTTTAGGGAGTTTCTCTAAATAATTTTAGTTCAAATGTTTACAGTGGCCTCTTTTTGGTTCATAGAGTCTCCTGTAATATTTGTAGAATTTTAGGAACAGTTTACATATATGTTTAAAATTCAACTTAATTACTTAAGTAAATTAAGAAATGAGTATAAATAAATATTTTAGGTAGGCAAACCTTACTTTCTGGTGTTTTTTGTGATCTATGTGAACTTGTGGTAATATTAGTTTGGCCTTAAGGGATGTTTGCCACATAAATAAATATTTAATCTTTGCAATTCTAGGTTTTCTGGACAGCTGGTAGTATTTCTAGGTTTGACCCTTAATAAAAGTATTTGCTAGAAAACTTGTGAATACCAAAGTGGTAGTAAACTGGTTAAACTAGCTTGTGTCAAAATTTGATGGTATTTGGCCAAGTAGTCTAAGAGTTATAGCTGTTTAAAGTGGCTATCCAGAAATGGCTGCTCTCTGTTTGGAGAGGACAGATTCTGGAACTTTGGAATTTTGACTAGGTAAACTTTAGAATTAAGTGTTGAGGTCTGAAAATATTTTGTGGTGCACTTCTTAAGCTTTCCAGATTGTCTTAGATCATATCTTTTGGAGTTAGGAATCTTCAGTTATGTTAGCATCTTTGAGCTGCTGTCCAGAAGGTCTTACTGGGTATTTTGGTGTTGGATGTGGTAACATAAGTAATGCTACTCTTGTAATTGTTAGGTGCTAGGGCCTTAACCGAAGAAGAACAGTTATATCTTAGGTTGGGTAGATTAGGTAAGTACTTCTCCAACGGAGAAGAGTTTTGCACGTACTGATGAAGTGACTTGAATAGAGTACTTTCATTGCTGAAATGCATTTCATTCCGAGCATGTTGCACCCATTATGCATCCATGATATTTATTGTGCACTCATGCAATAGGTGTTCCGGAGGGGGTAACACTCCTCGAATTCGAGCAAGTGATTCCAGAGGAAGTCCAGGAGCAGCCGGGAGAACCCGACGAAGCAGCCATCGAAGGGCACGCCGTTGACGACCTACCCGAGTGTCCTGACCACCGGCCCTCGACCTTTCTTAAAGGCAAGCCCCGGTGCATGCTGACCCAATCATTTGAAATATAATTCTTGAGTACTTTTACTTGTTTACTGCATTAAGTTGTAGGAGTTGTATGGAAACACTTGTTGCATTACACCTATCCTTGTCCAGATATCATACTTACACCCTAAATTAGGTTTAGGCCGTGTTAATGCTTAGCCCTGCTTAGTCCGGTAGAAGTCGGGTGATTTCCAGTCATCCGCGAGATCTAGGAATGGGTCACGAGTGGCTGTGATCGCTATCGTGAATGGAACCATGCCTAAAAATGAATTTGAGACCGGGCTGGAGTTCGATAGTGCAGCCGCAAGACACTTCACGTCTTGGGTGCGGAGCTATGCCTGTCTGAGTCGTTTAAGGACCGATTCGCTGTACGTCCTTGAGTCATGTTGAACGCAGTCTAACACTTAGTTGGCCGGATAAGTCATTCCGACCGCGAATCCGAGTAATACAGTTCAGGCCGGGAATCGAATAGTAGGTTGCTTCTTGGAGGAGAGAAAGGATGTGCTTGGGGATATTGGCGTGAGACCAAGGGGAGGTTAGAGTCCCTATCACCTGGCAGAGTGTCGCCCTTGGGGTCGTGACATCATTCGGACCCGCGATTCCTGAATCATATGAAAAGGTGGCTTATGCGACCCTGGCAGGGGCCTGCGCGGTGAGTGTTAGAAATACCCCTACAGCTGGATAGGAATTCGATTTGAATCGCCGTCGCTCCCGGTTAGTGACCACTTGACTTGAGCAGCGGCAACATAGATCTCATTAAATGAATAGGTGGTTAAGGGAATGATACAATGTTGCCGCAATTTATACCTGCTATGGATATAATAATATTATTGTTTGATTATTACTCAAGTGAATGTTTAGTACAGGTGCTAAGATAGATGACAGGTTAATGCTAAAAATAAATGCTAGTACAGGTTAAAAGAATTTAAATTACTTATGCTTTTCCGCAAAAGGTAATGTCAGCCAGATCCACTTATGAAAGCCTTGCATGATCCTTGGTGTCTCTTATTTTCCATTTCGACAGGTAAGTCTAGCTGAGTACATTCCCGTACTCAGGGTTTATTCCCTCCTGTTGCAGATGACATGCTTTATCAGGGCTTCTGCAAGACCTGCCTCCACCCTGCGGGTGACGAGGACTAGATCACTCGGGCGTGATCGTCTGTTATGTACTTTCCTGAATGCTTTTGCGGGATGATGATCATTAAGACTGGCAGTAGTATGTGAACTAATGCGTGCGTTATGCTTCTGCTACTTTATAAACTTGGTTTGTAATAATTGTGACTCCGTGTGTGTAAACTTATTTCGGAACTACTTGTGAAATGTAACATACGATGTTGTATGTTGAATGATGCGATCTTGGTTGTAAGCAAGTTGGTTTGAAATCCCTCGTGGTTTCTATTGACTACCAGGATTATATGGACTCAAGTTCGAAAATTTGAGCGCTTCGGCGCTTGTTTTTGTACTTGTGCTCTTATAATTTGGTCGGTTCTGTTACAGCTGGTACCGGAGCATAATTCAATATTAAACACATTGTACGAGTATTTAAAAAAACAAAAGTATTTGATTATGAAAAGGGTTAAAACTCTAAAAATTATTTTCATAGGTATGCCAGTGATCACATCCCTTAGCCCAAATAAGGACTCTTAGGTGACTTATTATAAAGACTAACTTGGGGGCCTTGTTTGTTTTTGTTTCGTCGTCCATACGGCGTGATATTGTATGGATGCCATCCACTTGGGTGGTAATGTATGGATCAATTGCCTCGATGCTCTGGTAAGTGTGAGTTGTGAGAGCATGATCGTCCAACCGGCGATCTAGGGGAGAGTAGTTTTGGTGACTTGCATACTTACATGTTTAAACCGTGTAATTATGTAAGCACTTAATTGTGGGAACCTTTATATCGGGTAGCTTTGATACTGAAGTATATACATCAGGGGATGTGTATATGGAAAGTATTTAAATTACTGCTTTCTTGTGTGTTATATTGGGTAACTGTTGGGCTAGAATGAGATTTTCTGCAGGTACACTAACAGCGTAACGAGTAGACCGATAGTTTCGCTTATATGAGAGAACGTATGTATGCCACCACCTAGCGTTAGAACTTTAGGTTTCTATTAAGGTGAGAGGGCGTACGGAACGTGCATGCATCATGTTTAATTATATCATACATATCATTTACTCCCTCCTTAAAAATTTCAATAGTCCCGACTAAATTAAATTTCGTATCCCCTAAATGATCCTCACTTTAAGTCGTATCTTGTTGCTACAGATGGCACGTGCCAAGAGGACCGCTCACAAGTCCACTGGAGGTAGGGCACCTCGTCACCAGCTCGCTCCACGAGAGCCCCGCCCTGAGCCCACTAAGGTGGAAAGGCTGAGGGCTGAGTTGGCCGAAGTGACTGCTGCCCGGAATGCAGCGCGTCAGCAACTAGAGCAAGTGATCCGTGATCGTGACCAGGAAACACTTGCAGTCCAGAGATTGACAGTAGCACATCGCAACTGTCAACGCATGCTGGTCCATGTCATGAATCAGAGGGACGAAGCCTGGCACGAGGAGAACATTCTGAGAGCTCGTCAGTTTGAGCTCGAGCAATAGTTGGAGAATGCTGAAGAATACAATGACAATCTTCATGAAGAAGTGCACCGCCTGAACAACTAGCTAAATCCTCTGCTGCCTCGAAACAACAACGCAGATGAGGACATGGGTTCAGGAATCATCATGGCTAAAGATGATGATGAAGTGGAGGTCAATGGGCCCCAAGATGCCGCACTAGAAGAAGCACCAGAAGAAGAAGAAGAAGACGAGGAGTTAGTGCCTATTAGCGACGAATATGGCGAGGAGATCCTTGACACCGACTTTGAGGATGATGCTTAGAGTAGTCATCGCGTAGCTACGATGTTAGAATCATCTTTTGTGCCTCCTGGGGTTGGAGTGAGGCTTTGTAATAACTTGACTTTTGGAATGTAAGGTCGAACCCTATGTTTCCTTGATGTTTAGTTGAACCTGTTAATTTCGATCACAATTGGATGTCTTATTGCGTGCGTTCGATGATGGTGTCACGATTAGCACCCTTCGGTGCCACGACGAAACCAAGGGCCTCCTATGGCGCGCGACATAAGGTTGTGCTGCTTGGCACGCGCTGGTATCGAGGTGGCTAGTCATGATCCACCATGGGACTCTACCATTGAGAAGTCTCTTTGTGGTCAGTTTGAAGTAGCCTTTCTCAGTCAACTAAAAATTTTGCGATCGAATCAAAGTACCGGGTGAAAGGTTAAAAATCACGTAGATATTAACGTAAACGGTTCAGTAACTATTGTGCTCCTTGTGAGTGAGCCTTTATCAAAGTACATCTTGTTGGATTCCCTCGCATGATTGCGTCAATTGATGCGCTTGAATGGATTGTGCGGTTGTGATGAATTATTGTGCCATGAGTGTTTTGAGAAGTCTATTTCGTGAAGTCAGTTTGACATATTTACAATAATTCATCTACAAATTTCCCACATCGTCAGTGCTCATTGGCTATGCATTTTGCAGATGTCATACAATCTCCGTCGAGGTCGTGGCAATGAGGATGAGGAACAGCCACCCCCTCCGCCACCACCTACCCTGGCTGAGCTGATGCAGACCGTGGTCGAAGGGCAGTGCATGCTGGCAGATGCTATGCGCCAGCTTGCCAACTGGGAGGCTCGTCATGGCTGCCAGGGCCCAGAACCCAATTAGTACAGTGATTTCAAGGACTTTCTTGATACTAAGCCCCCGCTCTTTAAGGAGGCGGAGGAACCACTGCAAGCCGACGAGTGGTTGAACAATATTCGAGCAAGTGATTCCAGAGGAAGTCCAGGACCAGCCGGAGCAGCCAGAGGAACCAACCGGTGGAGAAGTTCCCGTAGAAGACCTGCCTGAGTGTCCTGACCACCGGCCCTCGACCTTTCTAAAAGGCAAGCCCCGGTGCATGCTGAACCCATCATTTTATAAATCTATCTTGAGTACTTTTAATTATTTAATGCATTAAGTTGTAGGAGTTGTATGAAAACAATTGTTGCATTATACCTGTCCTTGCCCAGATATTGTACTTAAATCCTAATTTAGGTTTAGGCATGTATCAATGCTTAGCCCTGCTTAGTACGGTAGAAGTCGGGTGATTTCCGGTCATCCACGAGATGTAGGAAGGAGTCACGAGTGGCTTTATGGCTATCATGGATGGAACCATGCTTTAAAATGAAATTGAGACCGGGCGGGAGTTTGATAGTACAGCCGCAAGACACTTCACGTCTTGGGTGTGGAGCTATGCCCGTCTGAGTCGTTTAAGGACCGATTCGCTGTACGTCCTTGAGTCATGTTGAACGCAGTCTAACACTTAGTTGGCCAGATAAGTCGTTCCGACCGTGAAGCCGAGTAATTTGATTCAGGCCGGGAATCGAATGGTAGGTTGCTTCTTGGAGGAGAGAAAGGATGTGCTTGGGGACATTGGCATGAGACCAAGGGGGGGTTAGAGTCCCTATCACCTGGCAGAGTGTCGCCCTTGGGGTCGCGACATCATTTGGACCCGCGATTCCTGAATCATATGAAAAGGTGGCTTATGCGACCCTGGCAGGGGCCTGCGCGGTGAGTGTTAGAAATACCCCTCCAGCTGGATAGGAATTCGATTTGAATCACCATCGCTCCCGGTTAGTGAGCACTTGACTTGAGCAGCGGCAACGTAGATCTCATTAAATGAACAGGTGGTTAAGGGAATGATACAATGTTGCCACAATTCATACCTGCTCTGGATATAATGATGATAATTGTTTGATTATAACTAAGTGCATGCTTAGTATAGGTGCTAAGATAGATGACTGGTAAATGCTAAAAATAACTGCTAGTACAAGTTATAAGAGTCTCAATTACTTATGCCTTTATGCAAAATGTGATGTCAGCTAGCCTCTTGTGAAAGCCTTGCATAATCCTTGGTGTCATCTTATTTTATGTTTTGACAGGTAAGTCTAGCTGAGTACATTCCCGTACTCAGGGTTTATTCCCTCCTGTTGCAGATGATATGCTCTATCAAGGCTTCTGCAAAACTTGTCTCCACCCTGCGGGTGACGAAGACTAGATCACTAGGGCGTGATCATCTTTTATGTACTTTCCTGATGTTTTTGCAGGTTGTTGATCACTAAGACTGGCAATAGTATGTGAACTAATGTGTGTGTTATGCTTCCGCTACTTTATAAACTTGGTTTGTAATAATTGCGACTCCGTGTGTGTAAACTTATTCGGAACTACTTGTGAAATGTAACGTATGATGTTGTATGTTGAATGATGCGATCTTGGTTGTAAGCAAGTTGGTTTGAAATCCTTCGTGGTTTCGATTGACTACCGGGATTATATGGGCTCAAGTTCGAAAATTTGAGTGCTTCGGTGCTTGTTTTTGTACTTGTGCTCTTATAATTTGGTCGATTCTGTTACAGCATAGACATTGTCTAGGCTAGAAGCTACCTTCGTTTGCCTCGTGCCCCATGGTTGAGGGGTAGATGCAGCTTTTCGTTTACCTTCATCTGTCCCATGTAATCCCCATGTTCTAGTATGACATTGAGCCATAGATTGGCATCGATTGGCAGACTAGTTGTAAGTCGGTGCCCGAAGTAAGCAAGTGAAAGTAGAGTTTATCTGTCAATAGACCCAAAAGCCATAGGAGTCCATCTCTACCCTTTCCAACTTTACCCTTGTGTTGTCCTTGGACAAACTAGCTAGAAGAAGTACCTCTATTCCCTATGGAAATTACAAAAACCTAAATACTTTCGGGTGAAAGCTACAACAGTAATTCTATACGCTTGCGGATTAACTTTTGTAGACATTAAGAAATACCAACAGGGTTACAAAAGGCCAATGCCCGGTGTGTGCTTAAGGTACCTAAGGATTCTCTTAACGGTAACTAAGTGAGCTTCCTTAGGACTAGCTTGAAATCTAGCACACATACACACACTAAACATGATGTCGGGCCTAGATGCGGTCAAGTATAACAAGCTACCAATCATAGAATGGTAGAGAGTTTCATCAACCGATTTACCTTCCTCATCTAGGTTGAGATGTCCATTAGAAGGCATTAGTGTCTTGATTGGCTTACATTTATCCATTTTGAACCTCTTGAGAAGATCCTTGGTATACTTTTCCTCAGAGATGAAAATTCCTTATCTCATTTGCTTGACCTAAAAACCAAGAAAGAATGTAAGCTCTCCAATCATAGACATCTGCGAACTGCTTTGACATCAATTCACCAAACTCTTTGTAATAGTCCTCATTTGTTGAGCCAAATATAATATCATCAACATATACTCGACAAATAAATATCTCTTCATTAAGCTTCTGGTGAATAGTGTGGTGTTGACCTTTTCAATGGTGAAGCCCTTCTCAATGAGAAAATCCTGAAGATGCTCATACCAAGCTCTTGGGGCTAGCTTTAGCCCATATAGCGCCCTAGAAAACCTATAAGCATGATTAGGTGATCTAGGGTCTTCAAATCAGGGAGGTTGATCAACATAGACTAGTTCATTTATGAAGCCATTTAAAAATACACTTTTAACATCCATTTGATATAATTTTATTTCATGATGCGATGCAAATGCAAGGAGGATATGAATGGCTTCAAGTCTTGCAACCAGTGCAATGGTCTCTCCAAAATCCAAACCTTGAACTTGAGAGAACCCCTTTGCAACTAGTCTTGCCTTATTCCTCACAATAATGCCTTGACCATCTTGCTTGTTGCAGAACACCCACTTTGTTCCAATGACTCTTGCATCTTATGGTCACTCTTCAAGTGTCCAAACTACATTATGGGCGAAGTTGTTTAATTCTTCATGCATGGCATTTAACCAATCCGGATCTTAAAGAGCTTCTTCTATATTCTTAGACTCAATAAAAGAAACAAAAGAGTGATGTTTAATAAATGAAGAAAGTTTTTGAGAGTGATTCATTACACCCTTTGAAGGACTCCCTCTGATGAGATCTTGTGGATGTGGTTGAAGTAGAGGCAAATTTCTTCTATCAACCACTTGAGGAGGAGGTTGTGGAGCATTAAGATCTTAAGCTTGTGCCACCATTTGATCATGGGAGACATGAGTATCTTCATTTTCTACTATCTCATCTTTTTCATCATCTTGTGGCACATTTGATGAGGAAGGTGGGTCAATCACTTGCACTTCATCTTCATCATCTTTAGGCTTGATGACTCCCACTAGAATATTCTTCATGACCTCCCTCAATGGTTCATCATCTATATCATCATGATTCTCATGTGCTCCGTGGGAGCCATTAGATTAATCAAACTCCACATCATATGTTTCTTTAACCAAGCCGGTGGCATGATTAAATACTCGATATGCTTTAGATTTTAATGAGTAACCAACAAGAAAACCAATATCACAACATCTTTAGAACTTTTCTAGGTGTTACCGCTTCTTATAGATGTAGCATTTGTAACCAAACATCCAAAAGAATATGAGACGTTCGGTTTCTTCTCATTGAGCAACTCATAAGGGGTCTTGCCAAGAAACTTTTAAAGAAATAGGCGGTTGGATGCATAGCATGCGGTGTTGATAGCTTCTGCCCATAAATCTTGCAGTGTGTTGTACTCATGAAGCATTGTTCTTGCAAGAATGATAAGTGTCTAGTTCTTTCTCTCTACTACACTATTTTGTTGAAGAGTGCAGGTTGCAAAGATCTCATGCTTGATCCCAACTTCATCACAATACTCTTCAATGTTTGTGTTGACAAATTTTTTCCATTGTCACTTCTTATCTTCTTGATCTTCACATCAAATTTATTTTGTGCTCTCTTAGCAAACTTCTTCAAACATGCGGTCACTTTGGTCTTGTCATGAAGGAAGAACACCTAAGTGTATCTTGAATAATCATCAACTATCATAAGACAATAGAGGTTGTTTCCCAAACTCTTATATGTTATTGGTCCAAATAAATCCATGTGTAGAAGCTCTAGAACTCTTGATGTTGACATATAAGCTTTGGATGGATGAGTGTTTGCAACTTGCTTGTCGGCTTGACATGCACTACAAAGTATGTCCTTCTCAAACTTAACATCCTTCAATCCTCTCACTAACTTCTTCAATTGCTTCTTGAGTGTTCTCATCCCAACATGTGCAAGCCTCCTATGCTAAAGCCACCCAAGCGAAGTTTTGGTGAATAAGCATGTCTTCAAGTTAGCATCTTCAGAGGTGAAATCAACTAGATATACATTGTTGTATCTAAAGCCTTTGAATATAACTTGCTCATCATTTTTCTTTGATATAACCACTTCCTTCTCAGTGAATAAGCATTGAAAGCCAAGATCACACAATTGTCCAACGGATAGCAAGTTGAATCTCAATGAAGCAACATATAGCACATTTTAAATTGAATGGTCATTTGATATTGTAACTTTGCCCAACCCTTGTACTTTGCCATTTGAATTGTCACCAAATATAATTCTTTCTTGACCATCCACATCTTCATCTAGTGAGGTGAACATATAAGGATCACCGATCATTTATTGAGTGCAACCACTATCAATAACCAATGACTTCCACCAGTCTTGTACTTCACCTACACACACAAGAGATCAAGCTTGTTAATTAGGGACCAAAACTTGATAAGGGCCCTTGATTTTCTCAACAAGTGACTTAGCAACCCAAATTTGCTTAGGTCTATTCTTGTTTGGTCGACCTAAGAACATGACTTTTATCTTTTCACTAGAATCATTTCTTAGCATGTAGTGAGCATTGAAAGAAAAGGGTCTAGCATGCTTGGACAAGGGTTGTGGTGGTGGAGTTTCACACTCATGAGCAAAGTGACCTTCTTATCCACACTTAAAGCATCTCTTTGGCTTAGGATTTGACATGTATTGTTGTTGATGTTGAGCTTGAGCTTTCTTCTCTTGATTTGCCAAGAATCTAATATCACTTCTATCATCTTCATCACGGTGTTTATAAGTAGCTCACTTTGAAGATATTGGCCTATTGTGAACTTGCTCAAACCGGTCTTGAGATGTTCCTTCTCCAACTTAAGTTTCTTGTTCTTTTCTCTAAGTTCATCATGAGTTGATAGCTTCTCAAGATCCTTCTCCAACTTGAGTGTAACATCCCGGGTTTTCGGATAGCCAAAAATACGAACTTTTTAGAAATTTTCTTGCAATTGTGTGAAGCATGTAGAATTAGGTCGAAGCCGAATATAACCGCTAACACATCGTTGCACACATTTAGTTTTGCTTGTAGGGTAGTGCCAGAGCTGATTAGTTGGATTAGGGTTTTGTGTTGGAGCGAACAAATCCATAGCAAGTTCCCTCCTTTTATCTTTGTATACAACCCTCCTCGAAACCCCTCTCTGGATTTATCCCCATTTCCCTTTTGAATTCCTTCACGACACCCTTTTGAGTTCTCAATTTCCATGGAGTTCTTTCGTTGAACGCATCTCAAATACGGGTTGGACCCGTTTCAAAGTTCCTGTAAAGTTCCACCTCTCAAATCTTCCTTCTAGACCATCTCAAGTCCCATTTAAATCTCTCTAAATTCCATTTGAAAATCTACCTCTCAATTCCATCCGAAACATCTCTGAACTCTTGTGAAATTCTCTGCTCAAAATATCCTCCTTCGGATTCGTCTCCAAAACTCCTTTTAACAATCCCCTTAGAATCTCTTTTCAAATTCATAAGATTATAACCCATAAAAGGAAAATTTTCTTTTTCCTTTTTCCAACATTTGGCCCAACTCTCCTCCCCCTCTCCCTTTTTCCTCACTCATGCAATAGGTGTTCTGGAGGGGGTAACACTCCTCGAATTCGAGCAAGTGATTCCGGAGGAAGTCCAGGACCAGCCGGAGCAGCCAGAGGAACCAACCGGCGGAGAAGTTCCCGCAGAAGACCTGCCTGAGTGCCCTGACCACCGGCCCTCGACCTTTCTAAAAGGCAAGCCCTGGTGCATGCTGAACCCATTATTTTATAAATCTATCTTGAGTACTTTTAATTATTTAATGCATTAAGTTGTAGGAGTTGTATGAAAACAATTGTTGCATTATACCTGTCCTTGCCCAGATATTGTACTTAAATCCTAATTTAGGTTTAGGCACATATCAATGCTTAGCCCTGCTTAGTACGGTAGAAGTCGGGTGATTTTCGGTCATCCGCGAGATGTAGGAAGGAGTCACGAGTGGCTTTATGGCTATCGTGGATGGAACCATGCTTTAAAATGAAATTGAGACCGGGCGGGAGTTCGATAGTACAGCCGCAAGACACTTCACGTCTTGGGTGTGGAGCTATGCCCGTCTGAGTCGTTTAAGGACCGATTCGCTGTACGTCCTTGAGTCATGTTGAACGCAGTCTAACACTTAGTTGGCCGGATAAGTCGTTCCGACCGTGAAGCCGAGTAATTTGATTCAGGCCGGGAATCGAATGGTAGGTTGCTTCTTAGAGGAGAGAAAGGATGTGCTTGGGGACATTGGCGTGAGACCAAGGGGGGGTTAGAGTCCCTATCACCTGGCAGAGTGTCGCCCTTGGGGTCGCGACATCATTCGGACCCACGATTCCTGAATCATATGAAAAGGTGGCTTGTGCGACCCTGGCAGGGGCCTGCGCGGTGAGTGTTAGAAATACCCCTCCAGCTGGATAGGAATTCGATTCGAATCGGCGTCGCTCCCGGTTAGTGAGCACTTGACTTGAGCAGCGGCAACATAGATCTCATTAAATGAACAGGTGGTTAAGAGAATGATACAATGTTGCCACAATTCATACCTGCTCTGGATATAATGATGATAATTGTTTGATTATAACTAAGTGCATGCTTAGTACAGGTGCTAAGATAGACGACAGGTAAATGCTAAAAATAACTGCTAGTACAGGTTATAAGAGTCTCAATTACTTATGCCTTTATGCAAAATGTGATGTCAGCTAGCCTCTTGTGAAAGCCTTGCATAATCCTTGGTGTCATCTTATTTTACATTTCGACGGGTAAGTCTAGCTGAGTACGTTCCCGTACTCAGGGTTTATTCCCTCCTGTTGCAGATGATATGCTCTATCAAGGCTTCTGCAAAACTTGTCTCCACCCTGCGGGTGACGAAGACTAGATCACTAGGGCGTGATCATCTTTTATGTACTTTCATGATGCTTTTGCGGGTTGTTGATCACTAAGACTGGCAGTAGTATGTGAACTAATGCGTGTGTTATGCTTCCGCTACTTTATAAACTTGGTTTTTAATAATTGCGACTCTGTGTGTGTAAACTTATTCGGAACTACTTGTGAAATGTAACGTATGATGTTGTATGTTGAATGATGCGATCTTGGTTGTAAGCAAGTTGGTTTGAAATCCTTCGTGGTTCCGATTGACTACCGGGATTATATGGGCTCAAGTTCGAAAATTTGAGCGCTTCGGTGCTTGTTTTTGTACTTGTGCTCTTATAATTTGGTCGGTTCTGTTACAGCTGGTATCGGAGCATAATTCAACATTAAACACATCGTACGAGTATTTAAAAAACAAAAGTATTTGATTATGAAAAGGGTTAAAACTCTAAAAATTATTTTCATAGGTATGCCAGTGATCACATCCCTTAGCCCAAATAAGGACTCTTAGGTGGCTTATTATAAAGACTAACTTGGGGGCCTTGTTTGTTTTTGTTTCGTCGTCCATACGGCGTGATATTGTATGTATGCCATCCACTTGGGTGGTAATATATGGATCAATTGCCTCGATGCTCTGGTAAGTGTGAGTTGTGAGAGCATGATCGTCCAACAGGTGATCTAGGGGAGAGTAGTTTTGGTGACTTGCATACTTACATGTTTAAACCGTGTAATTATGTAAGCACTTAATTGTGGGAACCTTTATATTGGGTAGCTTTGATACTGAAGTATATACATCAGAGGATGTGTGTATGGAAAGTATTTAAATTACTGCTTTCTTGTGTGCTTATATTGGGAAACTGTTGGGCTGAAATGAGATTTTCTGCAGGTTCACTAACAGCGTAACGAGTAGACCGATAGTTTCGCTTATATGAGAGAACGTATGTATGCCACCGCCTAGCGTTAGAACTTTAGGTTTCTACTAAGGTGAGAGGGCGTCCGGAACATGCATGCATCATGTTTAATTATATCATACATATCATTTACTCCCTCCTTAAAAATTTCAATAGTCCCGACTAAATTAAATTTCGTATCCCCTAAATGATCCTCACTTTAAGTCGTATCTTGTTGCTACAGATGGCACGTACCAAGAGGACCGCTCGCAAGTCCACTGGAGGTAGGGCACCTCGTCACCAGCTCGCTCCACGTGAGCCCCGCCCTGAGCCCATTGAGGTGGAAAGGCTGAGGGCTGAGTTGGCTGAAGTGACTGCTGCTAGGAATGCAGCGCGTCAGCAACTGGAGCAAGTGATCAGTGATCGTGACCAGGAAACACTTGCAGTCCAGAGATTGATAGTAGCCCATCGTAACTGTCAATGCATGCTGGTCCATGTCATGAATCAGAGGGATGAAGCTTAGCACGAGGAGAACGTTCTGAGAGCTCATCAGTTTGAGCTCGAGCAACAGTTGGAGAATGCTGAAGAATATAATGACAATCTTCATGAAGAAGTGCACCGCCTCAACAACCAGCTAAATCCTCTGCTGCCTCAAAACAACAACACAGATGAGGACATGGGTTCGGGAATCATCATGGCTGAAGATGATGATGAAGTGGAGGTCAATGGGCCCCAAGATATTGCACCAAAAGAAGCACCAGAAGAAGGAGAAGAAGACGAGGAGTTAGAGCCTGTAGCGACGAGGATGGCGGGGAGATCCTTGACACCGACTCTGAGGACGATGCTTAGAGTAGTCATCGCGTAGCTACGATATTAGAATCATCTTTTTGTGCCTCCTGGGGTTGGAGTGAGGCTTTGTAATAACTTGACTTTTGGGATGTAAGGTCGAACCCTATGTTTCCTTGATGTTTAGTTGAACCTATTAATTTCGATCACAATTGGATGTCTTATTGCGTGCGTTCGATGATGGTGTCACGATTAGCACCCTTCAGTGCCGTGACGAAACCGAGGGCCTCCTATGGCGCGCGACATAAGGTTGTGCTGCTTGGCACGCGCTAGTATCGAGGTGGCTAGTCATGATCCACCATGGAACACTACCGTTGATAAGTCTCTTTGTGGTTAGTTTGAAATAGCCTTTCTTAATCAACTAAAAATTTTGAGATCGAATCCAAGTACCAGGCGAAAGGTCAAAAATCACGTAGATATTAATGTAAACGGTTCAGTAACTGTTGTGCTCCTTGTGAGTGAGCCTTTATCAAAGTACATCTTATTGGATTCCCTCGCATGATTGCGTGAATTGATGCGCTTGAATGGATTGTGCGGTTGTGATGAATTATTGTGCCATGAGTATTTTGAGAAGTCCATTTCATGAAGTCAGTTTGACATATTTACAATAATTCATCTACAAATTTCCCACATCGTCAGTGCTCATTGGCTATGCATTTTGCAGATGTCGTACAATCTCTGTCGGGGTCGTGGCAATGAGGATGAGGAACAACCACCCCCTCCGCCACCACCTACCCCGGCTGAGCTGATGCAGACCGTGGTCGAAGGGCAACGCATGCTGGCAGATGCTATGCGCCAGCTTGCCAACCGGGAGGCTCGTCATGGCCGCCAGGGCCCAGAACCCAATCAGTACAGTGATTTCAATGACTTTCTTGATACTAAGCCCCCCTCTTTAAGGAGGCGGAGGAACCACTGCAAGCCGATGAGTGGTTGAACACTATTGAACAAAAGTTTCGTCTGCTTCATTTGACCGATGAGCTAAAAACTGAATATGCTTCTCACCAACTTCATGGTCCAATGGGTATTTGGTGGAGCCACTATCATTCCACACTGCCTTCAAATGTCCTGATTGCTTGGGACCGGTTCAAGGCCGCATTCCGTGGGAACTATATTCCTCCAGGTCTTATGACAATCAAGCACACAGAATTCATGAGGCTGTCATAGGGAAATAAAAGCTTGACTGAATATCTGCAATCTTTCAACAACCTGGCAAGGTATGCCACAGAGTTTGTGGATACCGATGCCAAGAAAATTGCTAGCTTTAAAAGAGGCCTCGGCCCAAAGCTGATGAAGACTATGGGCACTAGCAAGTGTACTACCTTCAATGAATTTATCAGTGATGCTCTGACTCAAGAGAACAATAACTCTATCTATGTTGCTTCTAAGAGCCGCAAGTGGGCACTTGAGGCAGGTGCTTCACAGTCTCGAGCTCCAGCTGCCCCGAGGGCTCCTCCTCGCCCTCCTGCCATAAGTGCTAAGTTCTGTCCTCTGCAAAAGAAGGCGCCAGTGAAGACTGGGTTTCGCAAGGCATATACAGTGGCTCTGCCAAAGGGTAATTCGGGCCAAGGCAGCTCCAGTGTCCCTCCTAGCAACATGCCTTGCTGGAACTACAACAAGCCAGGCCATTGGTCCAGGAACTGTCCTTACCCTAAGAAGAATGTCAACCAAGGTGGCCGTCAAGGGCATGCTCATTATAATAGTATTGAGGAAATCCCATCTGGTGAGGTTGTCACTACTGGTAAGTTCCTAGTTGACCAACATCCTACAGTGGTACTTTTTGATTCAGGTGCTTCACATTCCTTTATCAGTCCTAAGTTTGCATCAAAGTTTACACACAAATTGCATACTGTTGAAGGTGGAGGTTATTGCATTAGCACAGCAAGTGGAAATATTTCCACAAATAAAGTAGTGGGGAATCTTGAGCTTGAGATTGAAGGGCGAAAGTATTCGCTTGCCTTAGTGGTTTTGCCGGGATTAGGCATAGATGTTATTCTGGGCATGAATTGGATGAGTCAGAATGGGGTACTCATTGATACATCCACTTGAGTAGTTATGCTAAGAGATCCTACAGATCAAAAGTGTTTTCTGGTACAACTTTCTAGAAAAGTTGATTTGTCTGGGGAAGTTCATGCTGTGCAAGCAAAGGCGTTAGCTGAAATTCCCGTAGTAAATGAGTTTTTGGACGTTTTTCCCGATGATTTGTCGGGACTCCCTCCGGATCGGGATGTGGAATTTAAAATTGAGTTGTTGCCTGGCATGGCTCCCATCTCTAGGAGACCTTATAGGATGCCTCCGAATGAGCTAGCTGAACTTAAGGTGCAATTGAATGAACTTTTTAAGAAGGGGTTGATTCGTCCTAGTTCGTCTCTGTGGGGATGTCTTGCTATCTTTGTAAAGAAGAAGGATCAGTCGTTGCGGATGTGTGTAGATTATAGACCTCTGAATGTAGTCACTGTCAAAAAAAGTATCCTCTGCCACGTATCGATATCCTGTTCGATCAGTTGTCCAAAGCTAAAGTCTTTTCCAAGGTTGATCTGAGGTCTGGTTACCATCAGATTAAAATCTGTCCCGAAGATATTCCAAAAACAGCTTTCTCGACAAGATATGGCCTTTATGAGTATCTTGTTATGTCGTTCGGCCTGACAAATGCCCCCGCACACTTCATGTGCTTGATGAATTCGGTGTTTATGCCCGAGTTGGACAAGTTTGTGGTGGTGTTTATTGATGACATCTTGATATATTCTGAAAGTGAGGAAGAACACACTGAACACCTGCGAATTGTTCTCACCAGACTACGAGAACATCAACTGTATGCGAAGTTCAGTAAATGTGAGTTCTGGCTTCGTGAAGTACCTTTCCTTAGGCATGTGTTGTCCGATGGGAGAATTATGGTGGATCCCACCAAGGTACAGGAAGTATTGAATTGGAAGGCTCCTACTTCGGTTCATGAGGTCCGGAGTTTTCTTGGGTTGGCTGGCTATTATCGTCGCTTCATCCCGGATTTCTCAAAACTAGCCAAACCCATGACTCGGTTGCTGCAAAAAGACACCAGGTTTGTCTAGACTCCTGAGTGTGATGCGGCTTTTCACCAACTGCGCACCCTCCTAACCTCGGCTCCGGTTTTGGCACAACCGGATATCGAGAAACCATTTTGATGTTTATTGTGATGCCTCAGGCATAGGTTTGGGGGTGTGTTGATGCAGGAGGGCCGAGTGATTGCATATACCTCTTGACAACTTTGGAAGCATGAGGTGAATTATCCAACGCATGACTTAGAACTGGCCGTAGTTGTTCATGCTTTGAAAGTATGGCGACATTATCTGCTGGGCAATGTCTGCAATATCTACACAGACCACAAAAGCCTCAAATACATCTTCACCCAACCCGAGTTAAATATGCATCAAAGAAGATGGCTCGAGTTGATTAAGGATTATAACCTTCAAGTGCACTATCATCCTGGCAAGGCAAATGTGGTTGCGGATGCTTTAAGCCGTAAGTCTCATTGCCATTGCCTAGTTGAAACTGATTTTCATCGATCTCGCCTTCTATATCTAGCAGTCTTGTACAACGTCACTATCAGTTGTACTCTCAAAAGCAGAATTATTGAGCTCCAAAAGACTGATCCTGGTGTATTCCACATAAAACGCAAGATGAAAGAGCAAGAAACTACACAGTTCAGGGTAGATGAAGAGGGTGTACTATGGTTCAAGGATAGGTTAGTTGTGCCTAAGGACCAAGAGCTTAGAAATGATATTATGTCTGAAGCACACTCCTCTAAGTTGTCCATCCATCCTAGTAGCAATAAGATGTATTATGATTTGAAGCCATACTATTGGTGGACCAAAATGCGGAAAGAGATAGCTGCATATGTTGCTAGGTGTGACACCTGCTGTAGAGTTAAAGTTGTGCATATGAAAGCTGGGTTACTTCAACCACTTTCTATCCCAGGTTGGAAATGGGAAGAGATAAGCATGGATTTCATTGTTGGACTTCCTCCTACTGTCAAAAATCATAACTCCATCTGGGTAATTATGGATCATTTAACCAAATCAGCTCACTTCATTCCTGTTAGAGTGGACTATTGTCCCACTGACTATGTTGAGTTGTACTTTAGTCAGATAGTCTGGCTCCATGGGGTACCTCGCACTATCATTTCTGACCGTGGTCCCCAGTTCACTACTCGCTTTTGGGAGCACTTGCATCATCTTCTGGGAACCAAGTTAGTGAGAAGCTCTGCTTATCACCCCCAGACGTCAGGTCAGACGGAACGGGTTAACCAAATCTTGGAAGATCTGTTGCGGGCATGTTTCATTTCATCCAAGGGTTCTTGGGAAAAATGGTTACCTCTAGCCGAATTCTCGTACAATAATAGTTACCAAGAGAGTATTAAGATGGCCCCGTTCGAAGCTTTGTACGGTCGTAAGTGTAGAACTCCACTAAACTGGGTAGAAGTTGGTGAAAGGAGGTATTATGGTATTGATTTTGTTCAGGAAGCTAAGGAACAAGTCCGTACCATCCAAAAACATATGGCTGTAGCCCAAGCTAGACAGAAAAGTTATGCTGATCGTCGTAGAAAACCGCTCGAGTTTGAAGTTGGAGACTTCGTTTACCTGAAAGTTTCTCCAATGAAGAGTGTCTAACGTTTTGGTATTAAGCGGAAACTTGCACCAAGATACGTGGGTCCTTTCCAGATCATAGGTAAGAGTGGAGTTGTTGCGTACAAAATCCAGTTACCTCCTGAAATGAGTGCCATATTCAACGTCTTCCATGTATCTCAGCTCAAAAAGTGTCTTCGAGTTTCTGAGGAAAGAGTCCCGTTAGGAGATATTAGGCTTAAGTCTGATTTAACTTACGAAGAAAAACCAGTCCGGGTGATCGATACTCAGGAACGAGTAACTAGAAGCAAAGTGGTTAAGTGGTATAAAGTAATGTGGAGTAATCAGGGTAGTGAAAGTGACGCTACATGGGAACGGGAGGACTATTTACGGGATGGCTATAAGGAATTCTATGAAAAATGGTACGCTTTCCAAATCTCGGGATGAGATTTTTATAAGGGGGGAGGGCTGTAACACCTCAGGTGTTTAGCTCCATCATTGCATTGCATTTGCATGAGCATAAGCATGCATCATTTCATGTTATTTTATGTGGTTGCAACTAATGTGGTTGTTTTTAGAATTTTGTTTGGCTCACATCATGTGACACTAGGTAGTTGGTGTAACAAAAGGGGAGAGTAGCTAATTATATCTCACAACACCTTAGTTATACTTAGGGTCACTAATGGAGCAAGGTTTATGTTGACCAAAATCACCAAAATGCCCTCCAAGGTGTAGTTGACCACCATTTAGCCCTAGGATGCTCTAGTTTGACCAATTAAAAAGTCTAGCTTAGAGACCTTGCATGGAGGAGCACCCTTAAGCAAAGTTGTAAGGAATTTTATGGGGAACAAAAGTCTCAATATGACCATCTCATGAAACTAGCCAGAACATGCTCAAAAATGGCCCACAAGTCAGCTAGAGGGGCTGTCTCAACACTTAGAAATTTTTCTAAGTCTCCAAGTGTCCCTCCAGTTTTACTGTGACCTACTTTGGAAGCTTGTAGTTCGCAAACCAGACCAAACCAGCTCCAACTCGTGTTGACACTTTTGTAGTACTCACTTAGCTCTACAACATTGTCAATATCACCATCACCTAGTTCTAAATGGTTTAGGAGATATGGTGTCTTGAAAATAGGGTTTCAGTCAGTTTCACTAACTGAAAACACGTTTCAGTTTCAAAGGGCACCACTTTGGGGCTATGTAGTTTCAAATCTAGGCCGAACCAGTCCAAACTCCAATTGACAAAGTTGTAGTCCTCATGTAGCTCTACAATTTTGGTATTATCATCTTCTGCTAACTTGAGCTGGTTTAGGAGATAATCATCGACAAACTTTCACTGTCAGTCACCGTTCGGCCTCATCGATTCAGTCCACGTTCGCGCCTTCAGTCGGACACCGGCCGTGTCGTGGCGCTCGGGCAGAAGAGCGTCGCCACGTGGCGTTCAAGCGCTGCCGTCGCCTCCACGTCGTGAGCCTAGGCGCGGGTTTAGACACCGAGCGGACACCTCCACCCCCTCACTCGCGCTCACTCTCCTCCCCCTCCCTCTCGCTCTGGCCGGGCTCACCGAGGCGGAAAACGGAGGCGCAATTGCCACCGCAGCCTTCTCCGTGCTCGCGCGAGCTCACCGTCTCACCACCGTCCTCCAAATCCCGTTCACTACTCCGCCAACATCCCCTCCACCTCCTTCACCCGTTGCTTGACCCGATTGTGCAGAGGTGAGGGTGAATTTCGGTTTCCGCCACCGTGAGTCCTCGCCGGCGTACTATCCGCGCAGCGGCTCACCGTGGCCAGCTCCCTACAGTCTCCCTCCAGTCTCCCCGCTACGTGTTCTAGGTTCCGGGGTGGGTAGAGCAGCCTAGGTGATGACGCTACCGGATGGGATGGCCGGTACACGTCGGAACACCATCGTGCGCTGCCGCGCCATGGCCGCTGGTGCGGTGCTCACACGGCCAGCGGCACTCGCTCCACCTCTGTCTTCTTCCTTGGCATAGAGAGGTCCGCCATGCCCTCAGGAAGCCGTAGCACACCTCACTTAGGTCCCTGGCCCCCGGAGCTCGCCGGACCGCCACCGGGTGCCACCTCCGAGCCGCGGTCACCATGGCCGTCGTAGCTAGGGTGGGATAGGGTCAGCCAATCTAGGTTTGGTCGATGCGGGAAGTCACGGGGAAGCCGTTGGTGCTCTTCCCGTCGCCGGAGGCATCGTCGTCGGCGAGCCTGAGCTCGCCGGAGTCGTGGCCGTCTCCCCCCTCCGCTCTTCTCTCTCTGGCCTGCGGGCCCACGCTGTCAGCGCCACGCGCGCGCGGGCAAGAGTCCGGGACAGGCCGCGCGCGTTGTGGGCCGCGTCTGCTCCCGGGCCGGCCCAGCAACAGTAGCGAGTTAGGGTTCAGTTTTGTTTTCTTTTTCATATTTGTCACAGATTTTTGTTGTTGTTTGGAAAATATAGATCTAGGGTTTTACTTGCCCAAAAATTATGAGATAAATTTTGTTAGGATCTACATGATGTGTAGTATTTTAGAAAAATATAAAGCTGATATGTAATGTTTAGTCTCTGGGAGAATTAAATAGATCTTTCAAATGTGTTTTGAAATGAAGGCAAATTTGTTAAAGGTATAACTTGAGCTGTAGTATTCCGAAAATTATGAAATTTGGTGGGTAGACTAATTTATACTTGCTCTAGCTTTGGTAAAAATTTGGGTAGTAGTGCTTAAGTACTTTTCAAGTTATAATGCTATCTTTTTATTTTAGGAAATAATTAAATAAATTTTAGTAATTCTTCTACATGTGCAATGTTCTTATAACTTTTTGGAGAATGTCTTGGTACCCCAAAGTGTCCAAGAAAATTATGAAATCTGTTGTTTGATACTTTTTAAAATGATTTGTTAATTATACAAAAATCAGCCATTTGGGCTTGTAAATTTTGTTTAGGGAGTTTCTCTAAATAATTTTAGTTCAAATTTTTACAGTGGTCTCTTTTTGGTTCATAGAGTCTCCTGTAATTTTTGAAAAATTTTAGGAACAGTTTACATATATGTTTAAAATTCAACTTAATTACTTAAGTAAATTAAGAAATGAGTATAAATAAATATTTTAGGTAGGCAAACCTTACTTTCTGGTGTTTTTGTGATCTATGTGAACTTGTGGTAACATTAGTCTGGCCTTAAGGGATGTTTGCCACATAAATAAATATTTAATCTTTGCAATTCTAGGTTTTCTGGATAGCTGGTAGTATTTCTAGGTTTTACCCTTAATAAAAGTATTTGCTAGAAAACTTGTGAATACCAAAGTGGTAGTAAACTGGTTAAACTAGCTTGTGTCAAAATTTGATGGTATTTGGCCTAGTAGTCTAAGAGTTATAGCTGTTTAAAGTGGCTATCCAGAAATGGCTGCTCTCTGTTTAGAGAGGATAGATTCTGGAACTTTAGAATTTCGACTAGGTAAACTTTGGAATTAAGTGTTGAGGTCTGAAAATGTTTTGTAGTGCACTTCTTAAGCTTTCCAGATTGTCTTAGATCATATCTTTTGGAATTAGGAATCTTCAGTTATGTTAGCATCTTTGAGCTGCTGTCCAGAAGGTCTTACTGGGTATTTTGGTGTTGGATGTAGTAACCTAAGTAATGCTACTCTTGTAATTGTTAGGTGCTAGGGCCTTAACCGAAGAAGAACAGCTATATCTTAGGTTGGGTATATTAGGTAAGTACTTCTCCACCGGAGAAGAGTTTTGCACATATTGATGAAGTGACTTGAATAGAGTACTTTCATTGCTGAAATGCATTTCATTCCGAGCATGTTGCACCCATTATGCATCCATGATATTTATTGTGCACTCATGCAATAGGTGTTCTGGAGGGGGTAACGCTCCTCGAATTCGAGCAAGTGATTCCGGAGGAAGTCCAGGAGCAGCCGGGAGAACCCGACGAAGCAGCTATCGAAGGGCACGCCGTTGACGACCTACCCGAGTGTCCTGACCACCGGGCCTCAACCTTTCTAAAAGGCAAGCCCCGGTGCATGTTGACCCAATCATTTGAAATATAATTCTTGAGCACTTTTACTTGTTTACTGCATTAAGTTGTAGGAGTTGTATAGAAACACTTGTTGCATTACACCTATCCTTGTCCAGATATCATACTTACACCCTAAATTAGGTTTAGGCCGTGTTAATGCTTAGCCCTGCTTAGTCCGGTAGAAGTCGGGTGATTTCTGGTCATCCGCGAGATCTAGGAATGGGTCACGAGTGGCTGTGATTGCTATCGTGAATGGAACCATGCCTAAAAATGAATTTGAGACCGGGCGGGAGTTCGATAGTGCAGCCGCAAGACACTTCACGTCTTGGGTGCGGAGCTATGCCTGTCTGAGTCGTTTAAGGACCGATTCGTTGTACGTCCTTGAGTCATGTTGAACGCAGTCTAACACTTAGTTGGCCGGATAAGTCGTTTCGACCGCGAATCCGAGTAATACAGTTCAGGCCGGGAATCGAATGGTAGGTTGCTTCTTAGAGGAGAGAAAGGATGTGCTTGGGGACATTGGCGTGAGACCAAGGGGGGGGGGTTAGAGTCCCTATCACCTGGCAGAGTGTCGCCCTTGGGGATGCGACATCAGTCGGACCCGCGGCTCCTAAACTGTACCAAAGGTGACCTGAGCAGCCCTCACCAGGCGTGACTCGGTGAGTGTTAGAAATACCCCTCCAGCTGGATAGGAATTCGATTCGAATCGCCGTCGCTCCCGGTTAGTGAGCACTTGACTTGAGCAGCGGCAACGTAGATCTCATTAAATGAACAGGTGGTTAAGGGAATGATATAATGTTGCCGCAATTTATACCTGCTATGGATATAATAATATTATTGTTTGATTATTACTCAAGTGAATGTTTAGCACAGGTGCTAAGATAGATGATAGGTTAATGCTAAAAATAAATGCTAGTACAGGTTAAAAGAATTTAAATTACTTATGCTTTTCCGCAAAAGGTAATGTCAGCCAGCTCCACTTATGAAAGCCTTGCATGATCCTTGGTGTCTCTTATTTTCCGTTTCGAAAGGTAAGTCTAGCTGAGTACATTCCCGTACTCAGGGTTTATTCCCTCCTGTTGCAGATGACATGCTTTATTAGGGCTTCTGCAAGACCTGCCTCCACCCTGCGGGTGACGAGGACTAGATCACTCGGGCGTGATCGTCTGTTATGTACTTTCCTGAATGCTTTTGCGGGATGATGATCATTAAGACTGGCAGTAGTATGTGAACTAATGCGTGCGTTATGCTTCCGCTACTTTATAAACTTGGTTTGTAATAATTGCGACTCTGTGTGTGTAAACTTATTTCGGAACTACTTGTGAAATGTAACGTATGATGTTGTATGTTGAATGATGCGATCTTGGTTATAAGCAAGTTGGTTTGAAATCCCTCGTGGTTTCTATTGACTACCGGGATTATATGGGCTCAAGTTCAAAAATTTGAGCGCTTCGGTGCTTGTTTTTGTACTTGTGCTCTTATAATTTGGTCGGTTCTGTTACAACGGTCTTCTTCATTGTCGGGGAGGAACGCATGGCATGACGTCGAGAGATCCCAGGTCAAGATCTATGGGCTCAAAAGGTTTCCTAGCAACAGCAAGGCACCCTCTGTCCTCTAGGATTTCCTACAGATATTTTAACCTAGAAGTCTCCCGCACGCCGACCATCAACGAGCCTAGCCGTCGTGTCATCGGCAACCTGGGCCACTGAAGATGGTATTGTTCTTCCCCATCTCTTCGTGGAACTTTCTCTAACACCCAAGACGAACGGCCACCAGTAGGCCGCTATAGAACATGATCTTGAAAGCCTTCTCCCAGCAACGGCGGAGCCGCCGAAGTACGCCATGAACCATGGTGGATGAAAGGAGTTGTCGCTCTCTCACTCAGTCTAATGCTAAGGGATTTGGAGGGAGGTGAGTGGAGGGGAGGGGCGAGAGACTGAAAGGTCTTAATGGCTAGAGGGGGGTGAATAGCCTAGTAAAATTTTCTACAAAGTGTGCTAGACAAGTTGATTAGTAATAATAATTAGCAAGATGCAAGTTTTGCCTAGCCTAAGAGGGGTTTGCAAGCCACCTATCCAATTGGCAATTCTAGTTTTGATTCACTCAACCGTACAAGTCAAATCGTAAGAGTAACAACTAAACAAGCTACTCTACCCAAGCTAACAAAGCTACTAAGACTAGCAAAGAACAACTAGAGAAGTAATGTGAGAGAAGGATAGAATTGATTTCACCGAGGGGCGATGAATTGAGCCAATCAATCAATAATTCCAATAGACAACCAAACACCAGGATGAATCAATCACAATCAAGACATGGAGACCAATGATTTATCCTGAGGTTCACGTGCTTGCCGGCACGCTAGTCCCCGTTGTGTCCCATTACACCACGTGGTTCGGTGGTTAATCAGTCTAACACACCGAGCCTCTTAAAAGGCACCACAAGAACCTATCAATGGCTAAGAGTTGCAATGACATGAGCAATCCACTAGAGTTAGAATTCGGCGCTCCGCCGGGGAACCACAACAACCCCTCACAACAAGCTCACCAGAGCTGGCCATGAACAATCACCAACACGTGCCGGACCTCCACCGCTGCTCCAAGCCGTCTAGGTGGCGGTAACCACCAATAGAAACAAGAATCCCATAGCAAAAGAACACCCAAGTGCCAACTAGATGCAAACTCACAAGCAAATACACTTGAGATCACTCAATCTCGCTTTGATTAGGCAATCAAGCAAGGGAGATGAGTAGAAGGGGATGTGCTCAGCTTAAGAGGATGTTAGAGAGTCAAAATGTCCTAGAGAGTCCTCTAAGAGCCAGCCAACAAGTATTTATAGGAGCCCTAAAAGAATAGAGCTGTTGGCTCATGAAACAACCACACTCGGGGTGACCGGACGCGCTGGTCCGGCCTGACCGGACGCACACAGCATCCGGTCGCTCCACCGCAACCACTCCGATGATTGCCCGTGTCTCGTTTTGAATTTCGTTTGTTCGATCGTAATGGTCGCTTAAAAGTACTCGTTAACGCATTAGAGTGACCAGACGCGCAGCTTGAATTGACCGGACGCACCGATCGCACAGCGCCTGCACTCACGAAGCACCGACCGGACACGTTGCAGAACTTACCGGACGTGTTACACCTGGCATCCAGTTTGAGTCCAGTAAGCACCCACGCATGACCAGACGCGTCTGGTCGATCATGACCGGACTCGCCATCGCGTCCGATTAGCTCTTCGCTGATGCTACTCCACACCATGTTGACCAGACGCGCCGGTCCCATGAGGCGTCGATGCTCTGGTTAGAAACCCTAGCTGCCCCTCGCGCTACTTGCTAACACTGACCGAACGCATCTGGTTACGCTGAGACCGTGTCCGGTTCAGCGTCTGGTCACCTCTATGACCTCTGTTCGTCTCCATTTCTTCGCGTCCGGCGCAGTGGAAAATAGGCATTTCATTTCCTGAAAAGAGATGAATCCCGCCTCGCAAGCTCGACGGGAGGGAAATAGAAACCCAAATCCCTCTCTACCGCTCAAACTCCACCGCCTTCGCAAATGTGCTAACAACACCAAGTGTACATCACCATGTGCATGTGTGTTAGCATTTTCACAATCATTTTTGAGGAGTTAAGTTAGATCTCCACTATATCTAAATGCATATGCAAATGAATCTTCATCTAGTGGCACTTAAGTGATCAATAGCCCTAGAAATTCCCCTCTTTATAGTACGGCAATCGATCCTAAGTCATCCACACCCTCTATGGTGTCTTGGATGCAAAATGAAAAACCCTATCATATACCTTTTTCCTTGAGCTCCATGATTTGGCTTTGCACCTTCATCCAACTCCATCATGGCAAGCACTTGATCACATCACCATCGCTTGATCCTTGCTTCACCATGTCATTGCACCAACCACATCATAGCTACACACGTCTTTGCTATGTGGTTAGTACTAGGTATTGTCACTAATTACCAACACCAAACATAGGACTTTCAGAGACTTAGTGCACCTAGACCCGGCTTAAATAGGCCAACCTTGAAGATGCACCTTGGCTCAATGCAATTAAGATGCATGATCTAGGGAGCACACATCAGAGAAGATGAGGTATACGATGGTTTCCGGTGTAACAAGTGGTGAGGACGGTGTTGGAAGTTGGGACATTCAACACTCACCTTGAAGATGCACCTAGACTCAATGCAGTTAAGAAGCGTGATCTAGGGAGCACGCATCAGGGAAGACAAGGTATATGATGATTCCTGATGTAACAAGTGGTGGGGACGGTTGTTGGAAGTTGGGACATTCAATACTCACTTGAAGATGCACCCAGACTCAATGCAGTTAAGATGTGTGATCTAGGGAGCACGATGAGATATACGACGGTTCCCAGCGTAACAAGTGGTAGGGATGATGTTGGAAGTTGGAGGACGCCCTAAGGACGTCCCCAATGGTTTCTAAATAGCTAGTCTTGGAAGAATTCTATTGGCTATCAAGGAGAGAGATCAAATAGCTAGCATTAGATTAATTAGAGATACCAATTTTAGTATACCAAGTTTGACAAATTAGAGATAAAAAAGCATAAATAATATCAAATAAATACTATTAGATTAATTATGAAATGTATTTTCATAATAAATTGATTTGGAGCCATAAATGTGAATATTATTTACTAAAAACTTGGTCAAACATGAAACACTTACACTAGCACGTATACCATAGTTGCATTCTTTTAGGGACAGAGATATATGGGTGGGCTCAGAGAAGGCTGCAAGGAACCGTATAGCTAGCAAGCCGGCTATATTATTAGCCTTGCTCTATGATGGTTCCTAGCGTAATAAGTGGTGGGGACAGTGTTAGAAGTTGGGACGACATTCAACACTCATGCACGCTTCCCTGAGTTTTGGGCTTCCTGTGCATCTTAACAAATTTTGGTGTGAACACATGCCCCCAATCTCGCGCGTAACTCGATGAACCCACTATAGAGGTCTCCTAAGGCTATACATTTGGAGGCAAGGTGGAGTAGAAGGAATACTGCTTGTGTTCATTTTGTTGCGTTGTGACACATATCGTTTCTTCTTCGTTTTCTCCTTCTAGTCTTCTTCTGAACAATGGCTCACGGCAAGCATCCAAGGGAGGAACTCTAGAAGCCGCGGATCTGCCTCTGCGCCTTCGTGTCCCTCTTCATCGCCAAGGGTGAGAGGGAATGATTTCTTATCTCTATGGTTGTCTTACATTAATCCTTTGAATATGCAGGGCTACCTCTCATGCTACGGTACATCGGCCAACTTCGGCGGAGGTTGGACAACAATCGATTGTGCGTGCTATCAAAGCACATCTTGTTGGGTCCATGGTATCTTCATCTTCATCTTCGTCCTTCGAGTTAGGTCAGGATATCCAGAATCTTATTCATGAAAGGAGGGAGGCCAGAAACCTATATTCTAAAGCCACGCTTGAGGTAGGTTAGCTCGAGCAATGTCTCGATGCCGTTAAAATAGCCCTCTCTACATCTGAAGAAGAGAGCAATGTTGCTCAGATGAGGGTTGATGAAGCTCATGCTAGGGCAGCAGGTAAAATTTCTTTGAAGAGACTTTCCTTTTATATTCGTGACTTTATTTGATAACCCTTTATTTTCATTAGATCTTGAGGAACAACTGGTTACTTCTCATCATGAGATCGAGGTGGCTCGTCGCTAGGAGATTGACCTAGAGAGTCACCATGAGATCCTCCAATGGACAGCACATGGCGCAGTTGCAGCAGTCAACGCCAGGGGAGTTTCTCCTGAAGATTGCTTGTAGGATATCCCGATTCATGCCAAAGAAGTGGCAACTCATGGGGTCCGCTATGGTGCCGGTGCTGCTCTAGCTGTAGCGCAACTGCGTTCAGGGCATGAGCTCTATCACCTAGAACCTGGTTTTTCGGACACGGATTGGCTGAAAGATCAAGAGGACCTGATGAAAGACTTCACTAATGCTACAGAGGCTATCACAGTTATCATCCATGCAGAAGATGTTGTAAACAATGTTTTCTCAGGAGCATACATTATATCTAGGGTCTTATAAGTAAAGAATCTACTGTTTGAATATCACTTTTGATCCTATGTCTTTTATTGTTATTTATTGTTCTAAAGGCGATACTACTCTAGGTGTTAGCTATATTTTGAGTTGATGAGACTCGGCTATCAAGCATGGATCCAAATACTTCTTTACGTATTTTCCATTGAGGTCTACGCGATAATAGATCTGTATCATAAGGCGGTTTGCACATGCAAACCAACAGATCTTCATCTCGATCCTCCGAGGTACAAAAATCATGGAATCTAAAGAACAACGCAGCACATCGCAAAACTTCACTCTTAGTGAGGTGCTCTATCTTCCATCTTGCAACCCTCATGGTCAAGGGATGTGATCTGCTTCTTGACCATGAGAGCTGCAAGATGTACCTCACAATCAAGGGATGTGATCTGCTTTTTGACCGTGATAGCTGCAAGATGAAATATAAGCACCCAATCTTAAAGAACAAGCACTTCGCAAACTTGAAACACCCCTAATCGAGTATGGAGCCCCTAAACAGGAGAGAACCAGATGATTACAGATCTTCTATTAACACAAGATCTATAAGAAGACCTACAATCATCAAGGTCAAGCTCCTTTCAGCGGCAGCACCTCGCCAAGGATAGAGTTTTGGAGCACCTCGCAAAACCTACACCTGCATCTTAGTGAGGTTCTTTATATTCCATAATCTTGCTACCTCTTAGCATCAAGGGATGCAGATCTGCATCTTGATGCTAAGGGGCAACAAGGTTATGGAACCCAAGGCACCTAATCTTGAAGGCCTTCTCCAAACACCCAGTGAGGTGAGGCCATGAGAGGTGCAAGGATGAAGACAAAGCACTTATTAGCAATGAGAAAAGATATAGTAGCTCACCAATGTGTGGAATCAAGAGTGTGTGGATTGAGCCCAAGAAGTGCATCCAGACCCTGGCTAAATAGGCCAACCTTGACGATGGAGAAGTGCAAGTAATGGTGATGCAACTGTGTTGTGGGTAGTTGGGAAATAACTCACATCAGCTCAGCTTTTCATACGACTGAGAAAATACCACTACCTCATCTATTGTTAACCCGTCGGTGGTAGAAGTTCAACTGCCAGTTTCCTTCCGCAGGAGGCCTCACTATCGGTCCAACCGGTGGTGGAAGTATAACATCGTCGCTTTTATCGCTATGGCAGTGAAAGTGGTGATAGTGAAAGATCAATCTATAGTAGTGTATCATCGAGGGGATATTGGTGATTGTTGCTAGCTCCTATCGTTCGATTATGAGGTGTTCTTGTGCCTATTCCCCATGGGAGATGCAAAAGGCAACTCTAGTATGTGCATGACTTGTGTACCCTCTCTTGTGGTTGGTTCTTATGGCACCCTTGTGTAGGGCTAGACGTGTGATGCCTATTAGCGCGTGAACCACAAAGTGAGTGTGTTGTCACAACGAGGACGTAAGTTGCTGGCAAGCAACTGAATCTCAGGGATAAATCTTGTGTCAATTGTCTCCTGGTATTCTGTATTGACATTTTCTCGGTTTGGTAAATGCTCTTTCACTTGTGCATTACTCTCATACACCTTGTGTGGAGCTTGTTAGTTCTACCTTGTGTAACTAGCTTACTAGCTTATTAGCTTAGTTATAATTAGTTATCTTGATAGCTCTCTAGTGGTTGTTGTAGTGACTTAGCTTGATTGCTTGTGTGATATATACAAAGAGATCATAGCAACTAGCATTCGGTACATAGGTGGCTTGCATACCACTTAGTAGAGCTAGAGTAAAATTGATTATCGCCATATTTGTGTCAAACACTTTGCTCTAGTGCTTTCACTACTAGAAATATCCATTTCTATGACAAATGGCTTTCGCCATTGAAGGAGTCAAATTCGTCATAATTTCAGTTCTATGACGAATTTATGATGAAAAACAGTTCATCATAGAAGTCTTCTTGTTTGGAACCAAATGGATAACTTGGTTGTCAACAAGGAGAAGACACAGAAAGCAAACATATGAGCTGCATCCTAATACATCCAATAGCCATATAGACATCATTGGCACAGATTTGTGGCCTCAAATATGTTACAAGTTCAAAATACCATAAGGACTCATTGGTGGCACTACAACATACAAAACAGAAATATAGAATCAAGCAAGCACTAGACAGAAAAATAGTTTAAGACAGAAGCGAAGGGCTTGTATGTTTGCCTAGACACATAGGTATAATCAAGCAAGCACTTGATAATTAATAGGCCTAGCTGCACACAGACATTTACAGTAAGAACATTGAACATATGCAGAAAACCAAGACACCAGCAAAAAAAACAACCAGTACCACCTCCTAGTTCTTTTCATCAACATTGACTTAACTAGATCTACAATGCTATAATGTTTTTTGTATACCTCATGTTCAAGCTAGGACCAAAACAGTGAAGCAAACAACAAAAGGCGAGAAAGGAGACTTGTAGATCGGATCTGTCGCCTCTGTCGTGGCACATGACGGACACGAATGCTAATGCCATCGTGCTCCACTAGGAAGACCCGCCGCGTAGCCTCCAAAAGGATGCCTAAGCTACCACAGCACACCGAGGATCCTCCGTTGCCGTCACCATCGCAAGTCCAATAGGCACAAATTTGTTTCCACTTGCAGGGGATACATCCAATATATAAGTCAACCTATCCACATAGAGAACATATACTACTATTAGGACTCCAAAGACATGTCAACACAACTAGGCATCTAGCGCAATGGTGAAGACGGTCTATTCCTTGATCTTGGTCCCGAGTTCAACTCCTAGGTCTCATGGAGGTTGGATGGAGATGGAGAAAGGTCCCATGTACACATAAAACATAAGCCACCGGGTCCCAAAGGTTAGATGGTTCCATAGGTACACATGACACGCAAACCGTCGGGTCCCACAGGTCGGATGGAGATGGAGAACGGTTCCATAGGTACACGTGACACGTAAGCTGTCGAGTCCCACTGATCGGATGAAGAAGGGTCCTATAGGTACATGTCGGAGGGAGAAAGGATCGAGCGAAGACTTTTATGATGAATTGCAAGCGTCTCAGATGAGTAAGTATAGGTCCCACAGGTACACGTCGAATGGAGAATGGTCCCACAGGTACACATCGCATGGAGAAGGGAACGAGTGGGAGACTTTATGACGAATTGCAAGCATCATAGATGAATAACTGTGGTCCCACAGGCACGCGTCGGATGGAGAAAGGACAATGTGGAGATTTATGACGAAGTGTGGTTCGTTATAGATCGAAAACTTCATCATAAATGTGTAATTAGGTCAACGATGAAGCCTTGGTCATCATAGTTCTAAAGAGGATCATCACAGATGAGTCGCGCAAATGATCTGTGATGAAACCGTGTGCTCTTCCATGATGCTTCTTGTGATGATATCTAATTTCATCATAGATAGCAAGGGTTGGAGGATTGTCACCACTGATCTATGACAAAACGTAAATATTCGTTATAAAAAGCGTTGTTCTATGACGGTTCGGATTCGTCATTAAGATTTTTGTCATAGAAGTGGATATTTCTAGTAGTGTTTGTAGAATTGGTAATTAGGCTATTCACCCCCTCTAGCCATTTAGGACCTTTCAAGTGGTATCAGAGTTGTGGTCACCATTTATTTGAGGCTTAACAACCTTCGGTATTACAATGGATCAAATCAACCATATGGGGAAGCCACTGTTCTTTGATGGGACATGCTATGATTATTGGAAGAGGAAAATTAGTACAGACTTGAAATCAATGAATAGAAAAGTGTGGGAAGTTGGGGAGAAGGATTTTGCCATGATAAATCCAAACAACCCAACTCCAAGAGAAGAAGAGAAGCTCTAATACAATGACATTGCTCTCAACACTTTGTATGATGCTTTTGATATCAAAGTGTTTGAGAAAATCTAGGATCTTGAGTTTGCTCATGATTATGGAAGAGATTAGATGAATTATATGAGGGCACAAAAGCCATGAAGGGTGCAAAATTGTACATGCTCAAGGATAAGTACACAAGCTTCAAGATGCAAAAAGGAGAAACAATTTCAGAGATGTTTTATAGGCTCTAATCAATTGTGAATGATTTGAAGAGCTTGGTGAGAAGGTGGAAGATGAGGATTTCTCTCACTGATTCTTGAGATGCTTGTACCAAGGTTTGACACTTTGGTCACTATTCTGGGGAGAGACGGCTTGGACACAATGACCCCAAACCAAGTACTAGGTGATGTGGTCATACAAGACACAACCGTGTGAAAAGAGTGGGGTTAGCCAAGAAGGTGAGAAGAAGAAGGACCGTGGTGCAAGGAGAAGAAAGGAAACATCAAAGAACAAAGAACATTCAAGAAGGTGCTACATATGCAAGAGCAAGGATCATCTTGTAGTGGAGTGTCCTTACAATAGTGATACTTATGATTGTTGGCGGTTATTGTCGACAAATATTTACCGCCAACATTCTACTAAAAAGGAATGAATAACATTAATACACACATATACATGTGATAATGCCTTGTTTCTAGTTGTACCCTTGAATTATCTAAAATACAGAAACAGGGACGGAAACAGGCAAAACAAGAGCAAGAATGCGCTTTTCTAGAAAGCGTATTAAGGGAGAGAAGAGGAGCAGGCCACCTCAGAGTCAAACCAGGTCGAGCCCACCACGTTACATCGCTATTGGGCCAAGGGAGGAGCTGCTGGACGAAGATGGGCCGGAGGGGGGCCAGCCCTGGCGCGCGCGCGCCAGGGGCGCGGCCGCGCCACCCCCGCCGCCTCTTGGGCCCAGCTTTGTCATGCCGACAGTATTGATGGAGGGGAGGACGGTGCAAGCGTGGGTTCAGTGAACCTGGCCCCGGGCGCCTCCTCACTCACTCCTATATAAAGGAGGGCACACCCCCCCTCACTCAACACACAACACACCACACTACATTCTCTCACTCCTCACTCCCTCTAGCTTAAGGAGCTCCCTCTCTCCCTCTACCTCACTCTCACTTAGCTAGGTTAGATTAGAAAAGTAGAAAGAGAAGTAGAGAAGCTATAAGGAGAGCTTGACTCCTTGGTGAAATATTGGTGAGAATAAAGCTGGATTCTTTCTATCTTATGATCATCATGTTCTATCATACCATCTTGTTCTTATATTCATATAGTTGTTGCTATGAACTAGAGTATAGTCATATTGATATGTTCATGACATGTGTACTAGTCTATAGTACATATGTTATGAGTATTTCATATATGGTTATGTATGATTTGTTTAGTATATTTGTGATGTGTAGATTAGTCTATAGTTTACATATCATTCATATGCTAAGCTAACCTAAGTGCTTCACTCACATATGTGTCACGAGTAGAGCTACTTGTGTGTGGGGAGGTGGTTCATCATGCTTTCGGGTACATCCTAGTCTCTTACCTGTCGATCCGTAGGGTCAGGGACCCGGGGGACTAGGGTGGTCAATATATATGCGGGCGTGGTGCTTGGGTATATAGTGGCGGGTGTTTGCATGCCTAGTCCACGGTCAAGGGGTAGGTGGGCAGGTGGTGACAGCCCTGTCCATCCCTTGTATTCCCCCACGTTCGGCTAGGGTGTAGGAGTTCATAAATATGCTATTCGGGGTTGCTGGCAAACTAGTACTCGGTAGTTGTAACAGAACCGACCAAATTATAAGAGCACAAGTACGAAAACAAGCACCGAAGCGCTCAAATTTTCAAACTTGAGCCCATATAATCCCGGTAGTCAATCGAAATCACGAAGGATTTCAAACCAAACTGCTTACAACCAGGATCGCTTCATTCAACATACAACATCATACGATACATTTCACAAGTAGTCCAGAAATAAGTTTACACCACGGAGTAGCAAATATTACAAACCAAGTTTGAAAGTAGCGGAAGCATAACACACACACTAGTTAATTAAATACTGCCAGTATGGATGATCGACATCTCGCAAAAGCATGAGGAAAGTACATAAAGACGATCACGCCCTTGTGATCTAGTCATCATCACCCGCAGGGTGGAGACACGTCTTGCAGAATCCCTGATAAAGCATGTCATCTGCAACAGGAGGGAATAAACCCTAAGTACTGGAATGTACTCAGCTAGACTTACCCGTCGAAAACCAGAAATAAAGTGACACCAAGGATTATGCAAGGCTTACACAAGAGGCTAGCTGACATAACATTTTGCATAAAGGCATAAGTAATTTAAACTCTTGTAGCCTGTACTAGCAGTTATTTTTAGCATTTACCTGTCATCTATCTTAGCACCTGTACTAAACATGCACTTGGTTGTAATCAAACAATTATCATCATTATATCCAGAGCAGGTATGAATTGTGGCAACATTGTATCATTCCCTTAACCACCAGTTCATTTAATGAGATCTACGTTGCCGCTGCTCAAGTCAAGTGCTCACTAATCGGGAGCGACGGCGATTCGAATCGAATTCCTATCCAGCTGGAGGGGTATTTCTAACACTCACCGTGCAGACCCCTGCCAGGGTCGCACAGGCCACCGTTTCATATGATTCAGGAATCGCGGGTCCGAATAATGTCGCGACCCCAAGGGCGACACTCTGCCAGGTGATAGGGACTCTAACCCCCCCCCTTGGTCTCACGCCAATGTCCCCAAGCACATCCTTTCTCTCCTCCAAGAAGCAACCTACCATTCGATTCCCGGCCTGAACCACATTACTCGGCTTCGCGGTCGGAACGGGTTATCCGGCCAACTAAGTGTTAGACTGCGTTCAACATGACTCAAGGACGTACAACGAATCGGTCCTTAAACGACTCAGACGGGCATAGCTCCACACCCAAGACGTGAAGTGTCTTGCGGCTGTACTATCGAACTCCCGCCCGGTCTCAATTTCATTTTTAAGCATGGTTCCATTCACGATAGCCATAGAGCCACTCGTGACTCCTTCCTACATCTCGCGGATGACCGGAAATCACCCGACTTCTATCGTACTAAGCAGGGCTAAGCATTGACACGTGCCTAAACCTAATATAGGATTAAGTACGATATCTGGACAAGGACAGGTACAATGCAGCAAGTGTTTTCATATAACTCCTAGAACTTAATGCAATAAACAATTAAAAGTACTCAAGATATATTTATAAAATGATGGGCTTAGCATGCACCGGGGCTTGCCTTTCAGAAAAGTTGAAGGCCGGTGGTCAGGGCACTCGGGTAGATCTTCTGACGGAGCTTCCCCGACGTTGGGTTCTTCTGCTACTTCCTCCGGTTGACTCAGCACCTCCTCCGGTATCGCTTGTTTGAATTCGAGAAGTGTCACCCCCTCCGGTACACCTATTGCATGAATGCACAATAAATACCATGGATGCATAACGAAAGATGCAATATGCTCGGAATGTAATGCATTACAACAATTTAATGCTCTACTCAAATCACTTCAAAAGAGTAGGTGCAAATTTCCTCTCCGGTAGAGAAATACTCACCTAATCTACTTAACCTAAGATAAAGCTGCTCATCCTCAGTTAAGGCCCTAACACCTAACAATTACAAAAGTAGCATGTCTTAGGATATCACACCATATCAATCAGCAAAACACCACAGTAAGCATTCTGGACAGCAGCTACTTGTTTTTATCACAACTGGAGATTTACAATTCCAAAAGATATGATCTAAGGCAATCTGGAAAGCCTAAGAAATGTACTACAATTCATTTTCAGACCTCAACTCCAAACTCCTAAGTTTTCCATGTCAAACTTCACAAGTTCCAGAATATGTCTTCTCCAACACAGAGAGTAGCAGATTTTGAACTGCCACTTTAAACAACAGTAACTCTCAAACTACTAAGCCAAATGCTTCCAAATTTTAACACAAGCTAGTTCATCCAGTTTACTCCAACTTTGGTATTTACAAGTTGTCCAGCAACCAATTTTATCAAAGCCAAATTTAGAATTACTACTTAGCTGTCCAGAAAACCTAAAATTACAAAGGTTAAATATTTATTGATGTGGCAAACATTCTCTAAAACCAAACTAATGCTACTACAAGTTCACAAATATCACAAAGACACCAGGAAGTAAGGTGTGCCCACCTAGAACATTTATTTAAACCCATTTCTCAATTTACTTAAGTAATTAAGTGGAATTTCAAACATATGTGTAAACTGCTCCTAAAATTCTACAAAAATTACAGGGGACTCTCTGACCCACAAAGAGACTACTGTAAAAGTTTGAACTCAATTTATTCACAGGAACTCCCTACACAAAATTCCCAAGCCAAAAAGGCTGATTTTTGTATAAATAACCAAGCATAGTAAAAAGTGTCAAACAACAGATTTCTTAATTTTCTTGGACACTCTAGGGTACCAAGACATTCTCCAAAAATTTATAAGAACATTGCACATGTAGAAAAATTACTAAAATTCATTTTAGTATTTCCTAGAATAACAAGATAGCATTATAACTTGGAAATTACTTAATCACTGATGCCCAAATTTTTACCAGAGCTAGGGCTAGCATAGAGTAACCTACCCACCAAATTTCATGATTTATGGAACACTACAGCTCAAGTTATAAATTTAACAAATTTGCATGCATTCCAAAACACATTTAAAGGATCTATTAAATTCTTACAGACTTTAAACATCTCATGCCAGATCCATATTTTTCTAAAATACTACAAATTATGTAGACCCTAATAAAATTTATCTCATGATTTTTGGATCATTAAAACCCTAGATCTATATTTTTCCAACTTGTACAAAAATCAGTGACAAAATAATAAAAATGAATTTCATTTCGGACGACTGGGCCGGCCCGGAAAAATTCGGCCCACACTCGCGCGCGCGCGGCCCGCTCAGCGCTCCCGCCCGCGCGCGACACTGACGGGCGGGCCCCCGTGGTCAGTGACCGGAGATAGGGGAGACGGAGACCCGCGAGCTCCGACGAGCTCGAGCTCGCCGGAGAAGAGCTCGCTCGGCCAATTGAGCACCGCCTCGTGTTCTCCGTCACCCGGTGCGTCGATTGGTGCTCGTGGAATGGATGGGGATGGGGTGGAAGGGGCTTGTCACCGCGAGCGGCGGCCGGTGATGTCCGGTGGCGGCGCACCGTCGCCGGTGAGGATGTACGGTGTGGTCTAGGCTCGGTATGAGCTTCACCGAAGCTAGGCGGATCCATTTTGCTAGGAAGGGAGGATGGAGAGAGACCCGAAGCACCCCGACCACGGTGAGGTCCCATGGCGGGCTCCGGCGACCTCTCGGAGACGGGGAAGAAAGCAATGCGGCTCACCTTGAGTCAAATCGCTGGCTTCGGTGGGTCAGGGAGATGGAGGGTGGTGAGGCGGAGGGATTGGCGAGGTCTAGCGGCCGGTGATGCGGTGTGGCTCGCGCTTGAGCTCGCCGGAGAAGAACGGCAATGGCGGCTCGGTTTAGGTGTTCTTGGCAACTGGAAGAGAGGGGGCGGAGGAATGGAGGCCGGCTCGCGCGTCGTGGCGTCTTGAAGGCGTCGTGGCCTGACTGGTGGGGCCAGGGCCGGCGTACGGGCGCCACCGCGCCTCCACGCATCGACGACGGCCTGCGGCCGGTCGGCCACTCTGACGCTGACGAAACTGAATCGGCGACATCAATGACCGACTGACAGAGCGATTTCCACGATGGTTATCTCCCAAACCGGTTTGAATTAGTCGAAGATGATTACACCAATTTTGTAGAGCTACATGAGGTCTACAAGTTTGTCAATTTGGGTTTGGGCTGGTTCGGCCTAGATTTGAAACTACAAGGCTCCAAAGTGGGTCACCCGAAAACTGAAACTTGGTTTCAGTCACTATGCCGACTGAAACCCTAACTTCAAGACATTATATCTCCTAAACTATTGAGAACCAGGTGATGGTGATATTGACAATGTTGTAGAGCTATGTGTGGACAACAACTTTGTCAATTGGCTCCAAGTCTGGTTTGGCCTAGTTTGTGAGTTACAAGTTGCTAAAGTGAGGTACAGTGAAACTAAAAAGTCCAATTTCCAGACTTAGAATTTTTCTAAGTGTTGATCCCCACTCAAGCTGACTTGTGGGCCATTTTTGAACAGGCTCTGGTCATTTTCATGAGATGGCAATATTTGAACTTTTGTTCCTCATGAAATTCTCTACAACTTTACTTATGGGTGCTCTTCCATGCAAGATCTCTAAATTAGACTTTTTAATTGGTCAAACTAGAGCCTTCTAGGGTCAAATGGTGGTCAAACTTCTCTTGGAGGGCAATTTAGTAATTTTGGTCAACATGAACCTTGTTCCAAATGTTACCCTAAGTATAACTAAGGTGTTGTAGGTCATGATTGGCTACCTTACCTTTTTGTTACACCGACTATCAAATACTTCATGAAATAATTCAAATAAACCCCAGAACTATCACATGTGTTGCATCACATGAAATAACAAACATGAATGATGCATGCTTATGCTTATGCCATGCAAATGCAATGCAATTATGGAGCTAAACACTTGAGGTGTTACAGCCCTCCCCCCTTATAAAAATCTCGTCCCGAGATTTGGAAAGCGTACCATTTTTCATAGAATTCCTTATAACCATCCCGCAAATAATCCTCCCGTTCCCACGTAGCATCACTCTCACTTCCCTGATTACTCCACATCACTTTGTACCACTTAACCACTTTACTTCTAGTTACTCGTTCCTGAGTATCGATCACTCGGACTGGCTTTTCTTCGTAGGTTAGGTCGGATTCCAGCCTGATATCACCTAAAGGAACTTGTTCCTCAGGAACTCGAAGACACTTTTTAAGCTGAGATACATGGAAGACGTTGAATATGGCACTCATTTCTGGAGGTAACTGAATTTTGTACGCAACAGCTCCACTCTTGCCTATGATTTGAAAAGGACACACGTATCTTGGCGCAAGTTTCCGCTTAACACCAAAACGTTGGACACTTTTCATTGGAGAAACTTTCAAATACACGAAGTCTCCAACTTCAAACTCGAGTGGTTTTCTACGACGATCCGCATAGCTTTTCTGTCTAGCTTGGGCTGCAGCCATATGTTTTTGGATGGTACGGACTTGTTCCTCAGCTTCCTCAACAAAAGCAATACCATAAAATCTTCTCTCACCAGATTCTATCCAATTTAGTGGGGTTCTACACCTACGACCGTACAAAGCTTCGAATGGAGCCATCTTAATACTCTCTTGATAACTGTTATTGTACGAGAATTCGGCTAAAGGTAACCATTTTTCCCAAGAACCCTTGGATGAAATGACGCATGCTCGCAACAGATCTTCCAAGATTTGGTTAACTCATTCTGTCTGACCCGATGTCTGGGGGTGATAAGCAGAGCTTCTCACTAACTTGGTTCCCAGAAGGTGATGCAAGTGCTCCCAAAAGCGAGCAGTGAACTGGGGACCACGGTCAGATATGATAGTACGAGGTATCCCATGAAGCCGGACTATCTGATTGAAGTATAACTCAGCATAGTCAGTGGGACGATAGTCCACTCTCACTGGGATGAAGTGAGCTGATTTGGTCAAACGATCAACAATTACCCAAATAGAGTTATGATTTTTGACAGTAGGAGGAAGTCCGACAATGAAATCCATACTTATCTCTTCCCATTTCCAGCCTGGAATGGAAAGTGGCTGAAGTAGCCCAGCTTTCATGTGCACAGCTTTAACTCTGCAACAGGTGTCACATCTAGCAACATATGCAGCTATCTCTTTCCGCATCTTGGTCCACCAATAAAGTGGTTTCAAATCATAATACATCTTATTGCTGCCAGGATGGATGGACAACTTAGAGGAGTGTGCTTCAGACATAATATCATTTCGAAGCTCTCGGTCCTTAGGCACAACTAACCTATCCTTGAACCATAGTACACCCTCTTCATCTATCCTGAACTGTGTAGTTTCTTGCTCTTTCATCTTACGCTTGATGTGGAATATACCAGTGTCAGTCTTTTGGAGCTCAATAATTCTGCTTTTGAGAGTACAACTGACAGTGATGTTGTACAAGACTGCTGGATGTAGAAGGCGAGATCGATGAAAATCAGTTTCAACTAAGGAATGACAATGAGACTTACGGCTTAAAGCATCCGCAACTACATTTGCCTTTCCTGGATGATAGTGCACTTGAAGGTTATAATCTTTAATCAACTCGAGCCATCTTCTTTGACGCATATTCAACTCGGGTTGGGTGAAGATGTATTTGAGGCTTTTATGATCGGTGTAGATATTGTAGACATTTCCCAGCAGATAATGCCGCCATACTTTCAAAGCATGAACAACTGCAGCCAGTTCTAAGTCATGCGTTGGATAATTCACCTCATGCTTCCGAAGTTGTCGAGAAGTATATGCAATTACTCGGCCTTCCTGCATCAACACACCTCCCAAACCTATGCCTGAGGCATCACAATAAACATCAAATGGTTTCTCGATATCCGGTTGTGCCAAAACCGGAGCTGAGGTTAGGAGGGTTCGCAGTTGGTGAAAAGCCGCATCACACTCAGGAGTCCAGACAAACCTGGTGTCTTTTTGCAGCAACCGAGTCATTGGCTTGGCTATTTTGGAGAAATCCGGGATGAAGCGACGATAATAGCCAGCCAAACCAAGAAAACTTCGGACCTCATGAACCGAGATAGGAGCCTTCCAGTTCAGTATTTCCTGTACCTTGGCGGGGTCCACCATAATTCCTCCATCGGACAACACATGCCCAAGGAAAGGTACTTCTCGAAGCCAGAATTCGCACTTACTGAACTTCGCATAAAGTTGATGTTCACGCAGTCTTGTGAGGACTATACGCAGATGTTCAGCGTGATCCTCCTCATTCACAGAATATACCAAGATGTCATCAATAAATACCACCACAAACTTGTCCAATTCAGGCATAAACACCGAATTCATCAAGTACATGAAGTGTGCGGGGGCATTTATCAAGCCGAAGGACATAACAAGATACTCATAAAGACCGTATCTGGTAGAAAAGGCTGTCTTTGGAACATCTTCCGGGCGAATTTTAATTTGATGGTAGCCCGATCTTAGATCGATCTTGGAGAAAACTTTAGCTTTAGACAACTGATCGAACAAGATGTCGATTCGCGGTAGAGGGTACTTATTTTTGACAGTGACTGCATTGAGAGGTCTATAATCTACGCACATCCGCAACGACTGATCCTTCTTCTTTACAAAGATAGCAGGACATCCCCACGGCGATGAACTAGGACGAATCAACCCCTTCTTCAAAAGTTCATTCAATTGCACCTTAATTTCAGCGAGTTCATTTGGAGGCATCCTATAGGGTCTCCTAGAGATGGGTGCCGTGCCAGGCAAAAACTCAATTTTAAACTCCACATCCCGATCCGGAGGGAGTCCCGGCAAATCATCGGGAAAAACGTCCGGAAACTCATTTACTACTGGAATTTCGGCCAACGCCTTTGCTTGCACAGCATGAATTTCCCCCGACAATTCAACCTTTCTGGGAAGTTGTACTAGAAAACCCTTTTGATCTGTAGGATCTCTGAGCATAACTACCCGAGCGGATGTGTCAATGAGTACCCCATTCTGACTCATCCGATTCATGCCCAAGATAACATCTATGTCTAAACCAGGTAAAACCAATAGGGCAAGCGAATAACTTCGCCCTTCTATCTTAAACTCAAGGTTCCCCACTACTTTGTTTGTGGAAATATTCCCACTTGCAGCACTAATACAATAACCCACTGTAACACCCTAAAAATTTGAAAAGAAGAAAAATAGGAAAAATATGATTTTTACATTTATTTTTGTGAAGCATGCAAAATTTAGAATAAGAATAATTTTTATAAATTTAAAATTAAATATAAGGGTAGAAACATGTTTGTGCACTCATGCTGTTGCATTTGAATTTTTGAGATGAGTGGTTTGATTCAAATTCAAATTTGATTTAAAAATCATTTGAAAAAGGAATTTGAAAAAAATTGGAAAAAGAAAAAAAAGGAAATTCATTTTCATTCGGATTTTGGTCCAGCCCGCCGTTTCGGCCTGCTTAGCCGGCAGCCCATCTCTTCACGCGCGCCCGCATTCTCCTCCTGGGCCGAGCCCAAGCCGCAGCCGACGGCCCGTCACCGCGCGAGCGCTCGCGTCGGCCGCGTTCTACCCGCCTGAGTCGCTGACTTGTGGGTCCCGCCTGTCATTGACACTTTCAAACTTTCCTTCTTCTTCCTCCGGCGCCTTCCAAAAATGGACGCCGTCGTTTCCCTCTTCACCGATCCGAAGCCGCCGCCAATCTCCGCGCCTTCCTTGTTTCCTCGCGCCTCCGGACTATAAAAACGGAGCCCCGCGTGATTCCTCCCTCATCCCGTGTCTTCGGCAGCCGATTTGGTGCTCGGGAGCTAGGTCACCGCGAGCACGAGATCCACCGTCCGCCCCTCAAAGCCGCACGCGCTCCTTGCTTCGTCCCCGGCCACGATTTTGTCCTAGGTGAGTTCGCGTTGAAGTTATCTACCTGCCGGTGTTTTTGTTTTGCGATTTCGTGCACCACAGAGCGAGATAGGCTCCACCCGGCCATGGCGCCGCCGCGGGAAGCTCGCCGTCGACTGTTTCCGACCGGAGCGCCGCCGGATACCTCCTCGATCCAATCTGGACCGTCCGATCTAAATCCAACGGCTAGAATTAGAAGATACCGGTTCGCTGGTGATTTTGCAAAAGAAACCCTGTGATTTTTAAGTATAGAACCCGCAGTCCTAAAACGTAAAGCTCAGAGTACGCTTTGATCGGTTGAAAACGTATTTCGTTTCGGTAATTGAAAAATACGTTTTCTGATATTTACAGTTTTGCCATTCAGATTGTTTTAGTTGTAGAATTTTCGTTTTAGCTCCGATTTGGTCCATTCAAATTGCGTTAGATTCATATTTGCGAACTCTATGTAATTATACAACTGTACAGTAGGTTTGAGATAATTTATTTTCAAGTTATATTAAAGTATTTATTTTTCTATAGGAAATCTTTGGAAATTCATAACTTTGTCGTTTTAGATCCGATTTTCGTGATCTTCGCGTCTGTGTGATCCTAGCAAGTTGTAGATTCATTTTAAAGACTTTCTATTTTATTTTCTTACTGTTGGTGTATTGTTCTAATTATAGTCTTGTTTGTTAATGCATGATTGCCTCTGGATGTGTGTTGTTGATATGGTTGATCGAGTATAGACGGTGAGAAATTCGTTGGAGATCAAGAGCTTTACTACGAGCAAGATCTTCAGGACCAGTTTGAGCAAGGCAAGTATAGCATGGGATTATCCTTGTTGTCCTATTCACCTTATGCAAATAATACCATTATGCATTTATTCCTTGTTAAGGATGACTTAGCGATTGATCCTTTACCTTGGTACCCATTATATTGCATTGAGTAGTTTGGCTAGTGCTTAAACAATGATCATGTAATTTGACTAATGGAATATGCAATAAACATTAAAAGATGATTTTATTACTGTTTAAGGGTACTAGAGCATGGGGTTACTTTTGATGCTCTAATTGCTCTCCATAAGGACTCATCTATAAGCGACAATCCGGGATTTACAGTACAACTGTGGGGGCTATATGGCTCTGGCTTTAGTCATATAGAAGGACCTTTTCTAGCTTGTTAGAGGTATTCCTTTATGGCGTAAGAATGGCTTGACGAATCGGGTATAGTGCGGCCTCTGTCCTCATGTGTATAGGCTGCGTGTTATTGTGCCATCAGGAAGGGGGGCTCTACATCTGTTTGCCGAGTGAAATCTAATGACCCTAACTTGTTAGACGAACCTTCGAAAGACTTCATAGTGTTTACCCTGCCTGCTCACCTTGGTAGTGTTTTGGGAGTAATTAACCCGGGCATTTGGGTAACACGACTCACAGTGAAAGTGTACAACCTCTGCAGAGTGTAAAACTGTTATAACAGCCGTGCTCACGGTTACGAGTGGCCTTGGACCCTTATGGAATAGTTGATCATTAATAATGGATATGTTTTTGCTATTCGTTAATCATTTCACATGGATCATATGTTTAATGTTTATATTGAGACATTTTGATGCTATTGTTATGCTAAAATCATGCTAACTAAAAGCTACCTGCTGATAAACCAATGAATATGCCTTTTTGAGCCTCATGAACCCTATGTTACACTTGTTGAGTACGAGATGTACTTACGCTTGTTTATTTCTTTTACTTGGATAAAAATCCCGGATGGGTAACAGATGGAGGTAATAGTGACTACTACGCCTACTTCCCTGAAGATTACTAGTCTTGCTGTCAACCAGTCAATGTACCTGTGACTGGAGCTACCACGAGAGATTTTTATTTATACTTCCGCTACGTTTGTGTTAAGACTATGTGTTTAAATATCGTGATGTAATAACATTTGTGATGATACTTCTGTTATAATTTGTGAACTTATGTGTGATTGATCTCTGGGCGCACATAAGGATATGCATTCCATTTGGTCGATAAATGGGTGTGACAAATTGGTATCAGAGCTCTTGTTGACTGTAGGACGCAAGCCTAGCTAAGAATGGTCGATTTAGTATCATCTTTACACTATTTTTATGCTCACTATCTTGCTCTTGTTATTTGATAAATTTTTATGCTTCTTATGTCACATTCTATTACGAAATTTTGCCTCTATTCTAACTTCATCTAAAAATTCTGTAGATGGCCCGTGACCGTAAGACTGCCCGCATTAGCTCTGGAGGATACTACCCACCTCGTGCTCTGCATGTAACTGAAGAGCCACAAGAGCTAGAACCTCAGGAACAGGAGCAGACTCCTGTGACACCAGTCCAAGCACCAGCACCTCCTCAGGAAGAGCCTGAAGAAGATCCAGAAATCATCAAGATTGAAGATGATGAAGAGGAAGCTAATGGAGGAGTACAACCCCCGCCTCCATCATATGAAGCTCCTGAAGATATGCCACCTGCTCCAATGGGATGGACTGTGAGGATCTACCACAGGAATGGAGGGAATGCTGTCTCTCATCTTCGCCTGGTGGGGATGCTCACTGATTACTTCGCTGACTGGCATCCAGCTGTGGAGTACGTCTGCTGGGAGTACACTCATCCACTGGAGGACACGTACTGGAAGGCAAGGGCAAGCATCTTTGCCCACAAGGAAGACAAGGGAGCATATCAGCTGGACAGGATGTTCTCTCACGTGGGACATCGAGCTACTATAGAGGATAGCATTGAAGATGCTGCTTTTGAAGCATGTATGGGTCTCCGCTATCTTCGCTTTAACCTTATGAAGCATGACATTTATCGCTTCTTTCCTCGTGCACACCCCGAGCTTGGATGGGCTATGACAGATCCAGTGCAGCTAGAGCCACTACCTCGGGTAATGGTGGACTTTGTCTATGATATGATGGATAGGAAGCTACAGCTAGAAGAGATGGTGAAGGCACAAGGGAAAACTATCAAGAGGTGCCAAGCAACCATTGATGAGCTCCGAGCAAACCAAGGCATGTCCAAGATTTATGAGACATTAGAGCATGAGCCACTTCCTTAGGAAGTAGGAGTCCTTTATGTAATAAGAACGTTCTTAGTAACGTCAGTTGAGTCAGTCGAGTCAGTCGAGTCTGTCGTGTGGTTTGAATCTTGGTGTGCTAGTTGCTTTATTATTATGCTTATGTATGAGTTGGATCTTTGTTTGAGTGTCGGGACTTGTAGGCATGTCTACAAGTTCCATTCTTAAGAATAATAAGTTTAATAGACAAGGAATAATAGTTGGGTTTGATATTATCACGTTTCTGTCCTTGCTGTTTTCTGGAGCAGTCTTCAATGTTTCTGATATAGTTTAAAAACGGTTCGTGCAACATTTATGAAATTTTTATGAGAGAAACTAGACTCAAGCATCTTTCAAATGCCACTGGAATCACCTTTTTATCTGATCTGGTTCGAGAGATATAATTTTTACAAGTTAAAGTTTCTGTACAGTCTGGAATCTGGAACAGTTTCTGTTACGCCTTATTTTTCATAGACTTAACGACAGAATTTGATCTTGAGGTCTGAATAGAAATTGTGGATAATTTTATAAGCTTTCCAACCATATAAGGCACGCCTCTTTTGGATTTCTGTAACTCGAGATATGATTGAAATACTGAACTGTCAACAATGCTACTTGTCTAGAAAATTTTCAGATCTCCTTCTTAATCTTATAAGTGGTTGAAATCATGGAATTCTTAAAGTTTGCATGTTTATGGGTGGCAGATGGCCGGAAGAGGAAGAGGCAGAGGTCGTGGAAACATTCCCCCAAATCCACCACCACCACCGCCACCAACTATCGAGCAACTGTTGGCGGTACAGACGCAGTTGATGCAGCAACTAGTGCAAAATCAGCAAAATCAGCCAGTTGCTGGGGCTCAACCACGTGATAAGCGTGGTGAGTTTTTGAAGGGTCATCCCCCAGTGTTCACACATGCTGCTGATCCTTTGGAGGCCGATGATTGGCTTCGTGCTGTGGAGAAACAACTCACGATTGCCCAATGTGATGACCGACAGAAGGTGTTGTTTGCTTCTGGGCAACTTCAAGGAGAAGCTCAGGATTTGTGGGAGTCATATGAGTATGGTCGTCCTGCCAATGCTCCTGCAGTCACCTGGCAGGAGTTTAGGGAGAACTTCAGGGCTTACCATATACCTGAAGGAATGATAGAGTTGAAGGCGGAGGAATTCCGGAACCTGACCCAAGGGTCAATGACTGTAGCTGAGTACCGTGACAAGTTTGCTCAATTGTCACGATATGCTCCACATGAGGTGGCCAATGACAATGATAAACAGCGCCGCTTCTTGAAGGGATTATATGATGGACTACAGTTGCAGTTGATGTCCAATACCTACCCTAATTTTCAGACGCTTGTAAACCGCGCTATCGTGGTGGATAGCAAGCGTAAGGAAATGGATGCAAAGAGGAAGAGGTTACAGGGACAAGCCTCTAATAGCAACACCCGTCTGCGTACTGGATTTTAGCAGAATACTCAGCAGAGGCCTCTCTCTGGACAGTGGAATCGTGGTCAGGCCCCATTCCGTGGACAGTTTCCGCAACGTCCCCCATTCCAGCCACAGAATAGCAACCAACGTCCACCGCAGCAGCAAGGAAATCAAGCACAGCGTCAGGGTCCTTCCAATAACACTCCTATGAAGACTAGTGCTCCCAATACCCCCAACAAGTGTTTCCGATGTGGAAAAGAAGGTCACATGTCTTACAATTGCCCGGAGAAGCTTAACCAGCAGACTCCCCAGAGACAGAGCAGCCACCAGAAGACCGCACCTAACTCAGGAAGGGTGAATCACTTGTCCCAGGAAACTGCAGTGGAGGAGCCAGAAGTTATGCTTGGTACGTTCGATGTTCACTCTACTCCCGCCACTGTACTTTTTGATTCTGGAGCATCACATTCTTTCATATCGCAATCATTTGTTAGAATACATAGAATCCATTTGTGTGCCATGAAGAATCCAATCTTAGTAAACTCACCTGGTGGAAGCATGCCAGCATCTTATCGCTGTCTTCCGATTAGTCTCAACCTAAGGGGGGTAGAGTTTACAGTTAGTCCTATAGTATTGAGAACAGCTGGGATTGATCTTATATTGGGAATGGATTGGATGATGCAACAACAAGCAGAGATTCAGTGTAAGGATAAATCAGTTATACTGACAACACCAAAGGGTGATAGAATCAGGGTTGAAGTAAAAGTGCAAAAACAAGAGACTGCTACAGTGAACCAGCTTAATAATGGTGCCAACCAGGAAGATCCAGTTGTGGAGGAGTTTCCAGATGTGTTTCCAGAGGAATTGCCAGGTATGCCACCAGACCGTGACATTGAATTTATTATTGAATTATTACCTGGAACTGCACCTATAGCTAAGCGTCCATATAGAATGGGAGTAAATGAATTAGAAGAACTTAAGAAACAAATTAAGGAGTTGCAGGATAAGGGTTTTATTCGTCCTAGTTCTTCACCTTGGGGAGCACCAGTAATTTTTGTGGATAAGAAAGATGGAACTCAGAGGATGTGTGTAGATTATCGGTCCCTTAATGAGGTTACTATTAAGAACAAGTACCCATTGCCTAGGATTGATGACCTGTTTGATCAGTTGAGAGGAGCTTGTGTATTTTCCAAGATTGATCTTCGTTCTGGATATCATCAGTTGAAGATTCGTGCTAGTGATGTACCAAAGACAGCTTTTACCACACGGTATGGGTTGTATGAGTATACGGTGATGTCTTTTGGTTTGACTAATGCCCCTGCATACTTCATGTACTAAATGAATAAGGTGTTCATGGAATATTTGGATAAGTTTGTAGTGGTATTCATCGATGATATTCTAGTATTTTCCAAGACTGAGGAAGAACATGCTGAACATTTGAGGCTGGTCTTGCAGAAGCTCAGAGAACATCAACTATATGCAAAAAGGAGTAAATGTGAGTTTTGGTTGAAGGAAGTTTCTTTTCTAGGTCATATTGTCTCTAATGGAGGAATATCAGTAGATCCTGGCAAGGTGAAAGATGTATTGAATTGGAAACCACCCATCAATGTGAGTGAGATCCGTAGCTTCTTGGGATTAGCTGGTTATTATAGAAGATTTATAGAGGGATTTTCAAAGCTTGCAAAACCAATGACTGCATTATTGGAGAAGAATGCCAAGTTTGTGTGGTCCGAGAAGTGTCAGGCTAATTTTGAGGAACTAAAGAAGAGATTGACGACTGCACCCGTCTTAGTTTTGCCAGATCTGAGTAAACCTTTCTCTATCTATTGTGATGCATCTCGATTGGGTTTGGGATGTGTACTGATGCAAGAAGGTAGAGTTGTGGCATATGCATCAAGGCAGTTGAGGAAGCATGAGTTAAATTACCCTACTCATGATTTGGAATTAGCTGCAGTAGTTCATGCATTAAAGATATGGAGACATTATTTGATTGGACACAAGAGTGATATATACACTGATCACAAGAGTTTAAGGTATATCTTCACTCAAACGGATCTGAACTTGAGGCAGCGTAGATGGTTGGAGTTGATAAAAGACTATGATCTAGAGGTGCATTATCATCCAGGAAAGGCCAACGTTGTTGCTGATGCTCTTAGTAGGAAAAGTTATGCAAATGAAATACAAGTAATGCCTATGCCAAAGGAATTATGTGCCGAGTGCAAGTATTTGAACTTAGGATTTACTACCAATGCAGTGGAATTAGTATTAGAGCCTACTTTAGAGCAAGAGATCCGTAAAGGTCAGCAGAAAGATGAAAAGTTGAGGGAGATAGCTGAAAACATAGCGAAAGGTAAATCTCCAGGATTCCGTAAGGATGATAATGGTACGCTATGGTTTGGAAAAAGGCTGTGTGTGCCTGAAGATAAGGATATCAGAATGGTAATTCTGCGTGAAGCTCATGAGTCAGCTTATTCCATACATCCGGGGAGTACTAAAATGTATTTGGATCTGAGAGAGAAATATTGGTGGTATGGTTTAAAAAGAGATGTTGCTGAGTATGTTGCTTTGTGTGATACTTGTCAAAGGGTGAAAGCGGAACATCAGAGACCTGCAGGATTGTTACAGCCTATGCAGATACCCGAGTGGAAATGGGAAGAGGTTGGTATGGATTTTATAGTTGGGTTGCCACGGACTCAAAGAGGATATGATTCTATTTGGGTGATAGTGGATCGTCTGACTAAGGTTGCTCATTTTCTGCCTGTGAAGACTACATATAGCAGTGCAAAGTTGGCAGAATTGTATATGGAAAGAATAGTGAGTCTACATGGAGTACCTAAAAAGATTGTGTCTGATCGAGGTACTCAGTTTACATCTCATTATTGGCAAAAGATACATGAATCATTGGGAACCAAATTAAATTTTAGTACAGCTTATCATCCTCAGACAGATGGTCAAACGGAGAGAATTAATCAGATATTGGAAGATATGTTGAGAGCTTGTGCTTTACAATATGGTACTAGTTGGGATAAGAGTTTGCCTTATGCAGAGTTCTCTTATAACAATAGTTATCAGAAGAGTCTTCAAATGGCACCGTTTGAGGCTCTGTATGGACGAAAATGTAGAACCCCGTTATTCTGGAATCAGACAGGGGAGAGTCAAGTGTATGGGCCTGATGTATTAAAGGATGCTGAAAAGAAAGTGAGAATGATTAGAGATAATCTAAAAATAGCACAGTCTAGACAGAAAAGCTATGCTGATACTCGCAGAAGGGAGTTGACTTTTGAGGTAGGGGATTATGTGTATTTGAAAGTATCACCAATGAGGAGTGTGAGAAGGTTCAACATGAAGGGTAAATTGGCACCAAGATATATTGGACCTTTCAAGATTATAGAGAGACGTGGTGAAGTGGCATATCAGTTGGAATTACCTGAAAGTTTGGCAGGTGTACATGATGTGTTCCATGTGTCTCAATTGAAGAAATGTTTACGAGTACCAGAGGAGCAGATTTCATTAGAGGAACTTACTGTTAAGGAGGATCTTACATATGAAGAGTTTCCGGTTAAAATTTTAGAGACTGCGGATAGAGTCACAAGAAGTAGAACAATCAAAATGTGTAAAGTACAATGGAATCGGTACACAGCAGAAGAGGCTACTTGGGAACGAGAAGAGGATTTGAGAAAAACCTACCCGCAACTGTTTGAGTAAGCATCGGTCGAATCTCGGGACGAGATTCATCTTAAGGGGGGTAGAATTGTAACACCCTAAAAATTTGAAAAGAAGAAAAATAGGAAAAATATGATTTTTACATTTATTTTTGTGAAGCATGCAAAATTTAGAATAAGAATAATTTTTATAAATTTAAAATTAAATATAAGGGTAGAAACATGTTTGTGCACTCATGCTGTTGCATTTGAATTTTTGAGATGAGTGGTTTGATTCAAATTCAAATTTGATTTAAAAATCATTTGAAAAAGGAATTTGAAAAAAATTGGAAAAAGAAAAAAGAAAGGAAATTCATTTTCATTCGGATTTTGGTCCAGCCCGCCGTTTCGGCCTGCTTAGCCGGCAGCCCATCTCTTCACGCGCGCCCGCATTCTCCTCCTGGGCCGAGCCCAAGCCGCAGCCGACGACCCGTCACCGCGCGAGCGCTCGCGTCGGCCGCGTTCTACCCGCCTGAGTCGCTGACTTGTGGGTCCCGCCTGTCATTGACACTTTCAAACTTTCCTTCTTCTTCCTCCGGCGCCTTCCAAAAATGGACGCTGTCGTTTCCCTCTTCACCGATCCGAAGCCGCCGCCAATCTCCGCGCCTTCCTTGTTTCCTCGCGCCTCCGGACTATAAAAACGGAGCCCCGCGTGATTCCTCCCTCATCCCGTGTCTTCGGCAGCCGATTTGGTGCTCGGGAGCTAGGTCACCGCGAGCACGAGATCCACCGTCCGCCCCTCAAAGCCGCACGCGCTCCTTGCTTCGTCCCCGGCCACGATTTTGTCCTAGGTGAGTTCGCGTTGAAGTTATCTACCTGCCGGTGTTTTTGTTTTGCGATTTCGTGCACCACAGAGCGAGATAGGCTCCACCCGGCCATGGCGCCGCCGCGGGAAGCTCGCCGTCGACTGTTTCCGACCGGAGCGCCGCCGGATACCTCCTCGATCCAATCTGGACCGTCCGATCTAAATCCAACGGCTAGAATTAGAAGATACCGGTTCGCTGGTGATTTTGCAAAAGAAACCCTGTGATTTTTAAGTATAGAACCCGCAGTCCTAAAACGTAAAGCTCAGAGTACGCTTTGATCGGTTGAAAACGTATTTCGTTTCGGTAATTGAAAAATACGTTTTCTGATATTTACAGTTTTGCCATTCAGATTGTTTTAGTTGTAGAATTTTCGTTTTAGCTCCGATTTGGTCCATTCAAATTGCGTTAGATTCATATTTGCGAACTCTATGTAATTATACAACTGTACAGTAGGTTTGAGATAATTTATTTTCAAGTTATATTAAAGTATTTATTTTTCTATAGGAAATCTTTGGAAATTCATAACTTTGTCGTTTTAGATCCGATTTTCGTGATCTTCGCGTCTGTGTGATCCTAGCAAGTTGTAGATTCATTTTAAAGACTTTCTATTTTATTTTCTTACTGTTGGTGTATTGTTCTAATTATAGTCTTGTTTGTTAATGCATGATTGCCTCTGGATGTGTGTTGTTGATATGGTTGATCGAGTATAGACGGTGAGAAATTCGTTGGAGATCAAGAGCTTTACTACGAGCAAGATCTTCAGGACCAGTTTGAGCAAGGCAAGTATAGCATGGGATTATCCTTGTTGTCCTATTCACCTTATGCAAATAATACCATTATGCATTTATTCCTTGTTAAGGATGACTTAGCGATTGATCCTTTACCTTGGTACCCATTATATTGCATTGAGTAGTTTGGCTAGTGCTTAAACAATGATCATGTAATTTGACTAATGGAATATGCAATAAACATTAAAAGATGATTTTATTACTGTTTAAGGGTACTAGAGCATGGGGTTACTTTTGATGCTCTAATTGCTCTCCATAAGGACTCATCTATAAGCGACAATCCGGGATTTACAGTACAACTGTGGGGGCTATATGGCTCTGGCTTTAGTCATATAGAAGGACCTTTTCTAGCTTGTTAGAGGTATTCCTTTATGGCGTAAGAATGGCTTGACGAATCGGGTATAGTGCGGCCTCTGTCCTCATGTGTATAGGCTGCGTGTTATTGTGCCATCAGGAAGGGGGGCTCTACATCTGTTTGCCGAGTGAAATCTAATGACCCTAACTTGTTAGACGAACCTTCGAAAGACTTCATAGTGTTTACCCTGCCTGCTCACCTTGGTAGTGTTTTGGGAGTAATTAACCCGGGCATTTGGGTAACACGACTCACAGTGAAAGTGTACAACCTCTGCAGAGTGTAAAACTGTTATAACAGTCGTGCTCACGGTTACGAGTGGCCTTGGACCCTTATGGAATAGTTGATCATTAATAATGGATATGTTTTTGCTATTCGTTAATCATTTCACATGGATCATATGTTTAATGTTTATATTGAGACATTTTGATGCTATTGTTATGCTAAAATCATGCTAACTAAAAGCTACCTGCTGATAAACCAATGAATATGCCTTTTTGAGCCTCATGAACCCTATGTTACACTTGTTGAGTACGAGATGTACTTACGCTTGTTTATTTCTTTTACTTGGATAAAAATCCCGGATGGGTAACAGATGGAGGTAATAGTGACTACTACGCCTACTTCCCTGAAGATTACTAGTCTTGCTGTCAACCAGTCAATGTACCTGTGACTGGAGCTACCACGAGAGATTTTTATTTATACTTCCGCTACGTTTGTGTTAAGACTATGTGTTTAAATATCGTGATGTAATAACATTTGTGATGATACTTCTGTTATAATTTGTGAACTTATGTGTGATTGATCTCTGGGCGCACATAAGGATATGCATTCCATTTGGTCGATAAATGGGTGTGACACCCACACCTTCAACCGTATGCAACTTGTGTGCAAATTTGGATGCAAACTTAGGACTGATAAAGGAATGTGAAGCACCTGAATCAAAAAGTACCACTGCGGGGTGTTGGTCGACTAGAAACTTACCAGCGGTGACCACCTCACCAGATGGAATTTCCTCAATGCTGTTATAATGGGCGTGTCCCTGACGACTACCTTGGTTGATATTTTTCTTAGGGTACGGACAGTTCCTGGACCAATGGCCTGGCTTGTTACAGTTCCAGCAAGGCATGTTGCTAGGAGGGACACTGGAGCTGCCTTGGCCCGCATTACTCTTTGGCAGTGCCACTGTATATGCCTTACGAAACCCAGTCTTCATTGGCACCTTCTTTTGTGGAGGACGGAACTTAGCATTTGTGGCAGGAGGGCGAGGAGGAGCCCTCGGGGCAGCTAGAGCTCGAGACTGTGAAGCACTCGCCTCAATGGCCCTTTTGCGGCTCTTTGATAAAGGCTCACTCACAGGGAGCACAACGGTTACCGGACCGTTTACGTTGCTATCTACGTGATTTTTGACCTTTTGCACGGTACTTGGATTCCATCTCAAGATTTTTAGTTGACTGTGAAAGGCTACTTCAAACTGACCACAAAGAGACTTCTCAGTGAAGAGTTCCATGGTGGATCATGACTAGCCACCTCGATACCTGCGCGTGCCAAGCAGCACAGCCTTATGTCGCGCGCCATAGGAGGCCCTCGGTTTCGTCGCGGCACCGAAGGGTGCTAATCGTGACACCATCATCGAACGCAACATAATAAGACATCAAGTTGTGATCGAAATTAACAGATTCAAACTACATTCAGGAAACATACGGTTCAGCCTTACATCCCAAAGTCAAGTTATTACAAGGCCTCACTCCTTCACAGGGAGGGCACAAAAGACGATCCTAACATTAAAGGCACGTGATGACTACTCTAAGCATCATCCTCTGAGTCGGTGTCATGGATCTCCCCGCCGTCCTCATCACTGACAGGCTCTAACTCCTCGTCTTCTTCTTCTTCTGGCTCTTCCTCTGGTGCTTCCGCAGGTGGGGCATCCTGTGGTCCATCAACCTCCACTTCATCATCATCCTCCGCCATTAAGATTCCCGAACCCATGTCCTCATCGACGTTGTTGTTTCGAGGCAGCAGGGGATTAAGCTCGTTGTTCAGGCGGTGCACTTCTTCATGCAGGTTGTCATTGTAATATTCAGCATTTTCTAACTGTTGCTCGAGCTCAAACTGGCAAGCTCTCAGAACGTTCTCCTCGTGCCAGGCTTCATCCCTCTGTTCCATCACACGGACCAACATGCGTTGACAGTTGCGGTTTGCTACTGTCAACCTCTGGACTGCAAGGGTTTCCTGGTCACGATCATGAATCACTTGTTCCAGTTGTTGCCGTGCTGCATCCCTAGCAGCAGTCACCTCTGCCAGCTCTGCCCTCAGCCTTTCCACCTCAGTAGGCTCGGGGCGGGGCTCACGTGGAGCGAGCTGGTGACGCGGTGCCCTGCCCCCAGTGGACTTACGAGCGGTCCTCTTGGTACGTGCCATCTGTAGCAACAAGATAAGATACGACTTAAAGTGAGGATCATTTAGGGGATACAAAATTTACTTTAGTCGGGAGTACAGAAATTTTTAAGGAGGAAGTAAATGATATGTATGATATAATTAAACATGATGCATGCACGTTTCGTACGTCCTCTCACCTTAGTAGAAACCTAAAGTTCTAACGCTAGGCGGTGGCATACATACGTTCTCTCATATAAGCGAAACTATCGGTCTACTCGTTACGCTGTTAGTGTACCTGCAGAAAACCTTATTTCAGCCCAACAGTTTCCCATTATAAGCACATAAGAAAGCAGTAATTTAAATACTTTCCATATACACATCCCCAGATGTATATACTTCAGTATCAAAGCTACCCGATATAAAGGTTCCCACAATTAAGTGCTTACGTAATTACATAGTTTAAACATGTAAGTATGCAAGTCACCAAAACTACTCTCCCCTAGATCGTCGGTTGGACGATCATGCTCTCACAACTCACACTTACCAGAGCGTCGAGGCAATTGATCCATACATTACCACCCAAGTGGATGGCATCCATACAATATCACGCCGTATGGACGACGAAATAAAAACAAACAAGGCCCCCAAGTTAGTCTTTATAACAAGCCACCTAAGAGTCCTTATTTGGGCTAAGGGATGTGATCACTGGCATACCTATAAAATAATTTTTTTTAGAGTTTAACCCTTTTCACAAACAAATACTTTTGTTTTTAATTACTCGTAAGATGTGTTTAATGTTGAATTATGCTTCGGTACCAGCTGTAACAGAACCGACCAAATTATAAGAGCACAAGTACGAAAACAAGCACCGAAGCGCTCAAATTTTCAAACTTGAGCCCATATAATCCCGGTAGTCAATCGAAATCACGAAGGATTTCAAACCAAACTGCTTACAACCAGGATCGCTTCATTCAACATACAACATCATACGATACATTTCACAAGTAGTCCAGAAATAAGTTTACACCACGGAGTAGCAAATATTACAAACCAAGTTTGAAAGTAGCGGAAGCATAACACACACACTAGTTAATTAAATACTGCCAGTCTGGATGATCGACATCTCGCAAAAGCATGAGGAAAGTACATAAAGACAATCACGCCCTTGTGATCTAGTCATCATCACCCGCAGGGTGGAGACACGTCTTGCAGAATCCCTGATAAAGCATGTCATCTGCAACAGGAGGGAATAAACCCTGAGTACTGGAATGTACTCAGCTAGACTTACCCGTCGAAAACCAGAAATAAAGTGACACCAAGGATTATGCAAGGCTTACACAAGAGGCTAGCTGACATAACATTTTGCATAAAGGCATAAGTAATTTAAACTCTTGTAGCCTGTACTAGCAGTTATTTTTAGCATTTACCTGTCATCTATCTTAGCACCTGTACTAAACATGCACTTGGTTGAACAATTATCATCATTATATCCAGAGCAGGTATGAATTGTGGCAATATTGTATCATTCCCTTAACCACCAGTTCATTTAATGAGATCTACGTTGCCGCTGCTCAAGTCAAGTGCTCACTAACCGGGAGCGACGGCGATTCGAATCGAATTCCTATCCAGCTGGAGGGGTATTTCTAACACTCACCGTGCAGACCCCTGCCAGGGTCGCACAGGCCACCGTTTCATATGATTCAGGAATCGCGGGTCCGAATAATGTCGCGACCCCAAGGGCGACACTCTGCCAGGTGATAGGGACTCTAACCCCCCCTTGGTCTCACGCCAATGTCCCCAAGCACATCCTTTCTCTCCTCCAAGAAGCAACCTACCATTCGATTCCCGGCCTGAACCACATTACTCGGCTTCGCGGTCGGAACGGGTTATCCGGCCAACTAAGTGTTAGACTGCGTTCAACATGACTCAAGGACGTACAGCGAATCGGTCCTTAAACGATTCAGACGGGCATAGCTCCACACCCAAGACGTGAAGTGTCTTGCGGCTGTACTATCGAACTCCCGCCCGGTCTCAATTTCATTTTTAAGCATGGTTCCATTCACGATAGCCATAGAGCCACTCGTGACTCCTTCCTACATCTCGCGGATGACCGAAAATCACCCGACTTCTACCGTACTAAGCAGGGCTAAGCATTGACACGTGCCTAAACCTAATATAGGATTAAGTACGATATCTGGACAAGGACAGGTACAATGCAGCAAGTGTTTTCATATAACTCCTAGAACTTAATGCAATAAACAATTAAAAGTACTCAAGATATATTTATAAAATGATGGGCTCAGCATGCACCGGGGCTTGCCTTTCAGAAAAGTTGAAGGCCGGTGGTCAGGGCACTCGGGTAGATCTTCTGACGGAGCTTCCCCGACGTTGGGTTCTTCTGCTACTTCCTCCGGTTGACTCAGCACCTCCTCCGGTATCGCTTGTTCGAATTCGAGAAGTGTCACCCCCTCCGGTACACCTATTGCATGAATGCACAATAAATACCATGGATGTATAACGAAAGATGCAATATGCTCGGAATGTAATGCATTACAACAATTTAATGCTCTACTCAAATCACTTCAAAAGAGTAGGTGCAAATTTCCTCTCCGGTAGAGGAATACTCACCTAATCTACTTAACCTAAGATAAAGCTGCTCATCCTCAGTTAAGGCCCTAACACCTAACAATTACAAAAGTAGCATGTCTTAGGATATCACACCATATCAATCAGCAAAACACCACAGTAAGCATTCTGGACAGCAGCTACTTGTTTTTATCACAACTGGAGATTTACAATTCCAAAAGATATGATCTAAGGCAATCTGGAAAGCCTAAGAAATGTACTACAATTCATTTTCAGACCTCAACTCCAAACTCCTAAGTTTTCCATGTCAAACTTCACAAGTTCCAGAATCTGTCTTCTCCAACACAGAGAGTAGCAGATTTTGAACTGCCACTTTAAACAACAGTAACTCTCAAACTACTAAGCCAAATGCTTCCAAATTTTAACACAAGCTAGTTCATCCAGTTTACTCCAACTTTGGTATTTACAAGTTGTCCAGCAACCAATTTTATCAAAGCCAAATTTAGAATTACTACTTAGCTGTCCAGAAAACCTAAAATTACAAAGGTTAAATATTTATTGATGTGGCAAACATTCTCTAAAACCAAACTAATGCTACTACAAGTTCACAAATATCACAAAGACACCAGGAAGTAAGGTGTGCCCACCTAGAACATTTATTTAAACCCATTTCTCAATTTACTTAAGTAATTAAGTGGAATTTCAAACATATGTGTAAACTGCTCCTAAAATTCTACAAAAATTACAGGGGACTCTCTGACCCACAAAGAGACTACTGTAAAATTTTGAACTCAATTTATTCACAGGAACTCCCTACACAAAATTCCCAAGCCAAAAAGGCTGATTTTTGTATAAATAACCAAGCATAGTAAAAAGTGTCAAACAACAGATTTCTTAATTTTCTTGGACACTCTAGGGTACCAAGACATTCTCCAAAAATTTATAAGAACATTGCACATGTAGAAAAATTACTAAAATTCATTTTAGTATTTCCTAGAATAACAAGATAGCATTATAACTTGGAAATTACTTAATCACTGATGCCCAAATTTTTACCAGAGCTAGGGCTAGCATAGAGTAACCTACCCACCAAATTTCATGATTTATGGAACACTACAGCTCAAGTTATAAATTTAACAAATTTGCATGCATTCCAAAACACATTTAAAGGATCTATTAAATTCTTACAGACTTTAAACATCTCATGCCAGATCCATATTTTTCTAAAATACTACAAATTATGTAGACCCTAATAAAATTTATCTCATGATTTTTGGATCATTAAAACCCTAGATCTATATTTTTCCAACTTGTACAAAAATCAGTGACAAAATAATAAAAATGAATTTCATTTCGGACGACTGGGCCGGCCCGGAAAAATTCGGCCCACACTCGCGCGCGCGGCCCGCTCAGCGCTCCCGCCCGCGCGCGACACTGACGGGCGGGCCCCCGTGGTCAGTGACCGGAGATAGGGGAGACGGAGACCCACGAGCTCCGACGAGCTCGAGCTCGCCGGAGAAGAGCTCGCTCGGCCAATTGAGCACCGCCTCGTGTTCTCCGTCACCCGGTGCGTTGATTGGTGCTCGTGGAATGGATGGGGATGGGGTGGAAGGGGCTTGTCACCGCGAGCGGCGGCCGGTGATGTCCGGTGGCGGCGCACCGTCGCCGGTGAGGATGTACGGTGTGGTCTAGGCTCGGTATGAGCTTCACCGAAGCTAGGCGGATCCATTTTGCTAGGAAGGGAGGATGGAGAGAGACCCGAAGCACCCCGACCACGGTGAGGTCCCATGGCGGGCTCCGGCGACCTCTCGGAGACGGGGAAGAAAGCAATGCGGCTCACCTTGAGTCAAATCGCTGGCTTCAGTGGGTCAGGGAGATGGAGGGTGGTGAGGCGGAGGGATTGGCGAGGTCTAGCTGCCGGTGATGCGGTGTGGCTCACGCTTGAGCTCGCCGGAGAAGAACGGCAATGGCGGCTCGGTTTAGGTGTTCTTGGCAACTGGAAGAGAGGGGGCGGAGGAATGGAGGCCGGCTCGCGCGTCGTGGCGTCTTGAAGGCGTCGCGGCCTGACTGGTGGGGCCAGGGCCGGCGTACGGGCGCCACCGCGCCTCCACGCGTCGACGACGGCCTGCGGCCGGTCGGCCACTCTGACGCTGACGAAACTGAATCGGCGACATCAATGACCGACTGACAGAGCGATTTCCACGATGATTATCTCCCAAACCGGTTTGAATTAGTCGAAGATGATTACACCAATTTTGTAGAGCTACATGAGGTCTACAAGTTTGTCAATTTGGGTTTGGGCTGGTTCGGCCTAGATTTGAAACTACAAGGCTCCAAAGTGGGTCACCCGAAAACTGAAACTTGGTTTCAGTCACTATGCCGACTGAAACCCTAACTTCAAGACATTATATCTCCTAAACTATTGAGAACCAGGTGATGGTGATATTGACAATGTTGTAGAGCTATGTGTGGACAACAACTTTGTCAATTGGCTCCAAGTCTGGTTTGGCCTAGTTTGTGAGTTACAAGTTGCTAAAGTGAGGTACAGTGAAACTGAAAAGTCCAATTTCCAGACTTAGAATTTTTCTAAGTGTTGATCCCCACTCAAGCTGACTTGTGGGCCATTTTTGAGCATGCTCTGGTCATTTTCATGAGATGGCCATATTAGAACTTTTGTTCCTCATGAAATTCTCTACAACTTTACTTAAGGGTGCTCTTCCATGCAAGATCTCTAAATTAGACTTTTTAATTGGTCAAACTAGAGCCTTCTAGGGTCAAATGGTGGTCAAACTTCTCTTGGAGGGCAATTTAGTAATTTTGGTCAACATGAACCTTGTTCCAAATGTTACCCTAAGTATAACTAAGGTGTTGTAGGTCATGATTGGCTACCTTACCTTTTTGTTACACCAACTATCAAATACTTCATGAAATAATTCAAATAAACCCCAGAACTATCACATGTGTTGCATCACATGAAATAACAAACATGAATGATGCATGCTTATGCTTATGCCATACAAATGCAATGCAATTATGGAGCTAAACACTTGAGGTGTTACAGTAGTCTCCTGATCCAATACACATAGACTTAGCACTACCTTGTGAGCATATATGTTAACTTAGCTCATAGCATACTAACTATATTAGAACCCTCTACTACTCATTAGGACATTCTTTTATTCTTATTCTTGAGAGTTGGGAGCACTTGACTAGATTAGGTATAGGTGTATTTGTGTGTGTCCACTATCTTAAGAGTTGTATGCTTATCCCTGTTATGATCATCTGGATATTATGCATACATAAGTGCTTTGCTCATACACATATCAGACCATTTGTTATCACCGCCTTCTTCAGCAGAATATAAATAACGATACCCTGAATACTTCCGGGTGAAATGCTACAACAATAGATTCATGCGCTTACGGACATTGTCTGTAATTGTATAGACCTATCGGCTGGTGTTCCTTAGTATCCTTGCTAGGGGATCCCAGCATGGTATTTCTGGTGCCGTTGCTAGGGATGGGTCCTAAGCCTGTTCTTAGTAGCGACGCTAAGAAATGCCAACAATGATGAAAAGAATGACAAGGACAAGAAGAAAGACAAGAGAAGAAGAAATTGACCTTCAAGAAGAAGAAGAAGAAGAACAAGAAGAAGAAGGGTCACTCATATTGTATTACATGGGATAGTGATGCCTCTCCTAGTGATGATGAGAAGAAGGCAATTGCAAGCATTGCTATCAACAAGAAGCCTTCACTATTTGACACTCCATCAACATGCTTCGTGGCTAAGGCCACTATGGTACAATCCGATAATGAGAGTGTTTGGTTGCAAATGTATCAAGAAAGGCACTAGATTGAGTAAGTTTAAAAAGAAATGTGATGAAAGGTTCCTACTTGGTTACTCTACTACAAGCAAAGCATATGGAGTTTGGAACAACACAAGCAATTAAAATAGTTGAAGAAGTGCATGATGTTGACTTTGATGAAACCAAAGGCTCTCAAGATGAAAATAAAAATTTGGATGATGTGAGAGACACTCAATTGATTAATGCAATGAAGAATATGGAATTATGGATACTGGTGATATTCAACCTAGAGAGGTAGTTGATGTGCAAGACGACAAAGATCAAGTGCTCCCTCCTCCCAATGTGCAAGCTAGTACAAGTGGTTCTCATGATCATGATAAAGTCCACGAGGTGCAAAATCAACAAGAAGTTAGTTCATCTCAATCAAATCAAGCAAGTGATCAATCTCAAGTTCTCCAACCAGTTTCCATTGCAAGAGATCATACATTGGATCAAATTGTTGAAGATATTAGAAGTGATGTGCAGACAAGATTAAGATTAGCTTCATTTTATGAACATTATTCATTTGTGTCATCATTTGAGCCAACCAAGATAGAAGATGCTTTGATGGATGTTGATTGGGCTAATGTTATGTATGAAGAGTTGAACAACTTCACCTACAACCAAGTATGGGAATTGGTTGAGAGACCTAAGAATTATAATGTGATTGGAACTAAGTGGGTCTTTCAAAATAAGCAAGGTCAAGATGGCATTGTAGTGAGAAACAAAGCAAGATTTGAAGGTCTTGAATTTGGAGAAACATATACCCCAGTCAAGATTGGAAGCAATTAGAATCTTATTTAGCTTATGCTTGTGCCCACAACATCAAGCTCTATCAAATGGATGTGAAGAGTGCTTTTCTCAATGGATACATCAATGAGTTGGTTTATGTTGAGCAACCCCCGATTTTGAAGATGAAAAGAAGCCCAACCATGTGTATTAGCTAAAGAAGGCATTGTATGAATTGAAGCAACCACCTAGAGCATGGTATGAGAGGTTGAGGATGTATATCCCCACTTGTGTCACATGTTTGTGTCTCTTCAATAAGTGTTATATGGTGAGCTCATAGCTTAAGTTAAATCGGTGCATGCTATATATGACTCATGTAATTTAGAATTAAAATAGGTGATGGTTGCCCTTACAAGTTTCGATCTTATTAATTGTATTATTTTATCCATACTACTTCAATTGAAACTCTAGTACCTATACTCAAAACTCTTCTTTTGTCTTATATTAGAAGAATGGATTCTAGGTCCTATATTGCAGCCTCAGATGTTATTGTGGTATAAACGGTATGGAATTGGTTAGTAATTTAGATATAAATTTAAGGGATAATTTAAGCTAAATTAGGTGGATGTTTATAGCCATCGACTAAACTCTCATAATGACATACATGGTAATTTAAACTAAATTAGGGATTGTTTTATATTATATTTTTAATGGTACATATGGGTAATTTAGATATATAGATTTAGGGGATGTTGGTTTAGATTATTTTTTATAATTGTAGATTTTAAGGGTTACTTTATGTTATTATTGATAATGGCAAACTTTTGAAATGGATAAGCGATTTGATGGCTACTACCGTCAATATGATTAGAGTCCATGAATCAATGGCTGATGTTTCGATTTTGGAATAATGTTTAAGAATTATATCTTTTTTTCTAGTGTATCTCCTGAAAATTAATATGTAGACTTTGTTGGGACCCTCTATTAGTAGTAAGATGTTAATCAAAGCAACTAGTTGTAAACTGAGTGTAGCTTTGTTATGTGGTTAGGGTCACTGTGATGGAATATGTCCAACTAGATTTAAATCTTCGACTCGGCATAGATGCACATATTTACATATTTACATATACGTACTTATTTGTCTATTGTAGGCGCAACATATATAACCATTGATAACGAGGCACCTGTGATATTGACTTGATATCTCGGAAATGCTTGTAAGCTGGTTCGGAAAAAGAAAAGAAGGTGTTCCATCATAAAGAGCAGGTACAATAATTGACTTATAGTCAAGCAAATACTGATGTGGAGGAGAGAAGAAAAAACAATCTGAGACTTAATGTCTTATATTAACAAAGAAGTTGTGACTAAAATCTATAACTGCAATGCAGATGAACAATTTGTAATCCGTAGAACCACAGCTTTGACGACTTACCCTTCGCTAGGAGATGACGTTGGCCACCATCCACCAAAGGGAGAAGCACTGACTGAAGGAGTATGACTGACAGGAACAACAACACCTGCTGTTGCAGCGCTACAGCCAGCGGGAAGACTTCGAGAGTTGCAGAAGCACCTACGGCTGGAGCAGATATCACAGGACCACGGACCGGACGGAGATCGGGTTCCACGGACACCACTGCCTCGCCAGGTAGACTTTATTAAGCGATTCATCCCTGATTCAAAGATTTGGGTTAAAGATTGTTGTGGGGAGGAGATCAGTTGGGTATGCTAGGTCATGGGGATTGGGGGCGTACCTCGATTTGGACCTGGGAACCCTAAAGCAGACGCCTGAGATTTCACAGGGGAAACGATGGACGACTCCACAACGCGGGGCTGGTTTCTGCGTAGACTCAACGTCTATCTTAGATGTCGTTTCTTGTTTCTGCCCTCTCTTTCTTCAATAAATATAGTGTCACATCAGCAAAATTCAATAAATAGAGAGGTAATAAATGGACATGGAAACTATAGTGAAGTCTGCATTGGGAGTGCCCTTGTAGCCAAGCAAATGCTGACGTGAAGGAGAGAAGGAAGGAGAGAGAGGAGACTTGTGCATTTATAAGGTCGAGACAGCATTTGTGCATCAGTTATTACGTGTCTGGACTTTGGGGGGGAAAAACAGTGGTCTCTTCACGAGCAAGCTGCTCTGAACCACACATGATCAGCTGGCGTTCACTTTCGTCCAGTCATCAGACAAGCACATAAACGGGCCGCGGCGGCTGGCGGCTGGCGGCTGCTTTGTCCGCAGTCCCGGCCGGACACAGCACACGAACCCCAGACGCCGGCCGCGGCCGGAGATGCCAAACCGGCGTGCGATGCGAGGACTCGCAGGCACCAGGCAGCTGCAGGTTAGTAGGTTACGACGACGCCATCAGCTTGCCAGAGCTAGCCGCCCATCCGTGACGAACGACGACATATTTAGGGTCACACGCGTGCGCGCACCGCGCGCCATGCCCGAAGAACATCCTTGGGAGATAACGGGCCGTATCTCCCGAGGGTTGGAACACAGAGACGACCTCACTCACTCTCATAGCCTTAATTAATTTTATTAGTGCGATGTGGATGTCGTTACTTTGGAGCTTACATACCGAGACATGACTTGCCTCTTTTACATTGTATATGTAGGAGTAACTACTTGTACTAGTAGTATATTCTTGCTGGGCGTTGCTTGCCGGCCCCATCTGGGACTGGGACCCCGCAGCTTGCCTATAAAACGCGCCGTGGATCCCAGTTAGTTTCGTCGCACACCTTCTTCCTGAGTGAGATCGAGCTAGTAGGCGATCATATATACGCGACATAGCTCGCTCGTGTGGACGGTGATGGCGGCAATGGCGAAGCCAAAGACAACCTCCATTGTTCTGGCTACGGTGCTAGCCCTTGCGATGGTGTCCCTGGTCGCGGGGACTAAAGGACTCGCAACTTACTACACCCCAAGCTACACACGTACGTCCCTAGCTCCCAATTAAGCTGCTAGCTGCTTCATCGATCAGTAAGTTAATTAATCTTGTAATTAATACAACATACATACTCATCGCTTGCTTGCGTGCTTGCGTGCGTGCAGCTTCGGCTTGCTACGGGTACCAGGACATGGGCACGATGATCGCGGCGGCGAGCGAAGTCTAGTGGAACGGCGGCGCGGCCTGCGGCGACCGCTACGTGGTCAGTTGCAAGGGCGCCACCAACGACGGCGTGCCGCACCCGTGCACCGGCCGGACAGTCACCGTCCAGATCGTGGACCTCTGCCCCTCTCCCGGCTGCCAGGGCACCATCGACCTCTCGCAGGAGGCATTCGCCACCATCGCCAACCCGGACGCCGGCAAGGTCCAGATCGAGTATCGCCGGTACGTACGTCGCATTATATTGCTTGCGTCGATATAGCTAGCTGAAATAGCTAGTGTACTCCTACAAATGCAACCTCAAAGTCACAACTCATCACAACAGACTATTTGACATATATATACACATGGCTAATGCCTAATACTAACAGGTTGACGATTAACTGACATGTATGTGATCATTCATATATAGGATCTGAGTTTCGCAAGGAGACGACTACTACATACGAAGCTGGAGTATTTCGTCAGTCAAAGAGTAAAATCGACTGCGGCTTCAGAAAATAACAAGAGATTGAAGCGAATGTGTGTGCTACCCAGCTACTGATCAGTAGTAGCTGCATGTTGTACTTGTGTGTCAGTTGTGGGGGGAAAATGAAATAAAAAACAGTGCTGCGCCTGTTTGGTTTGCGTCTTAATAACCAAGCATACGGAAACCAAGCGAAAAAAAATACTGCTCCGGACCTCCGGTACTCTTATTTAAAAAAAATCCACGCATCCCAAAGCAATTCCACAATTGTTTTTCATTTATTAATTAGTACTGGACCTAGTTTGGGTCCGGATCAACCCACGTGTACGTGGGCACCGGCCGTCTACTAATTACACGGCATCAGCGGCAACACCAATATTTGAGGATCGCTATAATATATGGAAAGATTTTTCGATGGCTATGTTCGAAGTTCGAACATTGTGATAGAGATTAGAGAGAAGCGTCACGAGCTAGCTCGGCAAGCTTTAGTGTCAAAAAGTTTCTTATACATGGTTTGATTCACAACCTACTTTTATTACTGCACTCTTAGCGAATGATGTAACGATATATCTGATGAACAAAGCTTGCCATTTGGCTTTGTAAAAAAAAAACTAGGTGCCCAGGTAGCGTCTTTTTTGTTTTTTAACCTTTTTTTCGAAAGATTCTCACACATACATCCCTGATAGTAAGATTTTAAAAAATGGACCCTCCTCTTGGCACCGTTGTTATTGGCGTCAAGGTCAAACGTCTCGGCGCCAGCCTAATTGGTGCCAAGCTCTTTGCCCACGTTAGCATCGACGCAGACATGGCGTTTACGTGGCAGCCAGCTTGGCGCCGTAGATCTTGGCGCCAAGCTTGGCGTTGTACATCTTGGCGCCAAGCCGGCTGATATACCGGCAGATGCACTGCCCACCCGTCCAGGAAAGCAATGCAAATGCACGTCAGTCGTCAGTAGGGATGAAAACGGATCGGATACGGACGGATATCACTGATATCGTATTTGTTTTCATATTTATGTCCGGATTCGGATTCGAATACGGATAGTATAAAAATGTCGGATAGGATATGATTGGATATCAACATCATAAATATGTGATTTAAATATTCAGATACGAATACGGTATCGGATGTTAAATATCCGGACTCGGATACGGACGGATTAAAACCCCTCTAAACGGATTCGGTTTCGAATACGGTCAGAAAATATTCGTACCGTTTTCATCCCTGGTCTTCAGGTTCATAAGGCAGCAGAGTAGCTGACGAAGTTGAAAAGCGAAATGGGATGGTAGGATGAAGTAGTATATGAGTATAGCCTTACTGTATAGCTACTACGATGGAGTCCTATCGTGTCCTCATGTTTGATCAATTGTTTTAATCATGGTTTTGTGCAAATAATAAAATAAATAACTTATTATGAAAGTATCTTTAATGTTAAAATAAATCATAACAAAATAAATAATTTTTTTTATATAAGATGTATAAAAGTAAAAAAACCATCTACTCTCTTTGTCTATTTTTAATTGTCGTTCTCATTTTCCGAGAAATAACTTTAACTAAATATAGCTAATATTTTCTATAATTCTAGTTAAATTACCCGCATGCAAACCAATAACGATAAATATTTAGGGACGAATAATCAAAATAAATTTATTATGAAAATAGATTAATTGTGTATAATAATTATTAATATTTTTATATAAAATTAGTCAAAGTTAATTGTGGGTGGGTTTAGATGGGTGAAAAGTTTCTAGGAAAATGTCACATCGGATGTTCCATGCGATGTTGGAAGGGGTTTTCGGATACTAATAAAAAAACTAATTACATAGCTTGCCTTGAAACCGCAAGACGAATTTATTAAGCCTAATTAATCCGTTATTAGCACATTTGTTACTGTAGCACTTTAGTGTCAAAACACAAACTAATTAAGCTAAAAATGTTCGTCTCGCGATTTCCAATCAAACTGTATAATTAGTTTTTTTTTCTATATTTAATGTTCCATGCATGTGCTGTAAAATTTGTTACTGTAGTTTTTCGTGAAAACTTTTTAAATCTAAACATACCCTGTGTATAATAAATATTAACATTTGTGCATTCATTCGGATAGAAATTTAAATCACCTGCTAGCTTTTGTCAGCTTTAGTAGAGCTAGAAGGTCCTAGGCTCCTAGCTAGCATGTGCATTTTGCTTTTCAACTGTCATGCATTTGAACCGAGGCCACGTTTAGGTTATAAAAAAATTTCAAACCGATGAATAGTATTACTTTCGTCTTATTTGGCAAATATTGTCTAATCATGGACCAACTAGGCTCAAAAGATTCATCTCGTGATTTTCAACTAAACTGTGTAATTAGTTATTTTTTTACTTACATTTACTATTTTATGCATGGATCCAAAGATTGATGTGATGGAGAGAGTGAAAAAATTTCAACTTTTGGAGTGCATCAAAACAAGGCCTGAGGCCTTGTTCACTTCCCATGCGAACCCAAAATATTTCCTTTTCCACCCATCACATCGAATCTTTTGACGCATATATGGAGTATTAAATATAGGTAAAAAGATAACTAATTGCATAATTTGTCTGTAAATGTTGGGACAAATCTTTTGAGCCTAGTAGTCCATGATTGGACAAATTTTGTCAAATAACAACGAAAGATGTTACAGTAACTTTTCAACTACTTTTCACGAAACCCTAAACCATGCCAACCTGAGGTGCCAAGCACTGCTACTGGACGTGGGTGGTCAGCGTGTCTGCAATTGCTGCCTTGGGTGTGTTTAGTTCCGCGAAAAGGTGTAAAAAAAGTATTGTAGCACGTTTTGGTTTTATTTGGTAAATAGTGTCCAATCGTTGACTAATTAGGTTCAAAACGTTCGTCTCGCAAAGTACAACCAAGCTGTACAATTAGTTTTTTATTTCATCTACATTTAGTACTCTATATTCATACTCTAAAGCTTTAGAGTATCATTTTAAAGTACCCACTGCGGGTAGTCTTACACCATAACCAATTAACCCAGCAGACATGGGACCGGGCCAGATGGTCTTCGCAAGGTGCGTTTGGTCTGAGCAATGAGGTGATTCATCATCTTCTCACTCCTCACTTTTTATATTTGGTTTATGGAATAGAATGAGTTGATTCATCACCACCTCATTTCTCATAAGCTAATAATTAGTAGATGCACGAAGAATATGTTGATTCCACCGAATTTTATGAGATGAACTCGTGATGCATCACCTCATGAAGCATTGAGTGACTCAAAAAACCAAACACAACAGTAACAGTAGACAGCATTCACTGGCTCACTGCCCTCGTCCAGTCGTCGCCACCTGGCCTCCTCGCCTCTCACCGCAGCAGAGGACTAGAGGAGCACGACCAGGCCCGTCGGATGGGGGGTGCAGGCAATGCGCAGGCCGGGGACGTTAGGGGCCATGAGTATACCCCTCTATAGGTATTCAGGCTCCGCGATCGCTTCGTATCCCTGGACGCGAGCAGCGAGCCGGCAGAGTCGCGACCCTTCCTATTCACGAATGCGATCGTGACGGCGGCGGGCGGGCGTGGTGACCTTGTCGGAGGCTGCAGCCCTGCAGATCAGCACAACACTTCCTTTCAATTGGTCTTCTAGTTTTCTTTCGATCCATGATCTTGCCCTGTCTTTCCTGTACTCCCAAAGGCCTCAATGTCTCAACTGAATCCTGTGTGCCTGTCTTTTCTGTTGCAGACTTGCAGTGACTCTGATCAAGTGATCAATTTAGTTCACGTTCACCAGTTTGGCAATCACGTTCACCAATTCCTTTTCTGATCAGTTCAGTGCACGTTCATCAGTTCAGTTGTTGCAGACTTGCAGTGACTCGGCCAGCGGTAAGTGATTGCAGTTGTAAATTTACAGTTCCGATTTAGTTATCAGTTGTAGGGATCTCATTTTCTAAATTCTAATTCAAATATATTTTTTTTGGACATATTAGATGTTGCCAAAGAAACATTTGTCTGGGTGTCAGAAAATAAAAAAAAAGAAAACTAGAAGATCAATTGAAAGAATCGCAAAGGGGTGCAATACATACGTTTTTTTCAAGTTCAAGGAATGCCGAAGTCAGTCAAGATCAGGGGCAGGAATATGATCAACCAATTATTACACAAGCTGATGGCAATGATGGTGGTACAGAGGAACAGAATTTAGATGCACAAGCTGATGCCAATGAAGGTGCTACAGGGGAGGAAAATTTAGATGCGCAAGCTGATTCCAATGAAAATGCTACTGGGGATGAAAATTTGCAGCCTTCGGATGATACAGAAAATGTAAGCATTGATGAACAAGAAGATTCACTGTTGACTATCTTTGATCCTAGAACATGGAAAAGTCATGATAATAGCAAAAGGATATCTTAATTGAGAAAGGGTCCGTGAGAGAAATGGATTTACAATTCCCTAGTGATCCTAGTAATAGGCATTTTTCATATGCTTATTACTCCAGAAAGATAACTAATAGTGAAGTTGTTGACAGAAAGTGGCTGGTTTACTCTAAACATGTGAACAAGGTTTATTGTTTTTGCTGCAAGTTATTCAAATCAAATGAGAACAAGTCTAATTTTGCATCAGATGGAGTGAGGGATTGGAGGCATTTGAGTGAGAAACTCAAAAAACATGAGAACAGTGTGGAGCATTTGACAAACATAAATACATGGAATGATGTTCGGATTAGATTAAGCAGAAATCAAACAATTGATGATGAAATGCAGCGGGAAATTGCAAAAGAGAAGGAGCGTTGGAGACAAGTTCTGGTAAGAATAGTTTCTGCTGTGAAGTTTCTTGCTAAACAAAATCTAGCCTTTCAAAGATCAAATGCAAAACTTTATCAACCAAATAATGGTAATTTCCTAGCCACAGTAGAAATGATTGCTGAATTTAATCTTGTGATGCAAGAACATATTAGGCGCATTCATAATAATGAGATTTATCATCATTATCTTGGCCCCACTATTCAGAATAAGTTAATTGCTATGCTTGCTGATGCTGTGAAAACACATATCTTAAAGATCATAAAAGCTGCCAAGTACTTCTCTGTTATTTTGGATTGTACCCCAGACGTGAGTCATGAAGAACAAATGACACTAATTGTGCATTGTGTTAATATGTCAAGTGTCATTCCAAGAGTAGAGGAATTTTTTCTGGAGTTTTTAAAGGTTGATGACACATCAGGATTGGAGCTTTTTAATGTATTGTTGAATGCATTGCAGTCTCTTGATTTGAACATTGATTATGTGAGAGGTCAAGAGTATGGCAATGATTCCAATATGAAGGGAAAACATCAAGGTGTGCAGATGTGTGTGCTTGAAATTAATCCAAGAGCATTGTATATGCCATGTGCATGTCACCGTCTAAACCTTACTCTCTGTGATATGGCAAAATCTTGCAGAAAAGCTATTTCATTTTTTGGTGTCATACAATGGATATATGCATTGTTTTCACGTTCTACTAAAAGGTGGAAAATTTTGACTAATAATGTTGAGAGATTCACTATCAAACCCTTGTCTGATACTCGTTGGGAGAGTCGAATAAAGAATGTGCAACCTATCAGGTATCAAGCTCCTCAAATAAGATCAGCTTTGCAGGAGGTGGAAAGAACATCTTATGATGACCCAAAAGCAGTGAGTGATGCTCAATCATTGGTAACTGCACTTGATAATTTTGAATTTTTAGTTGGAATGGTTATTTGGGATGATATTTTATCTACTATCAACATGGTGAGCAAAAAGTTGCAATCTCCGATTGTGTGCTTGGATGCTACTCTGAAACATATTGAAGGGGTCATATCATATTTCCAGAACTACAGAGACACAAGCTTCAGTGCTAGCATTGAGACTGCAAAATCCATTGCATCTAGTATGGATATAGAGCCAACATTTCCTACAAAACGTCAAGTTAAAAGAAAGAAGTATTTTAATAAACAAAATGATGAAACTGAAGAATTACAACATTCAGCTATAGATTCCTTCAAAGATGAGTACTTCCTAGTTATTGTTGATCATGCAATTTCTTCATTGACTAGTCGATTTGATCAGCTAAAGAAATTTGAAGAAATATTTGGTTTCTTATTCAACTCGGAAAATCTGAAGTCCTTGGATGATAGTGAGCTACAAAAGTGTTGCACAACTTTTGTAGAAAATTTTTCTCATAACAACAAGTCTGATGTTGAGTTAGATGATTTGTTCTCTGAATTGAAAGTGTTGCAAGTATCTTTGCCAGATAATTTGATATCAGCACTTGAGATTCTTAACTTTGTTAAAGATGCAAATTGCTATCCAAATGTCTCTATTGCATATCGGATTCTCTTAACTATTCCTGTGACAGTAGCATCAGCCGAAAGAAGCTTCTCCAAGTTGAAGCTATTGAAAAATTGTTTGAGGTCAACTATGTTATAAGAAAGATTAAATGGCTTGGCTATGTGCAGCATTGAGAATGATACTTTGGATAAAATTGATCACGATGTTATTATTGAAGATTTTGCATCAAGAAATACCCAAAGACGGTTTTTAAAAAAGCACTGAAGCACATTATCTGAGGTAACCATAATAGTTATTTTACCATTCTTTTAGCTTCTTCAATGTAATGACATTTTCTTATGAAATAAATATATGCTGCAAGTTATGTCTTATTAATAGTACTATATATTTTCATCGTTATATTTGTCGGGCCCTTAATATCTTGCTTACACAAGGGCCCTGGAAATTGTTGAGACGACCTTGAGCACGACGAGCCTCGCCTCGCCGGTGCACGCGCGTGTCGAACCCTGCTGTCTATGAAGGGCACCATCGTGACTTCGTGAGGGGTGAGCTAGTGCCGCCTTCTGGCTCTGGGGCTGCCTCACACGGTAACACCGCTACCAGGGCGCCGGCGGCCGGCCTTGCCCCGTCGATGCATCTCCCTTCGCACCCGACGACATGATCCTCAGAGAGGTACTACTTAGTACTTACTAGCATTCGTCGAACGCATGGTTTAAGACTATGTTGCCTTGCATGATCAACTCCCAACTCAACTGACCAATACGCGCGATCTAGGTTTGAATTGCTGCGCAGAAATTTTCCTCCATTTTTGCCCTGCCTTGCTGTGCCATCACCATGTTATCTTTTGTGTTGTCATGATTTCAATCAGAACACTCGATTGGTTTGCTTTGGATAGACCTCTCATCCTCTCATCTCCCAGCTTTGTTCGACAGGGTTTAAGTGGTAACACGCTGTACAATTTCAGCCGTTGAGTATTAGGTCAGTCATGTTGAGAATACAAGTACAAGCGCAGCAACACATTTGTTGTACAAGAACTGCTCTCTTGCAGATTGAGCAAATTCGTCATGAAATTTATTTATTTTTATATCTAAGAAATCAGAAAACGAGTCTCTTGTGTTATCGAGATCAGTACATCCACTTGGTGTCTTGGTCCGCCATAGCAAAACATGTAGCCATCGTTCTTGCTCTTCCTAAATCCACTAATCCTTTTGTAACCCTCCTTGTCGAGAAAATGAGCTACAATAAATGGGTGCGGATCATAGGATATGCCTCGCAGGGCTCGACTTTTTCAAAATATGCTGATTTTCTTTCACCTTCCTTAGGAAAATAGAAACTACCCATATATTGCAGGACCTGAACTGCTTCTTGGATAGCCCACCACCTCCCACAGGTCTAGCCGGCCAAACCACCTGGGGCGCACCATCATCGAAAAAAAATACGGAGTACAAAGTTTTGCTGGAAAACGATCCAGCCATGGTGTGTAAATTGTGTCTTCTCGGTATAGTAGCCAGTATCCGTTTTCACCTACATCGTATAGACCTTGCGTCAAAATAGGAGAAGAGAATTTTTTTTCTCAAACACGCAGGAGAACTATTTATCATTACATTAAAAAAGAGAGAATATTTACAAAACACAAAAACTCACACCAGAACTTGTGCAGGTAACACACATATCTGATGTCAAAACACTCGACCAACACAACTAAAAAAAACTTTAGGAGGCAACAGCCGAAAGCTATGCCAGAACAAGGGAATCATTATTCATTAGCCACCTTGATTTTTCATGAACTTTTATTTTTTGATGCGCCTCATACATCACGATAAACATGATTGTTTTGCAACAATGTGAAGAGATAAAAGGTTTCTAGTCTTACCGTCCAAGTCCAGTGTGATTTTGTAGTTAAAAATTTTGTAGAGTATCAAATTCTACAAATATGAAACATGTAAATGGAATCATATGTCTTTTGCATATGGAGCACATGATCCTCATGTAACTGCTGTTGTTGTGCTTGCACTACTGGATCCGACTTGTTTGCCGAGAGCCGGGAGCCCTCGGCAAAGGCCTAAAAGCCCTCGGCAAAGTCTTTGCCGAGAGCCTGCCACGTGGCTCTTGGCAAAGAGCTATCGGCAAAGAAGCTCTCAGCAAAGAATTCTTTGCCAAGAGCCAAGTGGCAGGCTCTCGGCAAAGACTTTGCCGAAAGCCAGAAGCGCCATTGGCAAAGCCCACGGCGCCGTTGAGGAACATCAAAGTTGACGTCGTCTTTCCCGGCTCTCGGCAAAGACTTTTTATTTTTTAAAAAAAAATTTGCCGAGAGCCGTCCAGCCAGGCTCTCGGCAAAGACTTTTTAAATTTTTTTTTAAAAAAAAAATCTTTGCCGAGAGTCTACCTGGACGGCTCTCGGCAAAGCTCTCCTTTGCCGAGAGCCAACCTGGCAGGCTCTCGGCAAAGCTAGAATTCTTGTGAACAACTTTCCATCTTTGCCAAGTGCCAGCCATCCTGGCTCTCGGCAAAGCTAGGAATTTTTTTTGTTTTTTTGTTTATTTTCCTGTTTTTACATGCACAGCCATATATATATATATATATATATATATATATATATATATATATATATATATATATATATATATATATATATATATATATATATATATATATATATATATATATATATATATATATATATCACAAATCCACATGTCTATATCACAATTCCACATATATATCACACAAACATATCGAAGTCAACATATATCACAAATCCACATAGATATGACAAATCTAACATAAAGTCCAACATAAACCACAAGTTCATAACATAAACCACAAGTCCACATGGATATCACTGCTCGAAGTCGCTAGCGCCTCACCCCTGGTGCTGTGACTCCGGCCCGTCGTCGTCGTGGCCTCTGTCATGTCCCGAGCCCCCATCTGGCCACGCCGACCAGGGTGAGTGCCCCCCAGGGTGTGGAGAGCTCCCACCTGCCCACGGCGCCCACATGGCCTGCCCTGGCGCCGACTGGTACGGGTACGAGTACCCGGGGCGCGGAGGAGGGCTGTCGGACAACCCAGAGTGGCCATAAGGACTAACCTCCCACCCACTGCCTGGTGAAGGGGTCGGGTTCGAACCCCACGACTGATGCTGCACAATATATAAGTGATCTCATTAGTACCTGCAGGACGGCCGCACAAGCCACAGCAATAGACAAACATATATACTCACCGGACTCCCTGCATGGGCAGGAACAGGGGGTGGAACAGGGGGTGGAGCGAAGAGCGAGGCAGGCAGTGGAGGCGCTCCAGAGCTCTGAATGGACTGGAAGTAGCTGACTAGGTCCGAGATCTGACGCTGCATGTGCTGCTGTTGTGCCTCCATGTGGCGCCGATGGGCCTCGTCTCTGGCCGCCAGCTCTCGCCGATGGGCCTCCTGCAGCTCGTCCTGCCTGGCCCGCAACTCCTCCAGCTGCGACTGCAATATTACACCCACGATGGTTAAACAATGCAAAAGGAGATGTACATATGTAAAACCAATGGACGACGGATAAAACTATAGTTACCTGAAACGCTGTCTGCATCGCAGCCATCTGCTGCACGGAGCTCGGCTGACGAGGCCGTATGGGGACGTCGGAGGTCGTGCTGCTCCCCTGCCGAACCTCGCGGAGCGTGGGTACGGTGGCCGGGTTGATTGCGCTGTGGGCAATCATGTACCGGGCGTGCTGCTTCCCTCCTCCCGTCCTCATGAGCAGGTCCGTGTCCAGTGGCTCGGTGGTAAGGTCGAAGTCATCCCCATGGCGCGTGCGAGCTGCAGTGGCATACGCGGACATCTTCTCGTAGGCGGCAGTGTTGGTGTATACGTCGGGCCCGTCCTGCGGGTTGTAGACGTTGTTCGGATCCGACGCTCGCCCCTTGTTAGCCAGGGCGTACCCAACAAACTCGCTGATGGGCACGTTGCCATGGGTCTTGCGCTATGAGGAAAACACAAGGTTGATTAAATGTAATGAGAACAAAGCGTTAGCAAAAATAAATAAACAAACAAAAAAACAGAAACGTACATATGTGTCCATGTACCCTAAGAGGGGCACGCTCCCCTGGTGGTGTGACGCCCCTCTCATCGTGGACAGGCGGTTCTCCCATCTTTTTCTGCGCTCCACGTACGCCTCCAGCCTCTGCCACGAGTCCACAATCTGGGCCCAGCAGTCCATGTGCGATTTGCACCAATCAGCAGGAAACTGCATGACAACGTGCATTTGACATGTCAGAAGATGAATGAGAATTAATGTTTCATACTTATTTTTCAAGGAAGGAAACAGAATAAATGTTTCCTACTTACTGTAACAGAACCGCCCAATTATACGAGATTAAGTAAGAAAATCATCCAACGGACGGACAATTTACCAAACTTAAGCCCGTATAACCCGGTAGTCCGTGAAATCTCGACGGATTTCAAACCATTTCACATCACAGCCAAGATCGTAATAAGTTCAGCGATTACCTTCATAAGTTACACAGTAGTTTGCGGCACAAAATACATCGGAGTTTAAACATAGTTATTACAAACCAGTTTCAAATAAAGTAGCGGAAGCATTAGTTCAAAGCGCACACACACACACATCTTTTCCAAAATACAGTGCCAGCTCGCGATCATCTCCCACAAAAGCATCAGGCGAGGAGTAGTGAGTGACCATTGCCCATGGCCCTAGGCTTCGCCCATTGCAGGGTAGAGACAGTTGATACAATAACCATAGTACATCTGTCCATCTGCAACAAGTGGGAACAAAGCCCTGAGTACGAGAAGGTACTCAGCTAGACTTACCCGACAGAACCAAAACAAAAAGACTCCAAGGATCATGATAGGCTTTTTGGTGGGGTAGCTGACTCTTTTGCAAGAAAAGCATTTTTAGCTTACCAAATCATTTACAAAAGCATGTCATCTTTTAATTCTTTATTCTCCTGTCAACTATGTTTGCACTTAAGCTAAAGTAACCATGTAATTGAGCAAGCAAGGATCACCATTGATATTTAACAATAATTACCCTGTCATTTTCCACATAACTATCCAAGTGTTGTATCCATATTACTACGATGAAGTAACTCAAGTCAAGTGCTCACTATCCAGTGAACGATGGCGATTCGAATCGATTATTGACCAGCTGGTAATTTATTCCTCACACAAACCTCACTCACCCGCTAAAGTGAGGTATTGGTCACCGAGTCAACCATTCAGGTAAAGTCGCGAGCTTGCCAGGAACCACATGTACCCGGGGGCCGCCCGACTGCTCTTTGGCCTTATCATCGCGCCCCCGTTTCCTGCCACTACTGCTCCGGTACAGTGCGTTGCGGGCAATCTACTCGGCCCGAATAATCTCCCGGCTTCGCGGTCGAAAGGTACTTTATCCGGCCAGCTAAATGTGAGGCATGCGTTCAACATGACCCGAGGAAAGGAACTTTCTTCAACCAAAATTCACATTTGCTGAACTTAGCATATAACTTATGATCTCTCAACCTAGTCAAGACAATTCTCAGATGCTCTTCATGCTCTTTCTCGTTTTCAGAGTATACTAGAATGTCATCAATGAAGACAACTACAAACTTATCTAACTCCGGCATGAAAACCGTATTCATCAGATACATAAAATATGCAGGAGCATTTGTTAGTCCAAATGACATAACAAGATACTCGTACAACCCGTATCTGGTAGAAAAGGCGGTTTTCGGAACATCTTGAGGTCTAATCTTTATCTGATGATACCCAGACCTTAAGTCTATCTTGGAGAACACTCTGGCTTTAGCTAACTGATCAAACAGAACATCAATATGAGGCAAGGGATATTTATTCTTGATGGTTACAGCATTAAGAGGTCGATAATCCACACACATCCTGAGAGTACCCTCTTTCTTTTTCTTTACAAACAAGGCAGGACATCCCCATTCAGACTTACTTGGGCGAATAAACCCCTTTTTTAACAACTCTTCCAACTGTTTCTTCAACTCAGCTAACTCATCCGGAGGCATCCGATAAGGTCTCCTCGAAATTGGAGCTGTCCCGGGGATCAACTCGATTCCAAACTCAACATCTCTGTCTGGAGGAAGGCCAGGCAACTCGTCTGGAAACACATCCGGGAACTCACATACTACTGGGATCTGATGGATAGGAGCAACTTCCATGGCACAGGTCACACTCACAAGATCTGTTCTTTTAGGCAATGGTACCTGAAAAGTACCCTCTGCCTGGGGATCTTTAAGGGTAAGCATCCGACTGCTTGTATCTATGACTGCTTCCCAGTCTTTCATCCAGTTCATTCCTATTATTACATCCAAAACTAGTCCAGGCATAACTACCAGGTTCACTCGGAACTTCCGACTACCTAACTCAAGGGTTGCCCCTCTAACCATCTTATTGGTTAACACCTCAGCTCCTGCTGAACTTATGCGATAACCATAACTCAATTCTGTGCATAGTTGTTCATGCTTCCGTGCAAATGCTTGACTCATAAAAGAATGCGAAGATCCAGAATCAAAAAGAACAACTGCAGGGTGATGGTTCACAAGAAACTTACCAGCAGTTACGGGCTCTCCCTCAGGAACTTCATCAATGGCGGTGTGGTGCACACGAGCATTGTAAGTCTGTTGCTTCTTTTTAGGCGGATAAGGGCAGAACTTGGAAAAGTGGCCTGGCTGACCACAGTTGTAGCAGGGCCCTTTCACTGTACCAGCAGACCCTATAGCTCCCTTGGAGTTGCTCTGTTCTGTAGCTGCATTGGTCTTTGTTGGCGGCACTGCCATTTTGTACGGTTTCGGTGGCCCCTTGTAGTTCTGGGTTTTATGCTGCGGCGGCCTGAACCTCGCACCAGGTGCGGACGGACGATAAGATGAACGGTTGGCAGGGACAACTCTGGACTGGGATGGTCCTAACTCGAATACTCTCTTGCGGTTCTTGGACGCGGTGTAAGCGTTATTGTTCTTCTCTTGCTTCAAACAGTCACTGATAAAGTCGTTGAATCTGTTGCGGGTATTGGTACCCACATGCTTCATCATCTTCGGACTCAACCCTCTCTTGAAACTAGCAATCTTCTTTGCATCTGTGTCAACCATGTCTGGGGCATAGCGGCACAAGTTATTAAAGGCATGCAGATACTGTGTCACCGTCTTGGTACCCTGATTCAAGGCTAAGAACTCTCCAAGCTTCATCTCAACCAACCCTGGGGGAATATAAACTCCCTTAAAAGCCTCAGTGAAATCCCTCCAAGAAATCTGGGCATTAGGAGGAAAAGTACTGCGGTGATGCTTCCACCACATTCCTGCTGGTCCTTGTAACTGATGTGCAGCATACTCTACTTTCAGAACTTCTGTCATCCTTAACACACGGAACTTATCTTCCATAGTGTTAATCCATTCTTCGGCATCAAGTGGCTCTGCTGCTTCTTTGAAAATAGGTGGCCTCGTATCCATGAAATCCTTGAAACTGCTGTACTGGTTCACTCCATGGCCACCACCTTGATTATTTCCTCTTTGAACATTTTCTGCGATGGTACGCAGAAAGTCTTCCATATTCCTCTGTGATTGTTCAGTACTGCGTTGACTTCCAAGAAACTGTGTGAAGAACATTTCTGCGGTAAGCGGCGGAGGAGGGGGCAAATGTGGTTCTGGACGTGGTTCCTGGTGGTTGACATTGTTGGCACCACTTCCACCAGCTCCTGCACCGTTGCCACCAGTCTCAGCGGCTTCGTACGTAGCACGACGAGTGTTGGCCATCTGCATATTTCAGCAACAAGCACCATTGAGTGAAGTTGTAAAATTGTGTCCGAAGGAACAATCATGCCATACTGAATTCATTGGAGAGAACAAGTCATACAAGAAAACAGAGGCGCAATAATTTCATTCCAATTGAACAACAGCATCAATTAAGTTACTTTAAAAGCAACATCGCGTTCCATACAACCATGTTGCCAGCATACACACACTGGACTTTTATGCGTTCGGGTATCGCATACACAACCAAACTCCAAAGATCATCAGTCTCAAGGTCGAACAGGATACATCATGATACATGGAACCCAAAAGAAGGCCATCGCGTCACGCCTAGCTACTAACGCATGACACTATCCTACTCCTCGGGGCCATCGTCGATGTCGGAGGCGTCGCCCTTGCTACCCTCAGCTGCAGCGTCGTCGTCGATGTCCATCTGAGCGGCGTTCGGAGGAGCATACGGGCCCATCCCGTTGTAGAGGGCATGGAACTCTTCATGCAAGTTGGCATTGTACTCTTCTAGCTCCTCGACCCTCTGCCTCAAAAGGTCTCTCTCGTTCCAGGCTTCATTCCTTTCCTGTACTAGCTGCTCCAACAAGCGATCTGCATTCCTGTTGGCCTGAGTCAGCCTCTGTACCTGCTGCATGGAACTCTCGCCTCTCTCGAGAGCTCGGTCCCGCTGCAAGCTCATGTCGGCCAACTGCTCCTGCAAGCTAGCTATAGCACGCGCTTGCTTTTTCTTCTGCTTCCTTGCTTCAAGCCGATCATCACCACGTAGGCCAGTCAAGGTCCAATAGGTATTCTCCAGACCTTGGTATGCTCTGATGGCTGCATACATGGCACTCATGGTGTGATTGTCGCTAGCCAGTCCTTCACTGGGGCCTCTAACCAGGGCACTTCCTTGCGGCTGTACCCAAATGGCGTCGCGAGGATCATCTCTCGGAAAGGTACCGGCCAAAGCTGCTGCTAACTCATTGGGAAATCTGCTCATGATGTCTCGGATGACGCGAAAAGCTGCGCCCTCTGCACCCTCGACTGGAGTGCGTCCTTCGAACTCCAAATGCCAACCATCCCATTCTGGCGCATCACCAAGAGCAGGGACGGTGATCTCTACCACAGCAAGTCCATCTTCAGCTAGCTGGCTCTCGCTCCAAGAGTAAACTGGCTCTTGTCCCTCCGGGTACCCCACATCATGGAGCACTCTCCAAAGCAAGGTGGGCATGCCAAACTCGCTTAGAAAAGTGTCCGTGTTGCGGTGCTCCCGCGGGGCTAGCTGACGACGGGGTGCTCTTCCTCCAGTGGACTTGCGGGCAGTCTGCTTCGTGCGGGCCATCTGTAGCACAAGTTTTAAATTACCCGGTGAGAACATATTTTAGTTGAGGTCACTTTTATCGAAATGGGATAATCCTTTTATAAGGGGAGGAATGCATGCCATGAATGGAATGCACAAACAATATGATGCATGCACGAGTCTTACGTTCTCACAAACTTAGGAAAAAAAAAGCATCTAACGGTGAATTTGGTGGCATACAACGATCTCTCATATACGTAACTAATTCGGTCTACACGATACGCTGTTATGTACCTGCAGAAAACTCATTTCAGCCCATTCCCCATGAATGCATGAAAGCAGTAAACCTACCTACACGCTTTACACGAATCCCCAGATGCGTGTACAACGGTAGTGACTACCCAAACACATCGTCCTATTGACGGCATCGCCTCAACGGACGGAACACCCACACATGCGACACTTTTATAAAAACATGTGTAAAACATGTAATTATCCAAGTATCATATAAGCACTTTCCCTAGATCGGCGGTGTATCCGATCATGCTCTCACAACTCACACTTACCGAAGCGTAGAGGTAACTGATCCATACATTACCACTCAATTAAGTGGCACTCATACAATAGCACGCCGTATGAGCAACGAAAAAGAAATATGGTGCAGAACCCCAAGTTAGTACTTAAATAGCCACCTAGAGTCCTTAACTGGGCATACAGGATATGACCACTGGCACACTTTTTTTTAGTTTCAAAATCACACTTTTTAAGCAGGGTTTTGGTTTAAATACACTTATGAACAGTAATTACGCTAAACCATGCTCTGATACCAGCTGTAACAGAACCGCCCAATTATACGAGATTAAGTAAGAAAATCATCCAACGGACTACCGGGTTATACGGGCTTAAGTTTGGTAAATTGTCCGTCCGTTGGATGATTTTCTTACTTAATCTCGTATAATTGGGCGGTTCTGTTACACTTACTTGCATGTACTGCTCCCTGGTGATGTCAGTGTCAGGCAACATGATCATCTCCCTGGCCTGTTTCTTTGTCACCTTCTGGCCAAGCACCTCATGGTGGTAGGAGATGACGCACTGGATGTGCGCCTCAGAGTACATGTCCTTCAGCTGCTCTCTGCAGACCTTGTCCTGGACTTTCGCCGCCTCGGCCTCTTTTCCCTCCTCGCACACGAACCACTCCTGCATACAAACATCATATATGTTTCATTTCATTATTTCAAAAACATCCAATGAATGCATAATACTGAAGACTTACCCAGAACTCGGCCTTGATGACCTGCGCAAGAGTGGTGTCATTTGCCTCGATGCTAGAGAAGTGTGGCCAGTAAAAGGGTGGCTCCTCTTTCCCCTTGTGCACGACTAAGCCAGGGTAGTGCTTCTTAATCAGGAGGCCCTGTATGCTAGTGATATGGCATGACTCTGTCGCGTCCACTTTGACAAAGTTCCTGCACGAGGCATTACGAAAAATTGTTAGTCTGAATTTCGATTTTCAACATGTCATATGAATTAATCATAAAAACATGAATGGTTACTTACCTATCACCGCAAGGTGTGATCAACGCCCGGGCGTGTGGCGCGGGCACCCGGTCAGGGAGGCACGTGATCCCCCGCGCGTAGAGCTTGCTCGAGCTAGACGAACTCGCCGCCTCAACAACTGGCTCCTCATCCTCATCCCCAACGTGGTCGCCCTCGAAGTGCTCCTCCTCGGGCTGGGCCATCGGGCTAGAAGACGCCGTGACCCGGCCCCGTCCATGGTCCCTGCTCGTGGACGACTCCAGCTGAGGCTGAAGGTCCGTGTCGTCGGTGTCGTCGTGCCTCATGAAGGTCGAGGCAACCCCCTTTCGGCGCGGTCGCCTTCCGCCCGGCATTTTGTCCTATGCCTGCAATGACAAAGCTTAAACCAATTAGTACAATTAAACAAGAAGTATTTGCAAAGATATGCAAAATGAACGAAACATAATTGCAAAGTAATAACAATAAAAATACAGTATTACATGAATTAGAAATTATCTCCACGAACGGCAGTGGTTGGCTCATCGTCACTATAGTCATCATCACTGTCAATATTGTCGAGCTCTCTAAGGTCCTCGACATATCCATTTTCAACACCAACTCCATCGTCCTCAACAACATGTCTATCGCGTTGAGCCCTCCATTCCTCAAGCATTATTAAGTCCTTAGCATCTTGCACTACTTCACCCTCATCCTCATCGACGTCGTTGTCGCCTTCCATGCCCATCAGCGAAAGAATGTCTATCTCCAAACGCCCGTCTAGCCCCTCAGGTTAATAGAACTCTCTGCTATTATCCTGTGGGTCATAGTTGTAGTCATCATCGTTTGGGAGAGGCGCTTTACCACGCGGCGATACCAAGTGCACAAGGTACCAACCCTCAAGATCCTTGTCTTTTTGGCATGCCCATGGGAGATAATAAACTTGCGTGACCTGTTGAGCCACAATATAGACATCTTCTCCTTTATACATGGAATCTTTTCGAATTTCGACTTGCCCAATGTCATCGGCTCTTCTGATGACCTCGGGATCGAACCAACGGCATTTGAACACCACTGGTTTAAGAGTTTGGGGGCCCTCAAAGTCGAGCTCGTATATTTCTTCGACTATGCCGTAATAGTCACGGTCATCGTTGCCGGGTGTACGAACTCCTGTGCACGTGGTCTTTAGGTTGGGCCGACTCTCCTCGTGGCTTCTCGTGCGAAAGCGATAGCCATTCACATCATAAACGGTGAATGACTTGACCCTTGTAGCAAAGCCCCGTGCAACCTGTTTCAATTCACCATCCATTTCTGCATCCGTGCGGGCCTGCAAGGTGAGGCCAGGTAGATCGTTACATTACTCGCTCCTATGAGAAAAGTGGAATCTCAAAGTTGGAACGAGGTAGGTTGGATGGTACCTTTGTACAGAACCAAGAAATAAAATCGGGCATGGCATTTTTGAGAAGATTGTCTTCTTCTTGGATGGTGGGAGCCCTTCTCCCTTTCCATTGTTCTTTCACAAACTTCCTGAAAAAACAAGAGAAAGGCTCATTGTTCTTTTGATATGTAGAGGATATTGACGGCGTATGTAACAAGCTCATTGAGAACTTACATTCGATAAGGCTCCACTTCGTCAAGGTTCATCAACACGTAGAGCATGATAGTGCGCCACTCACGATCTTGCAACTGCTTGTGGGTACCTGCGCTTCCTCTTCCGAGTTGCCCTTTGAATAGACTCAGGGTCGATGAACTCTCATCAGCGTTGTAACGAGGGGGTGCACCGGTGGGAAGGTTCTCAGTATAGTACATCGTTGTGAAGTTCGACACCTCCTCCACTATGAATGCCTCTGCCACGGAAGCCTCAATTTTGGCTTTATTTCTACACTTTTTCTGAAGAATCTTTAGACACCTCTCGATTGGATAGCACCAACGAGCCTGCACGGGACCCCCCAGCCGTGCCTCACGCGGTAGGTGCAAAATCAGATGTTGCATCGGTAGAAAGAAGCCAGGTGGAAAGATCATCTCCAACTTGCAGAGCAACAGAGGTGCAACACGCTCCAGGTCAAGAATCACCGCCCGAGATAACTCTCTAGCACAAAGCTGTCGGAAGAAATAGCTCAACTCTGCCAGGACACGCCACACTGGATCGGGGAGGTATCCACGGGTCATTGCAGGAAGTAGCCGCTCAATCCATATGTGGAAGTCATGACTCTTCATCCCTAGGACTTTCAAAGTCTTCAAGTTCACTCCCCTACTCAGATTCGCTGCGTACCCATCGGGGAACCTTAACCCCTTGATCCACTCCAGTACTTCCTTCCTATCGACCCTTTTCAGGATGTAATCGGCCGGACCCCTTCTCCAATTCTTGCCAGGAGCAGGGGTCTTCATCACTAGCTTTGGTCTATCGCACATCTGTTCCACGTCCAGTCTAGCCTTCACGTTGTCCTTTGACTTTTCCTTTATGTCCATGAGTGTTGCCCAGAGTGCCTCGGCGACATTCTTTTTTGTGTGCATTACATCGATGTTGTGTGGAAGAAGAAGGTCCTTGAAGTACCGGAGCCTAGTCAAGCCCGATATATGAGTCCACATGTGCTCCACACCATACTTCTTAAAACCAACTTTGTCATCAATTTTGAGGGCCTCTAACTCGGTAAGGACCTGAGCACCGCTCATAATCTGAGGAATTGTGTCGGTGACTTCAACAACTTTCGTGAAGTGCTTGATGTCTCGTCTGAACTCATGGTCGTCATCTAGAAATTGACGATGCTTGTCAAACGAAGAATACTTGCCACCCTTGTTCAGCCAGGTGAACATCACAGAGGCCTTGCATACTGGGCAAGGGAACTTCCCGTGAACACACCACCCGCTGAATATGCCATATGCCAGGAAGTCATGCATTGAATACTGGTACCACACATGCATTGTGAAGTTCTGCTTTGTAGCTCAGTCGTATGTTCGTACCCCCTTTTCCCAAGCATGTTGCAATTCATCCCACAGTGGTTGCATGAAAATACCCATATTGCTGCTCGGGTGTCCAGGTATTATCAGCGACAAGAACACGTTCTTGGGATCGAACATGATGCCGGGGGGGAGATTGAGGGGGATCACGAACACGGGCCAACATGTGTACGGGGCCGCCATCATTCCATATGGGTTGAACCCATCTATTGCAAAGGCTACACGTACATTTCGAGCCTTCGACGCTTTGCTAGGATGCTGCTCATCGAAGTACTTCCATGCTTCACCATCCGATGGATGTACCATCTTGTCACTGTATCTCTTGCCTTTCTTGTGCCATGTCATCTGTTTCGCAGACTCCTCTATCATGTACATCCGTTGGAGCCTCGGTAGGACAGGAAGATACTGTAGGACCTTCTCGGGGATCTTAGATTGTTTCTTGTTGCCACCACTGCCCTCTACCTCCACATACCTAGAGGCTTTGCACTTTGGACAGTGCGTTGCTTCCTTAAGGTCGTCTCCCCTAAATAGGACGCACCCTTTAGGACAAGAATGGATCGACTCATATGGCATCTTAAGTGCACCAAGGAGTTTATGTGACTCATAAGTGTTCTTCGGCAGCGTGTGACCCTCCGGAAGCATTGTGCCCAAAACTTTTAACACGAGATCGAAGCCATCTCGGCTCAGGCTCAACTGTGACTTCAATGCTAAAAGGCGTCCAATGCCATCGAGTTGCGACATTGTTGTATTCTCGTGAAGGGGCTTCTGTGCTGAATCCATCATCAAGTAGAACGCCTTTGCGGTTTCCTCTGGATCCTCCTCCACCGATCCTTCATTGTCACATGCCTCGTTGATGTCTACCATCATGTCGGCCACCCCGGCATCTTCATCAAAATTCTCGAGGCGTGCTCTCACATCCTCCGCTGCCATACGATCACGCTCACCATGCAAGGTCCAGCGGGTATAGTTTGGCATGAATCCATTCTTGTGAATATCTTTCCACATCTCTCTGGGCAGCTTTCTTTTTGAGTTCTTACAGTCGCTGTAGGGACACGGCATCCGTTTCGACCCTTTAGCAACAGCCAGGTCAAATGCTTCATTCACGAAATGTTCCACCCCCTAATCCATTCATCACTCTTACTTGCAAAGCCCGTGTACATCCAGTCACGATTAGCCATCCTCTATCATATACATGTGTAAGCGAGTAATAAAACCAACAATTGTATCTACATGGCGTTCCTACCATCTAATAGGTGAAGGACAGGTCCTAATCCCACCCGTGGATTGCATCTACATGGCGTTCCTACCATCTAATAGGTGAAGGATATGTCATAATCCCACCCATGGATGCGTAGATGGGTTAGCTTCTATGTTTTGCTCTTGCCCGAGTCAGAATTTCGGCAGCACCTCCCCGTTGTTCCCCCGATACACGTCCTGGCAAGGAGAGAGTGTATCCGGAGAACAACGGGGAGGTGCTGCCGAAACTTCGACTCGGACGGGAGCAAAACATGGAAGCTAACCATCTACGCATCCACAGGCTGTCCAAAAAACATGGACAATCCAAAACAGATATGGCCGACGAATATACACAGACACGCATACCAACGGCCGTATCTCTTTCGGACGGGAGACGCCTAACTGGGTTACACGACCTACGTATGACAACGATAAGGGATGGAGGTTAATTATACCTAAGGTGGTGGTGAAGACAGGCTACCGACGCAGTGGAGAGACGGTGCAGTTGAAAGTCCCTAGTTTGGTTTTGGCTAATTGATGAAACCTAGGACTAACCTTTGTATCTAAGTGGATGATTTAGATAAAGGTGGTCATTGAATATGAGACATGACATTGACTCATATGACCAAGATGGTGAAGACCAAGATGAGGCTTGGCTCGATGGACCGGTTGTGAAGGTGAAGGGCAAGTCGAGGCTTCGAAGCGAAGGACCATGCGATGGTGAAGCTTGAGCAAGACTTAGCGCCGACGGACCGATGCAACGGTGAAGAGCAAGTGAAGTCAAGGTCGATGGATCGAGACGGTCATGTGATGATATGAAGTGGATCATATCATTTGGAGAAACAAAATGGGCTCAAGGCAAAGGTATAACCATAGGGCCATTTTGTTTTACACTCAAGACACCATAGAGGGTGTGAGTGGTTTAGGATCGATAGCCGAACTATTAAGAGAGGAAGTCTTATCGGTTATTCGATGCACGGGTGCCACTAGGTGAATTCATGAAGTGCATTGCATGTAGGGCCTAGTGAGCTAATTGGAAAACCTTTGAAAATGATTGAGAAAAAGCTAACACACAAGCACATGGAGATGTACACTTGATGGTGTTGGCACATTTGCAAAGGTGGCGTTGGTCGCGTTGTGGTTTGCGGGTAGAGAGGGGTTTGGGTTCCTCTCTCCCTCCCGCCGAGCGTGTGAGCGCGGGATTCAGGCGATTTCAGGGAAATGAAATGCCTATTTTCCACTACGCCGAAAGTCGGAAAAGAAACGGAGGCGAACGGGGTCACTGAGGTGACCGGACGCTGCACCGGACGCGGTCACGGTGTGACCGGACGCGTTCGGTCAGTACAGCGCGGTATCGGGCGCGCGGGCTAGGGTTTGCAACCGGCGCGTCCGGTCACTCGTGGGACCGGCGCGTCCAGTCAAGTGCCCAGAAGGAACTGCGGTTCGCAAGGACGATCGAACGCGGGGCGCGTCCGGTCACACGCGATCGGACGCGTCCGGTCGTCGAGGGAGCTTACTGGACTCCGACCGGACGCTGGCACTGTCGCGTCCGGTCGTTGCGAGGAGCGCGTCCGGTCGTTGTTTCGTGGGCGCGGGTGCTGTGTGGATCGGTGCGTCTGGTTGTTGCGAGGAGCACGTCCGGTCGTTGCTTCGCGCGCGCGGTGCTTTGCGACCGGCGTGTCCGGTCGGTTGAGCAGCGCGTCCGGTCATAGCGTTTGACCGTTGGCGTGCAGTGACCGTTGGAGGATCTAACGGTCGCATTTGAAATTTGAGGGACACGTGGACGTCACAGGGCGACCGGACGCGGTTGAGCGCGTTCGGTCAGTTTCGACCGGCGCGTCCGGTCGTCCCGAAAAAACGGTCAGTGGAGTGGCAACGGCTCTATTTGTTTGGGGTGCTTATAAATACTCGTTGGCCGGCCCTTAGGGAGGTCTCTTGGCATTTCTAACACTCTTGTGCATCCTTTGAGCTAGAGCTACTCCTCCCACTCATCTCTCTTGCTTGATTGCAAATCAAAAGTGAGATTGAGTGATCCTAAAGTGCATTGCATAGCTTGAGGGCATCTAGTGGCACTTGTGGGTGGTTTAGCCGGTGGATTTCTTGTTACTCTTGGAGAGTACCGCTCCTAGCTGGCTTGGAGATTGTTGGAGGCGTTGGCAAGAGAAGGTGATTGTTCTTGGCCACCTCCGGTTGTTTGTAAGAGGTTCTTGTGCTTTCCTCGGCGGGACGCCAAAAGCAACTCTATTACATTGCGCGTGTCATTGAGTTACCTCACTTGAGAGTGGTGTCTTGCGGTGCCTTGCGGGGCGTGCCTTGAGGGGCAAGTGACTTGAGGGTCACACCGAGGAACCATCTAAGTGTTGGTCGACACAACCGGTGACGTAGCTTGTCGGTGCACAAGTGAACACCGGGTGAACAAAAATATTGTGTCTCTTGTCTCCCGGTGATTGGTCTTCATATTGTGTTGTTGTCAATATTGATTGATTGTATATCATCTTGGTGATTGGCAACATCTTCACTCCACCGTCGGTATAAGATTCACAATCCTATCTCTTGCATTTACTTTTACTAGATTATCTTGTGTAAGCTCTAGTGGTAGCCTTTGCTAGTGCTGTTAGCTTGCTCACTAGTGTAAGTTTAGTGACATAGCCCTTGTGTGAACTAGAGATCATAATCTACTAGACTTGTGGATAGGAGGCTTGCATCACAACCGTAGGCTAAGCTAAACTCGCTTTGCGCCGTTTGTTGTTCTAACTAGTTTGCTTAGTGTTTCTCGTAGAAATTTTTATAGGCTATTCACCCCCCCTCTAGCCATCTAGGACCTTACAAGTGGTATCGGAGCCGTGGTCACCGTTTTAATCAAGGCTTAACATCCTTCTGTGTGAGAAATGGCTCAAATTGTGTTCAATCATGTTGGGGGCAAGCCACCGTTCTTTGATGGTGTTAGTTCTTTTGCTCATTGGAAGAGAAAGATGACAATGTACCTTGGTTCTATTCATGAGAGAGTTTTGCAAGTCACCGAGAATGACTTTGCTATCATTGATCCCGATCATCTCACCGATGAAGATAGAGCAAATAGAACATGCAATAGAATGGCTCTCAATACACTTTACCATGGTATTGACACAAAAGTATTTGAGGGCATCAAGGACTTAGAATTGGCATATGAAGTATGGACAAGGTTGAGTGAAACATATAAGGGCACTAAGGTTGTGAAGAGTGCCAAGCTATATGGGCTCAAGAGTGAGTTTGAGAACTTCAAGAAAAAGGATGATGAAACAATCATTGAAATGTTTCATAGATTGCAAGTGATAGTCAATGATCTCAAGAGCTTAGGGCACAAGACTCAAGATCAAGATTTTTGTCACAAGTTCTTATTGAGCTTACCTAGAAGATTCAAGATGTTGATCATGATGTTGCAAAGAGATGGGCTTGAAGCAATGAAACCTAATGATTTGCTTGGTGAAGTATTGACCTATGACAAATATGATCAAGATGTTGATAACAAGGAGAAGGTGGAAGATGAGAAGAAGAAGAAGACCGTGGCATTCAAGGCCATCTCCTCTAAGGGCAAAGCTACCATCATTGAAGAAGAAGAAGACAATAGTGAAGATGAAGATTATGAAATTGATGATGAGGCATTTGCTTTTGTAGTCAAGAAAATGGGTCACATGTTCATTAAGAGAAGAGGCTTCAAAAAGATAAATGATAACTTCAAGAGCAATGAGCAACAAAGGAAGTGCTTCAATTGTGATAGCATCGAACATCTTCAAGTCGATTGTCCCTATGGTAAGAAGAACAACAAGAGGGGCAAGTTTGAGAAGAAAAAGAAAGAAGCCAAGATAACCTTCAAGAAGGGCAAGAATAGAGTCTATGTGGCCACTTGGGAAAGTGATGATGAAGAAGAAGAAGAATCATCAAACAAGGCTTTTGCTTCCATTGCTATCAACAAGAAGCTCTCACTATTTGATTCATCCTCTTCATGCTTCATGGCCAAAGAAACTAAGGTATTATATGATGAGAGTGATGATGAAATTGAAATGGAATATGTTTATGATAGTGATAATGATAATAATAATGATAATGAAAATGATGATGATGATGAACCAACTAAAGAACAACTATATGACTTGTTGCAACAAACTAGAGACATAGCTATTGCTAAGAACAAGGAGTGCAAGAAGCTTTCAATGAAAGTAGCAATACTTGAGAAAGTTCTTGGTGAGCTTAAGACCACTCATGAGAGTCTAGTGGAAAACCATGAGGATCTTAGTAAGGCTCATTCCATGCTTGAAAAAGCTCACTCATTGCTACTTGAGCAACAAGCAAAGAAGGAGGTTGTTGTATCATGTGATATAGGTGTCACATGTGATATAATTGATGAATCCTTTTATGAACCTATCATCATGTCAAATGCTAACCCTTCTTGTAGCTATTCATCCACCACCACCAACTCTACCTCCACTACTAGTGATGGTTTCACTTGTGATACCTCACTAATGGTTGAGAATGAGACTCTCAAGAGAGAGGTGGATGAGCTCACTCACGCCCTAGGCAAGGCCTATGGTGGTGAGGCCCGCTTGCTTAAGTGCTTGGGTAGCCAAAGGTTCTCTCTTAACAAAGAGGGATTGGGCTACACCCCCAAGAAAGGCAAGTCGGCCTTTGCAACTCCAAAGCCTAGTTTTGTGAAGAGCAATGGTCGGTTTTGCAATAGATGCAAGCAAGTTGGGCACTTAGAGCATAATTATAATAAAAAGAACCAAAGCAAGAAATTTGTTAATGCTATACCTTTTGATTCTTGCTATGTGCTTACCAAAGGTGTGAAGGGTGTGCAAGCTAAGTTTATTGGTACACCCATTGTTGGCCCAAAGAAGAAGGCTATTTGGGTACCAAAGAGCTTAGTTACTAACCTACAAGGACCCAAGCAAAAATGGGTACCTAAGCTTCATTGATTTGCTTGTAGGTCAATTACAAAGCCGGAGGAAGGCATTGGATTATTGATAGTGGGTGCACTCAACACATGACCGGTACATCAAGAATGTTTGATTCATTCAATGACAATGATAGTGGTGTTGATTCTATCACATTTGGCAATAACAAGAAAGGCAAGGTTATTGGCTTGGGCAAGATTGCAATATCAAATGATATGAGTATCTCCAATGTGTTGCTAGTTGAAAGTTTGGATTTCAATCTTCTATCCGTGGCACAAATATGTGATCTAGGCTACAAATGCATCTTTGGGGTTGATGATGTGGAAGTTATTAGTGTGGATGGTTCAAATGTGGCATTCAAGGGCTTTAGATATGAGAATCTCTACCTAGTTGACTTCAATGCTAGAGAAACTTCTTTGACAACTTGCTTAGTATCCAAATCAAGCATGGGTTGGCTTTGGCATAGAAGGCTTGGTCATGTTGGCATGAAACAATTGAAGAAGCTTACAACTCACAATCTTGTCAATGGTTTGAAAGATGTTGAATTTGAGAAGAATAAGCTTTGTAGTGCATGTCAAGCCGGGAAGCAAGTTGGAAGCTCACATCCAAAGAAGAGTACAATGAGCACATGCAAAGCATTTGAGTTGATGCACATGGATCTATTTAGACCAACAACATATACAAGCATAGGCGGCAACAAGTATGGCTTTGTCATAGTGGATGACTTCACAAGATTCACATGGGTATTCTTTCTTAGTGACAAAAGTGAAGTGTTTGACACCTTCAAGACATTTCTCACTAGAGTTCACAATGAGTTTGAGATTAGAATCAAGAAAGTGAGAAGTGACAATGGAAGTGAGTTCAATAATACAAGAATTGAAGAACTTTGTGATCATTATGGTATTGGACATCAATTCTCGGCCAAGTACACTCCACAATCAAATGGCCTAGTTGAGAGAAAGAATAGAACATTGCTTGATATGGCTAGATCAATGCTTCATGAGTACAATGTTAGTCAATCTTTTTGGGATAAAGCAATCAATACCGCTTGCTACTACATCAATAGATTATATTGTCATCCATTGCTAGAGAAGACCCCATATGAGTTACTTCATGGAAGAAAGCCCAATATTTCTTACTTTAGGGTGTTTGGTTGCAAATGCTATATCTTGAAGAAGGGCACTAGATTGGGGAAGTTTGACAAAAGATGTGATGAGGGGTTCCTACTTGGTTATTCAACTACAAGCAAAGCTTATAGAGTTTGGAACAACTCAAGTGGCATTCTAGAAGAAGTCCATGATGTGAAATTTGATGAAACCAATGGGTCACAAGATGAAGAAGAGAATCTAGATGATGTTGGTGGAACTCAATTGGTGGAAGCAATGAAGAACATGGACATTGGGGACATTAGAGCAAAGCAAGTAATTGATATTCAAGATGATGATAAAGATCAAGTGCTCAATTCACCATTCAAGCTAGTTAGTGACTCTCAAGTGCAAAATTATGATGCTAGTTCTTCTCATCGAGATACATCAAGTGATCAACCAAGCTCAAGCAATCAAGTGCAAGTACTCCAACCACAACATGTTTCAAGAGATCACCCCATTAATAGTATTATTGGTGATATTAGAAGTGGTGTGCAAACAAGATCAAGATTGGCTATGTTTTGTGAGCATGCATCATTTGTGTCAACCATAGAACCAAAGAAAATAGAAGAAGCTTTGAGGGATGCCGATTGGATTATGGCTATGCAAGAAGAACTAAACAATTTCACAAGAAATGATGTTTGGGAATTGGTAGAAAGGCCAAATGACTACAATGTGATTGGAACCAAATGGGTGTTCAAAAACAAGCAAGATCAAGATGGCATTGTGGTGAGAAACAAAGCAAGACTAGTTGCTCAAGGTTACACTCAAGTAGAAGGTCTTGACTATGATGAAACATATGCTCCCGTGGCAAGATTGGAGGCAATAAGGATTCTTTTGGCTTATGCTTGTGCACACAACATCAAATTATATCAAATGGATGTCAAAAGTGCATTTCTCAATGGGATCATCAATGAGTTAGTCTTTGTTGAGCAACCTCCCGGATTTGAAGATGACAAGAAACCCAACCATGTATACAAGTTGAAGAAGGCCTTATATGGCTTAAAGCAAGCACCTAGAGCATGGTATGAGAGGCTAAGGGATTTCCTTCTCTCTAAGGGATTCAAGATGGGCAAGGTTGATACAACTTTATTCATCAAGAAGATTGGGAATGATCTATTCATAGTGCAAATATATGTTGATGACATTATCTTTGGATCAACCGATCAAACTTATTGTGAAGAATTTGGTGCTATGATGACCAAAGAATTTGAAATGTCTATGATTGGTGAACTTAGCTACTTCCTTGGTCTCCAAGTCAAGCAATTGAAGAATGGGACATTTGTGAGTCAAGGGAAATACATAAGGGACATGTTGAAGAAGTTTGGAATGCAAGATGCAAAGCCAATTTCAACTCCAATGGGTACAAATGGCAATTTGGATAGTGATTTTGATGGCAAAATGGTGAATCAAAAGGAATATCGGTCTTTGATTGGAAGTCTACTCTATGTTACCGCATCAAGGCCGGATGTCATGTTTAGTGTTTGTATGTGTGCTAGATTCAAGCCTCACCTAGAGAGAGTCATCTCACGGCCGCAAAGAGAATATTGAGGTACTTGAAGCAAACAAGAGATGTTGGACTATGGTATCCCAAAGGGTCAAAGTTTGAATTAATTGGATATTCGAACTCCGACTATGGGGGTTGCAAGATCAATAGAAAGAGCACAAGTGGCACATGTCAATTACTTGGAAGATCACTTGTGTCATGGTCCTCAAAGAAACAAAATAGTGTGGCAATCTCTACCGTCGAAGCCGAATATGTGAGTGCGGGGAGTTGTTGTGCACAATTGCTATGGATGAAATCAACCTTGAAGGATTATGGCCTCAACTTCAAGAATGTGCCATTGCTATGTGATAATGAAAGTGCAATCAAGATGACACAAAACCCGGTTCAACATGGAAGAACAAAGCATATTGACATATGGCATCATTTCATTAGAGATCATCAACAAAAGGGAGATATTGCCATTGAAAGTGTTGGCACCGATGATCAACTTGCCGATATTCTCACCAAGCCACTTGATGAAAAGAGGTTTTGCAAGCTAAGAAATGAATTGAACATTCTTGATTTCTCAAACATGAGTTGAATGCACCCCACCCACTTATTGACATGCCTCTCCTTCAACATTGCAAGGTAAAATTGATTGACATGTCATTCATCCTATGCTAAGGACTTGCTAGAGCATATAGACATAATAAGTGGTATGTATGAGCATTCATGATAAATCAAATGAATTTGATGGATGTATGTTACCACTATGGCTTCTATGCTTGCTTTGATCTAGTGGTAGCATATAACATGTTTGTGAGCTTGTAAACCTAGTATTGAATCTAGAAGATTTGCTATAAGTGTTTAATTCAACATAGGCAAGATAACCCTTATTTTGAGGAGTGAAGAAGCTTGTCTTTGGTTCAAATCGAATTAAATATCTTTGGCAAGTATTCTAGGTTAAACCAAATTTGATAAATTTTTAACCTTACATGTGGTATCGGATTAAATTCTAACCTACTCCATCAAACATTATTTTTCTCTCCATAATTTGATCCCATTTTTGGGTAAGTTGTTGACAAAGGGGGAGGGAAAAAGATGATTCAACATGATAAAAGGGTAGATAAAGGGGTAAATAAAATTTTGATGCACACAAGTAGGGGGAGCAAGCTCATAAACAAAGTTGTTGCATTTGTTTATGCATTCTCATATGACTTGCTCATTGCACATGTTTTTTAAATTCAATATATGTGCTTGTGTGGTGCAATGCTAGTATAGAACTTGATTGATGAAATGATCTACTAGCATGCAAAGGAATAGTTTACATATGGTATCTAGACATGCTTAAAGCTCTACAAGTGGTACAAGTGGTCTAAGAACCTTTACATATAATGTTAATCTCACGGGGTTCTTGAGTTGTGATGGATGTCTAGTTACTTCATGATGCTAAGGATGGTGTAAAAGGCAACTCCGATTGGTATCACGCTTCAAAGGTCCATTTCTTACACCTTAGCATCATTTTGGTAGAATTACTCTCTCAACACTTCTATCTATGCATATGTGCGAAGCTTTCAATCCAAACTCTATGCACATATGTAGAGAGAGCTAATGCTACCAAAACCGAGCTTGTGATAATTGTCCAAATTTTATTTATGAGCATAATGATTGGACAAGTATGACAAGTTCAAAACTTTTATTATCAAAATCATCTTTGTGAGGGTTGTCATCAATTACCAAAAAGGGGGAGATTGAAAGTCCCTAGTTTGGTTTTGGCTAATTGATGAAACCTAGGACTAACCTTTGTATCTAAGTGGATGATTTAGATAAAGGTGGTCATTGAATATGAGACATGACATTGACTCATATGACCAAGATGGTGAAGACCAAGATGAGGCTTGGCTCGATGGACCGGTTGTGAAGGTGAAGGGCAAGTCGAGGCTTCGAAGCGAAGGACCATGCGATGGTGAAGCTTGAGCAAGACTTAGCGCTGACGGACCGATGCAACGGTGAAGAGCAAGTGAAGTCAAGGTCGATGGATCGAGACGGTCATGTGATGATATGAAGTGGATCATATCATTTGGAGAAACAAAATAGGCTCAAGGCAAAGGTATAACCATAGGGCCATTTTGTTTTACACTCAAGACACCATAGAGGGTGTGAGTGGTTTAGGATCGATAGCCGAACTATTAAGAGGGGAAGTCTTATCGGTTATTCGATGCACGGGTGCCACTAGGTGAATTCATGAAGTGCATTGCATGTAGGGCCTAGTGAGCTAATTGGAAAACCTTTGAAAATGATTGAGAAAAAGCTAACACACAAGCATATGGAGATGTACACTTGATGGTGTTGGCACATTTGCAAAGGTGGCGTTGGTCGCGCTGTGGTTTGCGGGTAGAGAGGGGTTTGGGTTCCTCTCTCCCTCCCGCCGAGCGTGTGAGCGCGGGATTCAGGCGATTTCGGGGAAATGAAATGCCTATTTTCCACTACGCCGAAAGTCGGAAAAGAAACGGAGGCGAACGGGGTCACTGAGGTGACCGGACGCTGCACCGGACGCGGTCACGGTGTGACCGGACGCGTCCGGTCAGTACAGCGCGGTATCAGGCGCGCGGGCTAGGGTTTGCAACCAGCGCGTCCGGTCACTCGTGGGACCGGCGCGTCCGGTCAAGTGCCCAGAAGGAACTGCGGTTCGCAAGGACGATCGAACGCGGGGCGCGTCCGGTCACACGCGATCGGACGCGTCCGATCGTCGAGGGAGCTTACTGGACTCCGACCGGACGCTGGCACTGTCGCGTCCGGTCGTTGCGAGGAGCGCGTCCGGTCGTTGTTTCGCGGGCGCGGGTGCTGTGTGGATCGGTGTGTCTGGTTGTTGCGAGGAGCACGTCCGGTCGTTGCTTCGCGCGCGCGGTGCTTTGCGATCGGCGTGTCCGGTCGGTTGAGCAGCGCGTCCGGTCATAGCGTTTGACCGTTGGCGCGCAGTGACCGTTGGAGGATCTAACGGTCGCATTTGAAATTTGAGGGACACGTGGACGTCACAGGGCGACCGGACGCGGTTGAGCGCGTCCGGTCAGTTTCGACCGGCGCGTCCGGTCGTCCCGAAAAAACGGTCAGTGGAGTGGCAACGGCTCTATTTGTTTGGGGTGCTTATAAATACTCGTTGGTCGGCCCTTAGGGAGGTCTCTTGGCATTTCTAACACTCTTGTGCATCCTTTGAGCTAGAGCTACTCCTCCCACTCATCTCTCTTGCTTGATTGCAAATCAAAAGTGAGATTGAGTGATCCTAAAGTGCATTGCATAGCTTGAGGGCATCTAGTGGCACTTGTGGGTGGTTTAGCCGGTGGATTTCTTGTTACTCTTGGAGAGTACCGCTCCTAGCTGGCTTGGAGATTGTTGGAGGCGTTGGCAAGAGAAGGTGATTGTTCTTGGCCACCTCCGGTTGTTTGTAAGAGGTTCTTGTGCTTTCCTCGGCGGGACGCCAAAAGCAACTCTATTATATTGCGCGTGTCATTGAGTTACCTCACTTGAGAGTGGTGTCTTGCGGTGCCTTGCGGGGCGTGCCTTGAGGGGCAAGTGACTTGAGGGTCACACCGAGGAACCATCTAAGTGTTGGTCGACACAACCGGTGACGTAGCTTGTCGGTGCACAAGTGAACACCGGGTGAACAAAAATATTGTGTCTCTTGTCTCCCGGTGATTGGTCTTCATATTGTGTTGTTGTCAATATTGATTGATTGTATATCATCTTGGTGATTGGCAACATCTTCACTCCACCGTCGGTATAAGATTCACAATCCTATCTCTTGCATTTACTTTTACTAGATTATCTTGTGTAAGCTCTAGTGGTAGCCTTTGCTAGTGCTGTTAGCTTGCTCACTAGTGTAAGTTTAGTGACATAGCCCTTGTGTGAACTAGAGATCATAATCTACTAGACTTGTGGATAGGAGGCTTGCATCACAACCGTAGGCTAAGCTAAACTCGCTTTGCGCCGTTTGTTGTTCTAACTAGTTTGCTTAGTGTTTCTCGTAGAAATTTTTATAGGCTATTCACCCCCCTCTAGCCATCTAGGACCTTACAGCAGTGGCGAGGCGGCGCTGTGCCAAGGTGCTCCGAGTCCCCCTCCGACAGGTCCTGCTCTGCAAAACAAGAAAAACAACACTATAAGTACAAAATTTCGGCAGAACCTCCTCTGCACGGGGAGGTTTCCAAAACCTGCAAAAAAAGCCGACTCGATGGCCGACAGCACATATATGGCACGAAGGCCACACATCCAAGAAAATTTTAAATTAAAGAAAGGCACATTGCAACAAATACTCATCAAAGTGGCTTTCTGCACCTTTGATAAACTACAATTTACATAGTAGCTCACGAGACCAACCACTATACATCCACTCACGGTCTGTCATTACTCTTGTTCTGTTTAAAAATATATAGCAAGGAGATATATTTCAGTTTCATCACAAATTCACATAACTATCACCCAAATCTAGCTATGCAGAAGCATGTGCATTCTAGTAAATATTGATAGATATTCAACCGACTAATAACAAAGTCTACATCCTACTAAACAGAAATATTCTAATCAGTGCGTTAACACACAAATGTAATTGCAGAGTTGTTAACAAAGATATATGGATACTTACTACTATTTCAGATTTCTGTTCTTCTAGAAATCCAATCGATGTTGCCGCTGGTGCATGACAAACAGAGTATTGTCCCCAAAGCTCCTCAGGTAACCTTCTCAAATTCAGTCAATGCTCCTACTCGTACAAGGAAATGCCTCCATATATCCTTAGATTGCCCCTAAAAAATCATAGTGTTTCAACTTGCTGAATCTAAAACCGATGAAATGTAAGCAGAAGATAACAACCTTTCCATAGAGAATTGTATAGCAGCAGTCCTCAACACTGACCAGCGCCCTTCCGCTCAAAGACCAAAACACTGACTGGCTGTGTCGGCAGGCGGCGGTGGATTTGGTTGGCGGCGGTGGCGCACGGGGCAGGGGAGGGGCGGGGGCGGGCTAGGGGCAGGGGCGGGGGCGGGGGCTGTGTCGGCCGGCGGCGGCGGATTTGGACGGCGGCGGCGCGCGGGGTAGGGGAGGGGCGGGCCAGGGGCGGGGGCGGGGGCGGGGGCTGCCGGCGGCGGTGGATTTGGTCGGCGGCGGCGGCGCGCGGGGCAGGGGAGGGGCGAGCCAGGGGCGGGGGGGGGGGCGGTGTCGGCCGGCGGCGACGGATTTGGTCGGCGGTGGCGGCGCACGGCGTCCAGCGTCGGTGGGGCGCGGGCGGCGACGGGTTGGGCGCGTGTGTGCGGGCAGCGCGCGGGGGGTGGGGATAAGGAGGATTTCTTTTTTTTAGGAAATACCCTTTGCCGAGAGCCTGTCTCTGTGCTCTCGGCAAAGGGTAGGGCCGGCCAGTCCGGCTCTTGGCAAAGAAGTGTTGACTTTTTTATTCTTTTTTATTTTAGAGCTGAGTTTTTTTGTCCTTGTGACCCAATTTGTAAATACATTTCAAAATTTGTCATTAATTTGACTTTTTTTGCTATATTTAACTAATTAATCTTGTTTCTTTAAATTTTTTCACATAATTCAAATTTGAACTGCAGGTACATGGAATATTAGAACTCAGTGATTCGAAAAATGATAGTCAAGATATTTGGTGTACGTTGAGGCCGTATTCACAACCACACATGAAATCTCAACCCTCTCGCTGACGTAACATGTCGAGGAATGTGAGGGAAAAGTGATTTTTAATTATATAAATTCCAAATGAAGTCCAAAAATCACGAAACTTGGCGACGTGTCGTGTTATCGCATGTGGAGGCTGTGGTAAAAAATTCATAAGGTTTCGAGCAAGTTGTGACACCGGATGTCTAAAACCCAAACATCTCCACATGTGATCAAATGTGATCACATGTAGAGATGTCTGGGTTTTAGACATCCGGTGTCGCAACTTGCTTGAAATCTTATAAATTTTTTACCACACCCTCCACATGCGATATCACGACATGTCGCCAAGTTTCATGATTTTTGGATTTCATTTGGAATTTATATAATTAAAAATCACTTCTATGACACATGGATGGTCATGTTTTGTATATAAGACATTCAAACTTTTGGGTGAGTTTATGGATACAACCTCAAAATGCACTCTCGAACATGAATATCATTTTTTGAATGGTTATATTTTATTATTTCATGCTCCTACAGTTCAAATTTACTTTTTCGAGAAAAATACAAAGAAAATAAATTAATTGATAAAATATAGCAAAATATTATAAAAAAACTCCTAAATTTGAACATGTGCTTGTATACAATATGCATGGGCTACAGAAAAAGTTTGGTCCAAAACTAAAAAAAATCTTTCCTCTTTGCCGAGAGCCTCTCCTGGCCCTCGGCAAAGGTGCTCTTTGCCTAGAGCCAGAGTGTCCAGCGCTCGGCAAAGGTTGCTGGCCTAGGCCCAGCTTTAGGCCACGTGACATTTGCAGAGTGCTTACCCAGGCGCTCGGCAAAGGCCTCCTCTTTGCTGAGAGCCTAACGGCGCGGTTCTCGGCAAAGGTGACGACAACGGGAGCCGTTCCCGGTGCGGCCCCTTTGCCAAGAGGCTGTCTTTGCCGAGAGCCAGACTCTCGGCAAATCTGGCCTTTGCCGAGAGCCTGACTTTGCCGAGAGTGTAGCCGTCGGCAAAGATCTTTGCCGAGTGTCCTTGTTGGCTCTCGGCAAAGACAATCTTTGCCGAGGGTCTGGCTCTCGGTAAATCTAGGCCCTCGGCAAAGCTCCCGTTTCCTGTAGTGTTGTGCATTATGAATTCTATACAAAGAAACATATAGCTAATTTTAGTGAGGATCATCACTTAACATAATTGACAAGTTGTTGCTAAGTTTATCATGATAGACCGTCGGAATGCAGGAATTTAGTTTAGTATTTATATTTTTATAAAATCGAATTAATTATATATAATTCGTGCGAATTTTATACATTTCAGATGTATCCTCCAGAGGTTGCTTTTTCTGCCTGTTGTACGGAAGATAGATATAGGAACTACTATCACCTTGAGATTAGATGGACGAAGTCACCGTTGGTGCCTCACCGTCGACGGAAACATTGTCTATCATTGAAATCATAAATGTCATTAAATTCTAGAATATTCGCTCCCACGGGGAGTCCAACATAGGAGCTTAGGTGCTACTAGGGCTCCTGTAACTACTAGGTTGCAGACCTTTTTGCAAACTTATCTTTAGTTAAACACATTTTTTATACTTTTGTTAGTTTCTTTTACCTTGCTATTTTTTTAGCAAATTTTACCTTGCTAACTCTGTGATGCCTTTTGTGCAGCCCGTGGGCCAGCACGCATGTCAATTACGCAAGGCCCAAAGAATACTGGGCCGTGGCCCGCATTGCTCAAGGCCAGTCTGATGGAGCATGCCGAAATAAAAAAGACAGCGGAGATGTCTTCCAGTTGGAACTGGTCGGCCGGCTGACCGGTCAGCTGGCTGGAAATCTCCGCCTCTGCCGACGACCACCCGCGGCTGCCGAAAAGCGCGTGCTCTTGACAACTCAGCTGCCGACGACACGACCCCCCACCACCCAGGCGGCCACGCCTGAGAAGGGAGGGCACAGGTCACAGGCTGATTCTCTGCTGAATCCGACCGAAGCTCTATCAAATAGCTTTTTTAGAGAAAAATAATTGTCTGATTCCGTGAAATGATTATCTAAAATGAATTAGAAGTCTAAGAGCTGAAAAAAGTAGTTTCTCCTGATTGTGTGAAGTGATTCTCCATCATGATTTCAAGAGTTTATGCTAAAAAATCAAATAGAATCACTTTCAGCCATAAAATCACTTCTCTCAGAGAATCAGCTTCCTTGGATAATCAAAATCAGATGAAGCTCTACCGAACGAACCCTGACAACGAAGGCGCAGACCGGCCAGTGCGGTTGTTCGTTGGTGGTGTTTCGTTCGTCGCGTGGAGGTGGAATCCTACACAACAAACATCCTGCAACAAGTGTGACCGGGAAGATACATATATACATCTACCTTAGCTATTGAGACTATGGCCTTGTTCGGCTGGCTGGCTCCCAGCCAGCCAGCAGTGCTTTTCTCTCACACCAGTTCAGCACCAGCCACCAGCCACCAGCCAGCCAGCAGTATTTTTCTCTCACAATAAATCAGCCTCAGCCACCAGCCACCAGCCAGCCGAACGAGGCCTATGTTTAGTTTTCACCCAAAACTTTTTACCCCGTCACATTAAATGTTTAGACATATGCATAGAGCATTAAATGTAGATAAAAAAACTAATTGCACAATTTGCATGGAAACCGTGAGACGAATCTTTTAAGCCAAATTAGTCCATGATTAGCCATAATTACTACAGTAACACACATGTGCTAATGACAGATTAATTAGACTTAATAAATTCGTCTCGTGGTTTCTAGGCGAGTTATATAATTAGTTTTTTATTAGTTTCCGAACACCCATTCTGATATTCCATAAAACATCCGATGTGACACCCAAAAAGTTTTCACCCATGAACTAAAGACCTAATTTGAAGCAGCTCCGGTCGGTGGACCAGACCTGTTCATTCTTAACAACTCCCTCCATTCCTTATAAGACGTTTTGATTTCTCTACATGTATTATTTTTGTTGTGCACTTAGATATACCCTATGTCTAAATATATAATAAAAACGACGCGGTTGGAGATGATACAATTTCTCAAATTACACGTTGACCATTTATTTATTTATTTATTTATTTTATATTGTTTATACTTGTAAATTTATAAAAATCGGATACTATATTGTATTATAAATCTAACCATATCAAGTTTATATTATAATAATTTAAAAAATAGCTAAATTATTAGTCAAATATTTTTAAAGTTCAATTCTTGGTATGTGTGTGTGCCTTGTAAAAGAGAATGAGTAGAGTACTAACTGGCTAGACCTCCGATAATGCGCCCTTTAGTTTCTTCTTTATCTTTCAGGTTCTTCATCATTTGTGTACACTTGGTTCCTGCAAATATATCAGCGCACCAGAGTTCAAAAATTTGATGAAATTTCGTGAATTCTGGAGGGTGGCCGAAACAAAAAAAAATCCAAAATCTCATATAACAGTAATAATTACTGTAATGCATATACTTTGTTGTTAATATATAACTCTAGACTTACATTTTTTTATTGTTTATATTGCATAGGAATGTAGTCATAAATCATGCTAAATATTTTGTTTAGATCTAAAACTTTTATCTCTAAATTTCAATGGAATTTTATGAATCTCAATAATTTTGATGGTGGTCGAAAAAATATTAAATACCGAAATTCAAAGCCTCCAGTTGCTATTGTGACGGTTTTATATTTGATTTGATTTAAATGGCACGCGGAAGTGGAACTAACTAAAGCAAGCATCAGTTGGTGGAGTGTAAGTGTCCACACCAACCATCATGCATGCAACATGATGCTTGTAATTTTGTATGGTGTTAATTAGTTACCACTTTGTAGCTGCCACACACACAAGCAGTTGGATTGAAGAGGTACCCGTACCCGTAACAACATTTACGGATTGCATTGCAAACGGTTGGTTAAAAACCTGTTTCACTGCCGGAGATGTAAAAAAGTCAGTGGCAGGACACATGCATGCTGCAAGCTAGAAAATCATCTGCTCTTTTGGCATGCATACACTGCACGCATGTTTGGTGGGACCAAACAGGTACATGCATGTATGTATGTACTCATCATTTCTCTTTACACACGTCAACAAACGGAACACCAGCCCAGTATACAAATATATGGATCACTAATAAGAAGGAAACGAAAAACAGAGAAGCAAAGGCGATGATTGTACTACAACTACACGCACATCCTGTGCACACCTGATTCTTGTCTCGGTGAGCATCCAGGTTCCCACTTGTGTTTTGTTGTTAGGAGGCGTAGTGTGTAGTTACCTGTATATGTACACTTCATTAGTTTTGGTCTTCACACCACATATATGAGATTTAACTTTCAGCCGTTGTTTTTTGTTAATTAGCCCTGCCTTATTGTATTAAGATGAACCATCATATTCAATGCCAGTTTGGAATAGTCATAAACATTTTGCAACATATCCAAATGCTAGTTTTTGGAATAGCTATATAAACATTTTGCAAAAGCCAAATGCTAGTTTAATTTCTCCAACGGTCGCCTTCTCGTTGTACGTCGTAGCGATCTTCCACACATAATGCACATGTTGCTTGCTCGGTCTACCCAATTCCAGAGAGCTTAGGGAAAGCGAGCACGAACAGCAATATTCCTTCTAGTTCTAGATAGAAGAGCGCAAAAGTACATGTATGTATCTTAAATATAGCACGTATCTTGAAAATTTTTTAAAAGAGAGCAATCAACCAACAACAATATTCGCAAAGAACATTCGTTGCTCCATCAGGTAACATGCGTGTGACGCTATTCGAGCGAAAATGATTAGCAACATCATGCATGAGGGGGGCCGGCCGGGCATCAGGCGCTAGTGCTACCTCCTCGTCACATTTGTTAACAGAGGAGGAGACTACTCTGGCCAGCCACTGGTTTGTTCGGTACGCACGATCTTTGGCACGCAATGATCTGTCAGTCACGTTGCTTTTTTAAAAAAACTTTTTTTTTCTTTTTGATTACATTCTTTAGAATTTAGAATGAATGTGGTGTGGACCAGGGTTTTTTTTACCGACCGGTCACCCCAAACCGCCGGCCTCCGGTTCCGGTTTACCGGTACGGTTTACCGATAACCGGTCGGTAACCGATCGAATTTGAATTTGAATTCAAACGCGCCTTCGGTTCGGTTTGTCACCGGTTTACCGGGCGGTTTGGAGCGGTAACCGCTCGGTTTGAGCGGTTTACCGCTCGGTTTGAGTTTGGAATTTTCTTTTTTCTTTTTTTTTCAAACTTCTATACGTATAAATAAATACTAAACGAACTCGAATTTGAAAAAATTTTACACCATTGGCTTCTATAAATCATGAACTATTTTTAGGAATTTTTTCAATATTTTTTGTTTTTTTCAAATTTTAAATTTGAATTTGGGGGGCTTAACGGGGCAGGACCGGGATTTTTTTTCTTTTTTTTTCAAACTTCTATACGTATAAATAAATACTAAACGAACTCGAATTTGAAAAATTTTTACACCATTGGCTTCTATAAATCATGAACTATTTTTAGGAATTTTTTCAATATTTTTTTTAAATTTTAAATTTGAATTTGGGAAATACCTAACCGGACCGGACCGGAACCGGTCCGGCCCGGTTAGGCCGGTAACCGCGGTAAACCGCGGTTTACCGAGCGGTTTTTTTAACCCTGGTGTGGACTGACTGCCTTGTCCGTGAAGCACCGCCGCGCCACCGGCCGACCGGCCGACGCGGGGCGTGCATGTGAAGCGTGGAAAAGCCAAAAGGGCCATGCTGAAAGCAGGGGCTGGCAATATCGGAATTAACTGTGGAATTTTATGTGAATCTTTTTTTTGTAAACAGAATTTTATGTGCATCTGTAATAAGCTACTGGCACTGGCAGCTTAGCTTCGGATCGGATATAAATAAATAATTACTTGGTTACATGAACGTATTATAAATAATTACTAGCTTCGGATCGGAGTAATAATGCTACTGAGAGATGAGATGTTACTTTTTACAGTATGTGAACCGATGATGTACTGACGAAGAGAAGACATGCCCTGTCGCTTCCCAAAATGTCGTTAAATTAAATTTGAAGTTACCATAAGCTAGCGAGGCTCTTGCTATTGACATGTACGTACATTGCCTACGTACCACATGAACCTCTAACTAACCGTGACACGAGTAGATTGTTCCCACGTCCAAATAAGTATTCGTGCATTTTATTCCAAATGAAGTTTCTCGACGAAGAAGCTAGGCTCCAACAGATGAAAGCTACTCCTATATACTACTAGAAAACCCAAAAGTTGAAATTACGGGATATATTGGACCAAACGCAAGGATATCATGGCCGTTGTGGAGTTTCTAGTTCGTACCACTACCGTTTTGGAATTGGGAAACTAATTTGGCATGCTTTTTTCCACCGGAACACGAGGGAAATTTCCATGAGAAAACCTCACGACCCTATGCCTATGCACGCTGTCAATTGTAGAATTTTCATTCATGATGTCCTGTGCCAGCAGGCAACCCTATGCACACTGTAGCAACTTTTGTTTTTTAGTGCAAAAAATTGTCCAAAAATTGATTAATTAGACTCAAAATGTTCGTCTCGTAAAGTACAACAAAACTGTACAATTAGTTTTTGATTTCATCTACATTTAGTACTCCATGCATTTGCCGGCATTTTGATGTGATGGGGAATCTTCTTTTTGCATAGTAAAATTTGGGGGAAAATTTGGGAACTAAACAAGGCCATAGTGAATCAATAGTCTTCCAAAACATATAGATAACACGCGTTGCAATTCGCCGGCAAGATTTGGAAACGTACATGTGCAGGGTGTATTTTAGACACATGGTTATTCATTGTTGGCGTATAAGCGCAGTGTGGGCTCCCCCAACGCATCTTGGTGGACGTTAGCCCAATTCTCTACATTTGCACCAAACAGCCAAGGCCGTGGTTCCGCAGGGTGGGTCAGAGTGTCTTGCGGAAGCAGAGTGACCAGAGTGATAAAGGTTTTTAAGCCGTTGCCGTAGTAGTCGACGTGACCTGGTCACGCGTTTTCACCAGCAGTGAGGGGATGAGAAAAACGGCTATCAAAAGAGCATAGCTACTTCTTCGCTCCCCGTGTTGGGTGATTTCGTGGCCTGTAGTTGTAGCTTTCAGACGAAGCCTACTCTCTCGAATTTGAAGAGCATGCAAATGTGAAACATGTTGTTTATTTAGCCTTCGCCCTTTCGTATACAGTGAGCGCATAAGCAGATACGATGACGTTCATCTATCCACTGCGCTTTTAGGGCTTCCCCAACGCTCCAGAGTGGCGTACTGCCTCATTATCCTCGTTGCCACCCGACATCCATGTCACAGAGAACGTTGGCTCCGCAGGCCGTCAGAGGCGCCTGCAGTCTCTCCACACATGCAAAGATTGGCGCCAAATTTTCTCTAGGCAAAAGCTGCAACATGTACCGTCATGATACAGTGACAAGACAAGATTCGTATACCGTGCGTTGGACAACCTACTGTTTCAACCTCCGTGGAAGATAACTTTTTTCTGAGGCTAATACTGGTATACGCCTGCGTTGGTGTTGCCCTTAGTGGTTTTTTTTTTCTCTTTATTTAGGGCTGCACTTTTACTGTTGTGCAGTCACGCAGACACAGCTGACGCGATCAAGTGGGAGGGACGACGTGGTTGCAAACCAAACCCAAAGAGAGCATGCCTTGGCGTGGGAAAATAATAATTCAGTGGAGACGGTATCCACTTCCGTGCATACATGCTTTTCATCGACTGCCACGTGTCCACCCAAAGGAAACCGATGTCTGTCCTTGACTCCTCATCCGCTGCTCGGCCGTGCACCGTGCTGCTGGAACGCTTGCCGTCAGATTCAGAGACGTGCCCACGCGGCAGCCATCAGCCATATGTATGCACAACTAGCCGGTGGATACCGTCTCCACCGAAGTTTTTTTTCCTGGCCGTGCACCTTTTCCGCTAACGTGGAGTGGATAATTGTGCCAGCGACCACTGACGACACCTCAGCCAGCCAGCATAGTCCCCATCAGCTAGCGGTTAATTGCCGCCTCAACCGCCACGACAGCAAAGTGCAACCATGCATATGCATGCATTGCATCTCTCCCCATTTGTGTTGAAGTGCATATAGAGCGAGAAATTAAACGGCGTGGTTCTAGTTCCTGAGACGAATGAATCTGAGTATCTGACGTACGCTACGGCTCCTAATATAAAAATATAATTAGCCAAAACCAGGGGATCGATGGGAGCCTTTGTCGGAGGGGATCCAGATCCAGCCCACAGGATTTTCATCAAACACCCACAGAGTTCCAGAAATCGGCTGCAGTCTCCCTCGCATCATCGTCGGCACCACGTTGGAAACAAATGTTCAGAAGTCGTTGAAATCCTGTGGGCTGAGACTAGAGATGGAATGGAAATAAAAGAAAACGATATACACATATGGCGATTATTGTTGCAGCTATTCATGCATACGATTCTCAACGTATACTAGCATCAGGGTTAAAAAAACCGCTCGGTAAACCGTGGTTTACCGCGGTTACCGGCCTAACCGGGCCGGACCGGTTCCGGTCCGGTCCGGTTAGGTATTCCCTAAATTCAAATTTAAAATTTTAAAAAAATGCTGAAAAAATTTCTAAAAATAGTTCATGATTTATAGAAGCCAATGGTGTAAAAAATTTTCAAATTCGAGTTCGTTTAGTATTTATTTATACGTATAGAAGTTTGAAAAAAAAAGAAAAAAAATCCCGGTCCTGCCCGTTAAGGCCCCCAAATTCAAATTTAAAATTTGAAAAAAAAAAACAAAAAATACTGAAAAAATTCCTAAAAATAGTTCATGATTTATAGAAGCCAATGGTGTAAAAAATTTTCAAATTCGAGTTCGTTTAGTATTTATTTATACGTATAGAAGTTTGAAAAAAAAGAAAAAAGAAAATTCCAAACTCAAACCGAGCGGTAAACCGCTCAAACCGAGCGGTTACCGCTCCAAACCGCCCGGTAAACCGGTGACAAACCGAACCGAAGGCACGTTTGAATTTAAATTCAAATTCGACCGGTTACCGACCGGTTACCGGTAAACCGGACCGGTAAACCGGAACCGGAGGCCGGCGGTTTGGGGTGACCGGTCGGTAAAAAAAACCCTGACTAGCATATTAGAGGGTCAAGAACATTCTGCAGGGCGCGACAGTTACTTGTTGGACGCTTTAGTTGATTTGGGTTTTGAAAAAAAAACATTCCTTTGCATTGCAGGTGGCATCTTCAGTTATTCATCGCCTCCATACATTTCTCTAGAAACATATTTCACATGCTTTGGTTGTTGTGGCATCACAACAATTGGCGCAAATGGTCATGGCGCGTTGTTTTTCTCTCGAACGCATGGGGTGATGATCTAGTCTAGGATTGATAATCATTGGCATAGTGTCATGCAGTTTGTTTACTTTAGGCTATGTTTTTTTTTCAGAGGTCAGAAGTGGATTCACAAGTATTATATATTAACTTAATGTAATGGTCGGGAATTAATAAATCATTCTTTTAATTTTTTGAAACAATTATTTATATTCTCAAAAGGGAAAGAATAGAAACTTTGTTCACAGCCCCCCGGTCGCAAAGAGCTAGCTTGCATTGGACTGCCCAATCGATTACATATACATACAATCAGTAACAATCAAGTCATGTTAATTATTACAGTACTAGTGTACTTTGTCTGTACGCGTAGCGTCGCTGGGTCTACATGGAAGTATATATAACCGATGGACCGATCGTCGTCAGTCTGAGCTGGAAATTAATAAAATAAAGCGACGGAGCGAGACTGATCCGGCCAGCCGGAGGTTCTTCTTCCATGCTCCTTCCGACACCATTGCGCGCGGTAGCCCGGCCGTGCACGTCGCCGTCGACGGATCCCCGGGTGCAACTCGATCTCGGCCATGTATGTATGTGGCACGTACGTACGTCGTTTTCTCCCGTCCGCTTTTGCATCATTATTTTCCTCGACGCCGCTTTTTATTTGCCAATCGGTCGACTCGAGCAGTGGCAGCACGGCAACGCGGAGATGAAAGCCAGGCAGCCAGCTGCATACCTAGCTAGGGCCGTCGCGTCATCGTCTTAGCCTACATTCCTGTGTGGCGCTACAAGGTGCAGGCACTGCATAAGTATAGTGTACAGCGAAGAAGTATAAAGAAGCTTTGGGAAGGAGTACTTTATTTGGTCTAGTATTAAGGCGTTCTCAATGGTAATTTTCAAATAACTAGCTAGACTGGACTTAGAAATAATAATAAAAACACTATAGTGGAGAGTTATAGATAGCTTACCGAATTCTTCCTACACTAACTATTCGGAACCGTTGGGACGCCCTTGGTACTTTGCATGCAAGCGTGTGCGAAAGTGCAGGAAGTCGTATATGATGCCCGTCAGCCAGCTTTGCTCTCCAACAACGTATATGCTTGCTACCATTTGACATGGCATGCGTGCAGACAAACATCCTGAACATCATTGCTCATGACCTGAAGAGTGAATTACACACATACGCATACGCTCTAGCATCATATATATAAACCGGAAAAAGGTAATCAGAAGGACACTACAAACAAAACCGAAGCAAACGCAGCAATTCACGGCAAGAAAGGAGCATATATAAAGACGAAACAGACCAACAGAAAAGAAGCTAACTTTGTCAGAAAAAAAGCTTACAACAAAAATTCGCAAGGTACGTATATGTGTGTCACACCAGGAGCGTTGCACGAACGTTTGCACTCGCAATTTGCTGCCGTGAACGAACGTAGCGAAGGAGAAGCCCGGCCAGACCACATCATGAGCCTTATCTCTTCTTATCCCTTGGTTGATCAGGAAACCGGCATGGTGTTGCACACGCTTGACGTGGAGCATGCACCAAATGCATGCTGAAACGCCGCCGGGACACCGCCCGGGCCCGGCGTATCGTACACACGATGGATGCTCCGCTGGCCTGTCACGATGAGTACACAACAAAACCATGCTACACTACACATCGATCGATCCAAGCCAAAAATTAAGGGCAGCGTGTATAGAGCAGGGCTGCAGGGCGTGAACGATGCTTCTCGATCGCTCTCCCAGTGTCACGAGTATGACATGATGTGCTTTCGTGTTTGGCAAAGAGAAGTAGCCATCCTCTAGCGGAACTGTACGTGTCTTTTACAAGTAATGTTTAGACGGACAGATGATCATGACGCGCTGTACTAAAATAAAGACAAATAATAAACTAACTACAGTCGTCATTGTGCCTCTTTTTTCCCTTGGGTTATGCAAAGCACCAACATACCAAAACAACTTCGCTTAAAGCCGAAGAAAAACCGGGTTTAGCTTTTTTACTTAAACAAGCTTGGGGCCTAATTTTAGATGGGCCCAAAATAAATGGTAAATTAGACCATCTCCTATAGTTCAAAAAAAAAACAATTACTAAATCAGTGAGTCTTTGACGACGACAGCGACCATGAGCCTTCGACCACCACCATCCATTCGTGCATCCCGGTCGCTGGATCTAGAAGAAGGTACGACCAGAAGGAGCTTCATTTCTAGGCAAACTGAGCTGTTGGAACTACTTGTATGAGACCCAACCTTCTGACTCCTCAATGTGTTGATGGCTGCGAATGTGCATGTCAGATGTGATAAACTTGGTGCGTGTGCCTATGAAATTGTGATGCATCAGTCTTTTTGGGTGAAACTGAGACACCGAACTAAAAACTGAGAGACCAAAATGTTGGTTTTTGTTAAATTGGCACAACTTCGGTCTATGGTTTTGAAAGACCAAAATAATATGACTGATATAACCGACATGATAATTCAGTTAAGCCCAAACGCCCACACCTACCTATCGGAGCCCTGTCTCCTCGTCCTCGCAAAGCTCTGTCATCCACTCCCAATTTGGGGTCATGCCTAGGGGTGTGACGCAACGTGACAATGGGACACGCACGCCTTTGCGTGAGGAAGAAGATAGGCATGCAGGCCCCTCTATCAGTCACTCCTAAGGAAGCGCCCACCCCTTTGGCGTACGACGGACACCATGGAAGAGGATGAACTCAGGTGAGGCACAACGACTTCTCTGGGCTCTTGCAGGCGGTGTCAGGGATAGTTCAGCGCTGTCAACCACAACCACTAGGACGGGGATGGCGCCAGCCGCCTCCAACGACCCGAAGGGATGCGAAACCCTAGCACCCCCTTGTCGGCCAAGGGAGCTTCCAGAACCCATGCTCCTTGTATTCCTCTCGCCCTCGAAAATATAAGGCAGGACAAAGGCTCCCGTAGAGGGGACAAATCCTAGAAAACCCTAGATTAGGACTAGCTAGCGCTCTCCTACCATCTCTCTTTTGGTGTAAGAACTCGCTTGAGTATTTTAACATGAAGAACTCGCTGCTGGACGACGACGTCAGACCTAGGATAGACTCTTTTGTGTCTTGAGTGCTAAACCAACGAAGTCCCACACATGGACCCACCAATGATCCGACACTCTCCGAATCAAAGAAGCAAACAACACACAGGAAAACATTTCTAATGTTTACACATTTGACCAATTTTCATGTAAGTATAGTAACCAAACTTAAGGTCCTCTAAGCAAATATACGGTTCCTCCTTAGATAATTATTAGATGGTCTAACTTTTTTTTTTATCTCCAGACTGGAAAATGCCGCAGCACTGCGGAGACCTGAATGAAATTATAGGGAATTTAGATGGTGGCGAGTGCAAAAGGAGAAAGCAGAGACGGCCGTTACCTCGACCAATCCCCTCACGCCACTCACCTCTCTCCCTAACCATGGTTTTTTTTTCTAACCCGCCTCCCTTAACCCCTCTCTAACCCATCCCTCACCCCTACTTGAGGCTCACCACCCCCTGTCCCTGCGCACGAACACACAGCACAGACACCAGGAACGATTGAACAAGCGTGGGTGGGAGCTGGGAAGCAGAGGCGGCCAGTGGGGCGCCGGGAGGTGGGGCCGTGGTGCCAGCAACCGAGAGTTGGTGGCGCGGCGCCCGGCCGTCGGACAGGGACTGGTGGTGCTGCCTTCTCGGAGTGCGGCAGCGGCGGCGCCGGAGCAGTGCCAGATCTGCGACTCCGACGGCGCAATCCACCAATCCCTGGGCTCCGCATTGGATCAGGTACGGGTGGGAGATCCTTCTCCTCGACTTTCCTGTGGTTGTCCGTTTCTGCTGGTGTTCATTTCACCAATTCTGCCGAGTCTGTGTATTTTTTCTTCCCATTTTTGGTTTGTTTTTAATAGCCGGGAGAGCAAAAGGTGGCATATTTAGCAGGAAATAACTATGCTTTATTGCACATAGATGCAGCACTGCTCCATTTCGAGTAGCTTCCAGAACAATTGTTTCCTTTTGTTATGTTGCTTCACTCACTAAGCTCTCAACTTGGATGCCCGATTGCACAGCATGATGAATCAATGGTAGCTTAGTCATCCTGGTGCTAGTCTTCTACCTCTTGACGCCATACCATTAGGCGTTTGCTTCTTCATCTACTTTTAGCAGAAGCGGATCTGTGTCGATCAGAGTTTGTGCCTGTGCAGAGCTACCGCCGTAGTGTAGATTTAGCTCGTTCGTGTAGTAAAAGGACCACCTTTGACAATTGCTTACAGTTTTGACTAACCCTTCTGAGATGAGATGCGATGAGGTGTCTGATCCATTCATCTACCAGGAAGAGCTGAGATGTGGGTTTTCCAGGTTGCTTGTTTGGTTGCCGTGTGGAATTTAGTGGCATGCCCGGATCTCATCAGTTGACGGAGGTTCGGGGTAAGCCAACATAGGTGCTATACTGCTTTTGGTGGAAGAGTGAAGAGGGGACAGCCCGAATCTGAAATGATACAACTGCAGAAGATGCATCTTTCTTCCATATTATAGTTTCAACATGTACATTTAAAAAACCACCTAATGGTCAACAATTATATGGAAAAGTGATAGTCCACTCCTTGTGTGTGTCAACTTTTCCTTAACAAATGTGGATGCTTACTTTAACCATGTGAAGGTTGGGGTTTATTGATTGCATGACTGCTTGAGTGTATCACGAGGAAGCTTCCTTATCTTCTGTTTCACAGTCCATGTAGAACAGGAATGGTGCTAGAGTGGATTGTATGTCATGGGGAGAATCATTCTTGTCTTGTTAGTTGTTAGTTTCTTCTCTCTTTGGATTATGATGATAACCTCCTCTAATTCTTTCTGTTCTTGCAGGATCTAACAATCAACAAGCAAGCTTGCCCAGTCTCATAAGTAACAGCTACCTGCTGTAGGAGGGTTGCTGCTATCTGCCTGTCTTCACCTTATGGTGCTGTCTAGCTAGCTGTACAAGATGTCTGTCGTCGCCTGATGATCTCTGCGGTGACATCTCTCTCTCTCACTCGTCTGCTGAATTCGGCGGGTGCAGAAGGAAACAAGAGAGGAGCAAGAAAGGCCAGATTCTGGCAACTTCCTCTAGTACATTGGCCTCAATTCCTCTTTCAGTTTCCACCATGCCTCGCAACTTGGAGAGCCCGGTGCAGACCCAGATGGCAGTCTCAGCCTTGGACCGAGCTCTTAGCAGTGAGTACCCTACCAAAAGCAGAAGCGAGACCAAGGTTGGCGGATGGAAACGTGTTTTTGTCCAAACTGACACTGGTTGTGTCCTGGCTATTCAATTGGATCGTGGTGACAATGCACACACGGTCAAAAGAAGGCTGCAGGTGGCCCTAAACTTTCCCACTGATGAGAGGTCACTGACATTAGGCGATCGTGTTCTGAAAAATGATCTCAGCACCATTAGAAATGATTCCCCGTTGCTTCTCACCAAGACTTTCATGCATCGAAGTTCCTCCACACCATGCTTGTCTCCTAGAGGCAAGGATCTCCAACAGCAAAAAGACAAGGGTTGTCCAATTGAACTGTTAGTATGCCCGAGCCGCTGTTCTCGAACAAGGCAGCTCGTGAAGGATGTTGCTAGGGCAATCAGGAAAGGTGTGGATCCAGTACCTATCAAAAGTGGGCTTGGTGGGGCCTACTATTTCAAGAACAGCAAAGGTGAGAATGCGGCAATTGTGAAGCCAAATGATGAGGAGCCTTTTGCACCCAACAACCCAAAAGGTTTTATAGGGAAATCCCTTGGGCAGCCAGGCCTCAAAAGATCAGTTCGAATTGGTGAGACTGGTTTCAGAGAGGTTGCTGCCTACCTTCTGGACCATGATAATTCTGCTAATGTCCCTCCGACGCTACTTGTTAAGATTTCTCATCCTGTGTTTCATTTGAACGAAGGCGCCAACTGTGCTAACAAAAATATTGCTGATGGTAGCACTCAAGCTGTTAGCAAGATTGCATCATTTCAGCAGTTTATTCCTCATGATTTTGATGCCAGTGATCATGGCACCTCAAGCTTTCCTGTTTCTGCTGTCCATAGGATTGGTATTCTTGACATCAGGATCTTCAACACTGATAGACATGCTGGAAATCTTCTGGTAAGGAAGCAAACTGGAGCAGGAAAATTTGGGAATCAGACTGAACTTATTCCTATTGATCATGGTCTCTGCCTTCCAGAGTGTTTGGAGGATCCTTATTTTGAATGGATCCACTGGCCTCAGGCATCAGTCCCATTCTCCGAGGATGAGCTCGAGTACATAGCAAATCTTGATCCAGTGAAAGATGCTGACATGCTACGGATGGAGTTGCCTATGATCCATGAAGCATGCCTGAGAGTACTAATACTCTCAACCATATTTCTAAAAGAAGCCACAGCATTTGGTCTGTGCCTTGCAGAGATTGGGGAGATGATGAGCAGGGAATTTACTGGGATGGAAGATCAGCCAAGTGAGCTAGAGTTTGTCTGCATGGAGGCAAGGAGGCTAGCAACAGAGCAAGAAGACAGTACCACAGAACATGACTCTGGTGAGGAGGATTTAACTCAGTTTGAACTTGACAGCGAAGATCATGAAATGCTAAAAGAACCATCAGCCCACCAGTTTGAATTTAAGACAAGAAACTCCAGAAACCAACTGTCCAAATTGGATGAAGCCGATGAAGAAGAGGAGGAAGAAGATACTGAGGAGGTAGAAAGCAATGCTGGAAAGTTAGCTTGCCCTAAGCCTGTCAATAAGTGGCTTGCTGCTAACATTTCAAAGCTGTCAACCTCACTGAAGGGTGTCAATCTAACAGACAAAACCCAGCGTCAACTGTCTGCTGGTCCTAAGTTTGTGGATCCTGTGAATACTTCTAAGAGCAACAGCAACGACAGTGGCTCTCAACTTTGTAACTGGGGAAGTGCAAACGATATGCTCCCTACAAGTGTGAGCTTCGTCAAGCTGGCTGACATGAAAACTGAGACATGGGGCCTGTTCCTCGAGAAGTTCCAGGAGCTCCTGCCTGAGACATTCCGCTCCCGCAAGTGCACTGTCACAGCGCAAAGGGCAAAGCAGAGGCTTGGCACTTCTTGCCAGTTTTGAGTTAGCACAGGAATAGGGAGGTGAGCACCTGTTCGGCTGTGGCTTTCATGCAGGTGTTGAGTTCTGCAGTTCTCGAATAAAGCCATCCTTCACAGGATTACAATTTGCAACAGGATTTGAGTGATTGAGCGCCTGAACCTGAGGTCCATGCTGATATGATGGCCTTGCTCTGTAAATATTTTTCCCCCTTTTTCTTCCTCTTTTCTAGCTAAGGCTGCTAGACATGAGTTGCTTGAAAGAAGTTGGGATGCAATGTCTGCCTGTTTCTGGCCGCCCGACTCTTCCACTCATGATATGCATTCAAAAGTTTCATTCAAATAAGCATTCAGCAGAAAGTTTCTAACGTCGTAATTAAACATTGTGGCAGACGAACGCTAAAGGTCAACTTACAAATCATTTTGTTGTGTTGCGGTTGGCATGTTCAGTGTAAGTCATGTAATTTAGTCCTTTGTTGCGGCATTTTACTCTTCGGCCTGCTGTGACTGAGGCCTGTTTACGTACCAGATTTCACCTCTAAATTCCACTATGCAAAAAGAAGATTTTCCGTCACATCAAAATGCCGGCACATGTTTGGAGTACTAAATATAGATGAAATAAAAAACTAATTACACAGTTTTATTGTACTTTGCGAGACGAACATTTTAAGCTTAATTAATCAATGTTTGCACAATTATTATCAAATAAAAACAAATTGCTACAGTGGTGCACAGTAGGTATCTAAACAAGCCCTGAGTATTCATTTTCTTGTTCACATGGCCATGGTTAAATTCCAGTGTCTGCATCTGTGAAATTAAAGCCATCAGTTTAATGTGCTCAGGGCCTGTTAGTTTGCAAAAATTTTTTTGCAAAAAACCACTGTAGCAGACCGTAGCATTTTTGATGTTATTTGGTAATTAGTGTCCAATCATGAACTACCTAGACTTAAAAGATTCATCTCGTGATTTACAGCTAAACTGTGTAATTAGTTTTATTTTTTATTTACATTTAATGCTTCGTGCATGTGTCCAAAAATTGATGTGATGGAGAATCTAAAAATTTTTGGGAAAAATTTTGGAACTAAACAGGTCCTCAGTCTATCTTGCAGTCTTTAGGTGTGAAATCAATTCTCATACTGGTAGGACCAGGGGCCTGTTCGGTTGCACCCCAAAATGCCAAATTTTTCAAGATTCCCCGTCACATCGAATCTTTGGACGCATGCATGAAGCATTAAATATAGATAAAAAACAAACGTAATTACACAGTTTAGACGAAATAGACGAGACGAATCTTTTAAGCCTAATTAGACCATGATTGGACAATATTTGTCAAATAACAACGAAAACACTACAGTAGCGTTTTGCCAAAAATTTCGGCATCCAAACGGTGCCCAGAATAAATGCGACAGAAGTCCAGAAAATTGTTGGGAAAACATGGTAGTGTGTACTGATATATTCCAGCGGTAACTTATGGTAGATTCCAAGGTACCTTCGCTATCGCACAACTGACTGGAAATGTAAGAAAGAAGAACAGTCCAAGAATAACAGCGACTGATGGAATGGTAACGAAATTGACAGTAGACTCTTTCAGTGGTTTAAAGCATCCCGTTCTTTCGGTGTTTTTTTTTGAAACGCATGAACTACAGTTGTTTTATAAACAATTTTTTCTTGTTGATTTACTATAAATCTGTAATGTATCCATGGATGCCATTGTCTTGTCAATGCTACAACTACTACTGTTGATTTTTTTTTACAACGAATTCAAACCTCAGGTCAGTACAGAACTCTTGGTAACAAGACCTCTCATGGCAGCCAAGACATCTTTAACGATCTAGGGCCGGTTTAGTTGCCAAATTTTTGGCAAAATGACACTATAGCACTTTTCGTTGTTATTTAACAATTAGTGTCCAATCATGATCTAATTAGGCTTAAAAGATTCATCTCGTTCATTTCGTCTGAACTATGTAATTAGTTTTATTTTTTATCTATATTTAATGCTTCATGCATGTGTCCAAAGATTCGATGTGACGGATAATCTGAAAAATTTTGCAAAATTTTCTGGGAACTAAACGGGGCCTAGTAACTACCTGATGCTTTCATCAAACAGCTACAACAAGGTCGAACCAAGTTCAACCCTCTTTACATTCTGATACGTTTTTTTTTTATCAAGTTAACATCTAACTCTATAAAGCAACCTACATACTAGAACAAGTTCATAAGTTCATGATGCCCTTATTGGCGCAAGTTCTTTCATGCTGGTGAGGTCACTAAGCTCCACATGCTGGTACTCTATCCTCCTAAGGACGGTCCTGGTCTCACTCCTCGGCAGAGTTAGCGCATCATGCTTTCTCAGCTGGCGCTGCCTGAGCCTTGAGATGGCCTGCGTGACCTCTGATATCCAGGGGCGCTTCCTCGGGCTCTTGTTAACGCATCGGTAGGCAACATCAGCAAGCATCCGGACCTCTTCAGGGATGTTCCCTACTAGGAGGTCCTTATCCAGTATTTCATCCCAATCAACCCTTCCCTCCCCTCCAATTGCTGCCTGAAAGGAGTCATGCATAGTATAAGTACTCCACAACACTACCGATGACACTTTTGCTCACAGACTGGTTTTATGAGGCATCTTTATCTTACAGCAATATGATAGTAGTAACAATGTTGTGACCTAACATCATGCTTCACAGTGCAGTAGAGCGCTAATTGGACTGTAGTAGTGTGCATAGCTCGTGCGTGTGCTCCAGTACAGAGCTCATGTGAGACTGATGTCTCAGCTTGTGCACTGGTCTGATGTGCATGACTCAAAAGTGGAGCTCTAACTTGTGAGCAAGCAAAAAAGGCAGTCAAATATACAATAAGTGACCAACCTGCTAGCATTGAGTAATAATGCCTATTGAATAAGTGGGAAAAGGGCTTTTTCTCTTCTTCTAATTCTGTATGGAGTTTCAGTAAAGTTAAAATAACTTACCAGATTAATGTACTCCATTAGACCTTGTTGCGGATTTATGGCTGTTATCAGTTCAAAAAGTATTATGCCGAAACTATACACGTCACTCTTCTTTGTTAACTTATTTGTGGACATGTAATCAGGATCCATATATCCATAGGTGCCCTTGAGGCCAGACTTACTTCCATCATACACTTCCTCCTTTGATAGACCAAAGTCTGCAACCTGCACCCACCAAGAAAAAAAGATGGATCATGATGCACTAGTAGAATAGTTTCAGGCTAAGTATTTTGTCTCATGAAGAAAATCTTGCTTTTAGTTGCATATATCCAGACTGGGCTGATCATTGAACTTTATACTCATCATGAGCGTATTGGTTTAGTTGAAACAACTGAAAGCAGCACAATAATACTTAAAAAGTGCATATGGAGCAGTTACAATGATCAATACAAAGTTTGTCATGTCTAACCTTGGCCCTCATTGAATGGTCCAAAAGTATATTATCAGACTTTAGGTCCCTGTGAATGACAGATGGAACAGCCTGCACTCATGAAACATAACCATAGCTTTCATCAGTTCCCATTATTTGCAGAATACACATCGTAATAGTTATCAACTGTAGCGTACCCCTTCATGCAGATACTCAATCCCATGAGAGATATCGTGAGCAATTTGCAGCCTTTCTTGCCAGCTCAAACTCCGTTTATTGTCGCCTGATATGACATGATATGAAAGTAATTAGGGGCATGTCTTCCAAATGATGAAACAATCTGTACAGTCCCTTTGCTGTGCACTGACACACTATGTGCACTGTGTATAATCAATATGCAAACCATTTCATTATGTTCCTTTAATCTGTGCTTAGCCTCAGAAAAAAATAGAGAAATTATCTCCCGTACCATATAAAAGTCTTGCCAAACTCCCATTGCTCATGTACTCGTAAATCAGAATGCGCTGGCCTTTTTCAACGCAATACCCAACTAAATTAACAAGATTCCTATGATGCAGCCTGCTAAGCAATGCTACCTGTAAACAAGATGTAGCCATGATTGCACTTTGATCAGTTTATTAGAGTCAAATGAACATAGCAAACTACTTCACATAGATTAATGGTATTGCAGACTGAGCATACTTTACCCACAACATTTTTTTCTTCCCTTCTTTCTTTTTTTCCTTTTGACGTTTCAATTTTTTCCAGGCAAAGTGTGCCCCATTGATAGATATGTATATTAGGAAAGTGTATATTAGGCAAGTCTATATTTAGTATGATTAGCACCTGCCATGTATTGCATGTAACCTGCCATGTATTGGCTATGTAACCTGCCATGTATTGGCTATATATATCAAGGTCACCCCCCACGTTGGGTGTGTGGTGTTTCCCCTCAATCTCTGCTATTCTACATGGTATCACAGACCGAGATCAATTAGATCCCGGACCTTCTGCTTCCGCCTCCTTCCTCCCCACCTCTCTCTTGGGCGCTCCTCCGAGATGTCTCCCAACCCTGCCGATGCCTCGGCCGCCGCCGCTGCCGCTGCTACTGACGCAGCCGCTGCTGCACCACCACCGCCGCAGACCATCGTCGTCCACCCCTACACCGCCGTGAACGTGAAAACTCACATTCCGGTGACCCTGGAGATGAAGAATCCCAACTTCACCAAGTGGGCTTCGTTCTTCAAGTCCTTGTGTGGGAAATTCAGTCTTCGCCCCCACATCGATGGCCCAGCTCCTCCGGCTAATGATCCATCATGGGACATTGCCGAGTGCACTGTCCGCGGCTGGATCCTCAACACCGTCGACGACTCGGTTCTTGATCTTGCCCTCACCGACGAGAACCAGTCCGCTCGCGAGTTGTGGGTGGCGATTGAGGGCCTCTTCCGCTCCAACCGCGCGCCCAGGGCCGTCTTCCTACTTGAGGAGTTTCACTCCTTGAAACAGGGCGACTCGACGATTGACGAGTACTGCCAGCGCCTCAAGATCAAGGCCGCTGCTCTTCGGGACGTCGGCCACACCATCGACGACTCCCAACTCGTCCTCAGCCTCCTACGCGGCCTCAACCCGCGCTACACTGCCACCGCCGACGACATCGCCAACTCCACCGAGCTGCCTTCCTTCTCCAGGGCGCGAGAAATGCTCTGCCTCAAAGAGCTGCGCCTCGCCAACGACGAAAAGACCACGGCTGCATCTGCCATGGTGGCAGCCTCTGGCTCCACCTGCACTTCTCCAGGGTGCCGCTCCTCCTCCTCTGTGGCCACTGGCGCTGCTTCCAAGGGCTCTGGGGCCGGCAAGAAAGGCAAGAAACAGGGCGGCTGGCGCAACCAAGGCAACGGCGCTGGCTGGCAACAGGGCAGCGGCAGTGGACAGCAAGGGGGCAACCGTCCCATGGGCCCCTGGTTCTGCTACAGCCCATGGGCCTTCCAGGGCGGCGCTCCGCCAAGCAGCGGCTGGCAGCAGGGCAACAGCCCCGGCGGCTGGCCCCCTCACGGTGACCAGGGCGGGCGCGGCCATGGCATCATGGGTGCCAGTCCGCAGGCCCACACCGTCTTCGCTCCCCCTCCGCCAGCCCCATCCGCTCCACTGTGGGATCAGGCCGGCCTCATCGCCGCCTTGAACCAGATGGCGCTCCAGAACTCCGGCTGGGTCATGGACTCCGGCGCCACCTCCCACATGCACAACTCGGATGGTATACTCCTCTCCCGTCAACCCTCTTCTATCCCATCCATCACTGTTGGCAGCGGTCATCATCTTCCTGTCTCTTGCTCCGGCAGCTCCACATTACTAGGCCACGCGTCTCCCTTTTCGCTTCGCAATGTTCTAGTTGTCCCCTCTCTAGTGCGCAACTTACTTTCAGTTCGCCAATTCACTCGTGACAACCATTGCACTATCGAATTTGACGCATTTGGTTTTTCTGTTAAGGACCTGCAGACCAGACGCGTGATTCTTCGCTCCAATAGCTCCGACGGCCTCTACACCGTCCCTGCCACGCCACAAGCCAACCTCGCCACCTCCACCGACCTATGGCATCATCGTCTTGGTCATCCAGGAGCTGCTGCCCTCCATTTGCTTAGACAAAATAATTCCATTTCATGTAATAAATCAGCTCATACTCTATGTCACTCATGTCAACTTGGCAAGCATGCGCGGCTGCCTTTTGGAAATTCCAGTTCAGTTTCCTCTTTACCGTTTGAGCTTATATACTGTGATGTTTGGACATCCCCGGTCGCTAGTATTTCTGGTGCACAGTACTACCTTGTCATCCTCGATGACTTCACCCATTTTTGCTGGACCTTCCCTCTAGTCCACAAGTCCGAGGTAGCTACTCACATCACTCAGTTCTGCGCCTTCGTCCACACACAGTTCAGCCTTCCTGTCAAGGCTGTTCAGGCCGACAATGGCACTGAATTCGTGAACAATGCCCTCGCCACCTTCTTCGCGTCTAGCGGCATTCACTTACGCCTCTCCTGCCCTTACACCTCCCCTCAAAACGGCAAGGCTGAACGTATCATCCGTTCTCTGAACAACATATGTCGCACGTTGCTCATCCACGCCCACATGCCACCCAAATATTGGGCAGAGGCGCTCGCTACAGCCACATATCTCCTCAACAGGCGCCCCTGCTCAGCCATTCACCATAGAGTCCCCTATGAGCAACTCTTCAACCAAACCCCAGATTACACTATTCTTCGTGTATTCGGTTGCCTCTGCTATCCCAACCTCACCGCCACTTCCAAACACAAACTGGCCCCTCGCTCCACAGCATGTGTCTTTCTCGGATACCCCTCCTCTCACAAGGGTTATCGGTGTCTCGATCTCACAACTAGACGGATTATCATCTCCCGTCATGTTGTCTTCGACGAGACTCACTTTCCGTTCAGCACTGACCCCACCAGTGAGCCCCCAAGCTCTCTGGATTTTCTTTTTACAGGTCCTGCCGTGCCGGTGCACCACACTGCCACCATGGTGCCCCCTGCGATCGTTCAGTCGCCGGTCGCCGCTGAGCCACCGCCACGCCGAGCCCAACTAGAGGAGCTCGCTGAGGACCCCGCCATCCTACATATTGGCCCGGTCCTTACTCCTGGCACGACTGCTCCTCCTACGACCGGTCCACCTCTACGAGTCTACGTTCGGCGGCGTGCTGGTGCTCCCGCACCGGCTGCTGAGCCGGCTCCTGCACCACCATCTGCACCAGCAGTGGAGGTGCCCTCGCCGGCGTCCGCTGTTCCAGAACAGCCGGCTCCTGCTCCAGTTGTGGCGGCCTCTCCGCCACCTCCGCCGACTCCTACCTCGAACCGACCTGTGACGCGCCTCCAGACAGGCTCGCTCAAGCCTGTGGATCGTTACGGCTTCCCACCGTCTGCTCATGTCGCCGCAGCCTCCACTGCCTCACCCATTCCCCGCGACTATAGAGGGGCCCTTGCCGACCCCCAGTGGCGTGCAGCCATGGCTGAGGAGTACAAGGCTCTCGTCGACAACGACACGTGGCGACTCGTTTCCCGGCCCCCAGGTGCCAACGTGGTGACAGGCAAGTGGATCTTCCGGCACAAGTTCCACTCCGATGGCACCCTAGCTCGTCACAAGGCTCGCTGGGTCGTTCGCGGCTTCACCCAGCGCCACGGCATCGACTACGACGAGACGTTCAGCCCTGTCGTCAAGCCTGCCACCATTCGGGTCGTCCTCAGCATCGCCGCCTCTCGTCAGTGGCCCATCCACCAGCTGGACGTGAAGAATGCCTTTCTTCACGGTCACCTGCACGAGACGGTCTACTGTCAGCAGCCCCCCGGCTTCGTCGACCCGGCGCGCCCCGACGCCGTCTGTCTTCTTCAGCGCTCCCTCTACGGCCTCAAGCAGGCCCCGCGGGCGTGGCACCAGCGCTTCGCCACGTACGTTCGACAGCTCGGCTTCGTCGCTTCTGCCACCGACACCTCCCTCTTCGTCTACACTGAGGGCGGCGCCAGTGCCTACTTGCTGCTGTACGTCGACGACATCGTCCTCACGGCTTCCTCGGATGCTCTGCTCCACCGCATCATCGATCGCCTTCACTCTGAGTTCGCCATGACGGACCTTGGGGAGCTCCATCACTTCCTGGGGATCTCCGTCACTCGCTCCTCCGACGGACTCTTCCTCAGCCAAAGGCAGTATGCGGTGGATCTTCTTCAGAAGGCGGGCATGGCCGAGTGTCACTCGACATCGACGCCTGTCGACTCTCATGCCAAGCTCTCTGCCACGGAGGGCGCTCCCGTCGCTGACCCCGCCACGTACCGGAGTCTCGCCGGCTCCCTTCAGTACTTGACGCTCACTCGCCCCGACCTGGCGTACGCTGTGCAACAGGTGTGCCTCTTCATGCATGATCCGCGCGAAGCTCACCTTACGCTGATCAAGCGCATACTTCGGTATGTGAAGGGCACATTGTCGGCTGGCCTCCACATCGGCACTGGACCTATCGACAAGTTGATTGCCTACTCCGACGCTGACTGGGCAGGGTGCCCTGACTCCCGCCGCTCCACTTCAGGCTTCTGCGTCTTCCTCGGCGACAGCTTGGTGTCCTGGTCGTCCAAACGGCAAACCACGGTGTCCCGGTCCAGCGCGGAAGCCGAGTACCGGGCTGTTGCTCATGTGGTCGCAGAGTGCTGTTGGCTTCGACAGCTTCTTCAGGAACTTCATGTTCCATTGAAGGTCGCCACAGTTGTCTACTGTGACAACGTCAGCGCTGTCTATATGACAGCCAACCCGGTCCACCACCGCCGTACCAAGCACATTGAGATCGACATCCATTTCGTCCGTGAGAAGGTGGCTCTCGGCGAGGTTCGTGTTCTCCATGTGCCATCCAAGTATCAGTTCGCTGATATCATGACAAAGGGGCTGCCGATTCAGCTATTTGAGGATTTTCGGTCCAGTCTGTGCATCCGGAATCCTGACGCTTCGACTGAGGGCGGCTGATAGATATGTATATTAGGAAAGTGTATATTAGGCAAGTCTATATTTAGTATGATTAGCACCTGCCATGTATTGCATGTAACCTGCCATGTATTGGCTATGTAACCTGCCATGTATTGGCTATATATATCAAGGTCACCCCCCACGTTGGGTGTGTGGTGTTTCCCCTCAATCTCTGCTATTCTACACCCATCATTAAAGAACTTTTTTTTGCTAGACCATCATTCAAGAACATAATTACGGCCGTGTTCAGATCCCAAATTCGGGCGCCCGAATTGGGCTCTGCTGCTACAGTGTTCCTGCCGGAACACTGTAGCAGCTTTTGTTTTTTAGTGCAAAAAATTATCCAAAAATTGATTAATTAGACTCAAAATGTTCGTCTCACAAAGTACAACAACACTGTATAATTAGTTTTTGACTTCATCTACATTTAGTACTCCATGCATTTGCCGGCATTTTGATGTGACGGGGAATCTCCTTTTTGCATAGTAAAATTTGGGGGGAGAATTTGGGATCTAAACAAGGCCTACTTTGTATCTAAGAAAAAAAATAACAGTCAAAACAAACACCAGGATACCCTTCTTGTTGTATTTCTGCTTCTCTCTAGACACCCAAAACTTGATTCCCTTTGGGTGAATGTGCCCCATTTCTGTTCTCTCTCAAAAAAAAAGTGCCTTTTTTTAACTGACGTGAATGTGCTCATTTCTCATCTACCGTTTCACACCATACTAGGAGTGACTAGAGTGCAGTGGCAGCAAATGCAGACAGAAGCATAATCTCCATTCCAGGAAGAGTTGTTCCCTAAGGTCAGGGATAATCTATAGAATTCTCTGAATAAAGTTCAGCTGTCCTAGTAAATTCATTACATCAACCTATACAAGTTGCTTAGAACAAAAACCAAAAAATGTTGCACCCGAAAAAGATTGCAATACCTCAGTCTGGAACTCTCTTTCGCCTTGCCTTGAATCACTCGCGAGCACCTTTACAGCTACCACTTCACCGGTGGCCATTACAGCTTTGTACACAGGACCGAACGATCCTTGCCCCAGAATTGTGGTAAAGTTGCTGGTAGCCTTCTGCAGATCCCTGAGCAGGAACGACCAGCAACATGATGGAACAATTCAGAAAATGATATTTCCACTAAATCACATTCATGGACCCAATTGAAGGCAGTAATTTCACAGCTCACACAGAACAGTTCAATTCAACTGAGATAAGATTGAGGAAAAGGTTCTGTGTCCCAGATATCTATGGAGTAGAAGAAGTGAGAACGTACTTGTAATGGTATTTTGGGATCCCGGAGACGGACAGCGGCGGCGGTTCCCTGCCGTTGTGGCCGGCGCCGCCTCCTCTCCAGGCCCAGAACGCGGCGCGTTTGGGCGGTGGCGGGTGGCCCCAGTCGGCGACGCTCTCGGACACCACGGAGACGGAGACGCTGGAGTCGAGGCTGGCGCATCCGGTGCCGTCGGCGGCCCGCAGCGTCGCCGAGGGCGACTCGAGGGAGCGCGTCCGTGCGGTGGCGACGCTGGCCCGCCGGCGGTAGAGCCAGATGGCCAGGAGCACGCCCGCGCCCGCGAGCAGCGCGGCCGCGACGCCGGCGGTGACCCCGATGAGCACGGCCCTGCTGCTCCTATCGACCATCCCCGCTGCCGCGCGCCTCCCGGTGCGTCGTCCCCGGCGAAGCAACGACCATGCCGTGTGAGGTCACGCCCGGGAGCAGGAAACCAACCTCCTAGCCGCCTTCTCCTGCTCCTGCTCCTGCCATGTCCATGGGAGCAGCAGAACGCGTCAGGAAGCAGCAACCTTGCGCTGAAGCAAAGCGACCCTGCGCGGCGTCACGCGGTAAGACGCGATCTTGCGCTGGAATTCAGTAGCAGCATGCGCCAAGATCGAAGCAATCCTGCACAGCAGGCAGCTCCGCGGTAACACTGCGGAATTGCGCCTGAAAAAAGAGAAGCTTGGCAGCAAAGTGTGCGCCGTACCTCGGAAAATCCTGCTCGTCGACGCTGATTCAGGAACCGACGACGACGGATCGAAGAGGAGGGGAGAGCAGGACGAGATGGATTGAGCCTCCTCCTATTCGTGGCGGAGTAGGAAGAGGAGGAGGAATTGGGTTCACCTGTTCAGAGAAGACTGGCGCGTGGAAAAGGACCCGTTTCTGTTTGGGAGTAGACGCAGGGCCTCCCAGAAATTTTGCAAAATTTTTCAATATTTCATGTCACATCGAATCTTTAGACGTAAATATAGATAAAAATAAAATTAATTACACAGTTTAGACGAAATAGACGAGACGAATCTTTTAAGTCTAGTTAGACCATGATTATACACTAATTACTAAATAACAACAAAATTTATAACAGTATCATTTTGCAAAATATTTTGCATCTAAACCGGCCCGCAGTCCAACCCACTCTCCCCGCGACGCAAGCGCGCAGGTCTAATGTCTGGCTCGAAAGCAACTGGTGCAGATATCCATGGCGAGGCTTGCTCGCGAGACCGGGAAAAGGGAAAGGCTGTGTTTAGATCCAAAATTTGGATAGCCAAAATACACTGTAGCATTTCGTTTGTATTTGGTAATAATTGTCCAATCATTGACTAATTAGGCTCAAAATGTTCGTCTCGTAAAGTACAACCAAACTGTGCAATTAGTTTTTGATTTTATCCACATTTAGTACTCCATATATGTATCGCAAGTTTGATGTGACGGGGAATCTTATTTTGCATAGTGCACTTTTCAGTGCATCTAAACACAGCCAAAATCGATTTCTGTCGACTTTTCTCTCTCTCCCTCTGTTCCTCCTTGGCGTCTGTTCCTGTCTTCTTTTTTTTGTTGTACAAATATCTTTGCTGGCTTTGTTTAGATTCTGACGAAGGAAGGCTCATGGGTCCTGATTGTGAGACCGGAGCAGTTGGTGACCGCGTTGCTGAGACCCTGTCAATTGCCATGTGCACATGAGTCGTGCTCATGCTTGTAGTACATCCCCTCGTGATCATGCTGTTGCTGTGCGGTGCGCGGGCGCGGCTGTGCCTGGGCCCCCTCCCAGATGAAAAGCACATCCACCTCGTCTCTGTAAAATGGTTTGATTGTTCACTTACACTATTTGGCTTGTTCTGACTGCGAGAATTTTTCACGATTCGTACATTTCTGCTGGGAAATTAAACCCATTCCTACGAAGGCCGGGTTTAGATTGTAATTTTTTTCAACTTCGGCTACCGTAGCACTTTCATTTGCATTTGGTAACTATGTCTAATCATGAACTAATTAGGCTCAAAAGATTCGTCTTGTGATTTACAACTAATCCGTGTAATTAGTTATTTATTTTACCAACATTTAATGCTCCATGCATGTGTCTAAAAATTGATGTGACGGAGAGAAAGTAAAATAAACTTAGAATTTAAAAGGGAAGAGAACAAGGCCAAAATTTTCATGTCCAAACAAACCTAAGATGTGCAAGTAAGTATTATATTATATATGTCTTCCATTTGGTGTTTGATGCTTCTACAGCTGTACTAGTACCCGTCATTATAATCGCTACCTAGTTCAGGCCTTGTTCAGATTGCTCCCAAATTTAAGTTTTTTCCCTCTCTCTTTATCACATCAATTTTTGGACGTATATATGGAGTATTAAATGTTGGTAAAAAAATAACTAATTGCATAGTTTAGTAGTAAATCACGAGACAAATCTTTTAAGTCTAGTTAGTCTACGATTAGATAATAATTACCAAATACAAATAAAAGTGCTAAAGTTGAAAAAATTTAGGATCTAAACCAGCCCGGATACGCAATGTACTGTATTCCATACCCCTCGGGAGGAGTAAAGGCACGCGGTTAGAGTGTTAATTAGACCACACCAAACAGGCGGTGTGGTAGTGTGCAGTGCAGTGGCGCCTCCTTCAACCGCTGGTAATTGGTATTGGTATTGGTTTGGTGCTAGTACCGCCAAAACATGGATTTGGATCGGCTGATTTGGCATTTGGCAGCTGTTAAATACTACTACATTATATTTCTGCGTGCGTCCGGACGGACGGCGTTCGTCATAGCGTTGAGCGTACCGCCCGCTATTTGGCGACTAGCCAACAGCGTTTTCTGCTACAATCTGGCGTTTGCAGGCGTCGTATTTGATTCACCTTTTCTTCTCCCTTCTGCCGCCGGCCGCCGTAGTTTACCTGAATCATTCCATCTAATTAACCTTAGCTAGTTAGCTTGGAAGATAAAATTAACAATTGTACAATCTATTCGGTGCACCAGTACTTTAGGAAGCCTTGACACGAATGTTTTTAGGGCATCGCACTCTATAAAAATAAGTGACAGAACAGCAATCTTAGACGTCTGGTTTTTAATGTCTACTATAGTATCACAACCCTGATCCGGGGGGCGGTTAGGGCTGCTGTCGCCGGCGGTGACCGGTGGCTAGGGTTGGGCGGCGACTGTTGTAGGGCGCGGCGGCGGCGGCTAGGGCAGTGGCGGCGTGACACAGGGAGAGGCGGCGGTGGCAGTGGGTATAGGAGAGAGGGAAAGGGCAAGATCCGAGGCTCTATTTCCAGCTTAGATTGAAGTTACATTGCCCCTATATTTATATTTCATATAGAGCTTGTACTCCAAGCAACCAAGTTTCCTTAACTCTTTGCGCAGTTTTATAGGCCCCGTTCGGCTGTGCTGATAAGCCGGCTGAAAAACACTGTTGGCTGATTTGTTGTGAGAGAAAAATATTGTTCCGGCTAAAAAAACAAGCTGAAAAAGACGGATTATAAGCTGGATGAACAGGACCATAATGTTTGTTGCCAACGATCCAAGGCTGTAACATAGTTGAGGTTGAATCGAAAGGATCTACCGCGGGATAAATACCCTTGGAAGCTAATCCTCTGGAAAGTATGGTAATAGTGTCCAAATGTGCAAATATTGTGGTAGGAGTAGGGAGAAAAAATTCTTATAGATTTGGACTTCTCCTTTCCTAGCAAACCGATCCAAAAAAAAACTCGATCATATTTCCTAAACAATTCTCTATTTATTTTTTTCCATCTATTTTGGATTTTCACATACTTGAGGACACCTGTTTCAGTATTTATATTCATATAAATTTTCTCTTAGTGAAATGTTTTTTTTGCATAATTAGTTAATGATTTTCATATTTTTCTATAAAACCCGTTAAATTAAAGCCTCAGCTATAGCCCGTTATAGTTTTTAGAGGGCGTTGCTAAATGTTATGGCCCGCTATTTACAACATTGGTTATAACACAATTGTTTGTCTCACATAATAAGCGATTCATGAAAAATAGATAAACATTACAAGTTGGGCAATAACTTGTTTAAAATTTTAGGTAATGCTTGGATTCGGACAGGCTACAATATCTCTATCCTCAGCAGTGGAAGGCTTCAGTTGAACCATCAAAAGACAGCATCAAGAGTTCAAGACAGTTGAAATCAGCAATTATGCAAGTTTCATCGAGTTTTTCTCCTACGGGAGACTTATATCCACCCACTAATAGCCAACATTTATAACCCAACCATATTATGATGTGGGACCGATTCCGTGCTCAGGTGCACCAACCGCACCTCAGTAGGCAGTAGCCGGGAAATGTTCGGCTCCAGTACTGCAACAATGGTCACGGCATATTAAAGAAAATATATTTTTAGTTGTTACAGTACTGATTAGACCTAGCAACTACACTGTAGAACAACATTAACATGCCATAAAATGTACAACTTGTCCCTAGTTTGTGCTTTGAGGTATTCACAATGACCTGACAAGAAAGAATCCCAAACTTGTCTACAATCTAACAGGTGGTACCAGTTTGATCCATCTGCCTGCCAGACAACGCCAAACTGACAGCTTCTTTAACAAAGTTACGCAAGCATTCTCTGCAAAAATCAGTAATTGCTGACGAGTTCAGTTGTTTGACTTTGGGGCTGTGCTTGCAGACAGGTCTTGAGAGTGCAAGGGATTGCGATGGCGAATGCTCAAATCTGCAGGCAGCCAAGATGGAATGTGTTGCTGTCCGAGCAACTTCCTTGAACCTGTCAGAACCTGAATCCCAAACAGTGGTTTATGAAATTGAAAATGTGACAGAAAAAAAGATGTTATGTTAGTGAATGTAAGAATTGGAAAGGAATTTTGTACCATGTGTTTTGTCTATCTTGAGTAGTTTCAACTCGCGAATGGCCAAAGAAGAGATCTCACTTTTTGCAATTTTACAGGTTGACCTGGACCTTTTGGATCCTTGATCATGGCATCTTTCTGAACTGTGTTTTCTCTTGTGCTCATGCCGGTCTGGACTAGAACTTTTCCTAACTTCAATGGTCGCAGCAATACCTTCATCACAAACAGCTGAACATACACTAGGTCCTAACTGTAAGGATGAAGTCACAGTTGACTGGGCAGATGATGAACTGTACTTTTGTGGATGCAGCATGTCTGATTTGAGTTTTTCTGGTCTGCATATGCTACATGAAGAAACTAATGATTGATCAACATGCTGATTGTGGATTGACGAGGCAACTTTGTCATTAAGGCTTTCCTGATTTATTCGATTCTGAAAAGAAACCATCCTTTCATGAACCGAGGCACGACTGTTCTCAGGCAAGCTATGGCATCCTCTAGAGTTATTCGCAGGTGGCGTATGTTCCACTTTTGTACCATGACCACAGGCTGAATAATTTTGTTGACAAGACTTATTAGGCAGATTCCCGTTCTTGTGTCCCACAATTGTATCAATTGGACTGTAAGAAGTCGATCTGTTTCCCATGGAAAATGGGGGAGTGCAGTTAAGGGAGGCAGGTGTGTTAGATATCTTCCTCCCACCAGATGATTTTGCCATCTCGAACCTTTTCCATGCCTTACGGGAATCACGAGTGTCCTTGTGCAAGACTTTTTTACTATGGCCCAGTGAGGTACTAGTTTCCTCAGATAAGGGCGTTCGCAGCGGAACAGAAGCTGCAGCGACGCCATTTCGAGAATTGGGAGTTACAGGCTCTGCATAACGCTGATGCTCGGTAGCAACAGAAGCAGAACCAGCCATATCCTTCCTTCTTCTGCCAGGCACAATGTTTTCCGGTCGTCTAGTCGGACCTAGTCGCCTTGGGACCGACCAGAAGACTAATCGTGATTAGTCGTCGACCAGGCCGATTAGTCGAGCCTAGTCGACCATGCTGGTCGTCCAAGTCGTCCTATATATCAGGACATATATATACTATATATATATACCTATATATACTATATTGCATACATAATGAAGCAAGCATCAAGACTAGCTGGTGACTTACTTGTGGGAGTTGTTTTCTTCTCTTTTCTGCACTGTCCAGATGTCTGTAACTCTGTATTCCTGTCCCAAACAACATTCCTTTGCTGACTTGCTGCTGGAAGCCTGGAAAACCAAAGAAGACTACAATTAGAAACACAATTGTAGTGTTGACCTTGACACAAATCAACAGCAGCTCTGCTGCATTATCAAGCAAATAAATAGCATTTAACAGAACATAGCAGCCAGCATATTACATAACCAAAATAGTTCACAAGTTCGACATCCAAATTCATAGCCAGCCACACACACACACAGCAACATAGTTCACAAGTTCTTGAGTTCTTCTTCACCTCCAGCAGCTGCAGGCACCTCCACAAGAACAGTCCTTGAGTTCTTCTTCAAGTAATCATTCATCTCCCTCTTAACTATTTCTGGAGGATTAGGACACCCCATTGCATCTCCACGCCCCCCAGCAAGGTGCTGCTTGAATCTGCATATTCCAGAAGGCACAACCTTCTTGCAAAATATGCACTGCACAAAGTCCTTCTTGGTAGGATCTGGCCACCACCCATACTTCCATCCTGGGTCTTTTGATTTTGCCTTCCTCTTGGTGTCAACAGCTTGTTCCCTAAGCTCTGGAGGTAGTTTTGCTAGAGCCCTCTCAATTAGGGAAGGAATGTCAGCTGCTGATGAGGATTCAGTGGCAGCGGGATCTGACCCGACTGATGATGGAACACCTCCTTCACCTCCAAGGTCAGGCGGTGGCATGTACACTTCCACGGCTGCAGCACGTCGGTCCACATCTGCAGAAGCACCAGTTCTTAGGATGGATGGACGATGGGGGATGGGACATCACAGCAAGCAGCAAGGAGCAAGGAGCAACCACCAAACAGAGAGAGGGATGGGGGGAGGAGGGAAGAAGATGGAGAGGGGAAGGCACATACCGTCGTCAGAGGAGCTCATCGTGAAGACCGGGGAGGAGAGCAGCCGGCGTGGAGGAGAGCAACCGGCGGCGGGGGAATCTTCCTTGAGGGGGAATCTCCTCCAGCGGAAGCGGCGGCGGCTTCTGCGAGCGGAAGCAGCGGCGGCTTCGATCCAGACGGACTGAGTCCGTCCGGCGGCGGGGGAATCTTCCTTGCGGGGGAATCTCCTCCAGCGGAAGCGGCGGCCAAACAGCAGCGGGGAGGAGAGCAGCCGGCGTGGAGGAGAGCAACCGGCGGCGGGGGAATCTTCCTTGCGGGGGAATCTCCTCCAGCGGAAGCGGCGGCGGCTTCTGCGAGCGGAAGCAGCGGCGGCTTCGATCCAGCGGCGGCTTCTCCCTCTAATCCTTCCGCGCGGGCCCGCAATTGTTTCCCTTTCCCGCTGCACGCTGCGCGCGCTTCTGCTCGGGCGGATTCCCTTTCCCGCGCTCGCCCGCGCCCGTGCACGCGCGCTCGCCAAAAACAGAGGACTGGTCGTCCCGGAAGCCTAATCGCCCGACTAATCGCGATTAGTCATCGACTAATCGGACGACCAGAAAACTAATCGCCCTAATCGAGTCGGTCCCTCTGGTCGGACATCAAGGACCGATTAGGGCGATTAGTCGCGATTAATCGCGATTAATCGGACGACCGGAAAACATTGGCCAGGCATATGCAGAGCAAACCCCACAGAACCATCACGCAGAGCAGCCCAGTTCTCCCGCAGCTCCCTTACGCGCTTATCAAGATTGCGAGAATTGCGCAATGTTCTAGCTCTCTCAACTTCAAGGCGAATGCGAGCATGATACGCTGCAAGACCATTGTCTCGTCCCTGGGTCGATCTGGGACACTGAGATCCAGCTGAAGTACCCTGGGGTCGAATGTCCTCAGCTGAAGTACCTTGGGGTCGAATGTCCTCAGGAATCCTCCTCCTAAAGATCCCAGCAATGGTAGCAAAATCGTCATCCACAATGTCATAAATGGAAGGAATCGGATCACCCATCGAACCGCTGCTGCTCCGCGCATCTGTCCTTTCCAGATCATGCTCCTCATCCACAACACCAGAAACCAAGGGGTCTGGAACTGGCTCAGCTTCCGGAACATCGATGCCGATCTCAAATTCACCCTGATTCTCAGCCTGCCATCTCAACTGATCATCTCTGATCGTCCCGCAGTCCTTGCAGAACCAGTCCCCCTCCGGCACGGTGGTCCCCAGCCCGACACAGTAAGTGTGCGCAGCTGAGTCGCAGAGCTCGCAGAGTAGCAGGAGCTCGTCATCGCTGGAGCTGCTGCAAACGGTGCATATGGTGTTCACGTAAGGATCTCCGCCCACTGTGCTGCTCCCGTTGCCCTGAGGATTGTATACCTGCACAGCCAACACAGCACGTCAGTGGTGTGTTGTCCCGCGGAGAATTCATGCCGTCCTGACATGACAAATTGGCTGGCAGGGGAGTGAAATAGCATGCAGTACGGACTAATCAATGGCAAATTTGGTGGAATTCGCAGTCATGGACATGAGGATTTCTACTACACAGGCGCGGCTACGGAGATCCGAGAAGGTCCGGGGATTAGATTAGATTGGTTTAAGGGCACCAAGCTGCATACCTGGTTGCGCTCGGGGACAGAGACGATTCGCTCGTCGGGGAACCGGCCGGCGACGGGCGGGCGGCGGATGGTCCGGAAGCGGGCCTTGCAGAAGGGGCAGCGGGACTCGACGCGGCCCCAGGCCATGATGCAGACGAAGCAAAAGAAGTGGGCGCAGCAGTCGAGCTCGCCGCGGATGGCCCGCCGGCCGTCGACATAGCAGATGCCGCACATCTTCTCCGCGCCCTCCGCCTCCGCCTCGTCGTCCATCTTGCCCTTGCCTTTGGACGACTCGGACGGCGGAAGTGCCGAGGAGTCGACGTCGGCGAGCGCAGCCATGCTTGGGATCTGTCGCTGGGTCAGGCGCGTCGGTCGGAGCGGAAGAGATGGCGTTGGACTCTATGGGCTTCCTCGGTGACAAGTATTTGGGCTCAACCGTCGGGGCCAGACACGGAGTTGTGTTGGGCTCGGATTTTTTTTATAGGAATTCAGCATTCCATTACTCAACCGAGACCGCTAAATCGCTGGACACTAAGTACAATATAGATTATTTATTCAAAAAAAAAATACAATATAGAATCCGGCACTCCGGCCGTAACAACTGAGTCCGACTCAACACTTCTACTCCCTATAGAAGCTAGTTCATGAGCAACACAATTACATTGGCGTGGTACATACCTAACATGAAAATTTACAAAATTTTCTGTTATAATCTCCTTCAGGTTATGCACCAAGCCGCCAACCAGGGATAATCTAAATTCATCACTTTGCACTGCCTAAACCACTTGCTGCGCATCGGTTTCCAAGCACACATCATGCAAGCCCAAAGACGCAGCTGCTTTCACCCCTTCCAAACACGCCAGGACTTCCATGTGCAAAGGGCTACTTGCAAAACGCAACCGCCCTGAAGCTGACTGAAGCACGCCCCCATTATCATCACGAATAACATATCCCCATCCGCCATTCTTGGCATTCTCTCTGAATGCTCCATCCGCATTAATCTTCAGAGTATCAGCAAAAGGACGCTCCCAGGTCCTTGATCGGCCATGGGCGCTTGAGCTTGCAGGAGCCGGTGAACTGAGGTTCACGATCTCCGTGGCTTGCTTCCCACTTAAGCTTTGCTAGCACCTCTGATAAACGCCGTTGATTCCCTTCCCTCACGGAATTTCTTTCGTGCCAAACATTGTTTAAAAGAAAGCTGGCCTTCAGCTGGACCTCATTGTCCTTGGATAAAATAGTGCTGACAACCTCCTTTGCATCATGGCAATTGGTCAGTTCTACTCTTAGGTCCTCTAGTCCTGCACACCTCCAAACAGCCTTCACATGTTTGCATCTCAAAAAAAGATGGCCCCCATCCTCCCAAGCATAATTGCAAAGCGGACATCTTGGATCAATCTTCATACCCCTTCTGCTGAGATTTGAGCGGAGCGCCAAAGAATTATGTGCCAATCTCCACATAAAATGCTTTAATCTATTAGGTCGTTCCATATTCCAAATCATTGACCAGATTTTCTCTCTATTTCCCCCTGCGCCTGAACTTGACTCTGTTATGAACGACGTATGGAATATGAAGTAAAACAAGATCAATCACAGCGGAGACACACGATTTAACGTGGAAAACCCCTCCAATGCGAAGGGGAAAAACCACGGGCACCAGCCAGCAACAATCTCACTATCTCAAGAGTTTTGGGTTACACGCCTACGGCGGCTTACAAGAGAATCTAGTCTCCAAGAAACCCTAGCAAGGGTATATATGTACCGCTACGCTCCGGCCCAGCCTTCGGCTTTTACGGGCCTCCGCTTCGCTCCGTCAGAAGCCCGCCCTATATCTTGCAGTGAATTTGGAACAACTCCAACAAAACTCCACCTTGAGACAAATTCATCTTGTATCATAAATTAACCCATCATCCTGAACAACAAAGATAGAAAAACCACTGGTGCCAACAATAGTCTCTTGGACTATTCAATTAAACCAACTAAGCTTGAGCATAACTCAAACTTAGCAACAGGAACAGGCTTTGTCATCATATCAGCAGGATTATCATGAGTACTAATCTTGCATACCTTCAGCTTACCTTCTTCAATCACATCTCGCACAAAATGATACTTGATATCTATGTGCTTAGTTCTCTCATGGAACATCTGATCTTTAGTGAGGTAAATTGCACTTTGACTGTCACAGTGCAAACTTATGCAAGATTCAAATCCACTGAGTTCAGCGTACAAACCTTTCAACCATATCAATTCTTTGCACGCTTCACAAATAGCCATATATTCTGCTTCAGTAGTAGACAAAGCAACAACAGACTGTAACGTAGCCCTCCAACTCACAGCACAACTGCCAACAGTAAACACATAACCAGTAATTGATCTTCTCCTGTCCAGATCAGCAGCATAATCAGAATCCACATAACCAATGAGACCCTTATCAGTTCTTCCAAACTTCAAATAGGAATCTGCTGTGCCTCTGAGGTACCTGAAAATCCACTGAACTGCCCTCCAATGTTCTTTGCCAGGATTAGACATATATCTACTAACAAGACTCATAGCATATGACAAATCTGGACGAGAGCAAACCATGGCATACATCAAAGACCCAACAGCACTAGAATAAGGAACCCTTGACATGTACTCAATCTCTGCATCTGTACTAGGACACTGAGCAGCTGACAACTTAAAGTGAGGTGCAATAGGGGTACTAACAGCCTTAGCATTTTGCATGTTGAAACGCTGAAGAACTTTCTTGATATAATTTTGTTGACTAAGAAATAGCAAACCAGATTTTCTGTCTCTACTAATTTCCATACCAAGAATTTTCTTAGCACTACCAAGATCTTTCATATCAAACTCACTACTTAACAACTTCTTTAACTTAGTGATTTCAATCTTGCTCTTGGCAGCAATCAGCATATCATCAACATATAACAGCAAATATATAAGTGATCCATTAACATGCTTGATGTAAACACAGCTATCATATCTAGATCTTTCAAAACTGTGTGACAACATAAATGAATCAAACCTCTTGTTCCACTGACGAGGGGACTGTTTCAAACCATACAAGGAGCGCTTCAACTTGCACACATATTTTTCCTTGCTAGGCACTATGAACCCTTCCGGTTGGTCCATGTATATGTCCTCCTCTAGCTCTCCATGCAAAAACGCAGTCTTCACATCTAACTGCTCAAGCTCAAGATCATGTGAAGCAACAATACTCAAGAAAGTACGAATTGAAATGTGTTTTACCACTGGAGAGAACACATCATTATAGTCAACACCCGGAATTTGACTATAGCCTTTTGCAACTAACCTTGCCTTATACTTTGGAGGCTCGCTTGGAGATAAACCCTCCTTTCTCTTGAAGATCCACTTGCAGTTTATGGTCTTCTTTTTCTTAGGCAAAGGAACAACCTCCCATGTACTGTTCTTCTCAAGAGACTGCATCTCCTCATGCATAGCAGAAATCCAATTCTCACTATCAGCACAACGAACAGCTTCTTTATAGGTTGCTGGCTCATGAACATTCTCCACCTGTTCAGCACAACTCAAAGCATAGTAAGACAAATTACATTCTTCGATAAGACGTTTAGGAGGTACAACTGTCCTTGTTGACTTGCGTTGAGCAATAGGTAATTCCTCCTGTAGCTGCAAACTAGGAGGAGTTTGCTGAACATCATCATGAGCATCATCATCAGCAACATCATTATTATGGTCATCCTGCTCATCAGCAGGCTCCACCTGCACACCTATATCATCATCAACATGCTCCACCTGTAAGCGCATACTCTGCAGCTCTTTTTCTGGAACATGATCTGAGGGCAAACTGTCAGTAAACATCACAGATTCATTGAATACAACACTCCTGCTCATAAAAGTCTTCCCTGTTTCAGGATTCCACAATTTATAGCCTTTGATTCTCGAACCATAACCAAGGAAAAGACACTTAACAGCTCTAGGCTCTAATTTTCCATTGTCAACATGAGCATAAGCAGTGCATCCAAAAACTTTTAACTGTGAATAATCAGCAGGTGTACCAGACCATACCTCAATAGGAGTTTTCTTATTTAGTGGAATAGAAGGTGACCTGTTTATTAAGTAACAGGCAGTATTAGCAGCTTCAGCCCAAAAACGCTTGCTCATCCTTGCATGAGACAACATGCAACGGGCCTTGGAGATAATGGTTCTGTTCATCCGTTCTGCCACACCATTCTGTTGTGGAGTATGGGGTATGGTATGATGCCTAACAATGCCTTCCTGTCTGCAATAATCATTAAAGGCATACGAACAAAATTCTCCACCATTATCAGTACGAAGCAATTTTACCTTCCTTTCAGTTTGTCTTTCTATCATTACTTTCCAGTTCTTAAAAGCAGCAAAAATATCATCTTTCTGTTTTAGAAAATAAGGCCAAACCCTTCTAGAGTAATCATCAATAATTGTAAGCATGTAACGAGCACCACCTAGTGAGGGCTTCTTAGAAGGACCCCATAAATCAGCATGAACATAATCAAGAGTACCTTTGGTGGTGTGAATAGAAGTGTTGAACTGTACCCTCTTATGCTTGCCGAAAATGCAATGCTCACAAAACTTGATCTTACTAGAAGTGCAGCCTTTCAGTAGGTTTCTCTTGATCAAATCTGCCATACCATGGTGACTCATATGTCCCAAACGCATGTGCCAAAGGTTAGTTTTACTAGGTTCATCATTAGTAACAGCAGCAGCAGTGGAATCAGAACCATGTAAAGTACACCCTCTAAGGACATATAACTTTGTAGAATTAAGATCACCTTTCAAACAGACAAGAGAACCTTTTGATACCTTCATAATACCATCTGAACCGGAATATTTGTAACCTTCTGCATCAAGCGTGCTCAATGAGATAAGATTCCTGGACATCCCTGGTATATACCTGACGTTTTTCAGCGTGCGTGTCATGCCATCATCAGTCTTGATCTGAACTGATCCAATCCCCACGACATCACATGGGTTATCATCTTCCATCCGCACAACATCCCCTTTCTGCACAGACTTATATGAACTAAACCAATTTCTGTTAGTGCAAATATGAAATGAACATGCGGAATCTAGAATCCATTCATCATGACCAGCAACACAACCAGCAAGCACTATCAGACAATCTCCAGAATCATCATCAGACGCAGCAGCAGCAACAGAGACCTTACCAGCCGACTTGTTTTTTCTCTTCTCCTTATTCTGTACTTTTCTGCAATCCTCAACATTATGATTTGTCAGCTTGCAATAAACACAGAACTTTTTATTACCATGCGACTTGGACTTTGAACGGCCTCTCCTCTCGTAGTTCTTTCTACCATCATTGCTATCATATGAGAATCTGTTATCAGTTCTGCCTCTCACATGCAAAGCTTCGCCCTTTGAGGACGACGTTCCGTCATGCTGCACCATAACTTTCATCTTCTCCTTAGACTGGAGAGCCTCATAAACTTCCTTTAGGGTTAGTTCATCACGGCTTAAAAGTATGGTGTCACGAAAATTTGCATACGAATTTGGCAAAGAACATAATAGTAGAAGACCTAAGTCCTCATCATCATACTTCACCTCCATCGACACTAGGTCGGCCACGATCTTCTTGAATTCAGCGATGTGGGTCATCACCGAATCCTCCTCCTTCATCTTCAGAGTGAACAACTTCATCTTCATCTGCATCTTACTGGTTAGATCCTTACACATACAGATCGATTCCAGTTTCAGCCATAGTTCTGCAGCAGTTTTCTCTTTCAAACACTCCTGCAAAATATCATTATGAAGATGTAACTGAATTAGGGCGAGAGCCTTCTGATCCTTGCGGATCTCCTCAGGAGTCCAATTGGCTTTACTCTTGCCGAATTTATCCAGCGCCTCATCGTAGTCATGAGTCTGCGCCAGAATTCCCCTCATCTTGACTTGCCATAGCGAGAACCGCGTGTCGTAGTTCAGCAGCGGAAGATCGAACTTCATCGACGTCGTCATGAACCCTACAGCAACCGAAGCTCCGGTACCACTTGTTATGAACGACGTATGGAATATGAAGTAAAACAAGATCAATCACAGCGGAGACACACGATTTAACGTGGAAAACCCCTCCAATGCGAAGGGGAAAAACCACGGGCACCAGCCAGCAACAATCTCACTATCTCAAGAGTTTTGGGTTACACGCCTACGGCGGCTTACAAGAGAATCTAGTCTCCAAGAAACCCTAGCAAGGGTATATATGTACCGCTACGCTCCGGCCCAGCCTTCGGCTTTTACGGGCCTCCGCTTCGCTCCGTCAGAAGCCCGCCCTATATCTTGCAGTGAATTTGGAACAACTCCAACAAAACTCCACCTTGAGACAAATTCATCTTGTATCATAAATTAACCCATCATCCTGAACAACAAAGATAGAAAAACCACTGGTGCCAACAATAGTCTCTTGGACTATTCAATTAAACCAACTAAGCTTGAGCATAACTCAAACTTAGCAACAGGAACAGGCTTTGTCATCATATCAGCAGGATTATCATGAGTACTAATCTTGCATACCTTCAGCTTACCTTCTTCAATCACATCTCGCACAAAATGATACTTGATATCTATGTGCTTAGTTCTCTCATGGAACATCTGATCTTTAGTGAGGTAAATTGCACTTTGACTGTCACAGTGCAAACTTATGCAAGATTCAAATCCACTGAGTTCAGCGTACAAACCTTTCAACCATATCAATTCTTTGCACGCTTCACAAATAGCCATATATTCTGCTTCAGTAGTAGACAAAGCAACAACAGACTGTAACGTAGCCCTCCAACTCACAGCACAACTGCCAACAGTAAACACATAACCAGTAATTGATCTTCTCCTGTCCAGATCAGCAGCATAATCAGAATCCACATAACCAATGAGACCCTTATCAGTTCTTCCAAACTTCAAATAGGAATCTGCTGTGCCTCTGAGGTACCTGAAAATCCACTGAACTGCCCTCCAATGTTCTTTGCCAGGATTAGACATATATCTACTAACAAGACTCATAGCATATGACAAATCTGGACGAGAGCAAACCATGGCATACATCAAAGACCCAACAGCACTAGAATAAGGAACCCTTGACATGTACTCAATCTCTGCATCTGTACTAGGACACTGAGCAGCTGACAACTTAAAGTGAGGTGCAATAGGGGTACTAACAGCCTTAGCATTTTGCATGTTGAAACGCTGAAGAACTTTCTTGATATAATTTTGTTGACTAAGAAATAGCAAACCAGATTTTCTGTCTCTACTAATTTCCATACCAAGAATTTTCTTAGCACTACCAAGATCTTTCATATCAAACTCACTACTTAACAACTTCTTTAACTTAGTGATTTCAATCTTGCTCTTGGCAGCAATCAGCATATCATCAACATATAACAGCAAATATATAAGTGATCCATTAACATGCTTGATGTAAACACAGCTATCATATCTAGATCTTTCAAAACTGTGTGACAACATAAATGAATCAAACCTCTTGTTCCACTGACGAGGGGACTGTTTCAAACCATACAAGGAGCGCTTCAACTTGCACACATATTTTTCCTTGCTAGGCACTATGAACCCTTCCGGTTGGTCCATGTATATGTCCTCCTCTAGCTCTCCATGCAAAAACGCAGTCTTCACATCTAACTGCTCAAGCTCAAGATCATGTGAAGCAACAATACTCAAGAAAGTACGAATTGAACTGTGTTTTACCACTGGAGAGAACACATCATTATAGTCAACACCCGGAATTTGACTATAGCCTTTTGCAACTAACCTTGCCTTATACTTTGGAGGCTCGCTTGGAGATAAACCCTCCTTTCTCTTGAAGATCCACTTGCAGTTTATGGTCTTCTTTTTCTTAGGCAAAGGAACAACCTCCCATGTACTGTTCTTCTCAAGAGACTGCATCTCCTCATGCATAGCAGAAATCCAATTCTCACTATCAGCACAACGAACAGCTTCTTTATAGGTTGCTGGCTCATGAACATTCTCCACCTGTTCAGCACAACTCAAAGCATAGTAAGACAAATTACATTCTTCGATAAGACGTTTAGGAGGTACAACTGTCCTTGTTGACTTGCGTTGAGCAATAGGTAATTCCTCCTGTAGCTGCAAACTAGGAGGAGTTTGCTGAACATCATCATGAGCATCATCATCAGCAACATCATTATTATGGTCATCCTGCTCATCAGCAGGCTCCACCTGCACACCTATATCATCATCAACATGCTCCACCTGTAAGCGCATACTCTGCAGCTCTTTTTCTGGAACATGATCTGAGGGCAAACTGTCAGTAAACATCACAGATTCATTGAATACAACACTCCTTATTCTGTACTTTTCTCTTCTCCTTATTCTGTACTTTTCTGCAATCCTCAACATTATGATTTGTCAGCTTGCAATAAACACAGAACTTTTTATTACCATGCGACTTGGACTTTGAACGGCCTCTCCTCTCGTAGTTCTTTCTACCATCATTGCTATCATATGAGAATCTGTTATCAGTTCTGCCTCTCACATGCAAAGCTTCGCCCTTTGAGGACGACGTTCCGTCATGCTGCACCATAACTTTCATCTTCTCCTTAGACTGGAGAGCCTCATAAACTTCCTTTAGGGTTAGTTCATCACGGCTTAAAAGTATGGTGTCACGAAAATTTGCATACGAATTTGGCAAAGAACATAATAGTAGAAGACCTAAGTCCTCATCATCATACTTCACCTCCATCGACACTAGGTCGGCCACGATCTTCTTGAATTCAGCGATGTGGGTCATCACCGAATCCTCCTCCTTCATCTTCAGAGTGAACAACTTCATCTTCATCTGCATCTTACTGGTTAGATCCTTACACATACAGATCGATTCCAGTTTCAGCCATAGTTCTGCAGCAGTTTTCTCTTTCAAACACTCCTGCAAAATATCATTATGAAGATGTAACTGAATTAGGGCGAGAGCCTTCTGATCCTTGCGGATCTCCTCAGGAGTCCAATTGGCTTTACTCTTGCCGAATTTATCCAGCGCCTCATCGTAGTCATGAGTCTGCGCCAGAATTCCCCTCATCTTGACTTGCCATAGCGAGAACCGCGTGTCGTAGTTCAGCAGCGGAAGATCGAACTTCATCGACGTCGTCATGAACCCTACAGCAACCGAAGCTCCGGTACCACTTGTTATGAACGACGTATGGAATATGAAGTAAAACAAGATCAATCACAGCGGAGACACACGATTTAACGTGGAAAACCCCTCCAATGCGAAGGGGAAAAACCACGGGCACCAGCCAGCAACAATCTCACTATCTCAAGAGTTTTGGGTTACACGCCTACGGCGGCTTACAAGAGAATCTAGTCTCCAAGAAACCCTAGCAAGGGTATATATGTACCGCTACGCTCCGGCCCAGCCTTCGGCTTTTACGGGCCTCCGCTTCGCTCCGTCAGAAGCCCGCCCTATATCTTGCAGTGAATTTGGAACAACTCCAACAGACTCACCAGGCACTGTTCTGCTGCTCCGATAATTATCATCACAAAAAACTCTATACGCCGACTTCACCGAGAAAATACTGGTTTGTCGATCTTCTTGAGGTTCGTTGTTGAGACGCAGATTTGTTTGAGTTTGACCAAGCTCATGTCACTATTTTAAGAGAAAAAAAGGAGTAGAGTGAAAACACCTGAATTGAAGTTTTGCAAATCCATCTTAGCTTATCTTGCTAGTTTTATGAGTTTGTCCCCTCCTGATCTTGAACATTGAATAATTTCCAAAAACGCTCCTTATAGGGCGTCCGTCCGGACGGACGGACCCCGCACTTGCCCATGCCGCCTCGCTCGCTCGCTCTACTCACGGGATGGACCCCGTCCTCGCCCGCGTCGTCCCCGCTCGTGCCCCCGCCACTCCAGCGCAGTGCAGGCGAGCCCAATGCGCTAGGCGCTCGCTAACTCGCTCCCGGACCGGCGCCTCCCGTGGCGGCCATGCTCCATCCGCCTGCCCCTGCCCCTACCGAGGTCCGTGCCACCGCTGAGCTCCACACCGGTGAAAGGTCCTTGTTTGGTTTTGGTAATTGAGTGACAACTTAGGTGGACTAATATGTGGTTATGTGAGATACACAGGAGATTAGTCCACATGTGATGGTGTCATGAAGGAGCTCATTGCATATGAGACATGACATGGAGTCATGTGACCAAGGTGGAGAAGATCAAGATGAGACTTGGCTTGATGGGACCGGTTGCTAGGGTGAAGGGCAAGTTGTGTGATGGCTTGGCGCCGAAGGACCGAGGCAACGGTAAAGAGCAAGTGAGGTCAAGATCGATGAACCAATACGGTCACGTGATGATATGAAGTGAATCATATCATTTGGTGATTGGTTGGTGCATGTGTTGCATCAATGTCGGAGGAGATGGAGTGGAATGCGCAAGGCAAAGATATAACCTAGGGCATTTCCATTTCACCGGTCATAGGTGTGTATATAAGTTGATGACCGGGTTTAGGATAGATGGCCGTACTATCAAGAGGGGTAAACTTGTTTGCATATCGGTCATCTAGTGCCACTCGTGTGATCTAACTATGCATCGTTGCTAGGATCGAGTGGCGTGGCAAGTTGAGTGGTTAACTTCTTCGGTAAAATGATTATGAAAATGCTAACACACGTGCACAAGGTGGTGATCATTTGTTGGTGTTGGCACATTTACGAAGGCGAAGAAGTTTGAGCGGTAGAGAGGGTTTTGGGGTCCTCTCTCCCTCCCGCCGAGCTTGCGAGCGCGGGATTCAGGCGTTTTCGAGGAGTTGAAATGTTTATTTTCCATTACGCCGGAAGTCAGAAAAGAAACGAAGGCGAACGGAGCTCTCTAATTTGGCATTAGTTGCCTTGTTATTGAGCTTTGCTAGCGAGCTTAAGCTTTGTGCTTTTGCTTCACTAGTTGTGTAGGAGCTCCCTCGTTTGGCAAAGTACTAGTGCATAGGTTTGTGTGACCTTGCTCTAGAATTGATTAGGTGAGCTCTTGGTAAGCTTAGCACCTTAGTTGCTTAATTAGGATCTTTGCAAGGTGCTAGAGAACTTAGATATAGGGGTGTAGTCTTGGCTAGACCAATAAGTTTAATTCCGCATTTGTTTTGGTTAGCCTACGCGTTTAAGTTTTAGAAAGGACTATTCACCCCCCTCTAGTCCGCCATCTCGACCCTTCAAGTGGTATCAGAGCCGGGTCTCTCATTTGCGGTCTTCACCGACCCGAGAGGATGGCGGCTATGGGCTAGATGATTGTGTGGAACACATTTTTGATGGCACTCACTATGCACGGTGGAAAAATCACATGCTTGAATCATTTTCGTGCTCTTGGCCCTAAGTTTTGGTGGATCATAGTTGTTGGCTTTTCTCATGACTTGGATGGGTGTGGTAACCGTACCCAAGCTCAAAAGGATTGCCGAACACTTAATGCACAAGCTAAGTTTTATCTAATCAAAGCTTTGAATGATGAGATTTTTGACAAGGTGAGGGGTCTCTCAAGTGCACATAGCATGTGGACGGCGCTCAAGCATCACTATTGTGGCTCCTCAATTTGGGATGATGGAAATTTAAGAAGGATGATCACATAGTGATGAAGGTACATGAGGATGTTGAGCATGACCACAACGAGGTGGTTGTGGAGGATTGCTCCACCTCAATGTCAAGTGATGATGATGATCATGCCACAAGATCACTTGACAAGAATGATGATAATGCCACAAGTGATGCAAGCAATGATTCTACTCCATGCACACTTGATGGTGAAGATGATGGCTATGAGAGTGATGCCTCAACAAGCTCATCAATATCATCACATGGTGACACTAAGGTATCTATTGGTGGTTTTGTTGTTGATTGTGATGGTCCAAATTTTGAGCTTCTATATAAACTCTCAAAGGCCCTAAGAAATGAGATGGCAAAAACAAGTAAATTGAAAAATGAAAACTCATTTCTAAAAATCACATGTGAACAACAAAAGCATCTACTTTATGTTACTACTTGTTCACATGAGGAGCTAAAATTGGCTCATGAGGAACTTAGTGTTGCTCATGATAATTTGGCACAAGAACATGCTTTACTCACTAAGAAGCCTTCTAATGAAGAAACCAAATCTAGTGAGAGCTCATCATTTGGGTCAAATGATCAATCACATATTACTAACCCTTGTCATGTAGGCAAGAAGCATGTATCCACCTCCTGTGATGATTTATTATATATGTCATGTTCTTCACAATTAGATGCTTGTTCTACCTCTATGTCTTGTGAGACTAACCTTTTAAAGGAGAACAATGAGCTCAAAAGTGAAGTGAAGAATTTGAGCAACAAGTTGAAGAGGTGCTACAACTCTAAAATCGCCATTGAGCATATCATGACCAATCAAAGAAGATATGGTGATAAGAGTGGTATTGGCTACAACAAGAGCAAGGGCAAGACTATGAAGAAGCAAGATGCAAAGAAGCTATCCCAACTCATGTGCTACCAATGCCATGAAGTGGGACATATTGCCAACTGTTGTCCTACCAAGAAGTCTCAAGTTGAGCCAAAAGCAAAGCCCCAAGCTAAAGTCAAGATCAATCATGAAGATGTTAGTGACTTGATGATAAAGAAGAAGAAAACAAGAAGGGGTGGTAGAGCAAGGCATCCAATGCAAATCCAAGATGCCAAGATGATGAGCAAGAATCAAATCGAGAAGAAAGTACATGCTCACATCAAGTGCTTCAAGTGTGGAGATATGGGACACTTTGCCTCGGGGTGTCCTACTGAGCTTGAAAAGAAGATTCAAGCAACTCGTGAGAGGCAAGGCAATGAGAAGTAACATATGAGCAAGGAAGAAAAGACTCAATCTAAGAGAAGTTGCTACTCATGCCGGAAAAGGGGACACATGGCACATTCATGTCCTCTAGGTGAGAATTCTAAGTCTAGTTCAATTGTTGATACTAATATGCTTAGAAAAGATGGCAATGGTACCTCTATAATTGCTATTGCAAAACATCCCGCTATTCATACTAAGGCAATGCCTAAGTATGTTGCACCTAACTTGAGAGGACCCAAACTTGTTTGGGTACCATCAAAGAGTAGATGATTATTTATAGGTACCATCGGCATTGGAGGCTTGATTCAATTGGTTTCATTTTGTTCATCATATATTGAGTCAAGTTATGAAGCTCAATGCATATCCAATCCCAATGCCAAGTCAAAATAAGTGAAGTTCAAGTGCTACAACATACAAGTGCAATGTTAAAGATTGTGGTGATTTATTGGATATATTTGATGGCTTGCAAATATTCAAGTTGAAAGCTTGCTATTGGATGATCATGAGCTAACCAAGGTATATCTCTTGTTGATCATTTTACTTGGGTGCATATGAGTTGATTGAATTGGATATATATGCAATGTTGCTTGCTATGAGATGTTTGAATGGATTAAATGCTTAAGTAATCAAGTTTGAATTGATTTGTGTTGGATAAATTCATGAGATGACATTTAGTAAGTGAATTGGATGGATATATGTCTTGTGAAAGTATTCAAACAAGTTAGTTTCAAGTTTGATTCATATTTGATGAAGTATTGCTCAATGTATTGAAATCTGTCCAAAGTTGAAAATCTGAGCTAGCAGTGATCAAGTCTGAGTTTGGATGATCAAATCTACTTGGATTGGCATGAGTTTTGGTATACATGCTCTAGACTTATGTTATAAGATGCTGTACAAATTTTATGAGAATTGGATAAGAGATGCTTCGGCTTTGAAGTACATCTTGTCAGCTATAGTGCAGCAGTTTTCAGCATATAGCAGTGGTGGAAGATTTGAAATCTGGTAGCAATCTAGATGTCAAATGAATCTCAAATTTTTACAACTGCTAGATGACTTAGTGAATCACATCTCCACCAAATTTTATGGCATTTGGATCTGTACATTGGGAGATATGAATTATTCTTTAAAGGGTACAGAATCTGCCAGAAAAGTGACAATCATTGGATTAATCTAGAGTCACTTTGATTGAAAGGTCCTCAAGTTGGAAACATGTTTATAAGTGGTTGAGGTACCTAAGTTTGGTTTTGGATTGATCTAGAATCATAAAGAGCAATGAGTATAAGAACATTTGATTGTGGAATGTACTTGGTATACATGTTTAGTACTCAAATTTGAAGATCAAGATCAAACTTAAGATGAAGATGAAGTTTAAGTTCTAGTGATGATTAGAGATCATTTGGTAGAAAGAAAAGGACTTAAACAAGTAGAAAGAGTTGGACTAAAATGTAGATTCAAGGATCTTTCATCAAGATTGAGTTCATCATTTGGATCAATCAAACTATATCATTTCAAGTGAGTATCAAGAGTGGTTCTTTGGAGAAAGGTCACTTCTCCCTAGTGAGGGGCTTGCCGCCGTGTGTAGGTGAAACCAAGTTTGGGACTTGGAAGGCTAACATGGAAGTGGTGATCCGAGGAACTTGTGATGCTTAGTTGAAGCAATCAAAAGAATTGATCAAGAAAAGCAAGCAACACCCAAAAGAGAGCTAGTCATGTATTTTAAGTGGTATTCTAAGTAGTTCTCTCATACAAGCAAAGATGATATAATGAAGCAAGACAACCACAACAAGAAAGTGCACTTGATCATAAGTGGTTTTCATTTCATATGGGTGAAGAATGGATTTATCTATGATAATTGGTCTTCACCAAGCTTATAAATTGGACTTCACATTGCTATTGGAGTAATGAATTGAAATCTATGTGACTATCCTCTACTTCAATATAGCAAAGGTATCATTGAAATGTGCATGATCATCTCATTCCTTACTAGTATGCGGTTAGTGCATATAGTACATGCTTATTAGGATCATGCATAACAAATGAAAAGTTTTAAAAATTCATAGCCTACCATTATTGCTTGATTGATTAATTGATCTAGTGGTATGGATATGAGTTTGTTCATGAGCTAGTGAATCCAAGTACTTGATCTAGTTTGGATTGCTAACAAGTGACAAGTACAACATTGGCAAGATAACCCTTAGCATGAGGTGTGAAGAAGCTTGTCATTGGATTAAACCAGACTTGGAATCTTAGAAAAATCAACTTAGTTCAAGTCATACAAGAAGCTCATGACAATGATAAGAGTATATGCACAAGACAACAATGAAATGGATATCTAGTTTATTTCAAGTGGTATCTAGACTCAAATTGACCTTCCAAGTGGTATTCACTAGTGGTGTCTAGATCATGATCTACAAGTGATATCTTACAAGTGGTACTCATGAAGATAGAAAATGTTCAAGAAGTGAATATTATTGCCAAATCCTTCAAAGTGAATCCATACTAGAAAATTCTTTCAAATGGTATCACATTTCTACTCATGGTATCTTCACGTGGTATCATTCATGCAAGACGATGGTTTCACAAGTGATCCTTAACTTTAAGTGATCAAATCAAGCAATGCTACCCTCATCTTCAAGTGGTATCTCAAGTGAATGACACATGCTATGACATAGGGGGAGGAGCCCCACCGATTGGTATCAAGGTCAAAGATCCTATGTGGTATCTCAAGAGCAACCATAAAGTTTATCATTCCAACATATGTGGTAATGTCCATCAAAAATGCAATATTCAAGTCTCAACCATCTACCCCAATACAAGCTTTTGTATCAATTGAGAAGAACACCTTTTATGGAAATTGATGACAAAGGGGGAGAAGTTGGACAAAGATATGAAAGCTTTTTGAGCTTTGGGGAGAGATTGGAAAGATTGGACATGGACATGGATAAAGAGGGAGTAACATTGAAGAATGTAAGGGGATCAAACATTCTTGGACAAAGAAAGCATACAAGTAGGGGGAGCAAGCTCATGAACTTTGATTGATTACATTTGATATGTGCATAATTCATGTGCTTGCTTGCATTGCATAAAGTTCTTAAATTCAATATGCATGCTTGTGTGGTGTATGCTAGTTATAGAACTTGAATGATGATTTGATAACTAGCATGCATAGGATGTTAGCTAGACTTGTGATTATCATGCAAAAACTAGAACCATGCTTATAATGTTGATCTCACAGGGTTTCTAGTGTTTTTGATGTCTAGCTACTCATGATGCTAAGGATGATGGCAAACTTGTGATTTTCAAATGGTATCAAGCTACTAATTGGTATCAAGCTACAAAGGTTTATTCTATACACCTTAGCATCACTTAGTAGTGCTAACCCTCCCACAAATTTCATATTTATGCATATGTGCAAGCTTGAAACTAAACCATTTGAGCACATATGTAGGGAGAGTTATCACTACCAAGTCGGATTTTATGGTGCTTATCCAAATTCTAACATAGAGCTTAAATGTTGGATAAGTGACATAAAGTCCAAAAGAACTTAATTTCCATATCTTTATAGAGTTGTCATCAATTACCAAAAAGGGGAAGATTGAAAGGTCCTTGTTTGGTTTTGGTAATTGAGTGACAACTTAGGTGGACTAATATGTGGTTATGTGAGATACACAGGAGATTAGTCCACATGTGATGGTGTCATGAAGGAGCTCATTGCATATGAGACATGACATGGAGTCATGTGACCAAGGTGGAGAAGATCAAGATGAGGCTTGGCTTGATGGACCGGTTGCTAGGGTGAAGGGCAAGTTGTGTGATGGCTTGGCGCCGAAGGACCGAGGCAACGGTGAAGAGCAAGTGAGGTCAAGATCGATGAACCAATATGGTCACGTGATGATATGAAGTGAATCATATCATTTGGTGATTGGTTGGTGCATGTGTTGCATCAATGTCGGAGGAGATGGAGTGGAATGCGCAAGGCAAAGGTATAACCTAGGGCATTTCCATTTCACCGGTCATAGGTGTGTAGAGAAGTTGATGACTGGGTTTAGGACAGATGGCCGTACTATCAAGAGGGGCAAACTTATTTGCATATCGGTCATCTAGTGCCACTCGTGTGATCTAACTTGCATCGTTGCTAGGATCGAGTGGCGTGGCAAGTTGAGTGGTTAACTCCTTCGGTAAAATGATTATGAAAATGCTAACACACATGCACAAGGTGGTGATCACTTGTTGGTGTTGGCACATTTACGAAGGCGAAGAAGTTTGAGCGGTAGAGAGGGTTTGGGGTCCTCTCTCCCTCCCGCCGAGCTTGCGAGCGCGGGATTCAGGCGTTTTCGAGGAGTTGAAATGTTTATTTTCCATTACGCCAGAAGTCAGAAAAGAAACGAAGGCGAACGGAGGTCACAGAGGTGACCGGACGCTGCACCAGACGCGGTCATGGTATGACCGGACGCGTCCGGTCAGTACAGCGCAGACGCGGGTGTCAGGGTTTGTAACCGGCGCGTCCGGTCATGCGCCTAGTGGGAATTGCAGAACGCAAGGATGATCGGACACGCGGTGCGTCCGGTCACACATGATCGGACGCGTCCGATCGTTGAAGGTGCTTACTGGACTCTAACCGGACGCTAGCACTGTCGCGTCCGGTCATCGCAAGGAGCGCGTCCGGTCATGTCGTTGCGCGTGTGGTACTGTGCGATCGGCGCGTCCGGTCGTTGCCAGGGGTGCGTCCGGTCGTGGCAGCGGCGCGTTCGGTCATTGCAGCGGCGCGTCCGGTCGCTGGTTTGACCATTGGGGGTCAGTGACCGTTGGAGAATCGGACGCGGCTGAGCGCGTCCGGTCAGTTACGACCGGCGCGTCCGGTTGTCCCGAATTCTGCCCAGTGAAGGGGTAACGGCTCTATTTAACCGTGGGGTTATAAATAGATGCTTGGCCGGCCGTGGCCAGCAGCTGAGCACACTATAGTCTTTGTGACTTGTGTGGTAGTGCTTGGGAGCCCTCTAACTCACTCATGCTTGATAGTGTTCATCGGATCGAGTGAGAGAGCGATTCTAGTGCGTTGCTTTGAGAGATTGCATCGTGTGGCACTAGGTGATCGTGTTGCAAGCCGGTGGTGCTTGTTACTCTTGGAGGTTGCCACCTCCTAGACGGCTTGGTGGCTTGTGGCTCCGTCGAAGCTCGCAAGAAGATTGTGCGAGGCTCCAGAGAAGCTTTGTGAGGGGGATTGTGCTCACCCCGCGGGGATCGCGAAGAGCAACTCTAGTTGAGCATGTCATTAAGCTACCACACTTTATGGTGGGTTCTTGCGGCGCCTTTTGAGAGGCTCGGTGTGTGACCGATTAGCCGCCGAACCATGAAGTGTTGGTCGACACAACGGGGACGTAGCTTGGTGGCAACCAAGTGAACCTCGGGAGAAAATCACCGTGTCAACCTTGTCTACTCTTCTCGGTGGTTTGTCTTCATGCAACACAAGCTTGTATTTACTTTCATATATACTTGTGCTTGTGTAGTTGCTCTCGTAACTAGTTTGCTTGTATAGTTTGCTAGTTGTCTTCTTGCTTGTGTAGCTAGAAGCTTTCCTTTGCGTGACTAATTTGGTTTGTGTAACCTTGTTAGTCACATTGCTTAGTTTGTGTAGCTAAGTGTTTTGCGCTCTCTAATTTGGCATTAGTTGCCTTGTTATTGAGCTTTGCTAGCGAGCTTAAGCTTTGTGCTTTTGCTTCACTAGTTGTGTAGAAGCTCCCTCGTTTGGCAAAGTACTAGTGCATAGGTTTTTGTGACCTTGCTCTAGAATTGATTAGGTGAGCTCTTGGTAAGCTTAGCACCTTAGTTGCTTAATTAGGATCTTTGCAAGGTGCTAGAGAACTTAGATAGAGGGGTGTAGTCTTGGCTAGACCGATAAGTTTAATTCCGTATTTGTTTTGGTTAGCCTACGCGTTTAAGTTTTAGAAAGGACTATTCACCCCCCTCTAGTCCGCCATCTCGACCCTTCAAGTGGTATCAGAGCCGGGTCTCTCATTTGCGGTCTTCACCGACCCGAGAGGATGGCGGCTTATGGGCTAGATGATTGTGTGGAACACATTTTTGATGGCACTCACTATGCACGGTGGAAAAATCACATGCTTGATCATTTTTGTGCTCTTGGCCCTAAGTTTTGGTGGATCATAGTTGTTGGCTTTTCTCATGACTTGGATGGGTGTGGTAACCGTACCCAAGCTCAAAAGGATTGCCGAACACTTGATGCACAAGCTAAGTTTTATCTAATCAAAGCTTTGAATGATGAGATTTTTGACAAGGTGAGGGGTCTCTCAAGTGCACATAGCATGTGGACGGCGCTCAAGCATCACTATTGTGGCTCCTCAATTTGGGATGATGGAAAATTTAAGAAGGATGATCACATAGTGATGAAGGTACATGAGGATGTTGAGCATGACCACAACGAGGTGGTTGTGGAGGATTGCTCCACCTCAATGTCAAGTGATGATGATGATCATGCCACAAGATCACTTGACAAGAATGATGATAATGCCACAAGTGATGCAAGCAATGATTCTACTCCATGCACACTTGATGGTGAAGATGATGGCTATGAGAGTGATGCCTCAACAAGCTCATCAATATCATCACATGGTGACACTAAGGTATCTATTGGTGGTTTTGTTGTTGATTGTGATGGTCCAAATTTTGAGCTTCTATATAAACTCTCAAAGGCCCTAAGAAATGAGATGGCAAAAACAAGTAAATTGAAAAATGAAAACTCATTTCTAAAAACCACATGTGAACAACAAAAGCATCTACTTTATGTTACTACTTGTTCACATGAGGAGCTAAAATTGGCTCATGAGGAACTTAGTGTTGCTCATGATAATTTGGCACAAGAACATGCTTTACTCACTAAGAAGCCTTCTAATGAAGAAACCAAATCTAGTGAGAGCTCATCATTTGGGTCAAATGATCAATCACATATTACTAACCCTTGTCATGTAGGCAAGAAGCATGTATCCACCTCCTGTGATGATTTATTATATATGTCATATTCTTCACAATTAGATGCTTGTTCTACCTCTATGTCTTGTGAGACTAACCTTTTGAAGGAGAACAATGAGCTCAAAAGTGAAGTGAAGAATTTGAGCAATAAGTTGGAGAGGTGCTACAACTCTAAAATCGCCATTGAGCATATCATGACCAATCAAAGAAGATATGGTGATAAGAGTGGTATTGGCTACAACAAGAGCAAGGGCAAGACTATGAAGAAGCAAGATGCAAAGAAGCTATCCCAACTCATGTGCTACCAATGTCATGAAGTGAGACATATTGCCAAGTGTTGTCCTACCAAGAAGTCTCAAGTTTTAGAAAGGACTATTCACCCCCCCTCTAGTCCGCCATCTCGACCCTTCAACCGGCGACCTCCATGCTACTCCGCGGCTTCGAGCTCTGTGCCGGCGTCGAACTCCGCGTCGACGAGCTTTCATTCGTCCAAGCAGCAAGCAAATGCTATGCTGAAAGTGCATGTTGCAATAATATGTTTCTAAGTGTTTCAGATGTTTTCGAGGTATATTGCAAGTGTTGTATATCGATGTTACAAAAGTAGATATGAATGTTGCATATGTTGTAATGGCTATACACGTATGTTTCAGATGTATGTTCTAAATGTTTCATCTGTTTCAGACAAATGTTGCAGGTGTTTTGTCTGGATGTTACAAAAGTAGATCTTGATGTTGCATATACATGCATGTTGCAAGCATATGTTTCAAGTGTTTTAAGGTGTTTCATATGTATGTTTGCAAGTGTTTCATCTGGATGTTGCATGTGTTTGCAATGATTTTAAAATGTTTTTCAGTCACTTTTGCAAGTGTTTCAGATGCTTTCAAGTGTTTCATCTATCTTCTTTTATATGTTGCAACTGTTGCATTTTGATGTTTCAAAAATAGATCGGGTGTTGCACATGGGGATGCACTTGGGAAGAGGCCGACGATGCGGACGACGTCCGGGGCAGCGTGGCGACGTTCGGGGCGGCGCGGGACCACTACTAGTGCGCTCCCTCTCGAGCCCGACGCGCTAGACGCTCGTTCGCTCCCTGTGCAGGCAGCGTCCAGATGCTAGCGCCCGGATCAGACGTCCGGGCGCTAGCAGGGCCGAATAATTTCTGGTGCTTCTGATATGCCCTTGAGTTGCATATCACTATAGTCATAAAGTGATAATAAATCAAAGTTGGATATCACTACGGTCAGTACAGTAACATCACTATTTTGACATCCCAGTTGTTCAGCCATATTTTGACTTAATAAATCTTAGTGTTATTGAATTTATGTATGTGCATTACAACAGGAACAAAAAAACAATATCATGATAATTCAAGTTTGCAATATTTTATTTTGAGCACGATGTTTGCAGTATTTTGTTTGTAGTCAATCGTCACTGTTACACGAGTGTTCATGGAACACAAACAATTAGCACATAATTCAAGTTTTTATGTGAAATCAAAGCAACCAGTTTATGTCACAATAACCATGCTCACTTCAACTATCTATTCTTCCATGTCTTATGTGTGATACACTTAAGATAGTCTTTGTAGTCCTGCACGAACTAAAAATCTCCTGAAATTTCTACTGTAAGCCAATAGTTGGATCAAAAAGTCCTGCATAGCATTTGGTCATTTTGCACACAAGTCAGATATGAAATCAGAAATATCCCATATACAACGTGTAGCATTATATATTTTTTTTAAAAAAATAAAAAGTACATATATAACCATGAAGCAACGTTTACGTTCACTATATTAATTAACTAGTATAGTGCTCATGCTAACGTCACAGCGGCATTTCAGAGATGCACATCAAAACAACCAGATATTTCTTAAAATATTGTGATAGATCACCCTTAAGAGACTTAAAGGAGAGATCTCAATATTATATTAGATAGAAAAATAAAGATGCTCAAAACACAAGGAACGACTAAAAAATGAGGGATTTTAATACACAAAATTAAGACCCATCTGACGATGCCCACAAAGCACTTATCAAAGATGATATACAATCATGCATTCATTGTTCAACAGCAAATTTAAAAGAAGCCAAATGAAAGGTCATGCAAAATAAATGTAGAATAGAAACACCACGACATACATATGTTGGAGTTGTTCCAAATTCACTGCAAGATATAGGCCGGGCTTCAGACTCCGCTTCTTTTATATACCCTTGCTAGGGTTTCTTGGAGACTTGATTCTCTTGTAAGCCGCCACAGACGTGTAACCCAAAACTCTTGAGATAGTGAGATTGTTGCTGGCTGGTGCCCGTGGTTTTTCCCCTTCGCATTGGAGGGGTTTTCCACGTTAAATCGTGTGTCTCCGCTGTGATTGATTTCGTTTTACTTCATATTCCATACGTCGTTCATAACAACATAGATGACCAGTTTCCAGAAGGTCGCACTGCAAATCATGGACAGAATAAATTTGTACCAAGTTATGCATGATTTGATCTCATCAGTGAAATTAATAACAGCACGAAGGCATTCTTAGCCCCATCTATGAATTTTATTAGCTTTTCAACATGTTGCACTACTGCACTAAAAGCACCTGTGCTCTAATAGAGGAGAAAATGGAACCTAATTACATATCAGGAAAAGAACACAAATTTATCTTCTTGCAACAGCACCTTCCTCCTTCCAGTCTCCAAATGCATCATTGGCCTACAAACGCACATGTATCTGAAATCTTTTAACATACAAGGCAAGAGCACACAAATTTGAAACAATTAATAGATCTTTGCATCATTTGGTGCAGCTAGCCTGAAATGGTAAACTCCTTAAGTCGAAGCAGGTCCATCAAGAACATAATCTGTATAACCTGAACAGGGCAGAAGACTAATTAATTTCTGTAAAGCACCATTCTGTTGATCTGTATACAGGATAAGTATCTAAGATATTTCGGTAAAATAACGTGCCTTTTTGCAAATCTCAGGTATATTCTAGCTCCCCCTGCGAGGCATGAAAGAATATCATGAGTCTTACATCCGGCATCTACCAAGTCAAGAGAGAAGAAATGTGGATTTGAGAAAAAAAATACTTGATTTCTTGCAAAACATCACGCATCTCTAGTACCCTAGCAAGACATGACCAAATCACATGGGATTTGCATCCCGTGACTACCAATCACCAAATCGAGCGAGAGCAGTATGACAATTAGGGAAAAATCACTTCACGAAGGCCCGGGTGAGGCGGCGCACCTCGTGGCGACGTCGACATCCCCAATGTGCACCCGGTCGATGAGCGCCTGAAGCAGTCTTACAATCAGGCAACAGAAAAGACTCATCTAAATTGCTTGGTTCAATTGCTCCAAATCAAATATGTAGCACTGGATTTTGATATATCCCGCAACGGCACCCTCGTAGGGCAAAGCCGTCTCCTGAATCTCCCATTGAAGCCTCGCCAAATATATTAAGCATGAAGCTGCTGGCTTGAAAAACTGGAAAAGAAGATAAAATATATCATTCCATTATTGTAGTACTCGCAGGTGATGAAAATTGAGAACTTTCTTGACTCTCAATACAAACCTAACCTCTCAATTAAAACTTGAGGAAAACTTACTGACAGGTGAATTCATCCCTGTAAAGAATGTTTTTACGGCTAAGGCTCTGCTTAACTCTTCTTCTCTTTACTACCTGCAGCAACTGTAGAACCTGAACAACACCGGAACATCATAGTGAGAAGACGATGCCACTTCAACAATAACCCAATTGAGAGAAGCCAATATACATGTCACAAATGTACCCTGAAAACTGCAGGGATATAGAAGGATCCGCTAGGAGAAGAAACGGTCTGATCATGGTACTCCAACACATCGGCCTGCATATAGCTAAGGGGGTGTTTGGTTCGAGGAGTTAAAGTTTAACAAACACTGTAGCTGTCATGTATGGTCATACGTATACGCAGAGGAGACGTGCACGCGACGTCCGACGGGCCGAGGAGCGCGCCCGCATCCAGGCGACGAGCAGGGAAGGCCAGTCTCCTACAACCGAAAGTGGCTAAAAGGAAGGAAGGAGAAAGTTTAGAATATCCCTTAATTATAGGAGTTATTGTTTAATTATAGAAGTGTGATTTCCTTTCTATGTAAACAGCCGCATGGCTATATATTGGCTTGTAATCTGAACCGTGAGAGGCAAGCAAGATCATTACCCTAATTCTATCTCTCTCTCGACTCTCAAGCCCGAGCCGCTGCGAGGGGCATAACCTCCGCGATCGGAAGACACGGCACGAGACTACGAACTCCGTAGTCAAGGGCCAGCTACTCTAGATCACCAGGCCCTTGACAACCTGGTATCCAGAGTCAGGCGATCCGCCGCTTCCCCGTCCGCCGCCGCAACGTTCCAGTCCCTGATGAACGACGTCCTGCGACCTTTCCTTCGCCGGTTTGTGCTCGTTTTCTTTGATGACATACTAATATACAGTGCGTCGTGGGTGGATCACCTTCGACATCTTCGCGCGGTCTTGACCGAACTTCGCCGCCAGCACCTCTTCGTCAAGCGATCCAAGTGCACTTTCGGTGTCACGTCGGTCTCCTACCTCGGCCACATCATCACGGAGACCGGCGTGGCCATGGACCCGGCCAAGGTGCAGGCCATCCACGACTGGCCGGTGCCCAAGTCGGCCCGCGCGGTCCGCGGCTTCCTCGGCCTAGCAGGCTACTACCGGCGCTTCGTTCTCAACTACGGCGCCATTGCGGCTCCTCTGACGGCGCTATTGAAGAAAGACGGCTTCTCCTGGTCAGGGGAGGCCGCTGCGGCATTCGAGGCGCTGAAGGGAGCAGTGACGTCAGCTCCTGTCCTCACCCTTCCGGATTTCAGTAAGCCGTTCGTCGTCGAGTGTGATGCTTCGACGCACGGGTTCGGAGCCGTGCTACTGCAAGCGAAACACCCGCTCGCGTTCTTCAGCAGGCCGATCGCGCCACGCCACCGCTCTCTCGCCGCATATGAGCGGGAGTTGATCGGGCTCATCCACGCCGTCCGCCATTGGCGCCCGTATCTGTGGGGCCGCCGCTTCACCGTGCGTACTGATCACTATAGTCTCAAATTCTTGTTGGACCAGCGGCTCGCCACGATCCCGCAACATCATTGGGTGGGGAAACTTCTCGGCTTCGACTTTGAGGTGGAATATAAGCCGGGCGCCCAGAACGTGGTCGCTGATGCCCTGTCTCGCCGCGACAGGGAGGACAGCACGGGAGCGGTGCTCGCCCTGTCGACGCCGAAATTCGACTTCATCGACAGGCTACGTCAAGCGCATGCTGGGGACCCGGCGCTTGTGGCTATACGGGAGGAGATTCTTGCTGGCAACCGCGCCACGCCGTGGGCTGTCCGCGACGGCCTGGTGACCTACGCGGGGCGACTCTACATCGCGCTGTCGTCCCCGCTGCTCCTGGAGATCGTGGCTGCCATCCATGAGGACGGTCATGAGGGCGTCCAGCGCACCCTGCACCGCCTCCGGCGTGACTTTCATTTCCCGAGGATGCGTCAGCACGTCCAAGACTTCGTCCGCGCGTGCGGCACATGCCAGCGGCTCAAGTCTGAGCACCTGCACTCGGCGGGGCTGCTCTTGCCGCTCCCGGTGCCGTCGTCTGTCTGGTCAGACGTCGGACTGGACTTCGTCGAAGCCCTACCGAAAGTTCGTGGGAAGTCCGTCATACTCACCGTGGTGGACAGGTTCAGCAAGTACTGTCACTTTATACCTCTTGCTCACCCATACACTGCAGAATCCGTGGCCAACGCGTTCTTCGCCGACATCGTTCGCCTCCACGGGATGCCGCAATCGATGGTGTCTGATCGCGACCCTGTCTTCACATCGACGTTTTGGCGCGAGCTCATGCGGCTCATGGGATCCAAGCTGCACATGACCTCGGCATTCCACCCGCAAGCAGATGGCCAAACTGAGGCTGCGAACAAAGTGATCACCATGTACCTGCTCTGCTTCACTGGTGACCGTCCCCGCCAATGGCTCCGGTGGCTTCCCTGGGTGGAGTTCATCTACAACTCGGCATACCAGACGTCCCTCCGCGACACTCCTTTCAGGATCGTCTACGGCCGGGATCCGCCGACCTTACGCTCCTATGAAGCCGGGGAGACACGTGTGGCGGCCGTCGCCAAGACTATGGCTGAGCGCGAGGAATTTTTGCAGGACATCCGTTTCCGCCTAGAGCAGGCGCAGCCCATTCAGAAGCGTCACTATGACAAGCATCATCGGGAGGTGTCCTACGCTGTGGGAGATTGGGTGTTGCTGCGCTTACGACACCGTCCCATCGCGTCGCTCGAACCGTCGACGGGCAAGCTGAAGCCCCGATTCTTCGATCCCTATCAGGTGACCGAGGTGATCAACGCAGTCGCCGTCAGGGTGGCACTTCCGCCACGAGCTAGACTTCATGACGTCTTCCACGTCGGCCTCTTGAAGAAGTGGCAGGGCGCGCCTCCAAACACTCCACCACCTCTCCCTGTTGTCCACAATGGCGCCACGGAGCCCGAACCGGAAAGTGTGGAGCGCTCCCGTCTCGCAAGAGGAGTGCGCCAGGTCCTCGTGCGCTGGAAGGGGGAGCCGCTGTCATCATCATCTTGGGAAGATTGGGACATTTTCCGCGACCGTTTTCCGACATTCCAGCTCGAGGACGAGCTGGTCCAGAAGGAGGGGAGAGATGTCATGTACGGTCATACGTATACGCGGAGGAGACGTGCACGCGACGTCCGACGGGCCGAGGAGCGCGCCCGCATCCAGGCGACGAGCAGGGAAGGCCAGTCTCCTACAACCGAAAGTGGCTAAAAGGAAGGAAGGAGGAAGTTTAGAATATCCCTTAATTATAGGAGTTATTGTTTAATTATAGAAGTGTGATTTCCTTTCTATGTAAACAGCCGCATGGCTATATATTGGCTTGTAATCTGAACCGTGAGAGGCAAGCAAGATCATTACCCTAATTCTATCTCTCTCTCGACTCTCAAGCCCGAGCCGCTGTGAGGGGCATAACCTCCGCGATCGGAAGACACGGCACGAGACTACGAACTCCGTAGTCAAGGGCCAGCTACTCTAGATCACCAGGCCCTTGACAGTAGCACTTTCGTCTTATTTGACAAAAAGTTTTCAATCTTACACTAATTAGGCTTAATAGATTCGTCTCGTAAATTACTCCTAATCTGTGCCGACATGCATATAATTAGTCTACATTTAGTACTCCATGCATTTGAGGAAACATTGATGTGATGAGAGTTAAACTTTAACGTATTGAAACCAAACATGCCCTAAAACGATCATCACATTATATGTTGAAAACATGAGCAACTGTAGAGTTTCATCAGCATAGGTCACAGCTGATGAACTCCTTATAAAGTTGAAGCCTTTGGTTTGTTTGGTATATGGTATGCTAACCTTCCCAATGAATTCCAGGCAGATGGTGCGCTTCCAACACACGACATTGACAGGCCTGTATGCAGAGTACAGTTTCAGTTCAGCACACTTGAGTTGAGGATCAAATCCAGCAAGTGCATATGGTAAACAGAAGTGCCTTTCGGAAATAGGAACAGACCACCAGTTTAAGAACTGTAACTCTTCAAGTATAATGTTAAATTAACCACGGATGTTGCTACTTGATGCATGCATGTGCAAAACATTCCACAATTTTGAGTCTCTACATATAATAAGTGAAGAGTATTTTGAATGATTTAAGCCTGTTTCTTTGTGTTTATTTTCTACCAGTAAAGCTTGAACCTCACAACATGCATGGTGGCTGCCTGCGCCACCAGGATCACTTTGCCTAAAGATTGCAACTTTGGTCCACCAGAAAGGCAGCAAAGTCCCTAAAATAGATAACTTGAGGTCAGAACAAGTTGACCCTTAATCACATACTCGGCAATGCGCGATAAAACTAACTGAGGAAATGGAATTCAAAGCGGAAAAAGTCTATTTAACCTCCTGAACTATCAGCTAGTGTCTAACCTACACCCCCAACTATAAAACCGTCTGTTTTACGCCCTGAACTTTTCAAAACCGTTCAAATTACACCCTGGAGCAGTTTTGGACGGCGGTTTTGCCCTGAACTTAGTTAGAGATTTATTTAGGTTTATGTTTCGGTTTATGCTTGTTAAATATAAATAAATCTATAACTAAGTTATATATGATCCAATGAGTATGAAATTTTTATTATAGTTCAAGCATATAATAATAACTCCATCATAAAAATTTCACCACAATTGGACCATAGAAGCTGTAGCTATGAATTATTCCTAATTAATTACAGACAAAATTTGATTTTCTAACCAATTTAAAGCTACAAAAAATTTTTGTACTAAAACATACTATATTATATGTTAATTGTGTAGATCTTCTCATGTGGAGTCCAACAAAATTAGATTTTCTATTTATCATTTCTCTGTGATTTACTATAATTTTTCAAAGATTCAGCGGAAATAAATAGAAAAAGAAAAGTCAAAACTGATGTCACTGTAGCAAAATATGGTTATTGTAGCAAAGCCGCCGTCCAAAACCGCTTCAGGGTGTAATTTGAACGGTTTTGAAAAGTTCAGGGTGTAAAACAGACGGTTTTATAGTTGGGGGTATAGGTTAGATATTAGCTGATAGTTCAGAAGGTTAAGTAGACTTTTTCCAATTCAAAACCAACCGGAGACTAAATACCAAACCACATTTACTGACCAAAGCATTGTTTCAAGCATATTCATCCACATCCAATCGGATACAAGATCCAATTGCAAATTCTAATTCTCTGCTTGTCAAAACCTCAAATCCGCGACAAAGGAAACACCACCATCACCCCGATAAATCCACATCATCCTCCCTCCTCGTGTCAGAAACCATCACCAACAGTGTCAGAAACCCATTGGGTCCAGGGCAGTAGGAGGAGGTGGCCTCACCTCGACGGGCGGCAGCAGGGGTTGGAGCGGGACGGCCTTGAAGGCGCCGTCGACGGACGCCCTGCCCTTGGCCTTGGCCGCGGCGCCGGCGGCATCGACCACGTAGCTCCACCGCCTCCCGTCGACCTCCTCCAGGCATAGCACCCCGTCCCTGGCCGGCCGGAGGACAGGGAAGTAGGGGCGGCCAGCTGGGAATCTGCGCCGGCGGAGGAAGCCTAGACGCACGCCATTTCCCTGCGACTCGCGACGAGAAGAGGAAGCGCGGACGGGGCAGAAGCGGAAAAAGAAAAAACAATGGGCGCGGGTGTGGAACTGTGGAATCAAACCGTGGACAATGGGTGCTGGTGTGGGGGCCAGGCGCAGGAGTGGGAGATGGGGATTTTTTTATTTTTAACATTTTTTTAAAACTATTTTTAATTTTAGCACCAAAAGTTTTTTTTATATCTAACACTTTTGGCCGCTCCCCACGCGAGGGAGCAACATTTCAACTTTGCCGCTCCCCACGTGGAGGAGTGGCAACGCTGCTGAGGTGGCAGTGGCGAAAAGGGGGCAGGGGGCTGCCGCTCCCCCCTAGAGGAAATAGTTACTTAGGTATTATAAATAGTTAGAATAGTTAATTTGTTTAGTTTAGATTAGTGAAGTTAGTATAGGTGATATAAATAGTTACTTTAGTTACTTTAGTTAGTATAGTGTAGTTAATAAACTTAGTATAGTTAGTTTGTTTGGATGACTTGATGAAGTTTGCTCGAATGGTTTTCAGATGGATTGTTGTGTCCGAGTTTATTTCGGAGGAATTGTTAGAAAGGAAGATGGTGAATTTGAGGATATGGAAGAGGAGTTGGAATGGTTTGATGAACCGCCGAGCTTCAATAACCTTTGTGTGCGTTTGAACGCAAAGTTTGGCGGTGATTTCACAATCAAGGGGAGATTTGACAGTGGGAAGACTCGGGCAAAATATGTCCTGATGCCTTTGCGCGACCCTGCTCATTGGTACCGCTACACTAGGGTCCTCGCAGGCTCGAACTGACCCATTGCTGAGGTGGTTGTGGAGAATGGGTACAGGTTGGAGGATGATCATCATGACGATGTTGGAGGTGATAAAGAAGCAGTTTCATTCACATCTAGTCAGTTATATATGGATGGTCAGTTGATGCAGGAGCAGTTGCATTCACATCCAGTCGGTTGTATAAGCAACGACTTTGATGTGAGGGAGTTCGAATGTGAAGAGCAGGAGCAGGCGGAAGAGAACTGGTTCGGTCATGACGACCACGACGATGATGACGGCGACGACGATGATGATGATGATAGAGCTGCCCATGCAACGCCGGTTCATGCTACAACGTTCGATGTTTTACTTTCAGTGCTTCATGCCATGCCAACTCAGGGCAGGCTGGTCCATGATTTGCCAGAGGGTGGTGCGCCGTATTTTGATTCATGGGGTAGGATCAGTGAAGCACAGCATTATGTTGCACCACCCCCTTACACAGAGGCAGAACTCATGCAACTGAGCCAGGGTGGTGTACCTTTAAGTGGTGGTCCGAACTATAGGGATGTCAGCATGGTACATATGGCAGTTTGTGACATAGGTTTGCATATGTGTGCAGAATCACTGTATAACCATGAGCATGTAATCCTTCAGAAGGGCATGATATTCAATACAATGTCAGAGATAAAGCTCTTTCTTCAGGATTATGCTGTGTACCACCATATGCCATACTTGGTGACTCATTCCAACAAGAACTTGAGGTACCACATTACCTGCAAAGCAGGTTATCCATGCCAGTGGAGGCTTACTGCAAGGAAGAAAGCGAGTGATGGCAAATGGAGGATAAGTAAATTGGTCCAACCCTATTTATGCTTGGATAACAAGGGTAAAGAATATCATCCGCAGCTCACTGCATGTTACCTTGCCCATCGTATATTGGGGCTCGTTGATAAGGATAATGACGTCTCGGTGTCTTATTTATAGCAGTCCATATATGAGCTTGTAAAGTATCATGTGAAGTATGGCAAGGCTTGGCATGCAAAGCAAATTGCACTGACGATCCGATGGGGTAGTTGGGAGGAGGCGTACAACCGGGTTCCTCGAATACTGTCTGCAATGAATTACTACAACCATGGCATGAAATGGTTTGTGGACACTGGTGGGATGTTTTTGCAGAACTAGGTGAGGCATGTGCTACATCGTGTTTTCTAGTCGTTTGCTCAGACGGAGCATGCTTTCCAGTTCTGTAGGCCAGTGGTCCTTGTTGATGGCACTTTCTTGATGGGAAAGTACAGGGGCACTTTGATGATGGCTGCAGCGGTTGATCCGGAGGACCAGATAGTACCAATGGCTTTTGCTTTGGTAGAGGGAGAGAACAGTTCGTCATGGTCATGGTTCATGTGGCTTCTACGTACCTAAGTGCTTGGGGCATCACACACTATATGTTTGATTTCGGATCGGCACGCAGGGATTCTCCACGCCGCCGGTGAAGATATCGAAGGGTTCCCGTCTTTGGTGCATAGATGGTGCATGTGTTATTTTGTAGCTAATTTCTGGCAGCGTCAGAGGAAGAAGGAGGTTAGTGACATGGTTAAGGCTCTATGTTGTGTGCGTACAGAGTACCAGTTCGAGGAGAAAATGAGAGAACTAGACAAAGTGATGAACAAAGCCGTCAAGACATGGTTACAGGACCAGATGAAACAGAAGGAAAAGTGGGCACTAGCATACGACGAGGGTGGATTCAGGTACGGCATCATGACCACCAACTCGTCCGAGTCTTTCAACCGTGTGTTCACCGGAGTTCGCTCGTGCCAGTGTCTGGCATTGTTGAGTTCTCTTTCATGAAGTGCAACGAATATTTTGTAAAGAGGTGGGAGCTCACGCAGAGGAATATAAGGGAGGCTGGGGTGTGGGGAAAGGCAACCACTCATTTTATTAAGGAGGGAGAGGAATTGGCCAAGCAGCAGATTGGCGAGCCATACGGACCTCACAGGCATATCTACAGTGTACGGGGGTTGGGTGGCACAAGCATGGGCGGGGAGCGTTACGGTGGGAGGAACTACCATGTCGATTTAGGCAAAGTTGAGTGTAGTTGTAACGTCCCTCAGATCATGCATGCCCCTTGCTCTCACATGATCACGGCCTGCAAGATGCGTGGATATGACTACTTGGCTTTGCCATATATGTCTCCTTTGTACCTCTGTTCGAACACCATTCGGGTATGGGAGAAGAGCTTCGAGCCTTACCTCGACCTGTCACAGTGGCCCTCATATCATGGACCTGACTACACGCTCAATCTGGCTCTATAGAAGTTGGGCAAGGGTAGAAGGAAGAAGAAGCGTCTCAAGGGGGATATGGATGCTATGAAAGGGTACGGCGATGACATGTACGGAGGGGGAGACTTCAACGAGACACATGGGAGAAATTTGTGCTCGGTTTGCAAGCAACCGGGTCACAAGGCTAGCAGGCATAGAAGACCTGGACAACAGGTCTGTCCATATTAGTTTGTTAAGATAACCTAGTATACCTGTTCTTATTTATACCGTTATGTTTTATTCTAACATATGTTTTGTTCAGTTTTTAATATTGTTTGCACTAACTCTTTTTTTGAATCTGAAACGGGATGTAGGAAGCTCCTCCTTTGATGTCGCACCCGCAGTACCCCCTCCTTGACTACGACTACGACAAGGACCATAGGGCTGCTCACATGGAGTACGGGTCTATGGACGAGCAGCTGCCTCTTCTGAAGCCACGCACACAACCGACAACTCAGGTGGGACAAGCGTTACGCGCCGTACATACGACGTGCCGGTTTCCTCGAGCTTGTCCGCGTGGTCCGGGAAGGTCTTCCGCCCCTGAACCCCGCACTTCTTAGTGCAGCTGTGGACATGTAACTTATTTTTCCCCTAACACAGGTGTTATAGAATGATATTTGAAGTATGTAACCTTTTTTCCTAACATAGGTGGAGGCCGGAGACCCACACTTTCCATCTTCCTTGCGGCGAGATGTCCGTGACCCTGGAGGATGTGAAGGCAATACTTTGCCTTCACATTGGTGGCAGTTGTGTGACTGGCGTAGTGGACAGCGACGGTTGGAGGCAGAAGGTGTACAAGTTCTGTGGCCACTACCTATATGACAACGAGGAAACTAAGAAGCAAAAGTAAGGTACTTAATTGCTTCCAAATGATTTCATTGCAGTCTTTGTTTAAAATTGATGGCCTCTAATTGTCTTTGCAAATTTCAGGAAACTTCCGGTGTCATGTCACAGTGGCTCATAGGGCGCTTCGATAACCTTGACCCACATGCTGGGCCGGGTACCGTGGAGATGTATGCTCGGGTGTGGCTGTGCCACTTCCTTGGTACATTCTTGTTCCCCGACGCGTAGGGCAACGTCGTCAGCTGGATCTTTTTGGACATACTACGTCAGCCGTGGGAGAACATCGCCCTGTTCAGTTAGGGCAGCGCGGTCCTAGCGTGGATGTACAGGCAGCTGTGCGCTGCTTGCCATCGCGGATCGGGCTACCCGTCGCTTGGTGGTTGCTCGTACCTGTTGCAGATCTAGATCTAGTACCGGTGGCCTGTTGGGCGCCCCAGAATGGCTAATTTGCCCGTAAGTAATTTACGACGAAACTAATTACATTAGCATTGCGTACGAAACTTTATTTAAGAAATGACTAATTCATCTTTTGTGTACAATGCAGAATTGGGAGCCTCAGGACACAATGCCTACAACCTTGTGGGTTTGGAGCGGGGTAGTGCAGGTCACAGGGAATGCAAAGCGCAAGTACAGGGAGTACACCAACTTGATTGACGTGCTAACACACATGCAGGTACGTTGGGGTCTTTGATTTGCATCCTAATAGTTTATCTTGTCAATGTTAAAGACTAACTGAATTGTTATTTGCTAGGTGTATTGGCAACCCTATGACGATCCCGATGTGCGGGGCCACTTGAGTCCGAAGTGTTGGTAAGAGAACGACAAGTTTCGGTCCGATGTCCCGCTTGTTCTCTTCCACGTGGTTGAGATGCACTATCTCATCCGGGTTTGCAGGCAGTTTGGCAAATGTACGGGCGTGCCACCACCTCTTTACTCCACGGGCAAGGAGCTGCACAAGTTGGTTCGCAAAATCATATTTATGTATCAACTAATTTGGCATAAGGACGCCATTGCATTTATGTGCACTAACAGCGTCTAAACTTGTTGCAGTGTGGACCGCAGGCTGAGGATGAAGCAGAAGGACTGGCGTGAGATACATGCACAATACATCGAGAGGTGGGAGAGAAGGGAGAAGCAGCCGCTACAGGATGGCCCGCCACACGACCCACATGCCTTCAACGAGTACCTACGGTGGCTTCACAGGTCGACCCGTGTGCAGGTGAGGCACACGTACCAGGGGGGAGAACTTCCCGCTGACTCCGAGGACGACATCGTTGCTGACGAATACGAACAGGCGACTATGCACGAGACGCAGCCACAGAGAGCCCCCCTTCAGAGATACGTGGTAAGATCCTGGGTCCATGCACTTTGGGTGGGTTGTATTCCTGTTTTAGTAAATTGTAACATCAAGGTGAAACCTCGTTTATGTATGCAGGCCAGACAATTGTCAATGATGTCCAACGAAGCAGCGTTTCAACTACACGATTGCAGGAACAAAGGGCGAGACGCGCATGAGACATTTGTGCACGTAAGCAATATGTTGAAAATATCCTATAATGTTGTACGAGTCAAAAGATTGTCCTAAATAATATGAGTCCACACATGTGTTTGCAGAAAATGAGCAGGAGTTTGAGGAAGCTAGCCCAGAAGTTGAGCTGCATGGACACTCCGTGGGAGCCGCCAGCAAACCCTCCGTGTTCCCAGAGCACAGCTTCGGCTTCTCTGAGGACACCTGTGGGCTCTTCGGACTTCGTGACAGGGTCCACCTCCAGCGCGCGTACACCACCACACCGCCCCGATAAAGGCCCCAGTTGAGGTAGAGGACGACGAGGACGACGACTCAGAGTCGTCTGACGAGGACGAGGCACCGGGCTTCGGCATACCCCAGCATAGGCACCCTACGCAGCAGGGCCCTTCCCACCTTGGTCCTTTCCAGCAGGGCTTCTTCCAGCAGGGTCCTTTCCAGCAGGGCTTCTCCCAACTAGGCCCATACCCGCAGGGCTCTATCCACCTCGGTCCTTTCCAGCAGGGCAACTTTCAACACGTACCTTTCCAGCAAAGCCCCTACCAGCACAGCCCGTACCAGCCTAGCCCATACCAGCACACTCCGTCCCAGCACGCCCCGTCCCAGCCCAGCCCGTACCAGCACACCCCGGTGGACCCTTCCCAACACCAGGAGATTGGCATGTCGCAGCTCTATGATGCCCCGTTGGGAACCCAAGGAGACGAATAGGTAAAACTAAATAAGCAAATTTTCTTATTAGCCTAGCCCATGTTATGTAAGAATGCCACAATCTAACACCGATTTGTCTTTTATCTGAGCAGGGGCCGACCTATTGCAGGGACGAGCCATGCGTGGGGCCAAGGACGGCAGCATCGTCATCGGGACCACACGGACATTGGCTAAACCCCCAACGTGGTGCCTACCAATCCGAAGAGACGGAGGCGGCCGAGGGAGCCTTACACTCCTGGGACATAGAGTGCATGTAAGCATAGCAATTATATAAGGATAACATTTCCATGATCAAAAAAAATTATCTATGTGTTACTTACCAATGTCATCTATACTGTAGGTTGACTTGGTCATTTTCATGGCAGGATGAAGTTGGAGACCCTTTGTTGCACTCTATGTCGCCATTTATGTATCCAAGTCATTTGTTGAACTTATGTGTCCTAGCAGTGTGTCGAAATAATTTGCAACTACATGTATTTGGAACTAATGGATTTGAACTTGTAATATGATGTTTTATGTGTTCCAGTGAACTTGTAATGTGCTTACATTCTACTTTTCAAGCTCATTGGAGCGTTCGACGACGTTTAACAGTGTTTTATGGCTGCTGCTCCCTGGCTGGGGGAGCAACAACTCTGCCGCTCCCTGTCTGGGGGCTGTGTTTCCTGCTGCTCCGTGCTTTGATCGGTAACCTCGACCACATATACTTCTTTATAATACTAGGACATGTTGGAAAGTCACATGTTGGAAATAAAACACTTGCACGATCGAGGAAAACAGTAGGCACATGGTACACACTTATTACAAGGTTCAACAGTTCCACCACTTGCTCCAACATAAACATAGTTCAAACTCAAACACTGATATTAACGAACTAAACAATGTCATGTTGCAAACTAAACCTAGCATGCCTAATAATGGTACCACATATTGAACTGAGTTGCGCCTTCCCCATAGTAACCCCCCATTGACGGCGGCGGTGGCGGTGGCGGTGGAGGAGGCCCATGCTTCTTATGGTATGGGTATTGGCAGTATGTATTGTTGCATAGTGGCACCTCTGTATCGTTGATGCTGTCGTCCTCCGACATGTCCCTGTTACCACTTCCAGGGCCATACTCTAGATCAAAGATACGTCCCTGTAGATATGTGATGTATTGTTGATGGGGACAGATAGGAGGAGGATCGACCCATCGAGTGAACCCACAGTTATCTGGGCAGCTTGAATCCTGAAAACGCATCTACCAATAAGTACTTCTACAAACCAAATGCAAATATGGAAAAATGAGAGTTAAAAGGAAATACAAATCCTCGCGGGCATCTGAAAAATCGACGGCCTCCACCGTCACAATCGTTGTACATTTGCACGACGCAATCCTCACCGTGGTGACATTTTGGTCAATCTTCCGTGCGGTTGTCGTATGTTCTAAGAGGTCTCTCGCGGGTGAAGTCACTCTTGCTCTCCAAAGGAAATTGTTCTATAGGTTCCTCAAAAGAATCAGGACCCAGAGAACCCTCCCACACAATCGGATGTCCCTTCCTCACTCCCTTTTCTCTACCTCTGCTCGACGAACTTCCGCCCGATATTTGAACTACAACTAAACAAGAAAATAACTTGTGTGATGGCCAGGAGGGGGGAGGGGGGCACGGCGCCGAAACGACGAATGACCACAGCTCAAGAGGAGAAGAGAATAAAAGGCGTCCTGCGCTTGCCGCTCCTTGATCTGAGGAGCGGCAATGATGCTGAGGTGACAGTGGCGAAAAACGGCCCCTGGAGGAGCGGCAGGCTTGCCGCTCCCTGATCTGGGGAGCGGCAGCCTTGCCGCTCCTCTAGGGGGGAGCGACAGCCCCCTGCCCCCTTTTCGCCACTGTCACCTCAGCAGCATTGCCGCTCCTCCACGTGGGGAGCGGCAAAGTTGAAATGCCGCTCCTTCGCGTGGGGAGCGGCCAAAAGTGTTAGATATTAAAAAACTTTCAGTGCTAAAATTAAAAATAGTTTTAAAAAAGTGTTAAAAATAAAAAAAATCGAGATGGGAGGGACGAGGGGATGATACACAGGATTCGATTTTTTTTGACAACATACACAGGATTCGATTTGAGTGAGCAAGAGAGAACGCCTCGAAGTAAATCTGGACAACTCGTTTTAAAGGTGTTTTTTTATATTTTTCTGGATGGATGAAGAAGGAGTATCTCAGCGGGGGATATTTTTTTTGTGTAGATCTAGGAAGGCAGAATAGTTATTTTGGTCCCTCAACTATTACTCGAGGCTCAGTTTTGTCCCTGAACTTTCAAAACGGCCGTTTTAGTCCTCAAACTCTACTTTTTGGCTCAATTGCATCATAGAACTATGAAGAGGATCATTTTAGTCCTCAAACTTTGCATTTTGGGCTCAATTTCATTTATAAACTATCAAAGTGTATTTTATTCTTTGAACTTTTATTTTCAACTCAACTTTGTTTATGTTCTACGTAGAACGTTGTACTGTTGCATCTAGTTAGCTCCAACACCACCAGTGATTGGAGATACAAAAATAATGTTCATCCAAACACTCTTTCGTGGCCATTAATAATTCAAAGCTGTTATTTTTAGTGTTACCCTTATAATGGTACTATATATATATATATATATATATATATATATATATATATATATATATATATATATATATATATATATATATATATATATATATCCAACTAAATCATATTTGTGGGAGCAATTACAGTTGCATCGAACACTATTTATTATTCTTTAAGAATACATTGATATATTGAAACAATTGCAGATCTATAATTTTGATAATTTATGGATGAAATTGTGTCTAAAATATAAAAATTTTCTTTTTAAATAGACAAAATTGAGTTGAAAATAAAAGTTAAATACAGTTTGATAGTTTATGGATGAAATTAAGACCAAAATACAAAATTTGAGAACTGAAATGATCATCTTCGTAGTTGTAGGGTGAAATTGAGCCTGAGACTAAAATTTGAGGACATAAACGGCCGTTTTCAAAGTTTAGGAATGAAATTGAGCCTTGAGTAATAGTTAAGGGACAAGATGGTTATTATGCCATCTAGGAAAGAAAATGTTGATGAATTAGTAAGGTAGATCCATGTGAGTTGCACATTATTGCATGCCGCCATGAGTTTAGATTATGGAAGCGAGATAAACCTCTCTAGCAAAAATGAATTGTCAACTACTTTTTGTCAACAAGGGTACATTCGGCCTTTCTTATGATACGCTTCATGGGGCGTCCTATTAATTTCATTCTGCTACTATTTAGTTATCGTCGCACGTCGCTTCCTACTATTTTATTTCATTTTGTTGCACTTCAGCCACTGACATACATGCCATGCTATGTCCTAGTACTTTCGGGTTGCTTTAGGATTAGTAGATGGCCATTTATTTAGTTTGTCAAGTTTCTAAATGGTGTACGACAACTATAATTTTTAACAGGTTCCATATAGTAGAGAATAACTAAAAATATGAAAGACAAATCAGGGCTGAACCTCATACGACAAGGCCTGAATTAATTATTTCCAATTATATTTAGTACTATTTTTGGTTGATTCTGATTAGTATTCGGTACTAAAATTATTGGTTGACTGAAACCAGTAGTACAAACTCGAAAAAAAGGTATTGAAAAGTCATAGATGAAATGGTAATTGGATTGCTTGCATGTCTAGCTAGCTCTTCATGCCAACCAGATACTTGCAAAAAACAAGCTTCATCACTTACAAGCTCCAGTTACCTGTACTTCGTCTGTACATCCAACTTTTCATGTATCTCAGCTCTCAGCTCAAGCAAGCTCCAGGTAAGCAGAAGTTAGTGTTACCTAATCTGCTTGATGACTTGTTTTTGTGGCGCATTCCAGAGAGAATTCTACATGGAAAAAGTCTAAATCACCCCCTGAACTATGGACTCTAGAACACATAACCCTCTGAACTATAAAACGGTCTAATTTACCTCCTGAACTATCCAAAATCGTCTATTCTACCCTCTGGGTGGTTTTCGACGGCGGGTTTGCTACAGCAACAATGAGTTTGATACAGTAATAGCGTTTTGTCTTTTTATTTATTTTCGCTGGATATTTAAAAAATCATAGTAAATCATAGAAAAATCATAAAATAGAAAATGTAATTTTGTTGGACTCCACATGAGTAGATCTACACAGTGAACATATAATACGGTACACTTTAGTACAAAGTTTTTGCTGTAGCTTTAGATTAAATTGGAAGACTAAAGCTCACTGAATTTTAGAGAAAACATAATACAACCAGTCCTAGGATCCCTCCCTAATCCAGTAGCTCTCATGTTTAAAGTTTTCCATTGGTTATATTTCTTCTTCATTGTATCCCATCTATTCTTCATTTGTCCCTCATTATCAGGCCTTTTGGTACGTTCAAAGAACTTTTGAACAAAATTTGCATACCCCAAACTATTCAAGCAATTTCCCGGCCTATTGTGGGCAAGAACTTCTTCCACACAAATGTCATTGAATGCCTTGACAACAAAATAATCCCATTTTGCCTGAACTTTTGTAGACTTTTCCATTTCCAATCTCCACAAACTAATAAATATGTAAAACACAAGCATTCAGCATTATATTACAGTTAATATGAAGCCTAGATATGAACCCTGTATCCCTAACCATGGCATTCATTACAATCTATCCATTTGCAATACAAATCAAGCTACAATCCCTACATCGGTTGAAGAAAAATACCTCAACAGACCTTGGATAAGGGACGGAGGGTGTATAGGAAGTTGGACGTCTTCAGTCGGAGAAGAGGAAAGGGTCACGGCCGCCACCAACCGGGCGATGGGGGAGCACGAATTCGGCTTCCACCGACCTGGCGACGGGGGAGCACGAAGGGATCCCGCCTCCACTGCAGATTTGGCTTGCCTCCGGGAAGATGAAGGGGAGACAGGGAGCGGTGGCGGGGAGTGGACAGAGAACGGCGGCGGGCGAGAGGACGGGGAGCGGCGGGCGAGAGGATGGGGGAGCGGCGGCGGCAACTCTATCGCCGCGACTCGCAAGCGTATCGAGCAGACTCGAGCGGAGGGGTATCGGGAGGAAACAGGCTCGCGGTGGGAAAAAAGCACCTCTCCCCTCGCGGTACAAGCAACGCGGCTCATAGTTCATTTCGGATTGTTTTCACCTCGATTGTTACATAAGCTAAAATAATCAGACGTGTTTGGGTGGGATTCTCGATTATTTCCACCTCGATTCCGATTATAAGTGTTCCCAAATGCAGCCTACATGGGGCGACCTTAAGGAGGCCTTATATTGAGCACAAAAAACTTCAGGACCGACCTGAAACACTCCAAGTGAGTGTGAGAATTTTATCGGCCTTAAGGATGGCTTGGCGTCCTTGACGGCGAACTCAAATGTTAAGTCGAAAGATCTTAAAGCAAGTACAATAATAGAGCTCAGCTTATCTTATAGTCATGACACATCAACAAATGCATACGTGGATGAGAGAGAAAAAAGTTAAGAGAAGAAGCTTGTCGCAACATCAGACGCTTGCACGATTCCCTGTGGTCATGGGGTACGCCACCACTTTCTCCCATGACCCACCCCTCCCTTTTCCTATGACCCCGCCGAGTGCCGAAGTTGGTAAGTTCTACCAGCGCCTCGAGGACTGGACAAGCCATCGTCCTCAACGACGCCGTGGCTCAGCTGCGACCGAGCTGAAGGCCGGCGAGCGCAACAACCTTCTTCTAGGACGTGCTTGGGCCTTGGTCCGCGGTGAGCTTGGGGGATGAGCGCCATCCCCGCGCATGTTCTTCTGCTCCGCCGATGGGGATGAATGGCATCATGACGAGGCATGGGCAGCAGTTGTGCACGATCGGAGCCGACGTAGAGAAGGACAACACTAGCTCGATTTGCTGCTCCACCGACTCGGAAGCTGATGTTGCTTCCCCGACGAGCCTCACCGTCTTCTCCTGCTCCGCCGATGAGCTGTGGCAGCGCGATGAGCTATGACGCCCACGCTTGAGCGTGGCTGCTCAATTAGGAAGGCTGGCGACAATGACCTTGAAGAACGACGTGGAGAGGGAGAGGAACGAAGGAAGAAGAGTTGGTGGGGGCCATGCAAATAAATAACGTCTTGTTCGCTTATGCTGAAATTTAGTTTATACTGATGTTTATGCTGATTTGTCGTGAGAGGAAAACGCTATTTGTTGGCTGAAAAGTAGTTCAAGCGAACAGGGTGTAAATCTTATTTAGAATAGAGAAGAGACTGTATTGCTGTACAACTTGTCTATTACGCTAGTCTATTATTGACGTGATTTAGCTTATAGCCAAGCTAATTAAACTTGTTCTTAGGGCAGCCGCAGGGCAGTCTCAATGGTTGAAACTACGCACGATTTTCGTAGCAACCGCACCTATGAGAAACTATGTGTAGAAACTAACCCACACTATGCAAGTGCCTTTGTATAATAAATGTTATATTTTTTTTAAATCTCTTTCTCTCTCTCCCAAGACCCAACTCTTCTTCTTTGCTCAGACTAGCATCCATCTTCGTCAGGAACAAGCATACGAGCAGCCTGGGCCTCCGCGGTGAGCACGGCCTAGGCGGTGAGTGCGGCAACGCACGGCCTGCGGGCCTGGCCTGGGCGGCTGGGCGGACAATGGCGCAGCGACCTCCGCGGCCTGGACGGACGGCGGCGCAGCGAGCGCGTCCTGCGCGGCCTGGATGGACGGCGGTGCGGCTTGCGTGGCTGGACGGACAGTGGCGCAGCGAGCGTGGCCGGCGCGGTCTGGACAGACGGCGCCGCAGTCAGCGCAGCCCAGTGAACGGCAACGCGGCGAGCGCGGCTTACGCGGACGGCAGAGCGGCCTGCGCGGCCTCGGCGGACGGCGACGCAGCGAGCGCGTCCTGCGCGGCCTGGACGAACAGCGGCGCGGCCTGCGTGGCTGGACGGACGGCGACGCAGCGAGCGTGTCCTGCGCGGCCTGGACGGACGGCGGCGCGGCCTGCGTGGCTGGACGGACAACGGTGCAGCGAGCATGGCCGGCGCGGCCTGCGCGGCTGGACAGACGGCGGTGCAGTGATCGCAGCCCGACGACGACAAACGGCGACGCGAAGAGCGCGGAGGAGTCCCATTGCGGGGCCCACTACGTAGAAACCACTCATGTCCTCCCAACGGTGAAGTCGCGGTTTCTCGCTGCATCGGTCGGCATGGGACGTCGTTTCTCGGCCAAGAAAGGGTTTCATCTATTTTCTTTCTCTTTCTTCATTTACTAGAATGTCACGTCATACATAGGGTTAGAAACTACTCCCTCTGCCCATAAGGGGTGTTTGGTTGGAGGAGTTAAAATTTAACTAACACTGTAGCACTTTCGTCTTATTTGACAAAAAGTTTCTAATCTTAAACTAATTAGGCTTAATAGATTTGTCTCGTAAATTACTCCTAATATGTGCCGACATATATGCAATTAGTCTACATTTGATACTCCATGCATTTGAGGAAATATTGATGTGATAGGAGTTAAACTTTAACATACTCAAACCAAATGGGGCCTAAGTCTTCGTCGTCTAAGAAAAAAAAATCCAAGAGTCTCCATTAGATTGGGACCACATGTTTGGCTTCTCGTACGTGCTGCGTATTTGGTGCTCATTAGCTACTCCTTGCCTGCATTTATTGCTCCTTGGCTGCTGATTGACTGTGACTCCTTGGTTGTTCCTTGCCTTAAATGCAAATTGGCGTTGTTTGCTGCTCCTTGATCATTGCGCCGAAGACTAATACGATGGAGACTTGTGGACGGAGGGAGTACCATTAATATGCCATTGGGACTTCCTAAGCCAATTTCTCCAAGAGTGTTAACTTTAAGCATATAGCTTTTAACATGGATAGCTCCACATAACACTCTCACACAACCATAAAATATATGCAAGAGCTTAGCTCTTAATTAAGAGCTAACTTTTCTCTTTCTTCTATTAAAATATGAGAAAAATCCGTAGAGCTAGCTTAAAAGCAAGTGTTTGGAGTTGTCCTTAGGGACGGGTCGTAACCTCAAAACTAGGCCTTAAGAATTTTTTTAAAAAAATATGGGAGCAGCATATTTTTTATTTAAAAAGAGAGCAATTTTTGGATAGCATTTAGCATATCAAAAAGTGATTAATTAAAACATATTTTTTCCTGTTTACCTTTATTAAATACGATTGCGGGTCCTCCCACTCAACAAACATCCATAGATGGGCTGGTTAATGAGCCGAGGCGCGAGGCAGGAAGAGCCCGGTTTGATTCCTCCCTGGGGTGGGGGTTTTTTTTTTTTGGCATCAAGTGCAAATGGCATTGTGGCGCGAATTTAGGATCTCTGTCGTTCGCTTGGTCCGATGCTCGGTTCGCTGGCAGTCATTTTTTTCCCCTTCGCGCTCGTCTAGTCCAATCCGACGTTTGGGTTACTTGCATGTTCTATGTAAGCGCCACCTCTTCTCTTATTTATCTACAGGCCCGTCTTAGGGGCAGGGGCAGCCAGTGCGACGCCTGGGGGCCCATGTCGATTGGGGGCCCAAGACTATATGTATCTATAGTATATATATTTTAGTATTTGGCTTATAGTTCACTCGTTTTGGTCCACTCTAGTGTGTGCGACGTTCGACAACTAGTCCATAGCTCCGTGCATGCCTGTCTGCAAACCTTCATATTCACTCGTGGTTTGTATTCATGAGTTTCCATGACGGCATGAGTGTCATGTGTTGTTGTCGTTTGCGTCCGTATATTCTTAGCGACTTATAATATAGTTATTTCACCATTGTTTAGTTTCTTTGCTATAATATGGCTATTTTTTTAAACTAAGTATATGTTGCAAGTTAATTCTTATTACTACTATATAATTCAACTGTCATGTTAAAATATTAAGTTGTTAGGCTCTTACTGTCTTGCTTGTCCAAGGGCCCTAAAAATTGTTGAGACGGCCCTGTTTATCTACGGTAACAACACTAAGCCACCTCTTCTCTTGTTCATGTACCGTGCAACACATGGCCGATTTATTTACTAGCTTCGATCTCAAGGAGCCTCTATTGGAACATGGCAACGGTAATGCGTCTCTTCACTTAGTTCATTTGCCGTGCAAGCGTCATTTCATATTCAAACGTTTCTTTTGGATAGTTAAGATTTGATTTGAACTTGCCGCTAGACGAATATGGTGGCATAGTCTGATGAGGAGTCCCACAAACACGCGCGCCCTGAGCCCGTCCACCGTCGTGATCCCGACGCGGCAGAAGAGCGCCAGCGACACCAGCGCCGCGGAGCCCATGGTGGTTGTCGAACGCGTCCGTCCGCTCCCCAATCCGGTGCAAGCGAGAGAGCAAGGTTGAAAGGGTGAGCAGAGGGGACAGCAATAGAAGCGGCACGATTTTAGTGCTCCTCCTCATGAAGTGGCACAACGGGAACCAAAACGACGGGGCATTCGCGTCCACAGGCCTGTTAAACACATCCAAACGATTTAAGTGTGCAAACGCTACTACCCCTAAAACGATTTTAATTTGTAGTATCGAGTAGGGATGAAAACGGATCGGATACGGACGGATATAACTGATATCGTATTTGTTTTCATATTTATGTCCGGATTCGGATTCGAATACGGATAGTATGAAAAATGTCGGATATAATACGATTGAATATCGACATCATAAATATATGATTTAAATATTCGGATACGAATACGGTATCGGATGTTAAATATCCGGACTCGGATACGAACGAATTAAAACCTCTCTAAACGAATTCGGTCTCGAATACGGTCGGAAAATATCCGTACCTTTTTCATCCCTGGTATCGAGGGAGTAGTAGTTCGGCGTTTACTCAACATGAAACCCAGACCCTGTTCATCTGGCTTATAATCCGTCTTATTCAGCTTGTTTTTTCAGTCGAAACAATATTTTTTTCTCATAAAAAATCAGCCAACAGTGTTTTTCAGCCGGCTTATAATTCCAGTCGAGCGGGCCCATTTTGACATTAAAGGGTCGGTCACAACCACTCCTGATGCCCTTTTGACTTTTGACTTTTGAGTGGCGTGTACCTGACTGCTTCAGCTGGCGTGCTATGTGTGTTTTCAGTGGGTGAGAAGTGAGTGAAAAGTTACTGATTTAATTTTTGTTGTTATTTGATAAAATTTGTCCAACCATAGACTAACTAGGCTCAAAAGATTCGTCTCGATATTTACAGACAAACTATGCAATTAGTTATCTTTTTTTATCTATATTTAATGCTCCATGCATGCGTCGAAAAATTCGATGTGATGAGTGAAAGAGAAAATATTTTGGGTTTGCATGGGAAGTGAACACACCCTGTATAAAAAAAAAAAGCGAGAGAGAGAGGGAAATGAGGCTTGAGGCATGCAAGGATATTATTACTTGTGAGCTCTCCAAACACGACGACTCCGTCGTATCTGTTCTTCCATTCTACTACTTCTGTTCTTTCGATCCCTAATTCCCACAAGGCTTGTAAGTAGAACTGTAGAGGCAAGGACCTAGAACTAGAAGCAACCACCCCAGTCCACGCCGATAATCGTCGATCCGTGCGCAAGCTGTAGCAGATCAGGCCCACGCGACGACCGCAGCCACAGTACGCGCATGGCCGCCGCGCAAGCCCCCTCCGGCACCGGCAACACCACCGGAACGCCGCATGTGCTACTAGTCCCGTACCCCGCGCAGGGCCACATGCAGCCGCTCCTCCAGCTCGCCTCGCTCCTCGCCGCGCGCGGTCTCCGCCTCACCGTCGTGGAGACGCCCGCCACGGTCCACCTCCTCGCGCCGCTCCTCGCCGAGCACCCTTCCTCGGTGCGGTCGCTCTCCTTCCCCTCCACCGCTGACCACGACACGTCGGGCCCGACCTCCGTCGGCGCCGACTTCCACGCGCACGCCGCCGCCCTGCGCGCGCCGCTCGGCGAGTGGCTGCGGTCCCACGCCCGCTCCGACTCCGAGGACGGACGCGTCGTTGCCGTGATCTCGGATTTCTTCTGCGGGTGGACGCAGCCGCTCGCAGCGGAGGCCGGCGTCCCGCGGCTGGTGTTCGCGCCGTCCGGCGTGCTCGCCACGGCCGCCACGCACTCGCTGTTCCGACGCATGCCAAGGCCGCCCGAGGGCGACGCCGGGCGCGGCTACGCCGTCTCGTTCCCGGCGCTGCCCGGTGCGCCGTCCTTCCCGTGGCGGCAGATCTCACGGATGTACAGGAGCTACGCGGAGGGCGGCCGCGACGAGCACTCCGAGGCGATCAAGGATAACTTCCTCTGGAACATGGAGGGCGCGGCGTTCGTGTGCAACACCTGCCATCCTCTCGAGGGGAAGTACCTGGACGCGCAGCCTCTTGAGGGCCTAGCCAGCAAGCGCGTGTGGGCAGTGGGACCGGTGGCGCCCCCGCCGGCGACGTCAACGCGTGGCTGGACGCGTTCCCGGACTCGTCGGTGGCGTATGTGAGCTTCGGGACCATGATGGTGCCGCCGCCGCCGCACGCCACGCCGCGGTGCTCGCTGCGGCGCTGGAGCGCAGCGGCACGCCGTTCGTCTGGGCCGCGGCGACGGCGACGCTCCCGGACGGGTTCGAGGACCGCGCGGTCGCGGCGGGGACCGGGCTGGTGCTCCGCGGGTGGGCGCCGCAGGTGGCCGCGCTGCGGCACCGCGCGGTGGGCTGCTTCGTCACGCACTGCGGGTGGAACTCCGTGCTGGAGGCCTGCACGGCCGGGGTGCTGATGCTGGCGTGGCCGATGGCGGCCGACCAGTTCTTCAACGCGCGGCTGGTCGTGGAGGAGGCGGGCGTGGCCTTGGCCGCGAGCTGGGGCGGGTTCGGCGCTGTCCCAGAAGCCGACGAGCTCGCACGCGCGTTGGCTCAGGTTGTCGGGGAGGCCGGCGCGGGCATGAGGGCGCGCGCCGTGGAGATCGCCGCCGGAATGGCGGAGGCGATAGGCGAAGGTGGCAGCTCGCGGCGGGAGCTGGATGGGCTGGTGCAGGAGCTTGGACGCGGGAGATAAGCCACCATGGTCGTCGATCGAGTAACCTCTAGGCTTTCCACGCAAAGGAAAAGAAAAGAAAGAAATCGAAGTATATTGCTGTTCATTCGGCCATCCTGCTTTGGCCAGTCGGAATTTTATGTCACTGCCAACACATTTAGATTTTGGAAACAGTGCACAAGAGTTTTATGGAAATGAAACTCTCTCTACTTCCATAAAACTCTTATTATCTCTCTCTTCATTAATATGGTGCCACATCAGCATAATTAATGCTCATAAAACTCTGATGAAATTCATTAAGACTGGCCTTAGAGTCGTAGAGTGATCTGCTCATCGTAGCAATTATCGTAGGCTGCTTAAATAAGTTTACTGGTTAATTATGAACGAATCCAGATGGCAGCGTTTCAGTTCAGCGACCACACCACTCTTGTATATCTTGTTTTTTTTTTTTCCAATAAATGTGTCATAGCAGATATATATTTGCTCTGCTCTAAATTATAAGTTATTCTGGGCTTTTATATACCCTAGCAAGTATTCCCGTGCGTGTCACATGTGTTCATAAAAACTATTTTGAATGTAATAGGAATGTCAATTGAATTCTCGATATGTCAATTCATATATATATATATATATATATATATATATATATATATATATATATATATATATATATGATCCACAATATTTTTAAATACAAAATAAGATAACAAATTATGTATTGGATCTAAAATGTTAAAGAAATTTACAAAATTATATGAATGAGTGGCAACAGACTAGTCAAGCTGATTTTGCTCGTTCGCCGGTGCAAAACATAAATGATTTAAAGTGGGGACTGCGGACCAGATGGTGATCTATGTTGTGATTTCATATTTTTTTAATCTTGATCAGACGGTGATGTAAACATGACGAAATATGACTTCAGTGATATAAGATTGTACACTTACACAACGTGAGGGATTAGGTCTTTATTAAAGCAGTAAAATTGCACGTAAATGGCAGATGTAAAATAACGTGACTCGAACAAAAATCAGCGGATGTTAAACAGCGTGACTTAAATAAACAAAAGGTAAATCATAACTTTCTGAGTGTCAAAATCATACAAATCTTACATCCTCCGGATGATGGAAGGCCCTGATGCGATGGTGTCAAGATCGAACATGTATTATAGAGGGAGACCTCCCTTAAAGACAATCTCTTTTTTTAATCACAAAATATCTTACATCCTCTGGACGATAGAATGCTTATATGTGATGACGTCATATCAGATGGGTATTATAGAGGAAGAGCCTTTCTAAAAAAAATCTCTTTTATTAATAACAAAATAAGTACATCAACAATTTGGTAGTATTCTTTATTAGGAAGTGTTAATGATTCAAAGATCCATAATATTGTCTTTATTATTTGTTTTATGTTTATTATTTGGTTTTGACTCCAAAACAAATTGGAATACAAGTGCTTCCATGGTCCCAGTGGCGGACCCAGCCATGTTTCAGGTAGGCCCAGGACTACCCCAGATTCCCGACGACCAAGGTAACGGAGCACTGTAGTGAGAACTGTAGCGTACTGTGGAGCACTGTTCCTATACTGTATGCCTACCCAATGAAATGATTCTGGGTCCGCCACTGCATGGTCCACCGCTTCCTCCCATGCCGGTGCGATTTCTGTGCTCAGTTATGGTTCGTATTCTGTTCATAAAAAGAATTGGACTACATAAGACTATCATTGGTAAATATCTAAAACTTCCATACCCATATAATGATATAAGTTAGAGCAGCACGTGCCTAGGCATAGTACGTAGTTCGATTCCCAAACAAAGTGAAATCTTTGACGTGATCGTTGCATAAATATCCAATTTGCATGTTGTTCATATAACAACAAGCTGAATGTCCCATTGCAAAGCAAGGATATATTTGTTAATAAGTAATTTTTTAAAACTTCTCCATGCATCATGTCAGTTCCCGTGTTATTAGGATCCAACATTACAAAATTATTTCATGGAGCTGTATAAGTTTATGGGTCATTTGGTGAGGCCTGGTTTACATTCATGAAATTTTAAGTAATACGTACAAGATGTTGAACCAAACAAAACTAATTTGAAGTGACAAAAGTGCATATGAAACTGCAGTTTTTAATTTAATATATACACCTCCTTTAGAATATAAATTTTCCCCAGATCTAGACAATAGATATTGGACCAAACAAATCATACATTTTCCAGACTTTCATCGAAAGCAGGAGTACAAGACAGGCACGCCCGTCAAAACCTGTTGCCAACCATATAAATATAATAGCAAGTTTAAGAGAAACAAAGTTCAACGGAGCATAGAAACCCTATAGGCCAGCAGAAAGATCACCAACACCAGTTCAGTGATAGGAGTACCATGGATTTTTCATGCATGAGACTACCAGCACTGGGTACGGGATCCCACCTGGTACCTGGTCCATGTCATCTTTTACAATAAGAAAACGTTTGCACCGGAGCACTCTATTTCATCCGCTGTGAGCTTGCACACGCTATTCCTAGCGCCATACAGTACATACGGTATCAGCTGGACCCCACCACGCACGGCGCAGGACTGAGCCAGAGAGAGCCAGCGCTGGCATGCAAGAGGGAATCTTGGGGTGGACCCATTATTGTAACTTGCTAAAAAATGTTTTAACTCACAAACGAAATAACCAAATTAAATTATGATTGCACCATTAAATTCGTCTCAATAAATTCTTCAAAACTAGATCCCACATTGATATATTTAAATAAAGTGATAAGTAGACCCTACAGTGGATAGAGGATGATATAGAGTATGGATGAGTGCGGGAGAATTAAATATAGAGTAGGGAATCTTGATGATTAGGATGTATAGATGATGAATATAGAGGAATATGAGTGTTGGTAGTCTTATTAGAAGCACCCGTGTAAGGCCGAGAAATCAGACATACGGTAGCCAATCCGCTCAATTGCCTGTAAAGAAAGCAGCACGGCATCGATTTGAACGCCTGTCTTGGTCGGCATCTGTCGTCCCGTCTGCACAATGTCTTGGCGCAGGTCATCATTGTACCTAACGGAGATGTCGAAGGCGAGATAACACGTCCATAACTCGCCACCTTCATCATTGACGACCTCACTTGTCGTCGTCTCGAAGATGTCCCACACCCCGAGCAGATATAGTGCTGATTCCAGCCACTTGACCGGTTTTATAGTCTGTGACATATGCAACAATCATATATTATGAATGAATGTATATATGCAAAAATTATATTAGCACGTAAAACTTAAAACATTCCATACTATTGATGGGTTTGGGTAACACGGAACGGCCCTGTCTGGCGATGGCGCGAATGGAAGATAGCCATGGTGGAAACCTGGTTCCTGTAGCGGGGAAGTCCGCCGCCATTCATCATAACTAAATAAACTGAAAAAACATCCCAATAAATATATAGAACCCTCATATAAATATACCATGCATGTAAACTTAAACATTTTGCATATATTTTTTAACGATTATTAACTCTCATCAAGAACTAATGTTGCTACCAAAGATCTAGAAAACTATAAATGTTTAAGGTCATGTAGAAATGATGTATAAATAAAAATAAAATTCACCATTATTATTCCTAATCTTAAAAACCACATATCTGAAAAACCACATATTCCTAATTAAAAAACCACATAAAAATAAAAATCCAACAGGACTAAGTCAGGGTTCCATCGGTGTGAGGCAAATGATGAATGATTGAATTCCTGACCGGGGATCGGTGACATGGGTTATTACGAAACAGAACGGGTGGCGCTCGGACGCCTGATCAGATACCATAGGATGGTACTGTAGCTCAGGACGATTCGTTTCCCGCGCGTGCCTGCACTCCGCGCCCGTGCCAGCATGCCCTTGTCCACACCTGCTTTTCGCGCACCCACACGGGGCCCGCGCTGCGGGGACCGCTCATGCAACATATGTCTAATGTAACACCCAGATAAAACACTTGCAACATATGTGTGAAACATATGCAACATCCAGATAAACACATTTGCAACATACATCTGAAAAAACATATGAAACATCGGGGACAGACGCTTGCAACATACGTGTACAACCATTGCAACATATGTAACATCTCGATCTACTTTTGCAACATCCGTATGAAACACTTGCAACATACCTTTAAAACATTTGAAATGTACACTTGCAACATGCATCTTATCCCGGTGCGGTCTCCTCTGCCATCTGCATCGGGGTGCCAAAGTCATAGCAGGAGGTGAGGCCGGAGGACTTCCGCGCCAGGGCTTCTCCTTGCATTGGTGGCACATGTCAGCATCGACGGGCGGGGTGGGCGGCGGAGCAGAAGCAGGCGGCGCGGGTGGAGTGAAAGATGGTCAGGTGATGAATTGAGTTGATACAAATAAACGAACGTTGTGTCAGTTGGACAATAGTAGATGAATTGAAATTGACATGGCCCACGCCCCGCGCGCGTCCGTCCGATACTCGAGAAAGAGTCGGCTCGGATCAAAGCATTTCCGATTACGGAAAAGCATTATTTGCAATGCTATAGGATTGGTGGTATACAAGTCTAACTGACAGAGTTCACTGAATACTCCATGTTTTAGACTCACGCGTGATACATCCATCAGAGCAAGGCTAATAATACAGCCAGCAGCCGTCTGTAAGGCTTTACAACCTTCTCTCAGCGCACTAATATAATAGCTTGATCTTCACTATCAATTTTTTTTGGTTCTTTTGCCTAAGCCGGCTGTAAGTTTATAGCCCGCTTCTCCTCTCTCCCCTCTCTTCTCTTTACCTTAGCATTTAGACAGCTTACAGCCTGTTATTATACCTGCTCTCATACATGTTTGTGTTTATTATACAAAACAAAAAAATAAATATATTCTAAAATATAAACGTACTTGAACTTCAACTGAGATTACACGGCTCGATCGGCATATGTATTTCAAGGTAGTAGCTAACCAATGCAGTTTTGCTGATTGCATGCTTGATTATATTACTGTCCAAACGCAAAAGCAGTGGCATCAAAGGTATCCGAGAGGCCAGTGCCGGTCTTGAAGGTAACCTTGTCTGGCGAGGCCTAGGGAACATAGACCTCGACGACGCTGAGCCAGAGCATCAGTTCCTTGGTCTTCACGCCGGTGATCTTCCTCAGTTTGCTCTTCTCGGCGAATGCCGTCACCTCGGAGGCATAGGAAACAGTCTGCTTGATCTTCTTGAATGTGTGCTCGACCTTCTTCTTCCCCTGCACCAACCACATGAACCCTGTCTCGCCGTTGTACCCGAACTCCTGGATGTCCTCCATTGGAAGCAGTCCCTTGGGGAGGCCGAGCTCCTCCAGCAGCTCAATCGACTTCTTCCTGCACGCGGCATCTCCGGTGATGACATCTGCACCGGCGCGGTGGCTCTCGATGGTCTGGGACGCCATGGTTTATAAATTCAGCTGTATGTAGTTAGCTTCTGCTCTTGAGAGTGATGAAGTGTTTGTGTGATTAGGGATGGAGCAACAGCACATATATAGGCAGGCAGACAGCTTGTAGAGACTACAGACTACAGAGAAGCAGTGCAACGAATCGTGCAGTCTCGTTTGACTTCGTTGGCGAAGGGGCGTTGAACTTGACGAGGATCATTTTGGCGTGCTTTCCATCCCGTCCGGCGTGATGAGCTACAAATTAACTTGACCGTTTCTCTACGTATCTAGCTCCAATGAATGGATACATTAAGTAAATTAGTTTAAACTCTACGAAGCCACATATTGGTATATCATATTTTTACACTGATTGATGTAAACCATCGTAAAATTTCTCTTATTTAAATTTAGTCCAGTAGGTCCATATTAATCCTCAACTGCCACATTTTTGTCATGTGGCCTTCTGCCGGGTTTAAATGGTGAAAGGTTCTAAAAACAGGGTCTAAACCACTGCACTAAATTTCAAATCAGTGTCGCCCGCCAGTTCACTATAAATATGGTACCGTTTGGCACGGTTTCATTTCATCGGTGAAGCTGTTTTTTTCTTCTCTCTAGCTCCATAAACAGCTCCCGTGTGGAGTTGGGGCTATTTTGATGAACCGTTTAAAAAATAGCTCCTTATATTAGCTAAAAATGCTAAAATGTCTTTACTCCTCTTCAATCCTCGCTCTTTTCCTTAGTTCTTTTCTTCTCTCTTTCTTCTTTCTCTCCACACCTCCCTCATCTAGTTTCTCCCAGTGTATGCAACCTTGCTCCCTCCTAGTGGCCCATGTGCCTACTTCGGCGGCTCGCGTGCCTCTCCCCCGACGGCTCCCTGATGACCTGCGTGCCCTTTGTGGCGGCCACGCGCCCCGGCACTCCTAGACGATCGTGCCCGGTGGGGGGAAATGTGACATCAACACCGAGCAGGGCCCATAGGCATGGGTTGGAGCCAGATGAAGCCACTATTTTTGGCTCATCTCAGCCCAAAATATCTGTGAGGGCAGGATTTGGAGGACTCTTTGGTAGAGCTATTTCATTTTACCCCATTTGGTAAAAATCATCTGTATTTAAATTCTAGGAGCCGGTGGTGGCGCTATGCCAAATGGGGTCTGTATTTAAATTTTGCCTATTATAATAACTGTATTTAAATATCACCGGTTAACTTGGCGGCATACGTTTTTTTGCTATTTTTTCTAGACTTTTAATTTAGTCGTCCTCTAACTCCTTCCCCTCTTCCCATTGTAGTATAAAAAATAAAAAGTCAACTCACGAAACATCAAAGAACAATATAATGCTACTACATCGATATAGGAGCTCCGTTGTCAAAGGAAACATACAAAAATTAACACTACCATTTAAAAAAAAAGATACTAAATTGTCTAAAATACCCGTAATCCTCTTCAATCCTCGCTCTTTTCCTTGCTTTTTTCTCCCTTTTCTTCTTTCTCTCGACACCTTCGTTGTCTAGTTTCTCCCAGCATTTACAACCTCGCTCATCCCCCTCCTAGAAGCCCGTGCGCCCTACTTCACAAAATATCTTACATCCTCCGGATGATAGAATGCTTATATGTGATGACGTCATATCAGACGGGTATTATAGAGGAAGAGCCTTTCTAAAAAAAATCTATTTTATTAATAACAAAATAAGTACATCAACAAATTGGTATCTTTTCTTCTCTCTTTCTTCTTTCTCTCCCACCTCCCTCATCTAGTTTCTCCCAGTGTATGCAACCTCGCTCCCTCCTAGTGGCCCGTGCGTCTACTTCGGCGGCTCGCGTGCCTCTCCCCAGTGGCTCCCTGATGACCCGCGTGCCCTTTGTGGTGGCCACGTGCCCCGACGCTCCTAGACGATTGTGCCCGGTGGGGGGGGGAGGAATATGAACACCCAGTGGGCCCATAGGCATGGTTTGGAGCCCAATGATGCCACTATTTTTGGCTCATGTCAGCCCAAAATCTCTGTGAGGGCAGGATTTGAGGGACTCTTTGGTAGAGTTGTTTCATTTTACCCCGTTTGATAAAAAAATCGTCTTTATTTAAATTCTAGGAGCTGGTGGTGGCGCTATGCCAAATGGGGTCAGTATTTAAATTTTGCCTATTATAATAACTGTATTTAAATATCACCGGTTAACTTGGCGGCATGCGTTTTGTTTGCTATTTTTTCTAGACATTTAATTTAGTCGTCCTCTGACTCCTTCCCCTCTTCCCATTGTAGTATAAAAAATAAAAAGTCAACTCATGAAACATCAAAGAACAATATAATGCTACTACCGTCTTTTTTGTTTTTAGCCCTTTTTTCGAAAGATTTTCTCAAATACGCCCTTGACGGAAAGATTTCAGGAAATGGACCCAGGGCTTGGCGCCATCCACGCTGGCGCCAAGATAACACAGCTTGGCGCCGTTAACGTTGGCGCTAAGCCCCCATGCCACTTGGCCGACGACGCTGAGCTGGCGCTGACGTGGCAGCACCTTGGCGCCATCACCATTGGCGCCAAGCTTGGCGCCATCGTCATTGGCGTCAAGCCTGGCACCACAAATCAAACCACCATGTATATCATTTTTTATCCTAAGTATTTCCAGGTTGTTCTAAGTGATCAAATAGAAATCACTGTAAAAACTCTAGAGTTAGTCATATTTCTCAATATCCAAGTCATTGTAAAATTTCAAATTTGTAAATGCCCAAGTCATGTTAAAAAAGTCATTTTTCCATATGTATACCACATGGTAGTCGGTATTCTAACATATCAAGTCATAGCAAAAATCCAAATTTATTTGGCTAAGTCTTTAAATTTACTATGGGATGGGGATAGAAATATGGCTAAGTCTGGATTTTTACTGTGATTTGGACATTGACAAATTTAAAATTTTATCATGACTTGGATATTGAAAAAAGGCTTCATGTTAAGTCATGGAATTAGGGTCCAAGTCATGGTAAAATTTTAAATATCCAAATTCAAGATTTAGCCAAATTCCAAATTATTCATGTTTTGAATTTGGGTTAAGTCATGGTAAAATTTTATAGTATTAACATGAAGCCCTAATTCCATGACTTAACATGAAGCCCTTTTTATCATGACTTAAAATTTCATCCTATAGTAAAATTATGGTCCAAGTCATGGTAAAATTTTAAATATCCTAGTCCAAAACATGAAGCTCCTTTTCAATATCCAAGTCATGGTAAAATTTTAAATTTGTCAATGTCCAAATCATAGCAAAAATCCAGACTTAGCTAAATTCTAGCATAGTCAAGTCATAGTAAAATTCAAGACTTAGCCAATTTCTAGGTTGGCCATCATATAGTAAATATCAAGACTTTGCCAAAATTTTATATGTCCATCTCATAGAAAAATTAGGGTCCAAGTCATGTTAATTTAGAGCTTTGTATGTTCATCTCACGGTAAAATTAGGTACTCAGGATTTTTGCTGCGGCCTGGATATGTTAGAATACGAACTACCATGCGATAGCATCAAATTTGTCAATGTCATGGTTAAATTCTAGACTTAACCAATTCCAACATGTCCCATCTCATGGTAAATTTATAGACTTAACAAATTTTCATATGTCCATCTCATGATAAAAATTCCAAACTTAAGAAATTTCAACAGCTCGACGCCAAGATCCATGGCGCCAGGTTTGGCGCCAATGACGATGGCGCCAAGGCGCTGCCACGTCAGCGCCAGCTCGGTGTCGGCGGCCAAGTGGCATGGGGGCTTGGCGCCAACGTCAACGGCGCCAAGCTGTGTTACATTGGCGCCAGCGTGGATGGCGTCAAGCCCTGGGTCCATTTTCTGAAATCTTTCCGTTAGGGGCGTATTTGAGAAAATCTTTCGAAAAAAGGGCTAAAAATAAAAAAGGCGCATGCTACTGCATCAATATAGGAGCTCCGTTGTCAAAGGAAACATACAAAAATTAACACTACCATTTTCAAAAAAAAGATACTAAATTGTCTAAAATACCCTTAATCCTCTTCAATCCTCGCTCTTTTCCTTGCTTTTTTCTCCTTTTTCTTCTTTCTCTCGACACCTTCGTTGTCTAGTTTCTCCCAGCGTTTACAACCTCGCTCATCCCCCTCCTAGAAGCCCGTGTGCCCTACTTCGGCCGCTCGGTGCCCTTTGTGGTGGCTGTGCCCCCCCCCGGAGCTCCTAGACTGCCATGCCTTATTCGTGCCCTGTGGCCGCCATGCACCTTGGCCCAACAGGGAGCTATGCCCATGCCCTTCCTCTTGCACGGTGGGGAAAGTATGACATCAACACCTAGTGGGGCCATAGGCGTGGGTTGGAGCCAGATGAAGCCACTATTTTTGGCTCATCTTAGCCCAAAATGTCGTGAGGGCAGGATTCGAGGAACTCTATGGGTGGAGCTGTTTCATTTTCCTCGTTTGGTATAAAATGCCTCTAAACAGCTCAAGGAATGGGTGGGGGCGCTATGCCTAATGGGGCTGTATTTAGAATTTGCCTATTATAATGACTGTATTTAAATATCACCGGTTAACTTGGCGGTGTAAGCATATTTTGTTATTTTTTCTAATTTAGTTGTCCTCTGACTCCTTCCACTATTCCCTTTGTAGTATAAAAAAATAAAAAAAATCAACTCATGAAGCATCAAAGAACAATATAATGCTACTACATCGACATAGGAGCTCCGTTGTCAAAAGAAAAGCACAAAAATTAACACTTCCATGGCCTCCAGGAAGGCCGCGGCCAAGGTGGCGCTTTTCAAAAAAAAAAATTAACACTTCCATTCTCAATGCGGAAAATACTAAAATTAATACTTACTAGTATTTAATAATACTAGCAAATATGTTTTTTACGGCAATATTAGCAAGTATGTTGGTACGTAGCAACAAAATATTGGGCATTTTATAGGTTACCTTAGTTAGCTACCTTTATTGGGCTTGGCCTAACATGGTTTCAATTAAATCAAACAAATTTTAAGAACCACAATAAATGTTAATTTGCAATGAAGAAATAATCTCATTTGGCACATTATCTAGAGATTGACTCGTCTTAAATGTGTGGCTACTGTGTGTGCACCTGTTATAAGAGGTTTAGAAAGGTGCAAAGCGAGCAACAAGTGTTAGAGGATGACAAGATCTACCTCCACAGGGCCTCGAGCCTCGGCCTCATGCTGTGAGTCAAAGGGTGGAGTGCGGTCCAAGAACCGAGTAGGACCTAAGATAGGAGCGAAAGTGATGGATGATGGACCCAAGAAATTTTGTACTCTAATATTATTTTCAGAACATGAGAGGGGTTATTATGGTCTGTCGTTCGTATCCAACACGGAGATTCTATATATGATGGGAATATGAGCTAGCCTAACAGAATTCACTGAATTGTGTAAGAAATCAAATTCGATATTCTCTTGTTTTTATGTGGTCTGATGCTTCTTTTCGAAGAAGGCTGAAGCTGGAACTATTTTCCATTATTTTAAAAAAATCGAAATACTTCATGGTACAGACTCACACACCCGATACATCATACATGTTAGGTTACAAAACAAGAGATAAATGCACATGACCATGCAGCACCAGCAACGTACAACTTTTAACTTGAACTTATATTACTCTCCGAGTGCAAAGGCAGGGGCATCAAAGGTGTCAGACAGGCCGGTGCCGGTTTTGAAGGTGACCTTGTCCGGCAAGGCCTCGGGAACAAAGACCTCGACGACGCTGAGCCAGAGCATCAGCTCCTTGGTCTTCACACCGGTGATCTTCCTTAGCTTGCCCTTCTCAGCAAACGCTGTCACCTCGGAGGCATAGGACACCGTCTGCTTGATCTTCTTGAACGTGTGCTCGACCTTCTTCTTCCCCTGCACCAGCCACATGAACCCTGTCTCTCGGTTGTACCCGAACTCCTGGATGTCCTCCATTGGAAGCAGGCCCTTGGGGAGGCCGAGCTCCTCCAGCAGCTCAACAGACTTCTTCCTGGATGCGGCGTCTCCGGCTCAAGATGGCAATGGGTAAATCCCCATCGGGTATGGACTCCCCAGACCCATCCCCATGATAACAATATGACACCGCGGGTATCCTCATATCTGGTTGCGGGTGGGGGGATTTCCCCAGACCCATACCCGTCAGGGTAAATTATACCCGGCGGGTCACCCATACCCACCAAAAGTCCTTTTATTGCCTCATAGAAAATTAGCAATTCACAAATCACAAGCAACCATTACTCCTATAACAAAAAAACAGATAAAATAGTAGCATAATAATTTCTATTGCAACCACCAGTCACGTAGCACCATAATAATTCTTTAATTTTGGGCTTCTTTAATTTTGGGTCGGGTATTTTTTACCCACGGGTAAACGGGTATGGGGCCTGCTACACCGTCCCTGTACCCACGTACCCAATGGGTGAAGGTTTTGCTCCGTTTACGTACCCATGGGTATGAGTTTTACTCCATATTGGTACCATAATGGAGTAAATACCCATCGGGTATCGGGTCGCGGGTTCCCATTGCCATCTTGATCTCCGGCGATGACCTCTGCACCGGCGCGGTGGCTCTCGATGGCCTGGGATGCCATGGTTTATAAATTGAGCGGTGAGAAGCGCCAAGAAAGAGACTATAGTCTATATGTAGCCGTAAACTGTATGTAGCTAGCTGCTCTTGAGAGCGATGAAGTGTTTGTGTGATTAGGGATGGAGCAACAACACATATATAGGCAGGCAGGCATCTTGCACAGACTACAGACTACAGACTACAGAGAAGCAGTGCAACGAATCGTGCAGTCTTGTTTGACTTCGTTGGCAAAGGGGCGTTGAACTTGACGAGGACCATTTTGGCGTGCTTTCCATCCGTCCGGCGTGCTGATGAGCTACAACTTAACTTGACCGTTTCTCTATAGCTCCAATGAATTGGTACATTATGTCAATTAGTTTAAACTCTATACGAGTAGCCACCGGTTTAGCCGGGGGATGGAAGGGCTTTTGGAGCCAATCCAAGTACAAATGTCAAATGCAGAATAGGAGAGGAAGCGGATTACATGTCAATGAGCGAACTCCAAAAGGATCTAAGAGCGTCGTCTTTCCGAGGCAGGCGGCAGCTCCAGGACCGAATCGTCTCCTTGCAGGTGGCCACGAGCCTGTTGACGTCTGGGGGGAGGTGGCGGAACACCACGTCGTGACGATGCTTCCACAGCTCCCAGCAGTAGAGGAGGATGAGAGAGCTTGCAGCAGCTCGGGGTGTGCTCGACGGGGTGCACGTTGTCCACAGCTGCGTGACTGGCGCGATGTCCTGCGGCCGCCAACCTATGCGCCTCCAGAACGCTCTGGCAAAAGGGCAGCGCGATACAATGTGGTCGGCGTCCTCCTCTTGAGCGCCACAGATGTCGCACAGAGCATCCTGGAGGATGTGTTTGCGCTGTAGAGCTGCCTTGCACTGGATGCGGTCCTTAACCAAGACCCAGCCGAAGAATATGACACGGGGGTAGTGAAGTTCCTCCAGACGAAGTCGGACGAGGGGCAAACGTGATCACCGCGCATCGAAGCCTTGTAGATGAGCCCGGAGCATAACCTGTGATCAGGTGTCTCAAAACAGCAACGGCACTCGTCCGGCTGGTCGGAGAGCATGACGTCCGCCAAGGCCACATTCAGGTCCTCCAGCTCTGCAGCAGCTTGTGGCGTCAGACGACGTTGGAGCACCGTGGTCACCCCTGAGGTCACGACGTCGTGCACGGACGATAGGGCGCCTGTCGCGTGACTGTGAAGCGCCGGCATTGCTTCGGCCAATGGGGCTTCTAGTAGCCAGGAGTCCAGCCAGAAGTCCGTAGTGCGCCCATCCCCCATGCTCACGGTAGTCATCTTCTGGTATGCAGGCAGCAGTTGACGAAGGGCCGACCAATGCGCACCGGCAAGGTCACCCCCCAGGTCGTGGATGGTGGCTTCAGTTGACACCCACCGTGCCCAGGTAGACGCGCCAGGGTCATGGAGGCGATGGATCAACTTCAGGAGTAGGGCGGTGTTCTGGGTTTCCAGCCACTTAACCCCTAGACCTCCGTCTTCCTTCAGCTCACAGACATGTTCCCAGGCGACTAGACACTGGGTGCCTGAAGTCCGGTCCGACCCCGTCCACAAGAACGCCCTCCGCTTGGCATCGATGGCAGCGCAGACTCCCGGTGGCAGTAACATGGCCCCCATCGCATAAGTCGGCAAACTGCTTAGCACTGAATTGATGAGTACCACGCGTCTGGCAGAGCTGAGCAAGGAGGCCTTCCAACCGGCCAGGTACCTGTAACAGAACCGACCAAATTATAAGAGCACAAGTACAAAAACAAGCACCGAAGCGCTCAAATTTTCGAACTTGAGCCCATATAATCCCGGTAGTCAATCGAAACCACGAAGGATTTCAAACCAACTTGCTTACAACCAGGATCGCATCATTCCACATACAACATCATACGATACATTTCACAAGTAGTTCTGAAATAAGTTTACATAAACGGAGTCGCAATTATTACAAACCAAGTTTATAAAAGTAGCGGAAGCAAACGCACACCAGTTGTTTAACTACTGCCAGTCTTGATGATCAACAACCCGCAAAAGCATGAGGAAAGTACATAAAAGATGATCACGCCCAAGTGATCTAGTCTTCTTCACCCGCAGGGTGGAGACAAGTCTTGCAGAAGCCTTGATAGAGCATATCATCTGCAACAGGAGGGAATAAACCCTGAGTACTGGAATGTACTCAGCTAGACTTACCCGTCGAAAACCAGAAATAAGATGACACCAAGGATTATGCAAGGCTTACACAAGAGGCTAGCTGACATCACATTTTTGCATAAAGGCATAAGTAATTGAGACTCTTATAACCTGTACTAGCAGTTATTTTTAGCATTTACCTGTCATCTATCTTAGCACCTGTACTAAACATGCACTTGATTATAATCAAACAATATTATTATTATATCCATAGCAGGTATATCATTGTGGCAACATTGTATCATTCACTTAACCATCTGTTCATTTAATGAGATCTACGTTGCCGCTGCTCAAGTCAAGTGCTCACTAACCGGGAGCGACGGCGATTCGAATCGAATTCCTATCCAGCTGGAGGGGTATTTCTAACACTCACCGCGCAGGCCCCTGCCAGGGTCGCACAAGCCACCTTTTTATATGATTCAGGAATCGCGGGTCCGAATGATGTCGCGACCCCAAGGGCGACACTCTGCCAGGTGATAGGGACTCTAACCCCCCCTTGGTCTCACGCCAATGTCCCCAAGCACATCCTTTCTCTCCTCCAAGAAGCAACCTACCATTCGATTCCCGGCCTGAACCACATTACTCGGCTTCGCGGTCGGAACGGCTTATCCGGCCAACTAAGTGTTAGACTGCGTTCAACATGACTCAAGGACGTACAGCGAATCGGTCCTTAAACGACTCAGACGGGCATAGCTCCACACCCAAGACGTGAAGTGTCTTGCGGCTGTACTATCGAACTCCCACCCGGTCTAAATTTCATTTTTAAGCATGGTTCCATCCACGATAGCCATAAAGCCACTCGTGACTCCTTCCTACATCTCGCGGATGACCGGAAATCACCCGACTTCTACCGTACTAAGCAGGGCTAAGCATTGACACGTGCCTAAACCTAATATAGGATTAAGTACGATATCTGGACAAGGACAGGTATAATGCAACAAGTGTTTTCATATAACTCCTACAACTTAATGCAGTAAACAATTAAAAGTACTCAAGATTAATTTATAAATCAGTAGGTTCAGCATGCACCGGGGCTTGCCTTTCAGAAAGGTCGAGGGCCGGTGGTCTGGGCACTCAGGAAGGTCGTCTGCGGGCACTCCTTCGCCTGCTGGATCCTCGGGCTCCTGCTGCTCCTGGTTCTCCTCCGGAATTACAGGCTCGAATTCGAGGAGAGTTACTCCCTCCGGTACACCTATTGCATGAATGCACAATAAATATCATGGATGCATAAATGTGCAACATGTTCGGAATGAAATGCATTTCAGAAATAAATACTCTATTCAAGTTACTTTATTAGTACGTGCAAATCTCTTCTCCGGTGGAGAAGTACTTACCTAATCTACCCAACCTAAGATATAGTTGTTCCTCTTCGGTTAAGGCCCTAACACCTAACAAACATAAGAGTAATATTACTTAGGTTACCACAGTAAGACATTCTGGACAGCAGCTCAAAGATTCTAACATAACTGGAGAGTCCCAACTCCAAAAGATATGATCTAAGACAATCTGGAAAGCTTAAGAAATGCTCTACAAATCATTTTCAGACCTTAACCCTTAATTCCTAAGTTTTCCATTTCGAATTCCTCAAGTTCTAGAATCGGTCCTCTCTAAACAGAGAGCAGTCAATTCTGGACCGTCACTTAAAACAGCAAAAACTCCCAAACTACTAAGCCAAATGTTTCCAAATTTTGACACAAGCTCATTTACAACTTTTACTACAACTTTGGTATTTACAAGTTTTCCAGCAACCACCTTTATCCAAGGTCAAACCTAGAAATACTATCAGCTGTCCAGAAAACCTAACATTGTAAAGGTTAAATATTTATTGATGTGGCAAACATTCTCTAAGACCAAACTAATACTACTACAAGTTCGCAAATGTCACAAAAACACCAGAAAGTAAGGTGTGCCCACCTAGAATATTTATTTAAACCCATTTCTTAATTTACTTAAGTAATTAAGTGGAATTTCAAACATATATGTAAACTACTCCTAAAATTCTACAAAAATTACAGGAGACTCTCTGACCCACAAAGAGACTACTGTAAAATTTTTAACTCAATTTATTCACAGGAACTTCCTACACAAAATTCCCAAGCCAAAAAGGCTGATTTTTGTATAAATAACAAAGCATAGTCAAAAGTGTCAAACAACAGATTTCTAAATTTTCTTGGAAACTCTAGAGTACCAAGACATTCTCCAAAAATTTATAAGAACATTGCACATGTAGAAAAATTACTAAAATTCATTTAAGTATTTCCTAGAATAACAAGATAGCATTATAACTTGAAAAGTACTTAAGCATTAATGCCCAAATTTTTACCAGAGCTAAAGCAAGTATAAAACAGTCTACCCACCAATTTTCATAATTTTTGGAATACTACAGCTCAAGTTATATATTTAACAAATTTGCATTCATTTCAAAACACATTTGAAAGATCTATTTAATTCTCCTAGAAATTAATCATCACATTCCAGATTTATATTTTTCTAAAATACTACACATCATGTAGATCCTAACAAAATTTATCTCATGATTTTTGAGCAAGTAAACCCTAGATCTATATTTTCCAAACTTAACCAAAATTTCTATAGCAATATAAATAAAAATGAAAAAGATCTTATTTAAACTGGGCCGGCCCGGAAAAACGCGGCCCACGACGCGCGCGCGCGGCCCGCTCGGGCTCCCGCCCACGCACGGTAGCAGACAGGTGGCCCCCGCGTGTCAGCGAAGAGGACAGGGGAGCGGGCGGCAGCGAGCTCCGGCGAGCGATTTCTCGCCGCCGGTGGCTCCTCCGACCAATCCAAGTTCACCGACGCCTTGTCCAGACCCAACCTCACCGAGGCTACCCCTTTTTCCCAAAGCTAATGCACCGCAACACCTAGGCCGACAGCGATGGCGGACGGCCGTGGTGCCTGGCGGTACGCCGGCGAGTCCCGGCCGTCGCACGTCCTACCGAGGGGTGCATCACCCTTCTGGACTCCTAGCGGACCTCTCGAGACCACTCACACCGACGGGGATGGCACGGAGCCGCTTGACCGCGTGAGCACTTGGCCGGCAGCCATGGCGCGGCCGTGCGCGGTCTCGTTCCGGCCCGGCTAACCCGATGCTGGCGGTAGCATCTTTACCCTAGCATCTACACGTGACAGGGAGGAGGAAACGTGAGTGAGGACAGGCAGAGAACTATGGTGCGGTGCTGGCCACGGTGAACCGAACATGGCGGATCTCCGGTGAGCTTTTGGGAGCGGGCGGAGGTGGCAAATGCGGCTCACCTCGGGCTCAATCCAATCTACCGACTGGTCGAGGAGGTGTAGGGTGGCGAGGCGGAGGGACGAGCGTGATCTGGTGAGCGGCGGTGCGGTGGGGAGTGCGCGCGAGCTCACCGGAGTGGGGGCGACAATGGCGGCTCGGTGTCTCCGCTTTGCAGCCGAACGAGGGAGGGAGAGGGAATGGAGGCAGCCTCGACGCGTCGTGGCGGTCTTGAAGGCGCCGTGGGCTGACCGGTGGGGCCAGGACCGGCGTACGGTCGCCACCGCATGCCCACGCGTCGGCGAGGCCCTGTGGCCGGTCGGCCACGCCCCCTCCTCTGACGAAACTGAATCGCGGTGAACGGTGCCATCGAGCTCGACTGACAGAGGGATTTCATCGCTTCATAGCTCGTGATCGAGGCTGATTCGGTGAGAGTCGTAGTTAACAAAAGTGTAGAGCTACGTGAGGGCTTCAACATTGCCAATAGGGTCGTGAGCCAATTCGGCTTGGTTAGTGAGATACAACGCTCCAAAGTGAGGCACACGAAATCTGAACTGAGTTTCAGTTATTTTCCCCCGACTGAAACTCGATTTTCGAAGCCTGCTAACTCATAAACCGTTGGGAACCAGGCTTAGGTGATGTTGACAATGTTGTAGAGCTATGTGTGGACAACAACTTTGTCAATTAGCTCAAAGTCTGGTTCGGCCTGGTTTGTGAGTTACAAGTTGCCAAAGTGAGGTACTGTGAAACGGTTTTCAGCTCAACACTTAGCAAAATTTGCTAAGTCCCAAAACAGCCCCTAATACTGACTTGTGGGCCATTTTTGAGCATGTTCTGAACATTTTCATGAGATGGCCATATTAGAACTTTTGTTCCTTATGAAATTCTCTACAACTTTACTTAAGGTTGCTTCTCCATGCAAGATTTCTAAGCTGGACTTTTTAATTGGTCAAACCAGATTACTCTAGGGTTCCCAACTTGGTCAACAACATTTGGAAGGGTAATTTGGTAATTTTGGTCAACATGAACATTGCTCCATTACTTACCCTAAATGTAATTAAGGTGTTATAAGACCTAATTAACCACTCTACATATTGGTTGCACAAAGTTCCTAGTGTCACATTCTTTGGAACAAGTATTTCAATACTTTCACCCAAATGTTGCAAGCCCATGTTGCACATGTTGCATGAGTGTGTTGCATAACACTTGCTAGTTATGCTACACTAAAGTGGTTGACATGTCTCACAAGGAAATTGCACATAAGGTACTTATGTTTTGCACACTACTCACTTCTTACTTCACATGAAATATAAACATATCATAAGCTTATGCATGAAATGAATGATGCTTGCTTATGCTCATGCAAATGCAATGCCATTAAGGAGCTAAACACCTGGGGTGTTACAGCCCTCCCCCCTTATAAAAATCTCGTCCCGAGATTTGGAAAGCGTACCATTTTTCATAAAATTCCTTATAACCATCCCGCAAATAGTCCTCCCGTTCCCATGTAGCGTCACTTTCACTCCCCTGATTACTCCACATAACTTTATACCACTTAACCACTTTGCTTCTAGTCACTCGTTCCTGAGTATCGATCACTCGGACTGGCTTTTCTTCGTAAGTTAGATCGGATTCCAGCCTGATATCTCCTAAAGGGACTCTTTCCTCAGGAACTCGAAGACACTTTTTGAGCTGTGATACATGGAAGACGTTGAATATGGCACTCATTTCAGGAGGTAACTGGATTTTGTACGCGACAGCTCCACTCTTGCCTATGATTTGGAAAGGACCCACGTATCTTGGCGCAAGTTTTCGCTTAACACCAAAACGTTGGACACTTTTCATTGGAGAAACTTTCAGATACACGAAGTCCCCAACTTCAAACTCGAGTGGCTTTCTACGACGATCAGCATAACTCTTCTGTCTAGCTTGGGCTGCAGCCATATGTTTTTGGATGGTACGGACTTGTTCCTCAGCTTCCTCAACAAAAGCAATACCATAAAATCTCCTTTCACCAGCTTCTACCCAGTTTAGTGGGGTTCTACACTTACGACCGTATAAAGCTTCGAATGGAGCCATCTTAATACTCTCTTGATAACTATTATTATACGAAAACTCGGCTAGAGGTAACCATTTTTCCCAAGAACCCTTGGATGAAATGACACATGCTCGCAACAGATCTTCCAAGATTTGGTTAACCCGTTCCGTCTGTCCTGACGTCTGGGGGTGATAAGCCGAGCTTCTCACTAACTTGGTTCCCAGAAGATGATGCAAGTGCTCCCAAAAGCGAGCAGTGAACTGGGGACCACGGTCAGATATGATAGTACGAGGTATCCCATGGAGCCGGACTATCTGATTGAAGTACAACTCAGCATAGTCAGTGGGATGATAGTCCACTCTAACGGGAATGAAGTGAGCTGATTTGGTCAAACGATCCACAATTACCCAGATGGAGTTATGATTTTTGACAGTAGGAGGAAGACCGACAATGAAATCCATACTTATCTCTTCCCATTTCCAACCTGGGATAGAAAGTGGTTGAAGCAACCCAGCTTTCATATGCACAGCTTTAACTCTACAGCAGGTGTCACACCTAGCCACATATGCAGCTATTTCTTTCCGCATCTTGGTCCACCAATAGTATGGCTTCAAATCATAATACATCTTATTGCTGCCAGGATGGATGGACAACTTAGAGGAGTGTGCTTCAGACATAATATCATTTCGAAGCTCCCGGTCCTTAGGCACAACTAACCTATCCTTGAACCATAGTACACCCTCTTCATCTATCCTGAACTGTGTAGTTTCTTGCTCTTTCATCTTACGCTTGATGTGGAATATACCAGTGTCAGTCTTTTGGAGCTCAATAATTCTGCTTTTGAGAGTACAACTGACAGTGATGTTGTACAAGACTGCTGGATGTAGAAGGCGAGATCGATGAAAATCAGTTTCAACTAAGGAATGGCAATGAGACTTACGGCTTAAAGCATCCGCAACCACATTTGCCTTGCCAGGATGATAGTGCACTTGGAGGTTATAATCCTTAATCAACTCGAGCCATCTTCTTTGACGCATATTTAACTCGGGTTGGGTGAAGATGTATTTGAGGCTTTTGTGGTCTGTGTAGATATTGCAAACATTGCCCAACAGGTAGTGCCGCCAGGCTTTCAAAGCATGAACAACTGCGGCGAGTTCTAAGTCATGCGTTGGATAATTCGCCTCATGCTTCCGAAGTTGTCGAGAGGTATATGCAATTACTCGGCCTTCCTGCATCAAAACACCTCCCAAACCTATGCCTGAGGCATCACAATAAACATCAAATGGTTTCTCGATATCCGGTTGTGCCAAAACCGGAGCTGAGGTTAGGAGGGTTTGCAGTTGGTGAAAAGCCGCATCACACTCAGGAGTCCAGACAAACCTGGTGTCTTTCTGCAGCAACCGAGTCATTGGCTTGGCTATTTTGGAGAAATCCGGGATGAAGCGACGATAATAGCCAGCCAAACCAAGAAAACTCCGGATCTCGTGAACCGAGATAGGAGCCTTCCAGTTCAGTACTTCTTGTACCTTGGCGGGGTCCACCATAATTCCTCCATCGGACAACACATGCCCAAGGAAAGGTACTTCTCGAAGCCAGAATTCGCACTTACTGAACTTTGCATAAAGTTGATGTTCACGCAGTCTTGTGAGGACTATACACAGATGTTCAGCGTGATCTTCCTCATTCACAGAATATACCAGGATGTCATCAATAAATACCACCACAAACTTGTCCAATTCAGGCATAAACACCGAATTCATCAAGTACATGAAGTGTGCGGGGGCATTTGTCAAGCCGAAAGACATAACAAGATACTCATAAAGACCGTATCTGGTAGAGAAGGCAGTTTTTGGAACATCTTCAGGGCGGATTTTAATTTGATGGTAGCCAGATCTTAGATCGATCTTGGAGAAAACTTTAGCTTTAGACAACTGATCGAACAAGATGTCGATGCGCGGTAGAGGGTACTTATTTTTGACAGTGACCGCATTGAGAGGTCTATAATCTACGCACATCCGCAACGACTGATCCTTCTTCTTTACAAAGATAGCAGGACATCCCCACGACGACGAACTAGGACGAATCAACCCTTTCTTCAAAAGTTCATTCAATTGCACCTTAAGTTCAGCGAGTTCATTTGGAGGCATCCTATAGGGTCTCCTAGAGATGGGAGCCGTGCCAGGCAACAACTCAATTTTAAACTCCACATCCCGATCCGGAGGGAGCCCCGGCAAATCATCGGGAAAAACGTCCGGAAACTCATTTACTATGGGAATTTCAGCCAACGCCTTGGCTTGCACAGCATGTACTTCCCCAGACAAATCAACTTTTCTGGGAAGTTGTACCAGAAAACCCTTTTGATCTGTAGGATCTCTGAGCATAACTACCCGAGTGGATGTATCAATGAGTACCCCATTCTGACTCATCCAATTCATGCCCAAGATAACATCTATGCCTAAGCCCGGCAAAACCACTAAGGCAAGCGAGTACTTTCGCCCTTCTATCTCAAGCTCAAGATTTCCCACTACTTTATTTGTGGAAATATTCCCACTTGCTGCGCTAATACAATAACCCCCACCTTCAACAGTATGCAATTTGTGTGCAAATTCTGATGCAAACTTAGGACTGATAAAGGAATGTGAAGCACCCGAATCAAAAAGTACCACTGCAGGATGTTGGTCAACTAGGAACTTACCAGCAGTGACAACCTCACCAGATGGGATTTCCTCAATACTGTTATAATGAGTGTGCCCTTGATGGCCACCTGGGTTGACATTCTTCTTGGGGTAAGGACAGTTCCTGGACCAATGGCCTGGCTTGTTGCAGTTCCAGCAAGGCATGTTGCTAGGAGGGACACTGGAGCTGCCTTGGTTCGAACTACTTTTTGGCAGAGCCACTGTATATGCCTTGCGAAACCCAGTCTTCACTGGCGCCTTCTTTTGCGGAGGACGGAACTTAGCATTCGTGGCAGGAGGGCGAGGAGGAGCCCTCGGGGCAGCTGGAGCTCGAGACTGTGAAGCACTCGCCTCAATGGCCCTTTTGCGGCTCTTAGAGGCAGAATAGATAGCATTGTTGTTCTCTTGAGTCAGAGCATCACTGATAAATTCATTGAAAGTAGTGCACTTGCTAGTACCCATAGTCTTCATCAGCTTCGGGCCTAGGCCTCTTTTAAAGCTAGCAATTTTCTTAGAATCGGTATCCACAAACTCTGTGGCATACCTTGCCAGGTTGTTGAAAGATTGGAGATATTCGGTCAAACTTTTATTTCCCTGCGACAGCCTCATGAATTATGTATGCTTGATAGCCATAAGACCTGGAGGAATATAGTTTCCGCGGAATGCGGCCTTAAACTGGTCCCAAGCAATCGGGACATTTGCAGGCAGTGTGGAACGATAGTGGCTCCACCAAATACCCGCTGGACCATGCAACTGGTGAGAAGCATATTCAGTCTTTAACTCATCAGTCAGGCGAAGCAGACGAAACTTTTGCTCAATAGTATTCAACCACTCATCAGCTTGTAGTGGTTCCTCCGCCTTCTTAAAGAGCGGGGGCTTAGTATCAAGAAAGTCCTTGAAATCACTGTATTGGTTGGGTTCTGGGCCCTAGCGGCCAGGACGAGCTTCCCGGTTAGCCAGCTGGCGCATAGCATCCGCCAACATGCGCTGCCCTTCGACCACTGTCTGCATCAGCTCAGCCGGGGTAGGTGGTGGCGGAGGGGGTGGCTGTTCCTCATCCTCATTGCCACGACCCCGACGAAGATTGTACGACATCTGCAAAATGCATAGCCAATGAGCACAGACGATGTGGGAAATTTGTAGATGAATTATTGTAAACATGTCAAACTGACTTCATGAAATAGACTTCTCAAATACTCATGACACAATACTTCATCACAACCGCACAATCTCTTCAAGCGGACCAAATGGTGCAATCATGCGAGAGAATTCAACAAGATGTACTTTGATAAAGGCTCACACACAAGGAGCACAATAGTTACTGAACCGTTTACGTTAAAATCTACGTGATTTTTGATCTTTTGCCCGGTACTTGGATTTAGTTTCAAAGTGTTTAGTTGACTGAGAAAGGCTACTTCAAACTGATCACAAAGAGACTTCTCAGCGTAGAGCTCCATGGTGGATCATGACTAGCCACCTCGATACCAGCGCGTGCCAAGCAGCACAACCTTATGTCGCGCGCCATAGGAGGCTCTCGGTTTCGTCGCGGCACCGAAGGGTGCTAATCGTGACACCATCATCGAACGCCACACAACAAGACATCCAATTGCGATCGAAATTAACAGGCTCCAACTAAACATCCAGGAAACATAGGGTTCGACCTTACATCCCAAAAGTCAAGTTATTACAAAGCCTCACTCCAACACAGGGAGGGCACAAAAGACAATCCTAACATTGTAGCTACGCGATGACTACACTAAGCATCGCCCTCAGAGTCGGTGTCAAGGATCTCCCCGCCATCCTCATCGCTAACAGGCTCTAACTCCTCATCTTCTTCTTCCTCTTCGGGTTCTTCTTCTAGTGCTTCTTCTGGTGCGGCATCTTGAGGTCCAATGACCTCCACTTCATCATCATCTTCAGCCATGAAGATCCCTGAACCCATGTCCTCATCTACGTTGTGGTTTTTGGGTAGCAGAGGATTAAGCTGGTTGTTCAGGCGATGCACTTCTTCATGAAGGTTGTCATTGTACTCTTCAGCATTCTCCAACTGTTGCTCGAGCTCAAACTGACGAGCTCTCAGAACGTTCTCCTCGTGCCAGGCTTCATCCCTCTGGTTCATGACACGGACCAGCATGCGTTGACAGTTGCGGTTTGCTACTGTCAACCTCTGGACTGCAAGGGTTTCCTGGTCACGATCACGAATCACTTGCTCCAGTTGCTGACGCGCTGCATTCCTGGCAGCAGTCACTTCAGCCAACTCTGCCCTCAGCCTTTCCACCTCAGTAGGCTCAGGGCGGGGCTCACGTGGAGCGAGCTGGTGTCGCGGTGCCCTGCCTCCAGTGGACTTACGAGCGGTCCTCTTGGTACGTGCCATCTGAAGCAACAAAATAGGACTTAAAGTGAGGATCATTTAGGGGATACGAAATTTACTTTAGTCGGGAGTACAGAAATTTTTAAGGAGGGAGTAAATGATATGTAGGATATAATTAAACATGATGCATGCACGTTCCGTACGCCCTCTCACCTTAGTAGAAACCTAAAGTTCTAACGCTAGGCGGTGGCATACATACGTTCTCTCATATAAGCGAAACTATCGGTCTACTCGTTACGCTGTTAGTGTACCTGCAGAAAAATCTCATTTCAGCCCAACAGTTTCCCAATATATGCACACAAGAAAGCAGTAATTTAAATACTTTCCATATACACATCCCCAGATGTATATACTTCAGTATCAAAGCTACCCGATATAGAGGTTCCCACAATTAAGTGCTTACGTAATTACATGGTTTAAACATGTAAGTATGCAAGTCACCAAAACTACTCTCCCCTAGATCGTTGGTTGAACGATCATGCTCTCACAACTCACACTTACCAGAGCGTCGAGGTAATTGATCCATACATTACCACCCAAGTGGATGGCATCCATACAATATCACGCCGTATGAACGACGAAACAAAAACAAACAAGGCCCCCAAGTTAGTCTTTATAATAAGCCACCTAAGAGTCCTTATTTGGGCTAAGGGATGTGATCACTGGCATACCTAAAAATAATTTTTAGTGTTTTAATCCTTTTTCATAATCAAATACTTTTGTTTTTAAATACTCATATGATGTATTTAATGTTGAATTATGCTCCGGTACCAGCTGTAACAGAACCGACCAAATTATAAGAGCACAAGTACAAAAACAAGCACCGAAGCGCTCAAATTTTCGAACTTGAGCCCATATAATCCCGGTAGTCAATCGAAACCACGAAGGATTTCAAACCAACTTGCTTACAACCAGGATCGCATCATTCCACATACAACATCATACGATACATTTCACAAGTAGTTCTGAAATAAGTTTACATAAACGGAGTCGCAATTATTACAAACCAAGTTTATAAAAGTAGCGGAAGCAAACGCACACCAGTTGTTTAACTACTGCCAGTCTTGATGATCAACAACCCGCAAAAGCATGAGGAAAGTACATAAAAGATGATCACGCCCAAGTGATCTAGTCTTCTTCACCCGCAGGGTGAAGACAAGTCTTGCAGAAGCCTTGATAGAGCATATCATCTGCAACAGGAGGGAATAAACCCTGAGTACTGGAATGTACTCAGCTAGACTTACCCGTCGAAAACCAGAAATAAGATGACACCAAGGATTATGCAAGGCTTACACAAGAGGCTAGCTGACATCACATTTTTGCATAAAGGCATAAGTAATTGAGACTCTTATAACCTGTACTAGCAGTTATTTTTAGCATTTACCTGTCATCTATCTTAGCACCTGTACTAAACATGCACTTGATTATAATCAAACAATATTATTATTATATCCATAGCAGGTATATCATTGTGGCAACATTGTATCATTCACTTAACCATCTGTTCATTTAATGAGATCTACGTTGCCGCTGCTCAAGTCAAGTGCTCACTAACCGGGAGCGACGGCGATTCGAATCGAATTCCTATCCAGCTGGAGGGGTATTTCTAACACTCACCGCGCAGGCCCCTGCCAGGGTCGCACAAGCCACCTTTTTATATGATTCAGGAATCGCGGGTCCGAATGATGTCGCGACCCCAAGGGCGACACTCTGCCAGGTGATAGGGACTCTAACCCCCCTTGGTCTCACGCCAATGTCCCCAAGCACATCCTTTCTCTCCTCCAAGAAGCAACCTACCATTCGATTCCCGGCCTGAACCACATTACTCGGCTTCGCGGTCGGAACGGCTTATCCGGCCAACTAAGTGTTAGACTGCGTTCAACATGACTCAAGGACGTACAGCGAATCGGTCCTTAAACGACTCAGACGGGCATAGCTCCACACCCAAGACGTGAAGTGTCTTGCGGCTGTACTATCGAACTCCCGCCCGGTCTAAATTTCATTTTTAAGCATGGTTCCATCCACGATAGCCATAAAGCCACTCGTGACTCCTTCCTACATCTCGCGGATGACCGGAAATCACCCGACTTCTACCGTACTAAGCAGGGCTAAGCATTGACACGTGCCTAAACCTAATATAGGATTAAGTACGATATCTGGACAAGGACAGGTATAATGCAACAAGTGTTTTCATATAACTCCTACAACTTAATGCAGTAAACAATTAAAAGTACTCAAGATTAATTTATAAATCAGTAGGTTCAGCATGCACCGGGGCTTGCCTTTCAGAAAGGTCGAGGGCCGGTGGTCTGGGCACTCAGGAAGGTCGTCTGCGGGCACTCCTTCGCCTGCTGGATCCTCGGGCTCCTGCTGCTCCTGGTTCTCCTCCGGAATTACAGGCTCGAATTCGAGGAGAGTTACTCCCTCCGGTACACCTATTGCATGAATGCACAATAAATATCATGGATGCATAAATGTGCAACATGTTCGGAATGAAATGCATTTCAGAAATAAATACTCTATTCAAGTTACTTTATTAGTACGTGCAAATCTCTTCTCCGGTGGAGAAGTACTTACCTAATCTACCCAACCTAAGATATAGTTGTTCCTCTTCGGTTAAGGCCCTAACACCTAACAAACATAAGAGTAATATTACTTAGGTTACCACAGTAAGACATTCTGGACAGCAGCTCAAAGATTCTAACATAACTGGAGAGTCCCAACTCCAAAAGATATGATCTAAGACAATCTGGAAAGCTTAAGAAATGCTCTACAAATCATTTTCAGACCTCAACCCTTAATTCCTAAGTTTTCCATTTCGAATTCCTCAAGTTCTAGAATCGGTCCTCTCTAAACAGAGAGCAGTCAATTCTGGACCGTCACTTAAAACAGCAAAAACTCCCAAACTACTAAGCCAAATGTTTCCAAATTTTGACACAAGCTCATTTACAACTTTTACTACAACTTTGGTATTTACAAGTTTTCCAGCAACCACCTTTATCCAAGGTCAAACCTAGAAATACTATCAGCTGTCCAGAAAACCTAACATTGTAAAGGTTAAATATTTATTGATGTGGCAAACATTCTCTAAGACCAAACTAATACTACTACAAGTTCGCAAATGTCACAAAAACACCAGAAAGTAAGGTGTGCCCACCTAGAATATTTATTTAAACCCATTTCTTAATTTACTTAAGTAATTAAGTGGAATTTCAAACATATATGTAAACTACTCCTAAAATTCTACAAAAATTACAGGAGACTCTCTGACCCACAAAGAGACTACTGTAAAATTTTTAACTCAATTTATTCACAGGAACTTCCTACACAAAATTCCCAAGCCAAAAAGGCTGATTTTTGTATAAATAACAAAGCATAGTCAAAAGTGTCAAACAACAGATTTCTAAATTTTCTTGGAAACTCTAGGGTACCAAGACATTCTCCAAAAATTTATAAGAACATTGCACATGTAGAAAAATTACTAAAATTCATTTAAGTATTTCCTAGAATAACAAGATAGCATTATAACTTGAAAAGTACTTAAGCATTAATGCCCAAATTTTTACCAGAGCTAAAGCAAGTATAAAACAGTCTACCCACCAATTTTCATAATTTTTGGAATACTACAGCTCAAGTTATATATTTAACAAATTTGCATTCATTTCAAAACACATTTGAAAGATCTATTTAATTCTCCTAGAAATTAAACATCACATTCCAGATTTATATTTTTCTAAAATACTACACATCATGTAGATCCTAACAAAATTTATCTCATGATTTTTGAGCAAGTAAAACCCTAGATCTATATTTTCCAAACTTAACCAAAATTTCTATAGCAATATAAATAAAAATGAAAAAGATCTTATTTAAACTGGGCCGGCCCGGAAAAATGCGGCCCACGACGCGCGCGCGCGGCCCGCTCGGGCTCCCGCCCACGCGCGGCAGCAGACAGGTGGCCCCCGCGTGTCAGCGAAGAGGACAGGGGAGCGGGCGGCAGCGAGCTCCGGCGAGCGATTCCTCGCCGCCGGTGGCTCCTCCGACCAATCCAAGTTCACTGACGCCTTGTCCAGACCCAACCTCACCGAGGCTACCCCTTTTTCCCAAAGCTAATGCACCGCAACACCTAGGCCGACAGCGATGGCGGACGGCCGTGGTGCCTGGCGGTACGCCGGCGAGTCCCGGCCGTCGCACGTCCTACCGAGGGGTGCATCACCCTTCTGGACTCCTAGCGGACCTCTCGAGACCACTCACACCGACGGGGATGGCACGGAGCCGCTTGACCGCGTGAGCACTTGGCCGGCAGCCATGGCGCGGCCGTGCGCGGTCTCGTTCCGGCCCGGCTAACCCGATGCTGGCGGTAGCATCTTTACCCTAGCATCTACACGTGACAGGGAGGAGGAAACGTGAGTGAGGACAGGCAGAGAACTATGGTGCGGTGCTGGCCACGGTGAACCGAACATGGCGGATCTCTGGTGAGCTTTTGGGAGCGGGCGGAGGTGGCAAATGCGGCTCACCTCGGGCTCAATCCAATCTACCGACTGGTCGAGGAGGTGTAGGGTGGCGAGGCGGAGGGACGAGCGTGATCTGGTGAGCGGCGGTGCGGTGGGGAGTGCGCGTGAGCTCGCCGGAGTGGGGGCGACAATGGCGGCTCGGTGTCTCCGCTTTGCAGCCGAACGAGGGAGGGAGAGGGAATGGAGGCAGCCTCGACGCGTCGTGGCGGTCTTGAAGGCGCCGTGGGCTGACCGGTGGGGCCAGGACCAGCGTACGGTCGCCACCGCATGCCCACGCGTCGGCGAGGCCCTGTGGCCGGTCGGCCACGCCCCCTCCTCTGACGAAACTGAATCGCGGTGAACGGTGCCATCGAGCTCGACTGACAGAGGGATTTCATCGCTTCATAGCTCGTGATCGAGGCTGATTCGGTGAGAGTCGTAGTTAACAAAAGTGTAGAGCTACGTGAGGGCTTCAACATTGCCAATAGGGTCGTGAGCCAATTCGGCTTGGTTAGTGAGATACAACGCTCCAAAGTGAGGCACACGAAATCTGAACTGAGTTTCAGTTATTTTCCCCCGACTGAAACTCGATTTTCGAAGCCTGCTAACTCATAAACCGTTGGGAACCAGGCTTAGGTGATGTTGACAATGTTGTAGAGCTATGTGTGGACAACAACTTTGTCAATTAGCTCAAAGTCTGGTTCGGCCTGGTTTGTGAGTTACAAGTTGCCAAAGTGAGGTACTGTGAAACGGTTTTCAGCTCAACACTTAGCAAAATTTGCTAAGTCCCAAAACAGCCCCTAATACTGACTTGTGGGCCATTTTTGAGCATGTTCTGAACATTTTCATGAGATGGCCATATTAGAACTTTTGTTCCTTATGAAATTCTCTACAACTTTACTTAAGGTTGCTTCTCCATGCAAGATTTCTAAGCTGGACTTTTTAATTGGTCAAACCAGATTACTCTAGGGTTCCCAACTTGGTCAACAACATTTGGAAGGGTAATTTGGTAATTTTGGTCAACATGAACATTGCTCCATTACTTACCCTAAATGTAATTAAGGTGTTATAAGACCTAATTAACCACTCTACATATTGGTTGCACAAAGTTCCTAGTGTCACATTCTTTGGAACAAGTATTTCAATACTTTCACCCAAATGTTGCAAGCCCATGTTGCACATGTTGCATGAGTGTGTTGCATAACACTTGCTAGTTATGCTACACTAAAGTGGTTGACATGTCTCACAAGGAAATTGCACATAAGGTACTTATGTTTTGCACACTACTCACTTCTTACTTCACATGAAATATAAACATATCATAAGCTTATGCATGAAATGAATGATGCTTGCTTATGCTCATGCAAATGCAATGCCATTAAGGAGCTAAACACCTGGGGTGTTACAGCCCTCCCCCCTTATAAAAATCTCGTCCCGAGATTTGGAAAGCGTACCATTTTTCATAAAATTCCTTATAACCATCCCGCAAATAGTCCTCCCGTTCCCATGTAGCGTCACTTTCACTCCCCTGATTACTCCACATAACTTTATACCACTTAACCACTTTGCTTCTAGTCACTCGTTCCTGAGTATCGATCACTCGGACTGGCTTTTCTTCGTAAGTTAGATCGGATTCCAGCCTGATATCTCCTAAAGGGACTCTTTCCTCAGGAACTCGAAGACACTTTTTGAGCTGTGATACATGGAAGACGTTGAATATGGCACTCATTTCAGGTGGTAACTGGATTTTGTACGCGACAGCTCCACTCTTGCCTATGATTTGGAAAGGACCCACGTATCTTGGCGCAAGTTTCCGCTTAACACCAAAACGTTGGACACTTTTCATTGGAGAAACTTTCAGATACACGAAGTCCCCAACTTCAAACTCGAGTGGCTTTCTACGACGATCAGCATAACTCTTCTGTCTAGCTTGGGCTGCAGCCATATGTTTTTGGATGGTACGGACTTGTTCCTCAGCTTCCTCAACAAAAGCAATACCATAAAATCTCCTTTCACCAGCTTCTACCCAGTTTAGTGGGGTTCTACACTTACGACCGTATAAAGCTTCGAATGGAGCCATCTTAATACTCTCTTGATAACTATTATTATACGAAAACTCGGCTAGAGGTAACCATTTTTCCCAAGAACCCTTGGATGAAATGACACATGCCCGCAACAGATCTTCCAAGATTTGGTTAACCCGTTCCGTCTGTCCTGACGTCTGGGGGTGATAAGCCGAGCTTCTCACTAACTTGGTTCCCAGAAGATGATGCAAGTGCTCCCAAAAGCGAGCAGTGAACTGGGGACCACGGTCAGATATGATAGTACGAGGTATCCCATGGAGCCGGACTATCTGATTGAAGTACAACTCAGCATAGTCAGTGGGACGATAGTCCACTCTAACGCTTCAGGTGCTGAGCGGACACCCTGTCGGCGCGGGAGATGATGATGGTGCCATCCGCGTACTGGAGGACAGCACAGGGTCGCTGTCGACAAGGGGATGCTGGATGTTGCGGTTGTTCTTGATCATCATCTGGAGCACGTCGGCGACTAGAAGAAATAGATACGGTGACAGGGCGTCGCCTTGCCGGAGCCCCTGGCCGCACGTGATCCATGGACCGGGCACTCCATTCACCAGGACAGTGGACTTAGACGTCTTCAGTAGTGTCTCCATCCACCGGATCCAAATGTCAGGGAACCCCCGGGCACGTAGGATGTGTAGTAGGCTTGTCCAATTCACCGAATCAAACGCCTTGGCGAAGTCGAGTTTGATGATGAGCGCCGGCATGCGGCGCTTGTGGCAGCATTGCACCAACTCGACCGCGTAAACGAAGTTCTCGGAGATGGACCTGCCATGAATGAATCCTGTTTGGTTGACATCGACGAGCTTGGAAATCTGCTGTTGGAGGCCGGTGGTGAGCAGCTTGGTGAGTATCTTGATCAGGTAGTTCTGTAGAGACACCGGCCTAAACGCCAACGGGGTGATCGCAGCCGGCGTCTTGGGGATGAGGACGATTAGTGCTCGGTTTATGCGCTGCAGGTCCACGTTCCCCTCATGGAAGGCGTTGAGGAACTCCATGACCACTGGCCGTGTAAGCCCCCACGCAGCAGCGTAGAACCCAGGGCCAACCCCGTCCGGGCCTGGCGCGCTGTCAGCGCACATGGCACGAATGGCCTAGTGCGCCTCATCAGCCGTGAAGGGGGCGATCAGGGGGCCGCGTCAACGCATTCATGGCTGGAGTATAGCCGATCCAGGTCGAAGTTCCAGCTCGCCGCCAGCCCCCCGCCCAGGATCTCAGTGTAGTAGGTGGTGAGCGTGGCGACCTTGGCGTCATGCGTGATCACCGTGACCCTGTCGACCTCCAGCGCGCGGACTCTGTTGATGCGGAGCCTGGCTGAGGCCTTGCGTGGAAGAAGCGCGTGTTTGCGTCACCCTTGCGAAGGGCCCTGAACTTGCAGCGCTGCTTCCAATATGGTGCACGCTGTGCAATGGCCATGGCCAGCTGATCGTGGCACAGTGCGCGTAGCCGACGTTCGCCCTTTGTCAAGTACCTGTATTCCTCAGAGAGATCCAGCAACAAGATTATAAAAGATGCGTTAGAGTAAACATACGAAGGCCTATGATTATTCCGAGACCAAACTTTGGCAGCCCCTCGGAGCGCTTTGATCCTAGCAGCAAGACCGCCGGTGGCATCCGGGGGCACCCAAGCAGCAGACCAGGCATCAGAGACAGCAGGAAGGAAGGAGGGGTTTTTGAGCCAGCCATTTTCGAACCGGAAGTGATTGGACTTAGGCACGTTAGTGGGAACGGTGAGGATGAGTGGAACATGGTCGGAAGTGGCGCCGAGGCGGGAGTTGAGGGTGGCATTGGGGAAGGAAGAGCTGAACGTGGGGTTGACGAACACGTGATCAAGGCGAGCGAGGACGGGAGTGGGGCGCTTGTTGGACCAGGTGTAGAGACGGTCAGGAGGGGCAGCTCCATCCAAGCTAGGGCGTTGATGGTAGAGTTGAACTTGGAAGCGAGGACATGGTTGAAGTTGTCATTGTTCTTCTCATTCAGCGACCTCGTGAGGTTAAAATCGCCGACCATGACCCAGTTAACCGAAGAGTAGGGGGCGATATTAGTTAAGTCAGCGAGGAAAGGGTTGGTGTCCCTATGATCAAAGGGGGCATACACATTAGTGAGCAGGAACATGTGGTCAGATGTGGTGGAGGTGAAAGGCACGAAGAGCGTGTAGTTGCTGTGAGTGGCCAGCCTGCTGGTAACCACGGCAGGGTTCCAAGTCATGATGAGACTGCCCCTAGAGCCTGCCGTGAGGGTGAAGGCAAAGGAGGAGAGGTAGGGAAGAAACACTGACCTACACTTGAAGGAGTCAAAGTTCTCAAGTTTGGACTCTTGGATGCAGACAATGTGGGGATGCGAGATGGAAAGTGTGTCGCGGACAGCGTCACACTTTTCATGGTGACCAAGGCCACGAACATTCCAGGACACGATAGAGTAAGTAAACCGGACTTCATTCATAGTGAACTGGGGGGCGACCTGCGGTTACAGTAGCGGCCATCTTCACAGACGTAGCCGGAGAGGATGGTGGAAAAAGTCCTGCACGCTGACAGGCGTAGGCCCATACTACCTACCAGCTTGGAGCGCCCGGGATGGCTATGGCGATAGACTCGACTCGACGCTAACTGAGCTAAGCAAAGGAGGATACAAGCCCCTGCATCATCACGGGCGCAACTAGAGAGGATGAGGGGCAACTCGACAGACTCGAAGACCAACACAGACTCGACACTGAAAAAGGAGCGAGGAGGATGCGGGCGCCCCTACTGCGCCCAACGCTCGCCGCTCCTGGTCCTCATGGAGAGGAGACTGGCAACGCCGTCGCCGCCATGACCGCCTTGTGGTCCTTGCAGGAGAGCCCCACCGCACGAGCAAGGCGGCCAAGGTCTAGAGTGCCCAGGGGAGTCTTCCGCTTCAGCAGGTTGCGCCCCGTCACCTGTTTCTTGAGTGCCGCCGAGCAGGAGGCGAGGCTCTCTCTTAGAGCCTTGCACTGGATGGCCTTGGACGCCATGGGGATGAACGTAGCCTATTCCTTCTCAGCCAGGCGGGCACTCACGCGCTTGGGAGCCGATGGAGCTAGGCGGTGGCCACGTGAGTGGCCATGCTTGCTGCGGGAAGGAAAGACCACTAGGGAAGGTGGGGGCAGCGGGGTGCACGACCTCGTCTTCATACTAGGGAAGGGCTAGCATAGTAATCGGAGTGGCCACCTGGGCCAAGAGGGCGTGCGGGAGAGGGAGGCCAATGCTGTGGAGGCGGGTGTCGAAGCCTGGGATGACGAACCCCGGCCCTCCATTGGCCCATGGGCCGAGTCCAGTCGCGGTGCCAGGCAGCACCGGACCAAAGGTGGGGAGACGCCCATGACACGATGGGGGCCCATGCGGGCCCCCATTACCATTTCCTGGGCCAGGCGGACGCGGGAAGAACGGCCTCAGGTTGCCAAGGGCGTCAAGCTGAGACACCCGTGGCCATGCCCGCAGCACCATGATCGTGAACGCGGAGCACAGCACACGGCCACGCACCCCGACATTGCTGATGACGATGTCCTCCGGCACACCAGAGGGGCGCGCCCTCTCCACCACCACACGCATAGAGGAGAGGTTGATCGGGAAGAGCCTGTTGTTGCTATCGAGGTAGGTTAGGTCGATCTCCACCACCATGCCCACCTTGCGAAACGCCGCCTTGATCCCCTCCTCATTCCAGTGCTCATCTGGGACCCCACCACCGCCAACGCCACTAGCCAGTCCAGCTTCACCTCGAACCTGTTGGTGGTCTCCTTGGAGCGCTCGAGGCTGACATGGGCCCCATCATAGTTGATGGGGCTGAGGTTCGCCATGGTGTCACAGTCCTCCTTGCTGTTAAAGCGAAGGAGCATATGGCCCCTGGAGGAGGGCACAATGTGGAAGTTGATGGTGGGGGCAACCGAGAAGACGACATCATGGATGTAGGGGGTGGATTGAAGATGGGGCCCTCTTCGTTGATGAAGGCGTAGGCTACCCTCTCCGCACCCATGTCTCCAGGGGGCATCCAAAGGATGCCAGCATCCACGCCATCCTCATAGATGTTGGGGTCCACTCGGAAGGGCGACCTGTTGGGGTCGACATCCTCCCTAGACTCATCGGCGTCCTCGATGGGAACGGAGTCCGTTGGGAGCTCGACGAAGGCACCATACTCATCCTCTGGCTTGGCCTCAGAGTGCACCGGGGAGGCATAGGCATCGTAGCCATCTCTGGACAGGTCAGACGGGTGGCGCAGACCAGCAGTGATGGGGTCGCCGACCGGTCGACTGACGCCATAGGGGTAGGGGTAGGGAGGAGCCTGGGCAAGGTGGGGGTGGAGTGAGGTGGGGTAAAGGGGCGAAAGGTAGAGGTGGCGGTGGGCGGCGTGGTGAGCGTGGTGGGTGCTAGGGTGAGCGTGGCGGAGCGATCAGAGGACTCCGGTGACATGGCAAAATGATCCAGCACCCGGCACGCCGCACACGGCCAAGGAGTGCCATGGCAGTAGGGGATGGTGGGGGACTTGCACCTGCGCTCCATATGGCCAGAGTGGCCACACCACCTACAGCGGATGGGGTCACGACACTGGCTAATGTGGTGGTCAGAGGCAAAGCACTTGAAGCAGCTTGAAGGTAGAGGAACGAAGCGAGGGGGCTTGATTTATATAGTGGTGGGATGGCGGAAGTTAGGAGCGCATCCTTGAAGGATTTCGGAGGAGCCTTGCCGTGGTTAATGTCGGCGTTGGGCTCGATGGCGCCGCTGGTCATGTCAACGGGGACGTGCGCGGCGCCGCTGGTAGCCAGAGGGAGGGGAAGTAGAGGAGGGAGAGCGGGGGAGTGGCGAGTTGATAGCTGGAGCAAGTAGGCGTATCTCCCCCCAGATTTCCTTCTGCCCTGCTCAGGCATGCCCGTTGAAGGGGAGCAGCCGACAGCAGAGTTGCGTTGCAGGGGCACACTAGATGCAGAGTCAGGAGCAAGGGACCTATCCAGTGATGGTGTACCTTCCTCGCGCCCTATGCAGCTAAGCAGATTTGCATGGGAGGAAGCAGTCGTCTGGCTGACGTGGAGCATGAGTTTGAATTTGCCCCTCCCAACGTCCTGAGGAGGCTGATGAAGGAGGCGGCGGTCTAGCTGGCAACCTCGATGGAAAAGATGTACGGACTGACATGGCGGGAAAGGAGGAGCATCGGAGGGGCCATTAGGTGGAAGGAGAGAACGTTGGAGACTTGGATGCGGGAGAGGAGAACAGGCTTCGCCGGAGGACCCAGAGGAGAGCCGGGCATGGGAGGCGGCGGCCCAAGTAGAAGGGGGCGGTGGTGGTATGGAAAACATGGAGAATTGTCTCCTAGAAGGCGATGCCTGGTCTACTGGTCGGGGTTCGGACACATACCTTGGTCTGAGGTGCCGAGGGTGGCCGGAGCTCCGTGGGGGTTGCCGCCGTTCAATGGATAACATTGGACGACAATGCCTGAAGGCCTCGACGCACTGGGGAAAGCACCAGAATGCACGGAAGAATATCTGCGTCCCATCCTTCCATTCATTCAGCTTCGGGATATACTCGTAATACATGCCTGGATTTGCTGCTTTCATTGCATTGAACATTGCAGGCAACTGCTCGTACCCCTCCTCCCAGTCCCCATATATCATCTTCCAGGCTCGTTGCTTTGCCCTCCATGCTTTCCCATACTTTATGTCATACTTAAATATCTCCCTTGTCATCTCCATAATTGTCCTGGCCTTCAAGTTGGGCTGACCCTTCAATGTTGTGTACAACTTTTTGGCAATGAGGGTAGAGGTCAACTGTCGATGCTTTTGTTCTAGATCAGTCTGGGCACAAGTGTGTGGACCTATAATTTTGGTGATTTTGAACTTCCCTATGGCCTTCTATTTTCGAGCACAGACCCTCCAATTGCAATCTGCCATCTTGCACACCACCGTGTAACGGCGCTCCACATAGGAGTACATCACCTTGAATGGTCTCTTACGTCTCACAGAATATTCCTGTAACCACCTTCTTAAGGTGGGCAAGTCCTTAAAGACCATGCCCTTATGAATTTCCATATTGTCACTAGCCTCAGGAACCTCTAGCAACTCGTCATCTCTTCCTTCTGCATAAGCATGTTGAGAATGACTAAGGTCGCTGAACTCATGAACTAGTGGATCATGATCAGGACACAAACGTTTAATGAGCTCCATTTCTTGTTCGCTCAAAGGTGCAACTGGGCGGTCATCATCAGAATCAATGGCTCTTGCTATGCCATAAGGCTCCTCATCATCCTCAATATTAACATCCACACTGTTAGAGGCTATAAATGCTGGGTCCACATTGCTTGATGGAGGCACAGGAGGACGACCATCATTACCACAATTGTCTCCTGCAATCAAAGCACATATATGGATAGAATTGAGACAAAGGAGCAGAATGAAGGAAGAATAAGGAAAGGCAAAGTGTATCTACGCCACTTACTTAATTCTGGGTCAAAGAGATCTCCTGAGGGCCAGCAGCAACATCATCGACACATATTCCAACCTCATTCGGGGCGGATTGAGCATCGGGCACGACAACCACATCTTCCATATCCACCTCGCGATTGGGTAACAGAGGATCAGAGGGTGTCGGATTCTCCGATTTTGGTGACAACCCACCAGGGGGTGAATGCCCATTAGGGGGGACAATACCCATGAGGGGTGGGATCATTGGACAACTTCCATGTAACCAAATCCAAACATTGAAACTCATTCTTCATTACAGTTTTGACATATTTGTCCTATTGAGCCTCTGATGTAATTGGGACCAACCGCCTCAAAATATGGCCTGATTTACCATAGTGAAGTACCCCCTCAACTGAGATGTCATCCTCATTTGAATTGCATTTAAGCTCATCACAAGCACTACCCATCAACTGAGAAAACAACGGCCGATCATCATATATCATAGACACCCTTTGCATTCCAACAAAACAAACATTCCCAAACTTATCTTCCTCCACACTTCCTCCATGATACAGGGTCACTACGTTGTCCATCTAATTGGAATGCACAACAACCAAGTTACTAGTGATATAACTAATACAAGTAAAACTAAATTACATACATAAATTACTACCTATGTGTGTACCTACATAAATAAGAACCTAACTACCTAACTATCTATCAAACTACCTAACTATCTAACTAACTATGTATCTAACTAAATAACTAAATTTGCTAACTACATTTACTACAACTACTACCTATCTAACTAAATTACATAACTAAATTGTTACCTAAACTATATAACTAACGTCAATAACTAGCTAAATTATGTAAACTATGCTATATTACATCGTATTTTCCTGCAAGTATTATCTAAACTATTTTAAATTAGAGCATCTCCAAGAGATTAGCAAATCATTTTCTAAAGGTAAATTTAGCTATTATTAAAGGAAAAATAACTCCAATGACTCTAAATTTAGTAGCTCACCATCCCATCTTCTTCGCTCTCTACTTTTGGATAACCTACCTCACTAGCCATCCAAGAGTCTGTTGGAGTACTCTAGTATTTTCTTGTCAAATCTATTTTAAAGAGTAGCTAAATCAGTAAATTTAGCTAGTCTTTTTGGCTAATCTCTTGAAGATGCTCTTACATAACTAACATGCCATTTTCATGAAAGTATTACCTAACTAAATTACATCACTATATAACTAATGACTAACTTAAATAACTACCTTAATTATCTAAACTATGACAACTAAAAAAAATGAAATTGGTTAAATTAAAAAAATTACCTGTGCAGGTCCTCACTGCCGGCCGAGAGGATGGGGGAAGGGGCGGGTCGGCGGCTCCTCTTGGGCGGCCAACGGTGAAGGGGGCACCGCCGCCAGGCGCGGGGCCGGCTGCTCGCCGGACCGTGGGTACGCCGGCGAGAGGCAGGGGCCGCCCTCGCCGCCGGTGTGCGCCCAGGAGGAGGATGGGGCAATGAGGGCGGCCGGGGAGCGACGGACGGGGAGGAGCGCAGGAGAAGGTGAGGGCACTGCCACGGACGCCAATGGCGCGGACGGCTAGGGGAGGAGGTGCTAGCAAAGGGGGTGGCGTGGCCAGCGGCGGACGCTATTGAAACAGAGAGAGCGGGGGGAGAAAGGAAGTAGGGATTTTGATTTAATAGCTCGACGCTGTGATCTGCGGCGTCGACATCGATGCTGTGATCTGCGGCGTCGAGCTGTCTGCCAGATCATCCGCCACATAAAATAGGGCCACGAAGCTCAACGCCGTGAGTCATGGCGTCGAGACGTGTAACCTTGACGTCTTGAATTATGGCGTCGACCCCTAGGGTCCAAAGTTGAGTTTACGTTACTCGGAGGTCTAAACGTAAATTTTCTTCAAAAAAAGGGGCCAAATTGCAAAAAATTGGTCCTCCACACATGCCGGAGTTATATGCCGCATCTCCGTGCGATGTGTTTTGGATACTTGTTTTGCTAATACATGTGCTATCTTATTACTATATCTATTAACATAAGAAAAAGAAAAACTATGAAAGGCAAGACTAAGAGCATTGATCTCCTCCAAGACCGGTCCAATAGCAGATCGTTGGACATTCCTTTTTTTGCCATAAATTGATCAACTCCAGACAATCTGTCTCCAGCACTACTCTCCGCACTCCATGCTGCACAGCGAGCTGTAGACCATCACGACAGCCCAGAGCCTCCATCATACAGACATCCATAGCTCTGTCATACCACCGTGCTTGCGCCACTTTGAACTGGCCCAGCTCGTTTCGGATGATGCAGGCTGTTGCGCCACTTGAATCGGCAGCCCCGAAGGCAGCGTCAGAGTTAACTTTGATCCATCCAGGTTCCGGTTTCCTCCAATGCTGCACCTCTGGTCTCCTAACCTTGCCCGGCGTCGGATGGGTCAATTTCCATAAATCATGAGCCGTGTCCCTTACCCACAACACAGCTTTTGCATACTGAGTAGCTGTTCACCATGTCTCCGGCTATTTCTTCTCATCCATAAAGACCACATCCCGCATAATATGACTGCCAAATCACTTTTCGGACAAGCACCAGTGATGAAGTCAGTGGCCCAGGTATGTATATTCAGACTTGGTAATTTAACCCCTGTCCCAAGTCGTATCTGACCCCAAAACTCCCTTGCAATGGTGCACTCAAGTAGAACATGCCTTATAGACTCTTCAGCTGCACCACACACCTCACACGAGGCCTCCGGCTCAACATGTCTCCAGAGAATGTGTTTTGCTGGCAGGAATTCGTGTATTACCCTCCACCAAAAAACTTTTACTTTCGGTGGGACTTCCATACTCCAAATATATTTCCATGGTCCTGCACTAGACGAGTTAGCAGCCTGGATATTGTTACTTTCGGTCTTCTTCTTGTATATATAGCAGTCTGTATGCTGACTTTACTGAATAAATTCCCGATCGTTCCAAGTCCCAAGCCCAAAAATCATGGTCACCTCTCCCTATCGGCTGTTTGAGGATCGTTTCAGCATCTATAGGAATTAGGAAATAGACATTCCCTGATCAAGCTTTCGTTCCAAGTTCCAGCAGCCGTGATCATGTCAGAAACCTGTTCGATGGATTGGCCATCACTTGGTGTAATCGGCCGCCCTTCAAAGTGGCCGGCAATCCAACGGTCAGTCCAAATACCAGTGGAAGCTCCATCAACAACTCTTTTGATTAGTCCAGCTTGCAAAGCTTCTCTGCCCGCTAGAATAGCCCTCCATGTACTGCTAGCGTGCCTCTTCCTTGTTGCTCTCATAAAATCCGAATCGTGGAAATAGCGACCCTTCAACACTCTTGCACACAGTCACTGCGAGTTATAAGACGCCATCCCTGTTTTCCAAGCATAGCGATGTTGAAGCATCGAAGGTCCCGGAAGCCCATTCCAGTATTCCACCATTGCACTTTGGCTCTGTGAGACGATCCCAGGACATCCAGTGCATACGATGATTATCAGCCGAACTACCCCACCAGTAGTTTGCTACAGCTGTTCTCATCTTGTTACAGGTGTTGATTGGAAGGCAGAAACAACTCATCGAATAGGTCGGTACTGCTTGCGCAATGGACTTGATCAAGACTTCATGTCCCGCGCAGCTTGCTTCTCTACTGCACCATCCGTCAATTTTGCTTCTAACTTGAGCTGGTAGAAATTCAAAGAGACTACTCAAACTTCTACCTGCCTCAGTTGTTAAGCCAATTTATTTTTCAGCTAACTCCACCTTGTGAATATTCAGAGCTTGACATACTTCCACCTGCATCTCTTGAGGACAATTTTTACTGAAGAAGACCGCTGATTTCTCTCGCTTTACCAGCTGTCCCGAACCACGATTGTACATGTCAAGAATCTCCATCAATCTTTCGGCCCCTCTTTGCGATGCTTCAGAAAAAACAATACTATCATCCACAAAAAGAAGATGCGACATCCAGGGGGAGTGTATCCCAACTTTAACACCCCTTGACAGGTGCATTGGACCAAAAGATTTCAAGAGACAAGGTAGACCTTCCGAGCACAAGAGGAACAGATAGGGTGATATAGGGTCCCCTTGTCTAATGCCTTGTGTCGGTCTAAAGGCTTCAGTTTGGACACCATTAATCCTGATTGAGGACACTGTCGTCACACATCTCATCACCAGAGTCACAAAATCTGAATGGAAACCGAGTTTCAGCATAATACTTCTCAAGTATTCCCATTCTACTCGATCATACACCTTAGCCATGTCGAGTTTGATGGCACAAGCACTAGCCTTCCCTTTTTTTTCCTTTTGAGATAATGTATACATTCGTAAGCAATGAGCACATTGTCAGTGATGAGCCGGCCTGGCACAAATGTGCTCTTCTCCTCCGAAATAACGTCATCCAAAAACTCCCTCAGTCTTAGAGCCAAAACCTTTGGACACAACTTGACGTTGCAAAGAGAGATTGGTCTAAAGTCTTTCATTGACTAGGGGGATCTTGTCTTCGGAATGAGAACAATGGTAGTATGATTTATGTTTTCTAGCAACGTACCTCCATTGAGAAAATTTAGCACCGCCGCCGTGACCTCCCTACCAAGGAGATCCCAGTGCAATTGGTAAAACCCAGCAGTAAATCCGTCTGGGCCTGGGGCCTTATTCACCCCCATCAGATGGAGAGCATGCTCCACTTCACCCTCCGTATAAGGCCGTGCAAGCCTTTCATTCATAGCATCAGTCACCTTGCTGGGAACATGTTCCAGAATTGATTCTGGCTGCAGATTTTCTTGGGCCAAGAAGAGACCCTCATAAAACTCAGTCACCACCAATTCAATTTCCTCTTGTGTAGTAGCAATTGAACCATCCTCGCGGCTGAGAGACTTTATTCTATTTCGCTACGCTCTAGCCCGTGATTTTGCTTGGAAAAAGGAGGTGTTGCGATCACCTTCCTTCAACCAATCCACTCTTGATCTTTGCTTCTCCATCATCTCCTCACGCGAAAGCAGTTCGGAAATCCGAGACATTAAACTTTTCTCATAGTGTGAGGGTCCAGCTCTTAGGCGTCGTCCACGTTCCAACTCCAACTCCTTGCGGAGATCGGCTAAATTTTTCTTGACCGACCCAAACACGTTTTTGTCCCAGGTCTGAAGGTTGGCCTGCATAGAGCGCAGTTTTGAATGCATCGCCTCCAAATCCTGACCGACCGGATTCTGATCCCAAGAGTCTCGAATGAGGGCCATATAGGACGGATCACGCTGCCACATATTTTCATAACGGAAATTTTTCTTTTTCCTTCTCCAGCTCGAAGAATGTTCTAAGCACTCAATCACGAGGCAGCTGTGGTCCGACACCGTCGTTTGCACATTCCACACCTTCACCTCCCGGTACAAATCTACAAAGGAGTTCGTTGCGAAGCCCATGTCCAGTCTCACCTTTATGTTATGATCTCCATCTTGACAGTTATCCCATGTATACGGGAGACCAATAAACCCCAAATCCGAGAATCCACCAATTGACACAGCCTCCCGGAAGCCTTCCATCTGCCACTCGGTCCTCCCGGCACTCCCAAACTGTTCAGATGCGTGAAGGGTTTCGTTGAAGTCTCCCGCACATAGCCACGGCAGGGAGCTGCTGTCATTGAGCAGCTTCAAGCAATCCCAACTCCTATACCGAAGTTCCCTCCGTGATTCCCCATAAAGCCAGTAAACCTCCACTTATCAGCCGTAGTAACCGGATCAAGAACAGCTACATCGATGTATAGCTTATCCAAACTTTGCAAGCGAATTTCCACCTCCTCTTTCCAAAGCAACGCCAAGCCTCCCCCTCGGCCAAAACTGCCCACACCAAGACCGTGGGAGAAACCGAGAGCTAGCCGAAGCCCATCCACCCAATCCGAAAAGAAACGCGTCTTCGATAAGAAGACGATCATGGGACGATGTAGCTCACACAAGCTACGCAGGTCTCGAACTGCCTCGGGTCGCCCCAAACCCCGGCAGTTCAAACAAAGGATTTTCATTGTGCCCGGCGGGGCTGTCAAATGCAGCCGCCGCCGATCGTGCAGTTTGTGAAAAGGTACCTCTCTTCTGCTTCTTCAGCTTCTCCACCATACTCTCACCACTAGACTCAGAGCCACCATCTATTTGGTTAACTCTTGAGTTCACAAAGCCAACCGTGACAATGGCATTAGAGACCTCTGGCAGAGCGTTGAGGTCTGGAGTTTGCAGCACCTGATCGCCCCCTTTGGACTTGCGCTTCCGAGGCGTATGCTTAGGGACATCATCTCCCACTGCTGGCATCTGAGTTGCATCACCCGTATCATGTTCCCCCATTGCAGCAGCACCTGCATTCCTCATTTTCAAAGGAGACTGAACCTCCTTGTCGTATTGGTTTCTTTCTAGTTCTCAGGAGGAATGGTGGGACTCCACCCCCCCTAGACGACTGGCCATCCCCAGAACGAAATTGATCTTTGGAGGGCATGTGCATCGATGAGGAGCCACTTCCAAAAGATTCTGCTGGAGCCCCAGCAAAGGACAGCAGTCTTCTTCTTCGTTCCTCCGGCGCTCTCAGAGGTACATCATATGGCAATTTACCAGATTCATTGCGAGGAGCCGGTTCTGGACAGTCAATCTCTTGATGACCAAGCAACCCGCAAGAAAAGCAGTAGAAAGGGAGGCGCTCGTACTGTGTCTCGAACCACCTCGGCTCCTTTAAAGGAATTCACTTCTTTGCCGAGCGCCGGAGGCTTTGCCGAGCGTTTTTTTCGGTCGCTCAGCAAAGAAGGCTTTGCCGAGAGCCAAATAAAAAACACTCGGTAAAGCCTCTACACTCGGCAAAGAAGGCTTTGCCGAGCGTCCGATAAACGGCTCTCGGCAAAGAAGTTTCTTTGCCGAGAGCAAAAAAAACACTCGGCAAAGGCTTCTTTGCCGAGTGCCAAAGTAAAACACTCGGCAAAGCAATTTTTCAAACCACATTTTGGTGCCCTAAACGAATTCAAATTGAAGGACCGGAAACGGCGACCAGAGGGGGGTGAATGGGAGCCTCAAATTTCTTACGAAATATTCAACCACTGTCCCAAATTCACGTCCAAGAACAAGACACAACCAACGTTCCCAAAACTAGAATACCCAAGGCAACAAGTGACGAGAGTACCTAAAAAGGTTCCTTGGATCGATGGAAGACCAACGCAAAAAACGGAACACGAGTTAGAGCTCAAACACACAATCCGCGGACGAAATAGCGAGCACGGGAAATATTCGGAGCACAAAACAATTACATGCACATCATTGGAATTAATGAGCATCCCATGAATACTCCCTATAGATGAAAGTGACTAATCAGGAATTAGAAAAGCAAAACACGTTGCTGCACAGAAATCCACCAGACAAGGAGCAGCAGCTTGCTCACAGATACTGTTTGAAGCTGTATTCTTGATACTAACGAAATAGAGCAGAGGAAAAAATAGAGCACAGAGCAAAACCAGCGAACAAGCACAGAAAAAGGAAATTGATTCACTTGCAAATCAATGCAGCAGCAGTGATGTCCCAATAATCCGATTGACACAGCAACGAACGCACACAAGGAGAGGAACTGCACGACACCTGCTGGGGAGCTGTCACAGGCACAGGCGAGCACACGATGCTCGGCTCGGTGTTCGATTGAAGGCCACGGAGGACCAGCGCCTGACGCGCTTGCTGCACCCACGCGAGGGCACTAGGGGCTGAGCTGACCTGGGCGCCGCTAGGCGCTGGACGAGTGGGCGCTGGCATCCCCTGCACTTCTCCAATCGACGAACACAAGTCGACCACAAGAACAGAGAAAAAGAAACGAGCAAGAGGAGAACCCGGACCAAGGAAGATGCAGCTGCACGGTACCGGTCGGCGACGGGACTTCAGGACCAGAAGCTAGCACCGCTCACATGAGTGCGCACGGCGCAAAGCACTCGGTGCCGGTAGTGCTGCTGCCTGCCTCCATCTACGACCGACGAACAGACAGGGGACCGAGCAAAGGAGAAAGCGACAACAAAATCGACGAATACTCGATCAAATCAAAATAACTCGGCCTCAAATCTCGCACAGGTGATCTTCATGATGTTGGTGAGCTATCCCTAAATAATCATGGCTCGAACCCAACTCAAACTTCGTGAATTTCAGATCACAGCCAAGAACGCAAAACTTTCCCCTAAAACGAAAAACACACCACAAGTGAAGAATGAAAATCACAGACAAGAATGATGAATCCCAGAGGACAAAAGGAGGATTTGGGCCTCCATTCCCACACCAAATCACCACAAATACAGAACGAATTTTTCAGATTTTTGGACCTCTCTCATGAAGAGCTAACCCTAGGTGGAAGGAGAAAATAAGAGAATGGGGAGAGAGGTAAGAGTGGCTTGGGGCTGCCATCCTCTATTTAACAGGCTATTTTACATTCCCCTAAATGCCCTTAAGGTAACTTGGGTTAAACCACTAAGCCGAGGGCGTTATGGTCCAACCCGATGTAGTCTTGATCCGACGGCCACCGCGCCTTCTCACCGGTAGCTTCGCCTCGACGCGAACTTCCCGATGCCGCCACGTGTCGTCCGTTCCTCTTCGGAACCTCCGCCCGGGTTTTGAGGCCCAAACCCGTAAACCCGCCTCTGATGGTTTTGAGGCCCAAACCATCAAACCGCTCCGCGAGTAGCGTACTCCATACGCGTCCCCCGCCATCCGACGCGTGTCACCTCCACGGTCAACACGGTCACTCCCATGTCTTCTCGCGCTTGTCGATGTCCCAAGTGTCAGCCACCGCAGCTAGCCACCCGGCCTCCGGGTCTCTCGGTCCAAGCTTCACGTCCGTCCTTCACCCCTTCGGTCCATCGGCACGGCACGTCCTCCTTGACCTTCACCTCGCCATCGGCTACCGCCTTCGTGCTCCACATATGCACAACACAAGCCGAGAGACATGTCGCACACAAGGCTTTCGCCAAGGTAGGGTTAGTCACCACTCAACCTACTTCGTGGATCACATTGACAATCACTCATAATAAAACAAACACACAAGGGTACTTGTCAACCTTGTGTTCGCAATCTCCCCCTGGATGAGTGCATTGTCAACACCAATACACGAACAGCTTGAGCAAAAAAAAAAGAAGAATAGAAAAACAAGGAGCTCAACCAAATAACCAAAAACCAAAGAAAAGTCAAAAACCAGGTCATTTGAAATGAGCAAAAACTTGGTCCCCAAAGACATGGGCAACGCTCGACGCAACCAAGTAAAACAAAACTAGCCCTCAAGATGAGGCAACGGGCTCAACACCACTAGTAACAATCGAAAAGCCAAAAAAAAACTGCTAGACCCTCCAGAAGAGGCAAAGGCTCAACACATCTAGCAAAAACAACTCAAGTGCCGCTCCCCCTGAACAAATGCAATCTCACTCAAATGAATGCATATCTTGTGATATTGTGAGTGTGGAAACTTCTCCCCCTTGTTGACATATGCACTTATCAAGTTAGAACCCAAGGAATGCAACTCCCCCTCAAAACATGCTATAAATGCATAAATGCACAAATGCAGAAGCTTTAAAATTATAGCAAGTAGATTGAAAAGATGCTCTAGCTGAAGCTGTCATGTATATATAGCAACAAATACAAGTGCTAGCAAATGCTCAAAATGACCAAATGAGATGAAATATGGCATTTTAGCAAGTTTGATCAAGTTTAAGCAATTTAAAAGAGGGTTCACCACCGAATGAGCACATAGCAAATATAGACAGGAGATCAACCTTGTGCTACACATGTATGCAAAGTGAACTACCCCAAACAAAGTTCACACATCATGTCATGAGACAAACTTGTGATTTGATCAAATTTTCAATCAATTGAATTTTATCGGAGTTATGCAGCTTATCACCAATGTTTGTCAAACAAATGTGTGCGGGAGGTTATCGATGCCATCAAAACCTGACTTATCGATCATGTCAAGCCTATGCCAAAAGCAATCAGAAGCTTAAGACAGTGATCTCGGTATCCATTACAGAGCTCAAGTTCACCCTTAAGTGCAATAGGGAGTTGTCTCGATACTCTGACATGGGACAGCAAAGACCCATCCCGATCTTTTCATACCTTGCTTTTTTTAAGTTTTAGCATAAATTCAAGTTTCTCAAGTAAGTGTGTAACTCAAGGTATGAGCCGTAGCAACTAAGCATATATATGAAGCAAAAAGGGTTCTCAACACACCTATACATGCCAGTTGCTACAAGTAGTGGTGAACATGTTTCAAGTTTCTTCAAGGGTTATTCATGTTCACAAATGAAAGAAGCATTTTTAGCTCATATCAAGAGATCAAAGTGAGCCTAAGCAAAGCACATCATATATATCCATAACATCCCCAACAAAGAGCATAGTATCAATCTAGCTACTATAAGGATGAAGCTCAAGATGCAATATGATACATGATGATATGATATGCAAATATGATACAAAAGCAAAATCAAAAGCTAAACTAAAAACAAACCAAAAACTAATGTACAAGAACCACAAACTTCCCTCTTCTAAAAAGGATAACAAACCCCAAGCTCTCCTCGCAAGCGAGCAAACTGGGTTTGGTCAAGGGGGTTTAGTGAAGATATCTGCGAGCTGGTTGTGGGTGTCAACATGAATAAGGTCAATGTCCCCTTTCTCATAGTGGTCTCACAAAGAAGTGAAAACGGACCTCTATGTGCTTGGTTTTGGAGTGGAGAACAGGGTTTTTGGCTACACATATGGCACTGGTGCTATCACAGAACAAAGGCACTCGTCTAAACTCTAAGCCATAGTCTCGCAAAGTAGCAACCATCTAAAGCAACTGGGAACAGCAAGCAGCAGCAGCAACATACTCAGCTTTTGTGGTGGATTGGGCTATAGAGGACTGCTTGCGAGAAGACCAAGACACAAGTGAAGACCCAAGAAACTGACAAATCCCAGAAGTGGACTTCCTCTCAGTACGATAGCCAGCATAATCCGCATCAGAGTAACCGCAAAGAGAAAGAGAGGAGGAAGCTGAAAACCAGAGACCAAATTCGGGTGTGAAATGAAGGTACCTCATGATCTGCTTGACGGCTTGACGATGCGATGTGCGCGGTGAAGACTGAAAGCGCGCGCACAAGCAGACCGCGAACTGGATGTCCGGTCTCGTCGCCGTCAGGTACAGCAACGATCCGATCATGCTTCGGTACTCCTTCTGGTCCACAGCTTCTCCTTCCTTGTCCTCATCCAAGGCCGTCGTGGTCGACATGGGCGTCGAAAGAGGCTTGGCCTCGCCCATATCAAACTTTCTCAGAAGATCCTTGGTGTACTTGCCTTGGTGCACGAACGTTCCTTCACGTGTTTGCTTGATTTGCAGCCCGAGGAAGAATGTCAACTCACCCATCATGCTCATCTCGAATTCCCTGCTCATAGTCTCAGAAAACTTTGCAACAAGAGCATGAGAGGAACCACCAAAAATGATATCATCCACGTAAATCTGAACCAAAAGTGTGTCAGTGCCTTGCTTGAGGAGAAACAAAGTTTTATCTACGGAACCCATCTTAAAGCCCTTAGCAAGCAAGAAGGCTTTCAAACGCTCATACCAGGCTCTCGGGGCTTGTTTCAATCCATACAAGGCTTTGTGGAGTTTGTAAACATAGTTGGGATACTTGGGATTTTCAAAGCCAGGGGGTTGTCTCACATACACCTCTTCTTCTATGTACCCGTTTAAAAAGGCGCTCTTCACATCCATTTGATACAGCTTGAATCCTTTCGAAGCTGCATAAGCTAAGAGCATCCTTATAGCCTCGATACGGGCCACAGGAGCAAAGGTTTCTTCAAAGTCTACTCCCTCTTTCTGACAAAACCCCTGAGCCACTAGCCTAGCCTTATTCCTCACCACCACTCCATCCTCACTTTGCTTGCTCTTGAAAACCCATTTTGTACCTATAGGATGACACTCAGGTGGAGGTGGAACTAAGACCCAGACTTCATTCCTCTCAAAGTTTTGTAACTCCTCGTGCATAGCATTGACCCAATCGGGATCAGAAAGTGCGTGTCCAACGTTTTGTGGCTCAAAATTAGCGACAAAAGCGGAATGAGCGAAATGTGAGATTTCATATGACCTTGAGCGTGTAACACGCTGACTGATGTCACCGATCATGGTTTGAGGCGGGTGGCGACGCTGGATGTGCCGAGGTGCTTCCCTCAAAGATGTCGCCTCCCCCTCAACAGCTGCTGGGGCCTCCTTAGGTGCAGCCGACGTAGGCTGAGGAGGTGGCTCGTGCGGACCCCATGTAGTGGAAGAAGATGGATCTGGTCCATGAGCCGAAGTAGTTGTCGTAGACTCGACTGGAACAGCCAAAGAGGTCGGCTCTGCATCTCCCCAATCAGCATCTTCCTCATTATCCTCAACGAAGATGCTCTCACCAATCTCCTGATCACCTTCACTTTCAAGGACAGGAATAGAACAAGGCATGGTCTCGTCGAAAGTGACTTCACAAGTCTCTATGACTCAGTTAGTTTCAAGATTAAGTACTCGATATGCATGAGAATGTAAAGCATAACCAAGAAAGACACCATCCGAGGATCGAGACTCAAATTTATCTAAATTACCTTGTTTCAGAATAAAACACCTGCATCCAAACACTCGAAAGTGGCTCACCTTGGGTAGTCGACCGAATCGTAGCTCATAAGAAGTTTTCTTCATGAAGGCTCGAAGAAAGATGCGATTAGAAACATGACACGTGGTGTTGATCGCTTCGGCCCAATATTTCCTAGGAGTCCTATGCTCATCGAGCATCGTCCTGGCCATCTCAACAAGGGTCCGATTCTTACGCTCAACAACACCATTTTGCTGAGGGACATAGGGAGAGGAAAACTGATGCTCAAGGCCCAAAGAAGCACAAAAGGTTTCAAAGTGAGTATTCTTGAATTCTGTGCCATTGTCACTGCGAATCGCTCTCATGGCATTCTTAGGGAACTCATTTTGCAACCGAAGAATCAAATCTCGAGCATGTGAAAAAGCCTCATCCTTACTCTCCATGAAAAACACCCAAGAGTAGCGAGAAAAATCGTCCACGATCACTAGAACGTACCACTTCCCACCCTCTGACCGAACCCGAGCTGGACCAACTGTGTCCATGTGAAGTAGCTCACCGGGTTTCTTGGTCATGACTTGATTTACAGGTGAGTGAGAAGCGGCAACCATCTTCCCGTGACGACAAGGGTGACACACCAAATCTTTCTCAAATTTCAACTTGGGCAATCCTCGGATTAGATCAAGTGAGCTCAACCTAGCTAGTAAGTCAAAGCTCAAGTGACCAAGTCTCCTATGCCACTTCCAAAGCTTAGAGGAGGATCCGGCCACCAAACATTGAGAAAAGCCAAAGGAATGAGAAAAATCAGCTCGAAAGACACGGCCAAAAGGAACAATCTGGCAAACAAGATTTTCTTGAGAGTCAAGAACTCGAGACAAGCCGGTCTTAAAGCGCACTTCAAAGCCATCTTGAAGGATTTGCGAAACAGAAAGCAAGTTGAAATGCAAGTTTGAAACCAAAGCAACATCCTTCAAGACAAAACTCTCATTGACCCGAATGGTCCCACGAGAAAGCACTTTACCTTTGCTATTATCCCCGAATGTGATGTACTCCTTACATTGCACGGGGTCGAGGCTGGAGAACCACTTGGAACTTCCGGTCATGTGGCGCGAACATCCGGAATCAATGAGCCATGTGTTCTCTAGGCCTTCGTCCTGCATCAATAGTAAGACATAGGATGAGCAAATGGCGCAACACTGGGGTTAGTAAACTGTAAAGGATACCAGTGTTGGCTCATTTGCCCTGGAAAAGTGTTAGGAAAAACACCAAACATGCCATGTCCCATTTGAGGAAAGCGAGCACCACGTGGGGGAAAACGTGGTCCGCTAGAGCTGTAGGACTGAAAGCCACTGCCGTGAGGTCCAAAGTCATATTGATCACGACCTGAACCACGACGGGCATGACCACCATGACCACCGCGTGGTCTAGCAACCTGAGGCCTAGTACCTTGAGGCATTGCACCTCTTGGCCTAGCATTGCGCCTCTGAACAGGAGGCACATGTACGCCATGGGGCGAACGGTACATGTTCCGGTTGTTCAACTCATACTCCCACCGCTCATCTCTCTTCCTCCTGAAGCAAAACTCAACAAGGTGACCATCCCTATGGCAATAGTCACAGTGATACCTCACCTCTCTCTTAGGTGGTTGTTGGTTCACTCTCTTGTGAGTATGGTTCACTCTTGGTAGCTTTTTGGCTTTAGGAAGGGGATCCTCAGAGATGTTCGGTAGAGTGTCAAGTGGGTTTCTGAGATGGTTCGGTTTTGGAACCCAAACTTGTTTCTGGGGTGGAGCTCTTGGAGGTTCTTCAAACACTTCATCTTTCACAGTGGGTTCGGTAGGCTTAGGTGGATTGATCTTGATTAATTTGGGAGTAGTGGAAGGTTTCTCAGTTGGGCTCAAACCACTAAACTCACCAACTTTGCCATAGACATTTTCACCCTTCCCACCTAGAGCAAAGCCTACTCCCGATGTCTCAGTTCCCCGTCTGAACTGGCTCATCATCATGCCCAACTGCGGTTCACTACAAGACACCCAATTCAAGATGGACCGAAGGTATGTGTTGTCTTCCTCGGATCTCATCTTGTCATGCCTGCAAGACTCAAGCTCCAACACCAAACTCTCACAACGTGCACACTCAACAACAGTGCTATCTGAACTGGCCTTCTCAAGAGCAAGGATCTTGGCATTCTTCTCTACCAGCTCAGATTGCAAGCCTGAACAAGACTTGCACGCACCCAACAAGCTAGACCTTGCCTTCAGCTCATCGTTCTCATCTAACAAGGCAGCATACTTAGATTGTAACTCAGAAAAGTTAGTCATATGAACAGCACATTCATCACACTCAACCTCGTCAGACACATGAACAACAAGCTTCTTAGCTTCCTCAAGCTCTTTCTCCACAACTTCTAGCTTGTCCTTAAACTCTCTCCTCTCACGAGCAGCACGTTTCAGCAACTTATCTTGACTCATCAAAGTATCGGTCATGATATCAAGCTCGGCAATAAGAGCATCGACGGAGGGTTTTACCTCGGTAGAGTCGTCATCGCCGGAAAGCACGTCCTTGTTGGGCTTCACACCTTCATCCACGGCCATGGTGCAATAGCCTCCGTGGATGGACTTGGCGACGAAACAGAGCCCAGTCAACTTGTCCTCACGCCTCTTCTCGGACTCATCATCGCTTGAGGGAGAAGAAGACCGGTCGTCGTCGGTGTCGTTGTCGAGGTCGCTGAGGGAGGCGAGGAAGGCACGCTCTTGGGCCTTGGCCTTCTTGAAGTACTTTTTCTTCAACGCCTCCTTGTCGAATCCTCCCTTCGACTTGTGCTTGGAGGTGTACTCGTGCTTGTCCTTGCGCTTGCTGGAGTCATACTTGTCGTAGGAGTGCTTGTTCTTCTTGGGGCAGTGGGCAACGAAGTGGTTGGGATCTCCACAGCCGTAGCATCCTTCCTTTGGACCACCACCACGCCGGCGATTCAAGCGGTTGTTGTGAAACCGCGAGAACCGGCTGATGATCAACGCCAGCTCATCGTCCCCAAGACTCTCCATCTGCTCCTCTGTGACAGACACCAAAGAAGACAAGGAAAAAGACACCTGTGAAGGGTTAGCCAAAGAACTTGGGCCATTACCTGAGACCAAGGCCATAGTCGGTGTAGAGGGATTCTTGAGCTTGGTTTGGGTCTGGTAGTCGATCTCGGTGGACTTGAGCTTGCTGAAAAGCTCATCCACAGTGAGGGTCTCATACCCTAAAGACTCAATGATGGTGGTCACCTTCACATCCCATACCTTCCGATCTAGGGCATATAGAAGCTTGAGTGCCCTCTCATGATCATCATAAGGTAACTGTGCCTTGTTTGCTCGCATCTTGTTAACGATGGTCTGAAAGCGAGAAAACATGGCATCGATGGACTCGCCATCAAGCTGGGTGAAGTTCTCGTACTCCCTCTTATACGTCTCGTAGAGTCTGGTTTTGACCTGTGCGGTCCCCTCGTGATAGCTCTGAAGCCTCACCCAGATCTCCCGAGCAGTAGTACAATCAGAGACTCTTTCGAACTCCTGAAGAGAAAGACTCGAGAAAAGAACTGCGCGAGCTCTGCTATTAGCGTTGTGTCGATCTCTTTGATCTTGCGTGACACGAGCACGGGGTTCAAGCACAACGTAAGTAGCATCCTCGCAAATCTCCCAAACAAGCCAATCAATCTCCTGGAGATGCGCGGACATGCGGATCTTCCAATAGGGATAATTTGTTCCATCGAAGAACGGTGGTTTGCCGGAACCACGCTCCATGTCGCCTTCGTGGATCACGGACCAATTAAGGTGGAATGATCCTTAACCGGCTCCGATACCAATTGAAGGACCGAAAACGGCGACCAGAGAGAGGGGTGAATGGGAGCCTCAAATTTCTTACGAAATATTCAGCCACTGTCCCAAATTCACGTCCAAGAACAAGACACAACCAACGTTCCCAAAACTAGAATACCCAAGGCAACAAGTGACGAGAGTACCTAAAAAGGTTCCTTGGATCGATGGAAGACCAACGCAAAAAACGGAACACGAGTTAGAGCTTAAACACACAATCCGCGGACGAAATAGCGAGAACGGGAAATATTGGGAGCACAAAACAATTACATGCACATCATTGGAATTAATGAGCATCCCATGAATACTCCCTATAGATGAAAGTGACAAATCAGGAATTAGAAAAGCAAAACACGTTGCTGCACAGAAATCCACCAGACAAGGAGCAGCAGCTTGCTCACAGATACTGTTTGAAGCTGTATTCTTGATACTAACGAAATAGAGCAGAGGAAAAAATAGAGCACAGAGCAAAACCAGCGAACAAGCACAGAAAAAGGAAATTGATTCACTTGCAAATCAATGCAGCAGCAGTGATGTCCCAATAATCCGATTGACACAGCAACGAACGCACACAAGGAGAGGAACTGCACGACACCTGCTGGGGAGCTGTCACAGGCACAGGCGAGCACACGATGCTCGGCTCGGTGTTCGATTGAAGGCCACGGAGGACCAGCGCCTGACGTGCTTGCTGCACCCACGCGAGGGCACTAGGGGCTGAGCTGACCTGGGCGCCGCTAGGCGCTGGACGAGTGGGGCGCTGGCATCCCCTGCACTTCTCCAATCGACGAACACAAGTCGACCACAAGAACAGAGAAAAAGAAACGAGCAAGAGGAGAACCCGGACCAAGGAAGATGCAGCTGCATGGTACCGGTCGGCGACGGGACTTCAGGACCAGAAGCTAGCACCGCTCACATGAGTGCGCACGGCGCAGAGCACTCGGTGCCGGTAGTGCTGCTGCCTGCCTCCATCTACGACCGACGAACAGACAGGGGACCGAGCAAAGGAGAAAGCGACAACAAAATCGACGAATACTCGATCACATCAAAATAACTCGGCCTCAAATCTCGCACAGGTGATCTTCATGATGTTGGTGAGCTATCCCTAAATAATCATGGCTCGAACCCAACTCAAACTTCATGAATTTCAGATCACAGCCAAGAACGCAAAACTTTCCCCTAAAACGAAAAACACACCACAAGTGAAGAATGAAAATCACAGACAAGAATGATGAATCCCAGAGGACAAAAGGAGGATTTGGGCCTCCATTCCCACACCAAATCACCACAAATACAGAACGAATTTTTCAGATTTTTGGACCTCTCTCATGAAGAGCTAACCCTAGGTGGAAGGAGAAAATGAGAGAATGGGGAGAGAGGTAAGAGTGGCTTGGGGCTGCCATCCTCTATTTAACAGGCTATTTTACATTCCCCTAAATGCCCTTAAGGTAACTTGGGTTAAACCACTAAGCCGAGGGCGTTAAGGTCCAACCCGATGTAGTCTTGATCCGACGGCCACCGCGCCTTCTCACCGGTAGCTTCGCCTCGACGCGAACTTCCCGATGCCGCCACGTGTCGTCCGTTCCTCCTCGGAACCTCCGCCCGGGTTTTGAGGCCTAAACCCGTAAACCCGCCTCTGATGGTTTTGAGGCCCAAACCATCAAACCGCTCCGCGAGTAGCGTACTCTATACGCGTCCCCCGCCATCTGACGCGTGTCAGCTCCACGGTTAACACGGTCACTCTCATGTCTTCTCGCGCTTGTCGATGTCCCCCAAGTGTCAACCACCGCAGCTAGCCACCCGGCCTCCGGGTCCTTCGGTCCAAGCTTCACGTCCGTCCTTCACCCCTTCGGTCCATCGGCACGACACGTCCTCCTTGACCTTCACCTCGTCGTCGGCTACCGCCTCCGTGCTCCACATATGCACAACACAAGCCGAGAGACATGTCGCACACAAGGCTTTCGCCAAGGTAGGGTTAGTCACCACTCAACCTACTTCGTGGATCACATTGACAATCACTCATCATAAAACAAACACACAAGGGTACTTGTCAACCTTGTGTTCGCACAAATAAAAAAGTTTTCAACTACAAAGTTTCATAACTTTTCATGATCTACAAACTTTATATTGGTCATTTCTTTATTCGACAAAGTAATAATTACGTTGTTCACAAAATCTATATGTCTCTCATGTAGTTCCATGAAACTACAAGAGAGATATATAAGATTTGTGAACAATGTTAGCACCACAATTTCGGATGGAAAAACTTCCTAAATGAAGTTTGTAGATCTCGAAAGGTTATGAAACATTGTAGTTGACCACTTTTTAATTTGAATTCATCTTGTCATGGAAAACTACGTTTGAAATTCAAAATTTTAAAATTTTAAAATTTGAATTTTTCAAAAGACCTCGGATGGAAAAACTTCCTAAATAAAATTTGTAGATCTCAAAAAGTTATGAAACATTGTAGTTGACCACTTTTTCATTTGAATTCATCTTGTCATGCAAAACTATGTTTGAAATTCAAAATTTTAAAATTTGATTTTTTTCAAAAGACCTCGGATGGAAAAACTTTCTATATGAAAAATATAGTGCTCGAAAAGTTATGAAACTTTGTGGTTGACAACTTTTTGATTTGAATTCGTTTAGGGTCTCAAATAATCAATTTTCACTTGGTTTAGTATAATATTTGAGTAACTGAAACGGCATATAGACGCATGTGAGTGTGTAGTACAGGCGGCAGAGGACGTATCGCGTGAGTGAGAGGTCACGAGTTTGAATCCCACCGACCGCGTAGCCGTGAATTTTGCGCGAAAAATGCCGCGACTTGCGACTTCGACGGAGACGGGCGGGCGCTGGCCAGTGGGCCCCTCCCCCGATTGAAAAAAATTTTTCCAGGTTTTTTTCGCATTTTTTTATTTCACGCTTTGCCGAGCGTCGGGCTCTCGGCAAAGGCTTTGCCGAGTGCCCGATAAACGGCTCTCGGCAAAGAAGCCTTTGCCGATCGGATTTTTGCCAAGGGAGCTTTGCCGAGAGCTGCGCTCGACAAAGGCTTTGCCGAGGGCCTTAGAGGCTTTGCCGAGAGCCTGGGCCCCTCGGCAAAGCAGCCGACTCCGGTAGTTGATTTGCTCATTCGAAGAAGCACACCCCGATGAAGGGGTTTATCCAACTCAATTGCCACCCGGGCCCGTAAAAAGGCACCGCTCGCCTTCCCGTCAGCGTCGACGTCCATCTTAACAACATGGCCGATCAGGTTCATTGCTCGCACTCCTCGCTGTTGGTTCATCCAACCAAGTGGAAGATTGAGTATACGCACCCAAATCTCCATGCGATCAAAGACGATTTCATTGGCGCTAAGTCTTTCCTCGTACGGTTTGAGAACAACCGCATGCCTTCCAACCATCCATGGGGTCCTTGCGAGGATCCTATCCATATCGACCTGCATCCTGAACTCAGCGACAAACATGTTATCTGCCTTCTCACCAATGGCACGGAACTTCAGGCCAAAGGGGTTACCCCAAGCTGGCTTCATGGCCGCCCTGACCGTGTTGACATGCACAGCCATGGGGGAGAGGACCTTCCCCACCACTGCCCACTCCGTTGGAGGATGATCCTCCACTTCCTCATCATCACTGAAATCCACTACTGCTCCTTCTTCCTCGGTCAGGTTTAGGCATTGTAGAAGATCAGAAACATTCAGATTAGGGTTTCCATCCCCGCTGAAAGGCCTTCCCGGTCCCCTTGCTTCCACTCCCGCCTGGATCAGAGACGGAAAAAAACCACGGCCAACTGCAGCAATCACACGAACGCAGTCGCAAATCCCAGCAAAAACCCTAAGCGGCACTTTCTACGAAAAACTATGTGGTCGGCGGCGCCAGGACGGCTAACTTACGATTTGTGGTGTCCAGCAACGACAAGCAGTCGATGGCGGGGCGTGGACACCAGTGACCGGAAGGATCACCGGCAGAGCAGTCCTAGAACATCGGCGCGACGTTCCAGAATGGAGCTGGGAGAGAGATCGCACTCAGAGTCGCCAGGGAAGGGAACCGGGAATTCCGGATCTCAGGCATTGCGTCGATGCTTAGTTGAGTGATGAAGTGTTTATGTGATAGGAGATGGAGAAACAACAGCACATATAGGCAGGCAGGCAAGCTTGTACAAACTACAGAGCAGTCCAAGACGACGTGCAGTCTTGTTTGACTTGGTTGGCAAAGGGCGTTGAACTTGACGAGGACCATTTTGGTGTGCTTTCCATCAGGTCTGGCAAACTTGACAGTTTCTCTACGTACCTAAAAAAAATCTAGCGCCAATGAATTGGTACTTGTAAATTAGTTTAAACTCTATACGAGTAGGCCTGTTGGTTCCTCATATTTTTACACCGTTCCATGTCTCCCAATAAGTGGTTATTATTATTTTTAACCATGGTAAAATTTCTCTTATTTAAATTGAACCAAGTAGGTCCATATTAATCTTTGGGCTGCCGCATTTTTGTCATCATGTCGCCTTCTGCGGGTTTAACTGGTGAAAGGTACAGAAAACAGGGTCCAAATCACTAAAAATTCCTAATCAGTGTCGCCCACCTGCTCATCATAATGTTTTTAAATTTCGCTGATTATAAAGGTTGTATTTAAATATCTCCAGTGAACTTGGCGTCATAAGTATATTTTGCTATTTTTCCTAGACATTTATTTTAGCCATCCTCTACTCCTCCCCCTCTTCCCTTGTCTTATTGCAAAGCACGAATTTGTTTGCTAACATAAGTAAAATTTTTAAACTTCTCCATGCATCATTTGAGTACTCGTTCTAGGATCCAGCATTACAAAACTATTGCATGGAGCTACTGAGGCTTGTTTACCTTCAAACAATTTCATGTAATATGTACAAGATGTTGAACTAAATAAAACTAATTTTATGTAACAACTAGGCATGCAAAATTTCAGATTTTAATTTATTATTAGACACACTTTCTTTAGGATAATTTTTTCCGAGAACTAGATAAGATATTAGAACAAACAAAGTATACATTTTTTCAGAAATTCTTTCAAAGCAAGAGTACTGATGTACACTTATATAGACTGGCAGGTTCGTCTAAACCTGTTCCCAACAATGAATCTGATAACAAGTTTAAGAGAAACAAGACGCTTCAACAGGACACAGAAACCCTAAAGGCCAGCATATAGGAGTACCATCCATTTTTCATGTATTATTAGAAGCACCCATTCTTGGCCCCTCATCGATGGCGGCTGCTCTTAATGCTGCAGAAATACACAAATTTTGTAAATATGAATACATTGGTTGTCAAACCAATAATCTGCACTCGATCGAGGAACAAGCAAAACCAAACACACAGACCAATAAATTGCTTTAGAAAACAAAGCAGGCAAATATACACTGACTTGTTATATGCATCTCCTATCATTTAACAACCAGGCAACCACACTTTTTTTATTAGAATGAAGAAGACTGACTCATAATTCATAAAAAACATTTCAGTTTATACTTAGCATAATATATCATCCTAAGTTCTTATGTTGTTATTATACTGAAATTGACAGATCATAGAGATTAGCAATGTTTATGTAGGTGGTGGCAGTTTTAGTCTCCAGGCTCATCTTCATAACAGGTCCTAATAGGCGAACATGTTTTTCTTGATAGATCTAACCAATTTTACGAATCGAATTATCCATAACAAAAAGAAAATTTAGCAACTTTAAGTTATGTTGCAATAATTTACTCTAAAAAATGACTATTCTTCTACAAATATATCATTGTCCATATCCATGCATGCTACTAATAAGTGAAATTTACTCTAAAAAATGACTGTTCTTCTACAAATATATCATTGTCCATATCCATGCATGCTACTAATAAGTGAAATACTGGCAAACCTAAAGAAATTAAAACAGCACAGAATTCAAGATGGCCTAGGACACGTGAGGAAATTACCTGGAGTGCAGAAACTAATGTAGGGAATGATATTTACAATGTGGCCATTAGCATCAGATACCTTCCTTACTTGGCTAGACTTGAGATCAATAGCCAAGACGCCATCATCACGACCAGCCCTAATGACAAAAACACCGATAGCATCTGCGGCAGCAACGATGTAAGGTGAGGATGAGAGGGCACAAACAGGGAGAAAACTCTTGAGGTCAACAACTCTATGTCGCGTCCATGTCCATCCACCACTTGAAGTCGGAGCAGACTCCCTCAACCATATGCAGAGAGAGAAATCATCATGCACCATGGCGAATCCCAACCCATCATCCTCCACTGACATGAGCACAAGAACGGTAGACACTTTGCATATCGGCGGTAGCCCGATGACCGACAGTTCTTCCTTGGCCAAATCGTACTCCAGGATTCCATTGTTCCACTTTAGGCGGAAGTAGAGCGCATTCCCAACAAGGGCACTGTAAGTGCAATGTAGCTCAACATAGCTAGGATCCTCAATAGAGGCTGCCTGGCTCCACTCATCAGCCTCTGACGAGTAGACGTAAGCATGAGAAAACCTGCTGAATATATATCCGCCCACCAAAACCACTGTGAAGGGGCCATCTGATGGGCACTCCATGTGGTTGCAGTTGCAGCCCGGCGTTCAGCAGAGCAACGCGGCGTTCCAATAGGCACAGAGAGCAAGGGAGCCACAGCTTGGGCAGCTTGTGCACCTCACCGGTGGCCGGAGTCCAAACGTTTAGCTCGTTCCTTGCAGGGTTACTCCGGCGGGTTTGTAGTAGAACAGGATGCGGCCATGCCGGGCGTCCAGGGGAGACCAGGTGAGGCAGCCGGCATCATACGGGTAGAAGGAAGAGGTGGGCAAGAAGCGGGTGGTGGTGGTGAACGGCGCCGGACGACGAGCCCGAGCATGGGGGGCGTGCGGTGGAACTGGCGGAATCGTCGCCGGAAGCCGGGATCCGTGACGAGACGACACCAGTGCTTGCAGACCAGGGCGGCACGGATGAGCTGCGCTGGTTTGTCCGACGGAAAGCGGAGCAGGATCTCTTCCACGAGCTCATTCCATCAGTGCCGGCGGCTGGCCTTGTGGCGGTGGCGCGGCCATGCTGCTCGGCGCTGGCCGCGGATCAGATCGGTGCAAAGGCGAGGGTTTGGTCAGCTGGGTTCCGTCGGTGCGAGGGGTGTATTATAGAAAGGGACGAGATGATGGGAATATGAGTCTGACAGATCTCGCTGAACGCGACCGATTCACCGATCCAAGGTTTATGCCGAAATTCAAATCCCGAAAGGCTTTATTATTTTCAATGCTATTGGAATACGAGTCTGACTGACAAAGTTCACTGAATTCTATATCGAATCGAATTCGAAAACACTCGAAAATATATTCGAAAACTCTTAACACACGATGCATCCATCATACATGTTTCCGTTTATACAAAACAAAAGAAATATATTCAAAAATATAAACGTATTTGAACTTGAACTGAGATGACATGGCTCGATCGGCATATATATGTTTCAAGCTAACCAATCCGATTTGCTGATTACATTGCTTGGTTACTCTCCAAACGCAAAGGCAGTGGCATCAAAGGTGTCCGAGAGGCCGGTACCGGTCTTGAAGGTCACCTTCTCCGGGGAGGCCTCGGGAACATACACCTCGACGACGCTGAGCCAGAGCATCAGCTCCTTGGTCTTGACGCCGGTGATCTTCTTCAGCTTGCCCTTCTCGGTGATCGCCGTCACCTCGGAGGCATATAACACCGTCTGCTTGATCTTCTTGAAGGTATGCTCTACCTTCTTCTTCCCCTGCACCAGCCACAAGAACCCCGTGTCACGGTCGTAGCCAAACTCCTGGATGTCCTCCATTGGAAGCAAGCCCTTGGGGAGGCCGAGCTCCTCCAGCAGCTCAACGGACCTCTTCCTGCACGCGGCGTCCCCGGTGACAACCTCTGCACTGGCGCGGTGGCTCTCAATGGCCTGGGACGCCATGGTTTACAAATGGAGCTGTGAGTAGCGCCAAGAAAAGACTGTCGTTGTTAACTGTAGCTAGTTGCTCTTGAGAGTGATGGTGTGTTTGTGTGATGGGAGATGGAGCAACAGCACATATATATATATATATATATATATATATATATATATATATATATATATATATATATATATATATATATATATATATATATATATATAGGCTGTGTTTAGTTGAGAAAATTTGGGCGAAAAATTACTGTAGTACTTTTCGTTGTTATTTGGTAAAATTTGTCCAACCATAGATTAATTAGACTCAAAAGATTCATTTCGAACTTTACAGACAAACTATGCAATTAGTTACTTTTTTTACCTACATTTAATGTTTTATGCATGCGTCTAAAGATTCGATGTGACGGGTGGAAGAGAAAATATTTTGGGTATGCATGGCAAGTGAACGCGGCCATAGGCAGGCAGCTTGTACAGACTGAGAAGCATTGCAAGACAACGTACTTGCAGTCTTGTTTGACTTGGTTGGCAAAGGACGTTGAATTTAGACGAGGACCATTGTGGTGTGCTTTCAGGTCCGGCGTGCTGAACTACGAACTTGACCGTTTCTCTACGTACCTAGCTACTTGTAAATTAGTTTAAACTCTACACGAGTAGGTAAGATGGTACCTCATTTTTTTTTACACCGTTCCATTTCTCTCAATAAATTGCTAGTATTTTTTCAACCATTATAATTTTTTATTTAAATTTAGCCTTGTCTCAGTTTAACTGAAAATAGGGTCCAAATCACTACTCTAAATTCCCAATCAGTGTACCGGTTCACTATAATATATTTAAATTTGTCCTTTTATAATAACTGTATTTAAATATCACCGATTAACTTAGTGCCATAAGTAAATTTTGCTAATTTTTTCTTGGTACTTATTTTAGCGGTCCTCTGAGTCTATAAGAAAATCAGAAATCAACTAAAACATCAAAGAGCAATATAATGTTACAACATCGACATAGGAGCTCCATTCTCAAAGGAAAAATACTACAATTAACACTTCCATTCTCAACCAGGACAATACTAAAATACTAACAAGTATTTTTCTGTGAGTAAATACTTAAAGTATTTAATAATACAAAATAATATGTCTATATATAGTAACAGAACGTTGGGCATAGTGCGCGGTTGACTTAGAGCATCTCCGAGAGTTCCCAAAACACTGTCCCAATCTAGTAATTTTAGCAAGATTGAAAAAAAAAACTCATCTCCAACGACTCTCAACCTCACCTTCATATCTTTTGGCACTTGGGAAACCCAGCCCCCACACGGAACAATACGCATAGTGTCGCGTCCGCGTATCCTCCTCGTGCGAGGTTTCCTGGGCAATCTCTTCCATAGTTCCATATACCCGACTACGTCTTGGAAGCTGATCTTCGCTGACGCCCACCTAGGGAAGAGGTAATCCATCGCTCCACTCCTTTTTGCCCTACACTTGTTTTGGCCACCCCCAGGCACTCCAGCCAGCCACAACCACCCGCCAAGAGGGTCATGGCCATCGCTAGCCGTGTCTGCCCAGCCACTGCTGGCTGCTGGCTGTCCTGGGTTGGCCATGCCTAGCTACGGCTGGCCGAGGCTGTCGTGCCCTAGCCGACTACTGGCTGCCTGTGGCCAGCCGTGGCTGGCTGCTGGGCGGTTGTGGCCTGGCCAGGGGCCGGCTGTGGCTTGCCCAAGGCCGGCTGTTGTTGGCTGATGGATGGCCATGGCCTGGCCAGGGTCGATTGTGGTCTAGGAAGGATTTTTCAGAGCGGAGCTCAGCTTCGGCAGCCCGCGTCATAAGGGCGGAAGCAGAATGAGGAGGTAGGCAAGAAGTGGGTGGCGGTGGAAGGTGCATGGCTGTAGATGATGAACCCGAGCATGGGGGCGTGTAGTGGAACTGGTGAAATAGGAGCCGGAAGCAAGGATCAATGACTAGGCGGCACCAACACTTATATACGAGGGCGGTGTTAGAGGATATACTCGTGTATGGTGCGTCCAGGTACATCACCTGTAGATTGGGCGTGTAGCCTAGATTTGTGGAGATAAATGTGGAGAGATTGTTGTAATTTGTAGCTAACCATGTAAGCCACGCAGGGGGCTATTCCCTGCCGATATATAACACGAAGCTCAGAACCCAGGAGGGTAATCTGGTTCCCTATCATTTTACATGGTATCGAGCTTTTTTTATCCACCTAGCAGTTTAGATCTAGATGGCGCAGCCTTCCGCCGCCGTCGCCGCCGCCGCCATGGCAGCCTTCTCCTTCGGGTTCCTCCCCCTAGTCACCAAGAAGCTGTCCCGCGGCAACTACTCCATGTGGCATGCTCAGGTGTCCACGGCTCTGACCGGCGCCCAGTTTGCCGGTCACATCGAGCCCAATGCTGCCCCTCCGTCGCTGTTTCTTGACGGCGAGGTCGATCCAGCGTCCGGGAAGAAGGGCGCTCCGGTTACAAATTTGGACTACACCAAATGGGTGACCCAGGACACCCAAGTCCTGAGTTACCTCTTCTCGTCGCTCTCCAAGGAGGTCTTCGCCCAAGTTTCCTCGGCCAAGACCGCCTCTGCTCTCTGGGCCGCGATCCAGGAGTAGCATGCGTCGCAATCACGCGCTCACATGATCTCCATGCGCATGGCGCTCGCCACGGCGTCCAAGGGGATGTCCTCTGTGGCTGATTACTTCGTGAAGATGAAGGGCCTCGCCGACGACATGGCATCGGTAGGCAAGAAGCTAGACGATGACGATCTGGTCACGTTCATCCTCACCAGCCTTGGCGACGAGTTCGAGTCCGTCGTGGCTGCTATTGCAGCCCGGGTGGAACCGATCTCCATCCCCGAGCTCTACGCTCAACTCGTCAGTCACGAGCAACGCAAGGGTCTCAACGCCGACAACCACTCCACCTCCTCCGCCAACAGTGTCACCAAGGGGGGTCGCCAAGGTGGACCTCCCAACTTTCGCGGATTTGGTGGCCGCGGGGGCTCTGGCCGTGGCTGCAGCCGGGGCCGTGGCAACCACAGTGGTGGCAGGGGACGTGGCCGGAACTTCGAGCCCGGTGTCTTCTGCCAAATTTGTGGCAAGGAGGGGCACCTAGCTCATCACTGCTTCAAGAGGTTTGACGCCTCGTACTCGGGACCTCCACATAACAGTGCATCGTCGGCCATGACCAGTTCGTATGGTGTCAACACGAACTGGTATATGGACTCAGGTGCAACTGATCACATTACTGGAGAATTGGAGAAGCTGACGCTCCGCAACAAGTATCATGGGGGTGATCAAATCCACGCAGCTGACGGGGCAGGTATGGAGATTGCTAATATTGGTCACAACACTTTTTATTCCCCTACTAGAAATCTCCACCTTAAACATATTCTTCATGTGCCACAAGACACAAAAAATCTTTGCTCTGTCAATCACCTAGCTAAAGATAATAATGTATTTCTTGAATTTCATCCCGATCACTTTCTTATTAAGGAGCAGGTGACGCGGAAAACCCTTCACAGCGGCAGATGTGAGGGTGGGCTGTACCCCTTGCGTGTGTCCACATCTTCGAATAAACAAGTTCTTGGCGTCACCACCAAGCCATCCTCATCCTTGTGGCATCATCGTCTAGGGCATGCATCGTCTCGTGTCGTCCAACAAGTGTTGAGTCGTCATAGTCTTACTGTTATTCATGAGTCCAATAAAGCTAGGGTGTGTGACGCATGTCAGCAAGGAAAGAGTCATCAATTGCCATACCCCAAGTCCACAAGTATGTCTGCTGGTCCTATGGACCTTATTTTCTCTAATGTATGGGGCCCTACTCCTTCGTCCATTGGCCGCTACAATTACTATGTCAGTTTCATCGATGATTACAGTAAATTCACTTGGGTCTATATGCTTCGCCATAAATCTGAGGTGTTTCATATCTTTCATGAATTCCAAACCCTTGTTGAAAGGCAATTTGGGCGCAAAATTAAAACTGTCCAAACCGATTGGGGGGGTGAGTATCAGGCGCTGAATTCTTTCTTTAAACGTATTGACATTGTTCATCATGTTTCCTGTCCTCATGCTCATCAACAGAATGGTTCTGTAGAACGCAAGCACCGTCACATTGTGGAGATGGGTCTTACACTTCTTGCTTGTGCTTCTCTTCCCTTAAAATTTTGGGATGAAGCCTTCTACACCGCTGTGTTCTTAATAAACCACCTACCCTCCAAGATCATTGGGAACATGACACCCTTTGAACGCCTTCATGCCCAACAACCCGACTACTCTTTCCTACGTGTGTTTGGATGTGTTGTTTGGCCTAACTTGAGGCCTTATAATTCTAGAAAATTGGAGTTTCGGTTAAAACAATGTGTGTTCATTGGATATAGCTCCCTTCATAAGGGCTACAAATGTCTTGATCCTAAAGATGGGCGTGTTTATATCTCTCACGATGTTGTCTTCGATGAACATGTGTTTCCTTTTGCCACTCTTCATCCAAATGTCGGCGCTCATCTCCGAAAGGAGATTGAACTCCTACCTGATATTCTACTCAATCCCTCATCTAGCCTAGGGGATGTAAATTTGCTTGATCAATCTATGCATTCTCCTAACCAGTCTAACATTGTGCCTAGCTCTGTTGAAAGATTGAATGCAGCAGGAACAAATTTTGGTGAAAATGGTGCTGAAACGGCGGCTGGCCATGGTCATCATCTCATGTGCTCCCTGCCAGGAGACCATGGAGTCCACGAAGCTACAGGAGGATCGGTCTCGGGATCGGAGTCTGATGCAGCGGGCGCCGGCGCATCGTCCTCGGGTCCCGGCACTCCAAGCATGTTCGGCTCGCTCCCCCCGTCCACTGGAGCGGGATCTTCTACGCCTCCATCTTCGCCACATGTGACTCCATCGCCGTCAGTCGTGCCGCAGCTGGATCCCGCTGTCGGGGCGCACATAGGGGCCCAGGACCTACCGTCCTGGGCCACGGAGATTTCCTCCTCCGGATTGTCTGCGGGCGACGCGGCTGTGGCCAGCTCTGCATCACCTCCGCCGCAGCGACCTGCAACCCGACTTAGCAAAGGTATACGTCAACCCAAAGTGTACACTGATGGTACTGTGAGATGGGGTATGCATGCTGCAGTGTCTACGGGCGAACCAACTTCGTTGAATCAAGCCCTAGCCAACAAGGATTGGGTTGCCGCGATGGATAAAGAACATGAAGCTTTGCTCAAGAATAAAACATGGCATCTTGTTCCTCGGCCAAAAGACAAGAACATAGTGGGATGCAAATGGGTTTACAAGGTGAAGCGCAAGGCTGATGGCACCGTGGAGCGCTATAAGGCACGACTTATAGCCAAGGGCTTCAAGCAACAGTATGGGATTGACTATGAAGAGACTTTCAGTCCAGTGGTGAAGGCAGCAACTATTCATCTTATTCTCTCTATAGCTGTCTCCAAGGGGTGGTCCCTTCGGCAACTAGATGTGCAAAATGCCTTTCTTCATGGGATCTTAGAAGAGGACGTGTATATGCAGCAACCTCCTGGGTATGTTGACAAAATTCATCCAACATATGTCTGCAAACTTGACAAAGCATTGTATGGCTTCAAGCAAGCTCCACGGGCATGGTATGCTAGACTTTGCAGGAGGCTTGAGTCTCTTGGGTTTATTGCGTCCAAGGCTGATACATCCCTGTTTTATTACAATCATGGTGGCTATGTCATGTTTGTACTTGTATATGTGGATGACATCATTGTGGCAAGCTCTTCTCATCAAGCAACCGAAGCTCTTCTCAAGGATCTGCAACAAGACTTTGCTCTCAAGGACCTTGGTAACCTTCACTACTTTCTGGGAATTGAGGTCAAGCGAACACCTGGTGGCTTGCTTCTCTCACAGGAACGGTATGCTGCAGATGTTTTGGCATGGTCCGAGATGGATAAAGCTCATCCAGTTGACACTCCTTTGTCCACCTCAGAGAAACTTAGCTTGGTCGATGGAGATACATTGGGACCGGAGGACTCCACACGGTACCACAGTATTGTTGGTGCTCTCCAGTACCTCACATTGACACGCCCTGATATTGCATTTGCGGTCAACAAGGTTTGTCAGTTCCTTCATGCTCCAACCACAGTTCATTGGAGTGCTGTCAAGGGAATCCTTCGTTATATCCGTGGCACACTTACCTTTGGACATCACATCAAGCGTTCTCAGTCCACTATGGTGAGTGGTTTTTCTGATGCTGACTGGGCAGGGTGTATAGATGATCGCAGGTCCACTAGAGGCTTTGCTATTTTCTTGGGTGACAATTTCGTATCCTGGTCGGCCCGTAAACAAGCAACTGTTTTGAGGTCGAGTACTGAAGCTGAGTACAAATCCCTTGCTAATGCAACTGCTGAGATGATGTGGGTTCAAAAAATCCTCACCGAATTGAAAATACCACATCCTCCAGCAGCTCGTCTTTGGTGTGATAATCTTGGGGCTACGTATCTATCAGCAAATCCTTTTTTTTCACGCCAGGACGAAGCATATTGAAATTGATTTTCATTTTGTTCAGGAACGTGTTGCAGCCAAGCTTCTTGATATCAGGTTCATCAACTCCGGTGACCAGTTGGCCGATGGCTTCACCAAGCCCGTTTCAGCAGCAAAACTTCGGCAATTCAGAGTCAATCTTAGTCTCCTTCGTGGCTAAGATTGAGGGGGGTGTTAGAGGATATACTCGTGTATGGTGCGTCCAGGTACATCACCTGTAGATTAGGCGTGTAGCCTAGATTTGTGGAGAGATTGTTGTAATTTGTAGCTAACCATGTAAGCCACGCAGGGGGCTATTCCCTGCCGATATATAACACGAAGCCCAGAACCCAGGAGGGTAATCTGGTTCCCTATCATTTTACAGGCGGCACGGACGAGGCACAGGGGTTGTTCGGTGGGAGGCGGAGGAGGATCTCTTCCATGTCCATCGGTTCCAGCGGCCAGCGTGGTCTGCGTAGTGACGGTGGCGCGGCCATGCTGCTCGATGGGCGAGCGTTTGGTCAGGGTTCCGTGGGTGCGAGGGGTTATTAACTTATTATATGGTCCGTCCGATTCAACCAGGTTGTATACTCGTCCAACACGGAGATTCTATAGACGATGGCAACACGAGAATTCACTGAATTGTATACGAAATCAAAAATTGCGAAATACTCCACGGTACAGTACAAACTCACACACACGATACATCATACATGTTTGGTTACAAAACAAGATCGAGATAAATACACACGGTCATGCAGCACTAGCAACGACGTAGTGCTTTTAACTTGAACTAGATTACTCTCCAAGCGCAAAGGCAAGGGCATCGAAGGTGTCAGACAGGCCGGTGCCGGTCTTGAAGGTGACCTTGTCCGGCGAGGCCTCGGGAACATAGACCTCAACGACGCTGAGCCAGAGCATCAGCTCCTTGGTCTTCACGCCGGTGATCTTCCTTAGCTTGCCCTTCTCGACGAACGCCGTCACCTCGGTAGCATAGGACACCGTCTGCTTGATCTTCTTGAATGTGTGCTCCACCTTCTTCTTCCCCTGTATCAGCCACATGAACCCTGTCTCGCGGTTGTACCCGAACTCCTGGATGTCCTCCATTGGAAGCAGGCCCTTGGGGAGGCCGAGCTCCTCCAGCAGCTCAACAGACTTCTTCCTGCATGCGGCGTCTCCGGTGATGACCTCAGCACCGGCACGGTGGCTCTTGATATCCTGGGACGCCATGATTTACAAATTGAGCTGTGAGTAGCGCCAAGAAAGAGACTATAGTCTGTTCGCAAAAAAAAAAAGAGACTATAGTCTATATATGTAGCCGTGAACTGTATGTAGCTAGCTGCTCTTGAGAGTGAAGAAGTGTTTGTGTGATTAGGGATGGAGCAACAGCACATATATAGGCAGGCAGGCAGCTTGTACAGACTACAGACTACAGAGAAGCAGTGCAACGAATCGTGCAGTCTTGTTTGACCTCGTTTGGCAAAGGGGCGTTGAACTTGACGAGGACCATTTTGGCGTGCTTTCCATCCCGTCCGGCGTGCTGAGCTACAAATTAACTTTGACCATTTCTCTACGTATCTAAGTTATAAGTCGTTTTGACTGTTTAGGTTCATCCATTTTGCTACGTATCTAGATAAGGTTCATCCATTTTACTATGTATCTAGGCATATTATTTATCTAGATGCATAACAAAATGGATGTACCAAAAAATTCAAAACGACTTATAATTTGGAACCGAGGAAGTACCTCCAATGAATTGGTACATTATGTAAATTAGTTTAAACTCTATACGAGTAGCCACATGTTGGTATATCATATTTTTAAACCGACTGATGTCTCCCAATAGATGGTTAGTATCTTTTTAACCATTATAAAATTTCTCCTATTTAAATTTAGCCCAGTAGGTCCATATTAATCCTTCGGCTGCCACTTTTTTTATCACTAGCAAATATGTTCGTGCGTTGCAACGGGAAGAGAACTACCGAATGTTATAGTTGGCCAACGGTCCGGCACGGCACGGCATGACACGGTACCGGGCCGGCACGGCACGGCACGTGTCGTGCCGCGACGGGCCGTCGTGCCTGACGGGCCGTGCCTGACCGTGCTTCGTGCCTGGCCTTCGGCCCAGGCACGGGCCCTTAGGCCATTTTTCGTGCCGTGCCGGCCCGTAAAGCACGACACGATGAGCGTGCCGGACCAGCCCGTCAGCACGTCAGGCAAAAAACACCTCAGTCAACAGATCACAAATTCTCAATTATCATCATTTTGACAAGATCAACACAAGTTCACAACTTCACATATCAGATCACAATTCAAAAGTTCTAGATGATGATAACATGAACATGATTATCAAATGACCAATGCCAGCAGCAGATCTAGCAGACATTCTAGTGCCAAACATTTTGCAGATAGCAGCAATACGAACATCACCTTCTTTTATCTCATGGAAATCCACCCAAACACCGGATTTGCGCTTACCAGTACCAGCATTAGAGGTACCATGAGTGCTGGTCGAGCCAGTGCCAGTCCCTTCCGCCGTCGCGGTCCCTTCACCACCGTCGATGCCGAACAGAGCGGCATCAATCGAGCTATCAACGACATCGATGCCGAACAGAGCGGCAGCGTCCTCACGGACGTCGTCGTCGTTCTCGAGCTCTCGCTCATGCTCATCATCGCTGAGGAGCTCATCGTTGCCGTTGCCGGAGAGGGGATCCGGCATGGCGACCCCCCCAGCAGATGACGGCTCACGATGACCCCGTCCTCCAGCACCGTTCCTCGACGGAGCGCGAGGGCGCCTGGCCATTTCTATGCCAGAGGAGGAGGAAGCGGCATCAGCAGCAGCAGGCGCCGACCTGCTCAAGCAGAGGAGAAGCAGGGGAGGGGAAGGGGACACACAGAGGAAAGATTAAGCTCGAGTGTGAAGGAAGACAAATCAAAATCAAAGATCTAGGGTTAGGGTTTACGTACCTGCGCTACCGGAGCCCGGTGCCGGAGATGACGAGGGTCACCAAGGTCCAAGAGCAAGACGACAGAGAGACAGACACCGATTAGATTCAACGGTGACGGCGAGCGGCGGAGGAGGGACTGGACAGTGACAACAACTCACATATTTCACCACGAGTGAGAGGAGAGGAAGGGAGGGAGAGAAGGGAGGGAGGAGAAAGGGCGAGATGGGGAGCGCCGGAGCGGCAGGTGGATCGAGATCACCGGAGTCGAAGACGACGGAGTACGGCGCGAGCGAGAGCGACTAGCGAGTGAGCGAGAGCGACTGAGAGAGCGGCAGGCGGATTGGGGATTTAGGGTTTCTGAGGAGGGGGGTCGTGCCGCGGCTGTCATTTATATGACGGGGCACGGGGAGGGGGGCGGAGGCGCCGTTGGCCACCGGGCTCGGGCCGGGCCAAATGACCGGGCTTCGGGCCGGGCCAACGGGCTCGGGCTACATGGCCAAGTATGCCGAATGTTGATAAAAACGATGATGAAAATAGTGCATATGTATTTGTTTTACCCTTTGTATAAAATTTTTTAAAAAAATTATGATAGCCATGAAATCCATATATAATATATGTTGGTGATAATATCATAATGTCCTATTAAGCCTGTAACGAATTAAAATACAACCTTGATAGATTTTCTCTGGTTGCAAAGTATAGAAAAATTTAAACATAAATATATCATAAATTTAATTTTTATTATACTATCGTTGTGTTGCTACAATTAAATATTGAGCTCCAAAACTTTCTTTGAGGACCCATGAATTATTCAATTCTAATATTTGATTAAAGTCCTAATAAGTTAGTTGTCAATGTGCTAAGGATCGGTTTGTTCGTTGATGACTACGACGAGAGACGTCTTTTCATTTTTCATACGTCAACCCTCGTTATGGATGGCGATTTATATAGGATCGATTAAAGTCGACAATAAGTTAGTAGCCCCAAACAAAAAAGAAATTGAAACGAACGTTGAAATAAATGTAGAAAAAGCTGACGAAAACCAGTCCAAACCAAAAGAAGACTCACGCACGAAGCCAGAACTCAAACTAAAAGGGGACTCAGAAACGGATAGAAATTTTGTTAAAAAAAACGGATATAGAAATCAGAAAGAACAGTACTCAGGCACGTATGGGAAATCAAAAAGAAATCTTAACCAAAATCGGACACGGACACATAGAAAAACATATATAGATTCTACCCAACTTTCAGTATCTGCAGGAGGAGGCGGAGAAGGAAAAAAAAGTGGAGACTGAAACGGAAAAAAACACGGATAGAGCGTTGTAATGCGAACAAACCACGATGATTATGTTGGACGAAAATTTAAGGTTGACGGAAATTTTGGCTCTTTAGTATAGAAAAAAAAGGTATAGATATAGATTTTCTATTTGAATTAGGATTCCAATTCCTATTTGGTTTATTCAGGCTTAGAGATATCTATTTGTCCTAACATATTTAGGTCATATAAATCTAGACAGAAGAAACCCTCGACTATCGGTAGTTAATAGGAGGTGGACGAAAAAATGGATGGACAAAAAAATGGCTAGAAATTTTACCTCTTTATTATTAGGTATAAATATAGATATAGATATAGACGTGGCCTTCTGCCGGTTTAACTGCTGGTACTGGGTCCAAACCACTATAGTAAATTCCAAATCAGTGTCATCTACCGGTCCAGTATAAGGTCCCGTTTGGCATGGCTCCATGAACGGCTCTTCCGATAGAGCTGGAGCCGTTTTTACCCCGTTTGTCAAAACAGCTTCTTTGTCGTGGACAAAACCAATGAAAAGACCTAAACGCCCTTCTTTTTCTAATCCAATCCCTATCTTCTCCCTCCGTCTCCGAGAGACGAATGCGAGGAACGACGGGACCGTTTCTGCTCCCATAGACAAATGCGAGTCTGCGACTACTCCGGCAACCCCATTGCCCAATGGCCGCGGGCCATGGATGACCGCGCGCGTCGTCGGCCATGCCCCTGGCGGCTCGCTTACCCCGTCCATGCCCGGACAGTCCACGCGGCCCAGCGGTGCCCCAATGACTTGCTCGCTCGGCGGTGCCCCGACAACCAGCGCGCCCCTCTCCTCAGCCGTGCCCTGACGGCCTGCGCGCCCCGGCCGTGCCCTGGCGGCCGCGTGGCCCGGCTATGCCCGACGGCCAGCGCGCCGCTTGCCCCAGCCGTGCCCCGGTAGCTCGCTCGCCCCAGTGGCCCTCTCGTGCTGGCCACGCTTCCGGCGGCTCGCTCACCCAGGCAGCCGCGCGCTCGGGCGGTTCGCACGACCTTTTCTTCTCTCAGCGCGCTTCTTTCTGGGTAGGGGTAGAATGGGCTCGGTCCTGGCCGGCGTCCTCGTGTACGAGGTGAAGCCGAGTGAAGCCATTATTTTTGGCTCCATCTCTCCTCAACCCTCTATGAGAGCAGGTTTTTAGAGACTTCACTAGTTGAGCCATTTTATTTTACCTCGTTTGCCAGAAAACGGCTCAAACAGCTCCTGAAGCCGGTGGAGAAGCCGTACCAAATAGGGCCTAAATGTGGTACCGTTTGACACAGCTTCACTTCACTAGTCTAGATCCACGAACAGCTCCCCCCGGTGGAGCCGGGGTTGTTTTAGCAAACTGTTTGAGAAAATAACTCCTTATAGTAGTTAAAAATGTTAAAATGTCTAGAATACCCTTACTCCTCTTCAATCCTGACTTTTTTCTCCTTTTTCTTCTTCCTCACAACACCTCCGTCGTCTAGTTTCTCCTAGTGTCTACAACCTCGCTTGTCCCTCCCAGTGGCCCGTGCGCCCTACTTCGGTGGCTCGCATGCCCTCCCCGATGACCCTCGTGCCCTTTGCAGCGGCTGCACGCCCCGACGCTCCCAGACGGTCGTGCCCTGTTCACGGCTTCACGCCCCAGTGGCCGCCGTGCGCCTTGGCCTAACGGGGAGTTGTACCCAAGCCCTTCCTCATGCACGGTGGGGGAAGTATGACATCAACACTCAATGGGACCCATAGGCGTGGGATGGAGCCAGGTGAAGCAACTATTTGTGGCTCATCTCAGCCCAAAACACTGTAAGGGTAGGATTTGAGGGACTCTATGGGTGGAGCTGATTCTCATTTTACCTCGTTGTATAAAATGGCTCTAAGAGCATCTCCAATAGTACCCAATAATCCTTCCCAATCCATGATTTTTGAGAAGAATGAAAAAAATTGTCTCCAACAACTCCAAAACTCACCTCCTAATCTTTTGGCACTTGGAAAAAAAACCAGCCTTTGCGTGTAAAGATGCGCAGATTCGAGGTTGCGTATCTTCTCCCGCGCCCATATACTGAGGCCAATCTAAAGATGGGAAGGCGGGGAAAGAATAAAGAGTAGAAAAAGAGTTCCTAATGCAATGTACAAGAGAAAGAATATATAAAAGTGGTTAGGATAATTTAGATATAGTATAGGATTCTTTTGATGTAAAATTGTCTTCTATATTTTAGGAGTAAATTATTAAAAAATAATGGAGATAGTCTTATTTATTCCTCCTAATACTTTTTGACGAGTTGGAAAACTCCATGATTTTGAGAAGAAAAAAAATTGGAAACTCTTGGAGATGCTCGTAGAAAAGCCGAGCTCACTTCCTGTTAAACATGTTTTCCTCCTAGCAGCGGAAAATATGTAGCTAACAACGTTCATTTTATGTTTGTGGAGTAGCAGCATATAGCTAGAAAATTATCCTGGCACATACGTACACCAAAATGGTCTCGTTTACAGATTGTTCAGAAGCTAAACATGTGTTGATTCAATATGTAAAGTAGACCATTATAGTATCTTGTTTTATAGACACTACTGATAATTAAAATTTCCCTACAAGGAAATACGAGATACCTACAGGAAAATTAGGAAATGAATTTTTCTGTTGGTTTACTGACAGGAAAACATCGACAGAAAAATAGAATTTGTATGTCGGTTGTTCAATTTTTCTACCACTAGAGCCATTTTCTTGTCGGCATGGCGTTGATAGAAAAATTTGAGGACGTCGACAGGATAATTGAGATGCATTAGGTTTAGATTTCCAGCCGTGTCGTAGCAACCCGACAGGGAAATTGGCGGCCATCGTCAGAACAACACATGAACCAACAACAAAAATATGATATATAAAACAATTTCAGTTTTAATTTAAATCAATCATACAGTAGTGTTATTCATATAACACATTATAGGTCACAAGTACATCAATGAGACCATCAGTTAGAAATATTAAATATATGATAATTGGCCCAAACCATCAACATTATATACAGAATTTGTACATATATTCTTTAAATATTTGGCATCCATACAAGAGCTTCGCTGTGGGCGCTAGGGTTTGGGGGCGCTGGTTTTATGTGTCCATGGAACAATGCGCACATTTTTGGGCTGGCTGCGAGGCCAGCGTAGTTAGGCCCAAGTTGGCTGCACGCAGAGACGGAACCAGGGGGGCTAGCAGGGGCCGTGCCCCCCCAAGCGCAGTAAGTGTCCTTTAATACCTATATAAATATATGAATTTACAGCTAAAAAATATCAATTTTCACCTATTTTTTATTCAAATATTATGATTTTGGTTATAAATAGTGTAAAATATTTAAGAAGTTGTTGAATCATATAATTACGTATATTTTAGCACACTAAAAAAATATGATCATATTTGTTTGGCCCCCTAACCAGAATCGCTGGTTCCGTCTCTGGCTGCACGATTGGGTCCCCAGACCTCGTCGAACTGAATTTTTCTGTCGGTGAGACTAAGACACACATGGAAATTAGATATTTTCTGTCAGTGGTATAAAAACAACAGAGAAATATATTTACTTTGTAGGTTTTCTTATTTTTCTGTCGGTGTCTAGAATCTGACAGAAAAAGTCGTAATTTTTCTATCGGTGCATATCAAACCAACAGGGGAATCTTAGTTTCCAGTAGTGAGAGCACTTAAAAGTGGATACAAGTCATATCAAGCTTTCAGCAAAGGCACATTATGTTAATTTTTATTATCACAACTTTCAGCAAGATAGGATCCCTAAATAATTTATAATGGAAGCAAGGCACATTATGTTAATTTCACCCTAGTTACTCTATGGAAGTAGGAAAAATATATGCAATCAAATTAGTAATTAGTAGAATCTGAAACAAACCTAAAATTTTGGTTTAAAGTTCTTGAGCTCCTTGTTTAGAGATTGTTGGTTGTTAGTATTACGTAATAGCATTGAGGCCTTAATGCAATTAGCTAAATGTATAACTCGGCAGGCAATTTGATTGATCGCTGGAGCTTGCTTGCCCCTTTGTCCCATGTACCTACCATTCAGTTTACACACAAAAGAGATCTAAGGTTCAGAACCATTCAGATCACATAAAGGAGGTCATAAGGTTCAGAGAACAATATGGTAGACTACATGTATCCATGCACTCAATCGTTTGGTAAGCAAGAAATAATTGTTTCCAAGTATATTCAAATAAATCAAGCAAGTTATCAGATTAATTCATAGGTTTGGCACTTCAAGCACAGTTTTGAATAAATAAACAGTAAGCCTGCTTGGCTGCGGTGTGGACGTGCGGTACTCCCTTTGTCCCAAAACAGAAGTCATTTTCACTTTCCGAGAAGTCAACTTTTTTAAACTTTGACCAATTATATATAAAAGAATAATAATATTTATAATACATAATTAATATCATTAGATAGATCGTTGAATGTACTATCATAATAAATTTATTTGAAGATATAAATGTTGTATGTATTTTCTACAAATCTAGTTGAAGTTAAGAAAGTTTGACCAACATGCATTCCGTAACGTCGTCTATTCTAGGACGAAGGGAGTACAGAGCAAGTACAGGATATTCCTGAGTCCTCTGTAGTAACATGGAACTACTGAGCAATAACCTTTTTAGGGGATGTTTAGTTGGGAGGTGAAAAGTTTTTGGGTGTCACATTGGATGTTTCATGGGATGTCAGAAGGGGTTTTCGGATGCTAATTAAAAAACTAATTACATAACTCGCCTGGAAACCGCAAGACGAATTTATTAAGCCTAATTAAGCCGTCATTAGCACATGTGTGTACTGTAGCACTTACGGCTAATCATGGACTAATTAGGCTTAAAAGATTCGTCTCGTAGTTTCCAACCAAACTGTGTAATTGTTTTTTTCGTCTACATTTAGTACTCTATGCATGTGTCTAAACATTCGATGTGACGGGGTGAAAAAAATTTGAGTTGGAAAACACCCCCTGAACAACAGCTTGCACTTGCCAATGTGCCATCAATACTCTCTGTTGCTGGCTTGCTGCGCATCCCTCTGATTCACCACTTCATATAGCAGTCTGTCGCTTCTCTATTGGCACCTTCAGACACCAACCACTGAATCTCTGCTTCTTTTTCTCTATTTGCATGGGAAATGCTTAATAAATCACTTCAAATTAGAAAATACAGTTCTGATTCTGTGAAATTTTGCTTGCAATATATGTTAAACTGTGACCTATATTTTAAGGTAAAGGGGGTTCTCTGTTCTCAAGTTATAGTTGTGCTGTTTTAGATAGGTCTTGGCATATCCCTGAGAAAATTTGAAGATTTGTTAGTGGATTTGGTCGGATGAGCCATGGATAGGATTATTTCGGTTGCCATTGCGGTGTTACTGGTATTAGGAAATGATTTTGGTGTGGTTATCTTTCTGCACTTGGTACAAAAAAAAAATATTCTTAGCCTGAGCTGACAGCTAGATGTAAACACGGTGATAACTACTCTAGGGCCTCAGACAAGAGTTCATTTTCTTTTTCTTTTTCTGTTAATTGCAGAGAGTTTGGTGGAGGCAATGCATGATTTGAGAGAAGAGAAGTGTGGTCACTTTTGGCAGTGAGTGTTGGACATTTCAGGCTTCTATGTAGCCGTGCAAAAAATTGATTTTAGATATGACTTTTCTATGTATTTTTTTATGGAGAGACTTATTCGTGACATGTTTCATATTTATGTGACGCTAACATTGATCAGTATGGACTTTTATTATTTATTTATACTTCTTCTAAATGTTTTTGATTTTCCTTATTTTTTGAGATATTTTTTTGAAATATCAAAATAGCATAACCAAACATCGTCGTGGGTCTTTTCCCCTCAAAAAAAAGCTTCCAAATGGTGGAAACTCCCCGGCGCGCGCATGCCGTTGATAGAAAACCAGGTTGTATACCAGCGGGAACTTTTTGGACACTCCGATCCCTCTACCATCCACCCCAGGGTACCCTCGCCCGCCGCCGCCGCCCTGCTCCTACTACCGCCACCGGCGCTGGAGAAGAGAGAGAGCATGGCCCACGCCCACCAACGCCGCCCCGGGCGAGGCCCTGCCTCCGGAGGCGGAGTCCCAGGCCCCGCACCCACGGCGCCGCGACGCCGCTTCAAAACCCGCGCTGCCGCAGCACCTTACCTCCGCCGCGCAGCCTTCTCTTTCAAGGTGAGTGTCGGATATCCCTTCCTCCTCCAGCTGCCGATGGTGTCCACCGCCCTCGACGAGCCCACCAAGATCTACATCTCCAACCTCGACTACGGCGTCTCTAACGACGACATCAGGGTCATTCTTCTTCTCTTGGCATTAACCGTGCTAGTATATCTGATTCATCATTTGATAGTCTAGTACTGTTTCTTTACTGCAAGGAAACAAACAATTTAATTCTCCTTATTTTGCTATATGCTGTATCATTCTATTTCGACCCGAGCAACATGCTCATCCTCCCTTGCCTGACCAGGATCTCTTTTCTGGTGTTGGTGATATCAAGGGTTACTCCGTCAACTATGACAGGAGTGGAACATCAAAGGTAGGTTGCTTCTGAATTTTGATTACCATGCTCTTTACTCTTTTCTGTCTCATCAGCCTCAAATTCTCATTTAATTACTGTGGCTCACCGTTGGCAGGGAACTGCAGAGGTCGTCTTCTCAAGAAGGTCTGATGCTCTAGCTGCCGTTAAGAGGTACAACAATATGTCGCTCGATGGCAAGCCTATGCAGATTGAGATCATTGGGACAAACATTGAGGTGCCACCACCACCAACCGCTGCCTTCTCTTTCAGCTTGTCGGGAATAATAAAAACGTGAAAATACTGTTTGCTGATTCGTGGGAGAGAAAAACACTGTTCTGACTGAAAAAACAAGTTGAAAAGTACGGATTATAAAACAAGTGAATAAATTCCTTTGTCTAGAATAAAATAAGGAATCTTAACTTCTGCTACAGCATATAAGTTTACAATGGACTATATTAGTATTCAATCCATATATGGTTTACTACAGTATATGGATCTTGCGGCATTCTGAAATCTGTTTTTGGTCGTGTTGTTATCAGCAAGGAAGTCAGTTCAGAAAGAAGTCAGGAATCGATTCTCTAGTACTGCTGATAGGTTGGATGCTTTGGAAGGAGCGCAATGACAGAACTTTCAACAACAGAGCAAGATCTTTCGACTTGTTTCTTCAGGACACCTTCGACGAAGGCAAGCTTTGGGATTTGGCCGGGTTTCGCCAACTTCGGCTGCTGCTGCAGTGGTCGCTTTTAGATGTTTTCCCAATGTAATCTTTATTTTCCTTTTCCTCTGGTCTCCTTGTGTCCTGGGTAATCCACGGATTACTGATTAAGTTGTAAGCGTAAAACTCTTCTTTCTTTTAATGAAATGCGTACCTCATGGTGCGATGGAGAAAAAAAAAACGGTTTACTACGAAAAGGGCTGGCTAGCAATTTATGATAGGGCTACATCGCTCCAATTGCTCCGCTATAGTTTCCACATTATATATACTCTACTAAATGAAAAGTTACAAGCAGAACATAATACTACCATATTTCATATCTATTTGTTTATATACTTAAATTAAATTAAAGTAGAGTTTCTAATAATCCTTCCAGATATGACATGAAGTTTGATCTCAAGATGAAATGAAACCCATGTTGTGATCATAAAATATAAATCTCTAATCCTCTATCCTCCGATCATGGAAAGGAGTTTGATTATTACTAGGTAAAACATATGTCATGATCGTTGAGTAAATGATCAGGTTATAAGTCATCCAAGTAACCACGCAACAAACTATAAACTTCATTGAAACGCATAGGAAATACGTCCATATGATTCTCTGAAAACTAAATAGGAATCATAATCTAAATAAAAAACAATAAAAGTATAAATTAAACATTTTTTATATATGGTTTCTATATCTATATCTATATTTCTATCTATACCTACCTAACGATAAAAAGGTAAAACTGCAGCCATTTTTTGGACCATCCATTTTTTTTGTCTGTCTCCCTATAACTATCAGATAGTAGAGAGTTTCTTCAGTCCAAACTTGTATATATAACCCGTGCTCATACAAGATAGAATAACTATTGTCTAGCGTGATACGGAGTGTGATTCCAAAACGTATTTAGTCGTGTATGTGACCTAGGCTCATAAGCCGTGCTCACAGGACTGGTCTGGATAGATAGGAATTCTAATCCAATTAGATATCTCCGATCCTGAGTAATCTAAATAGGATTTCTAATCAAATAGAAAAATATAAGAATAGAAATCTCCTGCTCGACTACGTTGCTTTTCACATTTGGGTCGACCACAACGTAGTTGTTCGTGTCCTTTTAAAATTTCCGGTTGCACATACTATTTTTCTTTTCTTTTTCATGAGCCATACGTCCACAGCACACAAAGTTTCGATTGCCTTGAGTAAATGAAAAGTCCCTTTCTAATCCTATTTTAGTACATATACCGTGACGAGTTTCTTTGTTTTATCTGGATTTTTTTGTTTCCTTTTTCTGTTTCTTTTTTGTCTGATACGAAGGGTGTTCAATATGGAGTTCAATTGCAGCTCATTGAAGCTAACCTATAAAAAAAGAGGGAAATAAAGAAAAGGGAAGAAAGAAATCTGTCAAATAAAGGAAACGTATGACAATTGTATAAATCTCTATCTCAATGGATGTCTCAAAACCAAAAAAAAACAAGATTGAAGAATGGCAAGTTCTAGATGAAGTAGATGAACTAAGACATGCGATCTTGCCATTGGCTTCTGCACAACGAGAATGCCGGTCGATGTGGTTGATGAACAGGCTCAATGGATGGCTGAAAATTCCAGCGCTCCTCCTACTATGGATTCACACGTCTTGGCCATGGATTCGCCCTTGCGCTGTTCGTACACACCTCTCCCACCAACCTCGCCCAGAGTCACGGTGGAACACCCCATGAAGAGAGATCAAAATCAACAAGTGGATGACATTGGCATGGTGGAGACAGGCCTGACGGTGGAGCGCGCTTGGAGGCTGTCTCTACATTGACACGTCAGTAACCAAACTCTTATTAGTTTTAATAAGATGAATTATAAATTTTTATGGGTCCTCAAAGCAAGTCCTGAAACTCGGTATTTAACTATACTAGCACACGAATAGTATGAAAATTAAGGTTAGCATATATTTAGAGGTAAATATTTTTTGGGGGCTTAATAAGATGAACTCCAGATTTTTTATGGGTCCTCGTAGTCAGTCACAAAACTCGATATTTAACTATACCAACAATTGTATAGTATGAAAATTAAGGTTATGATATATTTCGAGTAAATATTAGTGTTTTAGTTATCATTTTCTCTCTCCCATACTTTTATGAGTTAGAGTATTGTGTTAAGACACGGTGATAAGAACACGCCATAGATGTCCAAAAATTTTCCCAATCTTTCACGGTACAAATCAACGGCAATTATTATCAGATAATTTGGCACTCAAAAATCCAAGCAATAATGACTTCACTCACGGTCAACTGAAAATAGCTATGATTAATTTAAGCAGCGCAGCACAGTAGAAGTAGTAATTTGATTGGATGAAACTGACGGCAATAATATTTGAACCAAACTCAATATACGTGAGGTAATAGCAGGATAGCACGGCAGATAATCCTCACGCAAGACAATATTCAGAATAAATTATTGGATAGCTTGAATAAATATCACATAGACAAACTGATCGTAGGTTCCAACCAATCCGTACAAGCAAATCCAAGTCGTGCAGATAAACAAAATCAATTGAAGGATGATATACTCAGCTTACAAGTACTCAACGTAGATGTAATCCAAGCAGCAGAAGTTCTCCAACCCGTGCTCTAACTCCAATTAGAGCGCGATCTAGAGAGGGGATTCCGATAGGAACCAATGCGAGCCCGAGAATCAATTATCGATCACACACCAATACAAATCCACGAGGATCCGGCAACACCCACTAGGGTTTCACGAGTGACGGCTCGACGAGGAATATCTACACAATAAAATTCAACCTAATCTCCTACGTGGCACGCAGGCCAGACTTATAAGGCACACAGGCCTCGGCACTAGACCAGAAGGCACGTAGGCCTCTGACTCACGTCCGACTTAGACTACCCACACTTATGGACCTCTATATTTATCCTCTATACGTCATAGTCAGCAAGATTCTCTCCTCTATACTCAATTCTCTCGCACCTATCCATCCTCTATATCATTCTCTATGCACTCTATCCACTGTGGGACCCACTTGTCACTTTATCTAAATATATCCATGTGTGATCTAGTTTTGAAAGATTTATTGAGACTAATTTAATGGTGAAATCGAAATTTAATTTGCATTTTTGGTTTGTGAGTTATAGCATTTTTTTCTTTGTTTAGCTAGTGGGGTCCGCCACTATAGAGTATAGAGTAAGCACAGTACTACTTTAAATATAGAGTGAGAGAAAGGATAGAATATCGTTTTAGAGTACCCAGTGCAGCAGTTTTTACTCTATATTCATACTCTAAAGCTTTAGAGTATCATTTTAGAGTACCCACTGCGGGTAGTCTTAGACTCTACCCAAACATAATTAATAACTAGCTAACACATATCTGATTTTTGTTCCCGTGATAGAATATAATAAAATATTGTGGCTACTATGTAAAACAGAATAAAGGATGCATCTTCACGTGATCTCGATAGCTGGCATGGAACCAAACTGAATAATAATACGTGGTTTCCTTTTCTTCTTCTCTTCTACTCCCTCCATCTCAAATTATAAGGCATTCCAAGAATCCTGAGAGTCAAAGCATCTCAAGTTTGACCAAATTTATATGATAAGATAATAAGATTTATGATACCAACTATGTATCATTAGGTTCTTTATTAATTATATTTTCATAGTATATCTATTTGATGTCATAAATCTTTATAATTTTTTTCTATAATATTGGTCAAACTTAAGAAGCTTTAACTCTTCAAGAATCTTGGAATGACTTATAATTTGTGATAGAGGGAGTAGTTTCTTGAGCAGATTAATTCCCATAAAAAAATTTACTTCGCTGGATGCTATTCTTCACCTCCTTGACGTGATTCATGTCAATATAAAAATCACCAAGCTTGATAAAATAATGATCTTCCATATTATTTTTTTTCTAATTAAATTGGAATAGAAACATTTGCTCCCTTAGAATTCTTCTTACAAATAGTAGTTGAATCTTGAGGAGCCATGGGCTCATCACATGGCGGCAAGTTCGATGACAAATTGAAATGCATGACCCAATCATTGGATAAAACTTTAAACGTCCTTTACCTATATGAATTCAGGTTTATAGAGTTTGATTCCAAGACGAAGGAAAACACATGACGCAATTGTTGAACAAATCTTCTGAACTTCATGGTGTCCTTCATGTTGTCCAAGTGACTAGATTGTAAACCATACGTCTCATAGCAACGCATAGGCATTTTTGCTAGTAAATATTAAAGAGCCAAAATTTCATCTCATTTTTTCGTCCACCTCCCCTAACTAAGTCCAATGTGGAAATTGTCTCTATTCAACTGTCTATAGTCATCCTATTCTATGTTTTACTGGCAAAACATGCCCCCGCGTTGCAACCATGCAATACTTATAATCATCGTCGCAAGATGTGAGTTATTGTAACTCCTATGTTCATGGATTGAGGTTATGAATTTAGGACCAATGGATCGTTGTGTATTTCTGTTGCCCAAGTCTATTTCATTACCCAAGTTATTATTCTTATTACTCCGTATGTAGTAACACGCATAGATCGATTTATCGATCAAATCACATAGAGGCGCTTAACAGTCTGAGCCGATCTTGGTTATTGATTCGCTCGCGAGCTCCCGCAGCAGCTCCTCCAGCTCCCGCCACGAGTCGCCGCCTTCCAGCACCGCCGCCGCCGCCTCTGCAGCGAGCTCCTTCGCCCTCGCCGCCACGTCATGGTTCCCGCAGATGGCCGTGTGCAGCACCCGCGCGACATCGTCCGCGGACGGCGCAGCCTTGAGCCCGCCCCAGCTCACGGGCACGGCGGCGCCCAGCTCGTCCACGAGCAACCGGGCGTTCACGAACTGGTCGGCCGTCATCGGCCACGTGAGCATCGCCACCCCTGCCGCCGCGGCCTCCAGCACCGAGTTCCACCCACAGTGCGTCACGAACCAGCCCACCGCCCGGTGCCGCAGCGCAGCCACCTGCGGCGCCCAGCCGCGGATCACCCTGCCCCTCCCGCCCGCGGCCGCGACACGCTCCTCGAACCCCTCCGGGATCGGCGCCGTTTTCCCGGCCGCCCAAACGAACGCCAGCCCGGTGCGCTCCAGCGCGGAGGCCAGCGCCGCCGCATGGGGCGGCCGCAGCACCGCCATGCTCCCGAAGCTGATGTACAGCACGGAGCCGTCGTCCGGGAACCTGTCGAGCCAGGCGCACAGATCGGCAGCGGACACGGCCGTCTCCCCGCCGCGGTCGCCCGTGGCGTCGGGCCCCGGCGCCACCGGCCCGACAGCGTGCACGCGCCTGAGGCCCAGATCGGCGAGCGGCGCGCCGAGGTACCGCTCCTCGAGCCGCCGGAACGTGTTGGACACGAACGCCGATCCCTCCAGGTTCCAGAGGAAGTTGCGCCGCACCGCCTCCGAGATCTCGTCGCCCTCCTTGTACGTCCGGTACAGCAACGACAGCTGCCGCCACGGGTACGCCGGGCTGCCAGGGAGATCCGGGAAGCTGATCTGGCTCTCTTCGTCGCTCTCGTCCTCGCGCCTCGGTGCCCGGCGAAATAACGAGTGGAGCACGGCGGAACCGTACACACCGGACGGAGAGAACACGATTCCTGGGACGCCGAGCTCCGCCGCGAGTGGCTGCGCCCACCCGCAGGAGTGGTCGGCGAGTATGGCGACCACGCGGTCCGGGGTATCGGACCGCTCGCGGGCCCATGAGCCGAGCGGGCCGCGGAGCTCCGCGAAGGCTACGATGAGCGATGCGAAGAGCGTGGGCGGCGAGTCCTTGGCGCTCTCGACTCCCGCGGGTAGGGCGGGGTGGGAGGGGAACGGGAGGACGAGCGCCTGGACGGCACCGTCGTGGTGCGCGTCCACGAGCGGCGCGAGGAGCGGAGCAGTGGCGGGCGTGGCGACGACGGTGACGCGGAGGCCGCGGGATGCGAGGAGGCCGGCCAGATCGAGGAGCGGGATCATGTGGCCCGGCGCCGGGTACGGGATCACCAGGATGAGCGGCCTCGCCGGCGCTGTGAAGCTATCGTTGGCCCTTGTCGCCGCCATGGCGAATGCGAGAGCGAAGCCTGTCTGACGCGGACACTGGACAGTGGACAGTGAACAGTGACTGGCGTCCCAGCGGGTGAGCGACTGGCAAGGCAACTTGCGTGCGCTATTTGGATAACTACTCAAGTAGGAACTCATGGCGCTCGACAAAGAAAAATGTTCTCTTTATTTTGCGGGTAAAAGAAAAATGTTCTTGTTGTCAATGATTTGATGTCGGGAAAGAAATCAATCAATGATTTGATGTAGGCCGCGTTCACTTGAAATGCATACCCAAAATATTTCCTCTTCCACCCATCACATCGAATCTTTAAACGCATGCATGAAGCATTAAATGTAGGTAAAAAAATAACTAATTGCATAGTTTGTCTGTCGAGACGAATCTTTTGAGTCTAATTAATCTATGGTTGAACAAATTTTACCAAATAACAACGAAAAGTGCTACAGTAACTTTTCACCCAAAATTTCTCAACTAAACACACCGTAGTAGGAGTCAAGCGTTCCCAACAGAGCCAAGCACAAGTGACATACAGTACTACTGACATTTTGTGTATTCTACTCGGGTCGGGTGTCGAGAGTCGACTCTTCCACCTACCGCTCGCCCCCAACATCACCCCCGCGGGCGCCGCCGCGGTCACCGCTCTCACCATCACTGCACTACCAGTCCACCATGGCAGCGACGATCTCCGACAGCCCCACGGCCCCGGCGCCGCACGTCCTTGTCGTGCCGTACCCGGCGCAGGGACACACGATCCCGCTGCTCGACCTCGCTAGCCTCCTAGCGTCGCTCGGCGGCCTCCGCCTCACCGTCGTCACCACGGCCGCTAGTGCCCATCTCCTCCACCAGCTGCTGGCTGCGCAACGCGACACCGTCCGCGAGCTCGTCCTCCCGTTCCCCTCTCACCCGGCCTTCCCCGCGGGCGTCGAGAGCGCCAAGGGCTTGCCGCCCGCGCTCTTCGGCGCGCTCATCGTCGCCTTCTCTGGGCTCCGCGGGCTTCTCGGTGATTGGATCCGCGAGCGGTCGGACGGACCGGACCGTGTGGTCGCCGTACTCTCCGACTTCTTCTGCGGGTGGACGCAGCCGCTCGCGGCAGAGTTCGGCATCCCGCGGATCGCGTTCTCCTCGTCCGCGGTGTACGGCACCGCCGTGCTGCACTCGTTGTTTCGACGGATGCCACGCCGCAACGACGAGGACGACTCCGACGAGAGCCTGATCTCGTTCCCGGATATCCCCGGAACCCCGGCGTACCCGTGGCGGCAGTTGTCGCAGCTATACCGTTCGCTGAAGGAGGGCGACGAGGTCTCAGAGTGTGTCAAGCGCAACTTCCTCTGGAACCTGGAGAGCTCGTCGTTCGTGTCCAACACGTTCCGGCGGCTCGAGGAGCGCTACCTCGGCGCACCGCTCGCGGACCTGGGTTTCAGGCGCGTGCGCGAGGTGGGGCCGTTGGCGCCGGACGCCGGCGCCGCGGGCAACCGCGGCGGGAAGACGGATGTGGCCGCGGCTGACCTGTGCGCCTGGCTCGATAGATTCGATGACGACGGCTCCGTCATGTACATCAGCTTCGGGAGCATGGCAATACTGCATCCCCCACACGCGGCGGCGCTTGCCGCCGCGCTGGAGCGCACCGGGGTGGCGTTCGTGTGGGCGGCCGGGCCGACGGTGACGCTCCCGGAGGGGTTCGAGGAGCGCGTCGCCGCGGCGGGCGGCAGGGGCAGGGTGATCCGCGGCTGGGCGCCGCAGGTGGCGGTGCTGCGGCACCGGGCGGTGGGGTGGTTCGTGACGCACTGCGGCTGGAACTCGGTGCTGGAGTCCTGCGCGGCCGGGGTGGCGCTGCTCGCGTGGCCGATGGCGGCCGACCAGTTCGTGAACGCGCGGCTGCTCGTGGACGAGGTGGGCGTGGCCGTGCCCGTGAGCTGGGGCGGCCTCGGTACCGCGCCGGCCGCGGACGAGGTCGCGCGGGTGCTAGACGTGGCTGTTGTCAGCGGGCAGCGGCGTGACGTGGTGGCGCGCGCCAAGGAGCTCGCGGAGGAGGCCACGGCTGTGGTAAGCGAAGGCGGCGCGTCGCGGCGACAGCTGGAGGAGCTGCTGCTGGAGCTCCGCCAGCTCGGGAGCGAGCCAAAGGAGTAGGTGCCGTGGGGCTTTCTCCAAAATTCTTCCATATCCAAATAGTTCCTCCGGGCATCGGCCACTTAAATTGATGATGATTGATAAGTGCTGACGATGTCTCATTGTCTCCGCTACAAAATCTACTATTCTTCTCACCTGTAATACTGTATATTTGATTTTGTATGAACTCAAGTTTTTCATCAAAACAAAAACAAAAGAGATTTTGTATGAACTTTGCGTGATAATTAGACACGCTACATGTCTTCTTTTCCATACTTTTTTTCCAAACTTGAGTTGTATGATATATCGATTTTATAGGGCTAATAAAGCCCTTGTGAGACGAACCTGATCATAGGTTTGAGAAATCACTTGCTATTCTCAAAGGAGAAAGGGTGAATATCTTAAAAATGTGACATTTTCTCCTGGTGCAAAATGCAGAAAATTGTACAAACTCTCATAAAAGCTATTCATTTCATTTTATTATCGTTCACAACTTCACATTACCTTGTCACTCCAACTTTTGAATCAAAATCTAGCCAACTTCATACATAAGGTATAATGCAGGCTTGAAAGTGACTTCGGTGTCATTTATCCATGACATGAAAATCATATATTTTAGATGTCGATAAATGTCAAGAAAATTCAAACAAGTAGAGCAAACTCCCCTACATATGTGCATATATAGGTTTGGGTTCATTTTGTGCACATATGTATGAATAGAAAATTTTGATGAAGTTTCCCCTGCAAGATGGAAACCGAGGTGTATAAGATATGTAATAATTTTTGTTCTAAAAAAAGATATGTAATAATTTTATCTTTTGAAGCATAAATTATATGGTCCATCCTTGGAAGTCCACAACCACTAAGAACAAGTCTTAAATAAAGGTATGATATATTTAACAAGCAACATAGTTCACCGCAAATTACATAACCAAGTTGTTCTAGTAGAAACCATACAAGTGTACAAGTAATATTATTATTACATGCCAAAGTTTATGTGTTTCCACCAAATATGCAACTAGAACTAGAAATGCATTGTTTCAACACAATCATATAAAATGGCAAATGCAAACCACCAAATCCATGTTTACGAGCAGCTCCCCCTCAAGCAAGCCAATCCGATTCATGGGTAAAGGCTGGGGATGTAGCCAGTGCATAATGTTCCTGTGACGCTGACAATTAGAGCAACATTTGAGGGAGGTGAAATGAACTCTCGCACTTAAAACCACTTTCAAAACCAACAAAGGTGCGATTTGCATGGCACTCTCTTTATTCCAAATTATAAGATAATTTGACTTTTCTAAATACGTAGTTTTTGATATGCACTTAGATATACACTGTCTAGATACATGGTAAACAATATTAAAAAAAAACTAAAACGTCTTATAATTTGAAATAGGAGTATTAAATAATTTGAAGAAGAAAATAGTTGAGGGATAATGATGTCTGGTTTTACTGTCGAGCGCATTCTAGATCATAGTTAGATCATATATACTAGTTATTAAAGGTAAAGGAGGTTAAATGCTCTTTTTTTTCCCCCTAAGAAACCAGGAACCCTTAGGCCCACTAAAGAATTGCTACCAGCCCAATCTAGCCCATTCGTGGGCATAGCACTAGTACCCCAACGCCCCAACGGTCCAACTCCAAACAAGCGAGGCGGTTAGATATTTCCTCAAGCCCCAGCCGGCCGCCGCCTCTCCCTCCCACAGCTAGCGGCCGCCGCCTCGGCACCTCCACCTCGCAATCCACTCCCACCTCGCCCCTAAAACCCTAGCTAAACCCAAGCCGAAAGAAAAAATGGCTCTCCTCGCCTGAGCGCGCTCGCGCCCGCCCCTTTCTGGCCATGGCGCTCCAGCTCCGCCGCCTCCTCCCGCACGGCTACGCCCAGCGACACCGCGCCGTCACCCACGCGCTATCGCCGCCGCCGCCGCTCGCAATGGTGAGTGGCTCTCTGCCCTCCTCATTCTGATGAGAATTTATCACGTCCGAAAGTGTCTGGGGTGCATGGTGGTGCGGCGTGAACGCTACCTGTTCGCCGTTTTGCCCGTGTGCCACAGACAAAGCCTCGTTCCTTTTTCTTTTAAAAAAAATGTGGCTTTGCGAAACAGCAAGGTTCTGTCGGGAGCTATGACATGGCGCATATCAATATATTATCCCCTGGTTACTGAGAAAGACATCCTTTGCCATTGCACAACAATGTGCAAGTCTGATTTGCAAGCAATAAAACATACCAGATACCATCAACCACCATTGTGTCAATCACCTTATCTTCCTTTTGTTTCATCTACTTTCTTAAAGAATTATTCAACTAAGAACATTTACTGAATATGGGATTTAAGTTAAAATGAAGCTCCTATTTTCTGTTTGATGGCGAATGTATATGAAGATAGTAATGGCTTTTGCCCTTTGCCGTTCTGTCATTCTTTCTTTTTCACGTTATCATGAGAATGGGAGGGAATGATTTTTTCATGATTCTACCTGTTATAATTTGGTATAATATTTCATTTGAGTTGTGCTTGTTTTTATGTGTTGTCTATTTATTTCCTTTACAGCTTCAATTCGAGGTGTTTCAGAGATATTCTTCCACACCCTGGCCCTTTTTACCATTCCGCCCTTGTGAAATGTGCGGGGTTGCATTCCGGAGCAATTCAAGAAGGAAAATATCTTCAAGAAATAATTTTGGGGTTGCCTTACAGCCCAAAAGTAGTGCCTTTTTTCCTCCTGGGCTCTTTGGCAACCGTAGTTCTGTATGTTTCAGAGCCACAGACAGCTGTAGAATTGCTTTAAAGGTTAATAATATTGGTAATTCACGACCATTCTCAACTACATACAGTAAAAAGCTAAGGTTTCTTATTAAAAATAAGACTTCATTCAGTAATCTAAATATGAGAAGGGAAGATGGAAGTGTTGCACATAGTTTGTTTCATAGATCTGAGAAACGCCAAAGCACATTAGCTACGTGTAGCACCATTGCTGACGAGGCTTCAACATCTATTAGTAACAGCGCCAAGAGTGTTACTGATGCTAAGACTGACACTGCCAAGAGGAAGAGTTCAAGAGGAAGCAAAAAGGAAGCTGATGGAGATATGAAAGAAAAGGAAGTACATACCAAGAAAAAGAGGATATCTGCTAGAACTCGTAAAGCTGCAACAAAGACGACTGAGAGTACTAGTGCGAACCAAGAAAACAAGAAGACTGATAATTGTAAATCAAAAAAGGGTGCTGATAGTTCTAAAGAGAAAAAAGTGAATAATAGGTCAAAGTCAAAAGCAAAGGTTTCTGCTGCTTCATCTGTACCTTCTGAAGCTGAGATTTGTATGAAATCCTCTATTGATGGTTCTGGTATTGAGAAAAAGCCACTGGTGTCATTGTATCCTCCTAGAGCCAAATCAGTTGTGGTTGTGGAATCAGCCACGAAAGCAAAAGTCATTCAGAATTACCTTGGGGACATGTATGAAGTGTTACCAAGCTATGGTCATGTGAGAGATTTAGCAGGTAGATCAAAATCTGTCCGCCCAGATGATGACTTCAGCATGGTCTGGGAGGTGCCTGCTGCTGCCTGGACACACCTTAAGAGCATTAAAGTTGCACTGAAAGGGTATGTTTTTCGTAGCGTGTAGTATGGATACATTTTTTCTGTTCACATAAAACATACATATGCTTTGATTACGCATGTTCTCCTGTGTAAAACAGTTTCACATTTGTTGTCAAAGGTTTATAAGCATTAGCTGCCCTTCTAATTACAGAGACAAAGAAACACAAAATCAAATAGACCTATCATTATAGAAGTAATTGCTGTAATGTTCGATAGGTTTGCGTGGATGTTTGTCTCCATGATGTTTTATTGTATTAAAAAATGACTCCAATCCGCATAATTCTGCAAGTTAGTCAATGGTGGTAGGCTAGAAAATATGGAAAACATCAGTAGTTGGTTCATTTGGTGATATAGTTTCTAAGCTAGGCTTTCCCTGCATATAGTTTGAGTATTCAAGTTTCTTATTTTGTTGCAGATAATTTGAGTGTTTATGTTTCTTATTTTTATGTTCTTCTACGTAGAAGTATCACTATTGTCATTTGTGTATGCTGACACATTATTGTTTTGATCGTAGTATTACTGTCATCAGTTATTGCTGTAATATACTTGAGTATTATTTGTTGGTGAGATTGTTTTGTAACGTTGATACATGTTATACTTTAATAATGGTCTGCGGTTGACCAATATAGAAAAACTATTGTGATGCTGGTTTGTATAGTTTTGTTTATTTTTATACTTGTATGTTCATCAAAATGGTAAAATGGCCTCAACTGTAGTTTGAACTGTATCTGAACATATCTTTTGGCCACGTCAACTGTGTAATCTAACCCTTTTCCCTAAGACCGGACTTCTGCTTATACTAGTGGTAGTTTATTAATTTGAATTCAACTAAGCTAATAGTATGAAACGTAATAGTTCTACACACATATTGCTGATTGCTTTTACACCTTGTATTGAGTTAATAACACATTGCTATTTTTTTGCCAATGTTCTCTTTTCTCCAGAGCAGAAAATTTAATTCTTGCATCTGATCCTGATCGTGAAGGTGAAGCGATTGCTTGGCACATCAAAGAAATGCTTGAACAACAAGGTGCATTGGGCTATGATGTGACTGTTGCAAGAGTTGCTTTCCATGAAATAACTGAGAATGCAATAAAAAAGGCTTTAATGTCCCCGAGGTATATTGACATGGACTTAGTCAATGCTTATCTTGCACGACGTTCCCTTGATTATCTAATTGGGTTTGGCATATCACCACTTTTGTGGCGGAAATTGCCTGGTTGCCAATCAGCTGGACGGGTCCAATCTGCTGCTTTGGCCCTTGTCTGTGATCGAGAAGCTGAAATAGAACAGTTTAAGCCACAGGAGTACTGGACAGTACAGACATACTTCAAAATGCAATCTGCAGATCCTTCAAATGGCACATGTATTCCATTCCGTATAAAGCATTTGAATTCAAAAAAGCTGGATCAACTTTCCATACCCTCTCAAGAAGAAGCGCAAGCTATAGAAAAGAGGATTCATTCTTCTAAGTTTGAAGTTTTAGGTGTTAAAAGAAGTAAAATTCAAAAGAATCCTCCAATGCCATATATTACATCCAGCCTTCAGCAGGATGCAGCAAACAAACTTCATTTTACTGCAGGGCATACCATGAAGGTTGTTTCTGCTAGACTCATTATGTATTGTATTTTTATGTAGGGAGTCTGTTGGCTCATGTGACTCATTATATGACTGCAGATTGCCCAAAAGCTTTATGAGGGTATCAACCTTTCCTCAGAAGAAACAACTGGGTTAATAACATACATAAGAACTGATGGGTTCCATGTAAGTAACATCAGACATTTTGATGACACAAATAGTTTTACTGTTTATTGGTGCATATGTTCCACAACACTTGTTCCCTATGCTTTACTCTCTATTTTAAATTTCAGAATCATCATCTTCTTTGGTCATATGGTCTAAAGTTAGTGCATTTACTTTAAAATGTTCAAAATTGTCCTGCTGCCTGCTGACTAAACCAGTGGATAGGAAGCTGGACAGGAGGAACTTTAAATGATGCATTAAGTTGAGCAAAACTGCACTCCTTTTGCAAGAAAACTACACTTTTTCAGCTTCTATTCTGATTACTACATAACCACACATTTGTTGGTACTTTGTTGAATATATTCTACATTAAGGTGTTATTATCACGCTTTGAATAGTTTAAGGCTGCAAAGTGGACAGTTTAGGATTTAATAGTCAAAACTAATCTACTTAAATAGTTCATGTTTCTAATTTATTATGAAAGATATACTGGCCACAATTTACGTCATGATGATGGGAGAATATGTAAATTTCTACTTGTGACTTGAGGGAGTTCAAACTAGTAACTCCAGTATGAAATATTTCGTGACTGGTATGCTGAATTACTTAATATATGTACGACAATGATACATGACGAAGGCTTCTGGCTTACTTTGATGTGAGAATTTCCTGACAGTTGTCAATACGAGATTCTTGAGAATCCAATATACTTGGTGCTTTACTTGTTTCATTAATTAATACCATGTTGACTTGTTTGGCCCCTTGAAGATTTCTGATGGAGCTGCAGAAGACATCCGTTCATTAGCCAAAGAAAGGTACATAACTTCCTCTCTGAACAAGCTGCTAAGTCTCTTTGTTCTGATTTTAAAATGGTGCTAATTTCTCTTCTTCCACATTGAACCTGTAATCAGATTAGTTCTAACTTCCTAAGTGGTTTAGTTATACTAGTGGAAAATTTTCAGTCACTCATATTTGTTCGAGACTTAGGGGGTGTTTGGTTTGCCCTGTTAAAGTTTAACATGTACTGTAGCACTTTCGTCTTATTTGGCAATTAGTGTCCAATCATAGACTAATTAGGCTTAATAGATTCGTCTCGTAAATTACTCTTAATCTGTGCCGACATGCATGTAATTAGTCTATATTTAGTACTCCATGCATGTGCCGGAACATTTGATGTGATGTGTGTTAAAAAAAACAGAGGCAACCAAATAGGGCCTTAATTGATGAACCTACAACTGTAAAGACACATTATTCAAGATTTTAACTGAGTAATTTAACTCTTTAACTGGTCTGGACTCTTAAGGTACTTTGATGACATGGTAAGAGGGTTCAAGTTGTTGAACAATCGATTTAAAGTTTCTGATTGATGATCTTTGACTCCAGTTTTGAGAGAACCAGTATTTTGTGATTCTAGGACTTGGTGTCATGATCTGTATCTGAATATGGTTTTTGGCACGTATTCCTCTTGTTAATTAGTATTTTGTTCAGATATGGTCAGAAGTACGTTTCAGAGGACACTAGGAAGTATTTAAAGAAGGTGAAAAATGCTCAAGAAGCCCATGAAGCCATTAGGCCGACCAGTATAAGGAGGTTGCCATGTAATGACTCTCCCTGTGTTTTAGTTGGTTTATTGCATTTTTCTCAATTGCAGTTGCTAACCATCTCCTAGCAAACAATTTTGAGCAAGTACATGCATTATTGTCCCATGGAGGTTATAGTTCTACAATCATATTCATGGATCACCATCAAGATGTTGTTAGTTCTTTACAGGATATGCTATGTACTGGTTGGTTTCTTGATATCCATATTTCATGTATAGCAATATGGGTTGTACGATTCATGCTTCATAATTCAACCTCAGACACTGCTTTGATTATTCTACAGAGTAATACTTCTATGAATATGGCACTTAGAAGTTGGAAATGTCTCCCCATAACGGAGGATACTGTGTTCTGTGATATGTTTTGAACATGCTGGTATGGGCAGCCAGCTGAGCCATACAGTTTGAAGAGCTACAGCAACATGACTGTACTGTTACGGTACCGAAGCAGCCCAAATGGCCCAGCTGGCTGCCCAACATGCTCTATAAATGACCACGAATCAGTTGATAATTGCAATATCTGTTCTACAATCAGCATCTTCTATTGAATCAGTTTATTTCATTTAGTGAAAGTGAAATCACTCAGTATTATATCTGACTTTTAATATACAGTTGCAACACTATTTCTCTTGTAGCATCTTTGGTTGGAATACTTGATGATGATTCTCTAAAACTCTACACTCTAATATGGAAAAGGACAATGGCTTGCCAAATGGAAGCTTCCAGAACTGAGATGGTTGGTTACTCCTGTGCTTCATTTTTCCATGTGGTTGATTTTATTCTTCATGATGATAATGGTTATGAATTATGGGTGTACAAAGTTACATTGGTTAAGGAAACCTTGATAAGTTCAACTTGACATGTATGAGGAATTTGCAGCTGCCAGCGAGTGCTGCTATTTGAGGGTACACGTTGCAGTTTTTTTAGGGTGTTTGTTTTATTCCAAATTTCTGGTAGATCACCTCTTTAGTTTCTTCTCATATTGTCCATATTTTCAATATTGATAGCATTAGGCTGAACTTGTTGTTTGTATAAAATTCACTGTGGTATTAAAGCCAACCAGCCAAGCGGTTGCACTGATAAGATCATAAGAGAAGTAATTGCAGGCCAGTCTGTGTCTTTTACATAGATCTAATTGGTGCTACATGCTGCCATGCTGGAGGCCTAGATTTCTACAGTACCTTGAGCTTTTAGCTAACTGGTTGGTTATTTAGCCATGTTTCTTTGCCCAGTTTATAACTTCTGTCTAACTAAAACCCTTTTTGTGAATTGTTGACATCTACCTTAGGAGCACAGCTTATGAACTTCATTTTAGCTGTTGTCATCAATTATTTTTTTGCTTAAACACATGGTGTTATAGTAGATAGTAAATGTGTTATCCTCATTCTCTAGCATTGTTTTAAAACATTTTAAAATTCTTTGTACATTGTTTTCCTTTTGTAAATTTCAATATTTTAAGCTTTCCATCAAGTTACATGCTAGCTTTGTAGATTCAAGTGGATATTGGCACTCCTGAAGGAGAGATGATTTTTCATTCTGCTGCATCAAAACTGGACTTCAAGGGATACCAAGCTGTCTATGAGGTGAGTTCTAAATTTATTTTGTATTTGCTTCTTGCATCCTCTATGGATTTTAATTTCTGCTTGTGCTACTTCGATCAAGCTTTGACAAGCCTGATGACATTGTTTTTTGATGTGTTGAATAATGCATCAACGACATTGTTTGATGGTTCAGGGGCCAATTGTTTCTGCCATACCTTTTTCTCATCTACATGATCTTCTTTTACTTGCCATTATGTTGGAATGAATGGACTCGATTGATTTGGCTAACCCTAGAAGGGTAGCTATATAGAGTAGCATACATGGGCCTCATGGGCCTAGCCACATGGGCCTTAGACATATACTCCAACACCCCCCCGCAGTCTGAGCTACCGACGCAGCGGAGTCTGACTGTACACCAGGAAAAGAAAATACATATGAGCCCCCCCACAGACGCAACTAGCCATTGGTGATGTTGAGGCTGGAGCGAAAGGTGGAGAAGGTCGACGAAGGGAGGCCCTTGGTGAAGATGTCTGCGAACTGTGACGTCGTAGGTACATGTAGGACTCGCACCTCGCCGATGGCAACCCGATCACGGACGAAGTAAAGGTCAATCTCCACATGCTTGGTCCGCTGGTGCTGCACAGGGTTGGTGGAGAGGTAGACGGCACTGACGTTGTCGCAGTAGACCAGTGTGCTCCGGAGAAGAGGGTTATGGAGCTCGGCCAGGAGCTGGCGGAGCCAAGAGGCCTCGGCCACGCCATTTGCCACGGCGCGGTACTCCGTCTCGGCACTGGAGCGGGAGGCCACTTGCTGACGCTTAGACGACCAGGACACCAGGTTGCCGCCCAAGAAGACAGCGTAGCCGGAGGTGGAGCGCCGAGTGTCTGGACATCCTGCCCAGTCAGCGTCAGTGTAGACAACCATCTCGGTGCAGGATGACCGCCGGTGAAGGAGCAGCCCGTAGCCCACAGTGCCTCGGAGGTAGCGGAGGAGGCGCTTGAGGGCAGTGAGGTGAGGCTCCCGCGGATCATGCATATGAAGGCACAGCTGCTGAACCGCATAAGTGATGTCCGGCCGAGTGAAGGTGAGGTACTGGAGAGCACCAGCGAGACTCCGGTACGCGGTGGGATCAGACACCCGGTTCCCGTCGGCCTCAGACAACTTGCCTTGCGTGTCAACTGGAGTGGAGCAGGGGTTGCAATCGGTTATCCCAGCTCGCTCAAGGATGTCAAGAGTGTACTGCCTCTGGTGAAGAAGAAGTCCAGCAGGATGAGGCTCAACTGTGACCCCAAGGAAGTGGTGGAGCACACCCAGATCCTTCATAGCAAATTCCTGCTGTAGAGAGGTGATGATGCCGCGAAGGAGTGACTCACTGGAGGCGGTGAGGACAATGTCATCAACATAGAGCAGTAGATACGCAGTCTGAGCTCCATGGTGGAAGATGAACAGTGACGTATCGGACTTGGCCTCCACAAATCCCAGTGATCGCAGAAAGGCAGCGAAGCGGTGGTTCCATGCCCTGGGTGCCTGCTTAAGGCCGTATAGAGATCTGTTGAGCCTGCAGACCATGTCAGGACATGAGGAGTCAACAAACCCAGCCGGCTGACTGCAGTAAACTGTCTCAGTGAGAAGACCATGCAGGAAGGCATTCTTGACGTCCAGCTGATGCACGGGCCAAGAGCGAGTGAGTGCGAGGGAGAGCACCGTGCGGACTGTAGCTGGCTTCACCACTGGACTGAAAGTCTCATCATAGTCAACACCAGGCCGCTGAGTGAAACCCCTGAGAACCCAACGGGCCTTGTACCTCTCGAGAGTGCCATCAGCTCGGCGCTTGTGCGTCCAGATCCACTTGCCGGTGACGACGTTGGAGCCTGGTGGACGTGGCACCAGGACCCACGTCCGGTTGGCGAGGAGAGCCGCGTACTCCTTCCATCGCGTGGCGCCAGTGAGGGTCCACCAAGGCCTCACGGACGGAAGAGGGTACCGGAGAGACCTGCGAGTCCACGGGCATCGCCGCAAGAGCCCGTGGCTGCAGGGTCCCAGCCGCGTGTCGTGTCACCATAGGATGAACATGACGCGAGTGTCGGTGAAGAAGCGGCGGGTGATACACCGGTTGCTCGACGCGAGCAGGTTGGGGCTGCGACGACGGCCCCGTTGTCCCTGCGGGAGGAAGATATCTCCGTTGGTGACGCCGGGGAAGGAGGGGCCACCGGCTGCGGCGAAGGTGCCGGCGCAAGCCGGGCCCGGCGCTGGTACACGAGGATCGGCCGGGCGAAGCGCGCAGTCGGAGCCGGAGGTGACGGCCGGGGACCCTCGTCAGTCGGAGTGACAGGGGCCGGCCCGGAAGGTCCCTCGCCCCGGCTCGAACGAGGAGCAGGGTCGGGTGAGGTACCAGCCGATGGCGAGCCGGGGCACGTAGAACCTGCAGGAAACAAAGGCAAAGGTGGCTCGACCACCGCATCAATGGGTAAAGAGGAGAGGTCAAGTCCGGAGGTGGAAGGGGTGGTGGTGGTGGAGAAGGGGAAGACAGACTCATCAAACACCACATGACGTGAGATGAGGACCCGACGAGAGGTGAGGTCGTAGCAGCGGTACCCTTGTGGTCAGGGGAGTACCCAAGGAAGACACAGAGAGTGGATCGGGGAGCCAACTTGTGCAACTGGACACCGCGAGAGAGGAAGAAGGCCCGGGATGTGGAGTTATCGAACTCACGGCCATTGTCGCACTGGACGGCCTTGATGGTGAGGCCGAACTGAGTGGAGACCCACACGAAGAAATGGTGAAGTGCGGGGAATGTCTCAGACTTGGCACGTAAGGGAAAAGTCCACGAGTAGTGAGAAAAATCAACCACCACCAGATAGTACTTATAGCCAGAAATGCTGAGTACAGGAGACGTCCATAGGTCGCAATGTACAAGATCAAAAATGCGAGCCGCATGTGAAGAAGACCTAGAAAAAGGAAGACGGACATGACGGCCCATTTGGCACGCATGACATACATGCTCATCATGAGCTCGAGTACAACGAATGTCTGAGCTATGACTAAGCTGTATCAGGGCATCACGTCCAGGATGGCCGAGACGCCGGTGCCAAGTAGTAGAAGAGGTGGTGGTGAAGGCAGCTGACAAAAGCGACGATGGCGAGGCAGACGCCGGAAAGCGGAGGGTGTAAAAGGGCCCCGTACTGTCACATCGGAGCAGAGGATGCCGGGTAGCCAAATCTTTCACAGTAAGACCAGAAGAGTCAAACTCCACAGAACACGAGTTGTCAGCTGTAAAACGACGAATAGAAAGAAGGTTGTGAACCATAGAGGGTGCAACAAGAACATCGGGAAGACGAAAGGACCCATGGGCACTGCGGTACCCACAGATGTGACAGGAAGACACGAACCATTTGCGACCATAATGGATGAGGGAGAGAAGTAGAAGGAGAATGGACAGAAGAAAATATACCAGGGTTAGGGGTGGTGTGGTAGGTGGCACCTGAGTCGGCAATCCACTTGGGTCCGACAGGAGGTGTCAAGCCCATGGTGTTGAACGACCGCGCCAAAGCCGCCTGGTCCCCGCCGGCAGGCCCGGGCGGGGTGCCGGGGGAAGTAGCCCACGACGGTGTAGTGGAGACGCCAAGAGGTGGAGCACCAGTAAACATGGCCACCGGTGGGCGAGTCTCTCCCCCTGGAGCGTGGTAGGGCCACTTAGAAATGCGCCCTGACCATGGGTTGTGGAAAGAGGGCCACGGTGCCCCCCTGTGGGCCACCAGCACGGCCTCCCCCACGATGGCCACCGCCCCCACCACGTCGGCGACGACTGTCACGGCCCCCCACCTCCGCTGGGCCCGGAGGGAGGAGGACCAAGAAGGGACGACGGTGGTGGAGCAGACGTACGCGGCGGAGTAGCAGCCAGGGCCGTCGAGGAGGACGAGGACCCCTGGGTGGCGGGTGGCGGTGGACCCCGGCTGGAGGCCCTGAGTGAGCTCCTCCATGACGAGGTCGTCACGAACCTGCAGGAAGGTGGGGAAGGGCTTCTGCTAGGTGATCCACGTCCGGAGGTGGGCGTAGCGGTCGCTGAGCCCGCGGAGGACGTTGAGGACGAGGATGCGATCCTCCACGGGCCAGCCCAGGTCGTCGAGGGAGTCTGCCATGGTCTTCATCTTCCGGCAGAACTCGCCAACGGCAAGGTCCCCCTGGACGAAAGTGCGGAAGCTCGCGTCGAGTCGTAGAGCTCGGGCCTCAGCATTGCCCAGAAACTGGCCCTCGAGTGCCCGCCAGGCCTGGCGAGCGGAGGTGGTGGTGCGGACGAGGTCGTGGAGGTCGACGGAGATCGTGCCGAGGATCCAGGAAAGCACGATGCTGTCCAGGCGCTGCCACGACGGAGTCTGGACCATGGGCGTAGGGTCGTCGAGGACGTGGTCGTCGAGGGCGTAGCGGCGAAGAGCGAGGACCACCAGATCCCTCCAACGGGCGTACGAGGGCGACTCGGGGTCGAGAATGACCGGGACGAGGAGCCGGATGTTCTGGACACCACCGGCCTGGTAGTGAAGCTGCGAGACGAGGGGATCGGCCGGGTCGTGACGGAGAGCCGTAGTGGTGGAGGTGAGGTGTCCCGTCGATCCGGAGGAGGTGCCCCCCCCTTCGTTGGCGAGCAGCTGCTCAGCCTCGGCGATCTGGCGGGCTAGAGTGTCGGCGGCGTCCCGCTCCTGCTGCCACAGAAGTGCAGCCGCACGGACACGCTCCTGACCGGCGGCGGCGGCACGGGCGGAAATCAGCGCGGCGGCGAGGGCGGAGACAGGCCGCGGGCCGGAGAGGACGGCCGAAGACAGAGCGGGGAGGGTTCTACAGTCCCTGACCGTTCCCCCCAGGCCGGCTGCCGCAGGAGCAGCGGCCACGGCGGCGGCAGCGGCAGCGCCCGCCGGAAAGTCCAGGTTGACGGCGTCGGCGACATCTGGCGGGACGACCGGGGGAAGCCCATCCGAAGCGAGGGCAAAGGCCAGGCGCGGCGGCTGCCCGGCGGCGAGGCCGCCGGAGACGCGCCAGGGGGCCGCCGGCGTGGCCCAGGCGTGACCCGCGGCCGCGCCAGAGGTGGCAGCGGCGGTTGGCGGCGCTGGGCCAGCCGCGGCCCGCACCTGGGCAGGCGGCGGGGCCAGGGGAGGCGGCGCTATGGCAGCAGCCATCCGGCCCTGGGTAGGTGGCGGCGCCAGGGGAAGCGACCCATGGCCCGCGGTAGTGGCGGCCAGGGGAGGCGGCGCAGTGGCCGCGCCCGCTCCTGTGACGGCCAGCAGCTCCAGGGGCTGAGCAGCGGCGACCTGAACCCAGGAGGTGGAGTGGGAGAGGGGAGGGAAGGAGAGGGGGTGGGAGAGAGGAGGGGTGTCAGCCATGGCGGCCGGCCGACGTGGGCGGCGGCGCCAGCGGTCACCTGGCGGCTGCTGGCGGCGGGAGGGAGGGAGAGAGAAGGGGAGAAGAAAACAAGGCTCTTGATACCATGTTGGAATGAATGGACTCGATTGATTTGGCTAACCCTAGAAGGGTAGCTATATAGAGTAGCGTACATGGGCCTCATGGGCCTAGCCACATGGGCCTTAGACATATACTCCAACACATTATAATAGGGGTATGAGTACAACCTGGTCAGATACTATGTACCTGGTTGTCTGCTATATTTGCGCAGACATTTTTATGATATGGATAACAGATATCGGATTCCGATTGGATGCAGATATGAATTAAGATGTCAGGTCAAAGTGAAATCTGGATATAAGACTAGCCCATCCCTTCTTTTCTTTCTGATTTTTTTTTTCTCATATGCCATAAGGGTTAGAACATGAGATAAGCTATCTTTTTTACAAAATGTACCAGTACTTCCTCTACTTTTAAATAAGACTTCTCACTAAATAATTTTTTCCTCGAACATAAGAATCATTTTTTTTCATTGGAAACCTGTTTACCCCAGAGGTTGATTTGTGTTTGTGGCACTTTGGATGGTATCTGAAGATTTTGTTTCTTAAAAAATGGTTTCCTTTTAGTAGTTTATAACCTTGTTCTAGTACTTAAGTAAATAATATCTGCCCATTACAGGAATAGTGTGTGCTTAATGGTATGGACCAGCCATTTTTCGAAGGTTTTCTGCTGGTTTCAGATGGTTTTCCATAATGTGTTTAGCTTCTTGTACAAAGTAAAAAAGATAGGCACATGTTCCAGAAAGTAAATTTTACTTTGTGATATTCATATTATGAATTTGTGATGTATGATGCACTATTGCAATTGTATCCCTAGGCGTGACCATTGATTTTCTGTTTTGTTATTGGTTTGTTGCTTTGCTTGTTGGACTCACTTAACTGTATAGATGTAATTTATTTACACCAGATCTGTATCAGTTCAACATTTCTTAAAATGGTTGGCACATGGAAAGACAGATGTCTGGCCCCACTTGGTCGCCTCTGATATGCACTACAACATATTGTTTATATTAAGTTGTTGTGTAGAACATAATTTGTGGTATTGTATGGCCTTGTAATGTTTTTTGTTAAATTTCTCTATGGAGTTTACTTTTCCCTTGGGACATAACCTTCCTGTTGCTGAAATGCATGAGTTTGTCCTGATTCATCAGTATTCTTGGTTCTTATGTTGTGGATTGAGCTTCTTTTAGTGCTGATGGCAAGGAGGACTTAGCTTGAATGGAAGCATGATTGTCAGTTGTACTTTGTGAAGAACTTTGTGCTAGCTTTTCAGTTTATGAACTTATTCTTACTCATTAACAATACACTTTGCTACTTTTAGGACGCTGAGGCCAGTCCATGCAGTGACAGCTCTGAGGGAGATTCTGTGCACGAGGATAACTTTGAGGCCTTATCGAAATTAATGGTTGCAGTGACAATTCCCTTTCTTTATCTTCTTTCTTTCTCAGGCTACTGCAGATTATTGGTTATCATTCAACTGTTCCAGTATGTAATTCATCTCCTTTTTACCAGGTTAAGGACTTGGTGTTTCCTGTTAACGTGCATCTTGGACAGCACTTTACTAAGCCACCATCACGTTATTCTGAGGGTGCATTGGTAAGCAATAACCTATTATGGATTATTTTTCACTTGTTTACTTTGAGCATTGCCCATTTCTGCAATAAAACAATATTTATTTTTATTCGGTTCTACTAGTTCAGATTTTCATATTGCGCCTTGTTATCTCCAGATTAAAAAGCTAGAAGAACTTGGAATTGGAAGGCCATCTACTTATGCATCTATAATGAAAGTGTTACAGGTAACATGACATTTTACTTATGAACTATTTTTTACCGTGGTATTGGAAGGCTATTGTGGATGCATAAAGCATAGTTGATAGCCTTTCCTAGTGTATATTTTCTGTCCTTTTTGTGCCTTTGATGGTTCCCATCTAGGCGTTGTTGTTAGACAGATGTTAGGCTCACACGGTTGGGCCGTGTGGGCTGACGGCTAAGGCCTTGTGCCTCTTGTATATTTGTTAAGATGATTAGAGATAGGCAACAATATCCTTGATTGATCCTATTTCTATAAACCAACCCATAGGAATCCTTGCCTATATATACGTGTACCCTGCACCTCCTCTAATCAATGTAACCATTCAAGAGCCGTATCTTATCTTAAAATTGTGTTAGTCATGTAAGGTTTGCCTTGTTTTTTGGTTGTGTATGTAAGATTGTCGTCGGGCATGGTTGTTGCACTCAGCTATTTTGGCCTTCCACATCTCATAATGCAACGATACACAGGTCTCATGCTTATTCGAGAAAAACAATTGCAGGGTTTTGCAATTACTATGTATTAAATCTTATTTTCATCTGTTGTAGTTAGCATTCCACCTTTTCCACATAGATAACAGTGTTCATTATACTTGTATTGTTCAGGATCGGAAGTACGTAACAGCAAAAAGTCGAGTTCTATACCCTGAGTTCCGTGGTCGAATGGTTTGTTCTTATATCCCTGATCGCATGTTCCCCGTTTGGAGAGATCCTATATGATTAAAATATCTTTAGCTCTGTCATCATCTATAATGTTAGTACATTTATTTTAGTATATATAATACTTCTAGTTAAATTCATTGTTTTGTATTAGATTATCTCTTCTACCTATGCATTTATTTGCATTGCAGTAATGCATCAATTTGTAATGTATATTTGTTTGACTCTTTCATGTTTTTCTTATTATTAATGCACTACTAGTTTCCTCCAGAATATCTAAAATTTACCCTCATCTGTAATGATCTCAATGTTTATATTTTATTATTTTGCGCCTGCTTACATTTTGCCATGTACATTTTTTGATGTTTACATTTGTTGAGTTCCCTCACATATTTTAGGGTCTGGGGAATGGAACTTCTAGACAGCTTTACCCTTGCTTAGAAATTCCCTTCCCCAGACCTCTACAATTTGTGGGATCCTTAAGCACTGGGTACTCCTTTTTCCTTTTCCATCTCAACGCTTACAGGCATCATCGTCCCAGTCTCCCAGCACTGTTTCAGTTTACGTAGCTGAGGTTGCTTGCTATAAATTAAATTTCAATGCATCTAACTTTGGTGTTTGTTCATGCCATCCCTTTTTTTAGGTGTCGGCATTCCTTTTGCACCATTTCTCTGAGGTTGCTGATTACAGCTTTACAGCTAACATGGAGACAGAGGTAGTAAACATTTCTCAGTTTATGGTTTCTGTATGCTTCTTTGTTTTCAGTTTATGCCATAGTTTTAGAAACCTGCTTAAGCTGGCTGGTTAGTGGTTACTGCTATGGGTTAAACCAATATGAGAATTCAGGAAATCAGCGCATCTTAATGGACATTGGTACACTTCTAATTTTGGTCATGATTATTCTTAGATTTAAGACATTAGGAACAATGCCATCTGTAGTTGTGGAGCTAATTCAAGACATAGTTGTCATGGACTCAATGATTTGGTCTATTATCCAAGTGTAGGTCATTTTAGCCTTCTCAACTATTCTCTATATGTAAGTAATTTGATAACTTGTAGGCATTTTTTATGTTCTCTTTCTTTGTTGCCCTTGCTGAATAATGTGACTCATAAGTTATTGAACCATCACTCCCACTTTCCCATCGTACTATATAAATGATGGAACAAGTTCATTTAACCTACTTTCTTAATCTATGTGCACCACTCTAGAACAACCTACATTTGGAAGAAATGGTAGTGATCCTTTTACAGGAACATCTTTCAGTAATATGGTAGCACAAGAATTAGTTGGTTACTAAAACTGTATTGATTTTTTTTTCTTTAACATTAATAGCTAGATAATGTCTCTGCTGGGTCAACTGAATGGAAGTGTCTTCTGAAAGACTACTGGGAACGATTCAGCAAATATTGTGCTGATGCGAGTAAACTGGATGGCAGAAAGGTAAGATGTATTTAATTCTGAGTATGCTGGTTCTTTGATGATGCAAGTTCTCGTAGTTCTCCTTTTGGTGTGATCATCAAGCTTGCTTGGGACTAAAAAACTTTGTTGTTGTGGTCATCAACCTTTTTGAATGACACAGAAACTGAAGTAAATATTTCAGGTCCATTTCTCAAGTGAAATGGCAAGCTATCATATTTTATTTTCTGTCTCTGCTGATGCTTCTTGGTTTTATATACGACATTGCTGTCAGTCTATTAAAAGGAAACTACTGCTTGTATCTCCCAACACAACATAGTACTGGTTGGACCCCCTACATTTTTGCAAACAGTGCTCAAAATATTTTTAGGAGAGCATTTAAGCACTTTTTGGGGGCAAAGAAGGGACATGCTCAACTGTCTGACTCCAGATAGTTTCACAATCACACTGGTTTAGCAGAGCATTGTTCTGTTGTTTGAAGGCTTCATTGGAGCATGGAATTGCTGATTTCGACCCATCATACACAAGAATGATACTATTTATGTACCTTGTGTGTCATATCGCTCTTCAACGGCTAGAGATTGAAATTGAATTTGACATTGTGCAGGTAGAGAGAATGCTTGAAGAAAAATTTGGTCCTATCCTCTTTCCTGATGTTGACAAGGATAGTAGAATTTGCCCTAGGTAATGCACGACAAATGTACTTTTAAGGTATCTTTCATGGAATGTACATACTGAATGTCAAAATAAAGATATTTGTAATATTCATACAGGTTAACCTACAATGTCATCATACTGTGATGCATTCACATACGTAATTCTTGACATATTTATTTGTGTTTGGAATACACGCAGTTGTTCTGAAGGAACCTTGAGATTCAAAGTCAGTAGGTATGGTGAAGGCTATTTTATAGGCTGTGATCGACATCCAAAATGCAAGTATGACCCTATTATCCTTCATTATAATTTGAATGCCTTGAAGTCTAAACTCTGCTATATTCTTCATTGTCACCTGTTATGTGTTAATAAGTTCCAGGTTTATTTCTTGATTTTTGATGATTATCATACCTAATCACTGCTCTAATTACGGTAGGTACATTGCTCGCTCATTGTCACAGCAAGAAGATGAAACTGAACCCATCGAAGAAAGTCCAAAATCTTTTACACCCAGGTTACTTGGCGTCATGCCTGATTCTGATCAAAAGGTATTTTTCAGTTTATGAGATTCAGATTTTTTATTTGCAAATAGGCCTGTCGTTGGGTATTCCTAACCTGTCCCCAAATTCATACCCATGTGTAGTGGGGAGGGTAATGGGTGAAAGTTGCTTTACCCATTTGGGTATGGGTATACCCACCCACCACTGATCAATAGGGTATGGGGAGGATCTGAGAGGAGAGACCACCTTTGGTTTGTGATGCTGGGACACCATCCATTTGTCCATTCTCAGTCACATGTCTTGACACTCGCATGATGGTGTGCTCCTTTCCTGCTGGGTTGTCCCCATTATTTGCCACTGTGTTCGAGTTCAATCAGAATGAGAAGGAAATCGTCAGCTTTGTTCCTTACCCAATCACCATCAACTTTAACCAATACATAGTGGGTATGGGTAATTTAACAGGGAGGCTACGACTGGGTAGTTTAACTTTGGATTTGTTGGGGGCAAAACTGGGTATACCCAAACGTTCCCCAATGGTAGGTCTATTTGTAAATCAGTAATGTCTATAACAACTTCGTTGCTCAATCTGCAGGTGTTTTTGAAACAAGGTCCATATGGCTACTATGTTCAGGTTGGAGAGGACAAAAAGGGACTGTTTCCGAAAAGGGCTTCCCTTTCCGAGGTAATTATTACATTTTTCTTTTCTAAATTAAAAGCAATTTATCCTAGATACTAAACGGTAAACAGTCGGTCACCTTTTGTTTAGCGTTTAGGGCATTTAGATGGTGTTTAAACTGAGTTAAACTTAAACAACCAAAACAGTTTTGTATAGTAACACTAAAATATACATATTTATGTACGTAAAAGTCAAATATGCTAGAAAGTATACATATTTAAACATGTAAAACATAAGTATTGTACCAAATATTTCTTTTTTTTTGGAAAAGTAAATCCCACTCCACCTCATATACTTGTGATGTTATTTAGTTGGGTGCCAAATGTGGTAGCTATTATCCTCCAATCGACTAAATGGTGAATTAGATGCCAGTTTAGCTCATTTAATCATTGTTTAACTTGACCGTTTAGACGGTTTTTAGTGGTTTAAATGGTTTAAAACTGTCCTACCATCTAATTCACTGTTTAGGGCCTTAACGACATGGGTGGCCTTTGTTTACTGTTTAAACGGCCGCTTAGGCAGACAGTGATTAAAAGTCATCCATCCTTCGCAGGAACTCAATGCAACTATTATTGAACTCTTGTTTCAGGTCAAAGATATATCCTCTGTTACTCTAGAAGATGCAATTGAGCTTTTGCAATATCCGAAAATTCTGGTATGCATTTCTCTGTACTATTAGCTTTTGGTGTTCTTTGTTGAGTTGGGTCCCGTAATAGTGTATTTTCCTACAGGGAAAACATCCTGAAGATGATCATCCTGTACTTATAACACATTCTAAAGTTGGATACAACATCAAGCATAGGAGATCCCTTGCTCTAGTGCCAAAGGTCTGGTGCCTTCTTCATTTCAGAAACCAAACTAACATATCGGCTATAACCGTCCAGTTCCTCGTGTTGGAGAAATATAAAAGATTCTTACATTTTGAATTTTGATGATTTCCAATCAGTGCATGTGCATTTATTAGCACGTTCAGTATATTTGGACTGTTTCCTGCAAGGCTGATAATATTTTGAAAATGTCATGATGACAGAATATGGACCCAAAGAAGATGACACTTGAGCGTGCGCTCAAGCTTCTGAGTGGTAAAAGTGTCAGACGGATTGGTCGACCAAAAGGGAAGGTTGAAAAGAAGGAACCCATTGAATGGCATTAGCTGAGCCTGCACTCGTTACAAAATCCTCAACGTGTGTGCTTGATAGTCAGTCAGAGACTTTTGTCCATGCAAAAATTTCAGAGAGAAGTCGATATTCATAATATATTGATAGCATGCAGAGGTTCAGCCTTTGGTGTGCTTAACTGTTTATGATGAGAGCGGAGAAGGGCTCCAAAAGAAACTGGTCAACAAGAACAAGAACTGTCCCTCGCAAGCTTGATTTCATACTAATGGTGGACTTCTCGAACATTGGCCAAGGGAATGCACAGCCAGACAGATTCGGGTCATATCTTTGATTTCATACTTTTCCTTAGTCCCATCATCAGAAGTTGTATAGAACGCACGGACACAAAATACCAGATTATACACCCATAGGTTTTCAGCAAATTTCAGTTTAACTGAGCTTAACAAAGATGAGAAGGTGGTTTGATCACCAATTTTACACAATCGCAGCATTCCATGTTCTCGATTTTTTTTGAAAAAAGGAATATTCTTGTTCAATTTGAAGGATTGTTATTACTATGATGGAAGGACATGGGTTGGATACTTCCCACCTTTTCTACTAGAGATAATTGCATCTTTTACCACGGGTAACCCATAGTGGTGGCCGCCTGTAGATTGTGTCCAAGAATTGTATATGCTACTTCGCAGCTGAAATTCCTTCTGTTTTGAACTCTTTTTTTGTTTGTTTGTTTTTAGACTTGTTTTCACCGGTTGAGCCCGAATAACGGTTACCCTTTTACTGTGTCGAGCGGAACGGCAATCGCTTTGTCAATGATGCTCTGGCCAAAGTAGTCGAATGTTGGTTTGGTTTTGTTCAAATACTGTAGCTAATAGTGACATCCCTAGCAAAAAATAAAAACAAAAAAGGTGATGCAGGCAAAAAAAAAAGTCCAATAGTTTGACAATGGTATCCTCCAGCTTTACCCCTCAAAAAAAAAAAATCCTCCAGTTTTAGGGCTGACATGTCATCCTAGCAGATGGTGTTGCGCTAGAAGCGAACCAGGTGTTTATCAAAAAAAAAGAGAAGCGAACCAGGTGAACAATGCTTGATAGCTTAATGTTACTCATTTTTGTTAACTTTTATTTCCTTAGCTTTTCATTAAACTTATGCACACAATTTTTACCTCTGGACAAACTTAGTAGGATAGTTTATTAGCATATTTTTTTTAGCATTGCTTTCATGATAACGTTGTCACGAGAACTAAGTTTTTACTTTCGGATACCTTTACGAACACCATAAGTTTTTCACTGTTCAACCTGGATGTTTTTTCATTCTTAGAATCTACTACGGACAAGCTATATTTCTGTTCCAGTATATGAGGAAATCTGAAATATATTCTCAGAACAACTCATTCAACTATGTATTTGTATTTTTTTTCATAATAACTATGAACTAAGTTTTATAATAAAAGTTATCAAGACACAACCTTATATTGCCAAAAGATTTACTAAAAAATTATAGATAAGACAGTTAAATAAAGTTTGTTTGCAACATGTACTCCATCCGCATTGTTTCAAAACATGTACCCCATCCTTCTTGAATAGTCCTAAATATAGTGTACTTTCATTTGTCGTAAGGTCCTGTTTGTTTGGGTTTAGATAGTCATACTATAAAGAGGGAAAAAAATCTTTGATTAATATTATTGTCTAGTGTCACTAGGTGACATGTCATCCTAGCAGATGGTGTTGCGCTAGAAGCGAACCAGGTGTTTATCAAAAAAAAAAGAGAAGCGAACCAGGTGAACAATGCTTGATAGCTTAATGTTACTCATTTTTGTTAACTTTTATTTCCTTAGCTTTTCATTAAACTTATGCACACAATTTTTACCTCTGGACAAACTTAGTAGGATAGTTTATTAGCATATTTTTTTTAGCATTGCTTTCATGATAACGTTGTCACGAGAACTAAGTTTTTACTTTCGGATACCTTTACGAACACCATAAGTTTTTCACTGTTCAACCTGGATGTTTTTTCATTCTTAGAATCTACTACGGACAAGCTATATTTCTGTTCCAGTATATGAGGAAATCTGAAATATATTCTCAGAACAACTCATTCAACTATGTATTTGTATTTTTTTTCATAATAACTATGAACTAAGTTTTATAATAAAAGTTATCAAGACACAACCTTATATTGCCAAAAGATTTACTAAAAAATTATAGATAAGACAGTTAAATAAAGTTTGTTTGCAACATGTACTCCATCCGCATTGTTTCAAAACATGTACCCCATCCTTCTTGAATAGTCCTAAATATAGTGTACTTTCATTTGTCGTAAGGTCCTGTTTGTTTGGGTTTAGATAGTCATACTATAAAGAGGGAAAAATCTTTGATTAATATTATTGTCTAGTGTCACTAGGTGAGGTCTAACATTTCATATGCATTAGATCGAGTGGCATGGTAAGGAAGCAAGAGAAAACTTTTGAAAATATTTTGAAAATGCTAACAAAGTGCTAAAGGTATTGGTCATCCTATGCGAGACCCTATAGAGTTAGAAAATTGTGAAAAGGTTTGACAAAAGAGCTCGGTGTTTGGAGAAGGTTTGAGAAAAGAGGTTGGTGGACATGTTTTGCACCCACCGGAACTCTCCAGTGGCCCACGAAAGAGATGCACCAGAGTTTGGGTGCCTGGTTTTTAGATCAATCCGATCGTCCACCAGAGCCTTCTGATGGTCACTGGAGCTCGAGCACCAGAGGTAAGATCGCTACCCTAGCATTGTTGTTTTAGCTGAGCTAGCCTTAACTTCTGGTGCTCACAGGAGTTGTACCACCAGAGCTTAGGTTTTGACACGGTTAGTGATAAGGTAGCATGCAAGAGAATTCAAAGGGCAGCACTGGCGTTATTCGGTGAGGGTCACCGTAATGTAACGGTGCCCCAAATCCGATACTGCTTAGATTTAGAAGGGCACCGGAAAGCTCAAGTGTAGCAGCGCAGTGCTCACCGTAGTTATGTTCCAGAGATGGTGTTTTTTTGTGCGTGCATGGCGTTTGAACCGATCAAAATTGTTGGGTGGTCATCGGAGTCCTCAGCACCAGAGCTTAGATCACTCAACGACTATTTTTGACATGTGTTAGTGACTGTGGGAGAGCTCCAGTGAGGCAATCGGAGATTTCTGATGGTGTTGCAGAATGCCCAATAAGTGGGTAACGACTAGTTTTTTGAGTGGGCTTATAAATAGATGATGTGGCCGGGCTTGTAAGCTGTCTTGGCACTCCTAACTGACATCCACACTCATTGGAGCTCAAGAAACCTCTCTTCACACACATTTGTTTGCTAGAGATTGCATTTGTTGTGAGTGAGTGATCTAGTGCATTTGCTTTGAGAGATATCATCTAGTGGCCGATGTGGTGGTGTTTGCTGCGAATATCTCGTTACTCTTGGTGATTACTGCCACCTAGAAGGTTTGAAGAAGCTATAACTCCATGAAGCACTAAATTATAGATTATGAGGTGCTCTGGAGATTGATTGTGACGGGCTATTAGGTTCATCCCTACTAGGGTGAAGAGCCACTTAGTGGATACGAGCCTTGTTGGAGTATCTTGTGATCTAACCAACTCATACAAAAGCACTCACGTCAGAGCTAATCTTGAGGGTTGTTGAAGTTGTAGAGGAGCGATGATCCATGCACTTGCCTCAACATGGATGTAGGTGACCGACAAGTCGCCGAACCATGGGGATATATCTTGTATCATCCTCTTGTGTGGTTTGCTCACTCTACACTTGTCTTTACTTTGTGCTATTCATTTCATACTGTAGAGATATTAGTTTTTTCCTCCTAGTGTTCATATCTTGCTATTTTATCAATTCTAGTTGCTTTGCTTAGTGATATCTTTGATACTAGAATTGGGTAGGGTTTGTTCATCTTAGGCTGCAGGATCATAGCTATAGTAGTATTTATAAGGGTCATCTTGTTATCTAACTCGTTTGCCTAGTGTTGTGGCTTTGCAAGAACTTTTAATTAGGCTATTCAATCCCCCTTCCAGGCATCAATAGATCCTTCTAGAAACCATCAGATAAAGAGACTTCTAGTGATAGATATATGCCTATGAAATTTCCATCATCTACTCCTCTAATCTATTTAATGTCTAAGTGATCAATATGTATTAGAGTATAAGTCCCACAACCAACCATTAAAACAATGAAATAATATAAAATAGGGTAAGTAATAAAATCCAGTGCATAGCTGAGAATAAATAAATAAGCTCAATGTAATATTGATTTTGACATAGCTGATACACCAAACTAAGTAAAATGCCACAATGAAACAAGACACATACATTTGAAAGTACCACTCAATATTTCATGACAACAAAGTTGCTCACACTCTAGCATAAGAGAATACTATGACACTTAACCCACATATATAGGATGAACTAATAGGCCACCATGTAACTTGGCATACTAGATGGTGTATAAAACCTAGTTCATGTCTGCATTCATCATCCACTGAGAATCAAGAAGATCTCCCAGCTTATCACTAGTCTAGTCCAAGTGGCCCCCATCTGCCTCCATGGTTGGAGCCACTAAAGAACTACTAGCTCCCATTTGCTCCTGTTGTTGGCCAATAGCCAAGGTGGTCATCTGGCTATTGCTGCTACTTCCATGGCCAGTGCGGTATAGGAATGGTGACCAAGCCTGGGCATTGTTCATGGAAGTAGGATGTCCACCAAAGCTGTACTGATTTGTGTTATAGACACCTCCATCAAAGGTAGGCCCCTTCCAAGCAGAAGTATTTGTCTGCGATAAGGGCTCAAAATCATAAAGTCCAATGTCATTGATGCTATAACGCTACTTCTTAGTGCCATTTTCTTTCCTGAGGAAGTACTTTTGAGCATGGCTAGAAACTTGCACTGTGGTCTTAGTGGTAACAAAGTGCCTAGAGATGTTCTTCTAATTTCCGCGACCGTACACATGTAGACCACGGAGGAATTGCCTACAATGAGGTAGAGTTTGAAGTGAAATAATTAGATAGAAATTTAGATTCCATTTCCATATATATTCACGATTGGTAAAATAAAAATATTATATAAACACCTCATCATAGTAATACCTCATAACCTATGCTTAATAAGGGTACTAAAACTTCATGTGACAAGCATTAAAAATCTGTATGAGATGCTCTAAGGATCTAGCAAATAACTAACCTATGCTCGTCTGTGGTCCAAAACCTCCCAGTCTGTTGGGTCTCCTTCCGAGTTGGCTTCCTCCGTGGGGTCTCCTTCACACTCCTCGTGCCGAACATCTCCACTTTTTGATAACCATCAAATGCTTCGATGTTGCCCATGGATGGATCCCTCACAAACACCCTAAAAGGTTGATTCATGAGGTTGCTACTTGCTTCCACATGTTGGTTGCCACTTTGCAATGTTTTCACCATCTCCACCATGACATCAATGTACAAGTTGGTTACCTGATGCTTCTCCTTGCTAGGGAACATTGCCTGGAGCTCATCCACAATTTGATTGTGCTTCTTGTTCATATCACTAGCATATTTGTTATTGGTGTTGTCCCTTGCAATGAGAGATTTCACCATCTTGATCTCAAAGGCACTCCACTCTCCCTTGAACTTGGGATCCATGTGGTTGAGTACTACGCAACAATTGGTAGTTTGAGCTAAGAATGAGGGTTGTTGGGTTGTGGAGATTAGCAAACACCAAGGCTGGTATTTATAGGCCTCATGTGAATCTTTTTGTCCTAATTTTGATTAATTGGACAATTGACTTTAATATGAAGGCAAAATTGAAATTTTGATAACAAAGTCAAAGAATATTATACAACCTATATTTATAGTATATCTCTACTTGTGTGACTTTTTTTTCTTAAATGCATTAATATTTAGTGCTAGAAATTTGCTATAAGCACCATATACACATTGTCAACTTGCCAACTCTAGCAGTTTTCCTATGCGGAGCACAAACTTGAGAGTAGAAAAGGTAGAGAAACACTAGTGCAGTCTAGTTTGGTTGCAGAGGTGAGGTTTCAAGGCAGACCCATGTGTGCCCAAGTATGTTGCCATTGACAGGGTGACATGTATGGTCATGCATGCCCATACCGCCACTGAAGTCATTCCTAGGCACAAAGGATAGAATGATACCAGCATCTGGTTTAGCTACTATTAGCTAACTACATCATCAATGGGGAAGTCTAATGATTGTAATGTTTCATCTCACACGTGTGATATATATTTATCTATTCAAATATCTTGATGATCTACTGCAACATAAATGATCATGAACATTTCGAATCTTGTAATATATGCATATCTTTTCTTGTGATATGGTACATAATAGTTTTATTTAGTACAGATGTACCAAATGAATGTTAGTATAAGTAATTTTGTTAATTGGAAGTATACAACTAGGTTAGTGTGTGGTCGATTTGGTCTTCCCTATTTTCTTCAGAAGTTGTTTCGAATGATCTAAGAAGATATGAATTGCATGTTTTCTTTAGACCTTCATGATTTATGTATGCATGCAGGATAGATTTGACTAACTAATTTGGTAACAAATGTTTTTGATGTTGATCAGTCGCAAACCACTAGTGGTCTTTCTATCAAAGGCTATAAGTGCTCATAATAATTAGTTGACACAAAAGAGCAAGATTTAGGCCTAGTGTTTAGTGAGGTTTGCATACTTCCAAGTCATTGATGTTCACGTGCACCAAGAGTTGTACACACGAGGCTTGTAATCTTGAAAGATCACAACAACCGTGTTTGTGGTGTGGCCACCGGTGCTATACGAGGATAAGAGGCCCTCGGCGGTTTGGCCAAAGCTCTCCATAATGAAGATGGTGAGGAGCGGTCTGAGAGACCACATGGAGACTCATTTGTGCATCGGGAGGTCTTGTGAGCTATTCGTGGGGTTACCTAACCAAGAGAACAGCCCTTGCTAGGGCATCCTTGCAATGGTCTCCAATGAGGACTAGTGGAAAGCATGAGTTTTTGATACCTCAAGAAAAACATCATCGAGTGGGAGTTTGCGTTCTCTAACCTTTTAAATTCCATATTTACATTCTTGCATTCCTTGTTTGTGTGCTATTTACTTTTGTAGTCTAGCTTGCTAGGTTATATTAAAGATAACAACACTTAGAAACCCATCTGCCTCCATGGTTGGAGGCACTAAAGAACTACTAGCTCCAATCTGCTCTTGTTACTAGCCAATAGCCAAGTGGCCATCTGGCTATTGCTGCTACTTCCATGTCCAGTGTGGCCTACGAATGGTGACCAAGCTTGGGCATTGTTCATGGAAGTAGGATGTGTAGGAACCCACTGTGTTAATTTACCTAAATCGAGTGTCATCCACTTGACCAACTCAATTTAAACAAATCAACATCGGTGACTCCCCTGGAGATGCAACCACATCTCCACTACCAAGATCCCGGTTGAGTATCATACCACAATAGCCTCCACAACTCAAGATAACATCTCACCAATGGAGTACATAACTCAGTGGAAAACATATATTACAAATCTTGTTGAATATTATGAATTAATTATACAACATAGGACTAAATGTAGTGAGAACCAAACGACTCGCTTACCATAACACGTCTATGTTACGAATCAATTATATAACTAGTAACTGGTGGTTGCCTTTGAAAGCCCTAGTTTGATTTTGGTTACTTGATGAAACCCTAAGTACTAACCTTTGGCTCTAAGTGAATATGAGATAGGTTGGTACACACCAAGCAATGAAGCAAATGGATGATGATCATGATAATGGTGATGGCCATGGTGATGATCAAGTGCTCAAGCTTGGAGAAAAGAAGAAAGAGAAAAACAAAATGGCTCAAGGCAAAGGTATATTTGGTAGAAGCATTTTGTTTTGCCACTCAAGACACCAAGTGGGTGTGAGTGGGTTTAGGATAGACAGTCATACTATTAAGAGGGGCAAAACTCATTGTGAAATGCGGTTATCAAAGTGCCACTAGTTGTTCTAACTCATTGCATATGCATTTAGATTCTAGTGAGTGCTAACACCCTTGAAAATGCTTTGGAAAAATGCTAACACACATGCACTATGGTGATACACTTGGTGGTTAGCACTTGGGAGCAAGGGTGAAGAAGTTGGAGATGAGAAAGGGTCACTCTAGAGTGACCAGACACTGTCGCAGTGTGACTAGACGTGTCTGGTGCTTGACCCTAGGCTTGGGCAGAGGCGCCGGGATGACCGAACTCTGGCTCAGGGGAGTGACCGGACTCTGGGGAAACACTATTCTCACATTCGGTCATGGTGTTGTGGCACGCAAGAGGTAAGCAAGAGAAGATCAGACGCTGGGCGAGTCTAGTCACCCTTGACCGGACATGTCAGGTCATGAAAAACTGGCTCTAGAACCTCTCTATGTTGGACCAGACTCTGAGTGAGCGCGAGTCCGGTCATAGAGAGGTGAGTCCGGTCGCTGGCTCGCTGGCTTGGGCGCACACATGACCGAACCCTCTACAGGTGCATCCGGTCATGCTTGGGCGTGTCCAGTCGTCACTTAATGCCTGTGCGCAAGGGAAATAGTCATTGGGATCACATGGCCAAGGTTGAATCGAGGTGACACGTGGCTACATCGTAGGGACCGAACACTGGACTTGTGAGTCCGGTCATCTCGATAGGTGTTGATAGTAGTTATTGTTCATCATAAACCGTCAACATAACTTGAATAAATACTTGAAATGGATCAACAATAGAAACTTAGGGGGTTTAAACTGTCAATTTTTATGAGTTTTGGTGAATCTATATTGTTAGCAGGGTTATTCCAAAAAACCGGAATGGGGGATGAAAACGTAAAAAATAACTAAATGTAACTGTGACGAAAACTACTCTAGAAGACTCCAAGAGGCAACCCCCGAGGTAGACCCTGAGAGGCTGCCAGGTGGGGCCGACTGACCCCACCATGGTGTCGCCTGGCTTGCCAGGTGGCCCCCACCTATCAGCATCTTCTGAAATGTTCCTCCATCGCCTCCTAGGATTTCATCTACGCCATCCTTCAAGTCGGTTTAATCCAAGGGCTCACATTGCACCCCCTGGACTATATAAACAGACCCTAGCCCCCCCTGAGAGATCAAGTCATCCAGAGCCAGAAACCCTAATCTTCTTAGAGCTCCTCTAGTTTCTAGGGCATTAACTAGTTAGGCTAGGTCTAGAGGGAGGCAAGCAGTTCTTCGCTTGGATTCGTGGCATTGTCAAGAGCTTGGTTCGGTATAGTTCTTGTACCCCTCTTTCATTATATCTCCATTATTTTTATATGCTTTGGTACAATTGTCAAGACATTATAGTATTCATCTTATCTATGTTCTTGGTTGCAATGTTCATTGTCTACTTTGATTATATGCTTAATGTAGTTAGTTTATCATTATGTTTATGCATAAGTTCATATAACATTCACCCTATTAAGGATCCAAGGGTGGGTGGTAGAGATCATGTAAGCGTGGTGCTTATGTGCAATTTACCTACGAATACACTCTATATTCCGGGTCATGTGATAGATTGTGGGTGTGACACTACCATTGAGTACTTTGTAGTCCACTCCTCGAATATAGGTCATAGAAATAGGGCTTGGTTGCAAAGGAAGGGAAAGCTTTGTTCTCGAACTTCCCGAAGTAATGCCCCTTATGTGTAGATTCAATGATGATCTTAGCAGTGACTACTAAGTGTAATTGCACTAATCAACGTATGCTTTGACTTGTGATTAAGAATGACTTAGGAATTATTCCTCTAATATTCTAACCTGACCATGCTTATGCTATAGATAGGAGTGCTCTGAGTGATTTACTTATTATAATGCTTGATCAATGCTTATCATATAAATCTTATCTCGTGACTCACCCTTGTTATGAGTAGAGTGATTGGTTATTGTTTATTTCTCCATCAATATTATAAGTTATCAATACATGTCCAACGCTACACCATCCCTATGGTAAAATATAAATACGATACCTGGCATACTCTCGGGTGAAGTGCTACAATGGTATAATTATCTGTCCGCTTATAGAATCCTTTTCATTCATATTCTATATCTTTCTAGTCACACAAAAATGATAAACATCTTCTTAGTATTATTCTAGTAGTGATACTAGGTAGTACCAACAAACATTTCTAGCACCATCATTGGGGATTACAACCTAGTTCAAGTAGTGCTAGAGATGTAGGTAATTAATAAGTGGCTACTAAAAAAAGTGAGGAGTTAATAAATACTAACAACAGGCGCGGCAGGTCAGTTTGCAGAATGCCTAGTGAAGGGGTATAATGGCTCTATTTGTTTAGGACCTCTATAAATAGAGGTTGGCCATCTTGGACTTACCCTCTTGGCCATTTCTATTGAGAATACACCCTGTGAGCCTTACCATTCCTCTTTAACTCATCTTGCTTGATTGATTCATCATTTGGTGAGATTAGAGAGCATCCAAGTGCATTGCTTTGAGTGATTACATCTAGAGGCACTTGGTGATTATGTTTCGCTGTAGATTTCTCTTATTACTCTTGGTGTTTGCTGACACCTAGACCGCTTCAAGCAGCAAGGATTGTTGAGTGGAGGGTAGTGTTTGTCTCTGGCTCTGATTGGTGGATTGTGAGGGGTTCTTATGCCTTTCCCGTGGGAGATCACAAAAGGCAACTCTACTGGATTACTCGTGGCTTGTGGATCCCCATCTTGTGTTGGTTGTGCGGCACCCGATTGCGGGTTAGAAATGTGATGCCTATTAGTGCATGAACCTCCAAGTGGGTGAATCGCCACAATGGGGACTAGCTTGCCAGAAAGCAAGTGAACCTTGGCGAACAATCATTATGTCAATTGGTATTCATTGTAATTGATTTTTTGCTTGGCCAGTTCGGTATAACCCCTCTATCACTCTCTTGTATTTACATTCTTACTTACTTGTGTAGTGATAGTTGTAGTTGCTAGAGTAGTTCTCTTGTTTAGCTAGTTGCCTAGCTAGTTAGTTAGTTGTTTAGTTTCTTGCTAGCTAAACTAGTGTAAAGTGTAGTGTTGATGGTCACTAACACCTGTTTTGACCATCAACATTCCACCCAAAAGCATGGTAAAGTGAGGTAAATCATCATCACATGTGAAGAATTATGTTTAAATTTCACCTAGTTCCACTTGTGCTTGTAGAATTATTTATATGCTGGAAATATGGCAAATTTTAGCCAAAATGGTGACAAACATGGACCAAGGAAGCAAGTGGATGTGGCAGGGCCACCTGGGCCCATAGGCCAGCACCGCCCAGTGCCACTAGGCGCCACCGACCCCACCTAGTGCCAACTTGGCACGTTGCCACATCATCGATCCGTGGGAGCTCCTCCAGAGCCAATGAGAAGCGTTGATTTAAGTCGGTTCTAACCAAGGTCCACGATGGAGAGGCCATGGATCCATGGGCCCATTGTCATAGACTTGGAGCTTCACCAACTGACTTACTGGCCAAGTTTCACCACATGTTGTCTTCACAACTACCTTAGAGGAGCAACCAGGGCCCTTGGATACAAAGGCGGTGCATCCAAGGGTCGGGCGGTGCCCCCCTAGCCACTACACGATGCCTCCCTGAGGCCACTGACCTCCTTGCTACCTACAAGTACCCCTCCCCTCACTCTACACTATAAATAGTGGGTGTGGAGCTCAGTGGAAGGACGCCCCATTCATTTCCAAGCTCTCCAAGCTTCTCTTAGCTTTCTAGCTTAGCATTAGCTATAGAGTAGTAGTGTAGTAGTGGAGTAGAGCAAGAGCAGAGCTTCTCGAAGTACAGAAGAGTCTTCTGGGTCTAGTATAGCTCCTTTGTAATTCTTTCATTCCTGCACTACTTTATTTAGTATTTATTTCAGTACTTTATTATAGTATTGCTTGTTTTACTTTAAGTACTTAGTCATCAATGCTTGTCATTAGTGAGTCTAGGTGCTTATTGTTTGGCATTAGTAGCATAGGTTATCTTATCATTAGTACTCTTTCGTTGGTACCGGTTCCATCGTGTGGTTAGGGTGCTTTGATCTCATTTCATCGGAGCTCGAATCGAAGTAGTAAGTTTATAGATTAAGCGTGGTGCTTAGGCTATAGATTACCTGTGGATACGACTAGGCCTCTAGATAGATTGTGGTAGGTGGAAAGTGGTGACAACCTTGTTCATCCTCTGTATTCCACCATGATAGGTCTAGTTATTAAATCATAGGGCTCGTGGTAGACCTTGTCTATTTAATTCTCCTACTTTGTAGGCGGGCTGTGCCCTAAAGTACTATCACATTTCTCCTAGTTATTTGTTTACCCTTAGTTACTAGAAAGATATATCGCTCGCTCTCCCACCTAGCTATGTCTGGTTAGCTTGTATTTAGTAGTTAGTTTAGGTAGTTCACACCCATCCTTCACTATCGTTCGCCTACCTAGGATCAACTTAAGACCTACGTTTAACAAATCTTAGTCCTATATAAATTCTAGCCTTCCGCCTTCCTGTATGAAAAATATAAATTTGACACTCGGTACTCACCGAGCGAAGTGCTACGCGATAGTTCTGTGCGCTTGCGGAATCCTCCAATAGTCGTTAAGAAGTATCAACATGTAGCAACCTAGCCATTGAGTGCTTAGTGATCATAGATAACTAGAATTATTGGTAAGTGGCTTGCCTTTTGATTAGAGCTAGAGCAAAATGTTATTTCGCCATTTAGTGTACTAACCACTTGCTCTAGTGTATTTGTAAAAATTTTTATAGGCTATTCATCCCCCTCTAGCCATTTAGGACCTTTCAGCCTTGTCCATGGGCGTTGCCACCATAGCTCGAATGGCTCTTGCCATTCACCCACTTTGCCACCAACGACAGGGTGAGATGTCCGCCATGGTCCTTTACCTACAAAATAACTTAACAATAGCACCGTGAGTACATTGCGTACTTACAGGACTTAATTCCAACATATAAATATTTGGTGGATGCAAAGGACTTAATTACACCAGTTTTATGAACAAATCGATCGTAATTAGTTACTTGGCTTGTCACGCCCATATTTGACATGTGGTCTGTCGGGGACCCCGCCCAGTGTCACGAAACCGTCCAAATTATAAGAGCACAAGTATAAAAACAATCACTGAAGTAATCAAATTCTCACACTTGAGCCCATATAACTCCGGTAGTCCAATGAAATCACGAGGGATTTCAAACCAACCAACATACAAGCCAAGATCGTAGTGATTCAACATAACAAGTCACATGTTACATGCATTTCACAAGTAGTTCAATATACATCAGAGTTCAACATAGTTATTACAACTTAAGTTAAACAATAGAGGAAGTAAAGTAATTTGAAACTAACATTTCTCTAATTTCAAATACATGCCAATACCAAGGTCGACTTCCAACAAAAGCACTAGAGATAAGATAACTTAGAAAGATCATGCCCATGATCACACTCCGCCACTACAGCAGGAGCCATTCAATTCTTGCAGTATCTATGATACATCACAACCTGCAACAAGTGGGAATAAACCTTGAGTACGAGAAGGTACTTAGCTAGACTTACCCGTCATAAACCAGAAATAAAATGATACTAAGGAGTATGCAAGGCTGATATAAAGTGGGCTAGCTTGACCACATTTTGCATAAAAGCTTAATACAGATAAGTAATCATTAATGCTTAAGCATCAAGTTAATAATCATTAACCTATCATCTATATTAGCACCTATACTAGAGCACTCACTTGATTAGGAGCAAACAATATTAACCATAGCAGGTATAATTTGTGGTAACATTTAAATCATCATCCAATTAACTATCCGTTCAATTAATTGAATCTACATTGCCGCTGCTCAAGTCAAGTGCCCACTAACCGGGAGCGACGACGATTCGAATCGAGTTCCTATCCAGCTGGAGGGATATTTCTAACACAAACTGCGCAGGCCCTGTGCTAGGGTCGCACAAGTCACCTTTGGTACAGTTTAGAAAAGCACAGGTTCGACTGATGCCATATCCCCAAGGGCAACACTCTGCCAGGTGATAGGGACTTTAACCCCCCCCCCCTTGGTCTCGTGTTAGTGTACCCAAGCACATCCTTACTTCCTCCAGAATGCGCACTTGAACCCTTGATTTCTGGCCTAAACTGTATTACTCGACTTCGCGGTCGGAACGACTTATCTGGCCAGCTAAGTGTTAGATTGCGTTCAACATGACTCAAGGACGTACATCGAATTGGTCCTTAAATGACTCAGACGGGGATAGATCCACACCCAAGACCTCCATGCCTTGTTGCTTCACTATCGTCATCTCGCCCAGTCTCCTTTCATATTATTAGCATATGGTTCTTTTCCACGATAGCAAATATAGCCAACTGTGTCATATATGAATATCCCTACATCTCGCAGGTGACAGGAAATCACTCGACTTCTACCGAGTAAAGCAGGACTAAGCATCTACTTGATCCTGGTCTATGTAGGATTCAAGGATTCATATATTTGGACAAGGAATGATATAATGCAGCAAGGGTTTCCAACCAACTCCTACCACTTAATGCAACAATACTTATAACATATATATATATATATATATATATATATATATATATATATATATATATATATATATATATATATATATATATATATATATATAAAATTAATTAATTGCTTTGAAGGTAGGAGGCTTATAATGCTTCGGGGCTTGCCTGAGATCCGACACTAGTAAGTGTTTGTTAGATGACCCACGCTTGGCGAGCATCTCCCATCCTAGCACTTGTCCAATCCTTCCATCTTCGGGATGGATCCACCAACACCATCTTCGGGTTTAGCTCCATATCACGTCCTTCATGTGGTGCATCTAGCGTATCTAGATGAGATGCAAGATGCAAACATATGAATACATGGGAATGCAATAGATGATGCATTACACACTAATCAAGGCAAGTATAAGGTTACGCTAAATACACATAAGCACTTCACATTGCTTAAAAGAAACATCACACCACCTATCATGTTAAGATAGCAAGGGAAGCAATACCAAACATGACACAAGATTTGCAAAGCCTCAGGTGTACTAACTTCATCACTAAGGACATGAATCACACTTAGCAACAAGCAAGCAAAGTAACCAAGCATCTATGTATTTTCAGCAATTCTGGACATACATATAGTATCTGAAGTTCTACAAATTCAAATGACTTGCAAGAAGACATTATGGAAAGCTTATAAAATTATTTACATTTCATTTATAATCACTACAACATGATTCTAAAGTTTAACATGTCAAATTTACACAAACACAGAAACTGGTCTAGCAAGATAGAGATCAAGCAATTCTGTAACCCAACTTTAAACAGCTATAACTCCTAAACCACATGGCAAAATGACACCAAATTTTAATAGAAACTAGATACATAAATTATCTACAACTTTTGTATAAACAAATTTTATAACAAAGCACACTATCATGAAGAATTTTGCTAAGTTCCCAGATCTGTCCAGAAACCACATTTGCAAGAAATAAATACTAACTTATGTTGCAAACATATAATTGGATAAAACCAACTTTACCAACATGTCCACATGACTAATGAACACAAAAAAATATAGTGTCCATTCCTAAATAAATTCTTTTAATGCATTTTCTTAATTTATTTAGATAATTAGGTGAAATTATGAACACATATCAAAGGTGCATAATAAATTCTGCCAAAATTACAGTGGCCTACATATGATCCCAATAGTCTACTATGTAAATTCAAGCCATTGGGACATGTATATCAACCTCTATGAAAAAGACAAATTGCTATTGCAAGAAATCATGTGAGAGCAAAATACACTAATAACTCACTCATACAACACCCAAAATTCATGAAATTATTACCACACATCAAACATCATATGAGTAGCATGCCACAAAAATTTCACTTCATTTAGAGCCCTACAACTATAGTTATGAAAAAGACAAATACTACTAGTATTAAAAATCTAATCTGCAAAATCTATTTTTACAGCAAAAACATTAAACTAAAACATGCCATATTATAGATCCACTGCATAGATAATTTTACAAGAATTCCAAAAAGTCCTCATTTGTTATTTTATGAATTTTCTATGATTTACTATGCATTTTCAAAGTTCCTGCAAAATCATCACAGAACAGTCCTCGTGGCACTATTTATCTGAGTCTACGGCTGTGCAGATAGATCCCTTCCTTTTAGTCAAATTCTTGTATGAAGTCCCTGGTCGCGATTTTACAGGGGAGGGGTCGCCGGAGCTCGCTGCTCCGGCCGGAGGAGGCCACGTCGGCGGCGGGGAAGATGCGGGGAAGCACCCCCATCACTAGGCGCACCCATTGGTGCCCGTAGCTTAGCCAGCGGTGGCCGATGGCCTACTAGCCACGGGAGCAGCCGGTGCTGCGGCGGCTAAGACGGTGGAGGCGTGGCTCCGGCAGTCCGAACCGACAACAAAGAGGTGTGGAAGCACCAGGAGGCTCACGCGGACCCAACTACGGCTTCAGTTCGACCATCACTGGCCCATGGCCTCATGGCCACGTGCACAGGTAGCGGCGACCATGGCCACCACGGTGGTCATCGTGGCGCCGGTGTTCCGGCGGCGGTGGAAACACGAAAAGGGGAGCGCCAGGTGCGTCGCAAGTTGGAGAAGGCAGTGACACGCTCGGTTGGGACAAAGGGAGAGCACACAGCAGCGTTGCGAGCTTGCGCCCAGCCGACAATGGCGGCGGCCACGGTGAGCACGCGAGCAGTAGCCAGCAAAGCGAGGAAGAAAGCCGAGAGAGCGCGGGGAATAGTGAGAGAGAGACCTCGGGCGCTCCACATCAACGCAGGTGAAGGCAGGGACGCAGACACGAGGAGGGGCATGCGGTGGCAGCTCACTGCCATGGCGGGGCGAACTCTAGTGCATGAGGGCACGCCGGCATATGGTCGGGCACCTGGCGGGCGTTATAGTGACCATGTTGGGAGGCCGATTTGGGCCGGCTCGGGTCCGAACTCGGCCATGGGCCTTTAATGAAGTTTGTTGAGCACGACCTGCTCTATAATCCTATCTAAGGTGCCAAGTCATTAGAGTTCTCCATTAGTGGATAATGAAGCTCCAAAGTGGTTGTGTCAGTATATTGACAGTGATGAACAAACTCCAAAAATTGATGGCCAAATCGAAGTCAAATCGATGCAATCTTTTTGCATGTTCATCTCCACAATGTATGCTCCAACTTTTATCTTTGGACCAACTCGAGTTGCTTAACAAAAACATGAGAACGTGGCATGCCAACGTCGATGACTATGAATTCTAGACTTAGAATATTTTCAAGTCTAAAAACAGCAGTAAGTTCAAACTTGGGTTCCTTATTTGACTAAGTTAGAAGCTGAACTAGGCCTTAACGCTTGAACAAAGTTTGTAGTACACAACCTGGACTACAACTTCTCTTTAATGATCAAGGTCTGGATCAGCTTGTGTTGCAAGATACAAAGCTCCAAAGTGGGATACCCGAAACTGAAACTCCATTATGACTTAGCCAAATTTCTGAGATCCCAAAACAGCACTGCATTGAATCTTGGGAGCTCTCTTTGACTAGGTTAGAGGCCAAACTAGCTCTTGACCATTAAACAAAGTTTGTTCTACACAAGATGAACTACAACTTTTATTTAAGGTAAAACCTCATAACTGGTACAGAAGTTAAACTTTCACTTTGGTCAAAGTAGGAACTCGATAAAGCCTAAACTAGGGTTTTAGGCCAATCAGGGCATTTTCTTGACATTTGCTCAACATGAACCCTTCATGACTTTTGTTATAGAGTTCATCTAGAGTCATTTGGGCAAGTTTGTAAGGTTTGGTTGATGGTCTATAATTCTATTCACTTAATGGTGCAATTCTAATAGGAATAGAACTTATCATTTCATGTGACTTTTTGATTCCAAACTTCATGAAACTTTTCCATGGGTCACTATAGATAGAGAGTGATGTGAGACACATGAAAGAAGTGACATCAACACTCACTTGCATTACCAGGCATGAGCATCTAACATACATTGAAATATAATTAACAAGGGTATGTTGTATATGTTTCAAGGAGATGTTGCAGATGTTTCAAAGCACATTCCATATATGCAAGTTTCACGCTCATATATGAACAAATGATGCTTATGCTCATGCAATGCAAGTGCCAAAATGCAAGACTAACACCTGGGGTGTTACACCCTGCCCTCAGGATCTTTATAACGGCCGAGTGACATAAAACACCCCATGTGACAAACTATGTGGAGGATATTGTAACAGAACCGACCAAATTATAAGAGCACAAGTACAAAAACAAGCACTGAAGCGCTCAAATTTTCGAACTTGAGCCCATATAATCCCGGTAGTCAATCGAAACCACGAAGGATTTCAAACCAACTTGCTTACAACCAGGATCGCATCATTCAACATACAACATCATACGTTACATTTCACAAGTAGTTATGAAATAAGTTTACACAAACGGAGTCACAATTATTACAAACCAAGTTTATAAAAGTAGCGGAAGCAAACGCACACCAGTTGTTTAACTACTGCCAGTCTTGATGATCAACAACCCGCAAAAGCATGAGGAAAGTACATAAAAGATGATCACGCCCAAGTGATCTAGTCTTCTTCACCCGCAGGGTGGAGACAAGTCTAGCAGAAGCCTTGATAGAGCATATCATCTGCAACAGGAGGGAATAAACCCTAAGTACTGGAATGTACTCAGCTAGACTTACCCGTCGAAAACTAGAAATAAGATGACACCAAGGATTATGCAAGGCTTACACAAGAGGCTAGCTGACATCACATTTTTGCATAAAGGCATAAGTAATTGAGACTCTTATAACCTGTACTAGCAATTATTTTTAGCATTTACCTGTCATCTATCTTAGCACCTGTACTAATCATGCACTTGATTATAATCAAACAATATTATTATTATATCCATAGCAGGTATATCATTGTGGCAACATTGTATCATTCACTTAACCATCTGTTCATTTAATGAGATCTACGTTGCCGCTGCTCAAGTCAAGTGCTCACTAACCGGGAGCGACGGCGATTCGAATCGAATTCCTATCCAGCTGGAGGGGTATTTCTAACACTCACCGTGCAGACCCCTGCCAGGGTCGCACAGGCCACCTTTTCATATGATTCAGGAATCGCGGGCCTGAATGATGTCGCGACCCCAAGGGCGACACTCTGCCAGGTGATAGGGACTCTAACCCCCCCTTGGTCTCACGCCAATGTCCCCAAGCACATCCTTTCTCTCCTCCAAGAAGCAACCTACCATTCGATTCCCGGCCTGAACCACATTACTCGGCTTCGCGGTCGGAACGGCTTATCCGGCCAACTAAGTGTTAGACTGCGTTCAACATGACTCAAGGACGTACAGCGAATCGGTCCTTAAACGACTCAGACGGGCATAGCTCCACACCCAAGACGTGAAGTGTCTTGCGGCTGTACTATCGAACTCCCGCCCGGTCTCAATTTTATTTTTAAGCATGGTTCCATCCACGATAGCCATAAAGCCACTCGTGATTCCTTCCTACATCTCGCGGATGACCGGAAATCACCCGACTTCTACCGTACTAAGCAGGGCTAAGCATTGACACGTGCCTAAACCTAATATAGGATTAAGTACGAGATCTGGACAAGGACAGGTATAATGCAACAAGTGTTTTCATATAACTCCTACAACTTAATGCAGTAAACAATTAAAAGTACTCAAGATTAATTTATAAATTAGTAGGTTCAGCATGCACCGGGGCTTGCCTTTCAGAAAGGTCGAAGGCCGGTGGTCAGGACACTCGGGTAGATCTTCGACAGGAGCTCCGTCGCCGGCTGGTTCCTCTAGCTGCTCCGGCTGGTCCTGGATTTCCTCCGGAATCACCGGCTCGAACTCAAGGAGAGTTACCCCCTCCGGTACACCTATTGCATGAATGCACAATAAATATCATGGATGCATAAAGGTGCAACATGCTCGGGATGAAATGCATTTCAGAAATAAAAACAATAATCTAATCAAGTTACTTTATTAGTACGTGCAAATCTCTTCTCCGGTGGAGAAGTACTTACCTAAGCTACTCAACCTAAGATACAGCTGTTCTTCTTCGGTTAAGGCCCTAACACCTAATAAACAGAAGAGTGATATTATTTAGGTTACCATAGTAAGTTATTCTGGACAGCAGCTCAAAGATTCTGACATAACTGAGGATTCCTAACTCCAAAAGATATGATCTAAGACAATCTGGAAAGCTTAAGAAATGCACCACAATTTGTTTTCAGACCACAGCACTTAATTCCAAAGTTTACCTAATCGAAATTCCAAAGTTCCAGAATCTGCTCTCTCTAAACAGAGAGCAGTCACTTCTGGACTGTCACTTTAAACAGCAATAACTCCCAAACTACTAAGCCAAATGCTCCCAATTTTTGACACAAGCTCATTTACAATTTTTACTATAACTTTGGTATTTACAAGTTTTCCAGCAACCACCTTTATCCAAGGGTCAAACCTAGAAATACTATCAGCTGTCCAGAAAACCTAAAATTGTAAAGGTTAAATATTTATTGATGTGGCAAACATTCTCTAAGACCAAACTAATACTACTACAAGTTCACAAAGGTCACAAAAACACCAGGAAGTAAGGTGTGCCCACCTAGAATATTTATTTAAATTCATTTCTTAATTTACTTAAGTAATTAAGTGGAATTTCAAACATATATGTAAACTGCTCCTAAAATTTTACAAAAATTACAGGGGACTCTCTGACCCAAGAAGAGGCTACTGTAAAAATTTGAACTAAATTTATTCAAAGGAACTTCCTACACAAAATTCCCAAGCCAAAAAGGTTGATTTTTGTATAAATAACAAAGCACAGTAAAAAGTGTCAAACAACAGATTTCTAAATTTTCTTGGACACTCTAGGGTACCAAGACATTCTCCAAAAATTTATATGAACATTGCACATGTAGAAAATTTACAAAAATTCATTTAAATATTTCCTAGAATAACAAGATAGCATTATAACTTGAAAATTACTTAAGCACTACTACCCAAATTTTTACCAAAGCTAGAGCAAGTATAAATTAGCCTACTCACCAAATTTCATAATTTTTGGAACACTGAAACTTAAGATATAATTTAAACGAATTTGCATGTGATTTAAAACACATTTCAAAGTCCTATTTAAATATCCCAGAAAACAAACATCACATAACAAATTCATATTTTTCTAAAATACTACACACCCTGTAGATCCCAACAAAATTTATCTTATAATTTTTGGGCAAGTAAAACCCTAGATCTACATTTTCCAAAACTTAACTAAAACTGTGACAAATATGAAAGGAAAACAAAAACTAAATTCAAAACCCTGTTACCGGACCGGCCTGCAAAGCCGACGCGGCCCACATCGCGTGGTGCGGCCTGCTCCCGCGCGCGGCCTGCTACGGCTCTCGCCCGCGCGCGCGTGCGACTGACCAGATGGTCCCATCGGTCAGAGAGAGAGGCGGAGGGGAGAAGCTGCAGTCGCCGGAGCTCGCCGTCGGTGAGCCGACCGGCGAAGCTGAGCGGACGAGCATGACCACGTCATCGAGCTAAGCCGATTGGTGGTAAGAACGGGACGGCAGAGCCATGGTAAGGTGCTCGCCGCCGGGCATGGCGGATCACCGGCACGGTGGTGGCGAAATCTCGCCGCCGGTGAGCCTGACATCCCAACCCTAACCCTCGATGAGCATCCCCATTCTACCTCGACCCTAACGCTCCTACAAGTGGGTGACAGAGATGCCCCGAGACCCCTGGCCACGGAGGGCCATCGCGCGGAGGAACTCCGGCGAGGTACCGCGGCGGCGGAAAACGAAAATGCAACCCTACCGAGGCGCGATTGGCTACGTGGAGTGGACGGTGAGGTAGCGGGCTTCAAGGCGGAGCTGTGGACGCGTTTTTGTGGGCGGCAGTGCGGTGGAGAGCGCGCACGAGCTCGCCGGAGTGGAGGCGGCAATGGTGCTCGGTTGTTCCGCCTCGGTGAGCCCGGCCAGAGCGAGAGGAAGGGAGAAGAAAATGAGCGCGAGTGAGGGAGGTGGAGGTGGCCGCTCGGTGTTCAATCCCGCGTCTGGGCTCGCGACGTGGAGGCGATGGCAGCGCTCGGTCGACACGCGGCGACGCTCTTCTGCCCGGGCGCCACGACAGGCCGGAGTTCGAGCTCGTGACTGAAACCGCGCCTCCAAAGACCGACTGACAGGGCAGTTTCGTCGACGATTTACTCTCAAACCAGCTCGTATTAGTGAAACCTCCAATTAGCAAAGTTGTAGACCTATGTGAGCACTACAAGTTTGTAAAAGGCACCATGAGCTAGTTCGGTTTGGATTTGAAACTACAGGGCTCCAAACTAGTGTACTTGGAAACTGAAATGCAGTTTCAGAGATAAACGTCGACTGAAACCCTATTTTTAAGACACCATATCTCCTAAACCAATTAGAACTAGGTGATGGTGATATTGACAATGTTGTAGAGCTATGTGTGGACAACAACTTTGTCAATTGGCTCAAGGACTGGTTTGGCCTAGTTCGTGAGTTACAAGTTGCTAAAGTGAGGTACAGTGAAACGGTTTTCAGCTCCACACTTAGCCAAAATGGCTAAGTCTCAAAGCAGCCTCTAATACTGACTTGTGGGCCATTTTTGAGCATGTTCTGATCATTTTCATGAGATGGCCATATTAGAACTTTTGTTTCTTATGAAATTCTCTAGAACTTTGCTTAAGGTTGCTCCTCCATGCAAGATCTCTAAACTAGACTTTTTAATTGGTCAAACCAGATCACTCCAGGGGTCCAACTTAGTCAACAACATTTGGAAGGGCAATTTGGTAATTTTGGTCAACATGAACATTGCTCCACTACTTACCCTAAATGTAATTAAGGTGTTATAAGACCCAATTAGCCACTCTACACCTTAGTTGCACAAAATTCCTAGTGTCACATACCTTGGCACAAGTAATTCAATACTTCCACCCCAAATGTTGCAAGCTCATGTTGCACATGTTGCATGAGTGTGTTGCATAACACTTGCTAATTATGTTACACTAAAGTGGTTGACATATCTCACAAAGGAAATTGCACATAAGGTACTTGTGTGTTGCACCTTACTCACTTTTAGTTCACATGAAATATAACATATTAAGCTTATGCATGAAATGAATGATGCTTGCTTATGCTCATGCAAATGCAATGCAATTAAGGAGCTAAACACCTGGGGTGTTACAGCCCTCCCCCCTTATAAAAATCTCGTCCCGAGATTTGGAAAGCGTACCATTTTTCATAGAATTCCTTATAACCATCCCGCAAATAGTCCTCCCGTTCCCATGTAGCGTCACTTTCACTACCCTGATTACTCCACATTACTTTATACCACTTAACCACTTTGCTTCTAGTCACTCGTTCCTGAGTATCGATCACTCGGACTGGCTTTTCTTCGTAAGTTAGATCGGATTCCAGCCTGATATCTCCTAACGGAACTCTTTCCTCAGGAACTCGAAGACACTTTTTGAGCTGTGATACATGGAAGACGTTGAATATGACACTCATTTCAGGAGGTAACTGGATTTTGTACGCAACAGCTCCACTCTTGCCTATGATCTAGAAAGGACCCACGTATCTTGGCGCAAGTTTCCGCTTAACGCCAAAACGTTGGACACTCTTCATTGGAGAAACTTTCAGATACACGAAGTCCCCAACTTCAAACTCGAGTGGTTTTCTACGACGATCAGCATAACTTTTCTGTCTAGCTTGGGCTGCAGCCATATGTTTTTGGATGGTACGGACTTGTTTCTCAGCTTCCTCAACAAAAGCAATACCATAAAATCTCCTTTCACCAGCTTCTACCCAGTTTAGTGGAGTTCTACACTTACGACCGTACAAAGCTTCGAATGGAGCCATCTTAATACTCTCTTGATAACTATTATTGTATGAAAACTCGGCTAGAGGTAACCATTTTTCCCAAGAACCCTTGGATGAAATGACACATGCCCGCAACAGATCTTCCAAGATTTGGTTAACCCGTTCTGTCTATCCTGACGTCTGGGGGTGATAAGCAGAGCTTCTCACTAACTTGGTTCCCAGAAGGTGATGCAAGTGCTCCCAAAAGCGAGCAGTGAACTGGGGACCACGGTCAGATATGATAGTACGAGGTATCCCATGGAGCCGGACTATCTGATTGAAGTACAACTCAGCATAGTCAGTGGGACGATAGTCCACTCTAACTGGAATGAAGTGAGCTGATTTGGTCAAACGATCCACAATTACCCAGATGGAGTTATGATTTTTGACAGTAGGAGGAAGACCGACAATGAAATCCATACTTATCTCTTCCCATTTCCAACCTAGGATAGAAAGTGGTTGAAGCAACCCAGCTTTCATATGCACAGCTTTAACTCTACAGCAGGTGTCACACCTAGCCACATATGCAGCTATTTCTTTCCGCATCTTGGTCCACCAATAGTATGGCTTCAAATCATAATACATCTTATTGCTGCCAGGATGGATGGACAACTTAGAGGAGTGTGCTTCAGACATAATATCATTTCGAAGCTCTCGGTCCTTAGGCACAACTAACCTATCCTTGAACCATAGTACACCCTCTTCATCTACCCTGAACTGTGTAGTTTCTTGCTCTTTCATCTTACGCTTGATGTGGAATATACCAGTGTCAGTCTTTTGGAGCTCAATAATTCTACTTTTGAGAGTACAACTGACAGTGATGTTGTACAAGACCGCGGGATGTAGAAGGCGAGATCGATGAAAATCAGTTTCAACTAGGGAATGACAATGAGACTTACGGCTTAAAGCATCCGCAACCACATTTGCCTTGCCAGGATGATAGTGCACTTGAAGGTTATAATCCTTAATCAACTCGAGCCATCTTCTTTGACGCATATTTAACTCGGGTTGGGTGAAGATGTATTTGAGGCTTTTGTGGTCTGTGTAGATATTGCAAACATTGCCCAACAGGTAGTGCCGCCAGGCTTTCAAAGCATGAACAACTGCGGCGAGTTCTAAGTCATGCGTTGGATAATTCGCCTCATGCTTCCGAAGTTGTCGAGAGGTATATGCAATTACTCGGCCTTCCTGCATCAAAACACCTCCCAAACCTATGCCTGAGGCATCACAATAAACATCAAATGGTTTCTCGATATCCGGTTGTGCCAAAACCGGAGCTGAGGTTAGGAGGGTTCGTAGTTGGTGAAAAGCCGCATCACACTCAGGAGTCCAGACAAACTTGGTGTCTTTCTGCAGCAACCGAGTCATTGGCTTGGCTATTTTGGAGAAATCCGGGATGAAGCGACGATAATAGCCAGCCAAACCAAGAAAACTCCGGACCTCGTGAACCGAGATAGGAGCCTTCCAGTTCAGTACTTCCTGTACCTTGGCGGGGTCCACCATAATTCCTCCATCGGACAACACATGCCCAAGAAAAGGTACTTCACGAAGCCAGAATTCGCACTTACTGAACTTTGCATAAAGTTGATGTTCACGCAGTCTTGTGAGGACTATACGCAGATGTTCAGCGTGATCTTCCTCATTCACAGAATATACCAGGATGTCATCAATAAATACCACCACAAACTTGTCCAATTTAGGCATAAACACCGAATTCATCAAGTACATGAAGTGTGCGGGGGCATTTGTCAAGCCGAAAGACATAACAAGATACTCATAAAGACCGTATCTGGTAGAAAAGGCTGTCTTTGGAACATCTTCCGGGCGGATTTTAATTTGATGGTAGCCAGATCTTAGATCGATCTTGGAGAAAACTTTAGCTTTAGACAACTGATCGAACAAGATGTCGATACGTGGTAGAGGGTACTTATTTTTGACAGTGACTGCATTGAGAGGTCTATAATCTACGCACATCCGCAACGACTGATCCTTCTTCTTTACAAAGATAGCAGGACATCCCCACGGCGATGAGCTAGGACGAATCAACCCTTTCTTCAAAAGTTCATTCAATTGCACCTTAAGTTCAGCTAGTTCATTCGGAGGCATCCTATAGGGTCTCCTAGAGATGGGAGCCGTGCCAGGCAACAACTCAATTTTAAACTCCACATCCCGATCCGGAGGGAGCCCCGGCAAATCATCGGGAAAAACGTCCGGAAACTCACTTACTACGGGAATTTCGGCCAACGCCCTTGCTTGCACAGCATGAACTTCCCAGACAAATCAACTTTTCTGGGAAGTTGTACCAGAAAACCTTTTTGATCCGTAGGATCTCTGAGAATAACTACCCGAGTGGATGTATCAATGAGTACCCCATTCTGACTCATCCAATTCATGCCCAAGATAACATCTATGCCTAAGCCCGGTAAAACCACTAAGGCAAGCGAGTACCTTCGCCCTTCTACCTCAAGCTCAAGATTCCCCACTACTTTATCTGTGGAAATATTCCCACTTGCTGCGCTAATGCAATAACCCCCACCTTCAACAGTATGCAATTTGTGTGCAAACTCTGATGCAAACTTAGGACTGATAAAGGAATGCGAAGCACCTGAATCAAAAAGTACCACAGCAGGATGTTGGTCAACTAGGAACTTACCAGCGGTGACAACCTCACCAGATGGAATTTCCTCGATACTGTTATAATGAGCGTGCCCCTGACGGCCACCTTGGTTGACATTCTTCTTGGGGTAAGGACAATTCCTGGACCAATGGCCTGGCTTGTTGCAGTTCCAGCAAGGCATGTTGCTAGGAGGGACACTGGAGCTGCCTTGGCTCGAACTACTTTTTGGCAGAGCCACTGTATATGCCTTACGAAACCCAGTCTTCACTGGCGCCTTCTTTTGTGGAGGACGGAACTTAGCATTCGTGGCAGGAGGGCGAGGAGGAGCCCTCGGGGCAGCTGGAGCTCGAGACTATGAAGCACTCGCCTCAATGGCCCTTTTGCGGCTCTTAGAGGCAGAATAGATAGCATTGTTGTTCTCTTGAGTCAGAGCATCACTGATAAATTCATTGAAAGTAGTGCACTTGCTAGTGCCCATAGTCTTCATCAACTTTGGGCCGAGACCTCTTTTAAAGCTAGCAATTTTCTTAGAATCGGTATCCACAAACTCTGTGGCATACCTTGCCAGGTTGTTGAAAGATTGTAGATATTCAGTCAAACTTTTATTTCCCTGTGACAGCCTCATGAATTCTGTGTGCTTGATAGCCATAAGACCTGGAGGAATATAGTTTCCACGGAATGCGGCCTTAAACTGGTCCCAAGCAATTGAAACATTTGCAGACAGTGTGGAACGATAGTGGCTCCACCAAATACCCGCTGGACCATGCAATTGATGAGAAGCATATTCAGTCTTTAGCTCATCAGTCAGGCGAAGCAGACGAAACTTTTGTTCAATAGTATTTAACCACTCATCAGCTTGCAATGGTTCCTCCGCCTCCTTAAAGAGCGGGGGCTTAGTATCCAGAAAGTCCTTGAAATCACTGTATTGATTGGGTTCTGGGCCCTGGCGGCCAGGACGAGCCTCCCGGTTGGCAAGCTGGCGCATAGCATCTGCCAGCATGCGCTGCCCTTCAACCACGGTCTGCATTAACTCAGCCGGGGTAGGTGGTGGTGGAGGGGGTGGCTGTTCCTCATCCTCATTGCCACGACCCCGACGAAGATTGTACGACATCTGCAAAATGCATAGCCAATGAGCACTGACGATGTGGGAAATTTGTAGATGGATTATTGTAAATATGTCAAACTGACTTCATGAAATAGACTTCTCAAAATGCTCATGACACAATACTTCATCACAACCGCACAATCCATTCAAGCGGATCAAATGGTGCAATCATGCGAGAGAATCCAACAAGATGTACTTTGATAAAGGCTCACACACAAGGAGCACAGCAGTTACTGAACCGTTTACGTTAAAATCTACGTGATTTTTGATCTTTTGCCCGAGACTTGGATTCAATTTCAACGTGTTTAGTTGACTGAGAAAGGCTACTTCAAACTGATCACAAAGAGACTTCTCAACGGTAGAGCTCCATGGTGGATCATGACTAGCCACCTCGATACCAGCGCGTGCCAAGCAGCACAACCTTATGTCGCGTGCCATAGGAGGCCCTCGGTTTCGTCGCGGCACCGAAGGGTGCTAATCGTGACACCATCATCGAACGCCACACAACAAGACATCCAATTGCGATCGAAATTAACAGGCTCCAACTAAACATCCAGGAAACATAGGGTTCGACCTTACATCCCAAAAGTCAAGTTATTACAAAGCCTCACTCCAACACAGGGAGGGCACAAAAGACAATCCTAACATTGTAGCTACGCGATGACTACACTAAGCATCGCCCTCAGAGTCGGTGTCAAGGATCTCCCCGCCATCCTCGTCGCTAACAGGCTCTAACTCCTCGTCTTCTTCTTCTTCTTCTGGCTCTTCTCCTGGTGCTTCTTCTGGTGCGGCATCTTGGGGCCCATTGACCTCCACTTCATCATCATCTTCAGCTATGAAGATTCCCGAACCCATGTCCTCATCGACGTTGTTGTTTCGAGGCAGCAGAGGATTAAGCTCGTTGTTCAGGCAGTGCACTTCTTCATGAAGATTGTCATTGTATTCTTCAGCATTCTCCAACTGTTGCTCGAGGTCAAACTGACGAGCTCTCAGAACATTCTCCTCGTGCCAGGCTTCATCCCTCTGGTTCATAACACGGACCAACATGCGTTGACAGTTGCGGTTTGCTACTGTCAATCTCTGGACTGCAAGGGTTTCCTGGTCATGATCACGGATCACTTGCTCCAATTGCTGACGCGCTGCATTCCTGGCAGCAGTCACTTCAGCCAACTCCGCCCTCAGCCTTTCCACCTCAGTAGGCTCGGGGCGGGGCTCACGTGGAGCGAGCTGGTGACGCGGTGCCCTGCCTCTAGTGGACTTGCGAGCAGTCGTCTTGGTACGTGCCATCTGAAGCAACAAAATAGGACTTAAAGTGAGGATCATTTAGGGGATACGAAATTTAATTTAGTCGGGAGTACAGAAGTTTTTAAGGAGGAAGTAAATGATATGTATGATATAATTAAACATGATGCATGCACGTTCCGTACGCCCTCTCACCTTAGTAGAAACCTAAAGTTCTAACGCTAGGCGGTGGCATACATACGTTCTCTCATATAAGCGAAACTATCGGTCTACTCGTTACGCTGTTAGTGTACCTGCAGAAAATCTCATTTCAGCCCAACAGATTCCCAATATACGCACATAAGAAAGCAGTAATTTAAATACTTTCCATATACACATCCCCAGATGTATATACTTCAGTATCAAAGCTACCCGATATAAAGGTTCCCACAATTAAGTGCTTACGTAATTACATGGTTTAAACATGTAAGCATGCAAGTCACCAAAACTACTCTCCCCTAGATCGTTGGTTGAACGATCATGCTCTCACAACTCACACTTACCAGAGCGTCGAGGCAATTGATCCATACATTACCACCCAAGTGGATGACATCCATACAATATCACGCCATATGGACGACGAAACAAAAACAAACAAGGCCCCCAAGTTAGTCTTTATAATAAGCCACCTAAGAGTCCTTATTTGGGCTAAGGGATGTGATCACTGGCATACCTAAAAATAATTTTTAGTGTTTTAACCCTTTTTCATAATCAAATACTTTTGTTTTTAAATACTCATATGATGTGTTTAATGTTGAATTATGCTCCGATACCAGCTGTAACAGAACCGACCAAATTATAAGAGCACAAGTACAAAAACAAGCACCGAAGCGCTCAAATTTTCGAACTTGAGCCCATATAATCCCGGTAGTCAATCGAAACCACGAAGGATTTCAAACCAACTTGCTTACAACCAGGATCGCATCATTCAACATACAACATCATACGTTACATTTCACAAGTAGTTCTAAAATAAGTTTACACAAACGGAGTCGCAATTATTACAAACCAAGTTTATAAAAGTAGCGGAAGCAAACGCACACCAGTTGTTTAACTACTGCCAGTCTTGATGATCAACAACCCGCAAAAGCATGAGGAAAGTACATAAAAGATGATCACGTCCAAGTGATCTAGTCTTCTTCACCCGCAGGGTGGAGACAAGTCTAGCAGAAGCCTTGATAGAGCATATCATCTGCAACAGGAGGGAATAAACCCTGAGTACTGGAATGTACTCAGCTAGACTTACCCGTCGAAAACCAGAAATAAGATGACACCAAGGATTATGCAAGGCTTACACAAGAGGCTAGCTGACATCACATTTTTGCATAAAGGCATAAGTAATTGAGACTCTTATAACCTGTACTAGCAATTATTTTTAGCATTTACCTGTCATCTATCTTAGCACCTGTACTAATCATGCACTTGATTATAATCAAACAATATTATTATTATATCCATAGTAGGTATATCATTGTGGCAACATTGTATCATTCACTTAACCATCTGTTCATTTAATGAGATCTACGTTGCCGCTGCTCAAGTCAAGTGCTCACTAACCGGGAGCGATGGCGATTCGAATCGAATTTCTATCCAGCTGGAGGGGTATTTCTAACACTCACCGTGCAGACCCCTGCCAGGGTCGCATAGGTCACCTTTTCATATGATTCAGGAATCGCGGGCCCGAATGATGTCGCGACCCCAAGGGTGACACTCTGCCAGGTGATAGGGACTCTAACCCCCCCTTGGTCTCACGCCAATGTCCCCAAGCACATCCTTTCTCTCCTCCAAGAAGCAACCTACCATTCGATTCCCGGCCTGAACCACATTACTCGGCTTCGCGGTCGGAACGGCTTATCCGGCCAACTAAGTGTTAGACTGCGTTCAACATGACTCAAGGACGTACAACGAATCGGTCCTTAAACGACTCAGACGGGCATAGCTCCACACCCAAGACGTGAAGTGTCTTGCGGCTGTACTATCGAACTCCCACCCGGTCTCAATTTTATTTTTAAGCATGGTTCCATCCACGATAGCCATAAAGCCACTCGTGATTCCTTCCTACATCTCGCGGATGACCGAAAATCACCCGACTTCTACCGTACTAAGCAGGGCTAAGCATTGACACGTGCCTAAACCTAATATAGGATTAAGTACGAGATCTGGACAAGGACAGGTATAATGCAACAAGTGTTTTCATATAACTCCTACAACTTAATGCAGTAAACAATTAAAAGTACTCAAGATTAATTTATAAATTAGTAGGTTCAGCATGCACCGGGGCTTGCCTTTCAGAAAGGTCGAAGGCCGGTGGTCAGGACACTCGGGTAGATCTTCGGCAGGAGCTCCGTCGCCGGCTGGTTCCTCTAGCTGCTCCGGCTGGTCCTGGATTTCCTCCGGAATCACCGGCTCGAACTCAAGGAGAGTTACCCCCTCCGGTACACCTATTGCATGAATGCACAATAAATATCATGGATGCATAAAGGTGCAACATGCTCGGGATGAAATGCATTTCAGAAATAAAAACAATAATCTAATCAAGTTACTTTATTAGTACGTGCAAATCTCTTCTTCGGTGGAGAAGTACTTACCTAAGCTACTCAACCTAAGATACAGCTGTTCTTCTTCGGTTAAGGCCCTAACACCTAATAAACAGAAGAGTGACATTATTTAGGTTACCATAGTAAGTTATTCTGGACAGCAGCTCAAAGATTCTGACATAACTGAGGATTCCTAACTCCAAAAGATATGATCTAAGACAATCTGGAAAGCTTAAGAAATGCACCACAATTTGTTTTCAGACCACAGCACTTAATTCCAAAGTTTACCTAATCGAAATTCCAAAGTTTCAGAATCTGCTCTCTCTAAACAGAGAGCAGTCACTTCTGGACTGTCACTTTAAACAGCAATAACTCCCAAACTACTAAGCCAAATGCTCCCAATTTTTGACACAAGCTCATTTACAATTTTTACTATAACTTTGGTATTTACAAGTTTTCCAGCATCCACCTTTATCCAAGGGTCAAACCTAGAAATACTATCACCTGTCCAGAAAACCTAAAATTGTAAAGGTTAAATATTTATTGATGTGGCAAACATTCTCTAAGACCAAACTAATACTACTACAAATTCACAAAGGTCACAAAAACACCAGGAAGTAAGGTGTGCCCACCTAGAATATTTATTTAAATTCATTTCTTAATTTACTTAAGTAATTAAGTGGAATTTCAAACATATATGTAAACTGCTCCTAAAATTTTACAAAAATTACAGGGGACTCTCTGACCCAAGAAGAGGCTACTGTAAAAATTTGAACTAAATTTATTCACAGGAACTTCCTACACAAAATTCCCAAGCCAAAAAGGCTGATTTTTGTATAAATAACAAAGCACAGTAAAAAGTGTCAAACAACAGATTTCTAAATTTTCTTGGACACTCTAGGGTACCAAGACATTCTCCAAAAATTTATATGAACATTGCACATGTAGAAAATTTACAAAAATTCATTTAAGTATTTCCTAGAATAACAAGATAGCATTATAACTTGAAAATTACTTAAGCACTACTGCCCAAATTTTTACCAAAGCTAGAGCAAGTATAAATTAGCCTACTCACCAAATTTCATAATTTTTTGAACACTGAAACTTAAGATATAATTTAAACGAGTTTGCATGTGATTTAAAACACATTTCAAAGACCTATTTAAATATCCCAGAAAACAAACATCACATAACAAATTCATATTTTTCTAAAATACTACACACCCTGTAGATCCCAACAAAATTTATCTTATAATTTTTGGGCAAGTAAAACCCTAGATCTACATTTTCGAAAACTTAACTAAAACTGTGACAAATATGAAAGGAAAACAAAAACTAAATTCAAAACCCTGTTACCGGGCCGGCCTGCAAAGCCGACGCGGCCCACATCGCGTGGTGCGGCCTGCTCCCGCACGCGGCCTGCTACGGCTCTCGCCCGCGCGCGCGTGCGACTGACCAGATGGTCCCATCGGTCAGAGAGAGAGGCGGAGGGGAGAAGCTGCAGTCGCCGGAGCTCGCCGTCGGTGAGCCGACCGGCGAAGCTGAGCGGACGAGCATGACCACGTCATCGAGCTAAGCCGATTGGTGGCAAGAATGGGACGGCAGAGCCACGGTAAGGTGCTCGCCGTCGGGCATGGCGGCTCACCGGCACGGTGGTGGCGAAATCTCGCCGCCGGTGAGCCTAACATCCCAACCCTAACCCTCGACGAGCATCCCCATTCTACCTCGACCCTAACGCTCCTACAAGTGGGTGACAGAGATGCCCCGAGACCCCTGGCCACGGAGGGCCGTCACGCGGAGGAACTCCGGCGAGGTACCGCGGTGGCGGAAAACGAAAATGCAACCCTACCGAGGCGCGATTGGCTACGTGGAGTGGACGGTGAGGTAGCGGGCTTCAAGGCGGAGCTGTGGACGCGTTTTTGTGGGCAGCAGTGCGGTGGAGAGCGCGCACGAGCTCGCCGGAGTGGAGGCGGCAATGGTGCTCGGTTGTTCCGCCTCGGTGAGCCCGGCCAGAGCGAGAGGAAGGGAGAAGAAAATGAGCGCGAGTGAGGGAGGTGGAGGTGGCCGCTCGGTGTTCAATCCCGCGTCTGGGCTCGCGACGTGGAGGCGATGGCAGCGCTCGGTCGACACGCGGCGACGCTCTTCTGCCCGGGCGCCACGACAGGCCGGAGTTCGAGCTCGTGACTGAAACCGCGCCTCCAAAGACCGACTGACAGGGCAGTTTCGTCGACGATTTACTCTCAAACCAGCTCGTATTAGTGAAACCTCCAATTAGCAAAGTTGTAGACCTATGTGAGCACTATAAGTTTGTAAAAGGCACCATGAGCTAGTTCGGTTTGGATTTGAAACTACAGGGCTCCAAACTAGTGTACTTGGAAACTGAAATGCAGTTTCAGAGATAAACGTCGACTGAAACCCTATTTTTAAGACACCATATCTCCTAAACCAATTAGAACTAGGTGATGGTGATATTGACAATGTTGTAGAGCTATGTGTGGACAACAACTTTGTCAATTGGCTCAAGGACTGGTTTGGCCTAGTTCGTGAGTTACAAGTTGCTAAAGTGAGGTACAGTGAAACGGTTTTCAGCTCCACACTTAGCCAAAATGGCTAAGTCTCAAAGCAGCCTCTAATACTGACTTGTGGGCCATTTTTGAGCATGTTCTGATCATTTTCATGAGATGGCCATATTAGAACTTTTGTTTCTTATGAAATTCTCTACAACTTTGCTTAAGGTTGCTCCTCCATGCAAGATCTCTAAACTGGACTTTTTAATTGGTCAAACCAGATCACTCCAGGGGTCCAACTTAGTCAACAACATTTGGAAGGGCAATTTGGTAATTTTGGTCAACATGAACATTGCTCCACTACTTACCCTAAATATAATTAAGGTCTTATAAGACCCAATTAGCCACTCTACACCTTGGTTGCACAAAATTCCTAGTGTCACATACCTTGGCACAAGTAATTCAATACTTCCACCCCAAATGTTGCAAGCTCATGTTGCACATGTTGCATGAGTGTGTTGCATAACACTTGCTAATTATGTTACACTAAAGTGGTTGACATATCTCACAAAGGAAATTGCACATAAGGTACTTGTGTGTTGCACCTTACTCACTTTTACTTCACATGAAATATAACATATTAAGCTTATGCATGAAATGAATGATGCTTGCTTATGCTCATGCAAATGCAATGCAATTAAGGAGCTAAACACCTGGGGTGTTACAGATATCATCACCACCGTGTGGGCACATCAACCGCTTGTGTAGTGGTCACCAGCGCCTTCGCCTTGTATTTCGACCCAACTGTGTATGGTGCAGCTTCACTGTCGCTTCGACAGCCGAGACGTCTGTAGAGGTAAACATCATCATCGCTTCAGCATATGAACCATCAGTACAAAGGTGATGGTCACCGTCGCCTTGCACCATGATCTGCCTTTAATGATCATTTAGTCGGTGTTGGATTACTACGATTCAGCGGCGATACACTTTTGATCCCTGCCGCATAATACGTATAGCGACGGTGTTGGATGTTTGCACCACCAATGGCGGTGGTGATAACAAAATAATAAACGGCCCTTAATAGCTTATTGAACACAAAGCATACAGATATAATCATTGCATCATAAACCATGTTCTTACAATAACAATGGACGCTTACCATAATATCTTTCCCAACTGATGTCCTAACACAAGCGGTACATAGATTGTAAACTAACGGTACTGATCTCGATAGACTTACATAACAAAACGACATAGCTGAGCTCCTCCTATGTAGCACTCCTTCGAATTGGTAGGCAATGCACCATGGAACCCCTCTTCTTCCTCCTAGCCAATGCAGGAAAATTGTTTAAAAGCACTCAGACTCCACCTGCACAAAGTAGCAGAATTAATGATATTCAACACACCATTCCTTTAGCTACCAAGCTCAAATTGGCCTATATATAGAATCAAAACAACTACCTACCTAAACAGTGGCATGATGTAAGAACAAAATATAGCATATGCACCTTTACTGCTATGCTAATGACTCCATAAACAAGGGAACATAAGGAAGATAGTGAGGTCCACCGTCCATACATAATAGTTTCTAGGTACTTCTAGGATAGTCGATGGCCTGGGCCGGGAGGACATGAACTTTACGGTGGTTCATGTCATATGCAAGCAGTGTTTTTTCCTCCCCAACAAGGAAAATAAAATTCCATTCTAGATGAACTACAATCACTCTGTAGGCCACATCACAAACCTCGTTACCAATTTTAGTATTCTTCTTTCCAAATAGCTCCAGCATGGTCATCTTATGCTTCAATGTCCATTTACTAGTACCATAGTCTTCGAGGATCTAGATTGAAAACTCATACCTATTCAAAGTATCAGCAGTACATAAACACAACTGACCCTGAGCTTCATGGATGGAGATTACATCACGAGTTGGCCTATGAATTTTCTTGCATGTCTTGGCCTCCATATCAACAACAACTATCTGGGTGAACTCCAGCATGTGCATAAAACCATTAACAAACACACCTTTCCCATATATGGATACTATAATACCCTCGCCCCATTCAGATTCTTTAAAGATCCATGCTCTAGTTTTAGATGAGTAGATGTTGACATCTAAGGAGTCATCATTGTTGATCCCATATTCAAACACATGGAAGTGTGAGAAGACTGTCGGATCAAACCCCAAGCGAGCTGAACCACAAGAATGGTTGCTACACATAGCAGTTGCAACCATTTCTTAGTCACAGGATTGCAGACAACATAGTGAAGCCCAACGTACCAGTAGAGGATGAGGCCCCGAGAGCAATCTGAGATCATGGCATCCTAAATGGGGAAGGGCAAGAAGGACAAGGTGGGGTATTCACCATTGACACTGGTGAAGTTGTGTTTGCCTTTCTAGCTATGGTAGAAGAATCTAACAAGAACCTGGGACAACTCCTTACTATACTTGGATCTCGAGGTGAGGCTATTCTAGGAGCAACAGACACACTTGTAGCTGCACAAGGAGCGGGCGTTGAGGCAGCTGAGGATGAGGACCAAGACATGGTCTATGAGGAAGGACACCTTGTTCCTCTTGTTGGGGCCTCCTCCTCCATCTTGATGAGGATCTAGTAGAGCGAGGATGGCGATGGAAGTGACAGTGCTATCGCCTAAATCGTTAGAGAAGGAGTGACTGTGAGTATGTGTTCATGAGATCGTTAATAATCAAATAGTAGCTTCATTCATACTCAGATGAGTGAGGAAGGGAATAGAAATCCAAGAACAATGCATAAGGGAAGTGCGAAATCATTACCATTGCCTTTGGATCTTGCGGCATTGATCTTGAGTGGCAACGGCGGTGATGAGTACTAGCCTGGTCATCGGTGGATCTATGCTGTCTACCTGCCGGTGAGGCATACCGGCGCAGAGCACTAGCTTGTCGACGGTTAATGGTGGCTTGCATGCCGTTGAGTAGGGGCAGTCACGTAGTTCGGCACTAGAGTAGGGGCGGTGATGTGGAACAACAACACTAAGGAGGAGAAAGACATGGTGGGGAGCGTCCTTTGTAAGCAACTGTATGAGACACGGGAATGCAAATTTTTGCAAAGCTTTGTAAATACGGGCGGGAGTGACGCGTAGGACTAGCACGCGGGCTTAGAAATTGGCGAAAGCGGCGGTGAAGGCTACCGGCGATGGTGATTAAGAGATGTTAGCACCTACTAACAATGGATGTGTCATACGGTCTACGAACTCGCGCACGAATGGAACGTTCCAGTCACAGCAAACAAAGATGAACTCAAAGTAATAACTACCAAATATTATGAACATTTTTATTTAGAATGCAAAGGCATATTACATCGAACTACTCGTGGGGAGCATTACAAATGATGTTCTCTACATCCATCGCGGCCAAGACGCAATCGCCCATGGCAGAGAACTCGCCAATCAGGTTCTCGCACAGCTGGTAGCACGTCTCTCCTGGGAACCCCAGCTACACCATGGTTAGGTCCTCACCTAGCCAAAGCTGTGCAGCGGCCATGGCCGAAGTGGCCCCTAGGCGAATGCAGTACATGGCCACTTCCATGACCCATGGCGGCACGGTGTGGAGGTGGTCCGCTAGGGTCGTCCCCGGAGGCTGTTGGTATAAACAATGTAAACCTAAAGAACTCAGAAGAGACTTGCAAACCTAAAGAAACTTGCAAACCTAATGGCCATAGATTAAAGCGCTCAAAAGAGACTTGCAAACCTAAAGAACAATATAAACAATGTTACTTACTTGAATTAGAAGTTGATTACCAGAGGAATCTCAGAAGCAAACTTCGAAGGAACTTGATACCACAGGTACAAGCAGTAGAGGGAGCACCGGTAGGCCGACACATCCTCCAAACTCTTTCCCCACACTCTATCTTGCTATATTTAAAGACTAGTCCTAATCTCTGGAGGACTATATGACTAATCTTCTCTTGATGGCTATCTCTAAGAGGTAGATCCTTTCATGGGACCCCTCTCAATTGATCCTCACTAGAAAATATAAATTAGGGTTTCGGGGATGCCTTTGCCTTAAGGGGTATAGGGCTGCTTATATAGGCCGGTGGGATGAACCAGCCCTCGGATCAAACCAACTTTGATCTACGGTGAAGATTGGACCTCAATGGTAGTGGGAGACTGACGTTCGAAGCAAGCCATGATTGGACTTTGGCCCAGGTCGACCTAGGCCCAGGTCGGGTGACCACCTTCTATGGCTTTTTGGCCCAAGTTTTAGTGGGTCACCTTCTCATGTTCTCTAGAATCTTTTCACGTTGGTACCCATGTAGAATATGCTTTTGAGCCCGACATCCTTGATATCTTGCCCCCTTTTCTTGTTATCCCCTGTAGAAACACAGATTCACCAAAATCTATGGAATTCTATCAGTTTAATCCCTAACTCTATGTTTGGTGATTGATTTATACCCTTATTCATGTTTTGTTGATGGTTTATAATAGTAGTTAATGACCTTCAACAACTCTGCTAAGCTTAACCTTTGCTAGTCCCTTAGCAAAGCTAAACTCAGTGATAGATCAGGAGTTGCTACAATGCTTTTACGCCTCAAAAGTACACATGCGTTCAAACAAGAATTTTCCTCTGGGTTAGAATAAACTATTTTGACTTTCAAACTTACCCATATTACCTTCTACCATGGGGCTTCTTAGCCTTCACTTGGGTCTGTCTTAAGCTCTTTGTTCAACCATTGTTCTGGAGTTTTTATAAGTTTTCAAAATAAAACTCAGAGATTCCATTGTATAACACTCTTAAGTCTCTCAATATATGTGGTATTTGTGGATCCTCATCAAGGCAATAAAGATGTTATGCCTTTTTCTCTTCCTACTACTAAGGCTTATGTGGAGTTCACAGGTAGGGAGAAAGCTAGAGCCTACTTGCAGTGCATATATTGTAAAGGAAACAATGGATCAAAGAGAGTTAAGTCATATAATCAAATCAAGATGTGCATGTGTGTGGATATATGGTGGATGTATGGTGGCTAATCCTAATTCTACTTTGCTCCTTGAAAACATATCTCTCTTTTGAAACTTAGAAACATTTGCTAGAGAATAGGGGCTATCTTATTCATCTCTTTCTCTCTCTCTTTTTAGGCGGGCATCTAAGTACCCATTGTTTTAGTTATCTCGGACACTTGTCCATTTTTTTCAACTCTTCTTATTCTTTCGTGAATAACTTTTACATAGCCCCATGTCTCTTTGCAACAAAACTGAGAGAGATAGCAACAAGAACTTGGAGCATTTATTGAGGGATATCCTATAGGGTATATATTTTTGGTGTTCACTCCTAGTGTAGTAGTGAAACATTTTTCGGTGGATCTAGGTGGAATGGCATGTTTCTGCGCCTACCCCCAGTGTAGGAGTAGTGCATTTGTGGGTGGTGTGTATATGATCTTGATTTTAAGAGCATGACAAACCTCTCATAAGGCATCAACAAAGCTTGATAAAACTTAATGCAAAAGCAAGCAACATATATGTGAAAGTTTTCCTAGCCTAAATAACATTTATGGCTCTGGTGGGAATTCAAGCTTTGTCATAAAGGAATTCGTCATGTAATATTTTTATGTTTTCAAAAAGTAAATCTCTAGAACACTAATGTCACTTGAAACAAGATAAACAGCAGCTCAAACCTTCTCATATCATATCCGTCAATTATCTAGACTTAGATCAAGCATATGCTACCCACGAGTTTCAAGTTCAGAGTAAATTCTTATATCAAAACAATCATATCCAAAACTCAGGAGAATTTGAGGCTGAAAACTAGGTACTTAAAAGGAATTACAACAGAGCAACTATTCATCATTTTCATGTTCTGAGATTATTCTGAGTCATCTTTATTAACAACTTCTTAAAAACAAAATCAAGCAAACTAAACACACCTTTTTATTTTGTTTTCAATATTTAAGATCTCACCTTACTAATAGTATATAACTAACTAATACAAATTTTTATTTTGTTTTATTTGTTATGCATCTTTTTTATTTCTTTAACAAATATATAACAAACTCTAAAATAGCAAAACTAAAAGAAAAAAGGAATACTTAGCTAGATACATGGGGGATGCTCCTCCCTTAAGTTGGATGTTGACGTAGTCATTCGATCTTGCAGAGTAGCAGACTAGGAGTAGAGATGTACTTCCTCTATCAGAGCATTAGTTGATGTTGATGTTGATGACTGTTAAGACAGTGCTCCAACAGTAGATAGAACATCCACTTGCTTGTCAGCTCTTCTTGGTCCTTCAAATCCTATAAAACTTAAAATAGACAATAAAACTTGTGGAACATATTAAGCGTTAGTGGTTGGCCACTTAAGCCTTAGTTGTCCATAGCGTTTGAGATTGTTTCTGATTTTTCTTCTCAGCAAAGTTTCAGCAGGATCTCTTTCTAAATGCTTTTATATTTTGTATTTTCTATGATGCAACGAAAATATAACAAGATGAATGCATATTTATTTTTATTTTTATGCCACCATGGTGAATATTCCTGTGGGTTTTTACACGCCATAAAATTATTCACATGGGGCTTAATATATATGATGCAATAATGATATGCAGTAATAAAACTTTTTATTTTTCTTTTCTAAATGCAATGCTAATGCAAAAAAGTAAATATGCTAAAGTGAAATAATTCATGCAATGCTAAAAATAAATATGGATAACTACTGATTTTATCTCCTAGTGAGGATTTAGTAATTTAAGTCCTCTGAACAGGACTTCTTACCATGTTCATTCCTTAGGTGCATCATCTGATCCCAAAGGTGAAGACCTTGATAACTACACCTCTTGAGATGGTGATCCTAAGGATGGTGTCACCCATGTTCTTTGCTCATCCAGCAATTTGAAGTGAAGCATCAATAGTGGAAGCTAGCAGCATCTTGCTTAGAGTGCATGCATGTTCACAGGTTCAAAACATTTACTTATAGAATTTGGGGAATTGACAAACTTCTTCACACTTTGCTCGAAGTGTGTCCTGCTTGCAAAGACATGGTAGAGATCAAGTGCATGGACTCTGTTGGTGGAAAAACACCAATAGGACCAGAATTTTATTTACCCTTCTCTAACCTTGGGCACATAGAACAAGATGAATTTAATGTTATACATTTTGTTCCATTATAACATGGATGGATGGTAAGATCAAAAGATTGAGTATGAATGTAGCATTTAAACACATTTGGCAAAAAGGATTAAATTGCTTAACCTATGGAAGGATTATCTATCTGTGCATAATGTATCAATGATTTCATAATTATGACTATCATCTTCCAGATATAAGATGTGTACCTTTCAATTTAATTGGTTAAGGTTATGTGATCAAGAAAGTGATGCTAGGAACAAGTTTAAAGAACTAAACATGTTGGGTTAATTAGGTTGGATCAAGTAAGGTTGTAACTCAAACATGTTTGGCTCTTCATTTATGTGCATACTAGAATCAGGAAAAACTTTTGAATTAGGACCATTTACCTTAGGATGTTACCTTTGCCTTTGGAGTGTGAAGACACCATATGAGAAGGGTAGATGACGCGTGATGGTCTTTCTCTTTTACTTGAAGTTTTCCTTGTTCGTCTAGCCTCGCAACTTGAGTTGTTCATGAGCTTCTTGTTTCCTAGATTGCACCCTTTCCCTCTCATCCTTTTGTCATGCCATCTTTCTGCTCTTCGTTCTCTTGACATCTTGTTAAACCTTCCACCTCATTCATTCTTATGCCTGCAACGGATTAGTGGACAACACATACCCGAAGGAATATACAATTTTGAAATACAGGTTGTTTGTTCAGAATTTTGTTATGTTCCTTCTATGCTAATGGAAGGATGGTGTTGAAATTATTTTAGCACAAATTTTGTTTATCATGTTCTTATACAAGCATGGATCAAGGTAGAAGATAATTTACAGTAGAAGACAGAGTGATTAAACATTAATACTTATAGTTCTTCCATCCATGTTGAATGAGGTATGTAGTTCTTACATTTATGATGAATGAGCTATGTCTTCTTGTGCAAAGTTATTGAAGTTCATCATGTGCCTTGCTTCATCTCTGATTTGAATTCATCTCATGACTTACCTAGATTGAATTTAGAATTTCCTATTAGGGTTAGTCCAATAAAATATCCAGTGTCTACACAAGCAACTTTTAGTTCAATAACCAAACTAGACTCCATGTCTAATTTGACTAAGGGAGGCTATTTAACCTAAGCAGCACGCTTAATTTAAATGCCTATGGAAGTATGCGCAGTAGTTCCAAACCAAAAACTTACTAGCATAGAAAAAGGAAGCATGAAAGTATTATAGAGATTTATTCAATTGGAGATGAAAGAGCATGATTGTAGTTTAGCAAATTGAGCATGGCTTAGAGAAAACCAAGATGAATTGGCAACATGGCATAAGATTTTTCAGAGAAGCTCATCCCCCAAGCTTGAATTTTACAAGGCAAAGTCAAGTTTGGATGGATATAATTCAATGTTGCATGATGATTGGTTGGATATACCTGGTGCTTGTCCTTTTTTGTTCTTTTGCTTCAACCCTAGAACGGTTAGTGACATAAATACTTGAAGGAATATTTTCGTAACTATATTTCTATGCTCACTTCACAAGGGCAAAAAGGTGAAAGCTCATGCTACCTCTCGAAAGTACTTGCTTTAGGACACAATCTCATCCTTGGCAAATCTTTGAATTACGCTCAAGTTGGTGAAGTGGTTTCCCCTCCAACACCTATCTTAAGATTCACACAACAAGATCTGTAATATTTATGATAAACATATGCATCTACAATCACCCTTTCAAAATCTTTATGAACAGGGAAAATGAGGGGGTTGGAGATCTCGTGTGTGACAATGTTGAAGAGACCAATTGGTTCAGGAGATTTCTCATATGAGTGTGGATTCGATAAGGTGTTCATGAAATAGCTTCCATGCTCATTGATGTCATCTTCATTTTCAAGCTATGTGGGTGTTTCTTCATGAATGTCTATAGGTGAAAATATTGTCTCCATCATTCCATGCCTAAAACAGTCATTGGATGTTTTATTATCCATGATTTCTCATGGATTGGTGTCTCTCGGGTTGATCTCGTCTAAAGCTTTCTCCAAACTTAGATGAGTCATGTTTATTAAAGAGATTGATTCAAGCTCACCATTTGGTTCTAAGCCATGTTTGGATCCTAACCATAAGGCTTTATCCTTGTCCATCCATTCTTTTACAATAGCATATATGTTCTTCATATGTTCTAGGCAATTCTTAATACATTCTTTTTTTTTGAAATTTCACCGGGGGGGATTACTCCCCACCTAAATATATATTATAGCCCAAAATGGCTCGTTATATGTTTTACAAATGTTTAGAAAGGAACAACAACAACACCAAGACGCCCCAGCACTAGGGCGAAAAGTGGCAGAAACCACAATACACAAGCAATGAAAAGACTACCACCTGCGAGGCACAAGAGCTCTTTAACGATGCCTCCAAGGAGGTGAATGACGTTAAAACGTAATCATCGTCAGCCAAGCAGGAGCTTGGCAAGGCTTTTGCCCGAGCCTTGTGCCGACGGGGAGCTGCATCAATTGGGCTGATCCACAATAAGCAGCTGCAAGAGGTTCTTCAGTGACGCCTTCAAGAAGAAAATCTCGTCACTGGACCATACCGATTTGAGCTGAGCTTTCGCCCAGAACCTTTGCAAGTGCTCTTGTTGACCCGCCCACGACGGAGGGAGGCGCACACCAACAAGCGTCCACGCCTAGATAGAGGGGGTAGTTGGGGTAGGTGCCGGCCACCGCCACACCGCGCGGAGCGGTTTCCGGACTCGCCCGCTCTGGTGGGAGGCGCGCACCAGCAAAGCCAGACGGAGAAGGGGGTGTCGGCCGCTGCCACACCACGCAGAGCTATTTTTGGACTCGCCCATGACAGTGGGAGGTGCGCACCGACAAGCGTCCATGCTTGGACGGAGAGAGAGGGCGAGTGCCGGCCGCCGCCACACCACGCGGAGCTGTTTGGACTCGCCCGCAACGATGGGAGGCGCGCACCGCGCAGAGCCATTACCGGTCTCGCCCACGATGGTGGGAAGCGCACACCAGCAAGCATCCATGCCCGGACGAATGGGAGGGGATGCCGGTCGCCGCCACACTTTGCGGAGCCGTTTCCGGACTCGCCCGCGATAGTGGGAGGTGCGCACCGGCAAGCGTCCACGCCTAGACAAAGAGGAGGGAGGGTTGCCGGTCACCGCCATACCGCGCAGAGCCATTCTCAGACTCGCCCACGACAGTGGGAGGCGTGCACCGACGAGCGTCCATGCCTAGACGGAGGGGTGCCGGTCGCCACCACACCGTGCAGAGCCGTTCTTGGACTCGCCCGCGACAGTGGGAGGTGCGCACCGGCAAACATCAATGCTCGGACGAAGAGGAGGGGTGCTGGTCACGACCACACCATGCAGGGCCATTCCCAGACTCGCCCGCGACAGTGGGAGGCGTGCACCAGCAAGTGTCGATGCTTGGACGAAGGGGAAGGGGTTGCTGGCCGCCGCCACACCACGCGGAGCCATTCTCAGACTCGCCCATGACGGTGGGAGGCGCGTATTAGCAAACATCAACACTCAGACGGACGGGGATATAGGTCACCTCAAACCATGCGGAGCTGAACCCAGCGAAAAGAGACCCCAGGGGCACCTGTGGCAGAGGGAGAGCTGCACGCCGCCGAAGGAGTCGCTGGTGGCGCCGAATCTAGGGCAGGGGTGCCCAGCGTCAACGCCCGCTGCTGCGCCCGCGTCTGCGTCACCACGACCAGGCCGTGCGTGGCCACGGTGCCCAGGCCCGCGCGTGGACCGCCTTGTCAACGACCTGCAGCACGCCGTTGCCCGCTGCCGCACCACCGGCCGCCGAGCCTAGGCATCTGCGCCCGTCGGCCATGTTGGTGCCATATCTGGGGTGGCCACCACAAAGGCCAAAGAGCGGCCGGCAACCATGTAGGAGCACCACGGCCAGGAGGTCACGGAAGCACCAACACAGCCCATCCACCGGCACAGATCCGGCCTTTGCCGGCCCAACCACCGCCCGGCTGAGGATGAGGCGCCTTCATGAGCGGCATGTAGATATGGGCGAACCACCGCAGGAGCAACCGGATCTAGGCTGGGCCACCGTCGGACTGCCGAAGAAAACGCCAGAATCGGACAATCGGTGAGGAAGCCAATGGCTATGGAAAGGAGGATGGGAGGGAAGAGGAAGGTCGCAGCGCACCATATTTTTGGAGCAGTCGTGGGCCGCCGTCGCCGCACGTCAGACGACGGCAACAGCGGCCGAGGAGGGTCTATGGTGGGCGAGCTTGGGGCTAGCGTCGCAGTCACCCTCCCGTCGCCCAGAGAGGCAACGTGGAGGGTACAGGACTAGTTGCCTCCAACCAGAACCAGGGATTATCCTTCTTAATACATTCTTGCCATTGTCATTGCTCTTCTTGGTCATCCTTGTGGTCTGCATGATTCCTATACTTTGGTTGTCTTAGTGAAAGTCTAGGGTCATCATGAGACTTAGGAGAGAGCATAAGAGAGGTCATTAGGGTCAAGGATGGGTTGACATATGGGTTTAGATAAGACATCTAATGTAGGCATAGAGGGGGAGAAGATAGGATTGGCTTCTAATGGCTCGACTCTCCTTCGATGGCATTACTAGACATGCCATCTTGAATTCTTCCTAATGTCCTATATGGGAATAAGGACGCTTTCTAAGAGGTCCCTTCTTGAGAGGATTTGAATTATATTTACTTGAAGGTCTCTTATGGAACTGGAAGTTTAAACTATTCCCAAGATCAGCATCAAACATATCATCCTCACAAGAAATTTCAAAAAGGTTGACTTTCTTCTTCCCTTAGAGAATTTGGATTCTGGGGTATTGATGGTTTGGGATTGATAACTAAACCTTGGGATTGGAGTGGTTGCGATTTGGCTATCAAAACTTCCTCTTCTTGTTTGGGAGATGATTCCTTTTCTTCCTTGGGGAGCTCATAATGAATGCTAGTACAAGGAATCTTTTCACTAATTCTTTTAAGCATAGCCCTTGCTTCACTAGCAGACAAATAAAGAAAAGCTCCTCTAGAGGCTAATTCAAGGGATTTCCTGGAATCCTTGCTAAGACCCGTGTAGAAGTGTTGAAGAAGAATAGGGTCTTGTAAGGCTAAGTCTGGTCCAGAGTCTATAAGAGAGGTAAAACGTTCCTAGGAGGTGGCCAGAGATTTAGTATCTTCTTGTTTCAAAGATAGGACCTTGGTTCTAAGGCTGACTACTTTAGAGATGGGAAAGAAGTCCAAGCAAAAGCTAGAACACAAAGTTTCTCAATCTCCCTACTTCTTCTCTACGGTTCGATTATTCCATTTTTAGCTCTTCCCTTCAAAGAGAATAGAAAAAGCTTCCATCTTAAAGTCTCATCGAACATGCTCTCTATGCGGAGGCAATCATAGGTTTGTTCGAACTCTTATAGGTGAAGGTAAGGATTTTTGTCTACCTTTTCTAAAAAGGATTGGTTCTGGACCATTGCAACCAAACACGGGCGTAGCTCGTAGGTAGGTGTTAGGATAGACTTTGATGATTCTTTTGGCCTATGACTGGTGCTCGTGGGTGCAACATATTGGTATATGGGAGTGGAATCTATGGCATCCATAAGGATCAAAAAGAAAAATATAAAAGAAAAGAATAAAAGTATAATACAAGGTTAAGCTAGGTTCAAAGTTAACTCAGCAACCGTTTCCCCAGCAGCGATGCCAAAAAGCTTGTTGGTATATTTTAACGCACACAGAAAAGATCCATAAGCACACGGATACCGCTGTAGCTTTCACCCAGAGGTTTTAAATATCGTATCCATAGGGAAACGTGTGAGCGCAACTAAGTCTATGCTTAACCCCTGAGAAGCATCAAGGACGGAGATGATAGGGACATAGAGAAGATCACTAAGGTCTTCTAGTTCTAACCCTTGCAATCTATGTCTAGTATTATTCAACTGTTAAGAAAAGACACTAGCAGAGGATGCTTTCCTTAGCAACCAAGTCCTACTTGTCCTACAAACGGGAGGTGGACTATGGAAGATTCAATAAGGCTATAAAGTCACCCTCGTGAGCTACCATCGATCCGAAAGGTAGGGTGCATCTACGAGTAACCTGAGTCAAAGCGCCATGCTTACACTATGAATTATACTTTAACCTAATGGCCATAGATTAAAGTGCTCAAAAGAGATTCGCAAACCTAAAGAACAATATAAACAATGTTACTTACTTGAATTAGAAGTTGATTACCAGAGGAATCTCAGAAGCAAGCTTTGAAGGAACTTGATCCTGTAGGTACAAGCCGTAGAGGGAGCACCGATAAGCCAGCACATCCTCCAATCTCTTCCCTCACACTCTATATCGCTATATCTAAAGACTAGTCCTAATCTCTAGAGGATTACATGACTAATGTTCTCTTAATAGCTATCTCTGAGAGGTAGATCCTTTCATGAGACCTCTCTCAATTGATCCTCACTGGAAAATATGAATTAGGGTTTTAGGGATGCCTTTGCCTCAAGGGGTATAGGGCCGCTTATATAGGTGGGTGGGATGAACCAGAGCCCTCGGATCAAACTGACTTTGATCTACGGCGAAAATTGGACCTCAATGGTGGTGGGAGACCGACGTTCGAAGCGGGCCATGATTGGGCTTTGGCCTAGGTCAGCTGACCTAGGCCCAGGTCGATCGACCCTATTCTATGGCTTTTTGGCCCAAGTTTCAGTGGATCGCCTTCTCGTGTTCTCTAGAATCTTCTCAAGTTGGTTCCCGTGTAGAATATGCTTTTTAGCCTAACGTCCTTGATATGTTGCCCCCTTTTCCTGTTAATCCCTTGTAGAAACATAGATTCACCAAAACCTATGGAATTCTATCAGTTTAATCCCTAATTCTATGTTTGGTGATTGATTTATGCCCTTATTCATGTTTTGTTGATGGTTTATAATAGTAGTTAATGATCATCAACACAGGCGCAGGAGGTGGAAGCACGCGAACGGCGTTGCTTGCTATCGCGTGGAGGTCCTGGTAGCGCTTGTTGCTCTCTGGCACCATCTGAGAGGATACACGGGTGTCCTTGGCTACCTGGCGAAGGTAGATTGCCTCCACCGTCTCGCTCTGCACAGCGATCAGCTACTCCTGGACGGCTAAAAAGGAGATAAGAAAACACTACAACTGAAGACATGATGTCGCACGTAGTGAAAGAGCAAGATCATATCATGTCGAATGCCTTACTAGCGAGGCGCACCTAGGCCTCGGTGGCAGCAACCTCCGTCATAGTCGTTTCCCTCTTCACGACGGCAACATAGAGGCATAGCCAGTCCACCTCCTGGCTCTCCTCGCGGAGGGTGGAGGTGGCCATATCTAGCTGCTCTACCAACTTGAGGACATCATCCATCCCCACCCCATCGTTGGTGGGGGAGATAGCTAGAAGCAGGGATCGGCTCTCTAGTGGTGATGCCACCGAGCTACCCTCCCTGTCCCGTCACAGCATCTCATGAATGCGAGCATAAGTAGGGACAACCTCTAGTGACTCTTCCATTGGGTGCTTCGTTGCCTGATCCACCATTAGATGAGATCTAAAAGATGGGGTGTCAAGGTGGAGCACCGGACGAAGAAGATAGAATGAGTTTAGAAAGCAATCGTGTACTTGCTTCCCTGCCTTAGCCTCCACTTTTATAGAAGGATGGGCGAGATGGGCGCCCATTGGAGTTTCCTTCGATTGGACTAAGCGAGAGTAGGAGTTAAGGCAAGGCCACGTCTCGCATGATCTTAGTGGAGCACGCTTCTCCCAATAGAAGTAATGGTGATGGAACAGTGTTGAACGTTGGACGGAAAAAATTGACTTGACCACGTGGCTCCGCCTCTCTAGCGCTAACCATGTGCTTTGGAGGAGATGAAGTGACAAACCGCTAGCCTATTTTATTCTTATCGACTGCTTTGAATTATCTTTTGTAATGGTAGAGGTGGGTAATTTACATGCAAAATTAGGGGTTCACATGGTTTACGTACATGGTTTACATGGTTTACACAGTTTACACCATTGGGGCCTCTAATTAGTAATCGTAAGATAGTAAGATTAGATTCTTTCATTCTGAATTTTGTCGCATTTTCATACATGGTTTAAGCGATTCACATGGTTCCAAGGATGACGATTGACTTCCCCGAGATGTTCGACATCCCTGTGCTATGGAACCTTCAAGAATGGAGCGATCATAAAATCCCAAGAGGGTTTTTTGGAACCCACCTTGCTCCGCTCCGACCCTCCTCCCCAGTGCTTCGCTCTGCCAAAACGTCGCTCCTCGATCCGAGGATCCATCTTTCGCTACCACCGCATGTGTCCTCATTCCATGGAGAACTCCCGATGGAGATGGCTGTCAAGATTGCTAGCCACATCACTATGGATGCAGCAGATCCCATGGAAGATCTTGGAAGCCTATGGGCAACTTGTTCATAGATGCGTAGGGTGTGCGACAACGCCGTAGTGGGATGGAGCATAACCACTGCAGCGTGTGCTGCTACATGGGATGCAAAGTGGGTTCTAGAAGTGGTTCTATAACCATGAGTACCGCACCAAGCTCATCGCCAGGCTTGCTAGCGTCGACAACCTGGAGGCCTACTTCTATGCCGGGATGTGTGCCATCTTCGTGGAAGACCATAGCGCACTCAGGTCGTGGCTCAACATGCTTAAGTGGTCCACCACGGCAGGCCATGATGTTGCTGCTTTTGTTCTCTCCCTTGTGCTCCACAGGTCTAATGTGGTGCCGGCAATGACAACATTGCCTAGTGGTTGTTGAGGAAGGTCAGAGGTGATGAAGCGGGCCTAGTGGCGAATGTGACATGGAAGAACGAGAAATGTACACGGCGCATCCAATAGGCCATGTGGGTGTTGCAAGACTTGGCTAGGCAACTAGCGTTGGGTGAGTCCAGTCCTCTGCCTCCTCTGACCATGCCGGTGCATCGCCAGGATAGACATCAGTGCAAAGGCGGAGGCTACCGCGTCCACGTAGGACGGGAAGGTTGGGAGGAGTGGGCTATGTTCTACAGCGAGGAGTGTAAGATCCGCAATGAGTGTGATAGGTTCTTCAAAAGTATGTGGTAGATTCTATGTAGATCAATGTTGATATGTATATATCTGGATGGTAGGGATTTGTATGACAAACTCTTCATTCTCCTTAAATACATCGATACACAAGTACAATTCCTTTCTAAACTCGTTATAGTTACCTTTCTTCTTGTATGATATGGTTCAGATTCCCATGCACATGTTTCTAATTTCTTAATACAAGTTATTCAAGTCATCTTCATTAATAAATCTTCACTAATAAACACAAGCGGGGAAGGCAACAGTCAAGGTCCACGACATCCACGGCCACTATTGGAATAAATTAATGCACACAGAATAATCTGCAAGCGTATAAATATTATACCGATGTAGCACTTCACCGAGAGTACCCAGTTTTATATTGAACTCGAGGAAACGTGTGTGAGAACAACCAAATCTAACTTAACCCAACTTCACAATTAAGGATAGATAATAGGAGCGTAGGGGAGATCACAGAGGTCTTCTAGTTCTAACTTTGATAAGCTTTGTCTTCTATTGTTCAATTCTAGGGATATTACTAGAGAAAACATAGGCATAGTATATTTCCTATAGTAACAATGTCCTACTAGGCCTACTAATGGGAAGTGGACTACAAAGGATTCAACGAGGCTATAAGAGTCACCCTCGCTAGCTACCACTGATCCGAAAAGTAGGGTACATCCACGAGTAACCGAGTCTAAGCACCATGCTTACACTACGAATACTACTTTAACCCAGGAGCTACAAGGATTAAAGTACTCAAAGAAAGTCACAAACCTGAAGAACAATATGAACAAGATGCTTACTTAAATTAGAAGTCGATTACCAGAGAAATCTCAGAAGCAAGCTCATGAAGAACTTGATTTCACCAGGGTACAAGCTGTAGAGAGAGCACCGATAGACTGACACTTCCACCAAACTCTTTCCTCTCACTCTATCTCTCTATTTCTAATAAGACTAGATCCAATCGAGGACTAATCTTATCTTGATTTCTTGCTCTGATCCTGGTGGACATATGAATTAGGGTTTCTGGCCCTAAGTCTCTCAAGATCAAATGCATTATCTACCCTAGAGGGGGGATGTAGGTAGGTATATATAGGGCCCTTGAAGCATCTTGGACCATCAGATCAAACCGACTTAAATGGATGGCGTAGACGTGATCCTTAAGGCGGTGGAGAACTGACAAAGCAATGCAGAGGCTAACGGTGGGGTCCATAGGCTGACCGGCTGGCCTGATAGTGGGGCCGACCAGCCCCACATGTTAGTGGCTCAAGCTCCACTTTGGTGGAGAGCCTCCTAGAGTCTTCTAGAGCCTTCCCACATTATTTACGTGGTGAAGTTCCATGATTTCCTTTGATGAATAGACCTGTCGGTGTTTTGTACGACCAACGAGTGAATTTGTATTGCGTGTTTGGCCTGGATGGTGTGCTAAGAGGACACAAGGATGTATACTAGTTTGAGTGGAATATCCCTATGTCAAGTTGCAGCTGCTCATGTTACTAGCACTGAGGTTTGCAATAAGGGTTACAAACGATCGAGAGAGGGACAAAGTCTCAAGTCTCTTGGTGAAGATGAAGTGGAGTTGAAGTGCTTCAGAGTGTTAGAAGTCTTCAAAGCCTAAGAGCTTGCCTAGATGGGGTGCCTAGGCTTCCCTTTTATAGACCAAGGGAAGAATCTAGGGTACACGGGAGAGAGAGAAAGAGAGATAAAGAGGCAGAGAGGAAGGGGGCCTCGAGGCCGTGCCATATTTCTTCTCCTATAGGCGAGCCATGCTGGTCTTGTAGATGATGATGGAGTTGTCTCCATGTTGCGATGCTGATGGTGATCTAGACGGCTCCATGTTGTGGCTTTGTTTGCCATGCACGGGGGTCGTCAGCTAGTCGTGGCGCCCCATCCCATCGTGCCTAGCGTTGTGGGTGATGTGGGCCTCCTAGGCATGGCCTGTCATGGCTACTGGTCATGTCGAGGCATGCCCATTCCCATCCAATGTTAGAAGTTTGATCCTGGGCTTGAGCTTTTACGTCTGTGGTGGCTGGAGGCAATGCAGGCCCCCCTGCTAAGCCTACACCTCCACCCAAGGGTGATCGCACTCCCTCGGGGTCGGGTGAGGCAGAGCTCCCCTTCTTGGGGTCAGGCGAGGCGAGGCCCGTTCCTTTAGGGTTGAGCGAGGTGTGGCCCACTCCCAAGGGGTTGGACGAGTGGACCCTATGCCCCAGGGGTCAGGCAAACCGAAACCTATCCCCTAGGGGTTGGATGAAGCCACGATCATGTCCCTCATGTCTCGTAGTCTTGAGAAGTCCTAATTTCTCCGTCAGCAGAAGGACGCCTAGGACCGCCTCACCGAAGAGACGCTAGTGCGTGGATGGCTGACCGAGCAGCTTGACGCCGCTTGTCAGAAGGTGGCCGAGCTTACCCCCATCACTGGGAAGATGGCCAACCTCTGGATTAGGGAGGCAGACGTTCATCGAGACACCGATGAGGCCAAGGAGAAGCTTCCAGCCCTAGCCGAGAGGGCACGCCTGGATGCTGCCAAGCCCGAGCGGCTATGGAAGGCGTAGGACAAGCTGCTCCAAACCTCAATGAGGCTTCGGCAAGAGCATGATGACGCCCATCAGTGGATCAACAACCTCCTAGGTGAGGTAGAGGAGGGGGAGTCAAAGACCAAGTCCGAGAATGTGTCTGTCGGGCTCGCCGTGCAAGTTGGTCAACACCGGGCAAGGATTTAGACCCAAGAGGCTGAGGCGGTCTAGCAGCGCAAGGAGGCATGCAAACTCTAGGAGCAAGTGAATGGTGAGACCCTGGTTTGCCTCATCAGCCTTCTTCCTAGGATCCACCACTTGGTGTTTTGACATAGTTGGTGTGCGGTTTGTGCAGGTCTCGACGACAAGTTCGTGGTGGAGGTGGTGAAGAGCCATGGCTTGGAGAAAGAGCTCTATGAAGTGAAGGGCTCTCTCCAAGGAGAACAATGAGCATGACAACCTACGAGTTGTCGCCGGGCTGGTCTGCGACGACCTCAAGGTGAACCAGTCGGAGGAAACGAGCTCGCTTGCGGTTCGCTCCCTATGAATCACAGACCGAGCACCGGAGATCATGAGGCGCGTGGTCTGCTTTTGTGTTCAACAGGCATTCACAGTCGCCCGCTCTCACTATGAGAACATCAATCTTGAGGTAATGGGCTAGGGCTTCACGCCTGGCTATGAAGACCACGAGCTAGATGAGATTGAGAAGGCAGCGGCCGACCCTGCGTGAGAATTAGCCGATAAGATAGAAGGCGAAGTTGTCCCTCAGAGGGGTTAGTTTAGTTAGATAAAGCAGGCTACGGTGCCCAAAAACTTGTAATGAACAAGTGTTTCATTTTGAGTTTAACTGAGCAAACTTTTAGCTTTTGTCATTTAAACACTTGTCCTTTTTAATGTAAAAAGGTTGACATGATCTGATCCCTCCTGACGCTAAGTTTAGAAAGTTTGAGGCACGGGCGACAAACTCTGACCACACTAGTGAGAAAAGGTATGTAGCCACCAGGGCATAGGCCTTTCACGGTCTGACCAGCTTTACTCAGGGTCTATTCCCACGATTCTTACTTCTAAGCCTTAATCGTAGGAAGGGACTGCAAAAAGTGTTTATGAGTATTAGATACTCATACCAGCCCTCTAGTGACGTGGCCATTGCTAGGGTCGGTTAACGTGGTCCAATCCATTATGATGCTAAGGTTACAAAGTTTGGGATGCGGGCGAAAAAGACTCTGATCATGCTGGAGAGCAAGAGCACCGTAGCCGCTGGGCGCGTGGGTTTTCTGCGATCCGTCCAGTTTTACTCAGCGTCCGTTTCCTGTAACCTCTTGCATTGAGCCCTCAATGTAAGAAGGGGTTAGATGCAAAGAGCGTTTCTGAATATGTAAATACCCTTACCAGCCCCTGAGTGAGGCCCGACCCTAGGTCGCTGTTGGCATTGAGTGTCGCTAAGAATCAAGGGAAAGATAACGAAACCAATAAGGTAAAGTACTTTTATTTCAGAAACATGATTCTTCTCAAGTATGTTAACAACTTAAAAGGAACTAGGGGTGGAAGCAACATATCTGCTCAAGATTCCATGCGTTGGTGAAGATTTGGCCATCGATGGCCTTGAGCTTATGGGTGCCTAGTCGGAGCACCTCCGCAATGGCGTATGGTCCTCCCTATGGGGACCATGGGAGGCGGATGCATGTGCTATGTCACGAGGTGACCAATGGTCCCAGCAGTGTCATGCAGTCCAAACAGAAACACTGTTAGGGTGTTCTGGGCGAGATACGCCGAGGAGAGCGGTTCTCCACCGACGACCTGTGTCATGACATTGGTAGAAAAAAGAGAGGTGACGTAAGTCCTCCTAGGACGGCTAGGGTCCTAAGAAGATGGGAAGCTAGCATTCTAGCCGCGCATAGTTGAAGTCGACAAGCTAGTTGCCCCTAGGGGCATGAGCCTTTGGGGCATGCAGCTGCAGCTTCTTGAGGGCCTCGACGCCAGCATCGAGGCTGGCGGAGCGCGGAGGCTAGATAGGGGCAGGAGCTCATGCCAGCCCTCCCTCCATAGTGGCAAGGAAGTCTAGACTCCCAAAACACGTGTGTATATCCAGGGTCCAGCTCACGCCATGGCTAGCCATTCGTGGCCTGAGTGTGGATGTCAAAACGTGCAAAAGCCCCTACCTGGTGCGCCAACTATCGGTGTTTCATACCATCGATGAGTAAATTTGTATTGCGCATTTGGCTCGTACAGTGTGCTAAGAGGACACAAGGATGTATATTGGTTTAGGCGGAATGTCCCTATGACCAGTTGCTGCTGCTCGTGTTACTAGCACTAAAGTTTGCAGTAGGGGTTACAAATTGGCAAGAGAGGGATGAAGTCCCAAGTCTCTTGGTGAAGATGAAATGGAGTTGAAGTGCTTCAGAGTGTTAGAAGTCTTCAAAACCTAAGAGCTTGCCCAGACGAGGCGTACAACCTTCCCTTTCATAGACCAAGGGAAGAATCTAGGGTAAACGGGAGAGAGAGAAAGAGAGATAAAGAGGCAGAGAGGAAGGGGGCCTCGAGGCAACACCATATTTATTCTCCTATAGGCAGGCCCTGCTAGTCTTGTAGATAATGACAGAGATGTCTCCATGTCGTGACACTGATGGTGATGGAGACGGCTCCACGTCGTGGCTCTGTTTGCCGCTGGCACCACGCACGGGCGTCGTCAGCTAGTTGTGGCACCCCTCCCATCGTGCCTGGCACTATGGGTGATGTGGGCCCCTAGGAATGGCCTGTCATGGCTACGGGTCGTGTTGAGGTGTGCCCATTCCCATCCGATGTCAGAAGTTCGATCCTAGGCTATGGGTGTCAGAAGTTTGATCTCATTCCATAACAACTTAAGTAACATGGGGTCCCAAATAATAAGTTTCCAATAGTAGCAAGACTTCCAAGAAAAGAGTTACAATTTGTCTATCCTTTAGTCATCACTGAAATAATCTTTTCCTCAGGTTTTAAGTTGTTTTATCAAAGATTCTTCAATTTGGTTCGAGACAGAAAGTATAATATGTGAAAATAGAACATATGGGCCACAAAACTGACCGTGGATGAAGCGCGAGGCGAGGCGGTGCTTTGGTGGGCCAGCCGACCCATAGAGGAGACCGGGTGGCCTGCTCTGAAGCCCGTTTGGGTCCAACTTTGGTCGACGTGATTCTTGGTCCATTACTTCCTAAATTTCATGATTTTCGTGATTGAATTCCGTTCTGTTGTCATGGTGTGCTTTCCCCTACACTTGTTTCCTGTTTTATCTTTATGCACAACATGTGGAGACAAACACATATCCAAAAAGAAATAGAGAGCAAGTAATAATAACAAGATTCCATTGATAGGGCACTTTATTACACAATCAATACCTAACACAAACTTTAAATTAGCAAACCTTCAACCACTCTAACAATCTGAGCTAAGAAAATGACTTAAACATTGACCTAACTGTGCCCTATTGATCCATAACCTAACTCTTAACTCTCATACTTCTCTTTGTTGACAACATGCGACTTAAGATAGTGAGCTCATATTCTAGGTTCTTGCGATAAACATGCTCCTTATCTATCCTAAACTGCAGAGCATGGGTATAATCGATAAGGGTTTTGATCTTGTCATGTAGCATGGCAACTGTCGGCCATTGGTGCTTCTTGTCGTTCTCTAGGATAGAGGGTGGTGCCCTCTTCTTCTTCTCCTTCGGTAGCACGAACTTGATTTGCTCAGGAGCAGCACGAACACCATCTATGCTCAAGTGAGGCGTGACCGACTTATACTTCACACATGTGACATCTCCAAACTTGTTTGATCTTTATTCCGGTTAGTGTCTCATTCACCTTTGGAGGAAGGAGGTTGATCTCCTTCAAGACCTTGATCATCGGCGGTGCGTCAGGTTGATGTGGCTTGTCCTTGAGAAGTAGACGCACTGGCGGCGGAGCAAGGATTGGATGACGGATGGCTTGGGTGAAGTACGATTGGTTAGAGGGAACATGAGCTACTCCTCGTGGCGGAATGATGCTTAGCAGTATGGGTTCATCAACTCCGTAGGGAACGATCTCTCTTCTGGCCATTGGAACTAGATAGAAGGAAAGCTTTGGTGTTGTTGGAGATGGAAGGCTTTAATAGACTGGCTATAGAGGCACACAAGGGCTCATTTATATAGGGGGAACAGCTTGCAACATGAGTCAAGACCTATCTATTAGGGTCTTGTAATGAGGAAAAACCAAATGCGATGAAAAAATGCGGGATTGAGGAGGGGAATATTCTAGAATACACAAGAGAATTGACCGCATGCGAGGCGGCTTACAGGTGGGTCGGCCAGCCGAGAGGTGGGACTAGCCGGTCCCACATGGTGGCCCCCTACGAAGATTTTTCTCACGGTGGTTTCTAATCCTGAAAAAGATATTAATCCGTTACAAAACGTAAAGAGGATGGCACTTGTGTAAATCTATAGTAAAATCAGAAAATCTACCTCATCCAAATCCTCAGGTGATTTTTCAGGTTCTAGAAAGATCTTGAGATGGTGGCCATTTACCTTGAATAACGTACCTTCATCATTTTGAAATGTTACCGCTCCATGCGATGAAGTACTTATCACCTTGAATGGTACTTCCTATTTACTCCAAAGTTTTTCGTGCCCGAATAATTTAACCCTAGAATTAAAAAGTAATACCTTATCTCTGGGGGTGAACTCCTTCTTGATCCTCTTGTTATGCCATCTCTTTGTTCTCTTTGTATATCTTGGTGTTGTGATATGCTTTTTCATGCCATTCATCAAGCTCAGAGAGTTGCACCTTCCTCTTGGTTCCTGCGGCTTCAAAGTCCATGTTCTATCGCTTGATAGCCCAGTGAGCTTTGAATTCTAGCTCAAAAGGTAGATGACAAATCTTTCCATAGACAAGTTGATATGGTGACATCCCAAGTGGTGTTTTATAGGCCATTCTATAAGCCCATAATGCATCGGGTAGTCTATCCTTCCATGCAGTCCCCATCTTGTTGACTGACTTCTGCATAATGTTCTTGATTTGTTTATTCGATGCTTCTACTTGGCCACTTGTCTAAGGGTGGCATGGAGTAGCGACATTGTGATGGATCCCATGTCTTAGCAAGTAGTTGTGAAAGTTTTTATCAGTGAAGTGAGTACCTCCATCACCACCATCCTTGGAACTCCGAAACGTGGAAATATTGTTTCTTCAAACATTTTCTTAGAGTTCTTAGCATCCGCAGCTCTGCATGGCATGGCTTCAACCCACTTGGAGACATAGTCAACTTCCACCAAGATGTATTCATAGTTCTTCAACTTTGGAAACAGTCCCATGTAGTCGATTCCCCAGACATCGAAAAGTTCAATATGGAGGTTGTTGGTAAGTGGCATGGCATCTCTTGAATTGATATTCCCATGCATCTGACACGCTCCACACCTTTGGATGAAGTTCTTCATATCTTCATACATAGTTGGCTAAAAGAATCCTTTTTGCTAGATCTTTGAATGTGTGCGGAATGCACCATAATGCCCTCCATATGGTGATGAGTGGCATCGTTTGATAATCTTGATGCCTTCTTCTGCCGGTACACATCTTCTAAGTAGGCCATCAGAGCAGACTCTAAAGAGGTATGACTCATCCCATATGTGGAGACGACTTTCATAAATGAGCTTCCTTTTGTTCTCCCCTGGTGGTACATAACCTGCAACCATAAAATTAACAATATTCGCGTACCAGGGGTCGGATTTTGTGATCTTGAACAGCATGTTGTCTCACAGTGAATCATTGATGGGCAATTCCTATGGATTTTCAAATTGCATTCTAGACAAGTGATTGGTAACAGAATTTTCTACTACCTTTTTATCTTTTATTTCTAAATCAAATTCTTGAAGTAGCAAAATCCATCCTATAAGTCAAGGTTCAACATTTTTCTTAGTGAGCAAGTATTTTAAGGCAGCATGATCAGTATAAATAATCACCTTTACTCGTACTAAGTAAGATCTAAACTTATTAATAGCAAAAACAACAGCCAGGAGTTATTTTTCAGTTGTTGCATAATTAAGTTGAGGTCCTGTCAGAGTGTTGCTAGCATAAGCAATTGCATGATGCTTCTTATCTTTTGTTTGACCCAAAACTGCCCCCACAGCATAGTCACTAGCATCACACATGATTTCAAAAGGTAGCAACCAATCAGGGGGTTAAATAATTGGTGCAGAGATGAGTGCTTTCTTAAGAATGTTAAAAGATTTCAAGCATGCATCATCAAATTCAAAGAAAACATCCTTAGCCAAAAGATTTGTGAGTGGTCTAGCAATATGTGAAAAATCTTTTATGAAGCGGTGGTAAAACCCTGCATGGCCAAGAAAACTGTGGATCCCTTTAATATTTATGGGAGGAGGTAACTGTTCAATTACTTCAATTTTAGCTCTATCTACCTCAATCCCTTGTTCGGACACCAAGTATCCAAGCACTATGCCTTCTCTAACCATGAAATGATATTTTTCCCAATTAAGGACTAAGTGCTTTTCTTCACATCTTTGCAAAACCTTGTCTAAATTTTTAAGACAATCATCAAAAGTTTTTCCATAAACAAAAAATCATCCATGAAAACTTCCATGATTTTTTTAATTATATCAGAAAATATAGACATCATGCATTTTAGGAAAGAAGCTGGAGCATTATATAGTCTGAAAGACCTTCTATGATAAGCATAAGTTCCATATGGACATGTAAAGGTGGTTTTGCTTTGGTCATCTGGATGGATCGATATCCGGTGATAACCTAAATACCCATCAAGAAAATAAAAGAAAGAGTGATTGGCTAGTCGCTCCAATATTTCATTAATGAAGGGCAATGGAAAATGATCTTTCTTTGTTGCTTGTTAAGTTTTTGGTAGTCAATGCACATCAGCCATCCAGTGACGGTTCTCTAGGGGATTAATTTATTCTTTTCATTTTTAACAATAGTCATGCCTCTCTTTTTAGGCACAACCTGAACAGGGCTTACCCACTCATTGTACAACACGGGGTAAATGATCCCGGCATGCAAGAGTTTCAAAACATCCTTCTTAACAACCTCTCTCATCTAATTATTAAGCCTACGCTGTGGCTCCCTAGAAGGTGTAGAATCTGGGTCTATCAGGATGCGATGGGTGCAAAGAACAGGGCTAATTCCCTTAAGGTCTTGGAGCGAGTAGCCAAAAGCAGAACAATGCTTTTCTAGGACAGTTAGCAAGCGTAGGGATTCTTCTTGAGAGAGTTTATCAGTTATGATCACAGGAGAATCCTGATCATTATTGAGAAAAATACATCTAAGACTAGAAGGCAGGGATTTAAGCTCAATGGTGGGCTTAGGTGGTTCCAGCAATTCATCTAGAGGTTCAGATTCCATAGGATTTTCTTCTTTTTCTTTGATGAAGAACTGGGCATCATCTTCATGGTTGGGTTCGATCAAGTCATCAAGAGATGCATCCTCAACCTCTTCCATTGGGTCTTCCTTGGGAATTGGCTCAGTCTCAGCATTTAGAGAATGAGTGATGGGTATAGAAAGTTTAAAGTTTTTCCCAAGACTTGTTTTTAACTTTCCCATTTGTCCTTCTTGATAAGTCTTTCTATTGGTTGTCCTGTCAACAAGTCGAGCTCCATGATATCAAAGATATAAAAGCTCAAATGAACCAAGTTTCTTTTACCTGGATAGGGAGGATACAAAGAATTCTCAAACTTGGAAGAATGTGTCCTGAAAGACATTTCAATAACTTTGTTATCAGGGTTAATGGCATGTCTTTCAATAAATCATGAGCAAAAGATGCAAATATGATATTAACACCCACAACTAGATTATAAAGAGTATCAAAAGGAGCTTTGTTGATTTGGCAACGAATAGAGATAGAAGGTGAATCTAGATGAATCACATCAGAGGAAAGCTCTCATTCTTCTAACTATTCATTGCTTATAATAGACACTAGCTCTTTCGTAGTCTTCTTAAGGAAAGCTTCCTCTGGAGGGTCAAGAATTTCTTCATGGGATGATGATTTCCTAGGCTTTTGGGGTCTCCTCATGGTGTGATAATTCAAGGTATCTCTGTATTCATCAAAAAGTTCATCCTCAAATTCAAGCATAAAATCTGAAATGAGAGTTTCCTCCTCTTCTAGTGGTTCAGGATTTGAGATAGCTGAAGCTGGTGATAGGTTAGGCAAAAGTTCTGGTTTAGCTATCTAGGTTTCCTGCTCTAACGGCTTCTTTTCTACCTCTTCAGGGGTATTCTGTAGAATTTTAGTAAGAATGCTTCTCCCTGAATTGGTAGAAACATGAAGGAGCGATCCTCCTGAGGCCGTATCAAGATGCTTTAAGGTTTTCCTATCAAGACCCATATAAAAGTGTTGAAGAAGAATGGGGTCTCGAATGGCAAGGTCAGGGCCAGTATTAATGAGAGCATTAAAATGTTCCTAAGCCATGCCTAGAGATTCTTTTTCTTCTTGTTTAAAAGATAGAACCTCTGAACGAAGGCTGACTACTCTAGAGATGGGAAAGAAATACAAGCAAAAACTTGAGCATAAGGCTTTCCAATCTCCCTGTCTACTCATTATGGTGAGCTTGTACCAATGTTTAGCTTTTCCCGTCAAAGAGAAAGGAAAAAGCTTCTATCGTAAGGTTTCGTCTGACATGCCTCTATGTGTAGGCATGCACAGGTGTGCTCAAACTCATTTAGGTGGGAATAGGGACTTTCATCATCTTCGTCTGAAAAGGATTGATCCTAAACCATGTTAATTAAATACGAGCGCAGCTCATAGCCAGGTGTTAGGATAGGCTTTGCAGATTCTAGTGGCTATAGGTGTGCACTCGTAGGTGCTGCATATTGGTAGATAGGGGTGGATTCTAAATCCAAGGTAAAAAGGAAAAGAAAAGGTAAAAGAATAATGATATAAGGTTAAACTAGGTTCGAAGTTAACTCGACAACCATTTCCCTAGCAATGGCGCCACAAATGCTTGTTGGTATAAATTAATGCACACAGAATAATCCGCAAGCGCACGGATATTATACCGATGTAGCACTTCACCGGGAGTACCCAGTTTTATATCGAACTCAAGGAAACGTGTGTGAGAATAACTAAATCTAACTTAACCCAACTTCATAATCAAGAATAGATAATAGGAGCGTAGGGGAGATCACAGAGGTCTTCTAGTTCTAACTTCGGTAAGCTTTGTCTTCTATTATTCAATTCTGGGGATATTACTAGAGAAAACACAAGCAGAGTATATTTCCTATAGTAACAATGTCCTGCTAGGCCTACTAACAGGGAGGTGGACTACAAAGGATTCAATGAGGCTATAAGAGTCACCCTCGCGAGCTACCACCGATCCGAAAAGTAGGGTACATCCATGAGTAACCGAGTCAAAGCACTATGCTTACACCATAAATACTACTTTAACCTAGGAGCTATAAGGATTAAAGTACTCAAAGAGAGATGCAAACTTGAAGAATAATATGAACAAGATGCTTACTTGAATTAGAAGTCAATTACTAGAGAATTCTCAGAAACAAGCTCATGAAGAACTTGATTACGCCAGGGTATAAGATGTAGAGAGAGCACCGACAGACCGGCACTTCCTCCAAACTCTTCCCTCTCACTCTATCTCTCTATTTCTAATACAAAACTAGATCCTATCGAGAACTAATCATCTCTTGATTGCTAGCTCTGATCCTGGTGGACAAATGAATTAGGGTTTCCAACCCTTAGGCTCTCAGGATCAAATGCAGTATCTACCCTAGAGGGGGGATAAAGGCAGGTATATATAGGGCCCTTAAAGCATCCTAGACCCTCGGATCAAACTAACTTAAATGGATGGCGTAGATGTGATCCTTAAGGCGGTGAAGAACCGACATAGCAACGCAGAGGCTGACGGTGAGGCCCATAGCCTGACCAGCCTAACAGTGGGGCTGGCCGGCCCCACATGTTAGTGGCTCAGGCTCCGCTTCGGTGGAGAGCCTCCTAGAGTCTTCTAGAGTCTTCTCACGTTATTTATGCGGTGAAATTCTAATGAATAGACCCTCCTTAGCAGTTTTCTGATTAAATCCTACTGGAAACACAGATTCACCAAAATTCATGGAATTTGTCAGTTAAAACCTCTAAGCCTATGTTGGTCATCCATTCTAATTATTTATGTAAGGTATATTAATGGTTTGTGATGAATGTTAACTACCGTCAATAGCCACCCACGTGAGTCGCGGGTGACGGAGCAGGAAAGACAACGTGGACCATTTGAATCCCTCCACTTTGAGATCTAACGCTAACGCTGAATCACCATATGAAACGGCGATAGGAGCTGCAATAATGATGAAAGGTCCTTGTTTGGTTTTGATAATTGAGTGACAACTTAGGTGGACTAATATGTGGTTATGTGAGATACACAGGAGATTAGTCCACATGTGATGGTGTCATGAAGGAGCTCATTGCATATGAGACATGACATGGAGTCATGTGACCAAGGTGGAGAAGATCAAGATGAAGCTTGGCTCGACGGACCGGTTGCAAGTGTGAAGGGCAAGTTAGAGGCTTTGAAGTGAGGGACCGCGTGTGACGGTGAAGCTTGAGCATGACTTGGCACCGATGGACCGACGCAACGGTGAAGAGCAAGTGAGGTCAAGATCGATGGACCAAGGTCACATGATGATATGATGTGGATCATATCATTTGTGATATGGTTGGTGCATATGTTGCATAAACGTCGAAGGAGATGGAGTGGAATGCGCAAGGCAAAGGTATAACCAAGGGCATTTCCATTTCACCGGTCATAGGTGTGTAGAGAAGTTTATGACTGGGTTTAGGATAGATTGTCGTACTATCAACAGGGGCAAACTTGTTTGCATATTGGTTATCTAGTGCCACTCGTGTGATCTAACTATGCATCGTTGCTAGGATCGAGTGGCGTGGCAAGTTGAGTGGTTAACTCCTTCGGTAAAATGATTATGAAAATGCTAACACACGTGCACAAGGTGGTGATCACTTGGTGGTGTTAGCACATTTGCGATGGTGGTGGAGTTTGAGCGGTAGAGAGGGTTTGGGATCCTCTCTCCCTCCCGCCGAGCTTGCGAGGTGGGATTCAGGCGTTTTCGAGGAGTTGAAACGACTATTTTCCACTACGCCGAAAGTCGGAAAAGAAACAGAGGCGAACGGAGGTCACAGAGGTGATCGAACGCTGCACCGGACGCGGTCATGGTATGACCGGACGCGTCTGGTCAGTACAGCGCAGACGCGGGTGTTAGGGTTTGTAACCGGTGCGTCCGGTCAATCGCGGGACCGGCGCGTCCGGTCATGCGCCCAGTGGGAATTGTAGAACGCAAGGATGATCGGACGCGCGGCGCGTCCGGTCACACATGATCGGACGCGTCCGATCGTTGAAGGTGCTTACTGGACTCTAACCGGACGCTGGCACTGTCGCGTCCGGTCGTCGCAAGGAGCGCGTCCGGTCATGTCGTCGCAAGGAGCGCGTCCGGAAGAAAAGACTCAATCTAAGAGAAGTTGCTACTCATGCCGGAAAAGGGGACACATGGCACATTCATGTCCTCTAGGTGAGAATTCTAAGTCTAGTTCAATTGTTGATACTAATATGCTTAGAAAGGATGGCAATGGTACCTCTATGATTGCTATTGCAAAACATCCCGCTATTCATACTAAGGCAATGCCTAAGTATGTTGCACCTAACTTGAGAGGACCCAAACTTGTTTGGGTACTATCAAAGAGTGGATGATTATTTATAGGTACCATCGGCATTGGAGGCTTGATTCAATTGGTTTCATTTTGTTTATCATATATTGAGTCAAGTTATGAAGCTCAATGCATATCCAATCCCAATGCCAAGTCAAAATAAGTAAAGTTCAAGTGCTACAACATACAAGTGCAATGTTAAAGATTGTGGTGATTTATTGGATATATTTGATGGCTTGCAAATATTAAGTTGAAAGCTTGCTATTGGATGATCATGAGCTAACCAAGGTATATCTCTTGTTGATCATTTCACTTGGGTGCATATGAGTTGATTGAATTGGATATATATGCAATGTTGCTTGCTATGAGATGTTTGAATGGATTAAATGCTTAAGTAATCAAGTTTGAATTGATTTGTGTTGGATAAATTCATGAGATGACATTTAGTAAGTGGATTGGATGGATATATGTCTTGTGAAAGTATTCAAACAAGTTAGTTTTAAGTTTGATTCATATTTGATGAAGTATTGCTCAATGTATTGAAATCTGTCCAAACTTAAAAATCTGAGCTAGCAGTGATCAAGTCTGAGTTTGGATGATCAAATCTACTTGGATTGGCATGAATTTTGGTATGCATGCTCTAGACTTATGTTATAAGATGCTGTACAAATTTCATGAGAATTGGATAAGAGATGCTTCGGCTTTGGAGTACATCTTATCAGCTATAGTACAGCAGTTTTCAGCATGTAGCAGTGGTGGAAGATTTGAAATCTGGTAGCAATCTATATGTCAAATGAATCTAAAATTTTTACAGCTGCTAGATGACTTAGTGAATCACATCTCCACCAAATTTTATGGCATTTGGATCTGTATATTGGGAGATATGAATTATTCTTTGAAGGGTACAGAATCTGCCAGAAAAGTGACAATCATTGGATTAATCTAGAGTCACTTTAATTGAATGGTCCTCAAGTTGGAAACATGTTTACAAGTGGTTGAGGTACCTAAGTTTGTTTTTGGATTGATCTAGATGCATGACGAGCAATGAGTACAAGACTTTTGTATTGTGAAATGTACTTGGTGTACTTATTTGGTACTCAATTTGAAGATCAAGATCAAACTTAAGATAAAGATGAAGTTTAAGTTCTAGTGATGATTGGAGATCATTTGGTAGAAAGAAAAAAACTTAAACATGTAGGAAGAGTTGGACTCAAATGTAGATTCAAGGATTATTCATCAAGATTGAGTTCATCATTTGGATCAATCAAACTATATCATTTCAAGTGAGTATCAAGAGTGGTTCTTTGGAGAAAGGTCACTTCTCCCTAGTGAGGGGCTTGCCGCCGTGTGTAGGTGAAACCAAGTTTGGGACTTGGAAGGCTAACATGGAAGTGGTGATCCGAGGAACTTGTGATGCTTAGTTGAAGCAATCAAAAGAGTTGATCAATAAAAGCAAGCAACACCCAAAAAGAGAGCTAGTCATATATTTCAAGTGGTATTCTAAGTAGTTCTCTCATGCAAGCATTGATCAAAAAGATGAAGCAAGCCAACCACAACTCAAGAGATAGTGCACTTGATCATAAGTGGTTTTCATTTTATATGGGGTGAAGAATGGATTTATCTATGATGATTGGTCTTCACCAAGCTTATAAATTGGACTTCACATTGCTATTGGAGTAATAAATTGGAATCTATGTGACTATTCTCTACTCCAACATAACAAAGGTATCATTGCAATGTGCATGATCATTTCATCTCTTACTAGTATGCGATTAGTGCATATAGTACATGCTTACTAGGATCATGCATAACAAATGAAATGTTTAAATTCATAGCCTACCACTATTGCTTGAATTGTTTAAATGATCTAGTGGTATGTGTATGAATTTGTTCATGAGCTAGTGAACCCAAGTACTTAATCTAGTTTGGATTGCTAACAAGTGACAAGTACAACATTGGCAAGATAACCCTTAGCATGAGGTGTGAAGAATCTTGTCATTGGATCAAACCGGACTTGTAAGCTTATGCAAGGAAAAATAGTTCAAGACACATTAGAAGCTCATGACAATGATAAGAGTACAAGCACAAGACAACAATGAAAATGGATATCTAGTTTGCTTCAAGTGTTATCTAGACTCATTTGATTTCTCACATGGTATTCATAAGTGGTGTCTAGATCAACTTACAAGTGATATCTTACAAGTGGTACTCATGAAGATAGAAAATGTTCAAGAAGTGAATATTATTGCCAAATCCTTCAAAGTGAATCCATATAAGAAAATTCTTTCAAACGGTATCACATTTCTACTCATGGTAGCTTCACGTGGTATCATTCATGCAAGACGATGGTTTCACAAGTGATCCTCAACCTTAAGTGATCAAATCAAGAAATGCTACCCTCATCTCCAAGTGGTATCTCAAGTGAATGACACATGCTATGACATAGGGGGAGGAGCCCCACCGATTGGAATCAAGGTCAAAGATCCTATGTGGTATCTCAAGAGCAACCATAAAGTTTGTCATTCCAACATATGTGGTAATGTCCATCAAAAATGCAATATTCAAGTATCAACCATCTACTCCAATACAAGCCTTTGTATCAATTGAGAAGAACACCTTTTATGGAAATTGATGACAAAGGGGGAGAAGTTGGACAAAGATATGAAAGCTTTTTGAGCTTTGGGGAGAGATTGGAAAGATTGGACATGGACATGGACAAAGAGGGAGTAACATTGAAGAATGAAAGGGTATCAAACATTCTTGGACAAAGAAAGCACACAAGTAGGGGGAGCAAGCTCATGAACTTTGATTGATTACATTTGATATGTGCATAATTCATGTGCTTGCTTGCATTGCATAAGTTCTTAAATTCAATATGCATGCTTGTGTGGTGTATGCTAGTTATATAACTTGAATGATGATTTGATAACTAGCATGCATAGGATGTTAGCTAGACTTATGATTATCATACAAAAACTAGAACCTTACTTATAATGTTGATCTCATGGGGTTTCTAGTGTTTTTGATGTCTAGCTACTCATGATGCTAAGGATGATGGCAAACTTGTGATTTTCAAATGGTATCAAGCTACTAATTGGTATCGAGCTACAAAGGTTTATTCTATACACCTTAGCATCACTTAGTAGTGCTAACCCTCCCACAAATTTCATATTTATGCATATGTGCAAGCTTGAAACCAAACCATTTGAGCACATATGTAGGGAGAGTTATCACTACCAAGTCGGATTTTATGGTGCTTATCCAAAACTTGACATAGAGCTTAAAAGTTGGATAAGTAACATTAAATCCAAAACAAGTTAGCAATTTACACTTTGTGTGAAGTGCTAGCTTGAAAAAGCATATTTTTCAAATCATTGTAGAGTTGTCATCAATTACCAAAAAGGGGGAGATTGAAAGGTCCTTGTTTGGTTTTGGTAATTGAGTGACAACTTAGGTGGACTAATATGTGGTTATGTGAGATACACAGGAGATTAGTCCACATGTGATGGTGTCATGAAGGAGCTCATTGCATATGAGACATGACATGGAGTCATGTGACCAAGGTGGAGAAGATCAAGATGAGGCTTGGCTCGACGGACCGGTTGCAAATGTGAAGGGCAAGTTAGAGGCTTTGAAGTGAGGGACCGCGTGTGACGGTGAAGCTTGAGCATGACTTGGCGCCGATGGACCGACGCAACGGTGAAGAGCAAGTGAGGTCAAGATCGATGGACCAAGGTCACATGATGATATGATGTGGATCATATCATTTGTGATATGGTTGGTGCATATGTTGCATAAACGTTGGAGGAGATGGAGTGGAATGCGCAAGGCAAAGGTATAACCTAGGGCATTTTCATTTCACCGACCATAGGTGTGTAGAGAAGTTTATGACCGGGTTTAGGATAGATGGCCGTACTATCAAGAGGGGCAAACTTGTTTGCATATTGGTCATCTAGTGCCACTCGTGTGATCTAACTATGCATCGCTGCTAGGATCGAGTGGCGTGGCAAGTTGAGTGGTTAACTCCTTCGGTAAAATGATTATGAAAATGCTAACACACGTGCACAAGGTGGTGATCACTTGGTGGTGTTAGCACATTTGCGATGGTGGTGGAGTTTGAGCGGTAGAGAGGGTTTGGGATCCTCTCTCCCTCCCGCTGAGCTTGCGAGGCGGGATTCAGGCGTTTTCGAGGAGTTGAAACGACTATTTTCCACTACGCTGAAAGTTGGAAAAGAAACGGAGGCGAACGGAGGTCACAGAGGTGACCGGACGCTACACCGGACGCGGTCATGGTATGACCGGACGCGTCCGGTCAGTACAGCGCAGACGCGGGTGTTAGGGTTTGTAACCGGCGCGTCCGGTCAATCACGGGACCGGCGCGTCCGGTCATGCGCCCAGTGGGAATTGCAGAACGCAAGGATGATCGGACGCGCGGCGCGTCCGGTCACACATGATCGGACGCGTCCGATCGTTGAAGGTGCTTACTGGACTCTAACCGGACGCTGGCACTGTCGCGTCCGGTCGTCGCAAGGAGCGCGTCCGGTCATGTCGTTGCGCGCGCGGTACTGTGCGATCGGCGCGTCCGGTCGTTGCCAGGGGTGCGTCCGGTCGTAGCAGCGGCGTGTACGGTCGCTGGTTTGACCGTTGGGGGTCAGTGACCGTTGGAGAATCGGACGCGGCTGAGCGTGTCCGGTCAGTTACGACCGGCGCGTCCGGTCGTCCCGAAATCTGCCCAGTTTGGTAACGGCTCTATTTGACCGTGGGGTTATAAATAGATGCCTTGGACGGCTGTGGCCGGTAGCTGAGCACACTTTAGCCTTAGTGGCTTATGTGGTAGTGCTTGGGAGCCTCTAACTCACTCATGCTTGATAGTGTTCATCGGATCGAGTGAGAGAGCGATTCTAGTGCGTTGCTTTGAGAGATTGCATCGTGTGGCACTAGGTGATCGTGTTGCAAGCCGGTGGTGCTTGTTACTCTTGGAGGTTGCCACCTCCTAGACGGCTTGGTGGCTTGTGGCTCCATCGAAGCTCGCAAGAAGATTGTGCGAGGCTCCGGAGAAGCTTTGTGAGGGGGATTGTGCTCACCCCGCGGGGATCACGAAGAGCAACTCTAGTTGAGCGTGTCATTGAGCTACCACACTTTATGGTGGGTTCTTGCGGTGCCTTTTGAGAGGCTCGGTGTGTGACCGATTAGCCGCCGAACCACGAAGTGTTGGTCAACACAACGGGGACGTAGCTTGGTGGCAACCAAGTGAACCTCGGGAGAAAATCACCGTGTCAACATTGTCTACTCTTCTCGGTGGTTTGCTTTCGTGCAACACAAGCTTGTATTTACTTTCATATATACTTGTGCTTGTGTAGTTGCTCTCGTAACTAGTTTGCTTGGGTAGCTTGCTAGTTATCTTCCTGCTTGTGTAACTAGAAGTATCCCCTTTGCGTGGCTAATTCGGTTTGTGTAACCTTGTTAGTCACATTGCTTAGTTTATGTAGCTAAGTGTTTTGCGCTCTCTAATTTGGCATTAGTTGACTTGTTATTGAGCTTTGCTAGCGAGCTTAGGCTTTGTGCTTTTGCTTCACTAGTTGTGTAGGAGCTCCCTCGCTTGGCAAAGTACTAGTGCATAGGTTTGTGTGACCTTGCTCTAGAATTGATTAGGTGAGCTCTTGGTAAGCTTAGCACCTTAGTTGCTTAATTAGGATCTTTGCAAGGTGCTAGAGAACTTAGATAGAGGGGTGTAGTCTTGGCTAGACCGATAAGTTTAATTCCGCATTTGTTTTGGTTAGCCTACGCGTTTAAGTTTTAGAAAGGACTATTCACCCCCCTCTAGTCCGCCATCTCGACCCTTCAAATGACAATTTGCAAACACTTCAAACCAATTTGCAAATAAACCAAGGCAAATACTTCCACCCCAGCACCATCTCAGTGAGGTTCTTTATCTCATGTTTGTGTAGCCAAGGCAAATACTGCGACACTTCAAAAAATGGAGTAACAAGCATCACATTCATTCAGTTATTAATTGTTTTTAAGGCAAAAACTATATATAAATGACACAGTACCAATCATCATAGCAATTTCATTGATAACTTTAGTTACATTCCACAATTGTACAATAACAAAGACCTATCGAAGACTACTGGGTGTACAATAACAAAGACCTGTCGAGTATAAGTATATCCCATAGTCGAATCTAGAGACAGGTAGTGCAAGCTAAGGATGAGGTAGCACCTCGCAAAACTTCCACTAGCATCTCAGTGAGGTGCTTTACCTTCCCTGCTGCACCTTTCATGGTCACGAGCACGAGGGAGATAGAGGCATTTACCTCTCATGGTCGAGAGAGAGGCAAGAAGAGGAGGTGTGGAAGAGAATCGTCGCCGTTGTCGCTACTGCTCTAGAGGAATGAGGATCGCCAGGGCGCCGAGATGGTGAATCAGCAGTACAAGAAATGTGCAGTGCAAACCAGGGATACCAAAGTGCTTTGAGTACCCCTTGGCTTGCCCAAATAAGCGAACCCCCTTAATCACAAAACTTCTACTAGCACCTAGATCGAGTAGCCCCCGCTGCGTCTAGATGCTGGTAGTACCTAATCTTGAAGGCCTTCTCCCAACACCATTGCTGTCACCGAAGGAGTTGGAGAAGGAGCGCCATGCGATGAAGAAAATATAGATGGTTGGCTCAAGAGCTTTGTCTATACCTATTTGTATCTAATTAGGACGAAGAAGTGTGTGGATTGCCAAGAAGCGCATCTAGCCCCGGCTTAAATAGGCCAACCTTGAAGATGGAGAAGCGGAGAGGAGTAATGGTGATGCAACTGTGTTGTGGGTAGTTGGAAAATAGTAAAATAACTCACGCTAAATTTACTACCGCTGGTACACCAAATGGTCGTGTAGGGCCGACGGCTATAACGCCTATCCCAGTCGGCTCGGCTTTTCATATGACGGAGAAAATACCACTGCCGCATCTATTGTTAACCCGTGGGTGGTAAAAGTTTCAACTGCTGGTTTCCTTCCTTAGGAGGCCTCGCTATCGGTCCAACCGGTAGTGGAAGTATAACACCGTCGCTTCTATTACTACGGTAGTGAAAGTGGCGATAGTGATAAATCAATCTATAGTAGTGTTAGCTCACATAATGCCTCGCAACCACTTCAATACACATTCACTTGTGAGCATATATAGGATGCTATCTTTTTGTATGAATATTTTGTAATATTACATTGGATATATATTTTGGCTAAATGAATTCAAATAAAAAGTGTTTCAGCTGTAAAAGTTTAAATCTGCAGTACAATTTTGGTATAGGATGTGTCTCAATCTGAGATTGCTTGGAAATATCAAAAATTTGAATCTCAAAAATATATAAATTTAAAATAAGTATTTGAGACTCCAAACAATTTCAAATAAAAAACTTATCAACAACATAATTATAGATTAGGTGGACCTCTATAATTTGATATTTACCATGTGAACATTCAAGCTTGTTTCAAAATTTAAAATTTCAAAATCTATGAACTTAAACAATATTTTGGAACTCTAAATAGTTTTAGATCAAAATCTTTTCAACTAAAAGTTGTAGATTGCGCGGAGAGCTACAATTTTAACATAAAGTTCGTCTTCATTCAACTTCGTATAGAAAATTTATGAATTATTTTTATGCAACTTTAAAAATTAGAAAACAAATGGTCTAAACTAGTGCCATGTGTAATTGTAGGCCTACCTGGCTAGGCCCATCATGCTACGTATTTGTTGGTCCACCATGTCATTTACAACAAACCTAAAAAACCCATAAAAAGGAATAGATGTTTCTCATGACTTGAATCCATAACGTTCAACTTACACAACACCTCCATATGGCGGTACTACACACTCATTTGTGATAATATATATTATGCTATCTTTATGTATGAATATTTTATAATCTTATATTGAATATTTTAGCTACTAAATGAACTTAAATGAAAAAAGTTTTGATTATAATTTTTTAAATCTACTCAAGCAGTACAACTTCAGTATAGGATGTGTATCTATCCAATATTGTTCGAAAATTTCAAAAAAAAAATCTAAAAATATGAATGTAAAACAAATATTTGAGACTCTAAATAACTTCAAATAAAAAACTTATCAGCAATAAACTCATAGATTAGGTCGGCCTCTACAATCAAGATTTGTTTGAAAATTATAAATTTTGAATTTTAAAATATAAGTTCTCAAAACACATATTGGAACGCTAAACAACTTTACAAGGACAAAGTTGTAGACTATACTGATAACTAGAACTTTGGTACAGTCCATGTCAAACATCTGAGATTGTTTGAAAATTTTAAATTTCAAAATCAGTGAATTTAAAACAATATTTTGGGACTCTAAATAGTTTCAAATCAAAACTTTCTTGACTACAAAGTTGTAAATTGTGTTGATAGCTATGGGAAAAGGAACCAAAAATAGAAATAAGGGAGCAAAAGTGCTCAAGCGGGACTCAAAATATAAACCTTTCATTCACTATGGGCGACATACACCACTAAGCTATAGACTTGTTTTGGTATTCTAAAGGAAAGTATCTTATATAAACATGATTTATGACCAGACATCAAGAAAAGAAGAATATTTCTCGCTTGTGAGAACTCCCAATTTTATGGCTCTTCTTTTAATTTTTCTACCACACCTATTCATTTAATGGTGTTCATTTGTATTTTTCTTGGATGTTCTTCGTATGGATTGTTTTCTTCTACCCACGTAGAAAATAAAATAACATTTTTTCTTGAAATAACAATTGGTAATGCGTCACACCTGGTTTTTCAAAGAAGACCTAGCGCTACCTATATGTGTGCCTAGGGTGTCCACACAACATATATGGTGAAAAAAATAGAAAATATTAGAAACAATGCTTTATTATATATCTTAAACATAATTACATTAAAACTTACATGTATAACAGAGCACAACAGAAATTATTCTCAATCTACATTTTAGGCCTCCATACTCCACAAGGATGGTTGACATGTGGAGCACTCGCCTAGTACTCAGGGAACTCTTTAGGAGAACCCATGGGATCCACCTTCTGGGACCCATTTGGGATTTTATTGATTGTAATGCAAGTGTAAGTGCACCATGCTTAATAAATGTAACATGAGCTTACACATGGCTCAAAAGGCTAGACTTAGTTGTACTGCGGTAAGCATTTTTAGTTTTTCTGCAAGCGATAAGCATTTTTAGAGTCATGTTTTATTTATTAAACCTAAGTTATGTTGGTTTTCTTAACGCATACAAAAATAATCCACAAGCGCACGGAATTACCGTTGTAGCATTTCACCCGAAAGTATTCGGGGTATCGTATTTTCCACAGGGAACGGGGGTACTCTTCAAGCTAGTTTGTCCAAGGACAACACAAGGGTAGAGCAGGTAGAGGGTAGAGATGGATTCTTATGGTTTTTGGGTCTATGGATAGATAAACGTTACTTCTACTTGCTCATTTTGGGCACCGTAGAACACCTGGTCTGCCAAGCGTTGCCGGCCTCTACCCCTATGCCGTACCTGAACATGGGGGATTATAAGGGACGGACATGGTTGTCACCACCTACCATCTACCCCTCAACCGTGGGGCACGAGACAAACGAAGGTAACTTCTAGCTCAGACACCACGTCTACGCTATTGGTTACTACTCTAGCGTTGGCCAGGAACATCCGTCTTTATTAGGAGTCCTCTACTACAGCATCTGCCACAGGGACAGACGACGAACCCGCAAACAAGTAAGAGTAAAGTTTGACTAATCAAAGGCTCTGTTTGCTTGGCTAAAAAGTCATGGCTGAAAGTACTGTTCGCTGATTTGTTGTGAGAGAAACATAATGTTCATTGGCTGAAAAAAGTACGGCTTATAAGACAAGCGAACAGGGAAGACTTTGCAACCAAAAGAATCACGAACACTCACTTAGCGGGAGAACCCGTTGAAGTAAAGATGTGCGTCGAGGTACAAGTTAGGGAGACACCGACAAGTCCAGTGCTTCCCTAAGCTCTCCCTCACATCTATCCCTTACAACTCTAGCTAGCTACTAGGGCCTAAGCCCTTTGGAGTGTTGCTCTAACTCAAGTGAGGTGCGCTCTTCTTCCTTCTGGTGTTATGTTTAGAATGGGAGCCTTCCTCCTCCTTTTATAGCACTCAAGAGGTCAGTTTAGGGATTATATTTGGAGGGAACCCGCATGCAACGGCCATGGAGGGATCACCAGGAGACGACATGTGGCAGCGAAAGGTGGTTGGCGCAAGGTGCAGCCGCACCCTAGGTTGAGGAAGATACTATCACGATTCAGGCTTCCTGACGGCTACATGGAAGAAGCATGCAAGCCATATGTAGCAAGCGATTCTAGCAGGGACGGAGGTGTTACAGAAGGGGCTCTTGTGAAGAATTGGAAATAAGAGTTCGGCGAGTATATGGCAAGACCGGTGGATCCCAAATCATTTTGGCGGGAGACCGATCACCATACCTGATAACCCACAAGCTAATGTGGTGGACCTCCTGACACCGAGCTGATCAAATCAAACAAATATTTGTGGATGTTGATGCTCACGCTATTCTAAGTACACCTATTAGGGGTACTAGGGACGATGCCTGGGCTTGGGAACCGAAAAGACATGGTCTCTATATGGTTCGCTTGGTGTATTGACGGATTTATGATGATCAGTGGCAACAAATGGAGGAGGACCTAGCATCTTCGTCGGGTGATATAACTTGGAAGCATATATGGAGGATGTGTGTTCCACTGAAGGTCCAGGACTTCTGGTGGCGGGTGGTGAATGGCTTCCTACCGACAAAAGGGATCCTACATAGGAGACACATTGAACCCATTGCGAATTGCGATGTCTGTGGGGCTGAGGTGTCAATAAAGCATGTCCTTATGGATTACACAATGGCCAAGTATTGTTGGGATCAAGCAAAGGTGCTCACAAGTGTAAAGGTGCCACACTTGCACCCTCTCACTTTGGCGCATGAGCTAGTTGATCCCGGTTTTTGCTCAGGAAAGGATGCCGCTATTATTTTATGTGGTATGTGGACATTGTGGATGGCGAGGAAGAAGCGGCAGCATGGTGAGGAAGGGGTGCAGTGGGCAAAAGAGTGGCAGTGCAGTGGGCAAAAGAGCGTTTGACCTATGGCAGCTGCTCCAGCCAAGGTCATTGGGCCTGCATCGAGAAGTCCATAGCGCTAGCAAAGGCTATTACCTAGGTGGATGAGAGAAATTTTGTTATTTAACCCTGTATTCGCGCACCCCTCAAGATTTGACTTTAAATTCGCAGGCCTTTTGAAATATAACTCTGGAGGTGCGAATTCCTTTGAAATTTAGGATTTTTGAGGATTTCTTCCTTTTATCAATTCAAAGGGTCTCTTTTCACTGTTTGAGACAGGGAAGAAGACATTACTGCCCCTCTGTCTAAATGAACTGAGATTGAACCTCCGCTCCCTATCTCTCTCGTAATGCGCTCGTGGAGTCGAGAACCGTGACCGCTGTGACTCGCACCTAGAGCATCGTCGCCCGACCTCCTCGCATCGACCGACCATCGCCGGGCGAGCCCTGCTGCGTCGGCAAACTCCCGATGCCTCCTCAGCCTCATCTTCCCCTCCCGGTTGCCGTCTCCCCGCCCAGCCAGCCTGTCTGCCCTAGCAGGAGGTGCTAAGGTTTGTGGCCCCCTGCGCCGACCAACAGCAGGTCGCCCCTTCGCCCTCCACTAGGCTATGGGTGAACAGGCCACGACGGCGCAGCTCTGCTCGACCGGCTCCATGGCGGCTCCTCTAGGGTAAAACCCCTAATCCCAAACCTTCTGTATGTAGTGCATGTTTAGGGTTCATGGTGCTTTGGGGCACAATCTAAGTTGTGTCTCATTTATTTTTTGTTGGTACCCAGTAGAATCGATCCAGATTTGGATGGAGCATTTAGATTGTGTGTTTAGTTTTCTCCATTCACAGCTAAGTTGAATGATGGCTGCTCTATTGATGTGCCACACAAATGTGATGAATGGGTTGTGGATTCTCGTTGTTATACTCTAGAGATGCTACGAAGTGATTTGGAAGCTAGGGTGAACTGGGGAAGTGGGCAGCAGCCTGTGATAAATGAATTTGATATGAGTGATGGTGGATAAAGGAAGTTGCTGGATGATACAGATCTGTCACTTGCATTTGCTAAAAAGATGGATGATAAGAAGTTGTTTCTGTTTGTTGATGTTGAGGACAAACCCGCAAAAATGTTTTATAACTCAGCTGTTACAGAGGTAGCAGTGAGTAATGTGGGCCATGATAATGCCACAGAACCTGGGGAATCGAGCAATCCTGCTGTTGTTTCTCATGAAATTGATTGGGACAGTCTAGAGATAACTCCTCCTACAAAAGACCAGATTGGTACTGCACTTTCTGTGATGGATGAGGAAACAATGTACGAGTTTGTTGGGCTTAGAGCAGAGGATGAGATGGCTAAACAAGCTAGTATGGCGGCTGAAAAGGAGAATGCAACTAATCTTGATGATGTGGACCTACAAGGTGCAGAGTTGTTGGTTGATGATCATGTACATGATGAGGATTCTGTTTTGTATGACAGAGAAAACCCTCCAATGCAAGTTGGAACCATATATGCTAGTATGAATGAGTTTAGGGCTGCAGTGCGACAGCATGCTATAAAGGAACAATTTCAAGTTGCAACAGAGAAATCTTGTAAAGATTTGTTCAGAGGGCACTACAAAGCTGAGGGTTGTCATTGGTCTATTGTAGCAAGGTTGATGCGAGATCAGCAACAAGTCAGGGTACTAACATCTTCACATGCAGCATGCTAACTTAATGTATTATGCACTCTTGTAAGTCATGCATGTATGTTATGATACTAACATTTTTTCCAATTTGACAGGTTACATTGAATAAAGGAAAGCATTTTTGTCCGTCTACTGCAAGAGTGAAAACCAAGATGGCAAACTACAAATGGGTAGCAGAGAAGGCAATCCCTTTTCTAAAGAAGGATCCAAATATGGCTGCAACGAAACTGCAGAAGGAGTTAGAGGATAAGTATCAAGTCAAAATTGGGTATGCCACTGTGCATCTTGGTAGGGATGTTGCAAGACAACACATTTTTGGCACATGGGAAGAAAGTTTTGGATATTTATTCAACTTCAAGGCAGAGATTGAGCTCAGAATGCCAGGAAGTGTTGTAGAGATAGAGGTCATGAATAAGGAGGAAGGTGTATTTTCCATAAATTCTTTTGTTGTTTGAAGCCAAGCATTGATGGTTTCCTAAATGGTTGTCAGCCATTTTTTAGTATTGATTCTACATCTCTCAATGGTAGATGGAATGGACATCTACCTTCAGCTACAGCACTAGATGGGCACAACTGGATGTTTCCAGTTGCATTTTGATTTTTTGATGGTGAGACTACTGATAATTGGACTTGGTTTATGCGGCAGCTGCAGAAGGCAATTGGAAATCCACCTCACCTAGCTATAAGTTCATATGCTTGCAAGGGCTTAGAGAATGCGGTGAAGAAGGTATACCCTTGGGCAGAGCATAGAGAATGTTTTGTCCATCTGATGAAGAATTTTAGCAAGAGGTTTCAAGGGCCTGCATTTGGGAGAATGTATCCTACAGCTAGGACTTTCCAACCAGAATACCATGAATACTTGATGCAGAAGATGTATGAAGTAAATAAGAAGGTTGAGCCATGGTTGAAAGCCAATCACAAGTTGAAGTGGATGAGGAGCAAATTCTCAGAGGCAGTAAAGTGTGATCATATCACAAATAATTTGGCAGAGGTTTGGAACAATTGGGTGAAAGACATTAAGGACCTTCCCATAGCTGACCTTGCTAACACTCTGAGATCCAAATTCATGGAACTGTATGCAAGAAGGAGAAGAATAGGTGAGAAATTTGAAGGACATGTAATGCTACCAATTGTTGTTCGCCAACTATATGCAATGAGTCGGCAGTTGGGTCACTTGAACATAGCAGAAGGTGGAAGGGAGGAAGCAGAGGTGACAGAGGTCACTACTTCACACAAGATCATAAGGCATGTGGTTAATATTAAAAACCATGTATGCACCTGCAAGGAGTGGCAAGTTTCAGGTAAACCATGTCCACATGCTTTGGCACTCATCACCACATGTAGAAATCCTAAGATGGAAGAGTACCTGGATCCTTATTATTCAGTGTATCATTTTAGACTAGCCTATGGTGGTGTGATCAAACCACTTCCTGATAAGTCTCAATGGGTGAAAGTGGATCCTGGATTCAAAGTGCTACCACCACTCAATAAGAGAGAGGTTGGAAGACAAAGGAAACTCAGAAAACCTAGCTGCATTGAGAACAAGGGAATCAAGCCTAGGGGCAAAGGCGCGTGGCAGGTGAAGTGTCCAAATTGCTTGGGTCTTGGCCATAGGTCTACATCCCCAAAGTGCCCTCTCAATGGAACAAAGAAGAGGTAAATGCTTATGCCTTTTTTGAACTAACACATATTTGCTTCATATTTTGTACTCATCTCAATTTTACATTTAAAGGAAAAGTCATGCCAAGAAAGGGAAGGCAGGTAGGCCTGCTGGTTGTACCAAAGATGATGCAGCTCCTAGTCCATCCAAAAGGCAGAAGGTTCATGTGCCAGAAAATTCAGTGAATGATAGTCCCGGTCCTGTTACAAGAAGGTAACTTAACCTTAACTTGGAATTTTAAACACTAGTCTCTTTTTTAGGCTAAATATTTGTCTCATTTTTGTAGCCAATTGCAATTAACAATGATGGAACCTGGAGGGACAAATCAGCTCACTACAAGCCCCAGAGCAGTGACAAGAAGGTAAAAATGATTCATTCTGTACATGCTTATCTTAGGCCATGTATTGAACCATTCCATTTACCTATGATATTAAGTCAAACTGAAGAAGAACCAAGTAATACCATGACCACTCCAAGGAAGAGTCCAAAGAAGAGGCTAGGTCTCAAGAAAAAACTCACTCCAAGGAAGGAGAAGAACATGGATGTTTGAATAATCTTACACCAATGTCATGAGACTTTTATTTGTTTAGATTCCCAGCCATCTTTTGTGTATGTGAACTTGTAGTCTTAAATTGGCTGGGTGATTCTACTCTCTCTATGTGATCTTATGTGAACTATGTGAACATGTACTCTTATCAAATTGGCTAGATGGTTGAACTGTCGACATGCACGCAATATTTACTAAATTGTATGGCTGTTTTTATTGTCTATGCTGAAATTTTATTATAATTTATCACATTTATTTTGACCAAAATATTAGACCTGTGCAAAATTTATACATAACTTCTAACTACCAAGTCCAACATTTCATATCTAAACCATGTTAGTATTATTGGAATGGTTATTTGTTAACAATCAGCAAGTAGTTGTAACTAGTTGGAACTAGAAGAAATCAGTCGCAAGCTTTCGGAAACACCAGCTGAAGCAATTACAAGTAGCAGGAAGTAATTGCAACCAGTTGGAACTAGCTGAAACCAATTGGAAGCAACTACAACCAGCTGAGACTAATTGGACTGCAAGCAGCAATGAGTTAGTATCAGTTGGAACTAGCTGAAATTAATTGAAAGCCACTACAACCAGCTGAGACTAATTGGACTGCAAGCAGCAATGAGTTAGTATCAGATGGAACTAGCTAAAACCAATTGAAAGCAACTACAACCAGCTGAGACTAATTGGACTACAAGCAGCAATGTGTTAGTATCAGTTGGAACTAGCTGAAACCAATTGAAAGATGGTCGTTGCTCCCCTCCACCAGATGAGGCACAGGATCGAAGTTCCTCAGATGTGGAGGATGAGGAGAGAGAAATGAGGCGTCCTCATCCTTCGGGGCTCAGATAGGAGACCGGTTGGAGAAGCGTTTTTGCATTTTGGACCCTTAAAATGAGATGAGGGCTTGGATAAGACCTTGGTTGGAGTTGCCCTTAGGCCACCTGAATAGAGAGAGGGGTACTATCGTCTTTTCCAGTGTCCAAAACAGTGCAAAAGGAGGGCTGGAATTAATAAAACAGAGAAACCCTTTGAAATCCTAAATTTCAAAGGAATTCGCACACCCAGTGTTATATTTCAAAAAACATGTGAATTTAATGTCAAATCTTGAGGGGCGCACGAATACAAGGTTAAATATCAAAATTTCTCGGTGGATGAAGTGCAATGTTGATGATTCTTATCATGTCAGGGATCGTACAGGAGCGACGGGGATGGTTCTTCGGGATCATGAAGGACAAGCGATGGAAAAGTGAGATGGCATGAGCATTGTCTGAACGCGCTAGCAGCAGAGGCAATGGCTTGTCACGATGGAATGCATCATGCGCGTGAGCATGGGGTGCAGCGACTCCCTCTAGAAATTGATTGCCATGTCCTGGTTACTCTTTAGGAGAAGCGCACAAGCCTAGAGTCTAAGATTGATCCTTTACTGCATCAGATGGCTCGAGTGTGCTAGATTGGTATTCTGTAACAGACCGGTGGAGGAGTGGCTTATAACCACACCAGCTCTACAGGATATCATAAGTGATGATTGTAATCCTCTTCATGGATAATATATGAAGCTCAGGTTAGCCTAAAAAAAAGAGACGTGTATGTTGCCAGCAAAAGGTGAGGGGAGCGGGTGCGAGCGGTAGACCGAGCCTGGCATAATAGAAACAGTCGCCCCTTCCTTTCCAGCTAGCCAGGCCAAGAGCCTGTCGATGGCCAGCTAGAGCCTGGCTAATAGGCATGTTCATAACCAAACACACCCATTGAGATTACCAAAAAAACACACACAAAGAGCGACGATGCTTACCGAGAGAATTTGAGAACCGCTTCTCCCACTGGGTCCGTTAATGCCAACTTCTAGTTCGAGGGATGCCAATTGGGTTCATCCTCTACTCACATCCAATCTGGTTGGCTTGTCTGCTACACAAGAAGGAAAAAGCTCGTGTGGGTCCCTATAGTGACGTTGCAACTCCTGCACTAACACTTTCAAGAGCAGTCCCCGCCGTCCTGGTTGCTGCGGAGCCGGGGTTTAAAAAAAAACTTTCACCAGCTAAGTTCTTGAGGCAGGGGAAAATTATGTGCCGGCGCTTAGACAAACAGGCCCTGTGAATTCGTTCGACTTGAAATTACAAAGCCATTCTGCATTGCTGCTGGCCTGCTGTTGCTAAACACCAAAACTGCCCGCTCGCGGTTAAAAGGTTGGTGAATGAAGAATGAACAAACGCGGTGCCAGTGCAAAATAACAGGACAAGTGAGTACAAAATGTACACTCTATGGTGGTGATATACATTAAACCTCTAACAGCCTGTATAGCCTATGTACTCTCTTTAGAAAGTGACAGAATTAGCATAGACCACTAGGTCAACGAAACCTAGTTCCTTCACCAAACTTGCCATCAACAGAATAAGCAATCTCAGCTTCTATAGCAATGTCTTCACAGAATATGGCCCCAAACAGGTTCACAACACCATAAGCACCATACTGCACTTCTCCAAGGGGCGTTGTTGCTGAATAACTTTTCAATAACCTAAACGATCATTCAACGCAGTGCGACCATCACCAGTTTGACCTACAGAAGATTCAACAATGGCATTAACAATGGACCCAGCATGCTATTGATTGGTAACACATTAGCAGAATTTCCATACCTTCAGGTGGCACCCATGTTTCAGATTCTGGTCTGGCTTCAAGGAAATCTGGTCTTGCTGGGCCCAATACACGTTTTTGTTTAGACTTCTTCCCTTCTTTCTTGCTAGAATCTGGTTCATTCTTATTCTCCATTTCTTCCGAAGTTTGTAGACCACGTTTATGCTTAAGCAGAAGGGCCACAGCATCAGCAACTGATGCTTCACTTTCAACCGAAGATGAATTTGCCTCGCTGGCAACTGACTGGTCAGCAGACTTTCTCTTTCGTAAAATAAGCCCAGGGGCGGCCTCTTCAAGCTCCTTTCCACTGCCTGAAGAAAGAATGGTTTTCCGGTCTTTGTAGTCCACAAAATTATCAGGCTCCTCTGCATCAGACTTTTCTTTATTTATAAAGTTTTCTTCAGGTTCTATGATCCTTTTGTCACCAAGCCATTGAGGTTTTGGCATGGCGAATGCAGGTCTGCTGCCATCTTCTTGGTTCTTAGAGACATCTGTCTGTAATTTAGCAGGTTTATCTGTGCCTACTTCGCTAGAAGAATCCTTGGGTTTCTCCTCAGCGGTAGCTTTTCCAATTTTATTTTGTTTCTTTGATTCTAGTCTTGTATTATCATTAGATGTTGGAGGTTTCGCTTCTCTTGGCTTTAGATCCCTCTTAGAAGCTGCTTCTCCCATAGGGTCAGCTATTTTCAGTAGGTAAACTACTCTGTCCAGCTCATCCTGAAGATCAGAGAGTTCCTTCTGAATTCGGGCAATCTTATCATGTACTGCAAGATATCTCAAATTAGCAAGATAATAAGACAGAGAAATGCATCTAAACCGGAAACAAATGCAGAAATAAGTGTGCAGCAATGCATAACTTTTAGGTTAGTTCATCAATGTTAAAGACTAAACATATGCCTCATGGCAGAACAAAGCAATGCTCATCCTGAGAAAATAGCACATGTCCAACATCATATACTCTGGTAACTAAATTCTACATCATGTATGCTTCAGCCACTTAATAATAGAGTTACCATTTTAGTGAAAATCAATAAAGAAACATATATCCTTTTTCCTTGTTAGAATTAATTGCTATTTACTGTAATCCCCTAGTTACTTGTGTAATCTTCTAGCTAGCTTGGGACGGGTTCACACCCTGCTGGCCCCTTGGGACGGGTTCACACCCTGCTGGCCCCTTGGGACTCGGCTAGCCCTTTGGGCTACCCTCCTCCTCTCTATTTATATGTAATCTCTTCTGTAAACTCAATTTAAGTGATCTAAGCCTGCTAGGCTATTGTCTATCATGGTATCAGACTAAAACATCGATCCTTCTGCTTCCGCTCCCACTCCACCCGCCCCAGGCTGCGCGCACGCCCTCTGCTGCTGCTGCTGCGCGCCCATGGCCACCTCCAGCTCTTCCGCCATGGCTACCGCGGCCAAGCTCCGCGACGAAGCCCTCTCTGCTGCCAAGCGCCTGGAGGATGAGGCCTCCTCTCTGCGCTCCACCAACACAGAGCGCAGCCAGCAGCTCGAGGAAGAAGCTGCCCTTCTCAAGTCCGCCGCCGCCGCCCAGGAGCGTGTCCGCGTCGCTGCTGCTGCTCTTGACAAAGAGCGCGCGCATGCAGATACCCTGGAGCAGCAGGCCGCGGCCCTCCGGGATCGCCTCCGCACCGAACATCCGGACGACGACGCCGATCCTGAGGATGACGACGTCCACTCCGCTTCCTCTGAAGCAGCGGCCATCGCCCACCTCCACACTCAAGCTGCTGCCGTCCAGAACATCAAGAACCTAATCCCCATCGTTCTTGATCTTCAATCCTCCAACTACTCCAAGTGGCGCGGCTACATCCTCCTCATCCTCGGCCGCTTCGCCTTGAAGGATCACGTCCTCAGCGACGACTCCCGCCCCTACGATCCGGCGTGGTCGCGCATGGACTGCGTCGTCCTCTCTTGGCTCTTCAACACCATCTCCGCCGACCTCTTGGACGTCATCCATGAGCACGACGGCCTCACCGCCCGGGCAGCATGGCTCGGGATTGAACAGCAGTTCCTCAACAATCGCGAGTCCCGCGCCATGCTCCTCGATGCCGAGTTTCGCACTCTTTGCCAAGGTGCCCTCTCCATCGATGACTACTGCCGCAAGATGAAGAGCATGGCGGATGCCCTTGCTGACCTCGGCGAGCCCATCCAGGACCGAACTCTGGTGCTGAACGTTCTGCGGGGTCTCAATGAACGTTTCCAGTTCATGTCCCAGCTCGTCACCCGCCAGCGGCCGTTCCCATCCTTCGCCGATGTTCGTGCTGACCTCCGTTTGGCCGAGCTCAACATGGGAGCACCCTCTGCCTCTCCCTCGGCTCTCGTCGCCGCGCCCTCCATCAGGCCGCCCACTTCGTCCTCACCTGCGCCTGTGCCTCCACGCCATCATCAGGCCACTGCTGGACATCATGCTGCTGCTGGACAGCAATCCAGTGGCACCCGCGGCCGCCGCCGCCGCGGTGGGCGCGGCTCTGGCGGCTCCCAAAGCAGTGCACAGGGCGGTACTGCCCCAGCCACACCACAGTGGCCCTCGCTGCTCAACCCCTGGACCGGCTCTATCCACATGTGGCCAGGGTCCACCGCCGGCAGCGCCCGTGGCCCTCCACCATGCGCTGTCCAGCCTGCACCTCTACAGCAGGCTCTGGTGGCCGGCGTGCCACCGGCATACTTCGCTCCACCGCCGGCTTCCGGGTCCCATTACCCACAACCCCCTCAGGCACCCCTTGCTTGGGCGCCCTGGACGCCCGAGGGTCTCGCCAGCGCCTTCAGCACCGTCTCCCTCACCCCACCACCAAATTCCTCAGATTGGGTGATCGACTCGGGTGCCTCCTCCCACATCACCGCCAACCCTGGTATGGTCACCGCTACACCATTCTCTTCCTTTCCCTCCTCCATTGTCGTAGGCAACGGTGCCACCCTTCCTGTAATTGGCACCGGCTATTCTGTCCTTCCTGGACCCTTTCGCCTCGACAATGTCCTTGTCGCTCCCGACATTATCAGAAATCTCCTTTCGGTTCGAAAATTCACTACTGACAATTGTGTTTCTGTCGAGTTTGACCCTCTTGGTGTTTCTGTGAAGGATCTCCGTACCTGGAACACCCTCCTCAGATGTAACAGCACGGGGCCTCTCTACACTCTTCAGCTCCCTTCATCCTCCAGTGGCTCCTGCGCCCTTGTCGCCACTCCTTCACCGACTACCTGGCACAGGCGCCTTGGTCACCCCGGCAAGGCCACTCTTCAGTCCCTCACGCAGTCCTCCTCCATTGTGTGCAGCAAGCCTGAAGATGACTCACTCTGCCACGCCTGTCAGCTTGGGCGTCATATTCGTCTCCCTTTTTCTATTTCGCTATCTAGAGCAGCCAAGAATTTTGATTTAATCCATTGTGACCTGTGGACATCTCCTGTTGTTAGTGTCTCTGGTTTCAAATATTATTTAGTTATTCTTGATGATTGCTCTCATTTCCTCTGGACTTTTCCTCTTCGCGCTAAGTCCGATACATTCCCCACAATTTCTAATTTCTTCGCTCATGTGTCTACCCAATTCGGCTGCACCATTAAATCAGTCCAATGTGACAACGGTCGCGAGTTTGACAACTCCGCCTCTCGTGCTTTCTTTCTTGCTCATGGCACCACTCTCCGCATGTCGTGCCCCTATACTTCCCAGCAAAACGGGAAAGCCGAGCGCATGATCCGCACCGTCAATAACGTCACCCGCACCCTCCTCTTCCAAGCTTCCATGCCCCCCTCTTACTGGGTTGATGCTCTAGCCACTGCCACCTATCTCATCAATCGCCTTCCCACCAAAACTCTAAACATGAGCACCCCTTTTTTCGCCCTCCATGGCACCCTCCCCTCCTATCATGATCTTCGTGCTTTCGGATGCACATGCTACCCCAACCTTTCTGCCACCACTCCTCACAAGCTTGCCCCCCGCTCCACCCTCTGTGCTTTCCTTGGTTATTCACCGGATCACAAGGGCTATCGGTGTCTCGACCTCAACACCAACCGCGTCATCATTTCCCGCCACGTTGTCTTCGACGAAACAACGTTTCCTTTTTCCCTCAGTCGGCCATCCCCTCCTCAGCAGGAACTTGACTTTCTAACTGACGACGACACTATTGTAGTGTCTCCTCTTCCTGCAGGTACACCCGACGCTGCTGCCCCCTCCCAGTCGGTGTCTCTGGCACCATCTCTGGCACGCGCAGGCACGCCGGCGTCCAGGGCCCCGGTGCTGCCAGCGCCCTCCACCCTGGCACCACCGGCTGTGTCCAGGGGGTCCCCGGTGTCCTCTGTACAGGCGCCCCCTATACAGGCGCCGGCTCCACCCGTCGTCCACGTCTACAGCCGGCGTGCTCCCCCCCCCCCCCGGTGATTGTGCCTCAGAAGCCGCCTATTATTCATGTCTACAGCAGGCGTGCTCCTGCTCCTGCCCCTCCACCCGAGCGCCCGACAGGAGCCCCTCGACGTTCCAGCATGGTCCCTTCTCCACCTCGCTATGTCAAGAGCGATCCTCCGGTTCCTGCTGGTGCTGTTTCCATTCCGCCGGTTGCCAACTCCCACGGCATGGCGACCCGTGGAAAAATAGGCTACCGGCAGCCTCGCCTCGCCTTGCATATCGAGGCCTTGTCTCCCCTACCGCGGTCCTGTCGAGATGCCCTTGCTGATCCTCATTGGCGCCAGGCCATGGAAGATGAATATGCGGCTCTTCAGGACAACCACACTTGGGACCTCGTCCCCCGCCCTGCCAAGGCCAATGTTGTTACTGGAAAATGGATTTTCAAACACAAGTTCCATGCCGATGGCTCATTGGAGAGATACAAGGCTCGTTGGGTACTTCGGGGATTCACTCAACGCCCCGGTGTTGATTATGATGAAACTTTCAGCCCGGTTGTCAAGCCAGCCACTGTTCGGACAGTCATCACGGTGGCACACTCCAGGGATTGGCCGATTCATCAACTTGATGTGAAAAACGCTTTCCTCCACGGGATTCTTTCAGAAACAGTATACTGCTCTCAGCCTACTGGGTTCGCTGATCCTGCACTGCCAGATCATGTCTGTAGACTCAACAAATCCCTCTACGGCTTGAAGCAAGCCCCGCGGGCCTGGTACAGCCGATTTGCCTCCTTTCTGATCTCTCTGGGATTCGTTGAAGCCAAGTCAGACACATCTCTCTTCATATTCAGCCGTGGCACAGAGACAGTCTACTTGCTCTTATATGTGGATGACATTGTCCTTACGGCTTCATCTCAGCAACTCCTTCACCATGTCATTGCTGCTCTGAAAAAGGAGTTCGCCATGAAAGATCTTGGGCCCCTGCATCACTTTCTTGGCATTGCAGTTCAGCGCCACAAGGATTCTGTTCTCCTTTCACAACGTCAGTACATTCTGGACATACTTGCTCGCCATGGCATGAGCGATTGCAAGCCTTGCTCCACTCCAGTTGACACTTGTGCAAAAGTACCAGCTGATGCCGGCCCGTCTGTTGCTGATCCCACTGCTTATCGCAGCCTTGTGGGTGCCCTCCAGTACCTCACCTTCACCAGGCCCGACATTGCCTATGCCGTCCAACAAGTGTGCCTTCATATGCATGATCCACGGGAAACTCACCTTGTCGCTGCCAAGCGGATCCTTCGCTATCTTCAGGGCACCCTCAGCCATGGGCTGATCATTCCCCGAACAGCTCCAACACAGCTCCGTGTCTACACCGACGCTGATTGGGCCGGCTGCCCGGACACCCGCCGCTCCACCTCCGGCTACGCCGTCTTCCTCGGGGGCAGCCTGGTCTCCTGGTCATCCAAGCGGCAGCCCACTGTCTCCCGGTCCAGCGCCGAGGCAGAATATCGGGCTGTTGCCAACGGCGTCGCTGAAGCCACTTGGCTGCGGCAACTGCTCCAGGAACTTCACCATCCCCTAGACTCCGCATGCCTCATCTACTGCGACAATGTCAGCGCCTGCTACCTCTCCACCAACCCCGTTCAACATCAGCGCACCAAGCACGTGGAAATCGACCTTCACTTCGTCCGTGAACGTGTCGCCATGGGTGCAGTCCGGGTTCTTCATGTGCCCACCACGTCGCAGTTCGCCGATGTCTTCACCAAGGGACTCCCTTCCTCCGTCTTCATGGATTTTCGCTCCAGTCTGAACGTTCGCTCCACCGACGATCTGACTGCGGGGGGTGTTAGAATTAATTGCTATTTACTGTAATCCCCTAGTTACTTGTGTAATCTTCTAGCTAGCTTGGGACGGGTTCACACCCTGCTGGCCCCTTGGGACGGGTTCACACCCTGCTGGCCCCTTGGGACTCGGCTAGCCCTTTGGGCTACCCTCCTCCTCTCTATTTATATGTAATCTCTTCTGTAAACTCAATTTAAGTGATCTAAGCCTGCTAGGCTATTGTCTATCATTCCTAAAAGCTTTTGTGTGCACATGAGTGGATCCTCTACAGTAACACATTAATCAGAGCATAAGACTGTGCTCAAGCCACAGTTAAAATCCCAACAAGAATTGGCAGCTCTGGCACATAAGACAACTGAATTTCATGAAATTCAAGGTCATGACCAAGGTTCTCTATAGCTTAGGGTTACTTGCTTCCATTGTTAAATATGGAAGCTAGTGATTTTGCAAAACTGAAGGGAACTGCTCTCAAATAGAGGCCTAAGGAACATTCCAGTTAAGACTTCTAGGTAGCAGGTATAGCCGTATAGGTCTCCTTTTCCCATGTTTTTGTTACTTAGAAAATTTAATATAATAATTTCAATGGTTCTACTCCGTACAAAAGAAGTAGCAAACAGACAGCCGTCAGAGTCACTACTGATGATATCAGGCTTGTAACAAAGATTAAAATAAACAAAGATCCATGAATGTTCAATCGAAGTAACTGGAGCGTACAAGCATACCTAATTGAGATGACAAGCCACTCATATAAGCATCAAGGTCATCCCTGAGATCTGGAGTATCACTCTGAGACAGCTTATGCTTCTCTTCTTCGAGCAATTTTGTTTTACTTTCAATATCATTGGTGATGACATCTTTTTTCTCAAGAAGGCTATCAGCAGTCTCAACGGATTGTTGCTCACTTGATTTCTGACTAGATTTCTTCTTCGTTCGATCAAAAAATTCATCATCGTCACTAAATTATTTAACAATCCATTAGTCAATATATAATAATCTAGCATTCTAGCTTTAAGCATACTGTACTAAAAGGTATATGACACTAAAATCCCAGTGCATAGATATTATACATGATGTAGCAGTGAGCAGTCATAGGTCGAACTTATCAGTGTACATACCTAAGAATGTCATCTTCTTCCTCGAGACTTGCTTTATGACTGCCACGCTTTGCCTTTCCAGAACGAGCACCAATACTTTCCCGTATACTGTCATTTAAAGTTTCTTCTAGATTATCTAGCTCCTCCATAATCTGAAAAAAGATATGATTTAGTCCTGCTCACTAGATGAGAAATGGACAGTTACATATTAACAAATGTAAGCATAGGAATGTCCTCACCTGAGATATCCGTTGTTCATTTCGTGCAATTTGTGTTTGTTGACCTTGGGTTAGCCCACCTTGAGAAATGTCCTTAACTCTTATTGCATCAATTTCTTTTTTCATGTTGCCAATCTGAAACAAAGAATAGCAGTAAAGATTCATGGAAAGCAGAAATACAATCGTGTAAAAAGTGTAGTTTCAATCTCTCACTCCACAGGCATGATTACCACAAGTGCACAGCATCAATAGCAGGACCCTCTACAACTAAACAACACATGAGGCAATACGCTTGCAGCCTTTTCTTTAAGCAACTGGAGGATTTGACATGAGGGTCCTCAGCTAGCTGAAGAGATTGTCCTTATTGAATGGCCAGGTGTTTTGAGGAACAATTGCATTGAAGCCTTTAACAGAAATGTAAAGCAGGGGGCCTTAAAAAGAGTAAACAAGTGTTCTATGAGGAAAGACTTAACAATTGTCGATACCCAAAGCAAGGACTTCCTGAAGATGAAAGAACTAATAGCTAGCAACATGATGGCAGCCACTGCCTCATGCTACTCTTGATTCAGCACTGTACAAACATAAAGGGGCATGCTGGACTTTACATTCTTACTATCCAGCATAGCACTGACAAAACCAAAATTAGGTTCTAGTTTACTTTTTTTTTTTTTGCTAATAAGGTTCTAGTTTACTTTAGAACAAGAAAGAAGTTAATGTGTGTTTAAGCCCTTGACTCATCAATTCCTGCATGGTGTATGAAGTGAGGCTGTGTAACTGGCATGAAGCGTAGAGTGATGACACTGTAGCATGGACCCTGCTCATATAGCCCCACGCTTTTGCACAACTAGTCATTCATTTCTATCCACTGATTGATTTTTGTCAAGTGGCATCACCCTGATATATTAAACATAGGTTTCATTTATCAGATTCTTGTAGAAGGTTCACAATAATTTGTGACAACAGGCATGCCCATTAACCCAATAAACGAATATTACATAATAATGAATCAAGTGAAGCGATAATTGATCCCAAGTGTAAGTTACATGTACTACAACACAACAATGTGGGTCCACTATAAGGACCCACATGTGTCAGCTATAGGACCTGCTCCAGAACATGTCATCTGGATCGGTACAATAAAGAGTTTAAAATTAGTTTTCACACTTCCAAACAGCAGGCAGTATGGAACACAAGATTAGCTCTAGTGATGATATAACTACTAATATACTCTACATACAGTTTAAGAAGAAATTACTACTCCAATAGCTCCATTTATGTTTCATTGTTGGAAACCAAACAAAAAATAATGGAGACAATGAAAGAATATTCCAAAACATAGACATTTGTTCCTCAGTCATCACAATATCACCAAGGCATTTGAAAACATAGCACATGAATCGGGATCAAAGGTGTGTTCCTCAACCTGCATACCATCCCCCCTAGAGGGTCAGGTTGAACAGGGTTGACTTCCCCGAAGAGGCAGGGTTGCTGTCTTTGCCTCATATTAAGGAACAATGGAGAGGAGAAAAAGGGGAGTGCAAGAGATCGTCGCTGCCAAGATGCTGGAGGTGGAGACCCTGTAGAGGACTATCGACACCAGCTTGACTACGTTTCAGTAGCCAAAGCAAATTAGGGAAAACAATTGAGGGCACAGAAGGAAAGAGGAGCCCATGAGCAATCAATGTTGCTAGTAATGGTTTGAGAAACTGGCCAGAGGTGAACAATTGGTGGCTGGCAGCACTGGTTTGCCTATAGGAGAACAAAGAGAGAAAGGGGAAAAGGGAGATGGTGTGCTTGTGCTAGTCATGAGAATGGCTTAGGGTCACAGTGGTGGGCTGTATGGGCCAGCACATAGCAGCCAATTTAACTTTTCTTTCTCTTTTTTCCACTTTCTTTTTACTTTGCGATCAATCCTAACTTGTGCATGGCCCTATCATGAACCCAATTTAGTTGGGATCAGTTGATCCCAACAAACCCTTTGACCTTCATTTTTAGATACCTGCGACCTGCAATCCACATCACTCGTCGACCCAGGTTTCTGGCGACTATGTTTGAAAGAGTATCAACTGAAAATTAATCTGGAAAAGGCTGTGTATGAGTCCTAGTATTTATTGGCACATTCGCATGAAACAATATTAGATTTTTCACCCCAGTAGATTACGGGATAAATGAGAACTTGCAATCATAAACAAGAATATGAAATTTCAGTACAAGTGCTTACCTTCTCCATTCGTTTTACGATCTTGCTACGAGTTTTCTCTTGTCTATCAGTAAGCTGACCTTTGTAGGTTTGCCAAGTAATTTCATCTGCATCATCCTAAGATCCAAGAACATGATCAGTAAAAACACAAAGCAATATATGAAGCTGAATTAGGAAAGTGGTGTGCAGCTTAAACTTGAGAAAAGCTCCATCAAAAGCTCTCATCTGAAACTAAAAATACAACCAGCTGTGGTAAACAAACAACTAACCTCTGCAGACTCTTCTATTGCATCCTCTGCCATACCCCATGAGATTCCCTCTGCCAAAGCTGCTTGAGTTTTTGCACGTAAAATGGAAGCTTCACGATCAAGCATATCTTGCTGAATTCTAGCATCCCGGAGCTTCTGCAAGTCTCTTTCCTAACATGCAAAAGAAGCAAATGAATATAGGAAACTGAAACAATAGGATAGGTTGCAGGTGCTTACAGAATTTGAAAATATTCCTCATGACAAAATGGACTGGTGGTCTCACACAATTAAGAGACATCAAGTCTAACAGTTACAGCGAACACACAACACAATTACAGAAGGATAACTAAACTATCTAGGATTCCATATAAAACAGCCCATACATTTTTTGACAAATTATCTTAGTTTACCACTGAAAATAATTTGTTTCTATAAGACACATTTCAGAACCCTTTGTAACCCGAACCATGGTTCTTAAGGTGTGGCCTAGTCATCCAGGCGTGTGCAGGTCCTGTGTGTCCCCTTCGCCTTAGCAGTCTGTGTATGGCGTTGCCTGGGCGTCCTGAAGGATGGAGGCGGCCGCCATAGGGGTGTGCTCATGGGAAATAGAGGGAACAGACGCGAGTGGGATGGGCAAGCGGGGAATCTAAGGGGGAAGGGCAAAAGGGGCAGACGGGCGGGAAAACAATAGGGAAACCGAGTGATGGGGCAGGAAATCGAGGGTTCCAAGCGGCTATATCAGTTAATTGGGGCACAATAGAGAGGGGAACAGAGAAAGAAAAGGGAAAGAGGTCGGCGCCGAAGAAACAGGAGCAGATCCCCTGCAAGGCGGTGACCCATGCATCTCCGCTTTCTGCAACCACGTTCATGTGCGTCTCCGCTGGTCCGCGATCCATGCGGCCGCGCCTTTCCGTTGATCCGCCTCTCCCGCGTGCCTCTGCTGTTGCACGACCCGCGCCTCTCCACCGGTCTCCGCACATCTGTGACTCTGCTTCTCCCCTCCTCTCTACAGTCAGCGCCTGCTCAATCTTCATCACCCCAGTGTCCAGGTCTTCCCTTTCCTTCTGCTCTGTTGCCTGTGCTTCCTCTGCTCTAGTGCTTGTTTGTGTTTGGCTTGGCTTGGCTCTGCTTAAATCTTACAGCTTGACTGGTTGTGCTTGGCTCTTCTCTGCTGTGCAGCCAAAAAGGCAACAACATAATGGAGAGTCCAGCTGCATATGATCCCAAGAATGATCCAAAAGGAAGGCCCCTGAACCCGAATGATCCAGGATGGGATTATGGATATTGGGCAGACCTTAAGGAGCAAGATAAGCTGACATGTAATCTTTGCGACAAAAAGGATTCTAGGAGGAATTAAGAGGTTTAACAAACATCTAGCTGGTGGCTATGGAGATGTGACTTCATGTCCACAGGCTGGCACTGAACTAAGGAAAAAGATGGGAGAATACTTGGATGCTGCTAACAATGCTGATGAGTTTGATGATGGATATCAACATGAGAGCCAAGAGTTGGGTGTTTATTGTTGAAAGCTTCTGGACCTTGAATACTGATTTTTCTTGTTCACTACTCATTATCTTATTCTGTAATGTGTTGTGTGAAATTGTGAACTACTATTGATCATGTCAACTAGTACACTAAGTTTGTTTTAGGATGTGTCTACGGTGTCGCCTCGCCACGCGCCTAGGCATTGTGAGGGGGGGGGGGGGGGGGGGGAAGGGAATTGCTTTAACACCTTACAAACCATGGCCCAAACGCTGCTCGAAAGAACCTAAAAAACAGTGTCGAAATCCAAAGCCAAACAAATCATATAGCACGTTTTTCCTGATTTACTATTGAATAAACCAAAACAATATCAGAAATATCACCAAATCTGTTAGGGAATGAGAATCTATTGATTTGGGCTAACCCTAGAAGGGTAGCTATATAGGTAACCATACATGGGCCACATGGGCCTAGTCTCATGGGCCTAATACACTCACATTCCAACACCCCCACCCCCCCCCCCCCCCCCGCAGTCTGAGCTACCGGCGCAGCGGAGTTCCAGGCTGAACAAGAAAAAAGAAAGACCACATACACGTCCCCCACAGACGCAACTAGCCACTGGTGATGTTGAGGCTAGAGCGAAACTCGGTGAAGGTCGAGGACAGGAGGCCTTTGGTGAAGATGTCCGCGAACTGAGAAGTGGTCGGAACATGAAGGACCCGCACCTCGCCCATGGCTACCCGATCACGGACAAAGTGTAGGTCGATCTCCACATGCTTCGTCCGCTGGTGTTGGATGGGGTTGGTGGAGAGGTAGACCGCACTGACATTGTCGCAGTAGATCAGTGTGCTCCGGGAGGGCGGAGTGTGCAGCTCGGCGAGAAGCTGCCGGAGCCAGGAGGCCTCAGCCATGCCGTTAGCAACAGCGCGGTACTCCGCCTCGGCACTGGACCGGGAGACCACAGGCTGGCGCTTAGACGACCAGGACACCAGATTGCCGCCCAAGAAGACAGCGTAGCCGGAGGTGGAGCGGCGAGTGTCCGGACATCCCGCCCAGTCAGCGTCAGTGTAGACGACAAGGTCGGCGGAGGAGGACCGGTGAAGGAGGCCATAGTCGATCGTGCCCCAGAGGTAGCGGAGGAGGCGCTTGAGAGCCGTGAGGTGAGGCTCCCGGGGATCATGCATGTGAAGACAGATCTGCTGAACTGCATATGTGATGTCCGGCCGGGTGAAGGTGAGGTACTGGAGGGCACCTGCAAGACTCCGGTATGCAGTGGGATCTGACACTGGGTGGCCCTCAGCCTCTGACAGCTTTCCCTGAGTATCAACTGGAGTGGAGCAGGGGTTGCAGTCAGTCATCCCAGCCCGCTCCAGGATATCGCGAGTATACTGTCGCTGGTGAAGAAGTAACCCGGCAGGGTGAGGCTTAACAGTGACCCCGAGGAAATGGTGGAGCACACCCAGATCTTTCATAGCAAACTCTTGCTGAAGAGCGGTGATGATCCGACGGAGAAGTGGATCACTGGAGGCTGTGAGGACAATGTCATCAACATAGAGCAGCAAGTACGCAGTGTCGGCTCCATGGTGATAGATAAACAGAGATGTATCAGACTTGGCCTCCACAAACCCCAGTGTCAGCAGGAAAGCAACAAACCGATGGTTCCACGCCCGGGGTGCCTGCTTGAGGCCGTAGAGAGACCTGTTGAGCCGGCAGACCATGTCAGGACGGGAGGAATCAACGAACCCCGCCGGCTGACTGCAGTACACTGTCTCGGTGAGAAGGCCGTGCAGAAAGGCATTCTTGACGTCCAGCTGATGGACGGGCCACGACCGAGCAAGCGCCAGTGAGAGCACGGTGCGGACAGTGGCCGGCTTGACCACCGGGCTGAAGGTCTCATCATAGTCGACCCCAGGGCGCTGAGTGAAGCCCCGGAGAACCCAGCGAGCCTTGTAGCGCTCGAGAGTGCCTTCAGCCCGACGCTTGTGAGTCCAGATCCATTTGCCGGTGACGACGTTGGAGCCCGGTGGCCGGGGCACCAACTCCCACGTCTGGTTGGCAAGGAGCGCGGCGTACTCCTCTTCCATCGCGCGACGCCAGTGAGGATCCAACAGGGCGTCACGAACGGAAGAGGGTACCGGGGAGACCGGCGTGTCGTCGGTCGATGCCGCAAGGGCCCGGGGTGGCAATGTGCCAGCCGCGTGCCGTGTCACCATCGGGTGAACATGCCGCGGGTGTCGGTGAAGAAGCGACGGATGATAGACCGGCGGTGCATCACAGGCCGGCGGGGACCGAGGCAGTGGTGTAGGTGTCCCCGGCGGAGAAGTGACCGTGAGTGGCGGCGGCCGCGGCCTGCGCTGGTACACCCGTACCGGCGCCACGAACCGCGAAGGAGGTGCCGGGACAGCACCGGGCGACGGCGACCGGCATGGCCCCCCCGGGGCAGTATCGGGGAACGAGGTCCCCGGAGCTGCGCCAGACGGAGAGGTCGGGGCCGCGCCAGAGGACGACGGGCCCGGACCCTCCGGGGAGTCGGGACAGGTGCCCGGCAATGAGCGCGGCGAAGCAGTACCTGCAGGAGACCACGGAAAAGGTGGCTGGACCACCGTGTCAGCGGGAAAGAGGGAGGAGAGATCAGGAACCGGAGTGTTGGTGGGTGTGCTGGAGAAGGGAAAGACGGACTCATCGAACACCACATGGCGAGAGATAAGGACCCGTCGGGAGGTAAGGTCAAAGCACCGGTACCCCTTGTGATCCGGGGAGTACCCGAGGAAGACACAGAGTGGAGCGGGGGTCCAGCTTGTGGGAAGAAGTGGCAGTGGTGTTGGGGTAACACGCACACCCAAAGACGCGAAGGTGATCGTACCGAGAAGGGGTACCGAAGAGGGCGTGGTGTGGCGTAGGAGCGGTACAGGCAGCGAAAGGAAGACGGTTGAGGAGGTAGGTGGAGGTGTGCAAGCCCTCAGCCCAGAAGCGAGCAGGGAGAGAGGCCTGAAACAGAAGGGTGCGCACGGTGTCGTTGGTAGTGCGAATCATCCGCTCAGCCTTGCCATTCTGGGAAGAGGTATACGGGCAAGACATGCGCAACTGAACACCGTGAGAGAGAAAGAAAGCACGGGAGGTGGAGTTATCAAACTCACGACCATTGTCACACTGGACGGCCTTGATGGTGAGGCCGAACTGTGTGGACACCCAAGTGAAGAAGTGCATGAGCGTGGAGAAAGTGTCAGACTTCGCACGCAGGGGAAAAGTCCACGAATAATGCGAAAAATCATCGACCACCACAAGATAATACTTGTAACCAGAAATATTGATCACAGGAGATGTCCATAGGTCGCAATGTACAAGATCAAAAATGCGGGCCGCATGTGAAGTAGAACTATGAAAAGGAAGACGAACAGGTCGGCCCAATTGGCACGCATGACACAAATGCTCATCATGAGCTCGAGTACATGGAAGACCGGAGCTACGACTGAGCTGTATCAGGGCATCACGTCCAGGATGGCCGAGGCGCCGGTGCCAAGTGGTAGAGGAAGTAGAGGCGGCGAAAACAGCTGATAAAACGGACGGCGAAGTAGAAGAAGTAGCCGCCGGGAAGCGAAGAGTGTAAAGGGGCCCGGTGCTGTCACATCGGAGCAGAGGACGCCGAGAAGCCAAATCCTTTACAGTAAGACCAGAAGAGTCAAACTCCATAGAACAAGAATTGTCAGCTGTAAAACGACGAATAGAAAGAAGGTTGTGAACCATAGAAGGAGCAACAAGAATATCAGGAAGACGAAAGGAGCTATGAGCACTGGCGGTATCCACAGACGTGATAGGAAGACACGAACCATTTGCGACCATAATGGACGAAGGGAGAGAAGAAGAGGAAGAGTGGACAGACGAAAGTATACCAGGGTCAGGGGTGGTGTGGTAGGTGGCACCCGAGTCAGCGATCCACTCCGGTCCGACAGGAGGTGTCAGGCCCATGGTGTTGAACGAGCGAGCCAAGGCCGTCTGGTCCCAGCCCGCTACCCCAGGAGGGGTGCCGGCAGGTGCAGCCCACGGAGGTGCAGTGGAGACGCCAAGAGGTGGAGCGCCAGTGAGCATGGCCACCGGTGGGCGAAGCTCACCACCGGGAGCGTGGTAGGGCCACATAGAGATGCGCCCTGACCACGGGTTGTGGAACGAAGGCCATGGTGTCCCCCCTGCGGTCCAACCGGTGCCTGCCCACCAGTCGAAACCTGGGTGACACCACCACGGCCGCCCCCGCGACCCCCAGCACGGCGACAGCGACCGCCACGACCCCCACCCCCCACCCCCGCTCGGCCCGGAGGGAGGGGGACCCAGGAGAGACGACGGCGGTGTAGCGGACGAACGTGGTGGAGCGTACGGACGCGGCGGAGTAGCAGCCAGAGCCGTCGAAGAAGACGAGGACCCCAGAGAGGTGGTGGACCCTGGCTGGATGCCCTGAGTGAGCTCCTCCATGACCAGGTCGTCACGGACCTGCAGGAAGGTGGGGAAGGGCCGCTGACGGGTGTTCCACGTCCTGAGATGGGCGTAGCGGTCACTGAGCCCGCGGAGGACATTGAGGACCAAGATGCGATCCTCCATGGGCCAACCGAGGTCGCCAAGGGAGTCCGCCATGCCCTTCATCTGACGACAGAACTCGCCAATGGAGAGGTCACCCTGGACGAAGGTGCGGAAGCTAGCGTCGAGAGGCAGAGCCCGGGGCCGGCCATGGCGCCGGCGGCGGCTGGGAGGGAGGAGGAGAGGAGAAAACTAACCCTAGGCTGCTGATACCATGTTAGGGAATGAGAATCTATTGATTTGGGCTAACCCTAGAAGGGTAGCTATATAGGTAACCATACATGGGCCACATGGGCCTAGCCTCATGGGCCTAATACACTCACATTCCAACAAAATCAAAAGAGGAACATAATGTATTTAATCTTGTTTGCTTTTTTCATCTGAACTTACTCTCATTATACTAATATAACTAATACCTTTGTGTCATTTTTACTGTTTTATTTATTTACTATTGTGTAGGGTTTTGTATCTAGCCTACACCAACTTGCTTGGCAATAAAGGACTTTGTTGTTGATGCAACAGCATGAAGTAGAAATAGAGAGCAACAGGCTTACTTGTTGCATTGTCAATTCACTTTTGACAGCAAGAAAGTAAATATTCAGAAATGAGAAAAATTAAGAGTGGTAGATGAGCTGATTGAGCTTCAAAATCTTACTGGAGGCATTAGCTCAGATGGTCCTTGAAAAATGTACAACCGTGATGATCTAGTTAATACATAAGAGCTAAGTGAGTCCCAGTAAGTGAAAAAAAGGACACCAGATCAATAGAGAAATGTAAACAGGTTCCCAAAAGGTACAACCTTATAATAATCGAAGGAAAGCAAATTTAACTTAGTACAAGAACTAACAGGGACATGACATGACACGAAATTACAGATAAAAAGTGGCATTTTTATTTACCAACATTATATCCTTCTGCAACCTTTCTGACTTTCTATTTATATTTGAAGGACAATTGTCAAGTATATAATCCAGTCCTAGTTTTACAGAATCTAATATGCATACTGAGTAAACCATAACCACAGTAGATATTTTCTTGCATACGCAAGAGAACTGCACTATCATTGAATCAAGAACTCAAGAAGAACATAAAATATACAATGCACCCAAAACTCACACAACCACACAACATTGAACCCCAGAAACAAAAAGAAATGGTGAAGCCATGAAGCTTTAGCCACACGAATATAAACACTGTTTTTAACATTAATATATCAAACTACCAATGCCTGTTGTGTGTATTAGTTTGACCAGAGAATATGCTTAACTCTGGAATAAGAATGGTATGCAACCAAGTTGTTTATATGCAGACATAAGAAGCCCTAGAGAGAAAGCATTGGGAATAAATGAACACCACAGTGCAGCAATTTATGAAGGAACTTCTGTTTATAAAATAGAAGATAAACAGAAAAGAGAAAGAAAGTTCTCTAGAATAGAATACAAGGAATGGGCAAATCGTTAGTTAACAAGCTTACTTACTGCCCAAATCGAATTACATCTCCAACATGAATCTCTGTGTACAGCTTCTTCTTGATCTGCTAGTTCAGTTCATATCATCAAAAAGTATAATAAGCAATAAACAGGGAAGTCCAATAATTTGAAAGGATATATAGAAACACAGGCCAACCAGCATGTTTGGAACGCAGGAATTTCACAGGAATCAGTTCAATTTCACAGAGAAAACGCAGGAACAGGATTTTTTTTCCCCGTGATCCAAACAGGCCCTAAAAGGTTAACTTTAAGAGATTACAGCATTAGCATTGCAGATACTATTCAACAACCCAGTGTATTCTCCTTATGTGACTCTAAAGAAGTAAAGAGTACGAGAGAAAATGAACATGTGACAAATTAATCTGTTGTTACCTTTTCCGAAAAGAAATGGGATGTATGGGCATAAAACAGAGCATAGGATACAAACTGTTTATTTTTTTTGTAAGGTCATAAACGTGGCAAATTTACAGTGTAAATTGGCAGTGCAACACCACAAATAAATATAGTACAGCAACATATGAGTGCAAGTATACTACCAACACAAATCAACACTGCTTTCTGATTAAAAATCAATGTGAAATGACAGAATGCATTAATGTAGTTTCATTACGTAAAGTATAAAGATATTAAAACCATAGAAGATTTATTCAGAATACATATTACCAGACTTTTATTGATATAGGACCCATGTGTGCTTCCAAGATCATAAAGGAAAACCTTCCCATCATTTCTAAACTGCAAAACTAATAAAATGACATAAAAGCAATTCATGAGTGGGCTGCTTAGGCACTAAAAAGAAATCCATTGTGACGAAGTCCATAAATTTGTAGACATCAAAATAAGAGGAATATTGCCCACAAAGAGAGCATTTCAAGTAACAAATTTTTATACAAGGGAAATATACTAGAAGCGCTTGTTTAAGGAAGAAATCAAATGTGCAACAGTGTTAACCCAGTCTACCAAGTTTGCTTTTACATTTCTTTCTAAAATATAGGGATAGTAACATCCATATGTTATAGCTTCTTAAGTAAATGCTAGCTCCTCAAGAAAAAACATGGCCGTGTTCATAACATGTTAGTATCATAACAAATAAAGCTTAATTTGCTACTTCACCTTATGTTGTCAGTGTCCGCCATCACTAGTTGAGATTTAACCAATAGCATGTGCAGGCCAGTTACTGGGACGAGGCGGTGGCTAGGAGTCATGGGAAGGAAGCTGCTGGCCTGCACTGTGTGAGAGGGAGGGAGGGAGGGAGAGATAGATAGAGAGAGAGAGGTATGAAGGATAAGAAGATCAGGGCAAGTGGCAGACGGATGGAGGAAGAAGATGTCTGCTGGCTTGTAGGCTTCGATGGATGAGTTCACAGAGTTAGCTGCTAACGACAGGATGCTGTTTTCATGTAATGGTTCATTTTGAAAACACCATTCTATCAGTGCCATAACCAATTCTTCCTTTCGCAAACTATGGCTAAGTCAAGACTGATAAAGAGAATGGCTAAAACGTACCAGCATGGAATCGAGAAACGGTTGGATGCTCCAATACAAAATCGCACAGATCAATTCGACCGAACATGTAAGCTCCTTTCTTGGACCTGCAACATATGTGTAATACGGGTCATTCCACCAACCCTAGTCTTGGTAATACCAGCAAACAACATAACCTTCATCTCAGCAGCAATAGTGTAAGCAACCTTAACGCTCGTTTGGGTACTGAGGGCTACTCATTTCACACAACTAAACAACCACTGAATCACGAAATAAAAGATCACTAAATTAACAGACAACTGATGACAGGATGGGAATTGCAGACTCACACGTCAAGCTGATCAACGATCGTCCCGTCCTTGAGCACCTCAAGGAAGAAGGGGTGACTCGGAGCGGTGCTCCACTCGGGAATGGCGTACGGCGCGCGCGCCCTCTGCTGCCTCTGCCGCTCCACTGGCGACGCGGCCGCTTCCTCCGTCACGGTGTTGCCGGAGGAAGGCCCGCTGGTGTTGGGCGCCTCCTTCGCTGACGAGTCGCTCACGCTGGGGCTTGGGACAGCGCTTCCCTCAGCCCCCGCCGCCTCCGCCTCCAGCTGCGGTGCCGGCGGGCCGGGTTTTGGGGGCGGAGGCGGCGCCATCGAGGAGGATGTGCTAGGGTCAGCGCGACCGTTCACCTCCGCTGAGGACAAGTCGGGCTCGGACGCCGCCTCCGGCCTCGCCGTCGGCGGCGACGAAGAGGAGGTAGGATTTCGCGGCGGAGGCGGTGGCATGGAAGGGTTCATGGCTGCGGCAGTAGCGGAGGGAGGACGGCAGATGGGCACACGGCGGCGGGGTGGGAGACGAGTTGCGGGATCGAGTCGAGCAAGCAAATCTTCGCCGTTGGTTTTCAGTTCTGCGATAAGAGCATCTCCGAGGAGAAAATTGCTATTTGATGTCCTCAGAACACGGCTTCGCTGAAACGTGCTCTTGAGTGGGCTTCTCATCAAAAAGGGCTCGTCGAACCGATCTCTACAACTAAAAAGACCTAAATGTTATCGTCTGATTAACACTAATCGCTTCACCGGTCCACGTAATCGCCTCGCTAATAATCAGGCCTGCCCACGCTCTCTACCGCGGAACCGCCCACGCGTGCACGACGCCTGCCTCCGCTCCGCAGCTCCCCCGCGCGAACCGCCGTCCATCTCCCCCCCCCCCCCCCGCTCTACACGGCCGAGGGCGCCGCCACCGCCGGGCCGAACCGCCGCTCGGCTCCTGCCCCCGCCCCACTCTCCGCAGCCGACGACGCGCTTAGCCGCAGCCGAGGGCGCCGCCACCACCGGTTCCTCCACGACGTCCACCTGCTCCTCTTACCCCATCGCGCGCGGGTTCCAACCACTTTTTTCTCTAGGATCCCCGCCTTCTCCATGTCAATTTCTCTAGGAAAAAGAAAATTTGCAAACGCGAGGCGGAGTCGAGAGACGGACGCGGCGGCTCCACTCCACACTCAGAAGCCCCCGTGCCTAGGGTTTGGGCTCGTCAGCGGCGCCGACCGCCTCGCTCCAGTCCTCGCTGCCGCCGGTCGAGGTGAGGCCAACTAGAAATTCCCCTGCCATGGTTCCTTGCGTGCGGTTTGATCTCGTCAAGGGCCGCCCGCGGTTCCCCAATCCGCCATCGAATTCGATGGCGGCCAACTCGGGGCACAAGATCCGCAACGCCAAGTTGGTGTGAATTCCTGTCCCGAGCGCTCAATTTCAGTTCTTAGTTTAGCCGCAGATCGAATTGTGGCCGGCCAGATCTTGATCACCAGTACTGGGCTGCTTGGTGCTCAGCGCGTGGGGTTGTTACGATCATATTCTTCCTTTTCCTTTGGATTATTACGCCGGTACAAATAGATGGGGTCCTTGCGTTTACGATTGCTGGTAGAAGTTTTTAAGAATTTATTTATGCCTTTTTCCCAAATTCTCGAATTTATGTTTCTAGATAAGTGTTTTGGCTTCTTGGTAATTTATGCGTAGAGAAATTGTAATCATAATTTAGCTGGTAATGTTGTCATCTGTAGTTGACCTTCGATGCTGGTGGTAACTGAGCTGCTAAATGATCCCTGTTCGTGAATAAATTTTGTTCCTTGAGGTTTTACGGAGTTTGCAGCTTGCATTTTGATCATTCGTCATGTGAATACCAGTGTTTCGTTATGTTTCGATTTGTCAGGTTCTTCTTGGAGATGTGGGTGCTGCCAAATCTAGCTTGGTTCTTTGGTTTGTTAAGGGACAATTTGTTCAATTCCAGGTGAACCTATAGAAATACTTCTGGTGCTGAGAGACAGAGACTAGATCATTAGCTGTAGTTCATGAATATAGTTCAGTGACTAATTATGTGCTATATAAGCTAAAGAAGTAGGTCTCGAGCAGATTTGAGTGGGTTTGGTGGTGAACCTGGTGACGACAACAATGTTGAACTAGAGAAAAGCAATGTACTGTTAATTGGACCTACTTGCTATGCTCTGGTAAGGCATTTGCAACCATTTAAAGCAATGTGCTGATGACGACAACAATGTGCAACCATTTAAAACAATGATATTTTAGTTATTATATAATATTGGCCTTGATATATAGTTCCAGCAGCCCTTTTCTTCTCATATGCTTACTAAATTAAGGGATTCAGTTATTGCATATGTTTCTTTGCACTGCTTCTCAAGAGGATCATTTCCTTTTACCGCTTGACACAGGGCACCTGGTTGAACTTCCCAGATGTGTGTTACCTTTCAGCTGCTAACTTTCATTGTTTTTCTAAGGGGTTAACCTACAGCAAGTTGTGTCCTTCTAATAAAATACTCTTTATGCAAGAACAAAGAACATGTTAACTACTGATTTTTCTTTATGCAAAATAAAAGGACAGTTTGTTTGTTTTCTTTTTGACGAAACAGGAATTTTGTTAAAAAAAATAAGAATAGAGTACCGAGTTACAAAAACAGGAGGAGACAATTTTGTTTGTTGATTGTGCTGCAGGGAGAAACTTTCTGTGGGTACTGATTGCATCCACTGGGGTAAAGTTTAGTTAACTTTTGTATGCTCAGGTCATATGCAAATCAATCCACGATCTGGCAATTCCTCCCACAACCTGGTTTATCCCACTTCAACTTCTCTCTCCCATGGCCACAGTCTTTTTCCTAATGATCTGTGAGCATCACGGTTTGTCACAGCCTTTTTACTTGTTGAGGATGTCCTAGACTTCTTTAACTATCTACTTTCTCCTTTGACCAAGTGTTTGTCAAAATGAACTATAAAAATTGCTGTGCAGTTCATAACTAATTATGATTTTATCTATCTGCTTTGGTTCTCATGTCACTACCTTATTGGCATTCTTTTCTCTGTTCAGGTATTTGCATTCTATAATTGTACATGTTAGGATTGGTGCTTGACAACGCCGCCAGCCACGAGAAGGAGAAGACCCGCGTCGTCCACCTCGCCTTTTGCACCCACGCCGTCGTCCTCGCCCAGATCTGCGTCCCTCCGACCACCCCGTGCGCAGGCCGGCCGGAGTCGCCATTCCGCAAAACCGCCCCCGCGCACACGCCCACGACCCCAGCTCCGCAGCTCCGACACCGCCACCGGCCCCGGTCTGCCTCCCTCGCTCCGACGACGCCGCCAACCCCGAGAAGAAGACCCGCGTCATCCACCTCGCCTTTTGCACCCACACCGTCGTCCTCACCCCGATCTGCGTCCCTCCGACCACCCCGCACGCAGGCCGGCCGGAGTCGCCGTCAACCGTGACGCCCAGGTACGCCCGCGAGACTTGTCGCTGCCAGATGTCGATCGGGATGTACGGGGCCGGTGCCGGCGGCGGCATGAGATCAGACGGTCAATTTTTCCCAAAATTCCTATCCTCCCAAATGAATGAAAAGTAGTTTACTAAAGGATCCAGCTAAGAATATCATGGGCCCTTCATTAAATAACCTTTGCCCATTTTCATAATCCTTGTGGTTAATCAAATCAAGGGAACTACCCTGCATGTTTATAAAAACAAATATGCAATACATCAATTGACTTGAAAAGTAAATCAGAATGAGATGCAGCCTTGTTTGAGAAAAAAGAATGCCATGCTGCCATATACTTGGTTAAACTACCATTGAGGGTCTCAGTTCTGTTGGACAGCCATATACTTGGTTAAACTACCATTGAGGGTCTCAGTTCTGTTGGACCGGTTGAGGACTTCATTTCAGCATATGCTACGTTGCCATTTAAAATATGACCACTTTCTTGACATCTTGTGAGATTTAGTTCGGTGGTTGAACCCCGAGCGTTTTCTTAGTGAGCTACTAAGCCAAAAAAAAATAAACTCTTCAGTGTAATGAGCTTTGTCTTCTGAACATGGGACAATAAATGCGATTTTTTGAATGAAATAGAGAAAGTTTGCTATGTTGTTTTGCCCCGCTAGCAGGTTCCATTGTGCTTTGGGTATGTACACTTATGTATATGCATGCAGCTTGCTTGCTTAGTATAATGTTTAACTAGCGCACTTCGGTTGATTACTGCAGTTAGTATAGTAGTATGTAATTTTTGTTTGTCCGTAGCAAAGCATGAACTAGCCCACATTGCCGTAGAACTCTGGTCATCTATGCACGTTCTGCATCTGCAAAGTTGCATCTACTACTCGCTCATTCTATATATGTAAATTTATACTTGCTTGCTCAGTGCCCAAGTGAGTTTGGCAAATGAGGTATTGCAGATCTTAGTCCACCACAGTATAAAAAAAAGGGCAGACCCAGTGCCAGAGGCTCCCACACGAGTGGGGTCTGGGGAAGGGAATAACCGAAGCAAAGTCTTACCTCCGCAGAAATTCTGCAGAGAGACGGCTTAGCATATTGTTGTTTTTTTTGTACTTTACATTCATACTATTGTGCTTCATATTACCCGAGTGGTTAAATTGTGTCATCTTTAGTAATTTTCAACTAACTAATGGGTATTACCGTATGACTCCTACATAATTAAACACTACAAAAGGTACACTATAGGCACTTGTGGGTTAATTCAATGGAAAATAGTGGCTCTCCTGCACCATTGGGTGACAAGACTAAGACTACTAATGGAGGTAAACAAAATAATCCATCAATTCATTTTATTAAATTAACCTATTGTTTATATTATTAGTGATAATCAATGTATGTGGATGTAACACTGCAGGAAGCGATGCTGGACAACGCAAGAGAGAAAGAGATAAGGTTCGATGGCTCGCAATGTCTCAAGAGAAAAAGGACGAAAGAAATAAAAAACGTCGAGAAACATATAAAAGAAGAAAGGAGCAACACCTACATATCGGAACTAGCATTGGTAGTATAGTACATACATTGGTGAAAAAAAATATACATATTACTATTAATGTTTCTTATATGTGATAGTGTCATATTTGGTAGATGGTGTGGATGCATCAAACAAGGAAAATATGGATCCTAATGAAATAGATGATTGGTTGCATAGGAATGATTCAATCCATGCAAACAATATTGATGATAAACTTATATCCAATCAGTTACCAGGTAATTAATTGTTGATACATACAAACATGAGGCCTATTGATAGATATCTGGTGTCTTCTGGTCGTTTTGGTACTATTTTAATTAAAGCACAACTATGTAGGTGGTGATGTAACTACCGCTCGCAGCATAGTTATGAATTATCAAATGCAATCACAGTGCACGCATGATCAAATCATGGCTCATCGTGTGTCAAGTAGAAAGAGCCATGCAAACATGACACCTGAGCAACGTGAACAAAGGAAAAAGCGACAGAGGCTTTACAATCAAGCTCCATCTCGTAAAGATGCGATGAAAGTTACTACAAACCGCTCCAGGAAGGTGCGGCGACACACCTTAAACAGTGAGTCCATCGCAATAGAGAATCCACTCTTTAATCCAATGATGGAGTGGCCCACTACAAACTCATCTGGGCTAGCTCATGGACCCATAGTAAGCCCTAGCGATTGGGCTATCCTAGAATCCACTACAACGCCTATTTGCTTCCCACAAGTTACTGAGGAGACAAATGAAGATGATGATGATGGATGTGGTGATATATCGTCTGGTCATATGACACATGGACAAAATGTTCCATCTGGACAAAGACATGCATTGATAACCTACCAAAACACTGTGTTTGAGCGTCGCATCGGTCGGAACACAGGAGTATCTAATAACGATGGTGAAGACCACGTGGATGAAAGTACGCCCTTACCTTAGTCAACCGTGACCAACAACGGTAAATAAAGAGGCCTCCCTATCCTCGTTCCTTGACATGAAACAACTTTATTCCTATCTCAACCATGTCCATTATGTGATTGACAGAAAGCGCTGGACCAAGCAATCAAAATGTATCAGCTACACCTGAACAACCATTATTTGATGATACCGGTAAGTTGCACTACTTTTAACATCATGTACAATATTTGTTTTCCTTTATTATTACCAAAGTTGAAATATGTCATGACACTATGACGATCATAGACGATGATGAGGGCGATATATTTGAAGATGATGAGGAAGAGGATGAGGGATACCTGTTTGCTGGTCAAGGTATTTGTACCAAATATCAAATACCTTTCTAAACAACCACTCCTTTATATAACCTTTATTTTTATGTTCAAATGTTATTTCAATAGAGGAATCAGATGACGATGTCGAAAGTGATACTACTGAGGAAGACACGGCTTCTGACCCTAAAGTACCTGACCCGTACGAAAAGGTGTATAGTAACATGCCTAGAGAGACACACATGCTAAAACATGTCCCAAATTACCGTCATTGCGGTGCAAAGAGGTTTCACAAAGAACCTCCTGGGTTTTGTTGCCGCAACGGACAGGTCGAGCTGAATGCGCCAGTCATACCAGACCAGCTCATGAGGCTTTGGACGAGCTCCGACGCGGACGCGAGGCACTTCCGTAACAATATTAGGTTTTTCAATGGCCACTTCTCTTTCACTTCCCTGTACTGTCGCCTCGACAGTGCTACTACTAACATCAGAAAACAGCGGCATATATACCTTCCGTGCACATGGCATGATCTATCACAACATAAGGTCATTTGGGAGAGAAGATGGTAAGGAGCCCAGACATCTTGAGCTTTACTTCTATGATGACGATCCGAGCCTTGAGCACTGGTACCGAAGGTGTCGTGAAGAGCAGTACCAAAAAGATAAAAAAGTTATAGACAAACTGGTGGCCATCCTTTGTGACAACCTGTACTCACAACATTTGAGGAGTATGGGGCAGGCTGAACAACTCGAGGACTATCGCCTCACACTTAACCTTGATCAGCGATTGGACCAAAGGACATACAACGTGCCGATGGCTTCAGAGGTGGCTGCTGTTTGGATCGAGGGTAGTGAACTCCTTGGTCAGTTTCAGAATAGTGTTGTCCTACATGGGAAAGATAGGAGCAGGCATGGCATCCGATCATACCATGGATGCTATGATGCTCTTTCATACCCACTCTTCTTCCCTAGCGGTGAGCTTGGATGGCATATGGATATCCCAAAGAAAGGTGTTACTATGGAGGATGTCAACATGGCTCGTGCCCTGCGTAAGGCTCGTAGTGGTACTGAAGAAGAAGAAATAGGTTTGTTTATCTTCTTATACTTTCATGTATACCAAACCGTTATCCTAGGAACACCTCTAATACCATAGTTTTTTTTGTAGATTCTCCGGGAAATTTATGTGTTTCTGTGCGTGACTACTACTGCTACAAGTTCTAGATACGGCCAGGAATCTTTAATCCCATACTTTATGGCAAGCGTCTTTTCCAATAGTTTGCGGTGGACACGTACATCAAAATTGAGAGTTCTCGATTGGATTACATACGCAATCATCAAACAGAGATTAGGGCTGACCTTTACCAAGGATTGGTTGATAGCTGCATGCTGGTGAGGGTAGATCAGAAGCTGTTGGGAAGCGGACGGTGATGCCTTCGTCATTTATCGGAGGCCCGAGGGACATGAGGCGTAGGTACATGGATGCTATGGCACTGGTGTGAAGGTTTGGAAAACCAGACATCTTCCTGACTGTGAAATGTAATCCAAAGTGGGATGAGATCACGCGTGAGTTGTACCCTGGACAAACACCACAGGATCGTCCAGACCTTATTGATCGGGTCTTTAGAGCAAAATTGGAAGAACTTAAGCACATGTTGTTAAAAAAGGATATCCTTGGAAAGGTTCGTGCACACGTGTATGTTGTGGAGTTTCAGAAGAGGGGTCTACCGCACGCACATTTTTTGCTAATCATGGAAGGACGCTACAAAATCACGTGCCCAGAGCAGTATGACCTTCTCATCTCAGCCGAGCTCCCAAACAAGAAGAAGTATCCGAACTTGTATAAAATGGTTACAAAGCATATGATGCATGGCCCTTGTGGAGTACTTAATCGTAATTGCCTGTGCACAAAGGGCCGTGAATCATGCAAGAACCATTACCCATGCCCTTTCTGTGATGCCACATTACAGGGCAAGGATTCATACCCAGTTTACAAACGGCGTGATGATGGTAGAAAACAAAAAGTTTGTGGGCATGACCTTGACAACAGATGGGTTGTGCCTTACAACCCATACCTCCTACGTCTGTTCAATTGTCACATCAATGTTCAGGCGTGTGGGAGCATAAAGGCTGTCAAGTATTTATTTAAGTACATCTACAAGGGTCATGACCGCGCGTCTGTGGCTGTGAGAGAGGCCGACAAGGAGGACAATGAAGGAAACATCGATGAGATCAAACAGTACAGGGATGCTAGATGGGTAACTCCACCAGAAGCCTTGTGGAGGATATATGGTTTTGATATAAGTGATAGGTCCCCTTCGGTGTTGTCCTTGCAGCTACATCTTCCTGACATGCACATGGTGTCATTTCACCAGCGCGAAGGTGCTCGACGAGTGCTTAATCGTCCAGGTGTTGAAAGGTCGATGCTTACAGCCTACTTCAAGAAGAACAACACATCTGAACATGCCCGTGGTATATTGTATCGGGACTTTCCTGAGTACTATAAGTGGGACTCACAGAGAAAAGAATGGATTAGGAGGGCACAAAAGAATTGTTTAAGACAGATCGGAAGAGTTGTATGTGCCAATCCGACCGAAGGGGAGCGTTACTATCTTAGGGTGCTTCTAAACCACGTGATTGGTGCAACCTCGTTCATTGATCTAAGGACAGTTTCTGGTGAGCTCCTACCGACTTTTCGTGAAGCTGCAGAAATAAGGGGTCTCATTGAAGCGGACAACACGCTGTACGAGAGCCTTGCTGAAGCTATTCAATGGATGATGCCACATGCACTACGAAGGCTCTTTGCAACAATCTTGGTATTTTGTGAGCCGAGTGATGTGCGTAATAACAAGTCCAACTTCGCAGTGGAGCAGATGGTCCTCATAGATATTCGAAAGTTGTTAGAATCAATGCAGAAGGACATAAAGATGTACCCACTTCCTGATATCGATGACACATATGATCCATCTGGTGATATTCCTAGGGAGATTTTCGAGGAAGCTAGCGTTGAGGCAAGCGTTGATGACATGGCACTATCAAAGACCCTTAACGAGGAGCAGCAGACTGCCTACAATGAGATTATGTCTGCTGTTGGTAACGATCATGGGGCTTTGTTCTTTGTGGATGGACCTGGCGGCACTAGAAAGACTTATCTATACAGAGCCCTGCTCGCTACTATACGTAGTCGGAACAAGATTGTCGTGGCAACAACAACATCTGGTGTTGCTGCCTCAATAATGCCTAGTGGCAGAACCGCCCACTCGCGCTTTAAGATTCCCCTCACCCTCGACGATGGGGCCTTTTGTACCTTCACAAAACAGAGTGGTACCGCCAAGCTACTTCGGACCGCATCCCTTATTATTTGGGATGAGGTGACAATGATGAAGAGGCAAGGTGTTGAGGCGCTGGACAACAGCCTCCGTGATATCATGGACTGTCCTAACTTGCCATTTGGGGGGAAGACTATGGTGTTTGGTGGAGATTTTAGGTAGGTTCTCCTAGTTGTTCGAAGAGGGTCAAGGGCTCAAATAGTTGGTGCCTCACTGCGGATGTCATACCTTTGGGATTTCATACGACATCTAAAACTGGTGCGCAACATGAGGGAAAAGAACGATCCGTGGTTTGCAGAATACTTGCTACGCATCGGGGGAGGCTCTGAGGAGGTTAATGATGATGGTGAAATCCGCCTTCCTGATGATATATGCATACCATAGACTGGGGAAGATAGTGATCTTGATATGTTGATTGACTGCATATTCCCTGCCCTCAATGCCAATATGTCAAACAAGAGCTACATCATCTCACGAGCAATATTATCTCAGTGGAACGACTGGGTTGATATGATTAACATGAGAATGATAAGCCATTTTCAAGGGGATGAGATGGTGTACCATAGCTTTGATAGTGTGGTGGATGATCTATATAACTACTACCCATCTGAGTTCCTCAACACTTTGACCCCCAACGGTCTCCCTCCACATGTGTTAAAACTCAAGATTGGGTGCCCGGTCATATTGCTAAGGAACATCGACCCTGCAGGTGGACTTTGTAATGGAACCAGGCTGGTGGTTTGAGGGTTCCAAAGAAATACTGTCAATGCAGAAATTATGGTCAGAGACCATGCCGGAAAGCGAATCTTCCTACCACGGATTCCGTTATGCCCCTCGGATGACGAGATGTTCCCGTTCCAGTTCAAGAGAAAGCAGTTTTGTTAGAGGAGTCAAGGGCTTATTGGGCCTTAGCCCATTAGGGTTAATTAGTCGCTTGCATAGGAGTCAAGTAAACCTCTCTATATGAGGAGAGGAGATGTATCAATCGAATCAAGCAAGAGATTAGAAGGAAAAACCTTCTCTCTTGCTGGCCGTGGACGAAGCCCCGCGGCCGGCGTTCCCTGCGCCCCTCACAGCCCTAGCCGCCGGCCCTCTGCCTCTCGCCGACGTGAACAGTACCCGCGGCACTGTAGCTCCGCCGCCGCTCCTCTCGACTCAATCCTCCCGATCCCAACAACGTCCATAACAATCTGGTATCGGAGATCTCTGGTTCGATCTTGTCCACCCGCTGCCGCCAGCGTCTTCGTCGGCGCTGCTGCCTACCACCACCGCCGCGCCGCCACCTGCGTTTTCCTCCACGTCAGCGATGGTGCCGACGTCGTCGCTACCTATGGGCGCGCCGGCTGCCCCGCGGGTCATCCTCACGCCCGAGCAAACGACGGCGGCCATCGTCGATCTCAGCAATGGCATGGCGGAGATGCGGTTGACGATGCAGTCCATCCTCCAGTACCTCCATGCGTCGCTGCCGACCCACCTGATTCGTTTTCCTCCATCACCGTCGCCGCTTCCTGCATGGGCGCTCGCCTCCACCGCGTCCATCTACTCCGCGCCGGCGTCGTGGACGTCTATACCGCCGGCACCGACGACGTTCGCGGGCACGCTGTTCCACGGCAGCAGCCTCCAGCCGTACCTGCCACCGCTCCTACTGGGGCCGCAGTCGAACCTGCCGCCGACGTCCCAGCAGCAGCTGCTGCCACCGCTTCTGGCTTGGATCGCCGGTTTGTCAACACCCATCTACACGCCGCCCTCGCTGGACAGCACGGGCGCGGCGCCCTCGGCCTCCGCACAGGACCCGCCGCCGGCGTCGGTGCCCTCATCTACGGGCGCGCAGTCGGTGGGCCTCGTCCTCGGCGTGCCGATGCCTCCATTCACAGGTGCACAGCCGGGCGATCAGATCGCCACTGCGGCAGCAACCGTGCAAGTGGCGCTTATGCAGAAGAGTGATTGTCAGTCTGCAACGGTGCGATTACAGGCTGCAGCACGTGGCCTCCTAGCGCGGCGCCGACTGCAGGAGATGCACCGGCAGATGCATGAGGCGGCCTTGACGGCGATCGACCTTGGCAAGGGGGGCACGACCTTGCCCCGTCGAACGGCCAACAACAACCGTGCCGACCCGTTGCTGTCTCCAGGCGCGAGCATGGTGCTGTTCCCCCAGGCGGCGCACTCCAGTTCTATGGGAGTGATGATAGAAGAAGCGCACTCCTCTTTGTCGCCGGCGGAGACGCACTGCCTAGCAAGGTCGCGTTTCGCTGTCGGCCGCCATGAGGTCGTCTCCGCTGGTCGCTGTTGCGATTGATTCCAGACAGTCGTACTCGTGCAACCCTCTCATTTTGATGGTCTCTATGGGATCCAGGCGGCTACACGAGCCTGTCCAGCACGCGGAGGGTGTCCGCCGCATCTTCAGGATTCAAGAATAAAGAGTCGAGTTTATTTAAAATAAGCCGAGATGTAAAAGGCTTGTTCTTAGGTATTCAGTTTGTGTCTAGTGAAGCCATAGTTAGCATCATTGTTAGGTCGCAGCTCGAGGACGAGCTGCATGTACAGGTGAGGAGTAGTGTTAGGGCCTATTGGGCCTTAGCCCATTAGGGTTAATTAGTCGCTTGCATAGGAGTCAAGTAAACCTCTCTATATAAGGAGAGGAGATGTATCAATCGAATCAAGCAAGAGATTAGAAGAAAAAACCTTCTCTCTTGCCGGCCGTGGGCGAAGCCCCGCGGCCGGCGTTCCCAGCGCCCCTCACAGCCCTAGCCGCCGGCCCTCTGCCTCTCGCCGACGTGAACAGTACCCATGGCACTGTAGCGCCGCGGGTACTGTAGCTCCACCGCCGCTCCTCTCGACTCGATCCTCCCGATCCCAACAACGTCCATAACAAGTTTCCTATTAGACTCAGTTTTGCCATGACGATTAACAAGGCACAGGGGCAGACTATCCCCAATGCTGGTGTGTATTTGCCTGAACCGGTGTTCTCTCATGGTCAGTTGTATGTTGCGCTATCTAGAGCTACTGCTAGATCGAACATCAGGATCCTTGTTGTTCGACCCGGGGACAAGAATGACAACAAAAAGAAGACAAAAGTAAATGGTACATATACAAAAAATATTGTCTACAAAGAGGTCCTCACTCCATGAAATGGTATTGTCTTATATTTTGTACAACTGATATATTCTTACATTTGTGTCCTTTATTTGACATTTGTCGTATCCATCTATATTTTAGGTAATAGAGGAAGTCAGAAAGAAATGAGAGCCAAGTAGTTAAGACCTGTTAACATGTTATTGATGGGATGTCCAAATTATATAATTGAAACCTGTTGATTATAATATTTTTAATATCTTTTTCTCTCGTTTTTATATTTATCTTTTTACGTAAAAAAATTGTTACTGAATGAGCGAATGACATTGGTTGCTATCAAAATAAAAAAATTATATTACACGAGTACGTAAAACCAAGCAAATTCTCTGTGCTTCTTTGCTTATACCAAGATGCAAATCGACGTCCACACTCCAGCGAGCGCCGCCCGCTACCCTGAGCTTGCATGTGTATTTAGAAACAATTTCAAAGTTTTATAAATATTTTAAAGAGAATTTCAAATTTTAATTGGTTCAAAAAGCAATTGTTTTTTTTATTTTCAAACAAAAACTATAAAATGAGGAAGCACATCTTGCTACACTTACTCACATACACATGAAACCAAAATGCGGCCACCGTACGTGAAGGTGTATGAGACTATCTTCAACGTTATATTAGTCTCACGAACAAAAATCAATGAATAGTTGCTTATTTTTCCTCTGTCTGGGTGACGTTAATGACAGCTTATTGGTTTCTTTATTTTGAATAAATTAGTTTGAAATTATGTGTTTTAATATTAATTATTTGATGTGTGATTATTTGTCATGAGATATTTTACCCGTAGCAACGCACGAGCACTTGACTAGTCTACTAAAAAGGATTCTAGGGATTTTTTTTATTTTTTTTTACGTAAGCTGAGTCCACATGAGCATCCGACGTTACCTTTCTGCCCCTGGCTTGCTTCTACTCGATCCGTTCTCGGACAGAACACCGACGTGGCCCTGTTACTCTCCTCTGTTGGTTTCTTGCGTGCACGAGAAAGGGAGCCGAGCGCCGCCGCTCGCTTCGCCGGCGCCCCATTGCCTCTGACGGCCCTGTCCTCGCCCCGGCGCCCCATCCCCGCCCCCGCCCCCGCCTCCGCCTCCGACGGCCGTGTCCTTCCCCGGCTTTGGGCCTGCAGCGCCACGCCCTTTCTTCCTCGTCCCCAGCTCTGCGTGTTGTGCCTGCTCCTGTGCTTCCGTCGCTATGCCGTAGGTGCTAGCAACAGCGCCAAGCGCAGTTGGAGAGAGGTCAGTACTCCGATTTGCTTTGATTTTGTGCATTTGTTGATTCATTTTGCTTGACCTATGAATCCGATTGTTGTGCTCATGAACTCTAGAGTTTGAAGGCCTATGGATCTAGGCATGGAATGCAGTTGGATGAGCCTCGTTTCTTCAGAGACACCTGATCCAGAAAACATCTCTGTCCCTGCAAGGTGGGTAGCGTAACATGCAATATATTAGCAGCTAACTTGAGTAGTTCCAACTAGAAATTAATGAAAATTAGAAGCATGTACATCTAACTCAATTTTACTTATCAACTATTTTATCCAGGCTCGATGGGGAGCCCGAGCCTAGTTTAGCTCTTGTGGGTCCTCTTGATGGTGATGGTGGTGGAGGTGGTACTGGTGGTGGTATTTTCCAAAATGCAGAACACCAATGTCAAGAAGGACAGCTTGTTGATTGGGCTACACTGCAGATTGTTGAGAGGTGAGATGAAGAAGAGGGAAGGTTGGAACTCATTGATGAAGACCAGGTGTATGTGATTTTGGGTTTAAGGGATGAGGATGATAATGCCGAACGAGCTGCTAAGGAGGTTGTCGCACGAGCTGGTGCTGATGGTGATAAAGGAAAAGCTCTCGCTGTGGAAGATACACATGGTGCTGCCATTCCTGTTGATGATGACATACCAGGGGAGACGATGATCTTATATGACCCAAAGAAGCCTAGCATGGATCTGGGTACTATTTACCCATCCATGGAGGAGTTTAGGTTGGCAGTCAGACAATATGCGATAAATGAGGAATTTGAATTAAAAATTGTTAAAACATGCCCTAAAAAATATGTTGCTGACTGTAGAGATGAAGGATGCCCATGGCATCTTATCGGGAACAGATAGCCAGATGGAAAGACTATAATGGTATTTACTTACTAATTAAAATGTGCCCTGTTCAAGTATGCTTAAATGAGTTGCTGTTATTTATTTTTCATTTGGTTATCGTTTGCAGGTGACAACTTTGATTGCTGGACACAATTGTACATCCAGTTCAAGGAGGCGGACTACTACACCTACAAGTGCTTGGGTAGCTTCAAAGGTTGTTGTCATCCTTAGAAAACATACAAACATGGGACCTAAAGAGTTGAGGGAGAAGCTACCGGAGCAACATAAATGTGTAATTAATTATGACACAGTTTGTAAGGGAAGACAAATAGCGCTGAAAAAGTTGCATGGCAATTGGGAGGATAGCTTTCAGATGTTGTTTAATTGGAAGGCTGAGATCATGAAGAGGTCACCAGGTAGTGTTATCGAGATCGGCATTCAACAGGTAGATGAAAACTTGTATTTTCATAGGTTCTTTTGTGCATTAGGGCCTTGCATAGAGGGTTTCCGAAATGGATGCAGGCCATATCTCAGCATAGATTCAACAGCACTCAATGGTAGGTGGAATGGACATTTAGCTGCAGCCACTGCTATTACTATAAATGGCCATAACTGGATGTATCCAGTTGCCTTTGGATTTATAGATGGTGAAACAACATATAATTGGACTTGGTTCATGACACAATTACATAATGCCTTAGGTGATGTTCCTGTACTTGCTGTTTGCACAGATGCATGCAAAGGCCTTAAAAAGAAATTTAAGGATGTATTTCCTAATGCTGAACAAAGAGAATGCTTTAGACATCTAATGCAGAGTTTTATAAAGAGGTGGGGTGGGGATGCTTACTCAAAAATGTATCCTGCAGCTAGAGCGTACAGAGTTGAAGTGTTTCAGTATTTCTTCAATTCCATTATAGAGTCTAACACTGATATATTGAAGTGGTTACATGATCACCATAAGTTAAAGTGGATGAGGAGTGCTTTTGACCCTACTATCAAATGTGATTATGTTACCACAATCTTGCTGAATCTTTTAATAATTAGATTAAAGATTGGAAGGACCTTCCTGTTGTTGAGCTTGCAGACAAGATCAGAGAGATGATAATGATTTTGTGGAACAAGAGGAGAAGAATTGCAGAAAAGCTTGATGGAAAAATTCTACCCGCTGTCCTGCAGCAACTGAAAATGAAGACAAGAGGATTAGGACACTTGTATGTCGTGAAGGCTGATAGTTTGGTTGCTGAGGTATGGAACAGCACCTCAACTCATAATAGGCATGTTGTGAAGCCATATTTGAATGAGTGCACATGTCTCGAGTGGCAGCACACTGGTAAGCCTTGTCAACATGCTTTAGCTTTGCTTACATCATAACAAACTCTAGATGTGAAGTTGGAGGATTTTGTACATGAGTACTACTCAATACAGATATTCAAGAATACATACTACACAATAATTGAGCCATTGCCTGACCGGACGCAATGGCCAAATGTGGATTTGCCTTTTGTGGTTGGGGCACCACTAGATAAAAAGACTGCAGGAAGATACAGGAAGCTGAGGATCAAAGGCTTCCTAGAGGGTGGAGGTAGCAAAGGAAAAAAGGCTGGCAAGGAGGCTGATAAGGAGACTGCCAATGAAGCTGACAAGGAGGCTGACAAATTTAAAAAGAAGATGATTCGAGGCAAAAGAAAGTGACAAGGGATGTGGAGAGTTGGGTCACAGTCAAACTAGCTACAAGTGCCGACTTAATGGAACAAAGAAAAGGCAAGTACATAATACATCTCTTTAATTTTATTGCTGTACCAAACTAGCTACAACCATTTTATTTTGATCTTATAGGAAGAGAAAGCCAAGAAAGAACACCACCAAGTATGGTGACAAAGCTAAAATACCAAGTCAGAAAAAGCAAAAGACCAAGACAAATATATATGATGATGGTGCAGCCCCAAATGTCCAGGAAAATAAAGATGACAATGGTGCAGCCCCAAATGTCCAGGAAAATGAAGATGACAATGGTGCAGCCCCAAATATCCAGGAAAATGAAGATAACAATGGTGCAGCCCCAAATGTCCAGAAAAATGAAGCAAATATAGATGACAATGGTATAGCCCTAACTGTCCAGGAAAACATTGTTGTTGTCCAAAGTCCCTCAAAGCCAACTAGAGAGTCAATAATGCAAGACAGCCCCATCAGGATGACTAGAAGGTTAGAAATACTACCAATTCATTCTTGTTGTATTGATGTAATTAAAAGTTGAAACATGTCTCACAAAATCAATTTTGTAGTCGACTTGCTATGCTGATGGGAGAAGGTGGAAGTGAGCAGGCAACCATGCAAAATTCACCCCCTAAGAGATCGCCTCCAAAAAAGTTGATTCTAAGGAGGTTGAAGACCAAGTGAACTGAGAACTAAATATTTAGGCATTTTCTGAGCATGCATCTTTTTAGTATCTCTGTCTATGTGAGAAGTGAATTGAACAAGTATTGTCTATGTTATTCAATGACAATTTAAACCTGTACTTTCCATCACTTCTGAGAGACATCAAATAGCAATTTTAACCAAGGAACTAAGCACCAATGCGTTTAGCTTCACCGACAGACAATAGTTCGGAATTCTTAGCAATTGAATACTATCCATCACCTCTGGCAGAAATTCCAGCAGACAAGTTATTGAGCCAAAACATACAAGACAAGATTGGAATAGTTCGTACTAAATTGACCAAATGATTTCACAATGTCTTGCCGTGCCGAGCAAATGCATCTTAGTATCTTACTAGTATTAGATAGAACGGGGGCAGGAAGTAGGCAAATGCATCAGCAACATTGTATTCAGTAGTGCGCATCTGAAATATCATCAACCAATCTTAAGGCTACATTGTTGTCAGAACAATATCATCAACCAATCTTAAGGCATGGTCCACGTCTCCTCACTCCGCATCCTCTATCTCTGTATCTTCTGGAACACCTCGGAGATAAAGGACATTGTCGCATCTGTAAATTGAGCAAATATAAATTTGGGTGTCAGTTAGGCCTTGTTCGGTTAATCCCCTCAAGGGGATTGGAGGAAATGAAGAGGATTTTGACTTCAAGGGATTTATTAATTCTCCTCAATCTCTTTCAAGCTCCCTCGAATACCCACCAAACCGTACAAGCCCTTAAAGGGACAAAATTGTATTCCTCACTAACCCAAACAAATATTGCATCCATGAAACAAAATTTCAGTCCACACGATTCAATCAAAGTATACAGAAAAACAAACTAATCAAATAAGAACAAGAAACTAATTTTCCTAAAATTCTCCAACCTATTCAACTTATTTTGTGAAAACTGTAGCCCAAACATCCAATGCTACAATTTTACAAACTGATGCCACTCTTTATTGAATATTATTTACCCCTGGCTTTTCATGATCACTTACATTCAACCTTTTCAGATTCAAACTAAAGTACCTTTTAACCTCAATAATCAGAATTGGACAGCAAGCAAGCTTTTATTGGGTTATATCTAGATTAACACACCTGATGCAAGCAAACAAAAGGAACATGAATCATTACCGGATCAGAATCTCACCCATGTTTCCAGAGAATTGTCCATCAATGTACTCCTCTGTGTGCAAGCTGCAACCAGTAGCAAAGGCAGTAATCACTTTTTTTGGCATGTTCTTCCATATTGAATGAATGATGAGCTTGCAAAACTATAAAAAACAAATAGATGAGGTCTAATAATACGACAACTAAACTGCCAAAGATCAAAGGTAATACCTGAAGGTTCATGTACGAGTCAACAGAAGTAAGATACCCTGGGAAAATAAAGCAAATGTTCATCTATATATTTATGGAAGGGCCAATTCAAGAATAAAATTTAACATTTAAAATTTGAAATAAATAAAATTGATAACAATAAAAATTTACCTTTGTACTCCATACCCCACTTAAGTTTGACAATTACAGTCTTCCCTGTCAGATTGTTCAAGAAAGGTTTTGGGTTAACTGGCACAGTCTGCACAAAGCAAGAGTCCATCCATTAGTAAGTGTAGCATAATTGCATAAGGTTAGGGCTTATTATGGCTGGCAAATAGGAGTATGCATAAACAGACTGTTATTTTGTTCATTTGACTTCTTGGTTCCAATTATTAGTGAATTCCATGAGTCGACAAGACAGTATAAATTTCCCAATACAAAATGGTAAGGAAGGCATAGGATTTTATTATTACATGGCAACACATAAATTGTTGATTAACAAATAGGAACGGAACAACATAGCATGGGTGATGCACCCAGTGGCTGCCATTGCACTATCCTGGGAGCCTAAGGAGTAATAACTTCATTGTATGGATAAGAAAAGTACACCTTATATACAATAATTAAAATGTTACCATGGCAAAGTTATATAAACAGATCAATCATTTTGATGTGATTCAAGTACAGTAGATGGTTATCTGTCCCTTATTGTTTCTTTAGTTCATTACAAACTGATGCTCTTCTCATGAAGGTTGACATCACAATGAGCATAGCGATGTTTTCTACCCACCTAGCAGGCACAGAGATGTTTTCTGGTCATCCAACTGCATTCCATGCCTGGATCCATAGGCCTCCAAACTCTAGGGTTCATGAGCACAACAATCGGATTCATAGGTCAAGCAAAATGAATCAACAAATGCACAAAATCAAAGCAAATCAGAGTACTGACCTCTCTCCAACTGCGCTTGGCGCTGTTGCTAGCACCTACGGCATAGCGACGGCAGCACAGGAGCAGGCACAGCACGCAGAGCTGGGGGCGAGGAAGAAAGGGTGCGGCGCTGCAGGCCCAAAGCCGGGGAAGGACGCGGCCGTCGGAGGCGGAGGCGGGGGCGGGGGCGGGGATGGGGTGCCGGGGCGAGGACAGGGCCGTCAGAGGCAGTGGGGCGCCGACGAAGTGAGCGGCGGCGCTCGGCTCCCTTTCTCGTGCACGCAAGAAACCAACAGAGGAGAGTAACAGGGCCGCGTCGGTGTTCCGTCCGAGAACGGATCGAGTAGAAGCAAGCCAGGGGCAGAAAGGTAACGTCGGATGCTCATGTGGACTCAGCTTACGTAAAAAAATAAAAAAATCCCTAGAATCCTTTTTAGTAGATTGGTTCGCTTTGACGAGCCCTTTCTGGCGAAGCCCACTCTAAAGAGCACGTTTCAGCGAAGCCGTGTTCTGAGAGTTCCGATAGATCCCTTCTTAATCCGTAGTTTTCGGCGAGACGAGAAAAAAAATCATCTCCAAACCATGTTCCGCGTAAAGCTATGCACTTCCGAGCCGCGCATATCTTCTCTCGCCTGCGCGTGTTTATCAGACAATCTAAAGGTAAAAGGGCGTGGAAAGAATAAAGAGTAGAAAAAGATTTCTGATGCAAGTGTGCATGAGAGAAATAATATACAAAAGTGGTTAGGATAATTTAGAAATAGTATAGGATTTCTGATATAAAATTGTCTTATATATTTTAGAAGTTTGGAGATGGCATTTTTATTCTTTCCAATAGTTTTTTAGGGTCGTAAAACTTCATATTTTTAGGAAGAAAATATTGGGTATTCTTGGAGATGTTCTAAGAACTCAAATTAGAAATCACCTACAGGCTCCAGTTACGATTTCAATTTTCGATAGGGCCGTTTAATTTTTCTAGTCTAAAATTAAGTCGATTAAAGTTGAGAAAAAAACTTTAGACTATTTTATTTCAATATTATTATATGGTTTAAAGTTTTTTTCGGTTGGCTAAATTTTAGACAACACTTTAGACTTTCTGTTTTTTAGTCTTAAGAGCTCAAGTGGCTAAATTTTAGACCATAGGATTAAAAAGGACTTTAGAGCAAGCTTGGTTTTGAGACAAGGATTGTCTTTCCTTGCTAGTGAGGGCCAGCCTTACCTTGCCGGCTAGAGCTAGCCAAACTGATTCTCCCATGATAGCAAAGTACTCCTTTGGTCCTTAAAAAAGTATCATTTTCACTTTTCAAGAAATCAAACTTTCTTAAACTTTGACCAAATATATACAAGAGAAAATTACTATTTATGGTGCATAATAAGTATTATTAGATTAATCATTGAATATATTTATATAATAAATTTATTTGGAGATACAAATGTTGCTAATGTTTTCTATAAACATAGTCAAACTTAAGAAAGTTTAACCAGAACGAAACTCTATGGGACAGAGCACCCCACAGTTTCTTTCTATTTCCTAGCTAAGCAAGGTGAGGTGAGGAGAAGTTAAATAACCTCCCCAAAGGCAACGCCTTAGGAAACCCCAAGAGGGCACGCGGAATTACTTATTTGTCCTCGCTACTTTTTTTTGCCCGAACTCGTCTCCTGTTGGTCAAATGTTCCCTCCCCCTATTCTCTTTCCTAGCGACGGGAGTGGCTTATCATCCTTCCCATTTCGTCGACAAAAGAGTTCTTCCCCATTACACGACAATCAAATTAGGTACAGTTTGGATCCTATTCTACCATTCTACGTGGATCAATTTGTGTTGCTAGGATTTTGATGAGGTTTTGTGCCCATCCCTTGTTCTTGATTTTCGTGTCTTCGTGTTGTAGGAGACATCACAATTGGTAGGAAATTGGATGTAGTGTATTTGTGTTAGTTTTAAGATGAAGTCAAGTGACTACCCTCCTTAGTAAGTTCACATATGCACTATGACTGATGACTAGATGCTTGTTTTGTAGCTTTATGGAGTTGGATGTGTCCTAACTCCAAGATGTTTATGTGTTTATGATTATGTCAAGATTGATCATGTCAATGCATTTAGAATTCATGTTAGCATTGCTAAGTACATAGTCAATGCCCAATACGGAATGCTTGAAATGGATGATCGGGACCATGATATTTGCATTGATCAAACTAGTAATTGTTCTCTCTTTAAGTTTGTTGATGAAATGGCTAGCAAGATAATTTGGGTTAGGGGCCATCAACTGGTTGTATGGGGTGTTGACAAAGAAAGTGGGTCAGAATTGAAGGTGGCTACTAATGAGAAGTTTCAAAAAATAGTAGAGGCTAGGTGGGATGCGAAGCAAATGGATGTCACCAGTTAAGTGCTTGAGAAAGACATGTTGTCCAGAGGCTTAAATATAGATTGCAGGTCATCCCAAAATGAGTCAATATGACAATAATAGTAAAATGAACTCCCTACTTTTCAGTGATAGTGTCCTGTAGCTCAAGAACACACTCCACTCATATAATCGCATGACAGATTGCATTTGGGGTGTGATTGGGAGTGATACAGTGCATGCTTTGTGAGTTAGCATCTTGCGGCACTAGTTCATCATTGCTGTTGTGGTGTTCTTATTATTTTTAGTTGTTACCGCCACCTAGATGGCTTGGAGCAGTGGGACACCGTCTGCACCACTCGGTGATTGTGAGGGGGCTTTGGTGGAAGATTTGTATGAGACTTGGTGCTCATCCTCTTAGGATCTTGAAGGGCAACTCTAGTGTCAGGATCACCTCCCTCTTAAGTCGATTATATATCTAACTAATAGTTTTCCATTGACTATCATTAGTTAGATAATAAATTGTTAGTGGTCATGCTCTAATGGACTATCCAGATATGCACTGCATTGTCCATTGGAACATAATAGTGCCCAGAAAGTGCAGTTTTGAGTATATGCCAGTTTTAAAACTGAATTTAAATTACTGGTGATGTTTATGTTGGTAATGAAAATGCACTGATCATGATCGGATCGTGACATCTAGTGGAATCAATAGTCTTGTTGGAGTGCCTTATTGATTAGCCGACTAATAAATAAGTGTCCACAATGAGGGCTTGCGAGGCTTGTAGAGGAGCAGTGGTCCAAGAACTCATCTCAATGGGAACGTAGTTTGTCGACAAACAACCGAACCTTGAGGTAAAAATCATCGTGTCACTTGTCCTCGTTGTTTTGTCTACTACACTTGTGTTATTCACTTTGTTTAATTTATAGCTTGTGTACTCCCTCCATTCTAAATTAAGACGTTTTGAATTTTCTAGTGTACTGTATCTAAGTGCATAGCCAAATCTGCGTATCTAACGTCTTATAATTTAGAATGGAGTAAGTATTTGTTAGTTTGATTAGCTCAATTAGTTAAGTAGCATAATTCGAATAGATTGAGTGTTCTAATGTTTAGCTTGTTGCTCAAAGTAAAATCAGACTGAGAAAAATACATACATCCATAACGAGACAATAAACTTCAATTTCAGTCACGTTCCTGTTCTAGCTGGAAAAGGAAACCGAACTCGAAGAGCCGAAGAGATAACACACTTAGGACACGGTCGAATGATTCGCTGACACGTCACACGTTCATCTATCTCCATTCTCGGGCACAGGGAGCTGAGGCCTCAGCGCCACACGCTCGCCATCCGCTGCTCTACCTACTCGTACCTGTAGATGAAGTCGGAGTTGCCGACCATGGCATTGAGCACCTGCGAGACGAGGAAGCCGCTGCCGGCGAGGACGGCCACGATGAGCAGCGCCGTGACGGGGTTCTTGAGCAGCTCCACTATGGGCTGCAGCACCGTGTACGCCACCCCTGTGCTCACCGTCACCACGTACAGCGCGTACCGCCGCATGTTGTCCCAGAACTCCTCCACCAGGGGGCCCTCCGGCCCCAGCGCCAGGGCGGGGCCGGCCCCCGCGGACAGCGCCAGCGCCACGGCCACGCCCGCCGTGATGCCGCCGATGAGCGCCCACGTCGGCAGCGCGCACGTCCTGCCGCCGCCGGCGCCGGCGCCTTTATTATTGCCCGCCGCCGCGAGCTCTTGACGCGGGTGGCTCTCCTCCGTAGCTGCCGCGATGCTTTCGTGAGGTGCTACGGCGAGGAGGCGCTTTGCGTGCTGTTGTGGGGTTGGTTCAGAGGAGGAGAGCCGAGCTCGGACGACGGCGGTGGCGGTGAGGCCATGGCCGCGTCCGGGAGAGAGGCGATGTAAGTGGAGGGCGCGGTGGAGAAGAGAGAGCTGGTTCATCTTGTGCAGTCTCTGGTCTTCGACTGCTTGGTACCTGTTCTTCGTGATAAGCCTCTACCAAGTTCTGATAGATCGTGTGGGCCAGCTCTAGCTCTGGTTCCACGCCGCCTGAGCAACCATGGTGGACTGGTGGCCCTCCGGAAGCCGGACCAGATATTCCTTAGTTTCCTTCTAAAGCAGATGAGGTATAGTTTGTTGCACCGTTTGATGCGTAAACGCTGCAGTAAACCTAGGGTTAGGTTTTTTTTGTTTTAATTACACAGTACAACGCACGCACACTTACCTCTACGAACGAAAGCACGTAAACACTCCCCCTATGGTATCTTCGAAGACTGGATCGACAAATTCTCGATACAAGATTGACGAAGTCACCATAGACGTCACGTCTCATTGTCGACGGGAACACGAGATTAACGAAGTCACCACAGACGTCTCGTTGTCGACAGGAACATCGTGTACCACAAAAAGCACGGAGCCGTAAATCCTGGACACCTGAGACGCATCTAACCACTAAGCTACATGGCCTTGGGAGCACGCCAAGCAGCAATGCCATGACAATTTACAAAGTGCCTTCGTGCTAAATTGTCAGGCTGGAACCATAAAACCGCACTATCTATGAGAAAGAACAGAAGTCCATGATTTCTCACTTGAATTTTCCAAAAAAAAAGATTTCTCACTTGTTCTTCTAAATAACGCACTAAGCATAGCACACTCAAAGAGATATTGATGGTTACTTCACATCCAACACAATTTTCAAGTCATCATGATCGTAACTCTATAATTTCACATTTGATACAATTGTTTTCACTGTACCGAAGCACTTCAGTTTGTGCAACTCTTCAGCCCCAGTGTGTAGATACACACATGAAACTCAACGCGATTTGAGTCAGAACATCGCCCATGAAACAAATCATCAAAAACAAAGCCTAAATGAACTATGGATAACCACCATGAAGATCTATCTTCAGTGGACTCCCCAATTCAGGCCTTGGAAGGAGCACTTTCCTTGTGGAATATTTTGTAGGCATCGCTGTAGACAGCTACTACATTTGATACAACAGCAAGAACAATCATGAAGACCGCCAGAATTTTGTCCCACTTCTTGGCAATGCCTTGTGGATCCCTGATATGCCAAAAGTAAAAGGGATTAGAGGTTACCAGAATGAAGTGTCTTTCAACAACTAACCATCATGGCAGCAATTGTTGTAAAAAAAATCATGGCAGAAACCAATCCATAATTTCGTACAAATTATAATCCAGCATCCATCAGGTCAACTACATATTTAAATATTAGCAGCGTGTACCTACAGTCATAATCCACAAATACATCTTAGAGTAACCATAGACAGGGTTTATTTTCTTTTATTCTCATTCCCCACATGCTCAGAGGTCCATCTGCATGCTGGAACTAGAAAAAAAAAGTACACCAAACTAGGCGAATAAATCTGCTGGAAGGAAACACAGTTACAACTATTCTGAACAAAGTTTTAACAGCATCAAGTTACCTTAAAGTGATTGCAGCTGGGAAAATAAAGGCAATACAGACAGCAGCAGTTGCCCCAGTAAACTGAAAGGCGTCCCAAATACTAGGAATGAAGATTGCAGACCCAAAAATCACTAGGAGGAGCAATGCTGTCATTATGCCAAATCTTCTGTTGTCAGAAGACAGAGGCCTTGCAGAGGAGAAGAGGAGCCCATCTAAATTAAGCCTCAATGCATGGAATATCATGGGGAACACAAGCATAAGGTGAACAGCATAGCTCACTCTGACAGCATCGTTTAGAACTGAACTGTATGGGATCCCAAGATTTGAATCAAAATTGGAGAGCACATCAGAGAGTGTAGATTCACCAAAGAGGAGATATCCAAAGAAACTTGTTGTGATGTAGATAGTCGAGCATAGTGTCAATGATGTATGCACTATTGGCTTGATCTGGGAAGAGTCCTTTAGCTCATTATGAATTGGGTGAACTGCAAAAATGTAAATCAGATCTCCTTAGACAGCTCTGAAGCAAGCAATTTTTTCTCTGGGACTTGTTTGTACACTAAAGACGTCAGCTCAAACAAGTTGTAGGGATAGCTATCAAACTAGGCTATGACTATTTATTCATTTTGTCATTTACATGCGTTTTTATGCCCCTGACATTCACATTATTCGTCATCTGCAACTTTCCAGGAATGCAACTACAAAAATAGCAGTGTGCACCTTTTCCATTATGTTTGTAATAAGATTCGTTATCTGCAGTCAGAATTAGAAATTGCTCGTACCATTGTAATGGCAAACATAAGCGGTGACAAGAACCGGCACTGCTGTAAAAAGTTCCCAAACAGATGCCAAATCAGGAATAGTGGGAAACAACTTGGGCATTGGAATTTGTCCACCTATCAACTTGATGATAGCAATTCCTGCAGTAATAATAACGAATACAACCGCCAAAGCAACAGATATTGTGGATGTATAGCTCAGTGAATCTGCAAGAGAAAAATTAAAAGAAACGCATGTTCTCAAATATACAGTACTGAACCAAATATCCACTAACCTTCTAGAGCCTGTAATAACTTCTTGGTAGTTCAATTGCTTACCAATACGCTTCAAGCATGCTAGTGGAGTAAAAACACAAAGGGTTGTAACAAGGAGAACAACGAAACGCCCATTCCACCAGTGTATTCCAAACCATCCTTCTAACACACCATAGTGATGCTCACCACCAGAAGTGGTTCCAGAAAGCACATCACCTGTGGTAAACAATGAACATTTGTATGTCAGTAGGAACTAATATCCACAGTTCAAGGCATCAACTGGGGAAACATTGAACCGTGAGGCAATCATGGTAAGCTACCATCAAACTGGGGAAACATTGAAGGAGTAGCATTTTATCAAATTTGAAGTATAAAATGCAGAACTGAAAATGTTAAAGCATATGATACTAAGTGCTTCTGGTTGGCCACAAGTGAAACAAACTCACATTTCCTTTCAGACAGTATCTATGGAATGGAATATCTTATTCTAGAATTTACACCAACATCCCATGGGGTCTCAGACCTTATACAGAAATAGGAAATACATATGCTACCAATTAACAAAGATGTTTTCCCTTAACGGGCCGAAATTTATTGAATGCAAAAATAGTCAATTGCCCAATATTCCATGGTGTATGCTGGACAGGAAGCAACAGTGGAACAACATCTGCTCCTAAATCCACGGTCAAGACTCCAGAACAATCCGAAAACTAATTGAGCTAACTTGCAGTAGAATATGTAAGTTCAATTTCTCAAACCAAGGACCAAGACACCACAATCCTAAGAAATTCAATGAGGCAAAGAAGAAGAAAAAGATGAATTGCGTCGAAACTCAGGCTGCGCCCAGATGATGTGTTTCGTCTACCAATAATGATCATGTAGACGATCATGACCCCGACGTTGTTGATGACGACGCAGACCTGGAGCAGCCTCCTGCCCCACAATCCGAAGGCGTTGCCCATGGCCGCGCTGTAGGAGCGCGCCCCCACGGCGCTGCTGAAGCGCACGAGCAGCTCGATGGAGGCGTCGGTGAGGAGCGCGGCGAGCACTATCATGACGAGGCCGGGGGCGAGGCCGAGCACCTTCATGGTGGCCGGTAGCGCCATGATGCCCGCGCCGACGATGGTGGTGGAGAGGTTGAACACCGCGCCGGCGAAGGAGGCGCCGTCGAACTCGTGGAACGCGGAGGCACCGGCGTCGTCCTCGTCCCCATCCCGCTTCGTGGGGAGCAGCGGGTCGCTGGCCCCCGCGAAGCGGTCGTTAGCGCCGCCGCCGCCGCCCATGGTCAATCTCCCAAAACAGCAGATTCTTGAGCTGTAGTGGAAGAAATTGTACACGCACACAAAAAAAACACCAAATTCTTGGGCAAGGTCACAGAAAGGGACTATAGAAAAGTTAGGATCTTTGTATCAGCTGTTGGCTACTGACACTCGTACAAGAAATTTCAAGAACTAAAAAATTTCATCAGTAGCAGAATCGCCACAAATCTCGCGAAACAGGATAAGAGATACAGCAAGCCAAGTGAGGACTTCGATTGGCTGCCTGGCTGGGAAGAGATTCTCTCCCGTGCCGTTGAAGCAACGGAAGTGGAGCGTATTAGCTGAACAAATGGGTAGAACAGGAAGAGGATCAGGAAAACGTCCTGCCACGGCTCTCCCTGTAAGCCGCGAGACAAGGACGTGGGGGATGAAAACGGATACGAACGGCATATCATATTTGTTTTCATATTTATGTCCGGTTTTGGATTCGAATACGGATAGTATAAAAAATACCGGATAGGATATAATTGGATATCGACATCATAAATATGTGATTTAAATATTCGGATACGAATACGGTATCGGATATTAAATATCCGGACTCGGATACGGACGGATTAAAACCCCTCTAAACGAATTCGATCTCGAATTCGGTCGAAAAATATCCGTACTATTTTCATCCCTACGTGGGGAGGAGGAAGACCCAAGCAATTTGATACGGAGAGGCAGCGATTTGGTTTCGGTGATAGTGGCTGTAAATCTGCTGCGCGTCTCTGTTGAGACCTGTCGCAATTTTTTGCTCTGTTTTTTACTTTTGTCCTTTTTTCCGAGTAATTATACACTGTAGTTCTTGTAGCTCTATGATTAGTTGGGTTTAATGTCATGTCAATGTCGATGCTCGGAGGGGTTGGTTGTCAAGTGTCATCCAGTTTTGCCATGTGGAACATGGTGTTGCATGAGTAAATAATACTCCCTCCATCCCTAAATATCTGTCGTTTTCGTTTTCGGGAAACAACTTTGACTAAATATATATTAAAAAATATTAATATTTATAGTATATAATTAGTATCATTAAAAAGATCTTTCCATCCCCAAATATCTGTTGTTTTCGCTTTCGGGAACAACTTTGACTAAATATATATTAAAAATATTAATATTTATGGTATATAATTAGTATCATTAAAAAGATCTTTGAATCTAGTTTTTTAATAAATTTATTTGAAGATACAAATGTTGCACGCATTTTCTACAAATTAAGTCAAACTTGTGGTACGCATACCAACCGCGATAAATATTTAGGGATGGAAGGAGTAATGTTTCGCTAAAAAAAATATGTGCACATGCCAACCACGTTCCTAAAAATAAAAGAATATATCATTGACCAAGATCCAATTCATATTCCAAACCAAACCTCAACCAAATCGCCGAAAGGTAGTGAAAATTGAATTCTATATAGCCCGAACGCCGAACTTGGTAAAGATGAAAAAAAAATTCTATGCCACACCATCGCACAGCGCGTACGATGCCACTACTTGCCTGACGTGTGTCCCAAGGCCCACCAATCAGAACGATAATTAGCCCCTCGTGATCGAGCCGACGGGCCTGAGCCCACGCTTCCGTAGTGGTTAGGTTTCTCAAAGCGTCAGATCCAGTGGCACGTAGGCGTATGTATGCATACACGATTAGATTGTATTGCACGTGCGAGCTGTACGACGGTTTCGCATATATTTTTTTCTGCAAAGACGGAACAATATGTCCTTGGCCTGATTGCGGTGAATTTGCCTAGAACTAGTTGCCCAATACTTATACTTGCTCTAAATCGGAAACCGCCCTTTTATCAAAAAAAAGAATCAGCAACATAATAAAAGATTAGCCAACATGCCCGTGAGGCCGTGAAAAAATACAGTACATATTAGAATCAGATTCCATATCATTGCAAGACCCAAATCGTTTGTGCACGGCTTATGAGTTTGGGTCACGACAGAGGGCGCAACTTGATACAACTTGGAATTGAATTCTGTATCGATCATTATTAGACGCCAGTTGTTCTAACTTGTATAAGCACCACGAGTCACTGCCTTTGAAAATGATATGCTTGCATCAGCATTTACTGAAACAAAGGTCAAAAAGGCTACATTACAAAATGGAATGGAATAAAGCTCCAGGTCTTGATGACTTCCCTACAGAATTCTGTCAAGTATTCTGGGAAGTGATTAAGAAGGATTTAATGGCGCTATTTAATGATTTTTATGAAAAACATCTACCGCTCTTTAGTATAAATTTTAGGGCCTTCTACCTAAGACTAAAGATGCAAAACAGATCTAACAATACTGACCAATCTATCTTGTTAGTATCATCTTTAAAATTTTCACAAAGTTGGCACAAATAGAATCAACAGAGTAGCGCAAACAGTGGTGAGTCCATCACAAATGGCCTTTATGCCCGGCAGAAACATAATGGAACACATGGTCATATTACATGAGACCATTCAAGAATTCCACACTAAAAAGCTTAACGGAGTGATTTTCATAATTGTCTTTGAAAAGAACTATGATAAAGTTAAGTGGTCCTTCCTACAACAACCCTTGAGAATGAAAGGCTTCTCACTAAAATGATACAATTGGATTGAGAGCTTTGCCACTGTGGTAGTGTGGGTATCAAAGTCAATGATGACATTGGACACTATTTGCAAACAAAAAAAAGGTCTATGTCAAGGCTACCCAATATCACCAATTTTGTTCAACATCGTAGTAGATATGCTTGCGCTCTTAATTAAAAGAGCAAAGGATGATGGACAACTTGGGGGGGGGGGGGGTGTGGATGATGGCTTGTCGATTCTACAATATGCAAATGATAACATTATCTTTATGGACCACGACTTAGGACAAGCAAAAAAAACATGAAACTTCTGTTGTGTGTTTTTGAATAGTTGTCTGGTCTCAAAATCAATTTTCATAAGAGTAAAATCTTTTGTTATGGCGAAGCAAAAGATTTTTTTGGAACATGGAAATTTCCATTACTCAATAACTGGAGCCTTGAAGACCAATACATAGAGCTCTTCAAATGTGATGTAGGTGAATATCCCTTCAGATGTTTAGGTGTACCAATGCATCAATAGGGGCATGATGAATGCTCGAGCCCCTAAGATTTATTTGGAGTTAGTTGGAAATTTTTGTTGGGCCAAGCCCATATATTCCAACAGAGGGCACCACCCTCCTGCTCTCAGAGTGGGCCGAGCACGACACCCAGAATTAGAAGATCCTCTCGTCTCTTGCAAGGCTAACTAAGGAGGGCTTCAGCGTCACCGTCCATGTGAAGCTCGTGCCATACAACCTGTTCTACCTGGACGTCTCAGTGCTGTGGTCGACCAGCCGCGACATGGGGCAAGGCTTTCGGTGGATCCACTTGGTGGATAACGGGCGTGTCTGTTTCCTGGCTGCGCCTGGTCGGCTGAGAAGAGCCAGACCCACCGAATGCAGGCTCAAGAGCTGCAACTTGCTGGTGTTTGTTTCTATTTCTCTACACAACCAGGCCAGCGAGAGATTGTGCTTGTTTACCTGAACAACTAGATGAGCTCACCTTTGAATAGAATTGGGTAGAGTTACCACCCAACTTCACCTTCTCTTTTCTTCTGGACATTTTCACAAACAAGATGAGTGCAGCCTCTCCATTGCCGCATCCTCGCAAGAAGAAGCGGCGGCGGCTGTTGCGTGCACGCGCAGTGGTGCAGGGGCGGGCGCTGCGCGCGCGCATCGAGCAGGTCGTGCGAAGGCGCAGAGGACGGCGCGACGGGTGGCGCTTCGAGCAGGGCAAGCGGCGGCGGAGGGACGAGCGTGTGGTGCGGCTGCTGATGTCGTACAGCATCCTGGTGAGGTTCACTGATGCCCCGGCTCCCGCGGCGGCCTGTGAACCTCTTGGATGCACAGCTTGCGGATCTTGCGCCTGTAGTCGTTGGTGGGCGCGAAGATGATGTCGGTCCACCGACTCCTCCCTCTCGCCTCTCTCTGCCTCCATCGCAACCATGGCCGCCACCACCAGCTTCCCCACCGCCTCCGGAGCGGATCTGCACCGGACCCGCACCATCGACGTGCGCCACGACATGGAGGAGGAGTACGAGCGGCGCCACGGCAGTCTCCGGGCATGACCTCTCGCCGTGACTGTGCTCGGGCTCGGAGGTGACAACAGCGGTGGGTGAGAGAGAAGGGATTGGGAGGTGACCAGAGCGAGTGGTGGGCGACGGAGAGGGCTAGGCTACCAGGAAATGAAACTCGATTTCGGCCGTGTTTAGTTTCCCGGGCGAAAAAAAACACTGTATCACACTGTGCATTACTGTAGTATTTTGTTTTTATTTGGTAAAAATTGTCTAAACATTGACTAATTAGGCTCAAAACGTTTGTCTCGTAAAGTACAACAAAACTGTGCAATTAGTTTTTGATTTCATCTACATTTAGTACTCCATACATGTGCCGACATTTTAATGTGATGGAGAATCTTCTTTTTGCATAGTGGAATTTGGGAAAATATTTGGGATCTAAACAGGCCCTTCGTTTTTTGGATGCAGGCTCCAGCGTGCTTTGAGCAGTGTGGGTGCGGAGGTAGTGACATGGTAGCGACCCGGGTGCTAACCGGTGACATGGTTGGCTCTGCCGCGCCGCAGATTTGGGCACGGCAGTGCCATGCGCACGCCGCACGGTGCGACAAGGCCCAGCAAAGGCCCGCGACGTGGCCTCCTCTTCCCTCTCTCTCCATTCGTTTCCTCTTTGTTTCACGCGACGCTGACGCCAGCCGCGAGCCGCTCGTCGCGCCCGCCGCCGCTAGCCGCCTGTTGCCCCCTCCCTTGGGTCCTCCACCGCTAGCCGCATCTCCATCACTGCCACTCTCCCGATTCCCCTGCTCAGAGGGTGGCCCCCTCCCTTGGTGGGCGGCCAGACGGGCACTGCCGCCGCCGGTGAGTCTGTCGACGGCCCTCTCCGTCGTTTGACCCCCAAATGGTCTCCCCGTTGTTGCTAAGGTATTTCCCCCCTCCAAGACCCTCAATTTCGTGATATTGGTGATTAATTTTTGAATCAATTGATTAGGGTTTAGGTTTTGCTAGTTAGGATTTTGGGTTTAGGTTTTGGTTAGGTAGTGAGGGTTTATGTTATTGTTAGTTAGGATTTTGGGTTTAGGGTTTGGTTAGGTAGTTTAGGGTTTAGGGTTTGGTTAGGTAGTTAAGGTTTAGGTTTTTGTTAGTTAGGATTTTGGGTTTACTATTTGGTTAGGTAGTTAGTGTTTAGTTAGTTTCTAGTAGTAATGGTAGTTAGTATAGATACTAGTTTTGTAGTGTAGGTACTTAGTTGTACGTGATACGACGATTTGGACGACTTGATGAAGTTTTCTCAAATGCTTTTGTAGATGGATTGTTGTGTTCGAGTTTTTTTATGAAGGAAGTGTTAGGAAAGAAAATGGTATGTTTGAGGATATGGAAGAAGAATTGGAATGGTTTGATGAACCTCCTAGCTTCAATGACCTTTGTGTCCATTTGAATGCAAAGTTTGGCGATGATTTCACACTGAAGGGGAGGTTTGATAGTGGGAAGACTAGGGCACACTATGCCTTGGGCGACCATGCTCACTGGTCCCGCTACAATAGGGTGATCCAATGTTCCAATGTGCCCATGGCTAAGGTGGTGGTGGAGAATAGGTACAGGATGCAAGGTCTCTAGGAGAGGTCGTCTATTGACAGTATTGGAGGCAATGAACAAGAAAGCGGGGTCAAAGGGGAAGTAACTCTGGGTAACATGAATTTGGACGGTTAGTTGACACAGGAGCAGCTTCATTCAACTCAATGGCAGTCGATGATTTGAGGCGGTTCTCAGTAGGCCTTATAAGTAGTGACTTCGATGCGAATGAGTTTCAACGAGAAGAGGAGGAGCAAGAGGAGGAGGACAAGATTAGTGATTTTAGTTAGTAGTGATTTGGAGGATTCAGACGATGACCAAGGAGGTAGAGATGCTATGCCAACACTGGTTGATGCTATGCTAGTACCAATTCATGCTATGTCATTACTAGTACTAACTGAGGTACTTCATGCTATGCCGGCTCAGAGAAGACTAGTCACAGATTTACCAGAGGATGATACCCCCTATGATTCATGGGCTAGAATTAGCGAAGCATAGTAGTACATTTCACCAGATCCTTACACAGCGACAGAGCTTATGCAACTGAGGTCGATGAATGTACCTTTTAGTGGCGTTCTGAACTATAGGGATGTCAGCATGACGGATATGGCAGTTTGTGACACCGGTCTGCAGATGTGTAAGAAATCATTGTATGACCATGAGAATGTAATCCTTAGCAAGGAGATGATATTCAATACAATGTTAGATATGAAGTTGTTCCTTCAGGACTATGCTGTCTATCACCATAGGCCGTACACCATCACTCATTCGAACTAGGAGTTGAGGTACCACGTGATATGCAAAAATGGTTGTATGTGGAGGTTAAATGCACGAAAGAGATAGAGTGATGGCAAGTGGAGGATAACTAAAGTGGTTCAACCCCACACTTGCCTATCAAATAAGGGGAAGGAAAATCATCAGTAGCTCACTGCACGTTACCTTGCTCGTCGTATATTGGGGCTCGTTGATAACAATAATGACATTTCAGTGTCTTCCTTACAATAGTCCATTTATGGATTCATTAAGTATGATGTGAAGTACAAAAAGGCTTAGCGTGCTAAGCAAATTGCCCTGGCAATTCATTGGGGGTAGCTAGGAGGAAGTGTACAACAGGGTTCCCTGAATATTTTGTGTAATGACTTACTATAACCCCGGCTTGAAATGGTTTATAGACATTGGAGGGATGTATTTCCAGAACCTGTTGAGGCATGTCCTACATCATGTGTTTTGGTCATTCACGCAGACAGAACAAGCATTCCAGTATTGTCGGCTAGTCATACTTGTTGATGGCACTTTTCTGACCGAAAAGTACAGGGGCACCTTGATGATGACTACTATTGATCCAGAGGACCAGATAGTATCCATGGCTTTTGCTTTGGCAGAGGGAGAGAACAATGAATCATGGTCATGGTTCATGTGGCATCATGCGGTAAGTGTACTAAAACGGTCATACCTCGTTTCTGTATGCAGGCCACACAATTGTCAAGGTTGTCCAATGAAGCAGCATTTTGACTTCACGAGGCTAGAGGGCAGGGCGAGGCATTCTACATTCTTTTGTGGAGATACACATAAAGTTGACCATTCTAAAAATGTTTGTTTAGTCTCAATGCTCTTGGGGAATAATTTTTGTTTGACGTCTGTTGATGCATAAAGTGATGAAGAGCTGCAGGAAGCTAGCTCAGAAGTTGAGTTGCATGGGTACTCTGTGGGTGGAACTCAACTACCTAGCGGGGCCGGCTGGCACGGGTTCAGGCTCTTTGAGGACACCAGCTAGTTCTTCTGAGCCGATGATAGGTGCGACTTCCGTTGTACGTACACCACCCCACTATAGCGCTGGGAAGGGCCCTGCAGACGACGATGAGGCCCCAGGCTTCCACATACACCATCACCAGCGGGACCCTTAGCAAGCGGATGAGATAGGCATGTCTCGGTGAAAGGTCCTAATGGCTAGAGGGGGTGAATAGTCTATTGAAAAAATTCTACAACAACACTTAGCAAATATGTTAGACAATTAAATGGCGAAGCAAGTGTTGCGCTACCCTACTAAAAGAGTAAGCCACCTACCATAATTCTAGTGACTATGATCACTAAGCACACAAATGCTATGTCACTAAACTAAGTTAGTGAGCTCTCAAAGACTAACTAAAGATCCTCACTAATCACTAGACTCGACTCTTACTTGCCCTCAAAACTAGCTACACTAAAGGGCCAAGCTACACTAACAAATATAAATACACGAGAAGGATGTATAGTTATGCCGCCATGTAGAGGAATGAGCCAATCACCAATGGAGTCAATCAATCACAAGAATGAATACCAATGAAGACCAATCACCTCGAAAACAAATGAGTGACACAATAATTTTTTACCGAGGTTCACTTGCTTACTGGCAAGATAGTCCTCGTTGTGGCGATTCACTCACTTAGAGGTTCATGCGCTAATTGGCATCACACACCAAATCCGCAACTGGATGCCGCACAACCAACACAAGATGGGGATCACACAAACCACGAGCAATCCACTAGAGTACCTTTTGGCTCTCCGCCGGGAAAAGGTCAAAAATCCCTCACAATCACCAAAATCAAAGTCGGAGACAATCACCTTCCTCCGCTCGACGATCCTCGCTGCTCCAAGCCATCTAGGTGGCGGTAAACACCAAGAGTAACAAGCCAAACCCTCAGCAAAACACAATCACTAAGTGCCTCAAAATGCAAACACTCAAGCAATGCACTTGGATTCTCTCCTAATCTCACAAAGAGGATGAATCAATGATGGAGATGAGTGGAAGGAGTTTGGCTAAGCTCACAAGGTTGCTATGTCAATGCAAATGGCTAAGAGAGTGAGCTAGAGCCAGCCATGGGGCTTAAATAGAAGCCCCCACAAAATAGAGTCATTGGCCCCTTAACTGCCTATCTGCGTGGGGTGACCAGATACGCCGGTCAAAAACAACCGGATGCACACCTCAGCGTCCGGTCATCCGATGACATCCACATGTTATCGAGATTCAACGTCGATCGTTGATCTCCAATGTTCGAAAAACTCCCGCGCAAGGTTAATGCGCGATCGGACGCGTCGACAAAGGTGACCAGACGCGCCGAATTGCGTTAGGTCGCGCGCGCGTCATAGCGATGCCATAACCAGACGCACCGCCGCCACCACTTGACACTGAGCCGAGCCGCTTCAGATCGACTCCAGTAAGCTTCTTGGGCGGCCAAAAAGCGACCGGATGCGTCAGGTCACGTATGACCGAACACGCCCCAGCGTCCGCTCATCCCTGCCTCGCTTCCAAGCTTGCGTCAGCCACCGTCACTAGCAACCGGACGCGGCCACTGCGCGTCAGGTCGCCACTCCATGCCAGCATCCGGTCGTAGACTGAGCTGCGCTGTTCACTACTGTGTTGACCAGACGCACCCAGTAAGGTCCAGTCTAGAGTCTGGTCAACACGAAACAACTCTTCCACATCACAAACTTCGCCATCCTTGCTCAAATGTGTCAACCACTAAGTGTAATACCTTGTGCACGTGTGTTAGCATATTTTCACAAATATTTTTAAGGGTGTTAACTCTCCACTAGATCCTAAATGCATATGCAATGAGTTAGAGCATCTAGCAATATTTTGATAACCACATTTTGATATGAGTTTCACCCCTCTTAATAGTACGGCTATCAATCCTAAATATGATCACACTCACTAAGTGTCTCGATCATCAAACCAAAAAACTCCTACCACTTATACCTTTGCCTTGAGCTTTCTGTTTCTCTCTTTCTTCTTTTTCAAGCCAAGCACTTGATCACCATGGCCATCACTACCATGATCTTCATCTATTTGCTACAGCACTTGGAATATCTACCAACATATCTCACATACACTTATAGCACATAGGTTAGTAGCTAGGGTTTCATCAATTCACCAAAACCAAACTAGAGGTTTCACTCAGCTAGGTGGTGCCCCTCTTGGCACCCAAGGAGACGAACAGGTACTAACAAAGCTATATTTTTTTAAATATGTAGCCTGTCTGAGCTAATAATGCTAAAGATTGTAACTAATCTTGCCTGTCTTATACTTGCAAGGTATCAGTGACACGCAACAGTTCCACTGTCAGCCCCGCCAACGCGACCGCATGGACGTTGGGTACACTCCTAATGTGTTGCCTATAAATTCGAAGAGACAGAGGCGTCTGAGGGAGCCGTTTACTCCTGGGACGTAGGGTCTAGACTTAGACTTATTTTGGAGTTCATGGAGTTGTTGCACTTGTGGTTGAAAACTTATGTTGCTGAACTTGTGGTTGAAGACTTCTGTACCAATTTGTAAACTTAATGAAGTCATGAACTTGTGCACTTGGTCCATTTATTTGCTTCATGTCGAACTTATGTCGAACAAATCCTATCATGTCGAACTTATGTAGTCATGAACTTAATTAAGTCTTATGTAGGAATTTGTAAACTTGTGCACTTGGTCGACTTATTTGCTTCAAATTCATTTAAACTGTGTCGAACCTGCATCAGTGCTTGTATTGACACGCCGTGGAGGCTGCTGCTCGACTTCGGTCTGCTGGAAATACCGTCCAGGCATTGCCACGCCGTGGAGGATGGCGCAGCAGGCTTGTCGCGCCTTTACCCGTGGCGCGTCAAGCTTGCCGCGCCTTCAGCCTTCACATAGACAAAATGAACTAATCTTTTCCTCCAAACCCTAAGTTCATGAACATACTATTCCTCCAAACCCTAGCTACCAATCCTAATCTTTGAATCCACAATTCAAACAAGAAATAGAAGCATCAATACCTCGATCGAGGCCGAGGAGAAACTTGGGGGTAGGAGGAGGTAGGCATCCAGGAAAGGTTGGGCGGCGTCCACCCTCGGGGGAGCCAGCCGCCTAGGAGGGAGAAAGGGCGGGGGAGGTGGCCGGCAGCGGCACGGCCTCCTGGAGGCCGCCTGGGAGCGAGGGGCGGCGCTGGACCACACCCGGCGAAGGGTGCGGGCGTGGGAGGCGGGCGTTGGACCACGACGGAGTGACGGACAGAGGGAGGGAGGGAGCCTGGGCGCTCCGCTTGTACGCGGTTTCGCCGCACCAGGGGGCGGGGCGCGGCTGTGTCGTGCCATGGCGGGTGGCGCGACAGAGCCAACCACATCACCGGTTAGCGCCCCGGTCGCTGCCACGTCACCACCTCCGCCGCACCGCCATGCATGGCGCGGCAGCGTGGTTTGGCCGCGCCAGGGCAATAGGCGCGGCCAAAAGTGTTAGATTTGGAAATTAAACTTTAACGGTGTCAAATCTAGAAATAATTTTTAAAAAATGTTAAAAATAAAAAAAATCTCAAACAAGAAGCACAACAAAGGCAAGTGGACAGTGGAAACTGATAGGTTATCTGTGGGATATTCTATATATAACATGGAGTAGAGTGAGGATTTAGGATTTGACACTCCATATCTTTTTTTTTTTGCGAGACCTAGTTACAGACGTAGACACTCACATGCACGAGCCTCAACGACGACACAAGTAAATATAATGTTATATTTAGAGTTATTCCCCTATCTACAATGTACTATGCAAGCGACTAATTTGTTCTAATTAAATTTCCAAAATGGGCTAGCAATTCTAACATTGCGAGGGACATTTTAGCTACCATTTCGCTAGCTCACTGGCCCAGTTACTGCTAGAAGAAACAATTCGTTCTTAACAAATACACCATGAAACAGCAAACCGGCAAATGTAGCAGCGTGTAAAGTTTCCTTCAAAAACGAAATTTTCCTACATTTATGCAGGATAAAAGATCTTCATACAGATTATGGATTGGTTGAAGGCTTTGTAACTCGGGTTATTGCTGTTTAGAGTAACTTCAAGAGTTTCTTTATATTGTTCATAATTGATAGGAATATGGATTTTATTGAAAAAAATAGCCTGTAATAGCTTCTCTAGTTAGATCTTCGAATATAGTCATCTTCTATTCTGGATTTCTCGCTAGCCAAAGCTTGAGAGCTAGGTTGGCTCTCGAGAATAAGGACAATATATATAAAATTTGTTGAAGAGTAAAAATATATAGAAAATAATTTTTATTCAAATGACTTTTCAAATAAGATTTAATGATTAAATTCTAGAAAGACTCCTAGAGATACTCTTAATCTGTTTAGTCTCGGGAATTTGCTATTGTTTATCTCCCTCCTTTTGTTTTCTCTTTTGCCTTTTTCCTTTTTAACTTTAAATAGTTTCTCTTTTCTATTTTCTATCTTGTTTTCTCCATCTTTCTTTGCGTGCGTGTGGCTAGCTCCTTGCTATAGCACCCTTTTTAATAGAAAATAAGCTTCTAGTTTTGCCCCCATAATTCCAGGTAAAAAAACAGAAAAAGGAGTATGAGTTTAAATGTGCCTAATTTGCAGGATTTGAATATGTGTCTTCTCTCCGGATGAACCTAACATATATAGGCCACGTTTGGAATGGTTTATTTTGCTAGCTTTTTATTGAAAAAAGCAGAGACAGTTCCAAACGCATGACTTATGGCTAGCTTCTCTTAGAAGCACTCTTACCACGCAAAACTTGAGAAGATGAGAAGCCCACTAGTAGTGGCTTTTCTTTCACGCCACTGCCTTCTTGTCTCCTCCGCGACCTCCCCTCCATTTGTTCTCCACCACCTCAGTGGCCTCTGAACCCATGGCAATCTTTGGCTCCCCTGGCGTACCTCTGCCACGAGCTCTCTCTGCTAGCTCCTCTCGTCTCCTTCGTGATCGGTGTCGGTTTTGATCTGTAACGCCACCTTCTTGGCCTCGGGCTCCTAGTAGCATGGAGCATGGCAGACGAGCAATGGGTAAGGAGGAGAACGATGGAGAAAGGGGAGGACACAACGACCAGGCGGTGGCAATGGCCAATGGCCGAACTGGATAAGGGCCAGTTTGGTTCGCCCTGTTAAACTTTAACAGGCGTTGAGCATGAGGTTGATCATAGGGTGTTCGAATGCTAATAATGGACTAATTAGACTTAATAGATTCGTCTCGTAAATTAATATCAATCTGTGCAATTAGTTTCATAATTAGTCTATGTTTAACACTCCATACACGTGTCTAAATATTCGATGTGATAGATGTTAAAAAAATAACAGGAACCAAACACCCCCTAAGTAGGGTGTGCCAAACACCCTCGTTTAACTTTTCTAAAAAGCTCCACATGCAAAAAGTAGGTAAAAAGCTAACTTATAAAAATCTCTTTAACAATAAGTGGATCCAAACAGGGTCGTTCCATGTTTATATCATACAATCTATTGATTTTATAGTAATGAGTTGTCTACAGTACTACCTCTATTTTGAAAAAGATCTAATTCTAGGTTGCCTTAAGTTTGACTTAGTTTATAGAAAATATTTTTAAATATTTATGGCTCTAAAGAGGAATGCTATAGAAATATATTCTATGATTAATCTAATGATATTTATTCGGTATCATAAACATTAGCATTTTTTATATAAATCTAGTTAAACTTTAAACTACTTGACTTCTTAAAAAGAAAGAATTGCATTCTTTTTGGACGAAGGGAATAATAAATATCATTTGTTCGTCAATTCTGTGGAGTGTGTGGATAGCTAGAAACAATGTGTAATTTCAAATGAAGGCTTTCTTCGCAGATCCTGTGATGGAGGATCTTGAATCACACAAGTTAGAAGAACTTGTATCCAAAGGATCAGAGGTCATGGATGAACCGATGCATGTCCACATCCCAGAAGAGCAGGGAGCGGCGGAGAAAACGGATGGAGCAGAGTTGCTGGCACTGGACATGCTGAGGCTGGGACAGCAAGGGGATGAAGCTTGGGACGACTTCAAGTTTTGTTTGGGCTTAGTCGCAAAAAAGTTTTGTTTGGGCTTATGTTGCTAATCAGAACTGCTGGATAAGAGCATCTCCAATAGTTTTTTTAAAAAAATAAATCCACTCTCTAAATTCTCATTTGTAGAGCTATTTGAATAAAATCACTCTATATGTCTTTCGACTCTCGAACAACCTCTCTATATCTTGTGTCATTAGGGGACTTTTTTTCCAACTTCTCTGCTAAATCGGAAGTGTATAAAGAGTCTCTTGGAATTGCTCTAAGGAACTAACTTCATTTGTGCCTCATTTGTTTATGTCCCAAGAACACGATCTAGTGGTGTTAGGGCCAAATTCTGTCTTGTATTTCCTTTTCTTTTCTTTTTTCCTTATCCATTTCCCATTCCTTGTACGGTTAGTTGTATTTTAGATCCACAATTTTTCTGTATGCACTCAACAATTTAAATTGCAAAGGCCAATTTAACAATTCAGAAAGAAGACATGTTTGTTTTACCTGTAGTTTATATAGAGATAATATATGTTTGGATTGACGAGAGTATATATTCACACCATTGCGTTTCCAATAAATCATAGAAACAAAATACAAAATAATCGTCATTTTCGTCTTAGTGGATTTTTAGCAAAAGGGTCCCTCAAAATTTTATTTATCTGAACTATGGAATGGTGTTTTAGTCATAGAAAGTATATATAGAAACTAACAAATATCTCAAATAGAGAAACACTAGTACAAACATGATTTTTACATGTGCTTCCTATTTTTTCCAAGGGTGGTTTACTTAGCTACCCGTTTACTTAACAATAAAATACGTATAGGCAGATAAATAGATAGTTCAAAAATATTTTCTTTAATTCTATAAAATTGTAACGGCATCAAGGATAAATTGTAGGCATGGAGCGCTTGGTGACTGAGAGAACTTTTTATGAAGAATAAATAATAATGTTAGCAATTCACAAATGACCGGACATACCATAGCCCTCTGCTTTTGCGGAAACCGATGATCAATGCTAGAGAGACCAAGTCCAAGATGGTAGCAAGCAAGCGATACAGGAGACGACTGTACAAAAAGTCTAGCCAAATGCCCCGCTGCACCGTACAATCGTCCCGTCCGGGGTTGGGAATACGTTCCGTGGAAGAAACGACAGTAGTCGCCGTTCGTTGTCCTTCCTCGAGAATTCGACACCGAGTCAGGCAGTGAGCAGCCGAGCCGAGCGACCCGCAGGCGTGCGGTCAGGGATGAAAACGTAATTGATATTTTTCGACCGTATTCGAGACCGAATTCGTTTAGAGGGGTTTTAATCCGTCCGTATCCGAATCCAGATATTTAATATCCGATACCGTATTCGTATCCGAATATTTAAATCACATATTTATGATGTCGATATCCAATCGTATCCTATCCGATATTTTTTATATTATCCGTATTCGAATCCAAATCCAGAAATAAATATAAAAACAAATATGATATCAGTGATATCCGTTCGTATCCGATCCGTTTTCATCCCTACGTGCGGTCACCCGTGATTGCCCTCGGGCAGTTGGCAGGTAGCGCGCCGCGCGTGCAGGCTTCATGGAGCCCCTCGCCGTGTCGCCAGGTCCCGAGCCGTTTCGTCCACGGGGGCGCGAGCGACAGACTGGGAATGGGAAGGCCGTCGTCTCTCCCAGCTCAAGCCTCGCGACGCACGCATGCTTTTAATTTGCTTGCACCGTTTGATGGAGCTTTCCATCGGCTTCGGCTTGGTTTTCTATGCACTGTACGTATGTAACAGCAGGGGCAGCTTCAACACAGTTGCCTTCGTTGGTTACAATTAGTACCGCCCATTATATTGGGTTGGGTCCACATTAATAGGATGTCTTTAAGTTGAAAGGGAGAGGACCCTAATTTGATTTTTTTGGAGTTGTTTATTTGACGCATAACTAAAACCCTTCATTCGTCCACCACGTACGTCGCTGGCAGATAATACGAAGAGCCCGTTCGCTTCGCTGAAAAGTCACGCCTGAAAATACTATTCGCTGATTTATCGTGTGAGAAAAATATTATTTCAGCTAAAAAAAATAAGCTGAAAAGTACGGATTATAACACAAGCAAACGTGACCAAAGGTGACCGAAGGTCAAGAGTGGGAAATGGCAAGCTGAGACGGCGAACGCTGACCATGGCACCTCGTGCATCCTCTGGAGTCTCGAGGGTCCGTCGCAGCCGACGTTTCAAGTGTGAACCTGCTGGTTCGGATCCTGCATCGTGGCTATTAACAACATGCTTTCCCGGTTTCCCTGCTCAACCAAATCCAACCGGCCCCCGCGCGCGATTTGAAGCAGCCCCGGCGCCAGATAATCGCCAGACGTTCTTTTCTTCCGCTCTGGTGGGCGCTCATACAGTATGTCGACCGGGGCAGAGAGATGAGGGAGGCCGCGGAGGCGTGACCAGAAAAAGTCAGTCACATCCCCTGCTTTCATCAGGCACAGTGCCAAAGGCCGCCCGGGCCGGGCTGGGCCGTGCAGGTCATAGTTGTAAATTTCATTCCGGTATCGGTCGGAATGGCCGAAATGCCTCGTACCGGCACCTAAACCGGTATAGAAGAGCCCTAATCCCATACCGGGTCAAATACCGGTCAATACCGATCAATGCCGGTCAATATCGGTCAAATACCGGTCAATACCAGCCAATACCGATCAATATCGGTCGTTGCTGCACGTATTATCTTTTTCCATGTATGAACTTTGAAGTTTAAACTTTGAAATAAGGTCTTACGAACTTATGAAATGATATTTTAGTTTGGTAAAAATGTTAATTAGGCCATAAGTTAAGTCATAATACATTTATATGTATATTTATGTATAAGTTTATTATTATTATTATTATTATTATTATTATTATTATTATTATTATTATTAAGTTCAGAATGGTACACCGGTATAGACCGGTATGAGAATGTTCTATTCTAATAGCCCGGAATGAACTCCTAAATAGAATTTAGTTAAGATGCAGGTGCAGCGCGGCGTGTGGTGGCTCAGTGGCTGGTGCGGTCACCGTACCGTTGGATTTGATCAGCGAGGGGTTCGGTTCCCGCGGAAGTCTGATGTTGGCTGTGTTCCAGCAAAAACGTACTATTTAAAAAAAGATTCTCTGTAACATCAAACTTACGATATATATATGGAGTAATAAATGTAGATGAAATCAAAAACTAATTATACAGTTTGGTTGTACTTTACGAGACGAACGTTTTGAACCTAATTAGTTAACAATTGGACACTATTTACCAAATAAAACCAAAATATGCTACAATACTTTTTCACGCTTTTCCGGAAAACTAAACACACCCGTTGTGACCCGGCGCCGCCGGCTCTGTTGCTGTCACGTCCCGCAGGCCGCAGGCCGCAGGCAAGGCGGCGGCCGTAGAGGCGCACGCATGCATGCCTGCCTGCGTGACAGCAGGAACAGCACGAAACGCGGTTCCAGGAACAGCAGCAGTAGTATAGTCCAAGGTGTGTTTAGATATTTCGAACTTCCAAAACTTTTACAAGATTCTCCGTTAAATCGAATTGAACGCATACATGAAGCATTAAATATAAATAAAAAAATAACTAATTACACAGTTTGATTGTAAATCACGAGACGAATCTTTCAAACCTAATTAGTTCATGATTGGACACTAATTGCTAAATACAAACGAAAAAATTACTGTACTTCCAACAATTTTACAGCACCAACTAAACACAGCCCAAGCCAAGAAATCGCAAGAGTCCCATGTCCGGCGAGAAGCCGGAGTGGCCGGCTCGCATCGGCGACTGTAGCAGGTAGCAGCCTTGCGGTCGCTCCAGCCCACAGGATAGATACTCCTACTCCACCTACTAGAGTCGGATGATTGCCTCCGGTCCAGACAACGGTATATTGTCCCGGCTCGTAACTGACTGGTACACGTGTGTTCCTCTCCCTATCCTGCTCCTGCCACTTGTGACTTGTGCCGGTGCTTCTCCACCATTTATGGCCAACAAGGTCCACGGCCGCAGTACGTTTCGGGCAGGGTACGTACCACGCCGGTCGGCGCATGAAAATTCCACAGGACTCCGTCAATCTGCACGACGGCCGCAGTACGTTTCGGGCAGGGTACGTACCACGCCGGTCGGCGCATGAAAATTCCACAGGACTCCGTCAATCTGCTCACCGTGCAGTACATGCAGTATACTAGCCTTGTTTAATCGTAGGATATAAAGTTTTGAGGTGTCACATGGAGATGTTACATATGATGTTCAGATACTAATAAAAAAACAAATTATAGAATCCATCAGTAAACCGCGAGATGAATTTATTAAGCCTAATTAATTAGTCATTAGCACATGCGTTACTGTAGCACTTTATTGTCGAATCATGGAATAATTAGGCATAAAAGTTTCGGCTCGCAAATTACATGTAATCTGTGTAATTAGTTATTTTTTAGTCTATATTTAATACTCCATGTATGTGTCTAAACATTCGATGTGATAGGACGTAAAGTTTTAGGGTGAGAACCTACGGGCCTGTTTGATTAGAGGTGTTAAAGTTTAACAAACACTGTAGCACTTTCGTCTTATTTGACAAAAAGTTTCCAATTTTGGACTAATTAGGCTTAATAGATTCGTCTCGTAAATTACTCCTAATCTGTGCCGACATGCATGCAATTAGTCTACATTTAGTACTTCATGCATTTAAGAGAACATTGATGTGATGAGAGTTAAACTGAATGATTCATGAACCAAACAGGGCCTAATTTGAAGAGAGTACTGATTCCCAGATGCATATGCATGTGTTTAGTTTTAGGAATGGGTGAGTTCCTGTATCTGAGACCTAAGGAGTACTCCTACAAGAGAAAAGAGATTACTCCGTGTGTGTAGGGGCTTGTTTAGTTCCTGAAATATTTTGCGAAATGCTACTGTAGCATTTTTCATTGTTATTTGGTAATTAGTGTCCAATCATTGCTTAATTAGGCTTAAAAGATTCGTCTCGTCCATTTCATCTAAACTGTGTAATTAGTTTTATTTTTTTATCTATATTTAATGTTCTATGTATGTGTTCAAAGATTCAATGTGACGAGGAACCTACTATTTTTTCGCAAAATATTTTGGAACTAAACGAGACCTAGTACGGTGTGACAGCCCAAATCGCCAAACATTCCTCTCGCTCTGCTGCAGTCTCCACTCTCGAGCGTGTGAACACAAGGATATCCCTATCACTCGTATAAGCGCAATGAATACGTTTTGTAGGTAGCCGTGGCACGCGCCCAGGCCCAGCCGAGCTGCTTGCCCAATCGCTCTGCCTCTACTAGATGATACAGAGTTTTTTTTTGATACAGAGACAGTTGAATCATGCATGCACGGAGGGACGACAGACGGACAGGTTTAGCACTAATCATCGAACTGTCCCTAAATCTATCAATATTCAGCTACCTCTACCTATCGCCATCTGGCCGCTCGAGTAGTTGAATCATTCTAAGCGTTTTTCTTTTTATAATCACACCCAGCTTAAGGGAAAAAAAGAGAGTGATTCTCTGTGCCGCCGAGTCGTACCAACCAAATCCAGGCTTTGTGCACGCTAGCTCGTCATTTGGCAACAAAAGTCAGCTCCTCTGTAGTCCGTACCCGTACAGGATGTTGCATGCGGATAAGCTTGAGACCGTGTCACCAGCGCCATATTGCAGATTTGCAGTTTTCCAAGTTTCCTCTTTGAATTCACTGCCTGTACGTAATTAGCATATCTTATGTAGTGTAGGAGTATTTTTTTTCAGAATCACCCGCTCAAAAAGATAGCGCTTAAATCGACACGCATTTAGCAAATATTAATGATTTAAAAGGGATACTCGACATGTCCAACAACCAGCTCGCTGGAAGAACATGATAGAGGTAGACTTATCTCTCAAGATTCCATTCCGCAGATTGTTGTGGCCAGCGGCATGTGACCATCATCAATGCCGTCATGCCTTGGTGATGGGGCAAATGGAGAGCAAACAGAAAGGGGCCTTCCTCTTCCTCGAAACGTAACATCCAAGTCCTCATGAATCAGCAGGCCGAGGGAGCGACAACTGAAATACTAACTGTGCTGCAATAATTTTGTCTCATGTAGCCTTTCTTCAAACACACATCATTTGATCGGCTCAAAAGGATAAAAATGAACACTTTGCAAGTCTACACAAGCAGTCGCTAATTCGGATTTGAATTCGAAAATGTATGTTTTGTTCGAAGATGCATCTGGCAAAACTACATGCACATTTCTTCCTTTACGTAATAATACAAATATAACCCACCTACAATTTTTTTGATCTTTAATCCACCTACAATTTTTTTTAATCTTTAATCCACCTACAATTGGGACCAGTAACCTGTCCATTCCCGGGAAGATTACAAAAAAACTAACCATCGGTGGCGAGAGAATCCAGGGCTCTGTTCGGCTAGCTGTTCTTTTTGGCTGAAGCTAATATTGATGCTGATTTGTTGTGAGAGAAAAATATTGTTTCATGGTTGTCTGATTTTAGCTGATGAACTTAAAAAAAACGCCTTTTCTAGTTTCCGAAACCTCGCACGTGATCCCACTCCACACTCCTACTAGTAGTAGTCGTCTCTCACGGAAGGAAGGGTGCAGGGCAGGGCAGTGCATGCCAATGCAGTGACCTCCTTCCTAGGCCCACCTGCCACTGATTGTTCCCAACGATTTTCCATTAAAAACCGTTGGCGTCCTACCCGGAGCTCCAAATGCAGAGCCGAGCCGAGCCAACAAAAACAGCTTGCACAGTGTTGTCATCACTCAGCTTTACCTAGACTTGCCGTGAAATCCATCCCTTATTAGCAGCAAAACGCCGGCCAGCCCGGTCGACGTGACGCGTGGTGGTGTGCGTAGCAAGCGAGCGTTCACCCCTCCGGTGTGGGACTTGCACACTGATGAGTGATGAGAATGAGAACCAGCTCCGGGTAACAATCTTCCCATACAGCCAGAGCCAGTGATGTGCTGCCTGCTGGCTGCTGCTGATAAACAAGGGGAGTGCGTGAGCTGTGTGATTAGAAAAAGGGGGCGCCTCTGCCAATCTCCGAGGGCGGCGGTGTGAGGACAGTGACCTGACCTTGCCCTTGCTTGGACGACGACTGGGTCTGCGAGCTGCCAGCGCGGTCTCCCACCACCCGCCCTCGCTCTCCGGTCTCCATACCTTCTACCTCGCGTGTTGCGTTGCGTGCGGCGCTGTGCTTGGGCCGGCGGACGTGGGCGCCATGCCTGGGTGACTAGGTGTGCGGCTGGGAGCTGAGACGACGGGGGCCGGGGAGAAGGAGAAGGAGAATGCTCCCCGGGTGCTAGCGTCGCCGCCGCTGGTCAGGGGAGGAGGGGGAGCAGAGGAAGCCCAGTTTCTTCAACTTCTTGGTTGGAATTGGATGCAGGTATGTTCTGCTGCTGCCTACTTGATTGGCTATTTGGATGCAGTTCCTTGTGACTTCATCATTGGTTTAGGCGGGGCTCTGCTGGAAATTACCTGAGTTTTTGGGCGATGTGATCCCCAATAATTGCAATTCGTGTGCTTGTCTGTCTCTTGTACTAGTGTGCTTTGCTTGTCTTCCTATATGATTTCAATTGAGAAAAATCAGGACAGCTTCAATGGGCCTCGAAGGTGTTGGGGGCACACGAACCTGACAAAATTAGCTGTTTCTGTCGTCCTTCCCCCAAATTAGGTGTTCTTCATGTTCCTTCCAGGACCATGAGAACTGCAAAGTCCGGTTCAGCAGACAGCAGCTAACGTACAAATTGCTCTGCCATAGGAGTAGTTCCTGCCGTGAACAGCACTATGTTGGTTCTTGCAAGAAACCAATCTGTAACAGCTGGGAATTTGGGGGGAAAGTGGCCACCCCCTGCAGTATTATTATATACACTATCCACCAATTGTTTAGAATCACAATCCCTGTAACCTTAAGATTGCAGAATTGTACTTTTGTATCGAATAAAGTTGGTAGGTTTCTTCTTTACGACTTCCTAGTCTTTTTTTCGTGTTCACGCGTATTTCATCGAGGATAACGACTTCCTCGTCTGAACTCTGAACTACCATTTCCACACCAAAAAAAAAAAAACTTTGGTGCCTAACGTGCACTTTCCTTCTGTTTCAGCGAAGTGAAGCGCAGGCCAGGAAGGCATCACTCGCCGAGTCTGTGCTAGCAGCCATCTCCGAGCTCATGTCGTCAGCGGCATCAGCCGTCGATGCTGAGCACGAGAACTTCATGGATGTCGGCAGCCACGTCCACCATGGAGCCCTGCTCGCAATGGAGGTGCACAAGGCGCAGGGTTCCCCAACCAACACGCTGCACGTAATGGAGTATCTGGCTGCCAATGTTGACCTCGCCAAGGACCTCGTCACGAGGTGCAGCGCGATCGCGCAGCAGCTCATGGACGACGACCTCCTGGGCATAACCGAGGACTTGGACAAGGTCATAAAGAATATAAGCAATGAGCTCAACAGGATACCAGCATCGACGTTCGACAGCAGCGGGTTTGCGGAACCAGCGGTCAGGGATGGGCACCTTCAGGTTGTCAGGAACCGGCATGGCTACTCGGAGGGAGATATGCCAATGGTTGTGGCAGTTGAGAGGCCTAGGAGAAGAACACTGCACAACAGTGACATGCCGAGGCTGGTGGACTTCCTGCAGGGAATGTACCAGGAGTCACATGAGCTTGGTGGTCAGACATTCAGTTCACTCCCTGAAGTCGCGGAATATGTGGAGCCATTGTATGATTCCTTCTTCTGCCCTCTCACAAACAAGGTTATGGTTGATCCAGTGACAGCGGAGAGTGGTGTGACTTACGACAGGAAAGCTATAGAGGATTACTTTGACAAGTTTACGGATGGCTCTGAACCTGTGATATGTCCTGTTACAAAGATGGCAATGCAGAGCAAGACGCTGAGGAGTAATCTTCCGCTGAAGAGCACAATTGCAGAATGGATCGCAAGGAATGAAGCGACGCGGGTCAGGATCGCACGTACCGCACTCTCTATGGCAACCACAGAGGCTATGGTGCTTGAGGCCATACATGAGCTGAAGGTGCTGGCTAGGCTGAGGAAAAAGAACAGGGATCAGATGCACAAGATTGGCATCACCAAGTTCCTACCACGTCTTCTGGACCACAAGGATGCATTTATTCGGTGTGACTCCCTCGACCTCCTCTGCCTGTTGGTTGAGGATGATGCAGGAAAGGTGTGTCTGAGATATTTCAACCTTTGTCATCTTTGATCTTTTCCCCAATCCTTGCACATTATAATGCTATTATTGTACTGAAACAGTGCTGAAGTGCAGCTTCAACTTCTAATCATCTTGCATTTAAATATTATTTTTCATGACATACAGGAAATCATAGCGAAAACCAGAGCCATCTCAAGGACAATAAAGCTGCTATCCAGCAGCAGTACTGATGAAAGGCATGCAGCTATCTCTTTCTTGTTAGAGCTTTCAAAATCAGAGTTACTGTTGGAGAACATAGGATCTACTGCTGGGAGCATACTGATCCTCACCACGATGAAGTTTAATAGCTCCAGTGACCCTATTGCCGCTGAGAAGGCTGGAGAAGTCCTGGAGAACCTGGAGAAATGTCCAAAGAATATCAAGTACATGGCTGAAAGTGGCTACTTGGATCCTCTGCAAAGGCACCTAGTTGAAGGTAAGATTTGACCTTTGTATAGAAAACAAAATTACTTGCTTCTCTGTGTTAGGCTTACATAATGCCATTCTCTGCCTGCCTGCCTGCCTGTTAAAACTCTAAACCATAAATGAACAATTTAAACACAACTTGCAAATCTCACCATGACACTACCTTGAGCTTACAATGACATGAACGCACAAACAGGATCAGAAGATGTTCAGATGGAGATGGTGAGCTACCTCGGCGAGCTGGTCCAGAAGCAGGAGATGACCATCAACATCGCTGGGAGCGCTTCAGAGATCCTTGTCAAGATGGTGTGCAGTGGCAATACAGCAATTCGAAAGGCGGCCCTCGATGTCCTGGTTCAGATCTCGTCCCACCACCCCAACGCCAAGACGCTCGTAGACGCAGGTGCCGTCCCTGTCATGGTGCAGGAGCTCTTCATCCGAAAGATTGATGATGAGCCCGTGGGCTCTAAGGCAGAGGCTGCTGCTGTGCTCGCCAACATCGTCGAGTCCGGCTTGGATCCAGAGGCCATCACCGTCAATAAGGAAGGCCACGTCATCACGTCCAAGTACTCGGTATACAACTTCGCTCACATGCTCAAGTGCTCCATGCCTGACACCCTCAACCTAAGCATTGTGCGTGTGCTACTCGCGCTGACCGCCCTCCCCAAGCCTCTCGCCACGGTGGTCTCGGTCATGAAGGAGCAGGACAGCTGCCAGACTGTGATTGAGCTGATGGGCTCGCTGACAGAGTCACTTGTCATCGCCGCAATGAGGCTGCTTATTGCCTTGTCCCCGAAGATGGGGCACACCATTGCCGAGAAGCTGTGCAAGGCCCCAGGGCAGCCAGGGAAGCTTGTCAAAAGCATCGGCCTGCATGGGCGGATCATGGAACGGCACGCCATGTCCGCTACGCTCCTGGCGAAGCTGCCGTACCAGCACATGTCTCTGAACCTCGCGTTGATCAACGAGGGCGCCATGGTGACCGTGCTAGCCAAGATCGAGGAGATGCAGCGCGGCGAGACACGGGCAAGCCGCCATGCCAAGGCGTATATGGAGGGCCTCGTGGGTGTGCTGGTCCGGCTAACGACGACGCTGTATGACCCGGACGTGCTCCTGGCGGCCATGGATCACAGCCTCACATCGGTGCTCGCAGATCTCGTGCGGTCCGCAAGCAGCGACGAGGTCCAGCGGCTCGCCGCGGTTGGTCTTGAGAACCTGAGCAGCCAGTCGCCCAACCTCTCTCAGCCCCCGACCGAGGAGCGGCGCCCGAAGAAGAAGAACATCCTCCGGCGCCTGCGCGAGGCGCACGCGGGGCGCGTGCACGACAACAACCGGAGGCCGCCGGCACACAGCCGGGTCTGCCCGGTGCACCGCGGCGTGTGCTCCCCGTCCACCACGTTCTGCCTGGTGGAGGCCGGCGCGGTGGAGGGCCTCCTGGGCGTCCTGGAGAGCAGCGAGAACGGGCGCGTGGTGGAGGCCGCGCTCGGTGCGCTGTGCACGCTCATGGACGACGACGTGGACGTAACGAGCGGCGTGGCCGTGCTCGCGGAGCACGACGCGGCGCGGCACGTGCTTCGTGCGCTGCGGCAGCGCCGTGACGACGGGCGGAGAGGAGGGGCCGGCGCTGGTGCTGGCGGAGGCGAGACGGTGACTCGGAGGTGTTTCTGGGCGGTGGAGAGGTTCCTGGCTCACGGCGGCGAGCGGTGCGTAAGGGAGGTCACCAGCGACCGGGCGCTGCCGAGCCTGCTTGTGAGCGCCTTCCACACGGGCGATGCCGCCACCAAGCAGGTGGCCGAGAGCGTGCTCCGGTGCCTGCACCGCATGCCGGATTACTCCGCGACCTACGAATCCGTCGAACTGTAACCAACACATGATGCGCACACCTGCATGTCTGTGACTGTTTTGTCAAGCTTGCGTTCTTGGTTTGTTTGTAACATGGGTTGATGTATTGTTTGGTGTAGCTAAGGGAAAATAGAAAAGGAAGGACTGAAGATGCAGTGTTATGTAATGTATGTAAGTATAACCAAAGATTATAGCAAGGGAGGATAGTCTTCTGATTCTTCTTAGGGCTGGTTCGGCTGGTGTAAAAGCCGGCTGGTTTCGGCTGATTCAATAGTGTTCTGTGAGAGAGAACAAGCCGAAACATGACCTGCAGAACAGGGCCTTACTATGAGTGTGTTCAGTAGTTTTTTTAGGGACCGCGTTCAGTTCAGTAGGTTTTGACAAGAGTGTCCCCCAAAATCACCCACCAGATAGTTTCTTCTGTAATTTTGATGATTTGTTTTACATGCCTCTCTAGCATTTTTCTCCATAGGACTAACAAATACCTTTTATAGAAAAACGTGATCGGCAAAGTGCTGGAGAGGCAAAATTGGCTGGAGGACATCGTTCAAAGTTGGTTTTTGCCATAAACCATCAAAAAATTTTGTCTTTGCCACAAGACACTGCTCAACTATACACAATTGCTGTAGGACACTGAACTCTATATTCTATTCAGATTTAATGGAAAGCAAGGGGAAATGACAAAATTAGCCCCAGGTCAAACACATCAGTCCCCTCCCCCTACATCGATCCAGAAGGATTCTTTCACCGCTCCCAGCATCCAGGCGCAGGCGGCGGCCCTCCCCGGCGCCCTCCCGCGGGCGGCCCTCCTCGGCCACCGCGCCCTCCCGTCCGGCAGCATCGTCGCCACACGCGGTGGCCGAGTAGCGAGCTCGGGTGGGCGGCGCGTAGGCCCAAACGCTGCGGCGGGCAGCAAGCGGCACGCCGATGGATCCCCCGCTGACCTGGTGAGCCGTGGTGGCCGCTCTTTTTTTTCCTTTTATTTGTTTTTTTCTCCCTACCACCACTGCATGCGCCGTGCTTGTTCCCTGCCGGTGCCGGTGGCGGTGGTGCTGCACTACGCCGTGCTGCAGGGGAGCATGCTAGGACAAGCTTCGCCTCCTGCTCACGAGAATCACCACCATATGGATTCAGGAAGAAAACAGGACAAACGCTGCTCCTGTCCTTGTGCAGTTATGCTAATCCGATGGACGATGGTGTTCTCTCAATGCATATGGATAATCTTGTTTTCCTTCCTGGAATCTCGCTATATGCGAAGAGGCAGGGGTATGCTTGTCCAGATTTGAGTGTTTTGACTTGGAAATATTATTATATGAGACATAGTGTCTTTTAGCAAATGTACATGGTTCTGTAGTGTCTCCCAGCAAAGCCATTCTTTTTTAGTGGCCTGTGACAAAAGTCACCTTTTAACGGTGTCCGGTAGCAAATTTTCCCTGGAGAATATTAGCAAAAGTTTTTTTTTTTCTCTTGGATTGGAGTTGAGGTTTTCTTTTTTTTCCCTGCAGCTCTATTCGGCTGATGGTTTTTGCGGCTGATAAGCCGGTTGATGCTGTTTTGTTGTTAGAGTAAAACACTGTACAATGGCTGATAATTTCAAGTGAAGGTGCGCAACGATAAAAATACGGCCCAAGCGTCCGAACGGAGGGAGGCTCCGTTCCGAAATACGCGTGTTGTCTAAGCACTGCCGCCACTGCCCCCACCTGTCCTTTTGTGTCGTCGCTGTGCCCCACACCGCCTCTATGCACCGCCGTCTTCGCGCTCACTTGTTCTCTGCGTCGTCGCGCCCACCCCACCTTACCCTCTGCGCGTTGTCATCCAGCTCCATGCGGCTCGTGCGGCGTCGCGTTCTGCGCGCCACCGAGTTCCGCATTGCTGGTGAGCTCCATGTCGCCGAGATCCACGCCACCAGCAAGCTCCACGCACTGTCGCCAAGGTTTGTGTGCCGATGAGCCTCCGTTCGCCCCAGCAGAAGGAGATGTTGCTTTGAAAAGCCTATGTTTTGAATGTTTCAGGTGTTTCGAGCGCATGTTGTAGGTGCTTTAGGCACATGTTTGCAGGTGTTGTGTTGCAAGGAGATGTTCTGAAAGCCTATGTTGAAATTGTTTCAAGTTTTTCGAGAGCATGTTGCAGGTGCTTCAGGCGCATGTTGCAGGTGTTGTGTTTACAGATGTTGCAACAACGATATGATATTATATATGCTTCAACAACAATTTGGAAAGTAGTACATCGTCGATGTTGCAACAATGATATTTTACACGTTTCAATAGTAATCCGGACATATTTCATTAGTACATCTCTGATATTGCAGTGGTGGGCCCCAAGGGCGTCCATGCAAAAGTCAACATCCTCTGCACACCACCGCCCCCATTCATCCTCTGCGTCATCGTTGCGCACCCACCCCGCCCTCTGCGCGTTACTGCCACCCTCCCCCTCCCGTTCTCTGCGCCGTTGCAGTGTCCCATCTTGCCCTCTGTTATCATCGCCTAGCTCCGTGCGGCGCCGTCTTCTGCTCGCTGCAGAGCTCCGCGTCATCAGCGAGCTCCACTTTGTCGCCAAGATCTGCGCCCGGACACTCCATTTGAAATGCACATGCTCCTGTCCTCTGTGCATTGCTGCCGCGCCCCACCCATCCTCGTCCCTAGCCCCAAGGGGAAACAGCCACGGCGCATCCGGACGCTAGTCGTGGCAATAGCTGCTGATTCCCTTTTTCTTTGGAACGGAACTCAACTTCCCTCAGTTGCAGATATGTTGACGTGTTTTTTTTTTTTTCCAATACAATTTATCCCTTCAAAATTTCTTCGTGAATCTTTGATAAAAAAATTGTGACCTGAATGGATTACTCTTCCCTTTCAGAAGCGAAGCTAGACAACTAGTAGTACTAGTGTAGTGCCCGTGCTAACGCTACGGCTTCATTTGAGGAATACACATGAAAACAACCAAATTACCAAACTATGGTGGTATATCGTCACATAGAGTACAAGACAATTAAGAGAGATTCCAATCCATTACATCAATTTCAATATATTATAGAAATTTGCCCTCAATATACGCCAATACGCCATTCAAAGAATGTGTATTATACAACTAAATTTAAGAAAGAAAAATACATCAGAAACATTTAGCCAGCTATAAAACATAAATCTGGACTCAGTTTGATCCTTCTATATTTTATTGGTTTAACATGATGTGTCTTGACTCAGTAAACCTTGCACAGCACCCTATTACCAAAAAAAAGGATGTGAAAAAAAGGGGCAATGTCTATCTGAAAAAAGGGTCATCTAATGACGGTGAATTCAGTGGACTGAAAAAGGGACTCCTCTTCTGCAGCCACCAAACTGCCGCGGCAAAGTAGTGATAAGTGAGTACAAAATTCCACAAAAGCCGAAGAGCATTCAGGATCCTCGACCCCTGCAATCTGCTCTCTCACTACCTCTTCCAAGTGAATAGGATCCGGAAGAAATGAAGAAACAATATTAAACTTTATATAGTGCTCCGCTAATTTCACTACTTGCAATGCAATTGTTAGTCACTTACTGTTATCAAAAAATATATGTCTAATATGCATTGTCAAAAACAGCGTCTTGACACAATGTCCTTGCATCGAGGGCATACATAAAGTATCTGTGAAAATGATTATACCCATTCCAGTACTATGGAATGTAAACACAAAACAAAGATGAAGACAGGAGCGAGGTGACTACCTATGCGCAATCATTCCTGTGTTCAGATTAAAAAAAGGCGCAGAACAGCCAAGATTATAGAGCCAAGTTCTATTATTAAGCAACAAGCATAAGGCCAACACATTAATCCTTGGGTAATCTTTTTTATCATTTCCGCAGGTGGCACCTGAAGCTGTAAGATGGGAAGGTGAGGAGCCTAATTTAAACCTTGTAGGTCGTGGTGCTCAAGTCCATGGTGTGAAGGAGGTTATTGAGTTTTAGATGTGCCATGGGCTACGGGAAACAATACTTATAATTGTTTTTGGTCATATAAACTATTAAACTATAAAGAGAAATTTACAGAATGTTTTCTCTGGTATAAACATTCTGATCCTCCTATTTCTTGTTCCTGATGGATGAATGACTAATTGTTTTGGTGACACTGGGTGTCACATTAGGCAGAGATGATCTGCTTACAGTTACAGGTAATCTGATCCTCCTTGTTGCTGGAGGAACTGAGTTATAATTTGTATATAAAAAAAGAAATGAGTGTAGCATTTACCCAACCATTCATCAAGACTTTATAAGTAAATAACAAAGAGACTCTTATGTGTTTCTTTACCTCTTGCAAGGTATAGATAGAAAAATAAATATCAATGCTGGATTAGGAATTCTCGCTAATTTAAAAAGAAGGCTGCACAACAAATATATTCATGCTGTCCTGATTGACATTCAACGTTTATATTTGCTTCTACTTATCAAAAAAATATATACTTGCTTCTTGACCATATATATAAATTGATAATATGGGAATTATTATTCATAATATCTAGCATGCCAGCCAATACCACTGCTCCTGCCGGAAGAGGTGCTGCTGCTACTCTACAAGAAGCACAATCACCACAGTAGAAATTGTGAACTACCTATAAGTCTCAACAGCAGCTAGCAAAAGGTTGGCCTTCTTCAAAAAACTTGTAAATTTAGATATCCAGTACCAAGTAAATCCAATCCATAAATTAGTACTGCTCAGTGCGTACCAGTGTTTTCTTCTTTCTTGCACGGTATCCATGCTGCTTTCTATTCTGTTCTTCTCTTTGCTCAATGCTTTCTTTGGCCCTTTTCGTTTGCTGTGATATAGAATGTGTGCCACAATTTCACAAAACAATTCCAGAAAAAAACTACACGTATTAATGAGAAAAACATCAACATATATCTAAACAATTTGTCTCCAAGCCTCCAATACTGGCAAGGTAGCAGGTCAGGCAAATGCTGAAATAATACCACTTAACACAGTCTGTATTTCACCTTCCCTCATTAACTCAATTGCCAATCCTACAGTTATAATCAGATTGTTTCAATTAATATGGAATGCAAAGCAAATTATCAGTTCAGAAGAAAATTACTTGAGGCTAGCCAATCCTGTATTAATTAAGCATACCGAAATTCCAACTGATGCATCATGCATGACAAGGCTCTCCAACGATCATTTTCCACCAATCTTGGGCATTCACCTTTTGTTTGACCTGAGCTGAAAAATCAGAGGTCACAGATTAGATGAAAGAATGACCAAATGGTAAATGTGAGCAGGGGCAGCAGGATAGTTTGCATTCCGTAGCCCATGGCTTTCAGCACCGAGGGAACGCTAACCATCTGAAGCTGCATTGCGCTGGGGTACAGGTCACCAAACACCTGCAGAGCAGGGAGAAAAATCAGAAACCAAACCACATGGCAAAAAGTCAATCCCCAGCCCATACAAATCCTCCCCCCCCCGCTAGCTAGCAATCCTCATTAGGACTCACCATGGCAAGCTTATAGTAGCAATCCTACTATAAGCTTTATCAAGTGCTCCATGTACCTGCAAAACAACCACCACTCTCAACTCCAAATACAAACTGTGATTTGAAAAAAAAAGTCTAACTATTGTTGTGTGACCTCTGACTGATATGTTTTATTTAAACAAGAGAAGACAGAGCATGACTGGAAAAGAAGAAGAAGAAGATCCACTCGATGTCGACCTACATGGAGCCGCTGGAGTCGACCATTGCGGCCGCCTCCCGACTCCCGAGCATCACAACCGAATCTGCCATGACAGAGAACAACGTGCTTGTACCCTCATAGAAACGCAGCGAAGCTCACGATTTTGAAGCCACGTACCAGGCACCCACGTGGATTGGAGTCGCGCCGCCGCTAGGGTCCGTCGTGCGCGCGGACCCGGCTGTGTCGTCGACGGGGGCTAGCGTGGGCGCAGGCCTGGCCGCGGCATCGACGGCGGCGTCGGGTGCAGTTGGGGGCCGGCCGACGTAGAGGAGGCGGCGTGTGTGGCTGGAAAGAAGTCCACCAAAAATGCATTACAAAATTAGGGTTAAAGATTTGGGAAACTTGCAAAAGATGAGAATGGAGAGGAACAAACTGTTCAGTACTCACCAGCTGTGCTTGTTACTTGGAGGGGAGCTTTTTGGAAAAACAGCATTATGAAAAGTGGGCTTCGAAGATATACCATCCGCAACGGGGCTTCACCAGCATACCATCTTGAGACGTGACACACCCGCTATAATGCCATCGGATGGATTTTGGAGCATTTGATTCCCCTTGTGCCCCTGCCTTACCTCTTTTCTTTCACCGCTCCCTGCTCGGACAGAACAGAGACGGCAATTTCTTCCACCCAGAACGGATTGAGCGGACAGGGTGCTGCTGCGCACGGCGAGCGCATCCCCCCCACGGCGAGCCACCCGACGAGCGCTCCTCCCCTCCCCCAACCCCACCCCAGAGAGCGCCCCCCCGGTCAACTCCCCCACCGTGCCATCCCCGGGAGTGCCGCGCGTGGAGGCGCTGCTGTCGCGCCACGGTGAGCTAGGCCCGGCCATGGCGGGCGAGCGGGCCGCGCAGGCGATGCTCGGTGGGTGGGCGGGCGGAGCGGGCAGGCGTGCCGTGGGGAGGCAGGCGGGCGTGGGGGAGTAGGCGGCCGTGGCGTGGGGAGGCGGGTGGCGTGCGGGAGCTGGCACCCTAGGCGCGAACGCTCCTGTGCGTGGAGCCTCCGCTGTCGTCTCCCGATCCCGGCTCACTTCCCCGCCTCCAGCACCGGTGGCTACGCCATCGCCCGGTCGAGCGTGGGGGCAAGGAGCAGGCGTGCGTGGGGGTTGGGGAGTGATGGGGTACGGAGGGGGAGAGGATAGTCGCGCGTGGGGAGGAGCAGGCGTGCGTGGGGGTTGGGGACGTCGGCGTCTCGGGGAGAGGGAGGGTGACGCATGAGAGGGGCGTCGGGGAGAGAACCAGTCGCGCTTAGCGCGTGGGCTCGCCGTGGGACGGGAGGAGGAATGAGTGATGAGGACTGATCCAATCAATCTCGTGAGTAAGAGAAAGAAGATGTTAGAGTAAATCGTGTCCATTCATTTCAAAGGTTAGACCGTTACTGGGTGTAATTTTTTAGTGCACTTAGCATAGCTAATGACTGCGGTGGACAGATTAGTACGTGGCTTTAGAAAAGTTTAAACTGATGTATTATTAGTAATAGATAGAGATAGAGATACTGATTGTTGAGGTCAACTGTCCTCACCAGGAAATCGTTGCCAGAAAAACGACACCAACCTTGGCTGCTGAAACTCAACGACCGCAAGCAAATATACACTGTATATATACGTAGATGCATGAAAATAGAGAGGGACGGCGGAGCCCCCGCGAGGTCGACACCGCGACGCGGCGCCGGCGCGACAACTGAAAGTGGGCTTGGGCAGACGTCAGCGGACTAATGGACCTCTATATTCATTCTCTATATGTCATAGTCAGTAAGATTCTCTCCTCTATACTTAATGGAAAAAGTCTACTTAACCCTCTAAACTATCGGCCAGTGTCTAACCAACACCTTCAACTATAAAACCGTCTGTTTTACACCCTGAACTTTTCAAAACCGTTCAAATTACACCCTGGAGCGATTTTGGACGACGGGTCTGCTACAGTAAATATGGTTTTGCTACAGTAACTGCGGTTTTGACTTTTCTTTTCCTATTTATTTCCGCTGAATCTTTGAAAAATCATAGTAAATCACAGAAAAATTATAAAATATAAAATCTAATTATGTTGGATTCTACATGAGTAGATCTACACAATGAATATATAATATAGTATGCTTTAATACAAATTTTTTCTGTAACTTTAAATTAGTTAGAAAATCAAATTTTGTCTGTAATTAATTGAAATAATTCATAGCTACATCTTCTATGATTCAATTGTGGTGAAATTTTTACGATAGAATTATTATTATATGCTTGAACTGTAGTAAAAATTTCATATTGATTGGATCATGTATAATTTAGTTATAAATTTATTTATATTTAACAAGCATAAACCTAAACATAAACCTAAATAAATCTATAACTAAGTTATATATGATCCAATGAGTATGAAATTTTTACTATAGTTCAAGCATATAATAATAACCCCATCATAAAAATTTCACCATAATTGGATCACAGAAGCTGTAGCTATGAATTATTCCAATTAATTACAGATAAAATTTGATTTTCTAACTAATTTAAAGCTACAGAAAAATTTGTACTAAAGTATACTATATTATATGTTCATTGTGTAGATCTACTCATGTGGAGTCCAACAAAATTAGATTTTCTATTTTATGATTTTTCTGTGATTTACTATGATTTTTCAAAGATTCAGCGGAAATAAATAGAAAAGGAAAAATTAAACCACCGTTACTGTAGCAAAACCATAGTTACTGTAGCAAAATGCTGTCCAAAACCGCTCCAGGGTGTAATTTGAACGGTTTTGAAAAGTTCAGGGTGTAAAACAGACGGTTTTATAGTTGAGGGTGTAGGTTAGACACTAGCTGATAGTTCAGGGGGTTAAGTAGACTTTTTCCTATACTTAATTCTTTCGTACCCATCCATCCTCTATATCATCCTCTGTCCACTCTATCCACTGTGGGCTACACTTGTCACTTTATCTAAATATATTCATGTGTGATCTAGTTTTGAAGGATTTATTGAGACAAATTTAATGGTGCAATCGAAATTTAATTTGGATTTTTGGTTTGTGGGTTATAGCATTTTTTCTCTCTTTGTTTAGCTAGTGAGGCCCGCCACTATACACTGTAGAGTAAGCGCTGTACTACTCTAAATATAGAGTGAGAGAAAGAATAGAGTATCGTTTTAGAGTACCCAGTGCAGCAGTTTTTATTTTATATTCATATTCTAAAGCTTTAGAGTATCCCTTTAGAGTACCCACCGCGGGTAGTCTCAGGCGTGGTCTAATCACGGCGACCCTAAGCCAGCGTCGCGTCGGAGTAACTAGGGATGAAAACGGGTCGAATACGGACGGAAATCACTGATATCGTATTTGTTTTCATATTTATGTCCGGATTCGGATTCGAATACGGATAGTATAAAAATACCGGATAGGATATGATTGGATATCGACATCATAAATATGTGATTTATATATTCGGATACGAATATGATATCGGATGTTAAATATCTGAACTTAGATACGGACGAATTAAAACCCCTCTAAACGAATTCGATCTCGAATATGGTCGGAAAATATCCGTAATGTTTTCATCGCTAGGAGTAACTGAACCGAGGCAGCGACGCGCACGCACCACGGCGACACGGGACGAGCCTGCTGTCCTTTTGGCTTTTGCTCGATCGTGCCGAACCATTCGCTGGGGCTTCTCGTGGCGCACGGTGGGGAAGACGACGATATACGACGGGAGAGACCGAGAAAGACGAGGCGACGGGGGCCTGGCATCTCTGTCGCTCGCTGCCCCCGCCGTTCTTGGTCCCTTTCACATTCACCAGGCGATGAGCGAGCGAGCAAGCACGTCGTGTCGACATTACGAGCCTGTTTAGTTCACGAAAAGTAAATCAAAAAGTGCTATAGTATCTGTCACATCAAATCTTGCGGCACATGCATGGAGTACTAAATGTAGACGAAAGAAAAAACTAATTACACAGTTTAGTTGTAAATCACGAGACAAATCTTTTGAGCCTAATTAGTCTATAATTTGACATAAATTGCCAAATAAAACGAAAAGTGCTACAGTAACTGAACCCAAACTTTTTCACCAACTAAACAACCCCTACATATCAGTGCCTTTTGGCAATTTCCTGAGAATGTGACGTGCACAATCAGGAGAATCTTTGTTGCTGAAGCCAGCGCTAGCGAGGAAAAAGAAATTAGCAAAACTAGAAGCCAGAAAGCCAAAAAAAAAAAAAGAGAGAAGAAATTAGCAAAACTAGAAGCCAGAAAGCCAAAAAAAAAATCCTGAGAATGTGACGTGCACAACCAGGAGAATCTTTGTTGCTGAAGCCAGCGCTAGCGAGGAAAAAGAAATTAGCAAAACGAGAAGCCAGAAAGCCAAGAAAAAAGAGAAGAAATTAGCAAAACTAGAAGCCAGAGAGCCAAAAAAAAAAATTCCTGAGAATGTGACGTGCACAACCAGGAGAATCTTTTTTGCTGAAGCCAGCGCTAGCGAGGAAAAAGAAATTAGCGAAACTAGAAGCCAGAAAGCCAAAAAAAAAAAAACCCCGCTACACATATCAGAGCCAGGTTTCGATCCTGGGACCTGTGGGTTATGGGCCCACCAGGCTTCCGCTGCGCCACTCTGATGACTGTGATATGTTATAGAATTAATTCTATTTAAAGTAGACTATAGACAGCTGTGGAGGACATTGGTAATAACTGGTAAAAAGGAGAGAACACATGTCAGTAATCTACCACACTAGACTAATTTGGAAACTCAAATCCTCTTGGGATCCCTGACTTTTTCCAGGGTAAGAAATTTATGGGGAAATAATTTAAATAACCATTTAGTTCTTCATGAAGGGTTTTCCATCCCTGGGTGTGTCTCCCCTTGTTTTCAAATTAGCCCTTAGAAATGTAATCGGATTGGATATGAATGGATATTGCTCATACCATATTTGTTCTTATATTGTCCTTAAAAGCCAAAGCCGACTTACTCTCTTTTGCTAAGAAAAAAATGCTCTATAAGATACCTTTTGGACAATGAGGTTAGTAGGAACTTTTATCTCCCTCTTTCAGTCCAAGCATCTGAAGAATTGGAAGCCGTCCAACTCTTACTGCAAAATAGTGATTGGGATCCAGAAGTTTGGGACATTTGGAGCTACAATTGGAACTCCATGAACTTCAGCTCTAAGAAGGCATACAAATTTCTCCAAGGTACACAGGAAGCCTCACCACTTTTTCTTGGATTTGGTCTGCTGGCAACCAAGGAAAACACAATTTTTTCTTTTGGCTCCTCAAGGACAGCTTGAATACAAGAAACCAGATTTGAATAGTGTCGGTTATGAATATTTTTTTCCGAATATTAAGCAAAAGCATTAACTACATACATCACATATTTTAAATTCTTCCAGACACTTTATTAAAATTGCTAAAAATATAAATTCACTCAAATTAAGAGCAAGAGCACATATTTAAATATTTGTCAAATGGCCCAAACTATTCTCAATATTTTTTTGCAAAAATAATAATTGCATTAAGTGATAACTAGTATTTTATCAATTTACTTTGAGTTTTTCTAAATATTTCAATGAAGTTAAATTTGAACTTAGTTAACCCATACTTATGTGTACTTCAGAAATAATAACCAATTACACTTCACTTACCCTTTTGGGATGAAATTTATCTTGGTCTTACAATCTACTAAATGGATATCCAATAGAATTATCCGAACTGGCTATCTAGATTTCCAATCGGATATCCGATTTCGATGGATAATGCCATTTTATATTCATATCTAATTTCCGAAAAACTATCTGAATCCATATTCGTATCCAAGAAAATATCCAGATATCTAAAAATATGTTCAAATCTCTATCCGACCCTCTTCGGTCGACCGGATGGTCAGAAAATATCCATACCATAACACCTCTATCCTACATCATATTTAGGGCATGTTTGATTGGGTTTTATATTCTCGTAAAAATGTTTCAAATTCATATTCCCTTCAGGAGTATTTCTCTAATAAATTAGAATCACTTCGTGGAATTGTTTGGCTACCTCGCTAGATTTTCCAAACTAGAACTAGAATAAGGAGAAACTAGGTTTTGGTTGCTTATCTAGATTAGCAAAAAAAAGGAGAATTGGTTCAAAATGTTTTTTTCCTAAAAAGTTTCACTCTTTGCGGCGTCTAGCGGTGATTCTATTAACAATTTGAAATGTTTTTCTCCGCTAAAGGTACCCTTAATCAGAAGGATAGACCGATTCACTCCCTCTAATCACAGATGCATGAGCATATGACTCTTTTGCGATTGATAAATGACTTCTTATTTACATGGTAGTGATGAGACTTTTGACATTTTGATTACCAATATCTTCAAATTTATAAAGTGAAAACATAGTAAATTTTGAGACACATGCTTTTTTAAAGAATAAATTACATCCATCACACAACAATTTGACAAATGGGTGTAAATTGGTCTAACATGTAAACTACTCAAATAAGTGCAATAAGTAAATGAGCACATATATAAGGTTCAAATATTGCTAACATGGCAAAATATGTACTCACCATTTAGGCGCCAGAATTGGATAATCCAATTAGTATGAACATCTTAAATCAAACCTAAACAATAATAGATTGGTTGCAATCTACAAAAGATAATCACATTTGCACTATAATTTTTCAACCTTCTATTTTTGCATAAAGAAGATATAAACTTTCCATATGATCTACTTATTTACAAAATTAAGTAGCAATATTCACAAAATAACCATCCTACCAATACCCTATGCTATCAATCCATTATGCGACAACAAACTATTGATCACCTTTCAATCAAAACACAAAGTCGTACGATCATAATATTGGTAAAGAACAGAGTAATTGTTGCAAAAGGAGAGGAGCATCATCGTTCTAGCCCTACATGTTTGTGATCTAATACTAGTAAACTGGTTTCATGTTGTAAACCAATGATCATCCTCATGTGAAAAAACCACCTTAACATGATTAGAATATATCAGAACTAAAGTTCATTAACAATAGCCACTAACTATATTCACGAGGAGCAACACTAGCTTCTTGCTACTAAGCCTCTATCTCTACTGGATTAGGTGACTATTTTATGGAGCATTTATTTTATGATGCCCATCTTATAGTTGCTAAAACCATCTTAAACAAGTCAACATGGCATAATATGTGGGTGTTGATGGTCACTAACATCAATTATAAACCTCAACATATCCTGTATATATACTTAATTTCATCACCAAACATAGGTATAGGGGTTTAAACTAACAAATTTCACAAGTTTTGGTGAATCTGTATTTTTAGTAGGGTTTATGCAGAAAACCGTCAAGGGGGACTTAATTGTCAGATTACATCACATTTATCCGCGACGTAAACTACTTGGGAAGGATCTAGAACACACCAGAAGGCAACCCATCGAAGGAGACCCTGAGGGGCTGCCATGTGGGGCCGGCTGGCCCTAGCTGTAGGCTGGCCAACCTATGGGCCCCTCCTGTCAGTCTTCGCTTCAAATGTTGGTTCTTCACCGCCTCCTAGATTGCATCTACACCGTCCTTTTAAGTCGGTTCATCCAACGATGATCGAGGGAGTTGACACGGATCGATGATGTGACAATGCCTTGCCCCCTACACCATCTCCCCTATATAAGGTGCCCTCTACCCCCCTCCCTAGAGCCATCCCTGAAACCCTAATTTATATCTTCAAGATCAGAGCCAGCAATCAAGAGAAGATTAGTCCTCCATAGGATCTAGTCTTATAAATAGAAATAGTGAGATAGAGAGTGAGGGAAGAGTTTGGAGGAGATGCCGGCCTGTCGGTGCTATCTCTATGGCTTGTACCTTGGTAGATCCAAGTTCTATCTGAGCTTGCCTCTGAGATATTTCTAGTAATCAACTTCTGATTCAAGTAAGCATCTTGTTTATATTATTCATCAGGATCACGACTCTTTTGAGTGCTTTATTCCTGCTTTAGAGGGAGTAAAGTACTAATCGTGAGTGTAAGCATGGTGCTTAGATTTAGGTTAATTGTGGATGCACCCTGCATTTCGGATCGATGGTTGCTCATGAAGGTGACTCTTATAGCCTCATTGAATCCTTTGTATTCCACCTCCCATCTATAGGACAAGTAGGACTAGGTTGCGAAGGAAAGCATCCTCTACCGGTGTCTTTTCCTTAGTAATGTCCCTAGTTAAATAGTAGAAGACATAGCTTACCTAAGTTAGACTTAGAGAACCTTAGTTATCCTCTTTATGCTCCTATTTATCCTAACCTTGTTGCTACCCTTAGTTAAGTTAGACCGTAGTTAGTCTCACATATTTTTCTGTGGATACGATACTTGGAATACTTCTGGGTGAAAGCTACAACGGTATCCGTGCGCTTTTGGATTTATCTGTGTGCGTTATAAAATACCAACAAGCTTTTTGGTGCCATTGCCGGAGAAACGGTTGCTGAATTAACTATGAACCTAGCTTAACTTGTATCTTTTATCTTTTCTTTTATTCTTTTCCTTTTCACTATGGATTCCAGTCCTATCTATCAATATGCTAAACCTACGAGCGCACGCCTACAACCACCAAAATCTTCAGAGCCTATCCTACCTCCTGGCTATGAGCTGTGCCCGTGTTTTATAAAATTGATTCGGGAACAATCCTTCTCGGGAGAAGGCAGTGAAAACCTATACGTACACCTATAGGAGTTTAAACAGACCTGTGCATGCTTGCATATTGCTGGCAGGTCTGACAAAACCTTAAGATGGAAGTTGTTTCCGTTCTCTTTGACGAGAAGAGCTAAACATTGGTATAGTCGAACCGTAGGAAGTATGCAAGGAGATTGAGAAACACTATGCTCTAAATTTTGTTTGTGTTTCTTTCCTATCTCTAAGGTAGTTAGCCATCGAAAAGAGGTTCTAAATTTTAGACAACTAGAAGAAGAATCTCTTGGCACATCATGAGATTGTTCTAATGACATCATCACCACTGGCCCTGACCTTGTCATTCAAGACCTTGTACTTCTTTAATATTTTTATATGGGTCTTAGAAAGGATTCTGTGCAATCCCTTGATCAAGCCTCTAGAGGAGCTTTCCTTCATTTGTCTACTAGTGAAGCAAGGTCTATGCTTGATAGAATTAGTGGAAAGACTCTCTGCACTAGCATTCATGATAAACTCCCCAAGAGAAGAAATCATCTCCCGAACAAGAAGAGAAAGTTTTGATAGTCAAATCACAACCACTCCAAACTCAAGATTTAGTTATCAACCCTGAATCATTAATACCCTAGAATCCAAATCCTCCAAGGGAAGAAGAAATTCTACCTTTGGAAATCCCCATTGAAATTAAGGATGATCTTTTTGGTGTTGATTTTGGGAAAAGCTTAAACTTTTAGTTCCACAAGAGACCTTCGAGTGAATATAATTCAAATCCTCTCAAGAAGGGATCTCTTAAAAAGTGTCCTTATTCTCATGTAGGATATTGAGAAGAATTCAAGGATGGCATGTCTAGTGAACCCATAGAAGGAGAGCCAAGTCATTATAAGCAATTCCTATCTTCTCCCCTTCTATGCCCACGTTAGATGTCTCATCTGAACCCATCTCTAAACCCATCCTTAACCCCAACGATTCCATTTATGCTCTTTTTCCTGAGTCTTATGATGATCCTAGAAATCCACCAAGACACCCAAAGCATAGGAGTGATGAAGGCCACAAGGAAGACCAAGAAGAGCAGCAACAATGGCTGGAGGATATTAAGAACTTATGTGTCATTGCCATTCAATGGATGGATGAGGCCTTGGACAAGATCAATCTGAGAGTCACCAATCCAAGGGAAATCTTAGACAATAAAATGACCAATGAATGTCATAGGCATGAAATTACGGAGACAATGTTTGCACCTATGGACATTCATGAAGAACCATCCTTAGAGGTTGAATAGGAAGATGACATCAACGAGCATGGAAGCTACTTCATGAGCACCTCATCAAATCCATGCTCACACGACACATCTTTTGAATCAATTGGTCTCTCCAACATTACCACACATGAGATCTTCAACCCCCTCATACTTTTTGTTCCTAAACATTTTGAAAAGGTGGTTGTATATGCATATGTTTATCATAAATATTGCAAATCTCGTTGTCATGAATCTTAAGATAGGTAAACAAAGGTTGGTGTTGGAGGGGGAACCACTTCACCAATTAGAAACATAATTCAAATGTTTTCCAAGGATGAGCTTTTGTCCCAAAACAAGCACTTCTAGAAGATAACACGAGTTTTCGCCTTTTGCTGAAATATCCTTGTGAAATAAGAATAGAAATATAATTGTAAAAATATTCATTCGAGCATTTTTGTCACTAACCATTTCAGGTTTGAAGCAAAAGGAATAAAGGATGACGACGTAAGGTGTGTCCAACCAATTATCATGCAATATTGAATCACATTCGCACATGAGAGTTCTATCATCCAAACTTGATTTTGTTGCAAAATTCAAGCCGGGGGATAGACTTCCCTAAAACATCTCTTGCCATGTTGCTAATTTATCTTGGTTGTCTCTACCTTCAAACCATGCTCAATTTTCTAAATAACAACCATACTCTTTCATCTCTATTTAAATAAATCTCTATAATGTTTTCATGCTACCTTTGTTTTCTATAGTATGCTTAAGGTTTGAAGTATGTTCATACATCTTTTAAATTAAGCATGCAGCTTAGTTTAGGGGTGCTAATTTTACTTGCAAAGGCTTTTTAAATTAAGTTGTTCTTTGCAAGGCTATATTAGAATATGCCTGCTCCACTTAGGAACATTCTTTTATTCTTTGTTTTTCTTTTCTCCTTGAGGTTGGCCCAGGTGTGTGTCCACTATCCTTGATATACCATTTTTTACCTGTCATGACCTATGGTCCACTATGCAAGTATGTAATCTTATTCATATCCGTGCTAGACTCTTTATACCTTGCTCTCCTTTGGGAAAATATAAATAACGATACCCTGAATACTTCCCGGTGAAATGCTACAACGATAGATCCAGACGCTTACAGATAACTTTTGTAGTCATTAAGGACTATCATAGTTGTTGTTTCTTGATGGCGTTGCTAAGGTTTACTCAATCTTCATAATGGTGTCAAGAAATGCCAACACACATTTTTAGCGCCGTTGCCGGGTATGGACTTAAAACCTCCACACTTAGTGATTGCGCTAAGAAATGCAAATAAGCATTTCTGGCGCCATTGCCGGGAAGGGCATAGGTTGAAAAGAATCTAGCATGACATGAACAATGTTAGCCATAGTTTATGCTGGCTAATTCTACTTGTTTTCTTCCTGTTGTGGATGAAAACAAGATAGTGTATGACCGGTCACAACATGTCAGAAAACTACACTGATAATCTAGAGGTGCTCCTAAGGAAGAACAAGTCCTGTACTGCTTCTTCCTCTTTCACTCCGCCGGTGGTGGGTGATAGCCTGAAGTCCACGGCGAGGACTAGGCCACCACTCACCGGTGCCAAGGTCAAGGTGACGCCACCATGGAGGCCAACTACGGGAGCCATCGGTGTCAAGAGGCCGGCCACGGACATTGGAGGTCCAAGAAAGCACCTGGCCTCAACACTTTCGGGCAGCACCGCTTCAACCCCATCCTTCCATACCGCTAAGGCATGTCTCTCTCACACACTTGTGGGAATAGACTTGCCCAACAGAGGAAGGGGGAAAGGGTTCGTGCGCAAGGCTGCTCTCCCGAGAACTTCGGTGGGAACCACTACAAGTGCCCCTCTTAGGATTCCTAGAAAGAACCCAATGAAGGCACCTAACATGGTTGAGTCATCCGAGGCGCCTGCCCCCAAAGTCCCTACCGTGACTTTTCTCATGAGTAGGGTGGATGCTCTCACTAGCATGGTTGAGCGACTAGAGAGCGACTTAGAAAAGAAAGAGATTAAAAACGCTAAGCTAGTAGAGGATCACAACAAGCTCCGCCTTAGCTTCCACACCAAGCTTGCTAGGATAGCAAGGGCAGCGGGGGTAGAGCATGCTCTCACTATCTCAAAGTAGAACCCTCTTCCACTAAATAAATTAGGCTCACATTTAAATTTTAGCATTTTAATTCCTATCATGTGCCTATTTGTATCAAGTTTTTCAATTCAATAAATATATATATTTTGGAATATTTGTCTCCACTTGTTTTTGTCCCTTGTGCAAAAAAGAGAACAAAAGACAGGTACAAAAACAAGTGTGGGGGAGGCGCTCACAAAAGTGCACAACACAAACAAGCATGGTATACATTCGGTTTGTGCACTTCCTCACTCCTCTCTATTTAATAAAATAGGCTGAAAATAAAATTGCAAATGATCCACTTCAAGTTCTACCAATTGATGAACATCTTGCATATATTTCTAGCTAAAACCTGAATTTTGTGAGCAAAATAAAATACAAACCCATTTTATTCTAAAGTAGTTTGTAATATGAAATATAGTGGATAAAATGAAACTTGTTCTCTCTTGCAATAGACTTGGGATTTATTGCTCCTCAATGATAAAATAATTCCCTCCAAAATCCAAATGCTTTGCTTCTTGAACCTGCACATAAGACATTTATACTTGTGTTGAGTTTTGTTGAACTTTGAAATCTATGTTGAGAGAAGTTTCATGCCCCTAAGATTGGAATTTACACTTAATAAAAATACTCCAGAAGGATTGTGGTTTTCTCTTTGCAAAAATAGGTGCCAGAAAGAGGATGGGCAAAATAAAAGACATGCCTGTTGATGGTAATTAACCATCAACTTTATAAGTCAACAAGAATCAAAAGAAGGGTTAAAATGAGCTTCACCTTAGACTTAGGGGTTTTAAACTAATAATTTCCATGAGTTTTGGTGAATGTCTATTTGTGTAGGGTGTTATCAGGAAAAGATCAAAGGAGACCCAGATGTCAGATTTACATAGAGTGAAATCAACCATACTATGAAAAATAATAATCTAGAAGACTCGAGAAGGCACCCCCTCGAAGGGGAGGGCCATTTGGACTGACAGGTGGGGCGCCCGCCCCCACCTCATGGGCGGCTGCGCAGGCCACGGAGCCAATCAAGTGCAACCTTGCGGATCCTGCCTCCACCGCCTTTGAGGATGAATAAAAATCGTAGATCAAGGTCGGTTTGATCCAAGGACTGTGGTGCTTCCTAGAGGGCTATATAAGCAAGGCCCCAAACCCCAGGAGAAGCAGAGGGAGCCATCAGCAGAGCTGGGGTTTAGAGAGTTTCTCTCCACCAGAGAATTAGAATAGCTACTCCAATTCTTCAAGTTCTACATAGGTTTAGACTAGATAGAGGAAGAGTCGAGCAACTTGTGCTCAGGATTCGGATCTTCGTCATCAAAGTATTGGTATTATTTTGTATCATTGCTCTATGACTTTATTCTAATATCATTATGTTTCTATTTATTATGTTCCTAGTTTGCTCTAGTAGTACATTTGATATGGTTATGATTGATAATGAGTTTATGTATATGTTTGCAAAGCGCTTAGCTCTCTTCGCGAGGGGGTTAAGTGGTAGATCACATGTAAGCGTGGTGCTTAGATACTATTTACCTGCAAATGTACCCTATTGGCCGGGTCGTGTGGTAGATCGTGGAAGTGACAGTTCTATTGAGTCTTATATAGTCCACGCCCCGTTGATAGGACAGGCAGAAACAACATTACGTAGGAAGTCATGCTATGTCCTGGCTTTCTTCAGTAATATTCCTTATACATAAATGAAGAGTCTTTTATGCTATACATGATGGTGTGTTTGCTAGAGTAGATGAATGACTTAGTAGATTAGAGCCTACCTAGAATTCAATCTTTTGAACTAATCAGACGTCAACCTACCTTTATGACGAGTAGTCTATCTCTAATCTCTGTGTGATTTATCCCTATGCTTTATAATTCATTTATACTTATTTATCATGGTTTATCCCCCTGCCAAAGTAAGTGACTGTGTGATTGATTTCTCATAAGTAGTCATATTTTGCAAATCCATCCCTTTGGGTTTAAGTCCTTAGTTCTTTCCCTTGAGCTAAATATAAATTAACGATACATAGAATATTTTCCGGTGAAGTGCTACGATGATATTTTATCTGTACGCTTGCGGATCTCATTTTTATTCTAAGAGGGGCAGTTCTATACCAACACTTCTTGGGCCATGCTAGGGATGACAACTTAGCTTAAGTGGTGTTAGAAGTGTCAACAAGCATTTCTGGCGCCGTTGCCAGGGAAAGAATAAACCTTTGAGAAAAAATTGCATAAATAGATACTTAGAAAATGAGAAATCATAACAAGGCACCTCTGCTTTGGCAGGTTCACCCCTATTGTTTTTCTTTGTTTATATTTTATACAGGATATTAGCAGGATTGGTTTTGATTCACTCAACTCTCCATTATCAGAATTGGATCAACCCAAGAAGGAGCTTATCACCAATCCCTAAAGCTATGGCTACAAAAACCCTACGTGAATTCTCTGCTCCTACAGTTGAGAATATCCGTACAGGTCCAGCATTGGAAACAAATAATCTTGAGTTTGAGGTCAAGCCAAGCCTCATTAATATGGTGCAAGCTACCCAATTCAGTGGAAAGGTTCATGAAGATGCAAGTGCACATTTGCAAAACTTCTTGGAAATTGGAAGCACTATCGTCATTAAAGAAGTTAATCAAGATATTATACTACTTCGCCTTTTTCCATTCTCACTAGTGGGAAGAGCGAAGTAGTGGTTTTATGCCAACAAAGAAGACATCAACACATGGGCAAAGTGTTCAAAGGCCTTTCTAGCAAAATTCTTCCCAATAGGCAAGACCAATGCCTTAAGAGGAAAGATCACCAATTTTCAACAGCAGAAGACAGAAACCATTTCAGAAGCATGGGAGCATTTGCAAGAATACATCTCAGATTGTCCTCATCATGGAATGAAAGAATGGTTACTCATGTAAGGCTTTTATCATGGATTAACTCAGAAAGCATGTGAGCACCTAGATGCAACTACTGGAGGATCATTTTTGTCACTTACATTTGGGAAAGCCAAGTTGCTTATGGAGAAAATATCAGAAAATCAAGGCTGGTCGCAAGACCACACTCAACATTGTCATCAGAGTGAAGAAACAATTGAAGAAGTGAATGCACTGTCTACCAAGATGGATGACTTGCTCAACTGGCTTGACCAGAGGGCTAAGTATAATGAAGATCAAAGGGCAATTGAAGCAGCATACAAACAAGATATAAATTCCATGGCCCAGAAGCCTTTGTATCAGCCAAATCAAAAATAAAATTGACAACCAACATTGAGGGATTTAGTCAGGCAGCAGATCAGAATGAACAGTGAAATCAAAGAAAAGCTTACCACCAATGATAGAATCCTAGAGGATATAAATGTAAAAATGGATAGTTTCTCAGCTGCCATCGAAGATTAGCTCAAGTTTAATAAGAAGATAGAAGAGAAGATAAAACAGCTAGCTGCGGTATTGCCTACTACCACTGACCCTGAGGAAGTAAGAGCTATTACTACGAGAGGAGGGAGATCCACCAAGGATCCTCCCTATCCAAAAGGAGCAAGAAGAGCACCAGTAGTACCACCAGTGGCAGAAGAAGAGAACAATAATGAAGTTGAACAAGATGTGCAACCTCAAGACACATTACAAGATCACGAAATGAGACAGAATTTTCATGATACGAATTACATACCGTTTCCTCGCAGAATTAGAAGACCACAATTGGATGAGCAGTTTAGCAAGTTCATGGAGGTTACTCAGAAGTTATATGTCAACATACCTCTATTAGATGCCATTCAAGTTCCTACATATGCCAAGTACATCAGAGATATTTCAAACAAGAAGAGACCACTGCCATCCACTGAAGTGATCAAGCTAACCGAAGAGTGTAGTGCAACTATCCTGAATAAATTACCAGAAAAGAAAAAAGATCCAGGATGCCCCACTATTGATTGCTCAATTGGAAATCAACATTTCAACAATGCACTATGTGACCTTGGAGCAAGTGTCAGTGTGATGCCTACTGTAGTTTATCACAAGCTTGACCACTCAGCACTCGAGCCAACATCAATGTGCCTATAGTTAGCAGATCAATCAGTTTGGTACCCATTGGGCATTGCCGAGAATATTCCAGTCAAGATACGAGAATTATTTGTTCCAGTAGACTTTGTGGTACTGGATATGCATCCAGACTCAAAAGTGTCACTCATCCTTGGGAGACCCTTTTTGAGCACCGCCAATGCACACATTAATGTTGGGAAAGGAGAAATCAAGTTCACCAAAAATGGGCAAGAAGAACCATTTGCATTCAAGTCAAAACAGGAACTCAATTCCTCTGCGAAGATGGTTGATCAAGACAAGATGGAAAAATCACCAGAGCCATCATCTCTGGGATCGTCAGAAGAATAAAATATTGGAAGGTCCAGTTCGAAGCACTCTAAAAATTCGAACCCTTGCCGAAAGGTAACTCGGTATTTATCCGCATAATTTTTCTTAAGCATTTACATTCACAGGTATGCATTATAAAGATTCTAGCCCTATGTAACTAATTTTTATGGTGTATAAAAACCGATTAAAAGTATTTACCGTGGGGGTACAAAAATATTTACTCCATGCATTTTAAGCATTTTAGTTTCTACTCTTTTAATCTCCTACATTTTATATATAAATATATATTTCATAGTGGACCCACCACCATGGGACCCATATGTCATACACTCCACCTCACATAAAATTACATCACATTATTTCATCCACTTCCACTCACCTCCACCATTTTCTCTTTTCCACCGCCAAATCCACCTACACACCTCTTTTTCATACTTGGCACTTAAGCAAGGTGGAGAGTTGAAAATTTTAGCCAGAAAGGGGACATAAGTGGGGCGGCCGCCCCCTCCACTTGGGCGCCCGCCCGACCATCTCCTCCTCTATAAAAACCCCTTCACCCATTGCTTATATGCACCACCAAGACTCATAATTTTTAGTGTACAAGCTGTTCTCAGTTTCAAGTTTTCTGCAAGAGCATAGGAGAGAAGGAAGAGAGTGGAAAGAAAGAAGAGAAAGGAGGGAAGAGAGGAGAGTGTCTTAGAGCTTAGAGTTGAGAAAAGGAAGGTTTTTAGTGCTGCTATCATATCTCATTTAGTGGTAGTGCTACCAAGTTAGGCTAGAGCAAATTAAAATTTGAAGGGAGGTTCTATCGGAAACCAACTAAAAAAAATCTCTTGGATGACTAACCTCTGGACCGCTGACTTTGGACAGCTAACCAACTAACCCCTTCCTTAACTCTCTCCATGAGTTTTGTCTTTATCAGTTTTGTAGAATGAGCGAATTAAAGAAGTTTGCTAAGGGAGGTGTGGGAGCAGTCAAGAGCGTTGGAACTAGGAGATCGACACGAGCATCATCAAGAGCCAGCTCCGACATGAGTGTCGACCCTCCTGCTGCTCCTACACATGCTTCCTCTTCATCACCTGCGCCAAAGATCCTTCGCAAGCCAAGTTAGCTTGGACTGAGAGACTCTCATGAGAAAGAAGTATATAAGAAGATCAAAGACAAGGAGTTCACCCACACACCAGCATTTGACCTCGCACTACTCCAAGAAGCAGGTATGAGTTCTGAATTCAATGCTATTTTCTCATTATTAGGATGGACGTCTGCTTGGGATGTCTCTGAGTTAGGGTCTAAGCTCTTAACCATAGAATTTCTCTGCACCTTAAGGATCACCGAGTTAGGAGTCTATTTTAGGCTTTTCACACATGAGTTTTATCCTACTTGGAGAGAGCTTAGCAACCTCCTTAATTTTACAAACAATATTCCGCTAGATTTGGATGATGCTTTAGAAGATTTTGAAAAACATAAGTTTTGGACTAAGATTTCTAAACACTCTGTTTTCAATTCTCATCAGACTAGCGATATAGAACATCCAACCCTTAGGTTCTTTCACAAATGGCTAGGCTTCACATTTTTCCCTCGTGATGACACAAGCAAAGTTAGAAGTGCAAACCTGCAGCTGATGTATGCAGCTGTCAAGAAAATCAAAGTCTCGCCTATCCGTCTTATAGTTGCCCATTGGTTGATTGTTCCCTCTTATCGAGTAGGACCCATTGCTGTTTGTTCGCTTGTTACTCGCATTGCTTCAAACTTAGACATGTTGCAAGGTGCCTCCCTTGAATTTATTGAAGAGCATCATGATACTTTTGGTTATGATCATCTTTTTTATGCCCACCTTTTAAAAAGAATAAACAATGAACTTTTTATGACATATGGTGAGACCAAGCTCCGGTTACCTAACCCGGAGTTGGCCCTCTATTCTGTTAGAACTTTTCATGTTGAGTTACAGGCTCAACCAGTGAATGCTCGAGCACCTCAGAGAACCGCCTCTGAAAGAATCACGCGTCATCAAGAACCAGTTTAGCACGGAGCTGACCCTGGCCAAGAATAGCCAGCTAATGCTAGCTATGATAGTTGGATGGATCACAACTATCGGGTTCTGAACCCATGGGAGTATCCTCCTCATCAGCCACATGAGGGCTATGAGCAACCACCTCCACCAACACAACCATTTGAGTCCCATGAGGGAACTTCATCAGGTGGAAGGCACTCATTTGACCCCTATGGAGCAGGAACATCATAAGGTTGAGCACGAGAAGAGTTTGAGCGCGGACGTAGATCCGACGCTGCTGGGTTCCATTACACCCCACAACAGTACTATCAAGAGAACGTGGCATTTCACCAGCGCACCGACAACGCCCTCTAAACACTCATAGATGGCCAAGCCTACAACACCCGGATGTGGGAGGCACAGCACCAGTGGAACCGCAACACAACCCAGACCTTAACTAGTATTCAAGAGGGACGAGAACAGAATGCCCGGACTATGGAAGAAATATTGGGGTACCTTCGCATGGACTGAATGACGATGTCAAGATCTAGCTTGGGGAAGGACCCCTACTACCCAAGGTAAGTTTTCTTTTCCATTTTACAATTTCCTTTTGTTATCGTTATGCATCTAAAAAAATTAGCAAAACCTGAAAACAAAATAAATATTTACTATTTTTTAGTGTGCTTGTTTTAGTTTGTTCTAAAAATATGAAAATCAAATAAAAAGAGTGTGTATAAGAGTATGCTTTTAATCTTGTTGCTTTAATTTGTTAATAAGTATGTAGACTTGAAGAATGCACGATGGAAATGATGAACAGTTGCTATGTTATAATTCTTTTCAAGTACCTAGTTTTCAACCTAGAATTCTTCCAAGGATTGGATAAACTGTTGACACACGAATTTACTCTACACTTTAAACCTATGGGAGCATACGCTTAATCTAAGTCTAGGTAATTGATGGACATGATATGATATAGTCTGAGCTGCTGTTTATCTTGTTCCTAGTGACACTAAATTCTGGAGATTTATTTTAAAAACTTAAAAATGCCACATGATGAGTTTCTTATATGACGAGTGTTAAATTCCTACCATAGCCATACATGATTATTAGAATAGGAAACATTTCATATATTTACTGCTTGTAATTGTATTGAGTTTGGTTGGGCTGTGTCGACCCCTAGGGGCTTGTCATGCGGTTAAAATCAAGATTTACACACACATTATGCATCCTTGCTACTTCTACTCTGGAAGTGCGCACCACATATTTGTCCCATTTAGATCCACCAAAAATGTTCTACTCTTACACTGAGAGTGAACACCAAAAACATTCCCCATAAAATTCCTTTTCTGCTAGCCAAATACCTTTATAATTGCTTCAAGTTTTCATCATCATTTCTCTCATATCAATTTAGTTCTTCGTATAAGAGACTTGTTATCCATTTTCTATTAAAAAAAAGAAGAAGCAGAAGCAAAACAAAAAGATGGACAAGGGTCCCAATGAAGAAGAAGAGAGAAAGAAAAGAAATATATTTATGTAGCCAAGTTTCTATTTATTTTCAAGATTCAGAAGAGAGAAGTTATTTTCAAGTATGGAGCATTATAGAATTAGACTTTCACCTCTTTCTTTTTATCTCATTTATTCCCCATCATTTTAGCCACCATATCAAACCACACATGCACCTCTTGATTTGATTGTATGATGAGTTCCTCTGGATCCATAGTTTGACTAGGCAATATATGCATTGCAAGTATGTATGAGCTATCTCCATACCCATAAACTCCACATAAGCGTTATTAGTTATAGGGTGAGAGAGAAGGCATACCCGAGATTTGCCTTGAGTCAAAAATACTACATATTTTGAGAGGAGAGATAAGGCATAACCTTTCAAATGCTTTAGTGAGGATCCATAAATACCACATATTGAGAGACTTGTGAGAGTCATATTTAAGGAACTCTGAGTTTTATTTGCAAACATTTATGAAAACTCCAGGACAGAGGTGGAACAAAGAGCATGGGATATAGTGCTTGACTTAAATTGTTCTATCTTTCAATTGCTCAAGACCCAAGTGCAGGTAAAAGCCCCATGGTTGAAAGAAACATGAGTAAGTTTGAAAGTCAGTGCAGTCCACTCTAGTCCAAAAGAAGAATTCTTGTTTGAACGCATGTGTACTTTTAAGGTGTGAAAGTATTGCAGCAACTCCTGATCCATCTTAGGTTTAGCTGTTTGCTCAGGGACGAGCAAAAGGTAAGAAGCCTGGGGGAGTTTGTTGACGGTAATTAACCATCAACTTTATAAGTCAACAAGAATCAAAAGAAGGGTTAAAATGAGCTTCACCTTAGACTTAGGGGTTTTAAACTAATAATTTCCATGAGTTTTGGTGAATGTCTATTTCTGTAGGGGGTTATCAGGAAAAGATCAAAGGAGACCCACATGTCAGATTTACATAGAGAGAAATCAACCTTACTACAAAAAAGAATAATCTAGAAGACTCGAGAAGGCACCCCCTTGAAGGGGAGGGCCATTTGGGCTGTCAGGTGGGGCGCCTGCCCCCACCTCGTGGGCGGCCGCCCAGGCCACGGAGCCAATCAGGTGCAACCTCACGGATCCTACCTCCACCGCCTTTGAGGATGAATAAAAATCATATATCAAGGTCGGTTTGATCCAAGGGCTGTGGTGCTTCCTAGAGGGCTATATAAGCAAGGCCCCTAACCCCAGGAGAAACCCTGAATTCATTAGCAAATCATTAGCAGAGGGAGCCATCAGCAGAGCTAGGGTTTAAAGAGTTTCTCTCCACCAGAGAATTAGAATAGCTACTCCAATTCTTCAAGTTCTACATAGGTTTAGACTAGATAGAGGAAGAGTCGGGCAACTTGTGCTCAGGATTCGGATCTTCATCATCAAAGTATTGGTATTATTTTGTATCATTGCTCTACGACTTTATTCTAATATCATTATGTTTCTATTTATTATGTTCCTAGTTTTCTCTAGTAGTACATTTGATATGGTTATGATTGATAATGAGTTTATGTATATGTTTGCAAAGCGCTTAGCTCTCTTCACGAGGGGGTTAAGTGGTAGATCACATGTAAGCGTGGTGCTTAGATACTATTTACCTACAAATGCACCCTATTTGTCACACCCATTTATCGACCAAATGGAATACATACCCTTATGTGCGCCCAGAGATCAATCACACATAAGTTCACAAATTATAACAGAAGTATCATCACAAATGTTATTACATCACGATATTTAAACACATAGTCTTAACACAAACGTAGCGGAAGTATAAATAAAAATCTCTCGTGGTAGCTCCAGTCACAGGTACATTGACTGGTTGACAGCAAGACTAGTAATCTTCAGGGAAGTAGGCGTAGTAGTCACTAATACCTCCATCTGTTACCCATCCGGGATTTTTATCCAAGTAAAAGAAATAAACAAGCGTAAGTACATCTCGTACTCAACAAGTGTAACATGGGGTTCATGAGGCTCAAAAATGGCATATTCATTGGTTTATCAGCATGTAGCTTTTAGTTAGCATGATTTTAGCATAACAATAGCATCAAATTGTCTCAATATAAACATTAAACATATGATCCATGTGAAATGATTAATGAATAGCAAAAACATAATCATAAACAATTAATCAACTATTCCATAAGGGTCCAAGGCCACTCGTGACCGTGAGCACGGCTGTTATAACAGTTTTACACTCTGCAGAGGTTGTACACTTTCACTGTGAGTCGTGTTACCCAAATGCCCGGGTTAATTACTCCCAAAACACTACCAAGGTGAGCAGGCAGGGTAAACACTATGAAGTCTTTCGAAGGTTCGTCTAACAAGTTAGGGTCATTAGATTTCACTCGGCAAACAGATGTAGAGCCCCCCTTCCTGATGGCACAATAACACGCAGCCTATACACATGAGGACAGAGGCCGCACTATACCCGATTCGTCAAGCCATTCTTACGCCATAAAGGAATACCTCTAACAAGCTAGAAAAGGTCCTTCTATATGACTAAAGCCAGAGCCATATAGCCCCCACAGTTGTACTGTAAATCCCGGATTGTCGCTTATAGATGAGTCCTTATGGAGAGTAACAAGAGCACCAAAGTAACCCCATGCTCTAGTACCCTTAAACAGTAATAAAATCATCTTTTAATGTTTATTGCATATTCCATTAGTCAAATTACATGATCATAGTCCATGTTTAAGCGCTAGCCAAAATACTCAATGCAATTTAATAGGTACCAAGGTAAAGGATCAATCACTAAGTCATCCTTAACAAGGAATAAATGCATAATGATATTAATTGCATAAAGTGAATAGGACAACAAGGATAATCCCATGCTATACTTTCCTTGCTCGAACTGGTCCTGAAGATCTTGCTCGTAGTAAAGCTCTTGATCTCCAACGAATTTCTCACCGTCTATACTCGATCAACCATTATCAACAACACACATCCAGAGGCAATCATGCATAGACAAACAAGACTATAATTAGAACAATACACCAACAGTAAGAAAATAAAATAAAAAGTCTTTAAAATGAATCTACAACTTGCTAGGATCACACAGACGCGAAGATCACGAAAATCAGAACTAAAACGACAAAGTTATGAATTTCCAAAGATTTCCTAAAGAAAAATAAATACTTTAATATAAACTTGAAAATAAATTATCTCAACCCTACTGTATAGTTCTATCATCATGTAGAGCTCGCAAATACGAATCTAACGCAATTTGAATGGACCAAATCGGAGTTAAAACGAAAATTCTACAACTAAAACAATCTGAATGGCAAAACTGTAAATATCAGAAAGCGTATTTTTCATTTACCGAAACGAAATACGTTTTCAACCGATCAAAGCGTAATCTGAGCTTTACGTTTTAGGACTGCGGGTTCTATACTTAAAAACTTCAGGGACTCTTTAGCAATTTGTGCAGCCGAACCGGTAACTTCTATTTACATCCGTTGGATTCAAATCGGACGGTCCAGATCGGATCAAGGAAGTAACCGGCGGCGCTCCGGTCGGAATCAGCCGACGGCGAGCTTCCCGCGGCGGCGCCATGGCCGGGTGGAGCCTAACTCGCTCTGTGGTGCACGAAATCACAAAGCAAAGGTACCGGCAGGTAGATAACTTCAACGCGAACTCACCTAGGGCAGAATCGTGGCCGGGGATGAAGCAAGGAGCGCGTGCGGCTTGAAGGGGCGGACGGTGGAGGCGGTGCTTCGACGGTGGCGGCGCTAGGCGATTGCGGCTGCTCCAAAAGGGTTGGGATGGGTCGGAATCATGCGGGGGCTCCGTTTTTATAGTCCGGAGGCGCGAGGAAACAAGGAAGGCGCGGAGATTTGCGGCGGCTTCGGATCGGAGAAAGAGGAAGGCGACGGTGTCCGTTTTTGGAAAGCGCCGGAGGAAGAAGAAGGAAAGGTGAGAAGAGACACTGACAAGCGGGACCCACATGTCAGCGACTCAAGGCGGAATGACGCGGCCGCTGCGGAACGCGAGCGCGCGCGCGATGCTGGGCCAACAGGCCGCGACTCGGGCTCGGCCCAGGAGGAGAAGGAGGCCGCGGGGAGGTAAGCGGGCTGCCTTGAAGAAATGGGCTGCCGGGCCGAAAGCGAGGAGAAAGGAAATTTTCTTTTTTTTTCTTTTTCCTTTTCAATTATTTCAAAGCATTTTCAAATGATTTTGGAATCAAATTTGAATTTGAATCAAACCACTCATCTCAAAAATTTAAATACAACAGCATGAGTGCACAAACATGTTTCTACTCTTATATTTGATTTTAAATTTATAAAAATTATTCTTATTCTAAATTTGCATGCTTCACAAAAATAAATATAAAAATAATGTTTTTCCTATTTTTCTTCTTTTCAAATTTTTAGGGTGTTACAATTCTACCCCCCTTAAGATGAATCTCGTCCCGAGATTCGACCGATGCTTACTCAAACAGTTGCGGGTAGGTTTTTCTCAGATCCTCTTCTCGTTCCCAAGTAGCCTCTTCTGCTGTGTACCGATTCCATTGTACTTTACACATTTTGATTGTTCTACTTCTTGTGACTCTGTCCGCAGTCTCTAAAATTTTAACCGGAAACTCTTCATATGTAAGATCCTCCTTAACAGTAAGTTCCTCTAATGGAATCTGCTCCTCTGGTACTCGTAAACATTTCTTCAATTGAGACACATGGAACACATCATGTACACCTGCCAAACTTTCAGGTAATTCCAACTGATATGCCACTTCACCACGTCTCTCTATAATCTTGAAAGGTCCAATATATCTTGGTGCCAATTTACCCTTCATGTTGAATCTTCTCACACTCCTCATTGGCGATACTTTCAAATATACATAATCCCCTACCTCAAAAGTCAACTCCCTTCTGCGAGTATCAGCATAGCTTTTCTGTCTGGACTGTGCTATTTTTAGATTATCTCTAATCATTCTCACTTTCTTTTCAGCATCCTTTAATACATCAGGCCCATACACTTGACTCTCCCCTGTCTGATTCCAGAACAACGGGGTTCTACATTTTCGTCCATACAGAGCCTCAAACGGTGCCATTTGAAGACTCTTCTGATAACTATTGTTATAAGAGAACTCTGCATAAGGCAAACTCTTATCCCAACTAGTACCATATTGTAAAGCACAAGCTCTCAACATATCTTCCAATATCTGATTAATTCTCTCCGTTTGACCATCTGTCTGAGGATGATAAGCTGTACTAAAATTTAATTTGGTTCCCAATGATTCATGTATCTTTTGCCAATAATGAGATGTAAACTGAGTACCTCGATCAGACACAATCTTTTTAGGTACTCCATGTAGACTCACTATTCTTTCCATATACAATTCTGCCAACTTCGCACTGCTATATGTAGTCTTCACAGGCAGAAAATGAGCAACCTTAGTCAGACGATCCACTATCACCCAAATTGAATCATATCCTCTTTGAGTCCGTGGCAACCCAACTATAAAATCCATACCAACCTCTTCCCATTTCCACTCGGGTATCTGCATAGGCTGTAACAATCCTGCAGGTCTCTGATGTTCCGCTTTCACCCTTTGACAAGTATCACACAAAGCAACATACTCAGCAACATCTCTTTTTAAACCATACCACCAATATTTCTCTCTCAGATCCAAATACATCTTAGTACTCCCCGGATGTATGGAATAAGCTGACTCATGAGCTTCACGCAGAATTACCATTCTGATATCCTTATCTTCAGGCACACACAGCCTTTTTCCAAACCATAGCGTACCATTATCATCCTTACGGAACCCAGGAGATTTACCTTTCGCTATGTTTTCAGCTATCTCCCTCAACTTTTCATCCTTCTGCTGACCTTTACGGATCTCTTGCTCTAGAGTAGGCTCTAATACTAATTCCACTGCATTGGTAGTAAATCCTAAGTTCAAATACTTGCACTCGGCACATAATTCCTTTGGCATAAGCATTACTTGTATTTCATTTGCATAACTTTTCCTACTAAGAGCATCAGCAACAACGTTGGCCTTTCCTGGATGATAATGCACCTCTAGATCATAGTCTTTTATCAACTCCAACCATCTACGCTGCCTCAAGTTCAGATCCGTTTGAGTAAAGATATACCTTAAACTCTTGTGATCAGTGTATATATCACTCTTGTGTCCAATCAAATAATGTCTCCATATCTTTAATGCATGAACTACTGCAGCTAATTCCAAATCATGAGTAGGGTAATTTAACTCATGCTTCCTCAACTGCCTCGATGCATATGCCACAACTCTACCTTCTTGCATCAGTACACATCCCAAACCCAATCGAGATGCATCACAATAGATGGAGAAAGGTTTACTCAGATCTGGCAAAACTAAGACGGGTGCAGTCGTCAATCTCTTCTTTAGTTCCTCAAAATTAGCCTAACACTTCTCGGACCACACAAACTTGGCATTCTTCTCCAATAATGCAGTCATTGGTTTTGCAAGCTTTGAAAATCCCTCTATAAACCTTCTATAATAACCAGCCAATCCCAAGAAGCTACGGATCTCACTCACATTGATGGGTGGTTTCCAATTTAATACATCTTTCACCTTGCCAGGATCTACTGATATTCCTCCATTAGAGACAATATGACCCAGAAAAGAAACTTCCTTCAACCAAAACTCACATTTACTCCTCTTTGCATATAGTTGGTGTTCTCTGAGCTTCTGCAAAACCAACCTCAAATGTTCCGCATGTTCTTCCTCAGTCTTGGAAAATACTAGAATATCATCGATGAATACCACTACAAACTTATCCAGATATTCCATGAACACCTTATTCATTAAGTACATGAAGTATGCAGGGGCATTAGTCAAACCAAAAGACATCACCGTATACTCATACAACCCATACCGAGTAGTAAAAGCTGTCTTTGGTACATCACTAGCATGAATCTTCAATTGATGATACCCAGAACGAAGATCAATCTTGGAAAATACACAAGCTCCTCTCAACTGATCAAACAGGTCATCAATCCTAGGCAATGGGTACTTGTTCTTAATAGTAACCTCATTAAGAGACCGATAATCTACACACATCCTCTGAGTTCCATCTTTCTTATCCACAAAAATCACTGGTGCTCCCCAAGGTGAAGAACTAGGACGAATAAAACCCTTATCCTGCAACTCCTTAATTTGTTTCTTAAGTTCTTCTAATTCATTTACTCCCATTCTATATGGACGCTTAGCTATAGGTGCAGTTCCAGGTAATAATTCAATAATAAATTCAATGTCACGGTCTGGTGGCATACCTGGCAATTCCTCTGGAAACACATCTGGAAACTCCTCCACAACTGGATCTTCCTGGTTGGCACCATCATTGAGCTGGTTCACTGTAGCAGTCTCTTGTTTTTGCACTTTTACTTCAACCCTGATTCTATCACCCTTTGGTGTTGTCAGTACAACTGATTTATCCTTACACTGAATCTCTGCTTGTTGTTGCATCATCCAATCCATTCCCAATATAAGATCAATCCCAGCTGTTCTCAATACTATAGGGCTAACTGTAAACTCTACCCCCCTTAAGTTGAGACTAATCGGAAGACAGCGATAAGATGCTGGCATGCTTCCACCAGGTGAGTTTACTAAGATAGGATTCTTCATGGCACATAAATGGATTCTATGTATTCTAACAAATGATTGCGATATGAAAGAATGTGATGCTCCAGAATCAAAAAGAACAGTGGCGGGAGTAGAGTGGACATCGAACGTACCAAGCATAACTTCCGGCTCCTCCACTGCAGTTTCCTGGGACAAGTGATTCACCCTTCCTGAGTTAGGTGCGGTCTTCTGGTGGCTGCTCTGTCTCTGGGGAGTCTGCTGGTTAAGCTTCTCCGGGCAATTGTAAGACAAGTGACCTTCTTTTCCACATCGGAAACACTTGTTGGGAGTATTGGGAGCACTAGTCTTCATAGGAGTGTTATTGGAAGGACCCTGACGCTGCGCTTGATTTCCATTCTGCTGCGGTGGACGTTGGTTGCTATTCTGTGGCTGGAATGGGGGACGTTGCGGAAACTGTCCATGGAATGGGGCCTGACCACGATTCCACTGTCCAGAGAGAGGTCTCTGCTGAGTATTCTGCTGAAAACCAGTACGCAAACGGGTGTTGCTATTAGAGGCTTGTCCCTGTAACCTCTTCCTCTTTGCATCCATTTCCTTGCGCTTGCTATCCACCACGATAGCGCGGTTTACAAGCGTCTGAAAGTTAGGGTAGGTATTGGACATCAACTGCAACTGTAGTCCATCATATAATCCCTTTAAGAAGCGGCGCTGCTTATCATTGTCATTGGCCACCTCATGTGGAGCATATCGTGACAATTGAGCAAACTTGTCACGGTACTCAGCTACAGTCATTGACCCTTGGGTCAGGTTCCTGAATTCCTCCGCCTTTAACTCTATCATTCCTTCAGGTATATGGTAAGCCCTGAAGTTCTCCCTAAACTCCTGCCAGGTGACTGCAGGAGCATTGGCAGGACGACCATACTCATATAACTCCCACCAATCCTGAGCTTCTCCCTGAAGTTGCCCAGAAGCAAACAACACCTTCTGTCGGTCATCACATTGGGCAATAGTGAGTTGTTTCTCCACAGCACGAAGCCAATCATCGGCTTCCAAAGGATCAGCAGCATGTGTGAACACTGGGGGACGACCCTTCAAAAACTCACCACGCTTATCACGTGGTTGAGCCCCAACAACTGGCTGATTTTGCTGATTTTGCACTAGTTGCTGCATCAACTGCGTCTGTACCGCCAACAGTTGCTCGATAGTTGGTGGCGGTGGTGGTGGTGGATTTGGGGGAATGTTTCCACGACCTCTGCCTCTTCCTCTTCCGGCCATCTGCCACCCATAAACATGCAAACTTTAAGAATTCCATGATTTCAACCACTTATAAGATTAAGAAGGAGATCTGAAAGTTTTCTGGACGAGTAGCAATGTTGACAGTTCAGTATTTCAATCATATCTCGAGCTACAGAAATCCAAAAGAGGCGTGCCTTATATGGTTGGAAAGCTTATGAAATTATCCACAATTTCTATTCAAACCTCAAGATCAAATTCTGTCGTTAAGTCTATGAAAAATAAGGCGTAACAGAAACTGTTCCAGATTCCAGACTGTGCAGAAACTTTAACTTGTGAAAATTATATCTCTCGAACCAGATCAGATAAAAAGGTGATTCCAGTGGCATTTGAAAGATGCTTGAGTCTAGTTTCTCTCATAAAAATTTCATAAATGTTGCACGAACCGTTTTTAAACTATAGCAGAAACATTGAAGACTGCTCCAGAAAACAGCAAGGACAGAAACGTGATAATATCAAACCCCAACTATTATTCCTTGACTATTAAACTTATTATTCTTAAGAATGGAACTTGTAGACATGCCTACAAGTCCCGACACTCAAACAAAGATCCAACTCACACATAAGCATAATAATAAAGCAACTAGCACACCAAGGTTCAAACCACACGACAGACTCGACTGACTCAACTGACGTTACTAAGAACGTTCTTATTACATAAAGGACTCCTACTTCCTAAGGAAGTGGCTCATGCTCTAATGTCTCATAAATCTTGGGCATGCCTTGGTTTGCTCGGAGCTCATCAATGGTTGCTTGGCACCTCTTGATAGTCTTCCCTTGTGCCTTCACCATCTCTTCTAGCTGCAGCTTCCTATCCATCATATCATAGACAAAGTCCACCATCACCCGAGGTAGTGGCTCTAGCTGCACTGGATCTGTCATAGCCCATCCAAGTTCGGGGTGTGCACGAGGAAAGAAGCGATGAATGTCATGCTTCATAAGGTTAAAGCGAAGATAGCGGAGACCCATACATGCTTCAAAAGCAGCATCTTCAATGCTATCCTCTATAGTAGCTCGATGTCCCACGTGAGAGAACATCCTGTCCAGCTGATATGCCCCCTTGTCTTGCTTATGGGCAAAGATGCTTGCCCTTGCCTTCCAGTACGTGTCCTCCAGTGGATGAGTGTACTCCCAGCAGACGTACTCCACAGCTGGATGCCAATCAGCGAAGTAAGCAGTGAGCATCCCCACCAGGCGAAGATGAGAGACAGCATTCCCTCCATTCCTGTGGTAGATCCTCACAGTCCACCCCATTGGAGCAGGTGGCATATCTTCAGAAGCTTCATGTGATGGAGGTGGTGGTTGTACTCCTCCATTAGCTTCCTCTTCATCATCTTCAATCTCGACGATTTCTGGATCTTCTTCAGGCTCAGGCTCTTCCTGGGGAGGTGCTGGTGCTTGGACTGGTGCTACAGGAGTCTGCTCCTATTCCTGAGGTTCTGGCTCTTGTGGTTCTTCAGTTGCATGCAAGGCACGAGGTGGGTAGTATCCTCCAGAGCTAATGCGGGCAGTCTTACGGTCACGGGCCATCTACAGAATTTTTAGATGAAGTTAGAATAGAGGCAAAATTTCGTAATAGAATGTGACATAAGAAGCATAAAAATTTATCAAATAACAAGAGCAAGATAGTGAGCATAAAAATAGTGTAAAGATGATACTAAATCGACCATTCCTAGCTAGGCTTGCGTCCTACAGTCAACAAGAGCTCTGATACCAATTTGTCACACCCATTTATCGACCAAATGGAATACATACCCTTATGTGCGCCCAGAGATCAATCACACATAAGTTCACAAATTATAACAGAAGTATCATCACAAATGTTATTACATCACGATATTTAAACACATAGTCTTAACACAAACGTAGCGGAAGTATAAATAAAAATCTCTCGTGGTAGCTCCAGTCACAGGTACATTGACTGGTTGACAGCAAGACTAGTAATCTTCAGGGAAGTAGGCGTAGTAGTCACTAATACCTCCATCTGTTACCCATCCGGGATTTTTATCCAAGTAAAAGAAATAAACAAGTGTAAGTACATCTCGTACTCAACAAGTGTAACATGGGGTTCATGAGGCTCAAAAATGGCATATTCATTGGTTTATCAGCATGTAGCTTTTAGTTAGCATGATTTTAGCATAACAATAGCATCAAATTGTCTCAATATAAACATTAAACATATGATCCATGTGAAATGATTAATGAATAGCAAAAACATAATCATAAACAATTAATCAACTATTCCATAAGGGTCCAAGGCCACTCGTGACCGTGAGCACGGCTGTTATAACAGTTTTACACTCTGCAGAGGTTGTACACTTTCACTATGAGTCGTGTTACCCAAATGCCCGGGTTAATTACTCCCAAAACACTACCAAGGTGAGCAGGCAGGGTAAACACTATGAAGTCTTTCGAAGGTTCGTCTAACAAGTTAGGGTCATTAGATTTCACTCGGCAAACAGATGTAGAGCCCCCCTTCCTGATGGCACAATAACACGCAGCCTATACACATGAGGACAGAGGCCGCACTATACCCGATTCGTCAAGCCATTCTTACGCCATAAAGGAATACCTCTAACAAGCTAGAAAAGGTCCTTCTATATGACTAAAGCCAGAGCCATATAGCCCCCACAGTTGTACTGTAAATCCCGGATTGTCGCTTATAGATGAGTCCTTATGGAGAGTAACAAGAGCACCAAAGTAACCCCATGCTCTAGTACCCTTAAACAGTAATAAAATCATCTTTTAATGTTTATTGCATATTCCATTAGTCAAATTACATGATCATAGTCCATGTTTAAGCGCTAGCCAAAATACTCAATGCAATTTAATAGGTACCAAGGTAAAGGATCAATCGCTAAGTCATCCTTAACAAGGAATAAATGCATAATGATATTAATTGCATAAAGTGAATAGGACAACAAGGATAATCCCATGCTATACTTGCCTTGCTCGAACTGGTCCTGAAGATCTTGCTCGTAGTAAAGCTCTTGATCTCCAACGAATTTCTCACCGTCTATACTCGATCAACCATTATCAACAACACACATCCAGAGGCAATCATGCATAGACAAACAAGACTATAATTAGAACAATACACCAACAGTAAGAAAATAAAATAAAAAGTCTTTAAAATGAATCTACAACTTGCTAGGATCACACAGACGCGAAGATCACGAAAATCAGAACTAAAACGACAAAGTTATGAATTTCCAAAGATTTCCTAAAGAAAAATAAATACTTTAATATAAACTTGAAAATAAATTATCTCAACCCTACTGTACAGTTCTATCATCATGTAGAGCTCGCAAATACGAATCTAACGCAATTTGAATGGACCAAATCGGAGTTAAAACGAAAATTCTACAACTAAAACAATCTGAATGGCAAAACTGTAAATATCAGAAAGCGTATTTTTCATTTACCGAAACGAAATACGTTTTCAACCGATCAAAGCGTAATCTGAGCTTTACGTTTTAGGACTGCGGGTTCTATACTTAAAAACTTCAGGGACTCTTTAGCAATTTGTGCAGCCGAACCGGTAACTTCTATTTACATCCGTTGGATTCAAATCGGACGGTCCAGATCGGATCAAGGAAGTAACCGGCGGCGCTCCGGTCGGAATCAGCCGACGGCGAGCTTCCCGCGGCGGCGCCATGGCCGGGTGGAGCCTAACTCGCTCTGTGGTGCACAAAATCACAAAGCAAAGGTACCGGCAGGTAGATAACTTCAACGCGAACTCACCTAGGGCAGAATCGTGGCCGGGGATGAAGCAAGGAGCGCGTGCGGCTTGAAGGGGCGGACGGTGGAGGCGGTGCTTCGACGGTGGCGGCGCTAGGCGATTGCGGCTGCTCCAAAAGGGTTGGGATGGGGCGGAATCATGCGGGGGCTCCGTTTTTATAGTCCGGAGGCGCGAGGAAACAAGGAAGGCGCGGAGATTTGCGGCGGCTTCGGATCGGAGAAAGAGGAAGGCGACGGTGTCCGTTTTTGGAAAGCGCCGGAGGAAGAAGAAGGAAAGGTGAGAAGAGACACTGACAAGCGGGACCCACATGTCAGCGACTCAAGGCGGAATGACGCGGCCGCTGCGGAACGCGAGCGCGCGCGCGATGCTGGGCCAACAGGCCGCGACTCGGGCTCGGCCCAGGAGGAGAAGGAGGCCGCGGGGAGGTAAGCGGGCTGCCTTGAAGAAATGGGCTGCCGGGCCGAAAGCGAGGAGAAAGGAAATTTTTTTTTTCTTTTTCCTTTTCAATTATTTCAAAGCATTTTCAAATGATTTTGGAATCAAATTTGAATTTGAATCAAACCACTCATCTCAAAAATTTAAATACAACAGCATGAGTGCACAAACATGTTTCTACTCTTATATTTGATTTTAAATTTATAAAAATTATTCTTATTCTAAATTTGCATGCTTCACAAAAATAAATATAAAAATCATGTTTTTCCTATTTTTCTTCTTTTCAAATTTTTAGGGTGTTACACTATTGGCCGGGTCATGTGGTAGATCATGGAAGTGACAGTTCTATTGAGTCTTATATAGTCCACCCCCCATTGATAGGACAGGCAGAAACAACATTACATAGGAAGTCATGCTATGTCCTGGCTTTCTTCAGTAATATTCTTTATACATAAATAAAGAGTCTTTTATGCTATACATGATGGTGTGTTTGCTAGAGTAGATTAATGACTTAGTAGATTAGAACCTACCTAGAATTCAATCTCTTGAACTAATCAGACGTCAACCTACCTTTATGATGAGTAGTCTATCTCTAATCTCTGCGTGATTTATCCCTATGCTTTATAATTCATTTATACTTATTTATCATGGTTTATCCCCCCTACCAAAGTAAGTGACTGTGTGATTGATTTCTCATATGTAGTCATATTTTGCAAATCCATCCCTTTAGGTTTAAGTCCTTAGTTCTTTCCCTTGAGCTAAATATAAATTAACGATACCTGGGATATTTCCCGGTGAAGTGCTAGATGTTATTTTATTTGTACGCTTGCGGATCCCATTTTTATTCTAAGAGGAGCAGTTCTATACCAACACTTCTGGCGCCATGCTAGGGATGACAACTTAGCTTAAGTGGTGTTATAAGTGTCAACAATGCCAAAGAGCATGAGAAAAAGAAAGCATGCCAAAGAGCATGATACAAAAAGAAAAAAATGAGAGAAAACAATGGGCACTCAGATGCCTGTCTGAGAGAAAACAATGGGTACCAGATACCCGCCAGTGAGAATAAGCCCATACTCTTATCAAAATAAGAGAGAGAATCATGATTCAAAGGAGTACAAAAAATCTACATGTTCCAATCTAAGGGTATGACTCTTCCCTCTAAGATATTCAGAATTTGATTTGACTCATACAAGGTAGGTGTGCATCTTCACCATCCATACCTACAAAACCTAGATACAACTGTTTAGAGGTAGGATGAGCAAGAAGCAAAAGAAATCAAAAGACATACCTTGGTGAGGAATTTGAAAATATAAATGAGTGACTTTGAGAGTATCATTAGAGGAGCAATGCTATACCCCAAGTCCTAGAGCATGAGTAGAATAGGTTGATTTGAATCCTGAGTATTTCATCTTCCAAGTACTTAAGATAATTTGGGAAACACTTTGAAATGCTCACAAATGCAGGAATAGCTTAGAATAATATATATGCAGGTTGACAACTCTTGGAGTAACAACCACCTTAGTCCTCCTACCTTTACTTGAGGACGGGCAAAGAGCTAAGTGTGGGGGAGCTTGTTGGCGGTTCTTAACCCGAATCAAATACCGCCAACACTTGCATAAAAACCCACCAAAACAAAGTATATAGGGCTTTATACTAACCAAATTCCATAGTTTTGGTGGAGACACTTGTTTTGCATGTATATATGGAAATATATCAAAATTAGGCCAAAGGAGAAGAGAATACACATGAAATGATAAGCCCATGAAGCAAAATAAGTCCAAGCCCAACACATCTTGCTCAACCAGACCAAGCCCACCATAGGGCCCAGAATCAAGCCCAGCCAGGAGCATGTGGACCAAAGCAAGGCCAAGGAGGCAGCACCCCAGGCGCGGCCGCGCCCCCCTGATGCGGCTCAGGCCTAACTTGTTGTGGCGGTTCGGACATTAAGAGGGGAGGATAGTGTGGGGGTGTATCTAGGGAATATTACCCTAGAACTGACCCAGGCACCTCCTATAAAAGGAGGAGCACACCCCCCTTAAACAAGGAGACCACATTCAAGCTACACACTTGAGCAAGGGGGAGGAGGAGCCTCAAGCTCTAGCTTCTAGCTAGAATTAGAATAGGGAGTGAGTGAGGATAAGAGGAGATCAAGGGCAGAATTGGCCACCCTCCTCCTAGTGCGCGACTCCCTGAGTCCACCGAGTAGATGGAGTGCCAGACTTGTCGGCTCCCGCTACGCTTGTACCTCGATAATAGGATTGCCGATTGGGGTAAGAAAGTCATGTTACTCTTTTGGTATTACTTTCTTAAGTGATTTATCATTATCGTTATACTTTTGTGGGTTCGTCATCCATCCTCATGGTGGAGGTTCTTGTAGAGGACTCCTGATAAAGATGGAAGTTCCTAGCCAACGCTAGAACTGTGACCAATAGCGTGGACATGGTGTATGAGGTAGAAGTTACCTTCGTTTGCTTTGTGCCCCATGATCGAGGGGTAGGCGGCAGGTAGTGATAGCCCTATCCGTCATTTGAACTCCCCCATGTTAGGGTATGGCGTAGAGCTACATGCCAGCATCACTTGGCAGACTAGGTGATATCCGGTGCTCAAAGTAGAATATAACGATAGCGATATCTAACCTTAAGAAAGCTACCTAAGATAACCTCACTACCCAAGTTATCCTTCTCTTGTTTTTAGGGCTAAACTAGAATTAGAGACTACCTACAAAAGTCATCCTTGAGAAAATATGATACCATGAATACCACTGGGTGAAGTGCTACGACGGTATTTCCGTGCGCTTGCGGATTATTCTGCTTTCGCTAAGAAGCACCAACAGTCTTCCACCCGATAGAGATGTTGAGTTTGCGATTGAGTTGGTACCTGAAATTGCACCAATTTCCAAAAGGCCTTATCGGATGACACCCAATGAGTTAGTAGAGCTAAAATTTCAATTAAAGGGGTTGTTGGACAAGGGCCTTATTCGACCTAGTTCGTCCGAGTGGGGTTGTCCTGCTATATTCGTAAAGAAGAAGGATCACTCTTTGAGGATGTGCGTGGACTACAAACCACTTAATGCAGTGACAATTAAAAATAAGTATCCTTTCCTCATATTGATATCTTGTTTGACCAATTGTCCAAGGCTAAAGTGTTCTCTAAGATTGATTTGCGGTTAGGATATCATCAGATTAAGATCAGGCCACAGGATATACCTAAGACTGCCTTTTCTACCAGATATGGGTTGTATGAGTATCTTGTCATGTCATTTGGCTTGATAAATGCTCCTGCGTACTTCATGTATCTGATGAATTTGGTCTTTATGCTAGAGTTAGATAAGTTTGTGGTTGTGTTCATCGATGACATCCTGGTCTATTTAGAAAATGAAGCAGATCATGCAGAGCACTTGAGGATCGTCTTGACCAGACTTAGAGAGCATAAGTTATATGTTAAGTTTAGTAAGTGTGAATTCTGGCTCAAGAAAGTTGATTTTCTGGGTCATGTCCTATCAGAAGATGGTATTTTAGTGGATCCCACTAAAGTTCAAGAGGTTATGGATTGAAAAGCACCGACTACTGTTCATGAGATTAGAAGTTTTCTTGGTTTGGCAGGTTATTATCGTCGTTTTATTCCAGATTTCTCCAAGATAGTCAAGCCGATGACTAGTTTGTTATAGAAAGATAAGAAGTTTGCCTGGACAGAAGAGTGCGAGGCAGATTTCCAAATTTTGCGGAAATTGCTAACCACTGCTCCTTTCTTTACACAACCGGATATAGAGAAACCTTTTGATGTGTTCTGTGATGCATCAAAAACTGGTTTGGATTGTGTTCTCATGCAAGAAGGACGAGTCATTGGTTATGCAACACGCCAATTAAAGAAGCATGAAGTGAACTACCCAACACATGACCTTGAGCTTGTAGCTATGGTACATGCTTTAAAGATCTAGAGGCATTTCCTACTTGGTAATGTATGCCATATTTACACCGATCACAAGAGTCTCAAGTATATCTTCACTCAACCTGAGCTGAACATGAGACAGAGAAGATGGTTAGAGCTGATAAAGGATTACAATTTGCAAGTACATTATCATCCGGGCAAGGCAAACATTGTTGCGGATGCTTTGAGCCGAAAGTCGCATTGCACTATCTTGTAGCCTTTATTGGAAGATGGGTTTAATCTGATGCATCCTGTTGTGTTGTATAGCATCTCACTTAGTTGTTCCCTTGAACAAAAGATCATCAAAGGCCAGAAAACCAACAAAGGAATATTCCATATCAAAGAGAAGATGAAAGCACAACAGACTAAGCACTTTAGAGTAGATGAGCAAGGTATTTTATGGTTCGACGATCGTCTTGTCGTACCTAAGGACAGAGAACTCAAAAATCAGATCATGGATGAAGCTCACCTTTCTAAGTTATCTATCCATCCTGGAAGTAGTAAAATGTATCAAGATTTGAGACCATGTTTCTGTTAGACAAAAATGAAGAAGGAGATTACAGCCTATGTTGCTCAGTGTGACACATGTTGCCAAGTGAAGGCTATTCACATGAAACCGGCTGGTTTGTTACAGCCGTTATTAGTTCCAAAATGGAAGTGGGAAGAGATAAGTACATATTTCATTATAGGAATTCCCACCACTCAGAAAGGAAATGATTCCATTTGGGTGATTGTTGATCGTCTCACCAAATCAGTGCACTTTATTCCGGTTAAGACTGACTATCGACCACCCGAGTATGCTAATTTGTATATTTCTCAAATTGTTCGACTGCACAGTATTCCAAAAGTCATTATATCTGATAGAGGGCTGTAGTTTACTGCTTACTTTTAGGAGCACTTACATAAAGGTTTGGGTACTAGTTTGATCTGTAGTACAACATATTGTTGACGATAGTTAACGTATATCATGAACCGTCAACCTTCATTGTGAAATGCATAAATATCATAGAATAGAAGGTTATTACTGATAATTTCCATGAGTTTTGGTGAATTGCTATTTTTCTAGGGATTATTCCAGAAAGCATACAAAGGAGGATTTAATTGCATAAAAAGATAAAACTTTACCGCGACGAAAACTACGCTAGAAGAATCAGGAAGACACCGGTGCAAAGGGAAGCACTAGAACCTTCTGAGAGGTGCCGATCGGCCCCACCCCTTGGTGCCGCCCGGCCTACTACTATGGGCCCCACCTGTCATCTTCTGTGACCTCCTTCCACCGCCTCCAAGGATGCATCTTGGCCCTACGTTAAGTTGGTTTGATCCAATGGCTCTCGTGCACCCCACCGGACCATATATACTGTAACATCCTGACCCAGAGCTTAACATGATTAATAGGATACTCATACTAACAAGTTGCAACTTCTTTTCCGGAAGCCCATCTCCAAAGAACTCCAAAGTTAAGCGTGCTTGGCCTAGAGCGATGGGTGACCGACCGAGAAGTTCTTTCTGGGTGTGCACGAGTGAGGACAAAGTACATAAAAAAGACTTGAGTTAGTCTGTGAGGGCAGTCTATGTCCTATAAAAGCGGCCAGATGTAAGCGGGCCCGACCTTGAGGAGGTGGGACGTTACAGAATGGTATCGGAGCCGACTCTCGTGGTTTCACAGGTGCGTGTGTCGTAGTTGCGTATGCATGGTGTGCATGGCTGGTGTGGACCTAGAGTAGTCACACAGCATGGCACATGCGCTGGCATTGGACATACGAACGTGGCCAAGAGAGGACGTTCCTGGCTTGGAATTGACCGATGAGGACGTCGGTCCCTTAAGGGGGTGAGGATGTAACATCCCGACTCAGGGCTTAACATGATTAATAGGATACTCATACCAACAAGTTGCAACTTCTTTTTCGGAAGCCCATCTCCAAAGAACTCTAAAGTTAAGCATGCTTGGCCTAGAGTGATGGGTGACCGACCGGAAAGTTCTTCCTGAATGCGCACGAGTGAGAACAAAGTACGCAGAAAAGACTTGTGTTGGTCTGTGAGGGCAGTCTATGTCCTAGAAAAGCAGCCAGATGTAAGCGAGCCCGACCTCGAGGAGGTGGGACATTACATATACGGAGCCTGGACCCCTCCATGAAGCATTGCCTGATCAAGCCAGAAAGCCTAATTCTACATCCCATAGAGATCTAGGCTAGCAATCAAGAGAGATTATTTCTTCTTAGAATTAGTCTTATTTAGAGATAGAGAGAGAGAGTTGGAGAGTGAAGTATTGGAGGAGTTTTGTCTTGTTGGTGCTTCTCTGCTGTTGTATTCTTCGGGATCAAGTTCCTTCGCACAAGACTTGCTTATGAGATTCTTTGGTAATCGACTTCTGATTCAAGTAAGCAATTTGCTCATATTGTTCTTCAAGTTTACAACTCTTTTGAGTGCTTTGATCTTGGTAGCTCCTTGATTGAAGTAGTATTCGTAGTGTAAGCGTGGTGCTTAGACTAGGTTTACTTGTGAATGTCCCCTGATTTTTTGGACGGTGGTAGCTCACGAAGGTGACTTTATAGCTTCGTTGAATCCTCTGTAGTCCTTAGTATTCTCCTTGTTCTTGATATTTTCTAGCTTGATTGTGAATTGGGTTAAGTTTATAGACTTAGTCATCGTCACCTATTGTTCCTTTGGGTTTGGTATTAAAATCGGGATAATCTTGGTGAAGTGCTACAATGGTATTATATCTGTGCGCTTGCAAATAATCATATTTACTAGTGTGCATTTAATTTATACCAACACAAATCATCCTCAAACTTTAGGTCAGACTGAAAGAGTTAATTAGATCTTAAAAGATATGTTGAGGGCTTGTGTAGTATCTTTCAAGGGTTCGTGGGAGAATTGGCTACCTCTAGCTGAATTCTCCTACAACAACAGTTATCAAGAGAGTATTCAGATGGCTCCGTTTGAAGCTTTGTATGGTAGAAAGTGCTAAACTCCATCGAATTGGGTTGAACCAGGAGAAAGAAGATACTATGACATTGATTTTGTCCAAGAAGCTGAAGAAAAAGTCCGAACTATTCAACAACATATGGCCGTCGCTCAATCTCGTTAGAAAAGTTATGCTGACAAAAGAAGGAAACCCCTTGTTTTTGAGGTTGGTGACTGTGTATCTGAAGGTTTCACCCATGAAGAAGGTGCAACGGTTTGGGGTTAAGAGAAAGCTCATGCCTCGATATGTGGTACCATATCGGATCATAGAGAGAAAAGGACTCGTGACTTATAAATTGCAATTACCTAAAGAAATGAATGCTATCTTTCTAGTGTTCCATGTTTCACAGTTGAAGAAATGCTTATGTGTCCCTGAAGAGAGAGTTGAAACACAGAATATCAAGTTAGCATCTGATTTGGTATATGAGAAGTTAGTTCAGATTCTGGATAGCAAGGAAAGGGAAACTAGAAGTAAAACGATCAAGCTATATAAAGTGTTGTGGAGCAATCATGACGAAAGAGATGTGACTTGGGAAACAGAGGCCTATCAAAAAGAAGTTTATTCTAACTTTTATAACAAATGGTTAGTAACCCAAAATCTCAAGACAAGATTCTTTTAAGGGGGGAGAGCTGTAACACCCCTGGTGTTAAGCATGCATTTGCACTTGCATTTCATGAGCATAAGCATCATCTATGCATATATGAGCATCACATGAAATAATAAGATGAAACATTGCTTTGCAACATGCCTTGTGATGATATGTTTCAATGTGTGCCTATGCCATGCTCATGCTTGTTATTCCATGTTTCTCTTTGATTGGTCACCAAAAAGAAATATTTAGAGTGCAAAATGAGGTCATGTTTATGTTAAGTACTTTGCTTAATTAAGTCATTAAGTCATAGTTGACCTAGGTAGGCCCTAGAGTAGTTTTGTTTGCCCGAATATAAAAGTTTTGCTACAGTGCTTTTCTGTTGGTGGGCCCCTAATAAAAAGTGTAGATAATTTTATAAGGAACAAAAGTTATTTTTGGGTCAACTCATGAAAATGTTTAGAACATGCTAAAAAATTGGTCGAAAGTCAATTTGAGTATTGTTTTGGAGAAACTCTAATTTTTCTCTAAGTCTTTTCAATATAAATGATCTTTAGAAATTTATAGTTCAAAATCTAGGTAGAATTTGGTCTTGATTCTTTAATATGAAATGTTCTTCTCTTCAAAATCTATAACTTTGATTTTCGGTCCAAGTCTTGAAAATCCTTTTATATTGCTCAAAATAGTGACTTTAGTGCTTTTTTGGATTTTTGAAAATAAAAATGAAAAAGGAAAAAAAGGCGGACCTTACCTTAGTTTCGGCCCATGGTAGAAAGCTGGCCCGGCCCGCTCTAGCGCCGCGCCGGTGCCCGCGCGCCCCTGCCTCGCCCCTACCCGCGCCCGCCACGTGGAGGCCGCTCACCGGCGACGAGGGGCGGTGCCCGCTCTGACCGGCCGCGCTCCGCCTTCAAGGCTGTCCAAGCGCACGTCACTCCACACTCCATCCTGTCTCCTCCTCCTTCCTCTCCATTTTGAAATCCCACGGGTGCTCTCACCACCGCGCGTCGCCACTGCTCCATCGGCGACATGCTCCTCCACCCACACCTCATTCTTCGATTCCACTAGCCAACAGCTCCATCGTTTGTGCCCGCTTGCAGCTGCCGTTGTCAAGGTGAGAGGCTGTATTGGCCAGTCTTCTTCTCCGCTCCATGGCCGAAGCTCCGGCGAGGTCACGGTCCGTGCAGTTGGCCTCGCTTCGCTCTCTCTCCCTTCTTCCTTTCTCGCGCTATGAGTTCGCCATGACCTCGCCACGCTCACGCGCGCCTCACCGGGCCTTGCCGTAGCCGAAAATGGCCAGCGCGCCGCCATGCAGCACCATTGCTCTGCATTGCCGCCGGTGAGCCTCGCTCTGGTGACCTGCCCCTCCATATTCACCTCTATCTGACGCGGTTTGACGCGGTGAGCACGTTGGTGCCCTACATTTCGTCGGGGACCTCGTCGACGGCGAGAAATCGCCGGTCAGCGCCACCTCCGCCCGCCTTGACCATGGGGCCCACTTGCAGTGAGCCTGGGTGCACTGCACCGGGTGCACCCAGCGTTTTGAGTCGATTCTGTTTTAAGAAAATGATTTCCAGAAATTGATTTAAAACTTGTAAATTTCATATCTTGAGTTATACTTGTCCAAAAATTGTGAAACAAATTTTGCTGCGTTTGTCTTGAGTAGATCTACAATTTAAAAATATGAAATATCATTTTTGTGATACTTTTCTATAGAGCTTTATTTAATTTGTTAATTGCTTGATAACTTGGAAATGCACAACTAATTGTAGAAAGGTCAGAAAAATGTAATTCCAATTTTGTTAGTCTTGTGTTGATGTGTAGATTCTGTGAAAAATATATGTCATGCTATGTTTATGGAAGAAAATGTCTGAGTGAATATGTGGATTAAATGTTAATTTCTTGTAAAATTGTTAGGGCCAAAAATATGTGAAACATGTGCATGTGAAATATTTTTATAGTGTTCCTATGATGTGTAGATATTAGGAAAAATATGAATATGTTGTTTGATACTTTTCATAGTACAAAGTATTTTTATGTGTATTTATGGCTGCTATTTTGTCATTTTTGTGTAGGCTAAAATACTTATCATTTTGATCTAAATATTTTATGGTAGACTCCTATAGATATGAGTAAGCTACTGTAATTTTCTTAGAATTTTCTAAGCATTAGAAAGTAATAGCTCTGTTATGTCCTTTTGTTAATAAGTAATAATTTATGCTTTGGATGAATCCTATTTATTCATACAGGATCATTGGAGGAAGTGACACCAGTGGAGTATGGAGTTCTCAAGGAGGCCGTACAGCAGGAGGTGCCATCTCAGGAAGGACAAGTGGCTAGGGAACCAGACGGTGATATGCCAGAGTGCCAGGAGCACCAACCTTCGTCCTTTCTGAAAGGCAAGCCCCGGAGCATTTAGTCCCTGTGGTTTGCAAATATCTTACTTGTGTCCTTTTATGTTTGATGTATTATGTTATAGGAGTTGCTTGAAACCGTTGATGCATATCTACTATTTTATATTCCTTGACTACCATGATATATCCTATTACCCTATTAAGTCTAGTATCGAAATATATGCTTAGCCATGCTTAAACCGTTAGAAGTGGGTGATTTCCTGTCACCTACGCTTTAGGTGAATAAATGATCATGTTTAGCTATGTTGCTATCATGGAGGATAACTATATGTGGTTGGATGAATGGAGACCGGACGGCTCAGATGGACTCAAGAACACAAGAATCATAGGGAGGACACAATGGTTTATCCTGGATCAGGCCAATTGATGCCCTACGTCCAGCAGCTGATGATCCTTATACTCAAAAGCACCTAAAATCCAGGGTTACTTTGGTAGGGGGTTAGCTTAGTGCAAATCCTAAGGTTGCCTCGCCGCCGGTGGTGCCTTCCCCTCATCGTAGATGAGGAAGATGACGGGATGCGTTGGAGGAGCTCTCAGTGCTCCTCTCTTGGTGCTGAGCAGGAGCGGATAGAATGAGAAATGCAATAATCTGTCTTGGATCATCCATCCTCCTCTAGGTCCGATCTTATCCCTTATTAATGAGATGGGTTGGGTACATGGCGGTTTGGGGAGATGAGTCTACGGTCTACATGCGCCAGAGTCTAGGAGGATCTTGCAGCGGCGCTTTGTGGACCGTGGCGGTGTTATGGAGCTGAAAAAGCCTTGGGCATCGTCCGGCTGCTCTGTTCTAACACTATACGTTTTAGGATGTGTCGGCTTGGTCTGGCCTCACCAGGTGGACCTTCTGGAGTCTTCTTGGTGGCAAAGGAGGTCGGCTCTGGGGGCTGACGCGCAGGCCTGAGAGCCGCCCAGCCCCTGGAGGCTGAAGGAAGCTTATCTTCCTGTGTCACGCCCCGTGCGTGACCCTGTCGCGGGAGTGGCCGGCAAGGCCACGCCTGGAGCGTGGCGTATTGGAGCCCCTGAGCCCCGATGGCTCGGGGCTTGTCTTCTTGTGCCCGGGCCTTGGCTGGCGTCATAGGCCGGGCAGGAGCCAAGGCCCGAGCTCGGGCGTGTCGTCAATCGGAGGCCTGAGGCTTGGGCGAGCCCTTGAGCTCTTGAGCGGGGACTGCGCCGTGCACAGGCTTGGTCAGGTTTCTTCGTCGGAAGGTGCGCACGAGCGTACCCGATGGGTATAGCCCCCGAGCCCTCGGGCGATCCCGGAGGGGTCGGTGGGGGGTCTCTTCGGTCAGGACCCATTGATCCCGAGGCTTAACATACTTGTATGTTAGGATCTCGTCAGTCGTCCTGGCCGGGCGCATCGGCAATGCCATGGTTGGCGTGGTGCCCGCAGAGGCGGCACAGAGATGCGCTGGAGGATCGAGGCCGAAGTCGTGCTCGACGACGGGCTCGCTCGCGCTCGAAGGTTGCGAGCATATCGTATTTCTCATCCTATTTCTCACATGGACGTGAAAGAAAGAAGAGAAAAGAACGAACCGGTACATACATAACCAGTGGTAGGTGGGTAATTTTTGTGAAAAGTTGAAAGCAAAGGCAAGTGAAAGCAGGGGGAAGGTGTGCTGTGAAATGTGTATTAGGCAGAAGTTGCTTTTGGCTGTGGCTTTGGGTGGAAGCCAACCTCTTTAGTCGACTTTTGGCTTTTGGGACAAAGCAGATTGAAAAGCCCAACCAAAGATGGTCGTAGTATCAACGTTTATGTTTTCAAATAAGTTAACAGTGGAAATATAATGCATGATTAATCTGATGATACTTATCTAGTATCTTAAATATTTGTATTTTCTTATAAATTTAATCAAATTTGAAATCGGTTGACTTTTTGCAAATGAGATGTGTATTCTTTTAGATACAGATGGAGTACTTGAAGAAAATAACCCAAGCAAGGTCTCCAAATCAAACTCCAATCTTCATGATCTGGTAGCCAGAGTTGAGACTAGGTACTCCAACTGAAGACGTTTTGCCAAAATCAACAAGTGAGAAACACAGGGTGCTATCAGCTTTCTCCCTGATCGATCGCAATGTTCTTCGCCAGTATCAGCTCAGTTCTGCGTCCAGATCCAAAGGTGGCACAGGGATAAGATTTTCCTGTCTTCCAAAGGTGACGGCTGGTCTCGTCGTCGTAGTACGGAAGCGCGACCAGGCCTTGATCATAGAGGAGTCGTCCAACGACCTGTAATGACTTTAGTTACTTTCCAAAGGCCGGGGTGCGCAGTGCGCTAAGGTGCGCAATGTTAGAACTCGGTGTCTCACTCCCATTTGCAAAATCATGCACGACGTTACTCCTGGCTGTTACCTCTGAGCACATCTTGATCTGACTCGTTGTCTCCACAGCTGTATCCGGCGAGGAGAGGCCTTTTGTCAGTTTCTGACGACAGGTACATATCTGGACGTGCTCATGTCATCATGCTGGGCCGTGTCCGGGTGATTAGATGCGATGAAGGGATGAATACCACTATGTAATGTTCATGTATGGTGAGAGTTTTCCATGCAGCAATTGATGTTTATTTGTGGTAATGACCAGCACAAGTGAAATTGCAAACAAAGTTGGAATGTGGATATGGTCTACAATATCTTACTTTGATTACAATTATTTTTAAAATTATACCATTTTAAATACGAAGAACTACATATTATAAGAATGTATTTCCTTGATGAAACTATTGACATCAACCTTAAGCTTCGTTTGGCAGAGCTCCGGCTAGTTTCGACTTAGCCTCATCTATAGCTGTTTTTACCTCTCTTCTCTCAAAACAATGTAGGAATTGGTTTCATTTCAGTGGCTCGGGCTCCTCCATACTATGTAGCAATAAGACTGAGTCCGAAACCGTACCAAACATGCCTTCAATCAATGAGTCTTTAATATTGGTGGTCTGATAAAACAAATTTAGATGGTTTTATATTTGTGATTAAACAAATTACTACTAACCGTAATCATAGTAGTAATGGATTCGTAATAATAGTGGTAATAAGGGTACCAAGAGTCGGGGGACTCCTGCTCCTCCACTTGAAGAGGTCGTCGAAGGTGGGATAAAAAGAATCACATTTTTAATGGTCAGAGGGAGCATTAGTCGATAAATTTGTGTTTCTGTTATGGACGCTGTTGGGATCGAGAGGGGAGAGTCGAGGGGAGCGGCGGCGGAGCTACAGTACCCGCGGGCTACAGTGCCGCGGGTACTGTTCACGTCGGCGAGAGGCAGGTGAGCAGCGGCTAGGGCTATGAGGGGCGCTGGGAACGCCGGCCGCGGGACTTCGCCCACGGCCGGCAAGAGAGAAGGTATTTCCTTCTAATCTCTTGCTTGATTAGATTGATACATCTCCTCTCATTATATAGAGAGGTCTTACTTGGTCCCTAAGCAAGCGACTAATTAACCCTAACGGGCTAAGGCCCAATAGACCCTTGACTCTTCTAACACTACACCCCACCTGGACATGCAGCTCGTCCTCGAGCTGCAACCTAACTCGACTCGACGCAAACCTATCACTTAAAAATAAGCCTTTTACATCTCGGCTTATTTTATTGACCTGAAATAGATTGTGACTCTTTATTTTTGACTCCTGAAGATACGGCGGACACCCTCCGCGTGATGGACCTGCACGTGTGTAGCCACCTGGATCCCATGGAGCCCACCGAAACGAGAGGGGTGCACGGGTATAGCCACCTGGAATTAGGCGTGACAGCAACCAGCGGAGACGCCCTCGCGGCGGTCGGTGGCAAAACGCGGCGGCAGGAGGCAGTGCGTTCCCGCCGGTGACAAAGAGGAAAACGCCTCCCCTACCACCACCATGCTCGCGCATGAAGACAGCAGCGGACCGGCGCGGTTGTTGGTGGCCGTTCAATGAGGCGAGGACGTGCACCCCTTTGCCGAGGTCGACCACCATCAAGGCAGCCTCGTGTATCTGTCGGCGCATCTCCTGCAGCCGGCGCCGCGCTATGAGGCCGCGTGCTGCAGCCTGCAGCCGCACCGCCGCAGACACATGGCTAGCATTCTCCCGCGCAAACGCCTTCTTCACGAGTTGTGGCAAGGCTGCTGTTGTGGCTGCAGGGACCTGGATGACATCCACGCCCCCGTAGAAGATGCCCTCGTAGTGCTGCTGTGGTGGCACGGGGCTGGGGGCGGTGAACGACGGGAAGGCGGCCGGCGGCGGCGTGGTGGTGACACTGGTGGTGGCCGCCGTGGCTGCTGGGGTGACCATGGTGGCCGCGGACGGCTGGGACCAGGCGGCCGGCTGCAGCGTGGTGGTGAAGTAGGTGGGAAACGCCGCCGTGCTGTTCACGCGCTCCGGGACGACCAGAACCACCGTCGGGAAGGCCGGGATGCCCCCGACCCTTGTCAGGTCTGGCGGCCGCTTGGAGGGCGATTGCCTACTTTCAAGCGCTGCCAGACGCGTGTTGAGGTCATCCATTTGGCGCTGCAGGCCGTAGACGACCGCCGTCAACGTGTTGATGGCGCCCGTGGAAAGCGCAGACTGCTGCGTAGCCAGTGGCGGCGTGGTGGCCGTGGCGGCGGCGAAAACTGGCGGCGCGGTGGGTGAACCAGGACCAGCCGTGGTGGGGAACATGGTCGGCGGAGCAGGGGGCGCGGTGGTGAAGATGCCAGCAGAGGCGACGGATCAAGGCCTGATCTCCGATACCAAATTGTTATGGACGCTGTTGGGATCGAGAGGGGAGAGTCGAGGGGAGCGGCGGCGGAGCTACAGTACCCACGGGCTACAGTGCCGCGGGTACTGTTCACGTCGGCGAGAGGCAGGTGAGCAGCGGCTAGGGCTATGAGGGGCGCTGGGAACGCCGGCCGCGGGACTTCGCCCACGGCCGGCAAGAGAGAAGGTATTTCCTTCTAATCTCTTGCTTGATTAGATTGATACATCTCCTCTCATTATATAGAGAGGTCTTACTTGGTCCCTAAGCAAGCGACTAATTAACCCTAACGGGCTAAGGCCCAATAGACCCTTGACTCTTCTAACACTAATTGTTATGGACGCTGTTGGGATCGAGAGGGGAGAGTCGAGGGGAGCGGCGGCGGAGCTACAGTACCCGCGGCGCTACAGTGCCGCGGGTACTGTTCACGTCGGCGAGAGGCAGGTGAGCAGCGGCTAGGGCTATGAGGGGTGCTGGGAACGCCGGCCGCGGGGCTTCGCCCACGGCCGGCAAGAGAGAAGGTATTTCCTTCTAATCTCTTGCTTGATTAGATTGATACATCTCCTCTCATTATATAGAGAGGTCTTACTTGGTCCCTAAGCAAGCGACTAATTAACCCTAACGGGCTAAGGCCCAATAGACCCTTGACTCTTCTAACAGTTTCTGTGTAGCCTATTTCAATAGAGATAATTGCTAGAAATTTATGGATATATTTATGGCCATAGCTATGGAAATTATTTATCTTTGCTCTCTAAGTTGTTCATATAGTACCCACATAAATAATTTCTTATACATAGACCATACTCAATGTTTTCTTTCTTTGTATTGCACCTTTATGTGTGTTTGACATGTGTTTAGTTAAAACTTTAATTTGAACTATTTGTGTCATCATGGAAATTTATAAATTTATCATTTCTTGCATATGTGCATACATACCTGGTGCTGGTGACACATGGTCCACATATATCTCGACTTTTTTTTTCTATATTAACAATGACATAAGTTCATAACTGAAGCATTTATAGAAGTAATTTATGATATACTATATAATGACAAATTTAGCTAATTTAGATGAGAATTTAAGGGTTACTTTAGGTTATTTCTAATAACGAGACATTGTCAATTTAGATCCAAAATTTTAAAGTGAATATTAGATCATTTTTCGTAATGTATATTGCATCTAGTGAAATATATAATTGGAATAAATGCACTATATACAATTGCACATGATTATAGATTTGCATATATATTTCACCTATTTTTTTATAATTGTGGAAATTTCATATATGATTTTCCATATCCATGGAAATTTGTGAAAAAATCATTATTCACTTTTCTAATGTGTCTAGTGAAGATTTAATATGAAGGCTCCAAAAGGATTCCCCAATTAGTAGTAGTTAGATTGGTTTCCAAAGCAATTTGATTGTGAAGGAAATACTGTTGGCAGTGATGATTTGGGGGAAGCATATGAGGTTAGCTCTTCTCCATCCATGTGTAGTAGAGTTTGAAGAATTTTGGGACATGAAATGTTTTATAATTGGCAAAATAAGATGTCCCTTAATTCATCAAGTAACACATTTAGAAGCACATGTGCAAATGGATTCCATGTGAAACGAAAGAACTTGGTGACGATTGTTGTTGATCAAACAAAAACTTCCATTTACAAGGAACTTGCTTGCATAGGGATATAGTTTTGCCCAAGTTATACCTATCAATAGAAGATGATGTTTGGTTATGATTTCAAGAATTATTTAATGTTGGTGAAATTTGTAAGACTGCTATCCCTACTATTTCATAAATGAACAATGAAGGATCATTGAAACACTACCAATCATCATCTCTTAAAATTCTCATTTTAATATACTTTTAGTGTTCACCATTGGCAAATAACAAATACAATAGCAAAGAAAAATCATTGTCAAATAACACATAAAGAATAAGAGAACAATTAACTAAGGTGCCTTAGTTAGTTAAGGTATCAAATTCGTTGATGGAGTTCTAGGACTTCCTTTTATTAATGCTTCAAAAGTCCAAATGAACACTAGCAGTAGAGAACAATTGTCGATAAAACCTGGTCGGCAGTCTACCGAGGGGTATGCCCAAGGTAGTAGATTGTCGGTAGATAGGTGTGCAAGCCACGAATGAGATGGTGATGCAGAACAACATGCGGGTTTACCCAGGTTCAGACCGCCGTGTGGGCGTAATACCTTACGTCCTGCTCTGCTTTGTTATTGTTGTCTTGAACAATGTATTACAAGCTAGATTGCCCTAGAGTATGTTTCGATCTTTTTGAGGGGGGTCCCCTGCCCTCCTTATATAGTCCGGGAGGCAGGGTTATAGATATGGAAACTAATCCTAGTCGGTTGCAATTGCCATACAGAGCCAGATAAGAATTCCTAATCTAACCGACCAAGACCTTGCTTGATTCCCAAGTCTGGTTTGATGCCTTGCGCGAGACTCCATCCCGATGATCTGGATCGTGCATCGTCATGTAATGGGCCGAACCGTCTGGTCTGGGCCTGCCCATGTCTAGCCGTGAGGGTATAGGGGTTTATACCCCCATAGCTAGTCCCTGAGCACTATGTATTCTGTATCGACACACTATCTTAGTCTTCTTCAACTTGCGAGGTTCGTCTTCACATCACCTTGAAATGTTAACCGAGCATGCGCTAGTATTCCGTTTGGATCAGGAATCAGTAAACCATGATTGTTGATGAAGATTGCAGTTGTCGATGAAGATTGCATAGTGGTCCAAAAAAGAAAAATTTTCTTTTCCTAGTGAAGTGTACCCACTTGTATTTTTGAGAAGAAATGTAAGTGTGCGTACTTGATGGAAGTAACTTATGAAAAATTCTAGATCATAGGGGTCGAACAATAGGAATAATTTACCGTCAGGTGAAGTGTACCCACTTAGTCCCCGAGCCTGGTAACAGGTGACGTAGGCACGTGATGCAAGGGTCTAAAAAAGAATCCTCAAGAACCAATGATCATTATGCACCGTCAGGTGCATCATATATGATGTAGTCTCTGAGCTTGCTAGAAGGCAAAAAACGAGCCTTGTAGCAAGGTCTAAGAATATCAAGCGTCCACCGACTGTATGCAAGCATAGTACATGTAGTCGAGCAAGACGAATCCTGGTGCAGGAACTGGTGTAACAAGTCCCCGAGCTCAAAGGTCTAACGAATAGTCCTCGAGCTCGGAGGTCTAGCTACGAGTCCCCGAGCTCGGAGGTTTGGCAAAGGGTCCCCGAGCTCGGAGGTCTAGCATCGTGTCCCCGAGCTCGGAGGTCGAGCGACGAGTCCCCGAGCTCGGAGGTTTGGCGACGAGTCCCCGAGCTCGGAGGTCTAGCGACGAGTCCCCGAGCTCGGAGGTCTGGCGATGAGTCCCTAAGCTCGGAGGTCTGGCAATGAGTCCCCGGGCTCGGAAGTCTGGCTGCAGGTCCCAGAGCACGCTGGTCAAGCGAGTCCCCGAGCTTGGAGGTCGGGCTACAGGTTCCAGAGCTCAGAGCTCTGGCTACAGGTTCTAGAGCACACTGGTCTAGCGAATCCATCGCCACGTTATCTCGGTATCTCTCTTTCTTTTTTCTTCTTTTCATTTTCATTTTCATTTTCATATTTATTATTATTATTATTTTGACTGGTCCAATCTGACGCGCTAATGATGTGGGCGGCGCCGTAGTTCCTTTCTGGCGCATCATGTGAACAGTGACCCAGTGTATGTAACAAGACACGTTTGGGTCATGTACCAAACGACGCCAAAATCGAAGGGACACATTTTTTGCAGAGGAAATCTATCAGTTACCGCAAATCTCGCGCCACGTTCCCTATTCTTTCAGAAACTGAATCGACCTTACCTCTTAAAGACCGGGAAAGGGAACGATTCCAATCTACTCACACTCGCATATCCACAATCAACCGTCTTCTTGCTTCCGCCGCCGTCGCGCCATTATCATCACAGAGCCCTCTCGAGCCCTAGTGCCACCACTGTTGTGCAATCCACAATCGCCGCCGTAGGCATCGACAAAGTTGCCCCAAGTTCCTCATGCACCGCCGCCGCTAGAATCGCTGCCACCAAACCCTAGCCACTAGGAAGAGCGGCGCCCTCCTTTTCCTCCGTGGAAAGGAAAAGTCAAAAGAGTCAGAGAATGGCTGCGAGGAAGATGAAGACGGAGGTCGAAGTCTGCAAGGAGATCATGAAGGAGTGGAATATGTCAAAGTGCACCCCACTCAGCCTCGAGCGACTGGTGCGGATTGGTGTGCTGCATGCCCAAGAACTGGTGGGATGGCGTGCACCCAATCTAGAGCCATTCCTAGATCCCAAAGGAGGTGAAATTGTTGTTTTTGAAGAATACTTTACTCATGGATTTGGTGTTCCTATACATCCATTCTTGCAAGGATTATGCAACTATTACAAAATCAGTATCTGCAATCTGCATCTGAATTATGTGTTGCTTGTCGCTTGCTTCATCCATCTCTGCGAAGCATACGGTGGTTTCCAACCCCACTTTGACTATTTTCATCACTTGTTTTGGTTGAAGAAGAAAGGAGGTCGAGGCGGCTCCAATGTGGCTGGTGGCTACTATCTGAACATGCGGGAAGGGATTATGGCAGAGTACCTACACTGCCATTGGAAGACCACATTAGAGGACTGGTACAGGAATTGGTTTTACATCCATGAAGAACCAAGCTAGGCCTCATACTGTGATGTATCCTTGGTCCTAGAGAAGACTAATAGTTGGAAAGAGCTACCGCAGAACACAATCCAGATTGAAGCAATAATGCAGCTACTACCTTGGTCAAGGCTAGATGGACCAAGTGTAGTCGGTAATTTTATCAGTCGTCGGATCCAATCGTGTCAGGCCAGAGTGCACACGGCATATGAATACAAAGGTCGCATGGACCTGACCAGGATGAGGAATGAAGACCTTGAACCGAAAGAAGTGAAGATCAGGGTCCGAGACCTGTTTAATCTGAAAGATCCCAACTTCAAGAAGCTGACAGTCATGGAGCCAGCGTTCAAGCTTACTCGCCCACCACCACTAGTAAGTCAAATGTTGGCTGATAGTTTATCCTTGTGATTAAAACTCTGCATAATAACCACTTTGTTGGTGTGCTATCATTCTAAAATTCATGTTGCTATCTATTGCCTAGTTTAATGGATAGGAGATAGCGTAAGCATTCGTCTCTTGCCCTCCAGGCGTGGAGTGGCCTAAGGTCGTGTCGTGGGCCCATGATGCACAACCGTTGCCCGTGGATGACGATCCTTCCAAAGTTGACTGGCTTGCAATTAAGGATGAATCAGAGCAAGCCAGCCAACTTGCAGGCAAGAAACCAGTTGTTGCCCCAACAAAGAAAAGGGGCCAGACCTCACAAGGAGCCTACTCAGATGAAAATCCGGAAGGTGTAAGTGACCTAAAAGAAGCAGAAGACCTAGGAAGCAAATGTCGACGCCTTATTGCTGATTGGCCAGAAGAGGAAGATGAGGTCGAGGTCTCCGGTATCATAGCAAGCAGCCGGAGGGATCGGCTTGCTAGAAGGCAGGAGCCGACATCGCCGTTGCCAACAACTGAGCCACCACCTCGACCACCGCAACCACAGGCACAGTTCTCAGGAATACCAAAGCCTGCTGCCGCTGTTAGAAGCGACGTGGCTAAGCCAGTCCCGACCACCGGACCAATGGCAGAGAAGGGTGCCGGGCCCGAGAAGGCAAAGAAATCTCAGTTTGCCACCGTATTCCGCTGTACAGACCTATAAGTCATCATGAACTTGTATGAGTATAACATAATTGGTCTATATCATCACTTTTGTAACTTGTTATGGATTTGTATAGGCATTGATGCAAAGGCCAGAAGAACTGTCTAGCGGTGCAACACCGCCACCACCTAAGGCTACCAACACTGAGCGGCAGGTCCTAGGGCAAACCAGAGCAGAGAAGGTAGTCCCTGAGTCGCAAATGTCTTCAGCATCTGCTCCTGGTCCGCAGACTGAAACTTTGGGGCAGACAGGAGATGGTGGGGCCCTAGAGTTGCCGGAACAACCACAGAAAGTCCCAGAACCAGCAGTATAGCACCAGCCAGCGCTAGAAAACCCAGAGCTGCCCCAGCCGGCCTTAGAGAAATAAGAACAGCCCCAGCCGACCTCAGAGCAGCAAGTCCCAAAATCTGCAGAAGTTGGTGGGACCGCCAATGAGCCAACTAGAAGTGCTAGACCAGGAGAAAAAGTCGAGTCTTCAGCCCCAGCCATGGAAGAAATCCTCGGGCATTATGAAGAAGAAAGTAGATTTTATGGTACCCGCTCCTACACTGTGGAGATCCTAGTAGGAGACGAGGTCGAGGCCGTAGAAGCGGTTGGTAAAATATTCCTAGAGAAAGTTAAGGTAAGACTCACATAACTGTATAAGGTGTTTTTGTATAATCCATAAGAACTGCTTGATGATCCTGTATACTGCAGACTGTGGCCGAGAAGAACAAACAGTTGAGCGTAGAACAGAAGAAACTACAGTAGTAGTTAGAGAGTTATGCAAAGGAAAGTATTGATCATGAAGAAAAGATGTGCATAGTACTTCAATAGCTGGAAGTGGTCGAGAAACAGAGATTGGGTAAGGGTCCCTTCTGTTGCTAGGTACTCGAGCTCTGTAGGGTGCTGTATTACTATACTATTCATAATCAGAGTATTGATACAGGTCTGGACATCGAAGTTAGCAGGCTTCGTGAAGAAAATGCTTAGGTAGCTGCTGAGCGTGACCGGCTGACCGAAGAGAAGACCAAATGGCTGCAAACACAGCAGGCCATGAAGGAGGAGAATGCTAAATTAGCTAAGGATCTGGAGAGTAAGTATTCCTCAGCATTGTCATAGCGTTCATTGAAGCTTGCGGCGTTAAATTCTTATCGACGTGACGCCTTGCAGTTGTAAAGAAAAATGCCAAAATACACCTTGAGAAGATGAAGAAAGATTGCGACGACCTGGAGCTTCAAAACCAGGCTGGTGCAAAAAAGATCGAGGCGTGGTCCCAAAAGTGCAACAAGCTCATGAAGGAGCAATAAGCCCTTAATGGCAAATGCAAGATACTCATCAAGGAGCAAGAGACTTGGAAGCACGCCTGCGCGGAGATGGTGAAAGGGATCGCACCAGTGCTCGACGTCATTGGCGCCGACTCCACCGAAGCTGGAGCGGAGGCACCAAAAATAGGCCTGGTCGAGAAATCCTAAAAAACCTAGGGATGGCTCCAACAATGGACGTAGGACATCAAGGAGTATGTGGGTGCACATGTACTTAGCTTGGTACGTGCCCACTACCCTTTGTTGGATATTGCTCGCCTAGAAGCTGGTTATCCCAGGGAGGTCGGGGTGGAGCGAGCTGATGAGCTGCGGTCAGAGGAGATGAAGCATGTTGCCATGATCATGAAGGACATCATCTTATGCCCAGCTGCAGCCCCATCAACTGGAGGAACAATTCAGTTGTACGTGGGTCAAATACCCATGCCACCATCTCTGGCTTCTAGCGAAGCATGTTCTGCTCTATCCTCGACCACGCCGAAGGTCTCCAAACTACCAAAGGGCCAACAATAGGGGGAACCTATGAATAGTTCATAGGAGTAGTGAATTTTCATAAGCTTATTGTAAACTCGTGCCTGTAAAGAGGCGAGCTTGTAATAAGGTAATGAGTAATACAATGTAAAGTTGTTTATGTTTTTGTATGAAAAAATGTTAAAGCTTTGTATTGCGTGTGAATTTAACTAAGTGAGAACAACAGAATGTTCTGTGTTAGTTGTTCCGGCGTAATCGATGAGAACTAAGTTAGAACAGCGGAATGTTCTATTTTTAGTTGTTCCAGCGTAATCGATATCATCCTGTAGGTCTGTACGGCTTTGGAGAGGCCAATGATCCGAGTGTAAGGCTGTAGAAGCTTGTATACACGTAAGAGTATGACTGGTCTGGCCAAAGGGCATCTGCCGACCACCCAAAACGTAGAGGGTGGATCTCGTGCACACTATGAGTGAGGTCGAGGACAGAGCTGCTCCGAGAACCCGAAAGGGTTGGTGATCAATGTACTGGTTTATCAAAAAGTTGTTGTAGTTGTAGAATCAACAATGCAAACAAGTGTAGTCAACTATATATATATATATATATATATATATATATATATATATATATATATATATATATATATCATAATTCAAAGTACAAAAGTAGTACAGAAAAAGGTACATATATGTATTTGAGAATTAGGGGTAAAAACGCGTAAGCTTGTCAATATGGACGGAGTTGGGCACGTCAGTGCCGTCAAGTCTTGCAAGCCTGTACAAAGTAGGTCATGTAACAGCCTTGACGATGTATGGCCCTTCCCATGGAGTTGCCAACTTGTGGACGCCATCTTGGCTAGTCTTCCATTTCAATACCATGTCGCCGACCACAAATAAATGTTCCTGAACATTTTTATTGTAGTACCTTCGTAACACAGTGAGGTACTTGGCCATGCGTATACATGAGTCAAGGCGTCGTTCCTCTGCACTATTTACCTTGAGCTCTCGTTGTTCAGTAACTTGATCTTCATTGTAGTTCTCAACCCGAGGTGACCAAAATTCAATGTCTGCTAGAAGTACATTCTCGACACAGTAAACCATGAAATATGGCGAGACACCAGTATTGCGACTAGGCTGTATCTGAAGTCCCCAGACCACGGCTGGTAACTCCTTAATCCACCATCCAGGGGCTTTGTCGTTCTCTATGTACATCTGTTTCTTCAATGCATCCAGAATCATTCCATTAGCCCGCTTGACCTATCCGTTAGCTCTGGGATGTGCCACAAAGACGTATTTCACTACAATGCTCCGTTCATCACAGAAGTCCCAAAATGTGTTCCCGATAAACTGAGTCCCCAGGTCTATAATGATGTTGTTGGGTATACCGAAGCAGTGGATGACCTGGTTGAGGAACTCGACTGCTTTTTCGGAAGATGCCTTGACCAAGGGCATATACTCTATCCATTTGGAAAATTTATCAATCAGCACGAATACGAACTTGAAGTTACCTGGTGCTAGTTTGAAGGGTCCAATCATATCCAGGCCCCAGCACGCAAAGGGCCAGGAGGCCGGTATGGTCTGGATCTCATAGGCTGGCACGCGAACTCTTTTGGAGAAAAACTGACAATTGGCGCAGTGTATAACAAGCTTCTCTGCATCAGCTACTGCGGATGGCTAGTAAAAAGCTTGCACGGAACGCTTTACCGACCAATGTCCGAGATGCGGCATGATTACCACAGGTGCCAAAATGTATTTCTTCCAAGAGTTTAATACCGTCTTCTTACTCAATGCACTTCATCAATACTTCTGCTTTCGCATTTTTGCGCCATAGCTTACCCTCGACCACCAGGTATTGTTTGCTGTGGCGTTTAAGGCGTTCATTCTCATTTCGATCAGAGTATCCGGTGCCATCTGTTAGATACTTAATGAATGGAACACGTCAGTCCGCTATCTTGGTCGAGGTCTGAGATGGTCCCACAGTCGTGGGAGATAGTGCCATAGTGGTCGGTGATGGAACCATAGCTACCAGAGGCTCGTCCGGGGGCTTCTAGACCATGGGGTCGCCTTCTTGCTTAATTGATGGTTTTAAAAGGTCCTGAACAAAAACATCATGCGGTACTTGAGCTCTAGATGATCCTAAATTCGACAGCGCATCGGCTGCTTGATTTTTGTCTTGGACCACATGGGAATATTCAATACCATAAAATTTGCCTTCAAGCTTCCTAATTTCCTTGCAATATGCATCCATCTTCTCGCTAGTTGTATCACAGTCCTTGTTGAGTTGGTTAATAACTAGGGCCGAGTCGCCGTGGACGTAAAGGCGCTTGATACCGAGGTCGACTGCAATGCGCAAACCATGAAAACATGCCTCGTATTCTGCAGCATTGTTAGATGCCGAAAAGTAAATCCTGAGGACGTAGCGCAATTGCTCATTGGTTGGTGATATGAATAATATGCCTGCTCCCGCACCATCAATAGTTAGTGAGCCATAAAAATACATTTTCTAGTAGTCAACGGGTCCTTGAGAGGTCGGGATGCTTAAGTCTATCCAATCGACCATGAAGTCAACCAGTGTTTGGGATTTGATAGTGTCGCGGCGTGTAAAGTCTAGGTCCAAAGGACATAGCTCCATTACCCATTTGGCGATGCGCCCGTTTGCATCTTTGTTGCATATAATGGTACCAAGGGGAAACTCAGTTTTGATCACCACGTGGAACCCGTCAAAGTTATGTTTCAACTTTCGGGTTGTAATCAGTATGGCGTAGATCAATTTTTGAATCTGAGTGTACCTAGTTTTGGACTCGTTGAGCACCTCACTGATGAAATAGATTGGGTGCTGAACACCATAAGCGTGGCCAGGCTCCTCGCGCTCGACCACCAGGATAGTGGAGACGACTCGATCAGTCGCAGCAATGTAGAGTTGAAGGACTTCTCTTGACTTGGGGGCAGTAAGGACTGGAGGTAATGCAAGGTACTGCTTCAGTTGTGTAAAGGCAATATCTGCTTCCTCTGACCACTCAAACTTCTCGCCTGCCTTGAGTAATTTGAAAAAAGGTAAGCCCTTGTCGCCAAATCGAGATAGAAATCGGCTTAGTGCAGCCATACACCCTGTAAGCTTTTGGACATCCTTGACATTTGCTGATCTCTTCATGTTGAGGATAGCTTGCACCTTTTCTGGGTTAGGGTGTATGCCATCATGACTAACGACATTGCCTAGTAATATACCAGAGGGAACGCCAAAGATGCACTTTTTAGGGTTCAACTTCCATTGATACTGATTGAATGCTGCAAAAGTACGTGTCAGATCATCAATCAAGGAGTGGGATTCCTTGGTTTTGACAACTATGTCGTCTACATAGGCTTCGACCAGTTTATCTTGTATCTCCTTTTCGAGGCACTCTTGTATTGCACGCTAATAAGTAGCTCCGACATTTTTGAGCCCAAACGACATGGTCGTGTAGCAATAAGCGCCGAAGGGTGTAATAAAGCACGTCTTTATCTAATCGTCCTTGTTAAGAGCGATCTGGTGATAACTAGAGTAATAGTCGAGAAAAGATAGTAGCTCGCAGCCGGCCGTGGAGTCCACGACTTCATTAATGCGAGGTAAGCCGAAGGGATATTTAGGGCAGTGTTTGTTGAGATCGATGTAGTCAACGCACATTGATACAGGGGCTGAGGACAAGAGCGAAATGACCTAGTTCGGGGATGGTGGCCCATTGATCCGCCCTGCTGAAGTTGATTTCTCGATGTGACCAGGGGGTAGTCTTGGATCCGCAATGAGGTCGTCTGCCTTGGCCACGTTTAGACAAGCGCGGACGAGCAACTTCCGCTCGTGTTTGCTTTCAACAGACACCTTACCCCCGACGATGGTTGCAACATGCCTCACTAGTTCCTGATACTGGTGCTTGGGGTTCTTGTCAGGATCGTCCTCGTCATCGTCCCTGCGGTTACGCTGGTCTATTGTGTCATTAGGCTTGTCGGCATTTTCTGAAGCCTGTTTACGGCGGTAGATCTCCTTGAGGACCTTGCAGTTTTCCAACGTATGGTTAGACTTAGGATGAGCTAGGCAAGGCCCCTTCAAGGCTTTAGCGTAGTCTTCTTCATAATTGTGATGCCCACCAAATTTTTTCATGGCGTTGACCTCGCCATCGTCGTCGCGAGCATGCTTGCCCTTGAAGTTGTCATAGTGATCGCCGTGCTGATTTATGCTGTCGCGCCGATCACAATTGTCATTACGGTGGTCCCTGATATCACTACGACCTCTAAAGTCATCGCGGCGGCAGTTGTCGCGGTAATCGTCGCATCGTAGAGAGTACGGTGCTTTGCCAGTGCCCTCGTTCAGCAGCTTCTTGGCGTCGTCGGCATCCGCATACTTCTTAGCGGTGGTGAGGAGGTTGACCACTGTTATAGGCCATTTACAAAGGAGCTTGTCCCTGAGATAGTTGTGGTAGCGCAGACCAGTAATGAAGGCTTCAATAGTCTCGTTATCGGTGATCCTAGGAATCCTAATGCGCATATCCGAGAAGCGTCGGATGTACTCACGCAATGGTTCATCCCTGGCGTCACGGATGCGCTGTAGATCATACTTGTTGCATGGCTATTCACAGGTAGCAATGAAGTTTTTGACAAAGGCTTGATGCAAAGCATACCAGGAGTCAAAGTGATTCTCTAGGAGACTGACAAGCCATTGGTGCCCCACTGGGCCGACCACCATGGGAAAGTAATTAGCCATTACATGCTCGTCACCCATAGCAGATCTGCAGGCGGTCTCATAAAGTTGGACCCACAGCTCGGGATTGACCTTGCCGTCGTAATGGTTAAGCTTTTCAAGCTTAAAACCTCTAGGACAGACGACTTGTCGTAGGTGGTTGGTGAATTCCTTGGGGCCCGGGGGATCGTGGACCATATCGTACTCCATGTGACGACTGGTTTCATGGGACGCACGGTCCCGAGCTCTCTGTTCAATGTGAGGACATAGGTCATGGTTGTTAAGGTCGCGATGGAGATCGTGATTGCCATCATGGTGATCTCGTTCGTCACCGTATTGTTGTCCCTAACGATGGTGGTCCCGGTGGTCATTACGCCAGTTGTCGCTGCGCCGGTCATCGTCGTTGTTATTGCGCCGATCATCATGTTACTGCGCGATTATCATTGCGGGGAGGGTTTTCGCGATTGTCATCGTTGCCTCCGTCAGCTCCTGGATTGACACCAGGAGCTATGTTGTTTCCATGATTATCATTGCCTACGTGGTGGTCTGGGCCAGCGGGCGTGCATAAGCCACGTTGACCAGACCTAAAAGGTCGACTAGAGTGCTGGCGACTCCTGCTAGTCGCGCTAGACGCCGATGGGCCCGCAACACGTTCATTGGTCTGAACCATGGCCGCCTGGAGATAAGCCTACAAATCCTCCTAGATGTTTTGGATTTTTGGGGTATCTGGTAACCGCTTCAGGCTTTCAATGGCGATAGACACGTTGAAACTTGGGGTTTTGAACACTGGTCTGTTCCCCACCAAGTCAAAAGCATCATTGAGGTTGTGCCCTTGCAATCGGTTATGCCTAGCTGCAGTGTCAGCTTCTTGCTGGTCACGGTCTGCTTGCTGTTATGCTAGGCGTGCATCTTCATCTATGCGATGTTGAGCTTGGTCAGCATTGCGCTGTTGTCGCTCTTGTCGCTGTTGATCGGTCTCGCCCTCAGCAGGTGGGTCTTCATCTTGGCTAACCACATTGATTATGGCACCACGCCTTGGAGGGAAAGCCGGGATTCAAGGAAAGCCTGGAGGATGTAGCATCTCTTCATCGCCGCTACTCACATGGTGTAATACCATGGTTTGAGTATTTTCGTCGGACGCAGTGCTCGATCCGGAGCTCAAATGGCTATCTGTCTAGGTGGTATGGATCGAAACTTGATCAGAGCCCACCATATTGATGAAGTTGCATCGTCGAGGTTGAGGCTGAGCGGAGCGCCCTTCAGGAGTTGAAGTGACCACTAGATCTGTACCCAACCGTTGAAAACGGGTGGCTCGAGCAGGTCGAGTAGATCTGTTGTAGCCGTTCGAGTTTTGCTCGGTAAACTACTCTTAGAGCGAGTCGACCAGAGATAGGGTAAACGAGAGTTTACCACCAAGCCGGTCGATAGAGTCAATTAGGTCGGTGGTGTTGAGTTTCCTCCCCTGGTAGCGAGGAAGGAGTCGATGAGTTGCCAGCATGGTCGGTGACGGTGCTGGTGCAGGCGAAGTCGGAGCCAGCGTAGTCGTAGTCGATGCTGTTGTCGGGGAAGTAGTCGATGCAGATCGGATCTACACCTCCATGGATGTGACGACGAAGTCATTGGAGCCGGTGGTCCAGGTGATCTGGCCGATCGTGAACGTGAGGCCCGCTGCCGTGGCCATGGAGTCGGGGAAGATGACCATCTCGCATGCCTAAAAAGCAGTACACACACCCCTACCTGGCGCACCACTGTCGACAAAACCTAGTCGACAGTCTACCGAGGGGTATGCCCAAGGTAGTAGATTGTCGGCAGACAGGTGTGCAAGCCACGAACGAGATGGTGATGCAGAACAACACGCGGGTTTACCCAGGTTCAGGTCGCCATGTGGGCATAATACCTTACGTCCTGCTCTGCTTTGTTATTGCTGTCTCGAACAATGTATTACAAGCTAGATTGCCTTAGAGTATGTTTCGATCTTTTTGAGGGGGGTCCCCTGTCCTCCTTATATAGTCGAGAGGCAGGGTTACAGATCTGGAAACTAATCCTAGCCGGTTACAATTGCCATACAGAGCTGGATAAGAATTCCTAATCTAACCGACCAAGACCTTGCTTGATTCCCAAGTCTGGTTTGATGCCTTGCGCGAGACTCCATCCCGATGATCTGGATCGCGCGTCATCATGTAATGGGCCGGACCGTCTGTTCTGGGCCTACCCATGTCTAGCTGTAAGGGTATAGGGGTTTATACCCCCACAACAATCATTAGCAAATAACACATAGAGAATAAGAGAACAAATAAAGGAAGTGCCTCGGTTGATTAATGTATCAAAGTGGTTGAGGGGCTTCTAAAACTTCATTTATAAATACTTAAGAAGTTCCAAATGAGGAGTAGCAGGGAGCCTTTTGACCTCTCTGCCGCTCCTCTCCTCTGATATTTCTGATAGCTAATGTGACATGCTTGTTGATGACTTAGAGCACCCGTCCACTATCACCAGCATCTCAGGTCCTCATTGTCAGCCCATTGTCCATGAGCACGAGGCATCAACTACCTATAGGAGTCTATGGACATGCTCTGGCCATTGTATAACAACCCTAACCTATGCCAATGTGGTGTCGACAAGATCAAGTGGAATTGTGCCGATGGCAATCTAGAACAATGAGAGAGATAGAGAAAACAACATGTGGATGTAGTTTGGTTTATTTTATCATTGTAAATTCCCCTAGTAGGGAGCCAGGTGTATTATATAGTTGCCAGGCTGAATGGCTGGGAGTGACTCAAAGCCTAGACTATCCTATTACAAGGCTTTCAAGCTCAAGCCCATGGCCTGTCTTTAAGTGACTCACTACTAATATAGCTTGTGACAACCCCCGTGTTAAATCATTGCTTGACCACAAGTAAGTGCCAGCGGAAATTGATGTTGTTAACACCTGAAGGTTCTCCAAGGTCATCAAGTCTTGAGGCAGATTGGACCATACCCATTGTTGTAGTAGATAATCTATGGTGATGAAGATGAATGTCCAATAATTTCACCAAATATAAATGTCTACCAACAATGACGCAAAGAAGAGGTGTATCAGGATTCACTTTTGTTGTAGAAGGTAGTGCTTTCTTCAGCTGCGATACATGGACAACTGGATGGATATCACTACGTGCGAGAAGCTGAAGTTTATAAGCCACCTTGCCTACTATTTTCATAATCAAATATGGGCCAAAGAACTTGTAACTCAGTTTCTAATTAGACCTATGGGTTACCAACATCTGTATATATGGATGAAGCTTCAAGTACACTGAATCCCCAATTTCATATTCCTTATCCATCAGATACTTGTTAGCCTGATCCTTCATTCTGGTTTGAGTGTGGGCTAGGTTGTGTTGAATCATTTTTGTCATAAGAGAGTGTTCCTTAAGCTAGGCATCTAAATCAGGGTTGGAACATTGCACTACAAGACCAAAGCTGAAATGATGTGGAGGAAAGCCATACAAAATCTTTAAGGGAGTTTTACCAATAGTCGAAAGGTAGGTGGTATTGTACCAAAATTCAGCCGGTGGTAGTCACTTGGACCATTTGTTAGGACATGCTTGAACCATGCACAATAAGAATGTTTCTAAGCACTAATTAAGTCTTTTAGTGTGCCCGTATGTTTGTTAGTGGTATGAACTGCTCATGTAGAGTGTGGTATCTAACAATTTGAAGAGCTCTTGCCACATGGAACTAGTAAACACCTTGTCTCTATCTGATATAATTACTTGGATTTTATCCCGACTCCTCCACACTCCAAATGGCCGGTTTAGGGTATATATAGGCTCCCCATCCAAATAGAGCCATTGAACAGTGTGGTCAATGGCTCTACACTATGTTGGACCGGTCGGTATAGGTCGATATAGCGACCCTCGATCGGTCAGTATAGATCTATGCCGACACTTACTTGCTGCCGCTGAAAGTGGCATCGGTATAGCCTATTCTGACCAACATGTCTTTAGCGACCAACTGTCTAACGCCTTAGGGGCTATATGTATCGACACATAGTTTGAGGCTATAAATACTTTTAGCAACCAACAATCCAATGTAAAGGACTCATGTAGAAACAATATATATGCTACTAATCAGCAATACACAATGAATCCCAAATTATCTTTTGTCAATGCACAAACATTGTGGTTTAAACTTCTACTACACAACTGTTATGTGTTGTAGGTCAACAATTCACAAGCACACCTTTTAAGCACCCTCAAATCGAATAGCCATAGAAATATTATTGATATGTCTCCTGTGTACAAGTAGCATTAATCTAAATAAATAAACTATCTGCTACTTATTGCATTACTACAGGTATCCATCTTGCGCGGTTGTCCCGCTTGTAACACCCCTGGTGTTTTCCTTGCATCTGTGCATCATATGAGCATGACATTAGCATGTGCACCATCATTTCATGTGCATTGTCATTGAAACATAACATTGAAACATCTGCAACATTCATGTTGAGTGTGTGTACTATGTGTATTCTTGCTTGCAGTAATAGCTCATGTATGCCTTAGACTTGTAGTAGTATGATGTGTGACACAACACCTTGAAACATGATCATGCAACACATGAAACATGCTTAGTTAACCCATGCAACACATGCTTGCAACACAATGTTTCAATAGTGCTTTTAGTGTTGTTTCAATGCACTTGGATGTGACTTCTGCTCATATGAGATGCTATTGTGTAAATTGTTGCTTGGAAACATTTTTAACATGTTAGTGGAGCAAACTATTGCTAGGGTAACATGCCAAGTTTAAACTTGCAGCAAAGTCATGAAACATGTGAAACATGGTGTTGCAACAAAATGAGAAATGTCATTGTTTGAATTGTTTCAACACATGTGGTACTTAGAAGTTGGTGTAACAAAAGTGTAGAGTGGTTAATTATGGTCTAACACACCTTAACTACACTTAGGGTAATTAGTGGAGCACTGTTCATGTTGAACAAATTGACTAATTTGCCCTCTAGCTGAGGTTTGACCATGAGATGACCTATAGAGTGTCTTACTTTGACTGTTTAAAAGTCTAACCTAGAGATCTTGCATGGATGTGCACCCTTTACCAAAGTTGTAGCAAATTTATTAAGGAACAAAAGTCTCAATATGGCCATCTCGTGAAAATGACTAGAACATGCTCAAACAGGGCCCACAAGTCAGTTAGAGGACTGCCCAACACTTAGTAAAATTTTTCTAAGTCATGCACTGACTTACATTTTCAAGGTACCCCACTTTAGGGCTCTGTAGTTCCAAATCCAGGCCGAACTAGCTCAAGTTCTTATTGACAAATTTGAAGCCCTCACATAGCTCTAAAAGTTTGTCAATTACACTTTGAACTAACTCGATCTAGATTGGGAGTTCTAGGGCTCCAAACTTGCTCTGTCAGTCAGCTTCCTTACTGAATCGGCATCTTCAGTTCAGTTAACTGAACTCGGTCATGGCCAACCGGCCTCAGGCCATCAATGCTGCGTGGGCATGTCATGGCAGTAGTACGCCGGCTTGGGGTCCACCGGCCGGGTCACGGCGCCGTCAAGATCGCCACGACTCCCTCCGCTCGCTTCCCCTCCATTTCACTCTCTCCTCTCTGCGGTGCTCACCGAGGTGGAAGAACCGAGCACCATTGCTGCTGCCCGCTCCGATGAGCTCGTGAGCAGTCGCCACCGCATCACCATCGGCCTAACTTCATCCCTCGCTCCGCCTTAAGCTTCTCTTCCTCCTCGCACTCTCCACACAACAATCCAAGCCGCGGTAAGGCCACATTGCCACTCCACCGCTGTGGTGACCTCACCGGAATTCTTCTGCACGAGCTGCTCATCGTGATCCCAGCTCTTCGGTGCATCCCACCTACCCTAGTCCCGCTTAGGAGTCGCTCTTGGAGCCGTAGTGGTGTAGCCGTCGTCACCAGGAGCCGCCATGGCCGGAGTTGGCCGGCGCACCGCGCATAGTGCCGCCGCAATCGCCATTGCCAGCGGCATTCCCTTTTGGCCAACCCTAGGAACTCCTAAGTACATCACCCGGTGCGAAATCATGTAGGGAGCACGATGGTGGCCTTGGCTTCGCCAGCCGGCTTGCCGGCGGCGAGTTTCGCCGGCGTCCCCTCCTCCTCCGTCTCTGTCTCATTGCTGCATGGGGTCCCTGTTTCAGCGGCGTCAGGCGGGCGGGATCAAGCCGTGGGCCGCGCGTGTTAACCGGGCCGGCCCAGTAGCCGGTTTAGGTCGTTCGTTTTTTATTTTTGTTTTATTCTTTTCACAGATTTGAGCACTAGATTCAAAAATCCATATCTCTAGATTTGTAGGCCCAAATGAAGTGCTTCAAATTTTGTGATACTCCTTATGCAGTCTAGTTCTTATTAAAAATATAACACATACTATGTTCTGTTGTGGAAAATAGAGTTATTATTTATGCCTTTTATTCATGCATGAAAAGAGAAAAATCATATCTTTTTGTACATAGCTCCAATTGGTATGAAATTTTTATTGTGTACTGCTCACATCATGAATAGCTTATATTTAAATTTTCATACAATTTGGACACTATATGAAGGAGTTATATATTTCTCTGGTTTGCATGGATAGATCTTGTGTGAATTTTCATAATTTTTCTATAGATCCAGTAAAGGTAAAATTTGGCAAGTGTTGTTCTTATGCTAGAAGGATGATAGAAAAAATATGAAATATGTTGTTTGATACTTTTCAGTAGGGTTTCCTATTTATGTTAAAAATAGACATGCTATCTGTTATTTTTGATACAACAAGTTTTGCTTGTCCAATTGCCTTCAAATTTTTGTGATAGTCTATGTAAAGCATGGGGTAGCTGCTGTAATTTTTATAGATTTTTCTGTATAGTTTTATTATATGTTACTTTAATCACTTAATTGACTAAATAAATTAGAAAAGGATATTAAATAATTTATTTAGAGGTTGGCACTACACTTTCTGGTGTTCTTTAGATATGTGTAATAAGTTAGTAAACTTGGTGTAGCTCAATTATGCTTTTGTATCATCACTATATATTTAATTTAGTAAATCTGTCATTTCTAAACAGATTTTGGAAGGTTATTAATTACTCTATGAAAATGATGATTTCACATCTTGTGGTTTATAATAAAGTTGTTGTGAATTTCATTATCTAGTCGCTGTTAAATTTTGGTGGCATTTGACCATATAGTGTAGGATTTATAGCTGTTTAAAGTTGGTTCTCAGTTTTGGTTGCTCTCTGTTTGCGTAGGATAGATTCTGTGTTTGCTTTAATTCGACTTGGTTAACTTAAGAATCATATTTTGATGTTTATAAATAAATTATGGATAATTTTATAAGCTTTCCAGAATATCCTCTTGCAAGTCATTTGGATCTGTAGAACTCTAGTTATGAAATTTCTTAGCTACTACTGTTAACATGTGGGAAATACTAAATTTCTGAAATCTTGTTATATGGGTGTTTAGTATTAACTTTGTGGCACTTAGTGGTTTCTTAAGAATGTTCAAACATGTTAATACCAGAGAGGAGATTTTCCCTAAACTTAAAGTGATTTGAATAGAGCACCACATGACTTGGTTTGTGCTTATGATGTTGCTATGTCATTACTTTCATCTTTGCATCACCCATACATGTTCATAAATCATCATGTCATCCTTGGTGCATACATGAAATTCATTGGGTGCATATACATGCAATAGGTGTGCCAAGAATCATGTTACGAGTGAAGTCCCACAAGGCGTGAACCCCGAAGTTGGAGTCCGTTCGGGAGCCGGAGGTCCAGTCCGACGAAGCCGGAGAAGATGTGGGAACCGTTCTTGAAGCCGAACCTTAAACTATCTTCTTTCGATTAAGACAAGCCCCGGAGCATTATAAGTCTCCTACTTTCAAAGCAATTATCTATATATATGTTATATATGTATTATTGCATTATGTTATAGGAGTTGATTGGAAACCCTTGCTGCATTGATAATACTCCTTGTCCAGCAAATTGAACCTTGAATCCTATGTAGACAGGATCATATCTATGCTTAGCCCTGCTTAATTAGACCGGTAGAAGTTAGGTGATTTCCTGTCACCTGCGAGATATAGGGCTTTACCTGGTCACGGTTGGCTATATTTGCTATTGTGAAAAAGAACTATGTGTTAATATGAATAAAAGACCGGGTGGGGTCTTACGGTTGTAGTGATGCCGCCTGTGTCGATTAAGAACCGAGACCTAGAGCCTTCTATATCATTTTGAGCGCATGCCTGACATTTAGCTAGTCGGCCTGAGGTTGTCGACCGCGAAGCCTAGTAGCTCAACTCAGGCTGCGAAGTCGAAAAGTAGAAGTCACCTCGGAAGGGAGCCAGAGGGTCAAGGGCAGGTGAGTTAAAAGTCCTAAGCACCCTGGCCACTGGTATCGCCGAGATCACGGCGCTGTTCAGGCCCACCCTGAGTTGTACCAAAGGTTATCTACGACTGCCTTTAGCGGGGTTTGCCGGGTGAGTGTCAGGAATACCCCTCAGCTGAGTTGGAATCGATTCGAGTGGTCGTCTCTCCCGGATAGTGAGAAACTTGACTGGTTATCTCCAGCATAGATACACTAATTATATTGATGGTTCGGAATTGATGATAAGGATGATGATGACAACCATGATTAAACCAAATATGGTTATTATTGCTTACTTAGCTTAATCAAGTGATTGCTATAGTACAGGTGCTAATATAGTTAGCAGATTAATGATGATTAACTTGATTCTTAAGCAAATAATTGTTACTTATCTGTATTAAGTTTTTCTGTAAATGAGTCAAGCTAGCCTACTATATAAAGCCTTGCATACTCCTTGGTGTCACTTTATTTCTGGTTTTTTACGGATAAGTCTAGCTGAGTACCTTCTCGTACTTAGGGTTTATTCCCACATGTTGCAGGTAGCAGATTCATACTTGTTGTCGTAAGTATTGTCTTTGCCATGTAGGCGTGAAGACTAGATCATATGGGCATTGTCTCTGTAGTATCTCTTCTGGTATGGTTTTGCTGAATGTAACTATGTACTGGCAGTATTTGACTTCAAATGGTTTCAAAAGTTATGTTGCTTCCGCTACACTTTACTTTAGTTTTGTAATAAATTATTTCATACTCCAATATATGAGAGCTACTTATGAACCGTTGTAACAAGTATTGTGTTATGTTGAATCACTATGATCTTGTTGCTCTTGGTTTGGTTTGAAATCCCTCATGATTTCGTAGACTACCAGAGTTATAGGGGCTCAAGTTTAAAAATTTGATCGCTTCGGCGATTATTTTTAGACTTGTGCTCTTATAATTTGGACGGTTCCATGACACCGCTGTTCTGCTACAGATGTTATTCAGAAATGTATGACAAACCCCCAGATGTACCAGAAATCTAGAATCTATCTTATAGATTGCTTCCCAGTTCTTGACTGGTCTTGGTTTCACTTAGGCGGCCACTGATTCTTCTTTGATATCGCTGTCCAGCATCACTTGCTGTAGCACCATTAACAGAGACATCAGTCAGCATCCGATGCACTTGAGGCACCATTCACTCAACTTGGAGTTGCTTTGGAGGGGTCTTTGGTTGAAAATCAGGGGCCTTCCCATTTTGGTGATAGGAAGGAGCATAGCTGTCCTGGGCATCAGAGTATGATCCATAACCAGGCCTCTGTTGCAAGTACTGCTGCATCTTCCATGGCTGACTTTTTAAGGGGAAAAACACAAAGACGTGAAAGCCTGTCCAACTCAAAGACATCATTGTGTCAGAAATGCAACAGACAAGGGCTTCTTCTCACCTTACTGACAGAGAAGACCTATCCCCTCGTGCAGTGGACATTGTCTGCTAAAAGCACACAGATAAAATCAGGGTAGTGGTTCAAGTTATAGTAGGCCACATGCTTTCAATGAAAACTGATAAGTTAAATGGACAACGACAAAGCAGATGATATTATGAATTACAGTAATAGATGTGTGAGTTGTCAAGAACTCAAATATGTGAGATATTTATCAATAATGCCCGACTCATATATTTAGCATTTTAGCTAGGAGTTCCACAATATTATAGAAATTGGTTACACCGTGGTAGAGCTGAACAGCTTTCAACTGATCAATAAAGAACACCATAGAACAAAATATGTTAACCATATGCACATATCACAAATACATATATATGGAGATTGAGCAACATGTATATTGAGAAGATGTAATAAAATATATTACTAAAAGGACTACCGTCAAGAATATGATCTTTTAAAGTTCAGCTACTATAATCTTATTAGTTACTGGTCAGTTTTTCTCTAGGATGTGCAGGAGAGCTTTTCATCTTCATTAAAGAGAGAAAAAAAAGACACAGCTGCATAACTAAGTACCCAAACCAATGCAAGACACTAGCACACCACAAGAGTTCCTCTTCTTCCACTGGCCACACTACAGTAATCACACAAGGAGTGACACTATTAAAAACACAATCATTCCACTGTTTGCAGATCTGGTCAAATAATGTACGTATTAAAACATACAGAAGCGACAGATTGTTATAGTGGATTTGCAAACAATTCCCTTTGGTACACAACCATATCTAGTTGATTTGAGAAATTCGATATTTTCAGTAGCTGATCAACTCAGATGTAAGCTGTTCATAAGCATGAAAGAGGCTGGCTGCCAGCAAATACTAGTTGTCCCAAAAGTTAGTTAAAGTGAATGCACAATCTCAGAGACTCAGACTACACCAAGTGAATCCAACTAACTTGACAGATGCATATTGATGTCAATTAGTTTTCATTCTTTTCAGTTTTCACTAGGTTGTTTATTTTCCCCACCTACTAGTTTGATGAATGTAAAATTCAGAAAAAAAAAAACAGCCCAACAGATACATTTAGGTGGCAATTAGGGTATAACTCTTTGCTATTCTCTGCTACTAACTTTTGAATGGCAACTAGCTCCTCACAGGTCTCTAGGTCTGAATTGTTGCCATCAAAATCCCCATTATCATCTAAACCAGCAGCTAAGTCTCTAAGCAAATCAGAGATGTTATCATCTTCATCATCTAAACATGCAGTTTTTTAAGTTAATTCCCATGTTTACTACAGACAGAACTTTCAGTCTCTGTGAATTGTTTATACCTAGCATCATTATCAATCCATGATTTATCCATGCGCCTTTATGAGGGAGATCAAACAACTTTCGAAATGAACTATAAAACAAAAAAAGACCATAAGCATCACACCAGCTACATACTTTGACAATAATGTTCATATCCATGCATCCACAACATGGTTATAATTTAAACAGGATTATCATGTTCATGTCCACACAATAAGAAAAGAGATGTACTGTTGGAGGTACAGAGTATTTCTACTCAGCCAGGGATAACACACCCAGGCGACTGCTCTTTCATATATAGGAGATAAGTAGCATATTGATTACATTGATGGCTTATTAGAGCATTAACTAAACAGCTAACTGCCTGGGTACTCGCACAGTCACTTGTGCTGCCCAAGGCCTTAATAGCAGAAACATAATTAAGCACAGATAACTAAGTGATAACTGGGAGCAGGACTTAACTTCTACAGTTCTCCCCCTAAGACCTGCTTCCCCCATCCTTGATCTTCATGATCCCAATCTTGCTTCTCATGTCTTCAAACTTGGCCTTGCCTAAGGCCTTAGTCAGAATGTCTGCCAGTTGATCATTTGTGGCGACGAACTCAGTCTTGATGCTGCCTTCTTCAACACAATCTCTGATGAAGTGTTGTTTGATCCTGATATGCTTGCTTCTGTCATGAAAAACAGGGTTCTTTGCAAGTGCTATTGCTGATTTGTTATCCACTCGCAGCTCTACTACTTCCACTTTCTTTCCCAACAATTCAGCAAGTATCCTAGACAGCCACAGAGCCTGTGTTGCAGCAGTAGTCATGGCAACATACTCTGCTTCACAGCTAGATAAGGCAACCACTCTTTGCTTAATGGACTGCCAACTGACCAGATTGTTGCCTAGGAAGAATAGACAACCTGTAGTGCTCTTGCTTGAGTCAATATCTCCAGCCAAGTCTGAGTCACAGTAGCCAATGAATCTGGCTTCACTGGATGCCTTGGTGAAGTGCAGGCCATACTCCAGACTGCCTGCCACATACCGAAGAATACGCTTCACTGCCTGCTGATGCTCTATGGTGGGCCTCTCCAGAAATCTACTCACAAATCCGACTGCAAATGCCAAATCAGGTCGAGTATGAACCAAATATCGCAGGCTTCCAACCAGCTGCCTGTACTATGTTGGATCAACTTCCTTGGCTGTACTCTTCTTGCTCAATCTTAGCCTTTCCTCCATAGGAGTGGCTGCTGGGTTGCAGTCCACCATACCACCCAATTCCAGTATCCTTTTGGCATAGTGAGTCTGTCTAAGGGTGATGCCATCGGTGCTCTGCTGTACTTCAATGCCCAGATAGAAGCTTAAGAGCCCGAGGTCACTCATCTCAAATGTTGCTTTCATTTCAGCCTTGAAGCTTTCAACATCCTGCTCTTTGGCCCCCTGTGATGATCAAATCATCCACATACACACCGACAAGCAACAGAGAGTTTCCAGAACCTCGCCTATAGATTGCAGCTTCATGGTTGCTTTGTCTGAAGCCTTTCTTCTTCAATGTTGAATCAAGCTTTGCATTCCATGCTCTTGGCGCTTGCCGTAGGCCATACAGAGCTTTGCGCAAGCGATACACCTTGTCTTCTTGTCCAGCAACAACAAAGCTAGGCGGCTGATGCACATATACCTCCTCGTTGAGGTCTCCATTCAGAAATGCGGACTTGACGTCCATCTGATGAACAGACCAGCCCTCCTGTGCCGCCAGAGCCAACAAGACTCGAACAGATTCCATGCGTGCGACAGGGGCGAAAGCATCATCATAATCCACGCCTTCTTGCTGGACAAAGCCACGAGCGACAAGTCTGACTTTGTGTTTGATAACATTACCGTGTTCGTCCTTCTTCAATTTGAACACCCACTTCAGGGTGATTGGACGGTGACCAGTAGGAGGCTTCACAAGCTCCCAGGTCTTGTTTCTCTCTACTGATCGCAGCTCTTCTTTCATTGCTGCGCACCACGCTGGATCTCTCTTGGCTTCAGTATGCGAAGTTGGTTCGCCAGAGTGCGTTAGATGCAGCTCTGCGAACAGGCGAGTTGCAGGTGGCGGTGTGGGCTGCTGGCCAATGATATTGCTGACAGTTCTGTAGCGAAGTGGTTCATCCTCGTGATAAGCATCCAGTCGATCATCATCATCCTCCAGAGGCGTGGCATGCTCAATCCGAGGACATGGTGGCGGTGGTGACACTTCTAGTGCCGCTGGAGCAGAATTAGCTTGAGGATGAGTTGATGCGGAGCCCTCTGCTCCTTCAACTCCAATTGGGCTGTTTGGTGCGGGTGTTCTTGGTGAATCTGGGAGCAGAGGCGACGACGGTGGCGCTGGTTTGCTCACCTCCTCTGACCAGACATACTCAACTGTGAATTCACTGCTGTTCACAGCTGATGGCCCAGATTCCGGCGAGGACCAATCCCAGCCATGTTCTTCATCAAATACAACGTCACGGCTGATCCTGTCACGCCCGCTCACAGGCTCAAACACCCTATATGCCTTAGCTCCTTCTGCATAACCAATAAACACGCCGGCCTCGCCGCGGTCATCAAGTTTGCGCAGCTGACTGAGCTTCCTTGTGTATGCCACACACCCAAACACTTTCATGTGTCCCAGAGTTGGTGAACGTCCATGCCAGGCCTCATATGGGGTGATCCCCTTCAACGCACGTGTCGGTGATCGGTTCAGTATGTGGACTGCTGTCATCACAGCCTCCCCCCAAAACCGAGCTGGCAGGCCCCTCTGCTTAAGCAGTGCCCTTGCCATGGCCACTACTGACTGATTGCGCCGTTCAACTACCCCATTCTGCTGAGGTGAGTGGGGAGCACTGAAGTGCCTCTTAATGCCTTGTTCTGCGCAGTAGGTAGCAAAATCAGCAACTGTGAATTCTCCTCCATTATCGGTGCGAAGCACCCTGATTTTCTGACCACTCTCCGCCTTTGTGCTCAGTTTGATGCGCTTGATGGCTTCTGCTGCTGCACCCTTGCTTGGTATGAGCGATGCCCACATGAAACGGCTAGCGTCATCGACGAGCAGCAGGAAATATCGATTTCCTCCAGGTGTTGCAGGTGTCACTGGTCCGCAAAGATCGCCGTGCACCAGCTCAAGGGGCTGTTTGGCCCGGTACTGTGTTGCAGCTGGGAACGGGCGCCTTCTCATTTTGGTGGTGACACAGGTGTCACACACCTGCTCCACATGATCAATAACTGGGACACCGCGCGCCATCTCCTCCTTCCCAAGTCTGCGGAGTGCATCGAAATTCAAATGCCCCATCCTCTCATGCCACTGCCACGCTACATCTCCACTGCGTGCTACAAGACAAAGTGGCTGGGCTGCATGAAGTTGGAGTGTGTACAATCTGTTAGCCCCTCTCTTCACCTTGGCAATCAAACGGCCAGTGTGTTCCCAGATACGTAACACATCGTGATATATCTCCACCTTGGAGCCAGTCTCGTCAAGCTGACCCAGACTGATAATGGAATTCTTCAGGGCTGGTGTATAGTACACACCCTGCAGCACCCTATGCTCACCAGTTCTTCCTTCGAAAGCAATCGAACCGATGCCTTTGATGTCAACCTTGGACGCATCTCCAAATCGGACCGTGCCTCGCACGTCCGTGTTCAAGTCAGAAAAGAGTTCACGCCGTCCAGTCATATGGTGTGTAGCTCCTGAATCAAGGTACCACACATCTGCCTTTTCTTCATCGCCATTGGCACCAAGGAAGGCTCGGGCTTTTGGTTCTTCCAGATTCACCTCTTGAGCAGCATAGGTGTATGCCGGCGCGCACTCATCAAGATCAACGAGCCCATGCGCCAGAAACAGAGCCCCATCATCCTCGCATTCTGCATACTGCACACGGCCATTGTGGCCGCCGTCACCGCTGCCTGCGCCCCCTCGGCCACCAGCGTGCTGGCCTTGATTGCCACCGCGGCCGCTGCCACGACGGCCTCTGCCCCATCCGCCGCCGCGGTCACCGCCACCATCACGGTCACCATCTCTGTCTCGGCGCGGATGAGGGCAGTCCCTTGCCCAGTGGCCCTCCTGGCCACAATTGTGGCAGGTATCGCCACAGCGTCCACCATCGCGGCCGCCGCCACGGCCCTTTCCTCGCCAGCCGCCGCGACCGCGGCCACCACCGCCGCCTTGGCCGCCGCCGCGCTGATTCTTTGAACTAGAGCCAGCAGAATCATCCCTGCCGCCCTTCTTCTCCTTCTTCCAGCGTGCGCGCCATTGCTCCTCAGTATACATGAGCTTGCCACCGACGGTGACTGGCTCGGTAGGCGCTTGCTCTTCACGGTCATCAACAGCCTTGAGCCTCCCAGTGACTTCCTCAAGCGTGAGCATGTCAAAGTCCAGAAACTGCTCAATAGCAACCACAATCTGCGCATACTTCGGCGGTACTGTACGCAGATACTTCTCCACCACACGCCTCTCATCGATGTCCTGATCACCATGAAGAACAAGCCGTCGATGCAGAGTTGAGAGGCGGAAGGCAAAATCTTCGACGCTCTCTCCTGGCTTGACACTGATGTTCTCCCAGTCGCGGCGGAGGCGCTGCAGCGTCGCACGGCGGACCCTGTCCACGCCGATGCGCGCAGCAGCTATGGCGTCCCACGCCTCCTTCGCCGTCCGCTTGTCGATGAGCGGAATCCCCATCTCCTTGGGAACCGCTGCGACAATCACCTCCATAGCCCGCCGGTCGTCGCGGAACGAGACCCACTCTTCTTCAACTGCGTCCCACAGATCGCGGGCCTGCATTCGCAGTTTCATCTCTTGGCTCCATTCGTGGTAGTTCGTCTTGGACAGCATCGGCCAGTTCGTGCCGCTGCCCGAGTCCCTGTATACGACCCTGTCGTACACAGGCGACTCCCGACGCCCGCCACCGCGGCCACGCCTGCGGACTGGCGGAGATGGAGACCTCCGGCGCGGGCTCTTGACCTCCTCCTCTTCTTCTCCATACTCCAGCTCCTCTTCTTCCTTCTCTGCTGCAATCTCCTCCCTCAGCACCCGCGCGGTCCTTGCCGCCTCCTCTGCAGCCGCCGCCGCCTGCCGCGCCGCCTGGACCGCCTGCGCAGCTGCCTCCTCTGCAGCTTTCAAGCGCGCGGCCCGGCCAACGGAGTCCTCCGCATTGCTGTCGCCCTTGGCAGCCTTCCTTCGGCGCTCAGAAGATGTCGAGGCCATGGATGAGAAAGCAGGGAAGGGGGCTCGAGTAGAAGATGAGAGAGAGGTGTCTAACCTAGGCTCCGGTACCAATTGTTGGAGGTACTGAGTGTGTTATCCCTGGCTGAGTAGAAACACTCTGTACCTCCAACATGTACTAGAGAAAGAGGAACATACCGTTAACGTGGGAGCTGAAGATGTACGAGGTGAGTCACAACCAATGTTCTAGATGTTGAAATAATCTCGAAATGCCTGCTCGCCACACACGTCGTCTATGGGCTGTAGGTCTGTAGGCTATAGCTCCAATACACCAATGCTGCAAATCAGTATAAATTTACTTTAGAACTATTCAACAAATTCCATGGATGTAAAACGGTGCCCAATGCATATTCAGAAATTTGGAATGGATGAATGATTTCTTTCAGGACTAAACCAAAAATCAACAAAAGCACACTCAAATAAAATTCTCTAAAAAAAATTGAAGGATGCAAGCAAGAGAACTGAAAGAAGATACATGTCTCACTGAAATTACAAGAACCAGGGGCGAAGCTGCCTATACTGTGGGGGGTGCCAATACACCCACGTCAGAATCAAAATTAAGTGCAAACAATCTCAAATTACCACACATGCACCCCCCTCAGGCAAGGTTCATGCACCCCCCACTGCCCAACGTGGAATACTGGAAGCCTGAAAGAGTTAGATCAATGCCAATCCAAAGCCGTGGCATATAAGTTTACAATAACTGGTGGCTTGCTAATTGGCTCAGTTATAGGAATAGATATGAAATACAGTATATGAACAGCTGTACACGTTTGTGTTGGGTGATTTTTTCAATTGAGACATACATAGGCCAGATACCAATTACATATTAGATAAGTAAAATGAGACTCATTTTTGTTATTTTGTAATTAGGAGCTGTAGTTATACATAGCCCTGATTTGTCAAACTATAAGGTTCTACAAGAGTTTAGTATTTGAAATTTAAAATTAGTTGACCATAGTAGTATGTCATTTGGGTTAATTACTAGTATTGTTAGATCGATATTATAAACATATAACTAGATAAATGAACTAGGAGCCGGGTTTTAGCTTCATCGGCTCTAGCTCATCTGCAAACTCAAGCAAGGGGCCACAACAGTTTAGCCATACCAAATAGGGTCTAAGTAGAATTGAAGTGTTGCACTCAAGGTCCGACTTACCGGTTGAGACACAAACTGGAGCGGACCGGTAGGACAGAAAATCATGAAATCCCTGAAACTTCTATCAAAACGTATAAAATTTTTGCTAGAATTTTAGAAAGTCCAACAAATATTGTCTGAATGAAATCGCCATTACTCGTATGTCAATTTACCAGAGGTCACAAATAGAACAAAAAATCAATGAAATTCGGTCAAATTTCTGAACCCTTTATGCACCCATCAGCAAGGGGCTCCTAAAAGCATAAAAGAACTATAATACTGACACAAATGAAATTAACACGAACAGAAGATAGCCGTGCATCTAAATCACATAAGATCCGAACTCAAATGGTTTTTTAAATATTTTGCTGGACAAGCATTGTGGGCTGATGGCATATAGACCAAATACAAAATAATTTACAAAAGTAATGAGCAACATAGCACCTTGTGAGGCAATGTATTATCAGAGGAGTTGAGCTTCAACAGTACTTGCCAGCCTAATGTGTAACAACGTCGTCTTCCTCCAGAGTTTCCTATGACAAGCCAAACATCGATCACGGCGGACGGTCAAACAATGATTCAGAGGGGGTATTCACATGCCAGGGAAGAACAAAAGCAAATTGTTGAAGACAAGGACAAACAACAGCTTAATTACCTCGTCAACCAACCGGACCGGCGTGACTCTCCTGGGTCAAAATAGGCAGGCGGCGTTCTGTAGATCTTAGGTCACGGGTGCTGCTGCTTGGGGATAGGGGAAGGGGAAGGAGGCTGGGCGGTGTAGTTCTTACGCCGGCGAAGGATGCCGCTGCTTCCCCTGCCGATGGGGACGAGCCCCCTTACAAACGGTCAGAAGCAGAGCACCAGCCAGCCGCAGCACACGAGCTCCGCGATGCTCGGGCCAGCACCGGTGGTTGCTCCCTCCTGCACCTCGATATGGGGTCACGAACTGCTGCTCCTTGAGGACATAGAAAGGGGACCGATGGAGGATTTGGTTGGGCGTCGCACGACTGAGGATCTGGGCGGCCGTGCAGGGTTGGCTAGCGATGCGAATCACACAGCGGCGAAGTTGAGCGGCGGCGGCGGCAGCGGCAGCGGTAGCAAAGTTGGAAGGCGACAGTGGCGGCAGATTTGGGCGGGCGTGCAGGGATTTTGGTGGCCGTAAGACTTTAGGGTTGGGACTAGAGAGCAGAGAGTGGTATTTGGGCCTAAAAGTTTTAGCACGAACGGGCCTTTTTCTTTTTTAGTTTCCCCCGAACGAGCCCTTTTTGGTTTTCAGCTAGCGCGCCAGAGATCCTCTCATCAAAAAAACAAAAAACAAAAAAAGCGCTAGTGCGCCAGAGGCACAGACCTATGCGACCGAAGGTTGGTGCTCTTTGCTTATCTATCCCGACCCACAGTTTGACTCTATAGCTAAATTATTTTAGTGACCGCTAGTTCATTCCAAAAAGCATATTTACCGTTACTTGATCTGTGGGCAAGCTATACCGACTAATGGTTCAACGCTACTAGTATATATATAGCGATACACATGTGACGCTATATTAGTGTTGTGGTGTAGTGGCAGTCCAACTGTCGGTGTTGGTGGTCTGACCGTGAGGTGCTCCAATGGCTACTTCAATGGTCACCTTCAACCGGCGGTCGGTCCCACAGGTCATCCGCTATTCTTGGTGGTCCAACCACCATGCTTAGTGGTCCATCTGTGAGGCATCCATCAGCAGCCCAACCTCCTTTGCTTTAGTATTTTTGGCAATAACTTTGAGCACGGAATTCTGATTTTGATGATCTTGAATTTTTTGAAAAGCTAATAAGGAGCCCAGTTCATTCATCTCTTTGTCTCAGCTTCAATTTCATTTGCGTCTTCGTCATGTTGATTCATCATGTTGAACTATATTAGATATACTAGCAAACAATACTAGTCCAAATGGTAATATTGATCATCAAACACTAAAATCTAAACAAAATGGGCCATAGAGTCCATTTTCCTTACAATATGCAATGCACAAACTTTTTGATGCTATTGCTAAGACCTGACAGCATATGATATCATTAGGGTTTTATTCATGAACACAATATAAAATGGGCCCGAGACGAAGTGCTGAGACAGAAATATATACGCGGTTTGTGGATGAGGAACATAATTCCCATCAGCGGACTGAGGTGCATATTCTCTTTATCCAAAGGAAAACAATATAATCGAGAGCCTGTGGCTGTGAACCTCCAACCAACCACGCAACGCCTGCCTTTTCCTTTTCTCCATTGCGTAAGCTCACCGAGAAAAGTGAATGTATCACATCATTCAGATGGAGGCCGAGAAATGGAATACTAACATTGATCCGGAGCAGAGCACCTAGTGCTGCTCTCGTCGTTCATCGGTCATCAGCATCTCTATCCATTGTTCGTTTCCTCCTCAATTATGAGGCCTCCTAAAAGTAGAAATACGTCAAAGAAACACAAGTACGTTCAGTGAATACGTACGTGGAGTGGAGGCATCATCGATAATTGATCTGCAGAAAGGACTGCTCAATCGAGAGACCTTATTGACGAGGACATCCTCCACTATTACCCGCTGGCAAAGACGCAATAAAAAAAAGCCAAGTGGCCTAGTTGTAGTCGGACGACGATCGTATGAGCCTCTGAATAATCTCACCTTGCTTAGCTTGGGAGGAGAAAGCCACCTTAAAAGAGAGAGTCACCTTCCCCTATCGGACTAGTCTTTTAGGGACATTGGGCATTTCTCCGAGTGGGTGTGCATAAGAACTGTTGGGGTCCGGACAACCTTAATTTATTGGGCCTCGGCCAACCCCACCTGGGCCGGATGTATCATTTGGTATCGGAGCTGGACCCTTATTTAAGGGGATGGGAATGATGAGGACATCCTCTACTATTACCCCGCTGACAAAGACGCAACAAAAAAAAGGCCAAGTGGCCTAGTTGTAGTCGGACGGCGATCGTGTGAGCCTCTGAATAATCCCAACTTACTTAGCTTGGGAGGAGGAAGCCACCTTAAAAGAGAGAGCCACCCTTCCCCTATCAGACTAGTCTTTTAGAGACATTAGACCTTTCTCCAAGTGGGTGTACATAAGAATTGTTGGGGTCCGGGTAACCTTAATTTATTGAGCCTCGGCCAACCCCACCTGAATCAGATGTATCACTTGTACAGCCGGCCGGTGCTCTGCGACGGCCGCCGCTGGCCAACCACCGTGCGTGTGAATGGGCAGGAGCACCCAGCCCAGCCAGCCAGCTTGTTAGCCTGCCGCCCGATATTACTTGCAGAATGGCTTGCTTGATTGCGAATTTGCAGCCTCTTTCTTAGGCACACCAGGCCTATACAAAATGCAGAGAAGCCGACACGTACGTACTATATCCAAGACATGATGATGATAACCATCGATCAATCGAAGATGATAGCAGCCCTCTAGTAGGCTGTTGCTATCGTCGCTCAAAGTCATCCGATCGTGCTTCAGGTGGGGTACCGCGGGGCCATGCCCATGCACGCACCTGTGTTGTACGTACGGACGCCATAGATGATCATCCGATCGTGCTTCAGGTGGGGTACCGCGGGGCCATGCCCATGCACGCACCTGTGTTGTACGTACGGACGCCATAGATGATCCTTTTTCGGGCTATAAATCCACCTCCCTGCCCTCTTGCTTCCTTTCAGAAACCTGCACTTCTCTCTCCCACTCTAGCCTCCCTCCCTCAGCTGTGTTCTCGGTTCGATCAGCCAGTCTCTAATTTGGCTAGCTCACCAAGGTCGAAGAGACCAGCATGCACCCTAGTGAGGTCGCCAGCGTTTTCCTCCCGTACCTGCCGCCTGCAGCCACAGCCCCTTTCGGTTTCGGAATCGTGCCCCATTACCACACACCAGCAGATGATGATCACCTGTTGTTCCCGTGCAACGACAGCGACCTGCTAACGCCGCCCTACTCCGCCGCGGGCTTCGAGTACGCCGGCCAGCCATTGCTTGATGATGATCATCATCATGCCGGCACCAACGACAAGGCTGAAGGAGGTGACCACCACCTGACGCTCCAGCGTCGGCGGCAGCTGCTAGCGGAGGAGAGACGGCGGCGGAGGACGGTCTCCAACCGGGAGTCGGCGCGGCGGTCGCGCGTCCGGAAGCAGAAGCAGCTCACCCAGCTCTGGGAGCAGGTTGTCCACCTCCGAGGCGACAACCTTGACCTGCTCGACCGCCTCAACCGCGCCCTCAGGGACGCTGACCACGTGCTGCGCGACAACGCGCGCCTGAGTGACGAGCGGGCCGAGCTGCAGAGGAGGCTCCAGGAGCTCGCCGGCGGTGATGGCCGACCGTTTTAGGATGGATGGCTGCAACAACCAGCTAGAAAAGCTGGAAGAAATAATGATGCAAGATATTGCAAACTAATTGGTGGTTTCCGTCGTTTTGTCAGTCATATCGTCTTATGCTGATATATATCAGCTCTATGGAAAAACAGAAATATTCTAGCAGCGTACATACAATTGTGGACCGACCATATATATTAAAAAGGAATATAAATAAATTGTTAGACCCAAACGTTTGAACATGATTAGCTTAATCGCATGGGATCACTAACCTAATTAACATGAACATGACTCAAATTAGTTGGATCGTGAAGACACTACTGGAAACTGAGACTTTGCCGAGTGTCTGAAACTTTGCCGAGTGCTTTTTATCGTAACACTCGGTAAATATATATTTTGCCGAGTGCCCTGATAAAAAACACTCGGCAAAATATAGCACTCGGCAAAGTAAGACACTCGGCAAACCGTTATTTTGCCGAGTGTCGCGGCACTCGGCAAAGTTTACACTCGGCAAACAGTGCCCCGACCCGTGGCGGCCACCACCTGCAGCGATATTTTGCCGAGTGCCTATCGGCTGGCACTCGGCAAATTTTTTTTTAATTTTTTAAATGTATTTTGCCGAGTGCCCCCTGGGCCTGGCACTCGGCAAAGAATATTTTGCCGAGTGCCCCACTTTGGCACTCAGCAAAATATTTTTATTTTTTTTTATTTTAGTTCTAAATTTTTTTGTGTAGCTTTGTGACAGTATTTAAAACTCTACTTTAAAGTTTGGGGCAATTTTGACTTTTTTTGTATATTTTATTAATTTATTTCGTTTCCTTAAATTTTTCCGGATATTTCAAATTTGAACTACAGATACATGGAATAATGGAATTCGGTCATCCCAAAATTAATATTCATGATATTTAGCGTATGTTGAGCCCGTATCCAAGAGGTTAAATGAAATATTGAGCACCTCGTTGACGTAACATGTCAAAGTACTTGCGGGGAAAGTGATTTAAAATTATATAAAATCCAAACGAAGTCCGAAAATCATGAAACTTGGCGAGGCGTCGTGTTATCGCATGTGGAGGGTCTGGTAAAAATTTGAGATGGTTTCGAGGAAGTTGGGACGTCGAATGCCAAAAAACCACACATCTCCGAAAATTTGAGATGATTATTGTATGTGGAGATGTGTGCGTTTTTGGCATCCAACGTCCCAACTTCCTCGAAATAATCTTAAATTTTTACCACACCATCCACATGCGATAACACAACGTTTCACTAAGTTTTGTGATTTTCGGACTTCATTTGGATTTTATATAATTTTAAATCACTTTCCCCCGCAAGTACTTCGACATGTTACGTCAACGAGGTGCTCAATATTTCATTTAACCTCTTGGATACGGCCTCAACATATGCTAAATATCATGAATATTAATTTTGAGATGACCGAATTCCATTATTCCAAGTACCTGTAGTTCAAATTTGAAATATCCGGAAAAATTTGAGGAAACGAAATAAATTAATAAAATATACAAAAAAAGTCAAAATTGCCCCAAACTTTAAAGTAGAGTTTTAAATACTGTCACAAAGCTACACAAAAAAATTTGGAACTAAAATAAAAAAAATAAAAATATTTTGCCGAGTGCCAAAGTGGGGCACTCGGCAAAGTTTATTTTAATAAAAAATAAAAAAAACTCTTTGCCGAGTGCCGCCGGACCAGGCACTCGGCAAAGGCCTTCTAACCTAAATTAAAATCTGGGCCGGCCCACGAACCCCACTCCTTCCTCCTCCACTCGCCCGGCCGCCGCCTGAAGCCAATCCATCGAAGAAAAAAATAGCAGCGCCCTCCCAGCGGAACTCGCGACCTCCGCCCTCCCAGCCTCTGGCGCCTGCTCCAGGCCACCAGCGCCAGGGTCCTTCGCAGCTTCGTCATCTCCTGCCGGCCAGGACTGCTGGCAGTGGCGGGTGCTAGGTGCCCCCAGATCCAGCAGCTTCGTCATCTCCTGCCGGCCGGGACTGGTGCCAGGTGCCCCCAGATCCAGCAGCTTCGACATCTCCTGCCGGCCGGGACTGGTGCCAGGTGCCCCCAGATCCAGCAGCTTCGACATCTCCCTGGCAGTGGCGGGTGCCAGGTGCCCCCAGATCCAGCAGCTTCGACATCTCCCTGGCAGTGGCGGGTGCCAGGTGATCCAGCGGTTTGTGGTGCCTACTGCACATCACGGGTCATGGTAAGATCAATTTTTATTGGGATCCCGTGTTTATTTCAGAAAGCTACTATGGGAATAAATTATTTTAGTACCGCTGAATAGAGTTAGGACCTCTGCATTGCCACGGTTCCTGCACCTCTGCATTGCCTACACCCCCACCTCGTGAATGGATTTCAGTTCAGGTTCATTTAGGAGGTGCCATCTCCCTCTGTAGTCTGCACTTGTATTTGCTGTTGTTGTATTCGCCAGATGCAAACGGCCCCCAAAGCCATCTGATTTGCTAGCTGCTAGTACTACTTCAATAATCAGGTGTCTGAGTAGTAGATCGTGAGAAGGCAGGATCTTTTCCACCAGCAAAACAAAACACTGCAAAATTTACCGTAGAGGTGCAGAGCTACGATGCCTGATGAAGAACTGAAACTGAAACAGAGCCTGAACGCCTGATGCCTGATGCCTTGCCTGGCAACAAATTTACCGCAGCAATAGTGCCGATATAAACAACCATATTTCACTTTTTCTCTAGCAAATTTTTAGATGAACATGACACCAATGATCAACAATGAATTTTTAGATGATCGAACATGACACCAATGAACAGCAAATTTTTATTTTTAGACCCAAACAGTGTTTAGGCACTATAATGACATACTTTGAAAGTCCATGGACTGAGATGACACATCATTAAAAGTTTATGGACCGGATTTGGACTTTACTCTTTTATTTTTTATAGAATTTGAGATTTTTCACTTGTTCATAGTTTCACCTAAATTGGCCCCCTCTATGTTTTGTCCAGGTCTGCCACTACTGTTGACATGCTTTGTTTCCTAATTATACTAACTAAATCATGGATCTGTGGTTTCATCATAACCAGCAGGTTATCTTTGTGGTTGCCTGAGGCGTACAAGAAGAAGTAGCTGATTGGATCTTTGCTCGAAGACAAGCCGCAACATCTATAGGCGCCTCCTCACCAAGCACTCGGAGCCAGCTCATGGATTAGACTAAGGAGTATCAGGTAAAGCTCTCTACCACTTCCCTACAGATGTTGCTGCCTGTCTTGCATGGTGTACCGTACGACGTTGAAACGGCTTATAACGACCCTCCGTCCGACGCTATATTTGGGCTGTGGTGTAGTGTCTATCACGTCTGCTATCTAGCTGCATTATTGTTCAAACACTGCCGCTACCGCGTCCCCGATGGTTGATCGCGTCAATCCTTCACCGCAGTCCGGTCCTTCAGCGCAGTAGCAGTCTCCGCCACTGGAGTAGGGATGTTGAACTTGTAATAATAAACTTCTGTTGTTGAACTTTGCTGGACTTGTGATGGATTTTCGATGGATTATGAAATATGCGTGTACTTTTGATATATATTGTATGCTGGTGATATAGCTGTGATGATATATATATATATATATATATTGTCTGTTACAATGGATTGTAAAAAAATAAATATTATTTTTTTCAATCCTCGGGGTCTTTGCCGAGTGCCCATATCGGAGGCACTTGGCAAAGTATATTTTTTAAAAAAATTCAGCAAAATTTTGCCGTGTGCTCGGAACAGAGACACTCGGCAAAGTATATTTTTTAAAAAATTCAGCAAAACTTTGCCGAGTGCCCGGAACAGGGGCACTCGGCAAAGTTAATATCTGGGAAAAATAAAAAAATCTTTGCCGAGTGCCCATGTCGGAGACACTCGGCAAAGTTTTTAAAAAATAAAAATAAAAAATAATTTTGCCGAGTGCCGATCTATGGCACTCGGCAAAATATTCGTTAACGGTGGGTGCCGTAACGGCAATAAAACTTTGCCGAGTGCCTTTACAAACACTCGGCAAAATTTTTAAATATTTTGCCGAGCGCCCCGATAAAAAGCACTCGGCAAAGTATTTTTGCCGTGAAAAAAATTGCCGAGCGGACTTTGCCGAGTGCTACGCTCGGCAAAGTCTTTGCCGAGTGCAAATGGCTCTTTGCCGAGTGTAAAAACACTCGGCAAAGTCCCAGTGTCCAGTAGTGAGACTAACCATGGCCTGAAGTTAGTGGTCTTGCCATTTGGTACAGCTGAGCTTGGTGGTAGATCGAGGTCGTAGATCTTGACATAGCACCGGCTCCTAGACGTACACCTAGGGTGCTCGCCTAGCACATGATAGCACGTGTCATCGGTGAGGAAGAGAAGGCAGCGGATCCGGTGCCTTCAATTAATTTCTTATAGGATACGATCTTATGAGATAGGCTCACCTCTGAAGATCGCAATTGTGTTGGCTTTGGCTCTCGCGAACTAAAGATTCTACATTCCCTTCTATTTTGGCATGGTATGATTTAGGGTCACAGGAGTAACTCCAGCAAAGCCCCTAATCTAAGGGCTGCTATCTATATCTATACCTATATCTATACCTAGTAATAAAGAGACAAAATTTCTACCAATTTGTTTTCTGCCTGTACCTTTCCGTATTTTTTTTCTATCCATCCCGTGTTCATGCTTTGCCTTCCACTCGTCCGCTCCATCCCCGTGTCTCGTTCCTTGTTCGTGTTTTTTTTTCGCGTTTTAATTTTCCATATATGCGTCGGGCAGCGGCGAAGTGATGTCCGATGGTGCTGCGTCGGGCCGTGACACCTAGAAGGCCGATGGCACCACGTCGGGCCACGGCAGGTTGACGCCTGACGGCGCCTTGTACTGAGGCGAAGCTGCAGCAGGAAAATTGAGGAGGCAGGCCACAGCAGTGCTACTCGATCGATTTTCGCGTTGTCGATCATGCTACGACTCCATCAATTCTTGGGCGCATGCATCATGCAAATTTGCAGTCAACTGAACTAGCCAATTGGGAAGTGGGCGCAGGCAACCAGTGCCATTCTTTTCTTTAAAATAGCCGGCTTGCCGGTGGCACCGGAGGAACTAGAAACTTGTGCACCCAGCTAAGATTTAAGGGTATTATTTCAGACTTTTCTTACCATAGTTTGACATCGTTAGGAGCAAATGTGGCGGTAGTGGCACGAGAGGAATAAAAATTTCGACCAGTGCACTAATGACCGATAAACTTTTTTAATGGCTCATATGAAATTTTGAACTTTTATAAAGGCACAGAACGAAAAGACTCCAGAAAAATAGTGAAGCCACTATGGAGTCTACACTGAATGAGCGAATAATAAACAAAATATGAACGTGAAAGTTGATGGCAAAATGCATGGAAAATTAGCTACTATTTCCACGATTTCTATATCTATATATCTACCTGTACCTAATAATATTTAGAGTTTGGAGCTACAAAACCACACATATCATGGTCTCGTTAGGACGTGCATGTAGATGTGTGTCTCATATTCCAGGCTTTCACCTTTCTTAAATCACACCACAACAGGTACACACAATAGCCATCTATTTAAATTGAGCTAATCTCTTGTCAATTTCTCATACATGATTAATCTTTTATTCCTCTAGCATTTATTGTAGGTCTCAAATTTTTTTAATTCAAGATTGGGTACAGCTTAATTGAATCTAAAAAAAGCTGTTTCATTCTTATTAGCATGAACACCATACAATAACTTGTGCTTCCCGTTACATCGCACGGTCATGTTTGCTAGTGGAAAAAAATCTACTTCAATAGAGTCCCTACTCAGTCCTTCAAAAGTAGATGGCTCTCAAATCTGTAGAAAATTAGAAGAAAAACATCTCACACCCTTTGGGTTGGGTGACCTTTAATTCAAATATATATAGCCGGAACAGCTTGGCTTACACGTCAAAATGTGTTACAACATGTAAACAATGGATTTTTTGCGAAAGGCAAAAGTTCAACAAACACGACTATAATCATCAAGCACCACAGACAAGAGAAAAGGAGAATGAGTGCCTCCTCCCCCACCACCCTCTGCCCCCCTCGCCGGCGTCCCCTCCATCTCCGGTGACAGATCACGGTGCTGATCCCCTCCTGAAGATGGTGGGCCTTTAGGACCTCCACTTCCAACCTGGCCTAGAAGTTGAGGATCTCATCTCCCGCTATTTCAACTGCTCGGTTAGTCTCCCTCTTTCCTCCTCATCCAATGGCTTCTTTCTGGCCGCTAGCTTCATGTGGTCCGCTGTTAGGCTGAACGTGGATTCAGTCAACCTCCTCCTTCAATCTTGCATTGGAGGAGTTGCTAAGGATCCTAGCCATTCATCTCTCAGGTTGGATGTACTGCTTCTCTCTATCTCTCTTGCAAGGAAGCTGGATTTCTCATTTACAAAATCAGAGACTTCGTTTGCAAGATCTTTGTAGTCCTTTTCTTGCTTTGGGGAAATGAGGTCCAAATTGGAGGAAAGATCTTGATCTCTGGCATCAAGAGCAAGAGGCAGAATGGACAACAGTTGGTTCTAAATCACATAAATCTTTTGCTGATGTAGTTCGTAATCCTCCTCGCTTAGTGTTCTTGCGTCTTAACTATCCTAAAAAATTACTAGAGGAATTTTTTGGAACCTTCCCGCAAATCTCCCCCGGTTTCTGATTCTCCCAATTCCTAGGGGTTTTAGAAGCATGCCATCGAGCCTTAGAGAAGTCAGAAGTGTGTTCTTCGCTGGCTGATCAAGAAGGGAGTGGCAATCTCACTGGGCCACATTGTAGTAACACCTCCCGGCTCATCTAATCCAAATTCAAATTCAAAAGCTCCCTTGTTGGGCTCCCATCCCCCCACAGCCTCCTTTGGGCCCTGAGGCCTAGCCCAAGTGCTACTGCTACCTGACTGATGGTCACATAAAGGGAACTTGCACCAATTCAGTCAGGTGTAAAATTTGCTTCAATTACGGGCTTACGTCGATCATCTACCTAGCTAAGGCCTGAAATTCTCAGAATTATAGGCCCATCAGTCACCTAGAAACAGGCAAAGCGTCGCTTGGAAAGTCTCTTATACACCTGGAAGCCACTCCCCAATCAATGAACCCGCCTAGCATAGATGATCTCTCCCCCTCCACACCAACAGTGAAAACCCCAACCTCGTTGCCTCTGTCGATCACCATGGCAAACTTCCCTACTAATCCACGACCCCACCTTTTGCTCGGTTTCGCCCTGGAGGATCCCCCTCTCTGACCACCACTGAGGCATGAAGTTTGCGTCGTTGGATGCTACACCCTCAACAATGAGGACCTGACAATTGTGAAGTTGGAGCCACCAGTCCACAAGGATGACTTCAATGTCCTTGCAATAGAACTTAGGAAGTTCTTCAGAGATATCCATCAGGTGCGTGTGGTAGAGATTTAGCATTGCGCTTTTGGTGATGCTTTTGTTCGCTTTGGCAGTCCTAGGGAAAGAGAAAAGTTCTTAGGCCTAGTTTTTAGCTTTGGATCATACTCCATGATAGTCATTAAGCATGATGAGGCAGTGAACGCTAGATCCTTTGATCTAGATAAGGAAGCTTAGGTGATGTTTGTTGGGTTCCCAGAGGATTTGAGGAATACAACAACCATAGCTAAGTAGTCTCTATGTTTGGCATCCTCGTCCATTGGCATGATTCCAAAAATTTGGCTAGAGTAGTGGTCAAGGTCTACCTGAATGATGATGCCAAAATCCTAGACTTCGTTAAGGTCAATCCTAGTCAACCTCAGAAAGGGAGTTCCTAGACAGTCCCATACTTTGCTTTGAAGAAGAAGAGCATCCCAGAACTGTCAGATGAAGAAGCATTTGTGACGCATGGCCCCTTCACCCGTTCCTAGAGCTCAGGTGTCCCTAGAAGGATAGTCGGCCCACATCAGCGGAAGCGACCACCGTAATCAGCCTGTTCATAGAGGATTAGGCTCAGCCCCTCGTTCCATCATGGACTCACACTACAAGAAATGTGTGGTGATGAGATCCTAACATATGGGTATATTTAGCCTTGGGATCAATGGTTCCCATCCGAGAGACCCCCGACCGACCCCTCGGGGATCGCTTGGGGGCTCGGGGGCTATACCCGTCGGGTACACTCTCACGCACCTAAGACCAAGGAATCATGCCGAGCCTGAGCACGCCGTTGCCTCTGCTCGGGGCTAGGGGGCTCGCCCGAGCCTCAGGCTCCCAATCAACGAGGAGCCTGAGCCCGATCCTTGGCTCTCGCCCGGCCTACGACGCCAACCAAGGCCCGGACGCAAGAAGACATGCCCCGAGACATTGAGGCTCGGGGGCTCCTAGGTGCTGCCCTGCAGGCGTGGCGCTGTCAACCACTCCCCCGATAGGGTCACGCACGGGGCGTGACGCAAGAAGACAAACTCCTTCGCGGCCTCCAAGGGCTCGGGGGCTCCCAGGCTTGCACGTTAGCCCCTCGATCCAGCCTTCTTTATCACGAAGAAGTCTCTAGAAGGTGCACCTAGGGGAGGCCGATCCAAGCTGACATAGCCTAACACATAGAATGTCAGAACAGAGCAGCTAGACGATGCCCAAGGCTTCTTTAGCTCCACGACTGTAACACCCAAAAATTCTAAACTTTAGAAATAATGAATTTCAAATAAGTTAGATAACAATTAAGGGCAAATTAAAATTTTAAAAACTATTTGGTGATGCATTCATGTTGTTGCATTTATTTTGTTTTGTGGTGTGGTTATATTTGTTTTATTTTATTAATTTGGTTTTGGAAAATATATATATAAGTGAAGGAAAGAAAGAAAGAAAAATATAAAATCACTTCCTGTGCTCCCGGGCTGGCCTGCCTTCTCTCCCTCTCCCTTGGGCCGATGGCCTGCTTTTCCGCGCGGGCGCCTGGGCCGCGGAATGGGCTGTTTTCTTTTCTCCGCGCGAGCCACCGGATGGGCCAGCCCAGTACCGCAGCAGCAGCGTTTCCCTTTCTTTCTCTCGCTGACGAGTGGGGGCCACACGTCAGCTGCTTCCTCTTCGTTTCGCCGTGTTCGAGCCAGAGAATTCACCGTTCCCAACCGAACCGAATCTCATACCTTGAGATTCCTAACCAAATACGAGTATGTGAAGCTATAAATTGGTAGCCGCATGTTTCCTATTTCTGTTTTTCATCTAAAATCGTGAGTTCCACCGCAAAACGTCGAGTTCTAGGGTTGGGTTCGGTTGAGTACGACGGACGTTGGGGAGGAGTGCTTTCGGGTGCTTTGGAGGCTAATTCGTCGCGTTGGTAAGCCCGCAAATCTCCTCCTCTTTCTTCCTGTGCCCTTCTTTGGTGTTGAGACGCTTTGAATCGCGGTTTTGGTGAGCTCGGGTGCACCGGCAATGGCGTCGCCGCCCTAACCTAGCCGCGTCCCGTTTCTGCGCTATAGCAGTCTTCCTAAACTAGGTAGACGAGTTTGGGGGAAGTTTCTCTTTCGATTTGAGTTGGTGGCGGGTCAAGTAGAGGTCGGAAAAGGGGGAGACAGAACTTCTCCGGCGAGGTGGGCATGGTGGTAATGGTGGATGGCGGCCGGACTTGAAGGTGGAGGCCGGGCCTTCCACTGTAGAGCTGCGGGTGATTGAGGGCCGTTCGTTTTTGAATCAACAGCCCAGATTAGAACTTACCCCTTCGCGGGGTAAATTTGTTAAAGAGACCCTCAGCTTTTTAGTAATCAACCCGCGGTCCGTAGCGTATAGTTGGAAATACGTTTTCGTGTTTTGAAAGCGTATTTTCTTCCGGGTAAATCAAAAGTACGTTTTCAGATAATTACAGTTTTGCCACTAGAATTGTTTTGGTCATAAAATCTTCGTTTTAACTCCGATTTGATCCGTTCAAGTTGCGTTAGGTTCGTATTTGCGAGCTCTACATGTTAGTGTAGTTGTACAATTGGTTTTGATAATTTATTTCTCGAGTTTATAATTGAGTATTTATTTATCTATAGGAAATCTTAGAAAATTCATAACTTTCACGTTTTAACTCCGAATTTGGTGATCTTTGCGTCTGTGTGATCGTAGAAATGTGTAGAAGAGTTTTATAAACTTTTATTACTGTTTTGCTACTGTTGGTGTACTGTTCTAATTGTATCTCTTTGTTTGCTTCGTGTTTGTTTGATTGGATGCATGTGTGTTGTTGATTGATGATCGAGTATAGAAGGTGAGCAGTATCTGGACGATTCGGAGTATTACTTTGAGCCAAGTCAGCAGTATCACTTGGAAAGCTTTGATCAAGACAAGTATAACACAGGACTATCCTTGTTACTTATACATTGAATTGTCATACATATGCATGTGCTTACCTTGACAACCTTAGAGATTATAACTTAGTGATTGTTATCTTGATTCCTTGTCAACCTTGGGAATGCATATGGGTAGCTACTGCTAGTGCTTAAACTAAGAACAATGATCTTGTAATTGGATTAATGGATTAAGCATTCAACCATTAAGATGATTTTATTACTGTTAAAAGGGGGCTAGAGCATGTGTATTATTTTGATGCTCTGGTTTCTCTCCATAAGGACTTATCTGTAAGTGATAACCGGGATATACAGTACAACTGTGAGGGCTAAATGGCTCTGGCTTTAGTTGTTCAAGAGACATTTTCTAGCTTGTTAGTGGTTACCTTAAATGGCGTAAGAAAGGCTTGCCACGTTGGGTGTAGTGCAAGCCCCTGGCCTAGTGTGTATAGGCTGTGGTTGTTGTGCCACAGGGAAGGGGGGTTCTACATCTGCCTGCCGAGTGAATCTAATGGCCCTAACTTGTTAGACGAACTTTTGAGTGGCTTTATATGGTTCTCGGGTGTTTGGGCTTGATCTCCCCACTCATTTGGAAATCATGACTCACAGTGAAAGTGTACATCTCTGCGCAGAGTAAAAAACTGGTATACTAGCCGTGCTCATGGATACGAGCGGCCTTGGGAATTCTTATGGAATAGTTGATCATAACTGTTATATCATGCTTAATTATTGTTGATTATTATTTGCTCATGTTAATGCTATTCATTATCCTTATTACAATTGATCATTGGTTCTTTAATGGGAAGCGGTTTATCTTGATGCTACTCAATTGCTAATATATGATTAAAAGCTAAACGCAGTTAAACAATGTCTAGCCTTTTCGAGCCTCATGAACCCTGTGTTATATTTGTTGAGTTCGACATGGACTCACCCTTGCTATTTCCACCATAACAGATAAAGATATTGAGGAAGATTATCGTAATGAGTACTAGTCTTGGTGTCAACCAGTCAACCGTGTCCCTGTGTGGAGTTTCCGCTGAAGAATTACTATTAGTTATTATTACCTATTGTTCAAGACTATGTCTTAAATATTTATTCGTTATGTAATAAGCACTGTGATGATACTTTGTAATTTGTCAACTTATGTGTGCGACTGTTTCCTGGGGCGCACATGAGTCTTTTATGCATCCTATTTTTGTCCTTAAAAATGGGTGTGACAGATTGGTCTCGGAGCCGTGTTGACTGTAGGACGCGAGCCTAGTTAGAATGGTCGTTAATAGCATCCATACTTCACTTAATTCATGCTTCCTCTTTTCACCTTGTTAATTACTAAAGTTTTATGCTTCCTCTACTTTATTCTATTGCGAAAATACATTGATTCTATCTAATCTATGTCTAAATCTTGTAGATGCCTCCTTATCCCCGTCTGTCAGCTGCACAGTACGTTGCCCGTTTCAAACCTCAGGAGCCGTATGAAGATGGTGATCAAGAGCTATCTGATGCTGAATCAAGAGTTGGTGATATACCAATGGAGAATGTAGTTATGGGGTGGACTACGAAGCTTCATATCATGGTTCCTAAAGCTGATGCTTTCTTCCATGACATGTTGACAAGAACCTTGGACAACTACTACTACGACTGGGAAGCTACGTTGGAGCATCGCAGTGCAGAGTATAGTCATCCATGGATGGATTCCTATTGGGAAACGGAGTTATGGGTTAAGAAAAGGGATCCTACCACTAAGGAACCTAAGGTGGAGTCAAAGTTCATTACCAGAGTGAGCCGGGCAACCGTGGAGACAAGTATGGAGGATGTCGCTTTCAATGCATTTGTTTACTACCGTGGTCTACGCTCGGACAAGACGTTAAAGGGTGCACTCCGGCATTTTCCTTGTTTCTTACATGACAAGGGTATTTGGACCGTGCCGCTTGCAGATGATTCCTCCTTGACTTTACAAGCTACGGTGGGATTAGCTCGTGAATTGGCTCTCCATGAGGTGGATTTGAAGGATGAGTTGCTGAAGGAAAAAGAACTTAAGGAGCAAGCTTATAAGGAGATTGACCAATTAAGGGCGGAGTTAGGTCATCCCAAGATTTATGAGAAGCTTAATTAGGAAATAGGAAAAATCCCTATGTAATAGGAACGATAGAAGTTGCGAGTTAATTTTAAGTTTGGATTGTTTTAAGAGTCAGTTTGTGATGTGAACAATTGTGTGATTGATGGATTGTTATTATGATAATGTGTGATTTGGATCTTTGTAATGTGTGCTGGAGTTTTGTAGATATGCCTACAAGTTCCATGGTTAAGAATATTAAGTTTGATCAAAATATATTAGTTGAATATGAGGTTAACTTAGTTCTGTCCTTTGCTGATTTTTGGATTAGTCTGGGATGTTTTAGAAATAACTTAAAATCCGTTCATGAGAAATTTAAGAAATTTTACTGGGAATAATTAGACTTCTATATCTTTCCAACCCCAGAAGAATCACTTTAATATCTATTATGAGCTAAGAGATATATCTGTTCCAAGTTGGGGTTACTGCACAGTCTGGAATTCTGAAACAGTTTCGGTTAAGTTCAGTTTTTGGCCAATTTATTGACAGAATCAGAAAAAGTGTTGTGAATAGGAGTTGTAGATAATTTTGTAAGTTTTCCAACCATGTAAAGATCATTTGAATTGGACATCTGTAGCTCGAGATATGATAGTTTTACTGAGTTGCTGAAATTTGAGTTCGCCCAGAAAAATCAGATTTTGCTTATCTATTGAATACATCATCTCAGATCGTACTGAATTTCAATTTCTATGTTTTTGGAAACAGATGTCAGGCAGAGGTCGTGGCAGAGGTCGTGGAGGTGCTAACCCACCCATTACTATGGAGGAACTCATGCAAACTCAGAACCAGATGATGCAGATGTTTATGCAGCACATGCAGAACAATCCCCCTGCAGGAGGACCACCGCCTGTGCAAGTGAGGGATAAGCGTGGGGAATTTTTGAAGGGACGCCCTCCAGTGTTTTCTCATGCTGCTGATCCTTTAGAGGCAGATAATTGGGTGAGGGCAGTGGAGAAACAGCTGATTATAGCCCAATGCAATGATATGGAGAAGGTGTTATATGCATCTGGTCAGTTACAGGGGACAACTCAGACTTGGTGGGAGTCGTGTCAAGCTGCACGCCCTGACAATGCTCCTCCTATCACTTGGAATGAGTTTGTTAGAGATTTTCGAGCTCGTCATATTCCTGAAGGTATAATTGAGCTGAAGCAGGAAGAATTCAGAAACCTTAGGATGGGACAGATGAGCGTTAGTGAATATCATGACAGGTTCACCCAGTTGGCTCGCTATGCTCCTAATGAAGTGAGGGAAGATGCAGACAGGCAGCGTCTTTTCTTGAAGGGAATTTATTATGATCTTCGCTTGCAGTTGAAGGGGAACAACTATGCTAGTTTTCAAGAGCTGGTAAATAAAGCTATTGTGCTTGATAATGAGCGCAGAGAGATGGACAGGAAGAGGAAGATGAAGGTACAAAGCTCAGGAAGCAACAACCGTCAGCGCACTAATTCTCAGTATGGTTTTCATCAGAAGTTTCAGGGACCGGTTAGTCAATGGAATCACAATCCAAATCAGGGGTGGTCCCAAAATTGGCAAAGTAATCAGTCGCAGCAGCGTTCATCATATCCACAGCGTCAACAGTATCAGCAGACTGGGCAACAGACTCCTCGCACTGGAAATTCCAATGTTACCCCCATGAAGAATAGTGCTCCCAGCACGCCTACTAGATGTTTTGTCTGTGGTAAAGAGGGGCATATGTCTTACCATTGTCCTGAGAAGCAGAACCAGCAGACTCCTCAGAGCCAGAAGAGCAACCAGAGGCAATCTGGTACTGGAAGGGTGAATCACGTGTCTTCTGATACAGCTCATGATGCACCAGAAGTTATGATTGGTACGTTCAATGTACATTCCACTCCCGCAACTGTTCTTTTTGACTCTGGAGCATCTCATACATTCATATCCAATATTTTTGTTAAAATGCATAGTGTACCCATGCTAGCTATGAAAGAACCTCTCTTAGTAAATTCACCTGGAGGTACCATGCAAACCAGTAATCGTTGTCTTCCAATTAGTATGATATTAAGGGGGGTAGAGTTTAAGATAACTCCTATAGTGTTGAGGACATCTGGTATTGATGTGATATTGGGTATGGACTGGATGAAGCAAAATCAGGCAGAGATTCAGTGTCAGCAGAAAGTGGTAGTTGTGACTGCACCTAATGGAGATAAAATGCAATGTGGATGTAGCAGTGCAGAAGCAACCAACCGCTGTGGTGAATCAGCTTGAAGATACTATTAAGGAGAATTCAGTGATTGAGGAATTTCCGGATGTCTTCCCTGATGAATTGCCAGGTATGCCACCTGACAGAGACATTGAATTTCTTATTGAATTACTTCCTGGAACTGCACCTATAGCCAAACGACCATATAGGATGGGAGTAGATGAATTAGAAGAACTTAAGAAACAAATTAAAGAATTACAAGATAAAGGTTTTATTCGACCTAGTTCATCACCTTGGGGAGCACCAGTTATTTTTGTTGATAAGAAAGATGGCTGTCAGAGGATGTGTGTTGATTACCGGTCACTAAATGAGGTAACTATCAAGAATAAGTACCCTTTGCCCAGGATTGATGACTTGTTTGATCAGTTGAGAGGTGCTTGTGTGTTCTCTAAGATTGATTTACGTTCTGGTTATCATCAGTTGAAGATTCGTGCTTCTGATATTCCAAAGACAGCTTTTACTACAAGGTATGGATTGTATGAGTATACTGTTATGTCATTTGGATTGACCAATGCACCTGCATACTTTATGTACATGATGAATAAGGTGTTCATGGAATATTTGGATAAGTTTGTGGTAGTGTTTATTGATGATATACTGGTATTTTCCAAGACAGAGGTAGAGCATGCTGAACATTTGAGGTTGGTATTGCAGAAGCTTAGAGAGCATAAACTGTATGCGAAGCGAAGTAAATGTGAGTTTTGGTTGAAGGAAGTTTCTTTCCTTGGTCATATTGTTTCTAATGGAGGGATATCAGTGGATCCAGGTAAAGTAAAGGATGTATTAAAGTGGAAACCACCTATTGATGTTAGCAAGATTCGTAGTTTCTTGGGATTAGCTGGATATTACAGACGGTTCATTGAAGGGTTTTCTAAACTTGCTAAACCTATGACATCTCTGTTAGAGAAGAATGCCAAGTTTGTGTGGTCAGATAAATGTCAAGCTAGTTTTGAGGAATTGAAGAAGAGGTTGACTACAGCGCCTGTTTTGGTTTTGCCAGATTTGAGTAAGAAGTTTTCTATTTATTGTGATGCTTCTCGTCAAGGTTTGGGATGTGTTCTTATGCAAGAAGGCAGAGTTGTGGCTTATGCATCTAGGCAGTTGAGAAAGCATGAGTTGAATTATCCTACACATGATTTGGAGTTAGCAGCTGTAGTTCATGCTTTAAAGATTTGGAGACATTATTTGATTGGACATAAGAGTGATATATACACTGATCATAAGAGTTTGAAGTATATTTTCACTCAGTCAGATCTGAATTTGAGGCAACGCAGATGGTTAGAGTTGATTAAGGATTATGATATTGAGATACACTATCATCCTGGTAAGGCTAATGTAGTAGCTGATGCTCTTAGTAGGAAAAGTTATGCCAATGAGATACGGACGTTGTCTATGACTAGTGAGTTATGTGCTGAATTTGAATATTTGAATTTGGGCATTGTTACTAATACAATGGAATTAGTGATAGAGCCTACCTTAGAGCAAGAAATCTACAAGGGTCAGTTGAAGGATGAGAAACTAAAGAAGATAGCGAAAGATATAGTGATTGGTAAGTCACCAGGCTTTCGAATGGATGATAATGGAATTTTGTGGTTTGGAAAGAGGCTGTGTGTACCTGAGGATCAAACTGTTAGATAGGCAATTCTTCGCGAAGCTCATGAGTCAGCTTATTCTATTCATCCTGGTAGTACTAAGATGTATTTGGATCTGAAACAGAAATATTGGTGGGTTGGATTAAAGCGAGATGTGGCTGAGTATGTGGCATTGTGTGACACTTATTAGAGGGTGAAAGCAGAGCATCAGAGACCTGCTGGATTGTTGCAACCAATGAAGATTCCTGAATGGAAGTGGGAGGAAGTTGGTATGGATTTTATAATAGGGTTACCGCGTACTCAGAGAGGTTATGATTCTATTTGGGTGATAGTGGATCGGTTAACCAAAGTTGCTCATTTTATACCAGTTAAGACTACTTACCATGGACCAAAATTGGCAGAGTTGTATATGGAGAGGATAGTATGTTTGCATGGAGTTCCAAAGAAGATTGTATCTGATCGAGGATCGCAGTTTACGTCGCATTTTTGGAAAGCTGTGCATGAATCATTGGGAACAAAATTGAATTTTAGTACAGCATATCATCCACAGACAGATGGACAGACTGAAAGGACCAACCAGGTATTAGAGGATATGTTGAGAGCTTGTGCATTGCAATATGGAACTAGTTGGGATAAGAGTTTGCCTTATGCAGAATTCTCTTACAATAACAGTTATCAACAGAGTCTTAAGATGGCACCGTTTGAAGCTTTGTATGGACGTAAGTGTAGAACTCCATTGTTTTGGGATCAGACAGGTGAATCTCAAGTGTTTGGTACAGATGTTCTTAGAAACGCAGAAGATCAAGTGCGAGTGATTCGTGAGAATTTGAGAGTAGCACAGTCACGTCAGAAGAGTTATGCTGACAATAGAAGAAGAGATTTAGTTTTTGAGGTAGGTGATTATGTCTATTTGAAGGTGTCACCTATGAAAAGTGTGAAGAGGTTTAACATGAAATGTAAACTAGCACCAAGGTATGTTGGACCATTTAAAGTTATTACTAGACGTGGGGAAGTTGCCTATCAATTAGAGTTGCCTGAAAATTTATCTGGAGTGCATGATGTGTTCCATGTTTCACAACTTAAGAAGTGTTTATGGGTGCCTGAGGAGCAGGTACCTTTAGAAGAGTTGACTGTTAAGGAGGATCTTACATATGAAGAGTTTCCGATTAAGATTTTAGAGACTGCTGAGAGAGTTACTCGAAGTCGGGTTATTAAAATGTGCAAGGTGCAGTGGAATCGATATTCAGAGGCAGAGGCAACTTGGGAAAGAGAGGATGAATTAAGGAAATCATATCCGCAATTGTTTGAGTAAGCAGTTCAATCTCGAGGACGAGATTCTTTTAAGGGGGGTAGAATTTGTAACACCCAAAAATTCTAAACTTTAGGAATAATGAATTTCAAATAAGTTAGATAACAATTAAGGGCAAATTAAAATTTTAAAAACTATTTGGTGATGCATTCATGTTGTTGCATTTATTTTGTTTTGTGGTGTGGTTATATTTGTTTTATTTTATTAATTTGGTTTTGGAAAATATATATATAAGTGAAGGAAAGAAAGAAAAATATAAAATCACTTCCTGTGCTCCCGGGCCGGCCTGCCTTCTCTCCCTCTCCCTTGGGCCGATGGCCTGCTTTTCCGCGCGGGCGCCTGGGCCGCGGAATGGGCTGTTTTCTTTTCTCCGCGCGAGCCACCGGATGGGCCAGCCCAGTACCGCAGCAGCAGCGTTTCCCTTTCTTTCTCTCGCTGACGAGTGGGGGCCACACGTCAGCTGCTTCCTCTTTGTTTCGCCGTGTTCGAGCCAGAGACTTCACCGTTCCCAACCGAACCGAATCTCATACCTTGAGATTCCTAACCAAATACGAGTATGTGAAGCTATAAATTGGTAGCCGCATGTTTCCTATTTCTGTTTTTCATCTAAAATCGTGAGTTCCACTGCAAAACGTCGAGTTCTAGGGTTGGGTTCGGTTGAGTACGACGGACGTTGGGGAGGAGTGCTTTCGGGTGCTTTGGAGGCTAATTCGTCGCGTTGGTAAGCCCGCAAATCTCCTCCTCTTTCTTCCTGTGCCCTTCTTTGGTGTTGAGACGCTTTGAATCGCGGTTTTGGTGAGCTCGGGTGCACCGGCAATGGCGTCGCCGCCCTAACCTAGCCGCGTCCCGTTTCCGCGCTATAGCAGTCTTCCTAAACTAGGTAGACGAGTTTGGGGGAAGTTTCTCTTTCGATTTGAGTTGGTGGCGGGTCAAGTAGAGGTCGGAAAAGGGGGAGACGGAACTTCTCCGGCGAGGTGGGCATGGTGGTAATGGTGGATGGCGGCCGGACTTGAAGGTGGAGGCCGGGCCTTCCACTGTAGAGCTGCGGGTGATTGAGGGCCGTTCGTTTTTGAATCAACAGCCCAGATTAGAACTTACCCCTTCGCGGGGTAAATTTGTTAAAGAGACCCTCAGCTTTTTAGTAATCAACCCGCGGTCCGTAGCGTATAGTTGGAAATACGTTTTCATGTTTTGAAAGCGTATTTTCTTCCGGGTAAATCAAAAGTACGTTTTCAGATAATTACAGTTTTGCCACTAGAATTGTTTTGGTCATAAAATCTTCGTTTTAACTCCGATTTGATCCGTTCAAGTTGCGTTAGGTTCGTATTTGCGAGCTCTACATGTTAGTGTAGTTGTACAGTTGGTTTTGATAATTTATTTCTCGAGTTTATAATTGAGTATTTATTTATCTATAGGAAATCTTAGAAAATTCATAACTTTCACGTTTTAACTCCGAATTTGGTGATCTTTGCGTCTGTGTGATCGTAGAAACGTGTAGAAGAGTTTTATAAACTTTTATTACTGTTTTGCTACTGTTGGTGTACTGTTCTAATTGTATCTCTTTGTTTGCTTCGTGTTTGTTTGATTGGATGCATGTGTGTTGTTGATTGATGATCGAGTATAGAAGGTGAGCAGTATCTGGACGATTCAGAGTATTACTTTGAGCCAAGTCAACAGTATCACTTGGAAAGCTTTGATCAAGTCAAGTATAACACAGGACTATCCTTGTTACCTATACATTGAATTGTCATACATATGCATGTGCTTACCTTGACAACCTTAGAGATTATAACTTAGTGATTGTTATCTTGATTCCTTGTCAACCTTGGGAATGCATATGGGTAGCTACTGCTAGTGCTTAAACTAAGAACAATGATCTTGTAATTGGATTAATGGATTAAGCATTCAACCATTAAGATGATTTTATTACTGTTAAAAGGGGGCTAGAGCATGTGTATTATTTTGATGCTCTGGTTTCTCTCCATAAGGACTTATCTGTAAGTGATAACCGGGATATACAGTACAACTGTGAGGGCTAAATGGCTCTGGCTTTAGTTGTTCAAGAGACCTTTTCTAGCTTGTTAGTGGTTACCTTAAATGGCGTAAGAAAGGCTTGCCACGTTGGGTGTAGTGCGAGCCCCTGGCCTAGTGTGTATAGGCTGCGGTTGTTGTGCCACAGGGATGGGGGGTTCTACATCTGCCTGCCGAGTGAATCTAATGGCCCTAACTTGTTAGACGAACTTTTGAGTGGCTTTATATGGTTCTCGGGTGTTTGGGCTTGATCTCCCCACTCATTTGGAAATCATGACTCACAGTGAAAGTGTACATCTCTGCGCAGAGTAAAAAACTGGTATACTAGCCGTGCTCACGGATACGAGCGGCCTTGGGGATTCTTATGGAATAGTTAATCATAACTATTATATCATGCTTAATTATTGTTGATTATTATTTGCTCATGCTAATGCTATTCATTATCCTTATTACAATTGATCATTGGTTCTTTAATGGGAAGCGGTTTATCTTGATGCTACTCAATTGCTAATATATGATTAAAAGCTAAACACAGTTAAACAATGTCTAGCCTTTTCGAGCCTCATGAACCCTGTGTTATATTTGTTGAGTTCGACATGGACTCACCCTTGCTATTTCCACCATAACAGATGAAGATATTGAGGAAGATTATCGTAATGAGTACTAGTCTTGGTGTCAACCAGTCAACCGTGTCCCTGTGTGGAGTTTCCGCTGAAGAATTACTATTAGTTATTATTACCTATTGTTCAAGACTATGTCTTAAATATTTATTCGTTATGTAATAAGCACTGTGATGATACTTTGTAATTTGTCAACTTATGTGTGCGACTGTTTCCTGGGGCACACATGAGTCTTTTATGCATCCTATTTTTGTCCTTAAAAATGGGTGTGACAGATTGGTATCGGAGCCGTGTTGACTGTAGGACGCGAGCCTAGTTAGAATGGTCGTTAATAGCATCCATACTTCACTTAATTCATGCTTCCTCTTTTCACCTTGTTAATTACTAAAGTTTTATGCTTCCTCTACTTTATTCTATTGCGAAAATACATTGATTCTATCTAATCTATGTCTAAATCTTGTAGATGCCTCCTTATCCCCGTCTGTCAGCTGCACAGTACGTTGCCCGTTTCAAACCTCAGGAGCCGTATGAAGATGGTGATCAAGAGCTATCTGATGCTGAATCAAGAGTTGGTGATATACCAATGGAGAATGTAGTTATGGGGTGGACTACGAAGCTTCATATCATGGTTCCTAAAGCTGATGCTTTCTTCCATGACATGTTGACAAGAACCTTGGACAACTACTACTACGACTGGGAAGCTACGTTGGAGTATCGCAGTGCAGAGTATAGTCATCCATGGATGGATTCCTATTGGGAAACGGAGTTATGGGTTAAGAAAAGGGATCCTACCACTAAGGAACCTAAGGTGGAGTCAAAGTTCATTACCAGAGTGAGCCGGGCAACCATGGAGACAAGTATGGAGGATGTCGCTTTCAATGCATTTGTTTACTACCATGGTCTACGCTCGGACAAGACGTTAAAGGGTGCACTCCGGCATTTTCCTTGTTTCTTACATGACAAGGGTATTTGGACCGTGCCGCTTGCAGATGATTCCTCCTTGACTATTAGTTATTATTACCTATTGTTCAAGACTATGTCTTAAATATTTATTCGTTATGTAATAAGCACTGTGATGATACTTTGTAATTTGTTAACTTATGTGTGCGACTGTTTCCTGGGGCACACATGAGTCTTTTATGCATCCTATTTTTGTCCTTAAAAATGGGTGTGACAACGACATCGCCTTGGTCCACACAGCACCGCTACAAGACCTTCCTAGACTCTAGCACATGTAGACCATAGGCTCATCTCCCAAACCACCATGTACCCAACCTACCTCGGAATATAAGGGAAGGTCGGATCCTAGAAAGGGGGAGGACGATCCCAGACAGATCATTCCATTCCTCATCGATCCACTCCTACTTAGCACCGAGAGCAGAGTAACCTAGAGAGGAGCACCGAGAGCTCCTCCACTGCATCCGTCGTCTTCCTCCTCTCCAACGAGGGGAAGACTCCACCAACGGTGAGGCAACCTGAGGATTAACACCGAGCTAACCCCCTACCAAATTTCTCTCTACCTCATGTACACTCTGTTGTAACCCCTCGATTTTAGGTGCTAATGAGTATAAGGATCATCAGCTGCTGGACGTAGGGCACCGATCAGCCCGAACCAGGATAAACCGTTGCATCCCCTCTATGATTCTTGTGTTCTTGAGTTCACTCGAGCCACCAGACACACGTACTCTGACACCGACTCAAATAACAATGCTTGTCGTGGTTCTGACCCCACAACAGTTGGTGCGCTAGGTAGGGGACATCGTCAAGTGCGATTTAGGCTCTAAGGTTGCTGGAGCCACCTGCCTTATCATTAGAGCAAGCGGCACTACCCTAAATGATGGTGTTCGCTTCCCTGGCAGGTTCTTCATCATAGCCAGTGCATTCACTCTAGGCTAGGTCCTCAACTTTGGGAGCCTATCCTACGTCACCGACTGCTATGGCGAGCTTCACTTGCTCAATGAGGCCCCGCTAGCGGGCAATGAGTCCTCGACGCTACCTCCTCCGCTGGGTCTCCTAGGAGCAGATCTCGAGGTCCTGGCCCAATAGATTTGGTGTGGTCTGGGTCTACACCCCACCATGTCAGACCGCCACCAGATGTTCTACATGCTGGCCAACATCTATCACCAGATCACCACTAGCGAGGTGCTCCCACCGCTAGACCACTTCTGGTACTACCTCTTGAACATACCTTTCGGGATCCATAATGCCACGGTGTCCTTCCAGCTGGAGTTGGAGCACCTCGTCAACCGTGAGGTGCCACAGAGCGCCATCTTGTTTGGCACGGTTAGGGTGGATGTCCTCTCGCTGTGCACCTTCCTCGAGATCCTCTCAAGGAATGGTCTGGAGTACAACTCTAACGACACTGACTGCTATGCCTTGCCATGCATGTGCTACCACATTGATGGCAAGGTTCCCATCGAGGAGGCGCTAGAGCTCATGCCATCGGACCAAAGTCCCCGTTGCCGCATGAACTACCTTTGAGAGAAGCTAGCTCGCCTACAGGCTTGGCAGGCGGACTTGGAGGCCACTGAGGCAAAGCTCGAGACCCAAAGGCGAGGGCTTGCACTGTAGCAAGCCGCACAGCCCCTGTCACTGATGATGACGCCTACACGGGAGCCCTAGGCACACCTTGATAGCGGAAGAGGAGGTCAAGGCAACGGCGGTGTTCAATCGATTAAGCTCCAAAGATGCATTCGGTGTCATCGGTGGCTGTGGTGGCACGGCAAGCCCCTCCATCTAGGTGCTTGGTCCCTAAGAAGGGACTGACCTGATTGAGGGAGGCTCTAGCCCTTCCCTGCGAAGGATGACCACCACTAAGCCCACCATCCAGAGGCCCGGTGTACAAGCCAAGCTATGTCATGCCCGCCTTGACAAAGCGTGCAAAAAGGAAACGCGAAGCTACATGACTTTCCCTATTTTCTTTCTGTTTCTATGTTAAATGTTGAGTTTGCTTTCTGATTGCCATGAATCCCCCTCCTATTGGTAAGAGCGAAGCACTGTGAGGCCCACCTCACTAGGCACCTCCTGCCCAACCTTCCCATCTTGGTCTATTTGCACCTCCAGACTCCTTGACCTAACGCTAACGCATGTGTGCCACTAAGAGGGCATGACCCTAGGCCACCTATGGCATAGCCAAGGATCATGAGGGTAAATGGACCCCAAATATCGATCAAAAAAGGTTGGTAGCACCTAAGAAGCAAAAAATCAGGGGCGGTAAAGAAACAGCAAACACACGAACTTACTATTTACAACCAGAAACATTAAATTGTTTTGGGGATAGCATCTTCTAATCCGACCATTGGACACACGCTGGTTGATCTATCTTCTCTCATAAGAACAAGGGGGCAATGAACACAGTCATCACCCTTCACGGTCTAGCGAGGGGCCACGAAGGATGGCCTCTAGGGGCACGATCGCCAGGACGATGTCGGTGGCTTCCTCCAGGCGGGGCATTAGGAATGCCATGTCATTGGGGTCGACACTCATGGGAAAGCCCCTAGCCACCTCATAGACATCCACCAGGTCAAGGAACCAAAAGTGGACCATGGCCAGCGCTGAGGCCACTCCCTACTTGATGCCATCCTCCACAGCCTCGTGGAAGTGCTTTGGCGTGGTGCGGAGTCGTGCATTCACCTCCACTGTGTTGTCGCGCACCTCCCTGGGAAGAGAGCATGACTGGTGCCCGGGGCTATGGCCTAGAGCTCCCTTGACTCTGTGCCGCGAGCGTCAAGGTGACCCTGTAGCCTGTCCACCTCCTCCTGGAGCCCTCAGAGCTACTCGCCCAGGCGACGGGCTTCCTCCCTTGACTCTGCATCAATAGGAGTTCGTGACATCAGATCGATGCAAGGGACATAGGCTAGGACCATGTGTCTATGGAAGGGAAAGAGGGGAAGGGGGAATGACCCATACCTTCGAGCTCCGTCCTCAGATGGGCCACCTCCGCCTGCGCTGTGTCCCACACGTTCTCCGCCATCGCCACCACGAACCGCTCCTCTTCGGCCTCCCTTTGGGCATCCTCTACATCCTCGATGGCATCCTCCTACTCCTTCTATAGTGCCTCGACCTCTGTGGGGGAGAGCATAGGCAGGCCACGCAAAAGAAGTGCTCTTGACTAGGGAGCGTGCCAACTCGGGCCAGCCACAGACGTAGAGGGTGGCAGTAGGTGAGACCGACGAGGAGGAGGCTCGCCGGTGCTTAAGGAACCAACCTCGATGACTATCCTTCTAGGGAATCCCCTACACATGACATGAACGCTGGGCATCAACAACAGTGGAGAAGAGAGACGACAAGAGGTGAAGGCAATCTTTACCTGTCCCATCGAGGGGACGATGAGCGGGGTGGACTCCGCCCGCGCCTGGGAGGACTCCTCTGGCACCTACGTGACCCTCCGCCGGCCACCCCCGCGTGAGCCGTTGTGCTTGGGGGCACTGCCGGAGGGGGACCGAATGCAAGCATCGGCGCATTTGCATCCCCATCAGAGGCGTGAACATCCACTCCTACTCCACCACATAAGGAGGGAGGGGAGGCTCCGAGACCATCCTGGTGAGCAGCTGGCCCACAGGAGGGGGATGGTCGGTGCTGAAGGGTGTGGGGCCAATGCCCTCCCCTGGGTAGTCCACGCCAACGGCACTGATCATCAACACACTAAGTATCTCCTCTGATATGGGGTAAGGGAACTCCATCATCGGGTCGACGATCCCTTGGTGTTGCCACAACGGGTGCACTCTCACCCTCAACGGGAGAATCTGATGATGGATGAAGGTGTGCACCACCTCTGGCCCGATTAGCCCTTGCGCCCTCAGGGCCTCAATGGTCCCCCAGGATGGTGAGCACTTTCACGGCCTCCCCCGCTGAGGGGAACAACCCCCACGCGTCCGGGGCGGCACCCCCAGGCTTGGCATCCGAGAAGGAAGGAAGCACTGGAACCATATTGGGGAGGTAGAACCAGTTCTCTCACCAGCGCATTTCACCACCAAAGCCCAATGGATGAGCGAGGGTGAGGGTACTAGCCAGCTGCATGCGGCTGTACCTAGATCCGGGCACCCTCTATCACTAGGAATGCGCCACTGGGGAACGATGGCACCACCCAGAACACCCACCTCCATAGCGTGAAGTGAGGGGCGATCCCTAGGAAGGCCTCACACATCATGATGAAGGTTGTGATGTGGAGGATCCCCTCTAGCGTCAGGTCATGGAGGCAGAGGCCGTAGAGAAACAGGAGGCCCCTCAAGAAGGGATGTAGAGGAAGGCCGAGCCCCAGCCTGTGGAAGTCGGTGAAGGAGACAATCTCCTAGTCCCTGGGCGCTGGCACCAGCTCCCCAACAGCGGAGGGGTGCTAGCCTACCACCTAAACGTCCTCCGATGCCTGCCCGTCCTCCTCCATCTTCTGGATCTCTGCCTCGGTAACCACTGATTGCCCCTATTCCACCATGGGGGGCAAGGGAAGGCAAGTGACGGTGAGCAGGCACGCAGGAGCAGGAGGAAAGCAGAGTTTTTTTTGGAAGGGGAAAGGTTTCACCAGAAATAGGAGGTAACTCCCCCTCTCCGCCTCTTTGACTTTGCTTTAGTACTCCACGAGCGGCGGCTACCATGCTCCCACAATCCCATGAGCGATGTACAGCACGACGGCAGTTGTCGGACCCAAGGCAAAGGCAAACCGTCACCTCCCTATCGGCCTGACCCCTTGGGCCGACCCAAGCGTGCTGCCCGCTCCGCGCACATCTTCTCACGGGACTTGAGGGGATTTGACTCCTAAAATGATCTAAACAATGCCTAGAGGGGGGTGAATAGGTGTATCTAAAAAATTCTACATAAACTCAAAGTCAAATGTCAGCAACTATCGAAAGTCCAAACAGTTTGAGCCAGAACTTCCGGCTACCAGAACTTCCGACGCAAACAGCCAGGAGTTCTGACTCCTACATGGATTTTACTACAAGTGCAAAAATGAACTTTGAGTGTGAGATTTCTTACAACCTCACTTCCAAGTGGTTAGGTAGACACGTAGAGTCACTCCTTTGACACCAAAAAGCTTCCACTCATAGATCGAGTCCAAACCCTAAGAGGTGCTTTGGGGGAGAAAACAAAACAACTGAGAACAAATATGATAGCAAAAATCACAGCTACTACTCTTGAGAGCTTGGATTGCTGGAATGCTTGAGTGATGATCTCCACCAAGCACCACTGCCTCTTTTATAGTGTGTAGAGGGCAGGGGTACTTGTAGGATGAGATTAGACAATGGAGAGGCAGGGGCATCGTCCAACATAGGGGGCATCGGCCGACCGTCCATCCCACCACCTTTCCATCCAACGGTGCTTGATGGCTCCCAAAGGTGGTTGCATGGTAGGTAGGTTGGTTGCTTCAGTCAGAAAGTCGATTTGTAGGTTGGTTTGGCTCTCCAAGTGGATGACAGTGGGCCCATGGATCCATGGCAACTTAACCTACATCCTTGGATCAAACCGACATGGATCAAGCATGGAGATGCATCCTAGACATGACACCTTGGCATTCATGTAGATCAGTGATGTGGCAGGCTAGGTGGGGCATTAGGCGATGCCATGTGGCATCGGCCGACCCCACCAACTGGGCCCATGGCCACCTACCACGTCCACTTGTCTCCTATGCACCATATTTGTCCATTTTTGTGAAATTTCCTGCATACAAATAATTTTTCCATGTACAAGTGGAACTAGGTGAATTATAAACATGAAATGGTACTTGTAGCCCAAGGCAAATTTAACCGAGAACCAAAAACCGAACCAAAAGAACCAAAACCAAAACCAAAAGAATCGAACGAAAAAATTCAGTTCCTTATTCGGTTCCTGATATTGAGGAATCGAAATAACCGAACAAAATTTGGTTCCAACTCTCGGTTAACCGAATTAACTGAAAGAACCGAACTACATGAATTATACTTCACTTACTTGTATTTTGTAAGATTATGTTTGGTTTATGTGTAGTGTTTTATATTTGAACTGCTATATATTTGTGTTACTATATTGCTATTATTTTCTTATACATTATTATTAATAAAAATGAATATAGTGTTGCATAAATTTGTCTTAGAACATGTATATTTATCATTGTATTGCGGTCTTCTAAAAAAATCGGTTAGTTCGGTTAGGATCGGAACCAAACCGAAATAACCGAGAACCGAAATGCTTGGTTCCTAAAATTTTTTGGAACCGATCAGTTCCCATTTTCTAGGAACCGAACTTCATCAATAACTCCTATTGGCAATCCTCATGTTCATATGGCTCATCACTCTATTCATCATTCTGTTCGTCATAGAACATATGAAATTCAAAAACATGTTAATCACATTCATTCATCAGTCTTTATGTGCCTTAATGATCATAATTCTATTAAAGGCCTTAATTCTGTTAAAGGCCGTAACTCTAGAAAACATTGGCCCCTTAACTCTCCCGGTATTCTTGGTCCAAGGCCATTTCAGCCTCCACATTTATTTCTAGCACAAAATGCCACCTGCTTGAATGGCTGTATTGGGCACTCGCAAGGCAAGTGCAAGTTCCTGCCTTGATTGCCGTGCCACTCTAACACCGGTCATGGCTCCTCGCATTCCAACATTCAACGCCCTTCTGAGTCTATGATGGGTGGACCAAGCAATCAGTCTGGCCCTAGATACTTCCACTCTTTATATGAGTACTCTCTCTTTTACCTTAGTCAGTCTCCACCTTCACCTATCACTATTCCATGGAGGCATCCCTGGAAATTGACGGCACTAGAGTTTGTCGACGGCGACGACAGCGACTATCCTTCGCCGCTATGTTGTGCAGTGACTTCGCCTCCTATCTTCTCTTCTTTTGGTGAGTATATGATCAAGGTTCTTGGCTTCTCTTCTTGTCCTGTAGTTAAGCACATTGCTTGGGTCCAAGAAACCCCAATTGCTATAGTTCCTTCATCCTCTAATCGACATGTTTCCATGGCATTCCGATTTGTTGACCCTGTGCCTTTCCTTCCTGAGGGAGCTGAGAGATTGATCATCCCAGGAAGACCTCTGATGCGCTGAGTGGTCATTGGTCGAGTTTAGGAAAGGAACAATGATTTGGCCATTTCTGTCCTTCATCCCCTGTAACAGAACCGTCCAAATTATAAGAGCACAAGTACAAAAACAATCACCGAAATGATCAAATTCTCGCACTTGAGCCCATATAACTCCGGTAGTCCAATAAAATCACGAGGGATTTCAAACCAACCAACATACAAGCCAAGATCGTAGTGATTCAACATAACAAGTCACATGTTACATCCATTCCACAAGTAATTCAATATACATCGGAGTTCAACAAAGTTATTACAACTTAAGTTCAAAAGTAGCGGAAGCAAAGTAATTTAAAACTAACATAAATCTTATTTCAAATACATGCCAGTACCATGGTCGACTTCCAACAAAAGCATTAGAGACAAGATAAATAAGAAGGATCATGCCCGTGATCACACTCCGCCACTACGGCAGGAGTCAACCAACTCTTGCAGCCGCCATGATACATCATAACCTGCAACAAGTGGGGATAAAACCCTGAGTACAAGAAGGTACTCAGCTAGACTTACCCGTCAGAAATCAGAAATAAGGTGACACCAAGGATCATGCAAGGCTGATATAAAGTGGGGCTAGCTTGACAACATTTTGCATAAAAGCTTAATATAGATGATCAATCATTAATGCTTAAGCATCAAGTTAATTATCATTAACCTATCATCTATATTAGAACCTGTACTAGAGCACTCACTTTATTAGGAGCAAACAATATTAACCATAGCAGGTATAAATTGAGGCAACCTTTCCATCGTGATCCAATTAACCATCAGTTCAATTTAATTGAATCTACGTTGCCGCTGCTCAAGTCAAGTGCTCACTAACCGAGAGCGACGGCGATTCGAATCGAATTCCTATCCAGCTGGAGGGGTATTTCTAACACTCACCGTGCAGACCCCTGCCAGGGTCGCACAGGCCACCGTTTCATATGATTCAGGAATCGCGGGCCCGAATGATGTCGCGACCCCAAGGGCGACACTCTGCCAGGTGATAGGGACTCTAACCCCCCCTTGGTCTCACGCCAATGTCCCCAAGCACATCCTTTCTCTCCTCCAAGAAGCAACCTACCATTCGATTCCCGGCCTGAACCACATTACTCGGCTTCGCGGTCGGAACGGCTTATCCGGCCAACTAAGTGTTAGACTGCGTTCAACATGACTCAAGGACGTACAACGAATCGGTCCTTAAACGACTCAGACGGGGATAGATCCACACCCAAGACCTCCATGCCTTGTTGCTTCACTATCGTCATCCCGCCCGGTCTCATTTCATTTTATTAACACATGGTTCCTTTCCACGATAGCAAATATAGCCAACCGTGCCATATATGAATATCCCTATATCTCGCAGGTGACAGGAAATCACCTGACTTCTACCGCTTAAAGCAGGGCTAAGCATCTACTCGATCCTAATCTATGTAGGATTCAAGGATTCATATATTTGGACAAGGAATGATATAATGCAGCAAGGGTTTCCAACCAACTCCTATCACTTAATGCAGCAATACTTATAACCTATATATAATTAATTGCTTTAAAGATAGGAGGCTTATAATGCTCCGGGGCTTGTCTGGGATCCGACTCAAGTTAGAGTATGTCAGATGAATTCACTTGGCGAGCATCTCTCAATCTATCACTTGTCCGGTCCTTCTATCTTCGGGATAGATCCACCAACTCCATCTTCGGGTTTGGCTCCACATCAGGTCCTTCACGTGGTGCATCTAGCGTACCTAAATGAGATGCAAGATGCAAGTGTATGAATACATGGGACTGCAATGGATGATGCATCACACCTTAATCAAGACAAGTACAAGGTTACGCTAAATACACATAAGCACTTCACATTGCTTAAATAAACATCACACAACCTAATATAAAAGATGGCAAGCATATTAGGCATGGCACACAAGGTTTCACAAGATCTCAGGTGTATTAACTTAACCACCCTCAAGGGTATAAGTCCCACTTAACAATATACAAGCAAACAACGATAATTGAAATCCGTCAATTACGGGACCTGCAACAGCAGCTATAAGATTTAGCTATAACTGGAGTTACACAAATCCAAATGACTTGCAAGAAGACATTAAGGAAAGCTTATGAAATTGTCTACAATTCATTTATTATCACCTAAGCCTGCTTCCCAAGTTTAATAGGTCTAAAAGATGAAACTACAGAATCTGGTCTGCTCCAAACAGAGAGCAACCAAATCTGGGACCTGACTTTAAACATCTATAACTCAAAAACTACTTGACCAAATGATACCAAATTTTAACAGAAGCTAGATACATGAATTATCTACAACTTTTGTATAAACAAGTTTCACAACAAAGCACATTATCATGAAGAACTTTGCTAAGTTTCCAGATCTGTCCAGAAACCTTGTTTGCAAGGAATAATTATTAACTTATGTTGCAAACATATACTTGGACAAAACTAACTTTACCAACATGTCACACATGACTAATGAACACCAGAAAACATAGTGTCAATTACTAAATAAATTCTTTTAATATATTTTCTTAATTTATTTGGATAATTAGGTGGAATTATGAACACCTATCAAAAGTGCATAATAAATTCTACCAAAATTACAGAGGCCTACACATGCTCCCAAAAGTCTACTGTCCAAATTTGAAACCATTTGGACATGTATCACAACCTCTATGAAAAAGACAAATGGCTATAGCAAGAAATCATGGGAGAGCAAGTTAAACCTAAAACTCAATATTTTCTGTGAACACATGGCCATAGTATGAATCAACATCATAGATAAACATCACAATAAGGTGATGGAACAACATTTTCTATTTTACCAATTATATATTATTTATAAGCTAGTTATCAAGACATAAACAAGTTAACTTAATAACTTGAGCATACAGTAAGCAATGACCATGAAATTTATACCACAGTACATTCATAGCATGGAAAGAGTACCATAAAAATTTCACATCATTTGAAGTATCACAACTCAAGATATAAAATGACAAGTAATAAAATGAGATTTTCCTTATTTAACAAGGCCAGATCAAAACCCTAAGAAAACAGTGAACAACTAGGGTGTTTAATATTTTTCCTAGCAAGTACAAGTTATTACAAAATTAACAAAATAAGAATCACTATTTTTGGATGTCTAAAACTCCAGATCTTGCTCTAGTTAGGTTTGAAGGCATTTCTAGAGCTCTTTTTCAACTTAAATAAATACATTGAAAAACATCTATAAACATATAGAATTTTATGACTCTACTGCATAGATCTCTTTACAAGGTTTCCAAAAAGTCCCCATTTACTATTTTTGGAATTACCTAGCATGAGATATGAATTTTAGAAGATTTACATGAAATCTAATTTCAAAACCAGAATAAAAGCAACCCTAACTAATTTCGCTAGGTGTACCCGGCTATGCACCCGAAACTGTCACTGCTTAAACTGACACGAGGGCCCCACGGTCGGGCCGGGCCCGCCTGTCATACAAGAGAGAGGCACAGGGGAGGGAAAACCGGTCTTCATCTTCTACCTCCGTCGGCCGAACAGAGGAGGCGGCTCGGCCGGTCGGTCTCCGGCGAGGGGGGTCACCGGCGGCGGCGACTAAGGGTGGCATGAGCTCCAACGTGCCCTTGCGCACCCGTAGAGCTACACAGCTCGGCCCGCGGCGGTCCCCAGCGTTGTGGCCACCGGAGCAGGCGGCGGCGACGGCGGCGGCCCGATGGCAGCGGCCTCCGGTGAAGTTCAAGGCCGGGGAGGAGGTGCCGCGCGTGCGGCTTGGCGTGGCAAAGGTGGTGCGGCGGTCCGTTCGGGCGGAGGAAGGCCGGAGGTAGGAGAACATCGGTGGCCATGGAGTTCTACCGGACGGCCATGGCGGTAGCGCGCTCCAGTGCCCTAGAGCTTGGGCGAGCATGCGCGCGGGGCAGAGCATGACGCTGCGAGGGCGGTGGTGCTTGCTGTGGGATGCCAGGGAGCTCGGAGACGGAGGGACGACGGTGGCAGCTCGGAGCTCCATGGGCGGCCATGGCGGGCGCGCGCTCCCGTGACGAACAGAGCGAGGCGAAGGTGGAGGCGAGCTCAGGGACGAGGGAGGAGACTCAGACGTCCACCCTTGAGGGCGCAGAGGCGCGGGGCACGCGTCCAGGGATGTGGGGCATGTGGCAACTGTGCTCGGCCATGGTGGGGGCGCGGCCGGCGCATGGAGGGCGCGTGGGCAGCCTCCCGAACAGGTGGCGGGTGACAGAGTGCCCGACTTCGGGTCACAAACATGGCATCTTCCAAGCATATTCGGTCTTAGGTGTCTTAAGAAAAGTTGTTGCCCACATGATGATCTACAAAACTCATTAAGGTTGTTCAGACATTCGGATAGTGGGTTAGCAGTTAATTAGCTGCTAACATGCCACTGTCAGCGACTAAACAAGGACCAAGCTTGGCTCGGTTGAGGCTCTAATTTGCTGGTCAAAACATGTCAGATCAAATCCTACTTTCTATGAGCTCTTATTCAAGACGTATACTTCAACTTCTATTTTTGGGTCAACTCAAGTTATGTAACAAAATTTGGAGAACGTTGAATGTCAACCGGTATTGGTGCTGGAATTCCTGGACTTGGAATATTTCTAAGTCTGAAACAAACTGCAACAGATTCAAACTTTGGGCCATGGTTTGACTTATTTCCAAGCTAAATCATGGTATGCCCCAAAAACAAAGTTTGTTGCTCACAACTTAAGCTACAACTTTTATTAAAGGATCATGGACTGGTTCAGCCTGGTTATGGAGATAAAGATCACCAAACATGTCAACTTATTACTACAAACTCAGGACTTAGAATATTTTTTTAAGTGCTGAAAACAGCAGCTGAATCCACATTGTGATCTCTATTTGACTAGGTTAGAGGCCAAACTAGCTCTTGACCATTGAATAAAGTTTGTTCTACACAAGATGAACTACAACTTTTGTTTAAGGTCAAACCTTATAACTGGTACAGAAGTCAAACTTCCACTTTGGTCAAAGTAGCAACTCGATAAAGCCGAACTAGGGTTTTAGGCCAATCGGGGCAATTTCTTGACATTTGCTCAACATGAACCCTTCATGACTTTTGTTGTAGAGTTCATCTAGAGTCATTTGGGTAAAGTTGCAAGGTTTGGTTGATGTTCTATAGTTCCATTAACTTAATGGGCAATTTCCAATAGGAATGGAACTTATCATTTCATGTGACTTTTTGACTCCAAACTTCATGAAACTTTTCCAGGGATCAATATAGATAGTTATTGAGGTGAGACATGTGAAGATACTTTGATAGCAACACCCAAGCATATATCTTTTAATTGAGCCTATATGTAAGCAAGGGTGCAATATCCAAGTTTAGGTTAGGGCTTATCTCCATAGGTTTGATTTTGGCATCGTCATCTCCCCTAATCTATCAGGTTTGATCTTAAACCCACTGTCTAATTGGTGATAAACACCTGGGGTGTTACATCCCCTTCCTCAAGAATAGATAAATTTTGATACTATCAGAGAGATTTTGGTTGATTTCTTTGCAGTCCAGCATAAGATTCCTTATCAGACCATACAACCATGTCCTCTAGGTCAAGAATATGTTTGTTTCAGTTATATGCACCATAGGGATCTGCTTATCAATGGTGGCCCTTACCATTATGGCAATGACACTATTTCTTTCATTCCTCACAACAAGGCCTAGAACAATAGATCCACTGTGATGACACATGAGGTTTGGTTTGCTTTGTTGGGTCTTAACTTAGATCTTTGGACTCATTCCCTAGTTGACAAAGCTGTGTCTGAGTCTGGGAAGCTTATTGTGTGGGAAGAAGATCATGATAACATGGCTAGGGTCCTGGTAAAAGCCAGAGTGGTTTCTTTGGATGCAATTCCATGGTTCTTTACTTTCACTGAGGGAGATGATCTAGAGTCTGACAGCTGGACAATGCAATGTGAAGTTTTCCATGCTTCTCTTTTGGGTGCAGTTGCTCAAGATGAAGATTTCCCTCTAGATGATGATGATGATGACATTTAGCCCGAGAACTTTGATTTCTTTGGTTTTGGTCAGCCTAGATAGGGACCTCCTCATCCTCCTCCAAATGGGCTAGAAGTGGCATAGGGCAACATGCAGGACCTTGGGTGGAATATCTGGCCCATTTCTTAAGCTAAAGCTCAGTAGGAAAATTTGCAGCCTGTGTTTCAGGAATTTGACCTAGAGCTTGTTCCTAAACAAATCCCAATTCCTAATGACCTAGTGCCTGAGGATCCAGTACATGACCCTATCCCTGAAGTATTCAATGATCATAACTTGGCTGCTTTTGAGGGTCTAGCTCAAGTTGCTGATGCTTTACCATAGGGCCAAGTGTTGGCAATAGATGAGCATACTGATGATTCTGATAGTGAAGCTCGACCACCACCTCTCTTTCAGACCTTGTTGAAATTGTGCCTTTCCTAGACTCCGCTAATTTGCAGCCTATAATTCCTGAGGAGGACCAATATGATGATCTTCTTGGGTATGTCAATCCAGATCTACAGAACAATATTTAGATGGGGTTTGTGCATCTCTTTCAGCCTCAGGTTGACCTAGTCTTCAGCTCTGCCTTGCAATTTGCTATGGTCAGTCAGCCTTAGGCTCACCCTAGTTCTAAAGCTTTTAGGCTAAGGGTACAATTCTTTTCTCAAACTAATCCTTCATTTCCCACTGTTCATATTCCTGATACCTGGATGACCTTTTTTGTCCTCCTCCTTATGCAGACACCCACTTTTGATTAGGCCAATGATTTTCTATAGTCTCCCACTTGGAGTTACTTCAATGTTGCCAATAATGGTAATTCCAGCATTTTTCTCTTTCTCCTTCCTGCCTTGAATATTACATCCATGTTTGTCTAATTTTGAGCTCACCTCATCTGTGTATTAGAAGAGTTGGATGATGACTCCCAGTAGCTTCAGGAGCCCTCAACACCACCTAAAAGGAAAAGGGCCTCCAAGTCTAAGCCTGCACCTCTAAGTGAAGCTGAAGTCAGGAGAAGTCTCAGAATCAAGAAGGCCAACAATGGTTTCAAGGCCTCAGCTTGCAAGCACAGGAATTGCCTTGGCTGCTCTGCTATCCCACCCACTATCTCTCCTAAGATAATTAGGGATTTGGGTGCTGCCTTTTGTAACATTGACCCAGAAGAGCTATCTGAAGACAAGTTGAATGTTAAGTCCAAACAGAGTAAGGCTGAAAGCAAAAAGGCCAAGAAGGGCAAGAAGGATCCTTCTTCTTCTAGTTAGGGATCCTCTAGCTAGGCTAGGATTATTGGGTCCCTCTTTTGCTTCTTTTATTAGTGTGTTTCCATGGATGTAAGAAAATGGATAATTTTGTGTTAGAATGTCAGAGGCATCAACTCTGATAAGAAATGGCATGCTATTAAGGATAGAATAAATGACAGTCTCCGTGATATAATTTGTTTGTAAGAAACTAAGCGTGAAACTTTTGATGATGCTTATATCAGGAAATTTTGCCCTCCTAGATTTGATCAATATGTTGTGCTGCCATTTGTTGGTGCCTTTGGTGGGGCAATTATCATTAGGAAATCACCCCCTTTCCTAGGCTCTCTAGTTTTCCACAACTCTTTTGCGCTCTGTAGAATTCAATTCTAAGCACAATGGTGACTCTTTTCTTTTGACAAATGTTTATGCCCCTTGCTCTTATCCTGGAAAGCTGTCTTTTCTTGATTGGTTCAGAAATATATAGATGCCTGACTCTATTAATTGGATTATTGTGGGAGATTTTAACTTATGCAGGTCCCCTGATGATAGGAACAAGCCTAGGGGAACCTTAATGATATGTTCTTATTCAATGATGCTATAAGTGCTTTGGGGATAGTTGAGTTACCTTTAAAAGGGCATCATTTCACTTGGACTAATACGCAACATTCTCCATTGTTGGAGCGTTTGGACAGGTTCTTCACTTCTTCCTCTTGGACCTAAGCGTATCCTAACACCTTTGTTTCTCCTCATGTCATGGAGACTTCAAATCATTCTCCTTGTGCCATTACCATTTCCACTACAATTCCTAAGCAACACATTTTTAGGTTTGAGAATTTTTGGTTGCAACATAGAGTTTTTAACATTGATCAGCAAAGTTATGAGAGATCTACTTATCATTCAGACCCAGCTAAAATCATTACTACTAAATTCAAAAGGCTCAGAATGGCTTTAAAAACCTAGAAAGCAAATCTGTCTAATCTGAAAGTGGTGATTTCTAATGTCAAGCTTGTTCTCTTTTTTGTCACCATGTTGGAGGAGTTTAGAGATATTTCCATTGCTAAATGAAACTTCAAAAAGATCCTAGAGCAAAAACTTCAAAGTTTGTTGGCACAGTAGAATGCTTATTGGAGAAAAGAGGTAAAATAAATTGGGTCAAGTTAGGTGATGTTAGTACCAAGTTTTTCCATGCTAATGCCACTATAAAATTTAGAAGAAATCTCGTTACATATTTGGAAAATGATAATGGTCATGGAATTTATGATCATGAGGGTAAAGCTGAGATGATTTGGTCTGCTTTCAAAGATAGATTGGGTGTTTCTTCCTTCACTTTCATCAACTTTGATTTGCCTAGTCTTCTAACTACAACTATTGATTGTTCAAGTCTTGTTCTCCCCTTCAGTACTTAGAAAATTGATAAGGTGGTTAGAAGTTTACCCTCTAACAAGGCTCCAAGTCCAGATGGTTTTAATACAGACTTTGTGAAGAAGTGTTGGCCTGTCATCTGTCAAGATTTCTATAATCTCTGTAATGGGTTTTATAATGGAAGTATTTGTTTATAGAGCATTAATGGATCCTATATTACCTTAGTCCCAAAGCATGACAATGTAGTTAATGTATCTGATTTCAGACCCATTAGTTTACTAAACATTTCAGTCAAGATTATTACAAAGCTGCTGGCAAATAGGTTACAGTCTCTCATTCCTTCTTTGATTCACAAAAACCAGTATGGTTTTATGAAAGCAAGATCAATTCAAGATTGCTTAGCATGGGCTTTGGAATACCTACATTTGTGTCATCAAACTCGTCGGGACATAATCATTCTCAAATTGGATTTTGAGAAAGCTTTTGACAAGGTGGAACATGAACTGATGATTCCAATAATGAAGCACAAAGGTTTGCTAGATAAGTGGTTATCATGGATGAACTCCATTTTTCGTTCAGGAACATCTGCAATGCTCTTGAATGGTGTTCCTGGTGATGTCCTTCATTGTAAAAGGGGGGTTAGGCAAGGAGATCCTTTGTCTCTCTTGCTTTTTGTTCTGGTAGCTGATTTTCTTCAGACATTTCTTAATTCAGCAAAAGACAGGGGTTTGCTTCATCTACCAGTTGCTTTGTCACATAACCATGACTTCCTAGTTTTACAATATGTAGATGATACTCTGATTTTTTTATGCAAGGAGATGCTAGACAACTTTTATTTCTTAAGACACTTCTCCAGAGTTTTGCTAAGTCTACTGGTTTGAAGGTAAACTATGCTAAGTCTATGATGATTCCAGTGAATATTTCAGAAGAGAGATTGGAGATCCTTGAACAAACTTTTGGTAGCTCTAAGGGCTCTTTGCCTTTTACATTTGCCACTCAGTGTTGGTAGTCCTTAACTCTTAATTCTAACCGCCAATTCCCACATAAAATCATAGCATACAAACACCAAAACTAGAATTAGGGCATACAACTTACAGATTCCATGAGTTTTGGTGATTTACCATTTGCAAGAGGTCAGTTGTGAAAATATACATAAAAGGGCCAAAAATGTGCAAAAGAACAAAGCATACGTACCATTCTGCACAAGCCCGAAAGCGGAGGCCACAACCCAAACAAATCAGGGCCTGAAGGAATGGAGAACAAGGCCAAATTCCAACCAAACCATCTCAACTCCGTGACATACCACCATGGGCCAAGTCTAGGACAACACAAGAGGCAGCCTGACAAAGATGGGCCATGTAACAGAACCGACCAAATTATAAGAGCACAAGTACAAAAACAAGCACCGAAGCGCTCAAATTTTCGAACTTGAGCCCATATAATCCCGGTAGTCAATCGAAACCACGAAGGATTTCAAACCAACTTGCTTACAACCAAGATCGCATCATTCAACATACAACATCATACGTTACATTTCGCAAGTAGTTCTGAAATAAGTTTACACACACGGAGTCACAATTATTACAAACCAAGTTTATAAAAGTAGCGGAAGCATAAACACACCTGTTGTTTAACTACTGCCAGTCTTGTTGATCAACATCCCACAAAAGCATCAGGAAAGTACATAAAAGATGATCACGCCCAAGTGATCTAGTCTTCGTCACCCGCAGGGTGGAGACAATTTTTGTAGAAGCCTTGGTATAGCATATCATCTGCAACAGGAGGGAATAAACCCTGAGTACTAGAATGTACTCAGCTAGACTTACCCGTCGAAAACCAGAAATAAGATGACACCAAGGATTATGCAAGGCTTTCACAAGAGGCTAGCTGACATCACATTTTTGCATAAAGGCATAAGTAATTGAGACTCTTATAACCTGTACTAGCAGTTATTTTTAGCATTTACCTGTCATCTATCTTAGCACCTGTACTAAACATGCACTTGATTATAATCAAACAATTATCATTATTATATCCAGAGCAGGTATGAATTGTGGCAACATTGTATCATTCCCTTAACCACCAGTTCATTTAATGAGATCTACGTTGCCGCTGCTCAAGTCAAGTGCTCACTAACCGGGAGCGACGGCGATTCGAATCGAATTCCTATCCAGCTAGAGGGGTATTTCTAACACTCACCGCGTAGGCCCCTGCCAGGGTCGCACAAGCCACCTTTTCATATGATTCAGGAATCGCGGGTCCGAATGATGTCGCGACCCCAAGGGCGACACTCTGCCAGGTGATAGGGACTCTAACCCCCCTTGGTCTCACGCCAATGTCCCCAAGCACATCCTTTCTCTCCTCCAAGAAGCAACCTACCATTCGATTCCCGGCCTGAACCACATTACTCGGCTTCGCGGTCGGAACGACTTATCCGGCCAACTAAGTGTTAGACTGCGTTCAACATGACTCAAGGACGTACAGCGAATCGGCCCTTAAACGACTCAGACGGGCATAGCTCCACACCCAAGACGTGAAGTGTCTTGCGGCTGTACTATCGAACTCCCGCCCGGTCTCAATTTCATTTTTAAGCATGGTTCCATCCACGATAGCCATAAAGCCACTCGTGACTCCTTCCTACATCTCACGGATGACCGGAAATCACCCGACTTCTACCGTACTAAGCAGGGCTAAGCATTGACACGTGCCTAAACCTAATATAGGATTAAGTACGATATCTGGACAAGGACAGGTGTAATGCAACAAGTGTTTTCATATAACTCCTACAACTTAATACAGTAAACAGTTAAAAGTACTCAAGATTAATTTATAAATCAGTAGGTTCAGCATGCACCGGGGCTTGCCTTTCAGAAAGGTCGAGGGCCGGTGGTCTGGGCACTCAGGAAGGTCGTCTGCGGGCACTCCTTCGCCTGCTGGATCCTCGGGCTCCTGCTGCTCCTGGTCCTCCTCCGGAATTACAGGCTCGAATTCGAGGAGAGTTACCCCCTCCGGTACACCTATTGCATGAATGCACAATAAATATCATGGATGCATAAAGGTGCAACATGCTCGGAATGAAATGCATTTCAGAAATAAAATAATAATCTAATCAAGTTACTTTATTAGTACGTGCAAATCTCTTCTCCGGTGGAAAAGTACTTACCTAATCTACCCAACCTAAGATATAGTTGTTCCTCTTCGGTTAAGGCCCTAACACCTAACAAACACAAGAGTAATATTTCTTAGGTTACCACAGTAAGACATTCTGGACAGCAGCTCAAAGATTCTAACATAACTGGAGAATCCCAACTCCAAAAGATATGATCTAAGACAATCTGGAAAGCTTATGAAATGCACCACAAAATGTTTTCAGACCACAGTACTTAATTCTAAAGTTTACCTAGTCGAAATTTCAAAGTCCCAGAATCTGCTCTCTCTAAACAGAGAGCAGCCAATTCTGGACTGTCACTTAAAACAGCAATAACTCCTAAACTACTAGCCCAATTGCCATCAAATTTTGACACAAGCTAGTTTAACCAGTTTACTACCACGTTGGTATTCACAAGTTTTCTAGCCAATACTTTTATTAAGGGTCAAACCTAGAAATGCTACCAGCTGTCCAGAAAACCTAGAATTGCAAAGATTAAATATTTATTTATGTGGCAAATATCCCATAAGACCAAACTACTGTTACAACAAGTTCACAAAGGTCACAAGAACACCAGAAAGTAAGGTGTGCCCACCTAGAATATTTATTTACACCCCTTTCTTAATTTACTTAAGTAATTAAGTGGAATTTTAAACATATACTTAAACTACTCCTAAAATTCTACAAAAATTACAGGGGACTCTCTGACCCAAAAAGAGACTACTGTAAAAATTTGAACTCAATTTATTCACAGGAACTCTCTGAACAAAATTCACAAGCCCAAAAGGCTGATTTTTGTATAAATAACAAAGCATAGTAAAAAGTGTCAAACAACAGATTTCTTAATTTTCTTGGACACTCTAGGGTACCAAGACATTCTCCAAAGATTTATATGAACATTGCACATGTAGAAAAATTACTAAAATTCATTTAAGTATTTCCTAGAATAACAAGATAGCCTTATAACTTGAAAAGTACTTAAGCACTACTACCCAAATTTTTACCAGAGCTAGAGCAAGTATAAGTTAGTCTACCCACCAAATTTCATAATTTTTGGAACACTGAAACTCAAGATATGATTTAAACAAGTTTGCATGTGATTTAAAACACATTTCAAGGACCTATTTAAATATCCCAGAAAACAAACATCACATATCCAATTTATATTTTTCTAAAATACTACACATCCTGTAGATCCCAACAAAATTTATCTCATAATTTTTGGGCAAGTAAAACCCTAGATCTACATTTTCTAAACATTATCTAAAACTGTGACAAAATAAAAGAAATGAAATAAATCGGATTTGTTACTGGGCCGGCCCGGGAAAGACGCGGCCCAAAACTTGCGGCGTGGCCCGCTCCCGCGCGTGGCCTGCTACGGCTCCCGCCCGCGCGCGCGTGCGACTGACCAGGTGGCCCCACCGGTCAGAGAGAGAGAGACGGAGGGGCGGAGCTGCGGTCGCCGGAGCTCGCCGTCGGTGAGCCGACCGGCGAAGCTGAGCGGACGGGCATGACCACGTCATCGAGCTAAGTCGATTGGTGGCAAGAACGGGGCGGCAGAGCAACGGGAAAGCACTCGCCGTCGGTCATGGCGGCACGGTGGAGGTGCGCGGCGGTACGCCGGCGACGGTGAGCCCCTACCGCCTCAACCAAACCCGATCCAAGCTCCCCGGAGTCACTGGAAAGCTGACTAAGGGAAAAGGAAGGGATGAGAAGGGCGGAGCTGCTCTGCCCACGGCGGCCTCGAACTCCGGCGAGGTCCCGAACACGGCCGTGGTGGCGGAAGCGAGCAATGTGGCCTCACCTTCGCTCAAACGCTCCCGGAAATGGATGGAGGTGGTAGAGGAAGATGCTGCGGGGTCGCTGGTGGGAGGAATTGAGCCGAGGCTCGACGATTACGGCGCACGAGCGCGAGGAAGCCCGCGGCGGCAATGGCGCCTCGGTGCTCCGCTCCGGCTCGGAGAGGCGAGAGAGAGAGGGCAGGGCGTGAGTGAGGGTGAGTGGTGGCTCCGTGGCACCTCTTGAAGACGTCGTGACCCGACGGGTGGGGCCAAGGCCGGCGTACGGCTGCCACCACGTGGCCACGCGTCGACGACGGCCTGTGGCCGGTCGGCCACGACAGTCATGGCCGAAGTCTGACTTAACTGAATCGCGTCTGAAACGGTGACTGACAGAGCGATTTTGAGTTCATTTTACTCCTAATCCAGCGAGAACCAGGTATGGGTGCTGTTGGCAATGTTGTAGAGCTACATGAGGACTACAACTTTGTCAATTGGCGCAAGGACTGATTCAGCCTGGATTTGAAACTACAAAGCTCCAAAGTGGTGTACTTGGAAACTGAAACGTGTTTTCAGTCAGTGAAACCGACTGAAACCCTATTTTCAAGACACCCCATCTCCTAAACCATTTAGAACTAGGTGATGGTCATGTTGACAATGTTGTAGAGCCATGTGTGGACAACAACTTTGTCAATTGGCTCAAGGACTGGTTTGGCCTAGTTTGTGAGTTACAAGTTGCCAAAGTGAGGTACAGTGAAACGGTTTTCAGCTTCACACTTAGCCAAAATGGCTAAGTCCCAAAACAGCCCCTAATACTGACTTGTGGGCCATTTTTGAGCATGTTCTGACCATTTTCATGAGATGGCCATATTAGAACTTTTGTTCCTTATGAAATTATCTACAACTTTGCTTAAGGGTGCTCCTCCATGCAAGATCTCTAAACTGGACTTTTTAATTGGTCAAACCAGATCACTCTAGGGGTCCAACTTAGTCAACAACATTTGGAAGGGCAATTTGGTAATTTTGGTCAACATGAACATTGCTCCACTACTTACCCTAAATGTAATTAAGGTGTTATAAGACCTAATTAGCCACTCTACACATTGGTTGCACAAGATTCCTAGTGTCACATACTTTGGAACAAGTAATTCAATACTTTCACCCAAATGTTGCAAGCTCATGTTGCACATGTTGCATGAGTGTGTTGCATAACACTTGCTAATTATGTTACACTAAAGTGGTTGACATGTCTCACAAAGGAAATTGCACATAAGGTACTTATGTTTTGCACACTACTCACTTCTTACTTCACATGAAATATAAACATATGTGGCAATGTTTCCAAAGCATGTTTTACATATTATAAGCTTATACATGAAATGAATGATGCTTGCTTATGCTTATGCAAATGCAATGCAATTAAGGAGCTAAACACCTGAGGTGTTACTACCCTCCCCCCTTATAAAAATCTCGTCCCGAGATTTGGAAAGCGTACCATTTTTCATAGAATTCCTTATAACCATCCCGCAAATAGTCCTCCCGTTCCCATGTAGTGTCACTTTCACTACCCTGATTACTCCACATTACTTTATACCACTTAACCACTTTGCTTCTAGTCACTCGTTCCTAAGTATCGATCACTTGGACTGGCTTTTCTTCATAAGTTAGATCGGATTCCAGCCTGATATCTCCTAAAGGGACTCTTTCTTCAGGAACTCGAAGACACTTTTTGAGCTGAGATACATGGAAGACGTTGAATATGGCACTCATTTCTGGAGGTAACTGGATTTTATACGCAACAGCTCCACTCTTGCCTATGATTTGGAAAGGACCCACGTATCTTGGCGCAAGTTTCCGCTTAACACCAAAATGTTGGACACTCTTCATTGGAGAAACTTTCAGATACACGAAGTCTCTAACTTCAAACTCGAGTGGTTTTCTATGACGATCAGCATAACTTTTCTGTCTAGCTTGGGCTGCAGCCATATGTTTTTGGATGGTACGGACTTGTTCCTCAGCTTCATGAACAAAATCAATACCATAATACCTCCTTTCACCAGCTTCTACCCAGTTTAGTGGAGTTCTACACTTACGGCCATACAAAGCTTCGAATGGGGCCATCTTAATACTCTCTTGGTAACTATTATTGTACGAGAATTCGGCTAGAGGTAACCATTTTTCCCAAGATCCCTTGGATGATATTACACATGCCCGCAACAGATCTTCCAAGATTTGGTTAACCCGTTCCGTCTGTCCTGACGTCTGGGGGTGATAAGCAGAGCTTCTCACTAACTTGGTTCCCAGAAGGTGATGCAAGTGCTCCCAAAAGCGAGCAGTGAACTGGGGACCACGGTCAGATATGATAGTACGAGGTATCCCATGGAGCCGGACTATCTGATTGAAATACAACTCAGCATAGTCAGTGGGACGATAGTCCACTCTAACTGGAATGAAGTGAGCTGATTTGGTCAAACGATCCACAATTACCCAGATGGAGTTATGATTTTTGACAGTAGGAGGAAGACCGACAATGAAATCCATACTTATCTCTTCCCATTTCCAACCTAGGATAGAAAGTGGTTGAAGCAATCCAGCTTTCATGTGCACAGCTTTAACTCTACAGCAGGTATCACACCTAGCCACATATGCAGCTATCTCTTTCCGCATCTTGGTCCACCAATAGTATGGCTTCAAATCACAATACATCTTATTGCTACCAGGATGGATGGACAACTTAGAGGAGTGTGCTTCAGACATAATATCATTTCTAAGCTCTCGGTCCTTAGGCACAACTAACCTATCCTTGAACCATAGTACACCCTCTTCATCTACCCTGAACTGTGTAGTTTCTTGCTCTTTCATCTTATGCTTGATGTGGAATATACCAGTGTCAGTCTTTTGAAGTTCAATAATTCTGTTTTTGAGAGTACAACCGATAGTGATGTTGTACAAGACTGCTGGATGTAGAAGGCGAGATCGATGAAAATCAGTTTCAACTAAGGAATGGCAATGAGACTTACGGCTTAAAGCATCCGCAACCACATTTGCCTTGCCAGGATGATAGTGCACTTGAAGGTTATAATCCTCAATCAACTCGAGCCATCTTCGTTGACGCATATTTAACTCGGGTTGGGTGAAGATGTATTTAAGGCTTTTGTGGTCTGTGTAGATATTGCAAACATTGCCCAACAGATAGTGTCGCCAGGCTTTCAAAGCATGAACAACCACGGCGAGTTCTAAGTCATGTGTTGGATAATTCACCTCATGTTTCCGAAGTTGTCGAGAGGTATATGCAATTACTCAGCCTTCCTGCATCAGAACACCTCCCAAACCTATGCCTGAGGCATCACAATAAACATCAAATGGTTTCTCGATATCCGGTTGTGCCAAAATCGGAGCTGAGGTTAGGAGGGTTCGCAGTTGGTGAAAAGACGCTTCACACTCAGGAGTCCAGACAAACCTGGTGTCTTTCTGCAGCAACCGAGTCAATGGCTTGGCTATTTTGGAGAAATCCGGGATGAAGCGACGATAATAGCCAGCCAAACCAAGAAAACTCCGGACCTCGTGAACCGAGATAGGAGCCTTCCAGTTCAGTACTTCTTGTACCTTGGCAGGGTCCACCATAATTCCTCCATCGGAAAACACATGCCCAAGGAAAGGTACTTCTCGAAGCCAGAATTCGCACTTACTGAACTTTGCATATAGTTGATGTTCACGCAATCTTGTGAGGACTATACGTAGATGTTCAGCGTGATCTTCCTCATTTACCGAATATATCAGGATGTCATCAATAAATACCACCACAAACTTGTCCAATTCGGGCATAAACACCGAATTCATCAAGTACATGAAGTGTGCGGGGGCATTTGTCAAGCCGAAAGACATAACAAGATACTCATAAAGACCATATCTGGTAGAAAAGGCTGTCTTTGGAACATCTTCCGGGCGGATTTTAATTTGATGGTAGCCAGATCTTAGATCGATCTTGGAGAAAACTTTAGCTTTAGACAATTGATCGAACAAGATGTCGATACGTGGTAGAGGGTACTTATTTTTGACAGTGACTGCATTGAGAGGTCTATAATCTACGCACATCCGCAACGACTGATCCTTCTTCTTTACAAAGATAGCAGGACATCCCCATGGCGACGAACTAGGACGAATCAACCCCTTCTTCAAAAGTTCATTCAATTGCACCTTAAGTTCAGCGAGTTCATTTGGAGGCATCCTATAGGGTCTCCTAGAGATGGGCGCCGTGCCAGGCAACAACTCAATTTTAAATTCCACATCCCGATCCGGAGGGAGCCCCGGCAAATCATCGGGAAAAATGTCCGGAAACTCATTTACTACTGGAATTTCGGCCAAAGCCTTTGCTTGCACAGCATGAACTTCCCCAGACAAATCAACTTTTCTAGGAAGTTGTACCAGAAAACCCTTTTGATCTGTAGGATCTCTGAGCATAATTACCCGAGTGGATGTATCAATGAGTACCCCATTCTGACTCATCCAATTCATGCCCAAGATAACATCTATGCCTAAGCCCGGCAAAACCACTAAGGCAAGAGAGTACTTTCGCCCTTCTATCTCAAGCTCAAGATTCCCCACTACTTTATTTGTGGAAATATTCCCACTTGCTGCGCTAATACAATAACCCCCACCTTCAATAGTATGCAATTTGTGTGCAAATTCTGATGCAAACTTAGGACTGATAAAGGAATGCGAAGCCCCTGAATCAAAAAGTACCACTGCAAGGTGTTGGTCAACTAGGAACTTACCAGCAGTGACAACCTCACCAGATGGGATTTCCTCAATACTGTTATAATGAGCGTGCCCTTGACGGCCACCTTGGTTGACATTCTTCTTAGGGTATGGACAGTTCCTGGACCAATGGCCTGGCTTGTTGCAGTTCCAGCAGGGCATGTTGCTAGGAGGGACACTGGAGCTGCCTTGGCTCGAACTACTTTTTGGCAGAGCCACTGTATATGCCTTGCGAAACCCAGTCTTTACTGGCGCCTTCTTTTGTGGAGGACGGAACTTAGCACTTGTGGCAGGAGGGCGAGGAGGAGCCCTCGGGGCAGCTGGAGCTTGAGACTGTGAAGCACCTGCCTCAAGTGCCCTCTTGCGGCTCTTAGAAGCAGCATAGATAGAGTTATTGTTCTCTTGAGTCAGAGCATCACTGATAAATTCATTGAAAGTAGTGCACTTGCTAGTGCCCATAGTCTTCATCAGCTTTGGGCCGAGGCCTCTTTTAAAGCTAGCAATTTTCTTGGAATCGGTATCCACAAACTCTGTGGCATACCTTGCCAGGTTGTTGAAAGCTTGCAGATATTCAGTCAAGCTCTTATTGCCCTACGACAGCCTCATAAATTCTGTGTGTTTGATAGCCATAAGACCTGGAGGAATATAGTTCCCACGGAATGCAGCCTTGAACTGGTCCCAAGCAATCGAGACATTTGCAGGCAGTGTGGAACGATAGTGGCTCCACCAAATACCCGCTGGACCATGCAATTGGTGAGAAGCATATTCAGTCTTTAGCTCATCAGTCAAGCGAAGCAGACGAAACTTTTGTTCAATAGTGTTCAACCACTCATCAGCTTGCAGTGGTTCCTCCGCCTCCTTAAAGAGCGGGGGCTTAGTATCAAGAAAGTCCTTGAAATCACTGTACTGATTGGGTTCTGGGCCCTGGCGGCCATGGATGGATTCCTATTGGGAAACGGAGTTATGAGTTAAGAAAAGGGATCCTACCACTAAGGAACCTAAGGTGGAGTCAAAGTTCATTACCAGAGTGAGCCGGGCAACCGTGGAGACAAGTATGGAGGATGTCGCTTTCAATGCATTTGTTTACTACCATGGTCTACGCTCGGACAAGACGTTAAAGGGTGCACTCCGGCATTTTCCTTATTTCTTACATGACAAGGGTATTTGGACCGTGCCGCTTGCAGATGATTCCTCCTTGACTATTAGTTATTATTACCTATTGTTCAAGACTATGTCTTAAATATTTATTCGTTATGTAATAAGCACTGTGATGATACTTTGTAATTTGTTAACTTATGTGTGCGACTGTTTCCTGGGGCACACATGAGTCTTTTATGCATCCTATTTTTGTCCTTAAAAATGGGTGTGACAACGACATCGCCTTGGTCCACACAGCACCGCTACAAGACCTTCCTAGACTCTAGCACATGTAGACCATAGGCTCATCTCCCAAACCACCATGTACCCAACCTACCTCGGAATATAAGGGAAGGTCGGATCCTAGAAAGGGGGAGGACGATCCCAGACAGATCATTCCATTCCTCATCGATCCACTCCTACTTAGCACCGAGAGCAGAGTAACCTAGAGAGGAGCACCGAGAGCTCCTCCACTGCATCCGTCGTCTTCCTCCTCTCCAACGAGGGGAAGACTCCACCAACGGTGAGGCAACCTGAGGATTAACACCGAGCTAACCCCCTACCAAATTTCTCTCTACCTCATGTACACTCTGTTGTAACCCCTCGATTTTAGGTGCTAATGAGTATAAGGATCATCAGCTGCTGGACGTAGGGCACCGATCAGCCCGAACCAGGATAAACCGTTGCGTCCCCTCTATGATTCTTGTGTTCTTGAGTTCACTCGAGCCACCAGACACACGTACTCTGACACCGACTCAAATAACAATGCTTGTCGTGGTTCTGACCCCACAACAGTTGGTGCGCTAGGTAGGGGACATCGTCAAGTGCGATTTAGGCTCTAAGGTTGCTGGAGCCACCTGCCTTATCATTAGAGCAAGCGGCACTACCCTAGATGATGGTGTTCGCTTCCCTGGCAGGTTCTTCATCATAGCCAGTGCATTCACTCTAGGCTAGGTCCTCAACTTTGGGAGCCTATCCTACGTCACCGACTGCTATGGCGAGCTTCACTTGCTCAATGAGGCCCCGCTAGCGGGCAATGAGTCCTCGACGCTACCTCCTCCGCTGGGTCTCCTAGGAGCAGATCTCGAGGTCCTGGCCCAATAGATTTGGTGTGGTCTGGGTCTACACCCCACCATGTCAGACCGCCACCAGATGTTCTACATGCTGGCCAACATCTATCACCAGATCACCACTAGCGAGGTGCTCCCACCGCTAGACCACTTCTGGTACTACCTCTTGAACATACCTTTCGGGATCCATAATGCCACGGTGTCCTTCCAGCTGGAGTTGGAGCACCTCGTCAACCGTGAGGTGCCACAGAGCGCCATCTTGTTTGGCACGGTTAGGGTGGATGTCCTCTCGCTGTGCACCTTCCTCGAGATCCTCTCAAGGAATGGTCTGGAGTACAACTCTAACGACACTGACTGCTATGCCTTGCCATGCATGTGCTACCACATTGATGGCAAGGTTCCCATCGAGGAGGCGCTAGAGCTCATGCCATCGGACCAAAGTCCCCGTTGCCGCATGAACTACCTTTGAGAGAAGCTAGCTCGCCTACAGGCTTGGCAGGCGGACTTGGAGGCCACTGAGGCAAAGCTCGAGACCCAAAGGCGAGGGCTTGCACTGTAGCAAGCCGCACAGCCCCTGTCACTGATGATGACGCCTACACGGGAGCCCTAGGCACACCTTGATAGCGGAAGAGGAGGTCAAGGCAACGGCGGTGTTCAATCGATTAAGCTCCAAAGATGCATTCGGTGTCATCGGTGGCTGTGGTGGCACGGCAAGCCCCTCCATCTAGGTGCTTGGTCCCTAAGAAGGGACTGACCTGATTGAGGGAGGCTCTAGCCCTTCCCTGCGAAGGATGACCACCACTAAGCCCACCATCCAGAGGCCCGGTGTACAAGCCAAGCTATGTCATGCCCGCCTTGACAAAGCGTGCAAAAAGGAAACGCGAAGCTACATGACTTTCCCTATTTTCTTTCTGTTTCTATGTTAAATGTTGAGTTTGCTTTCTGATTGCCATGAATCCCCCTCCTATTGGTAAGAGCGAAGCACTGTGAGGCCCACCTCACTAGGCACCTCCTGCCCAACCTTCCCATCTTGGTCTATTTGCACCTCCAGACTCCTTGACCTAACGCTAACGCATGTGTGCCACTAAGAGGGCATGACCCTAGGCCACCTATGGCATAGCCAAGGATCATGAGGGTAAATGGACCCCAAATATCGATCAAAAAAAGGTTGGTAGCACCTAAGAAGCAAAAAATCAGGGGCGGTAAAGAAACAGCAAACACACGAACTTACTATTTACAACCAGAAACATTAAATTGTTTTGGGGATAGCATCTTCTAATCCGACCATTGGACACACGCTGGTTGATCTATCTTCTCTCATAAGAACAAGGGGGCAATGAACACAGTCATCACCCTTCACGGTCTAGCGAGGGGCCACGAAGGATGGCCTCTAGGGGCACGATCGCCAGGACGATGTCGGTGGCTTCCTCCAGGCGGGGCATTAGGAATGCCATGTCATTGGGGTCGACACTCATGGGAAAGCCCCTAGCCACCTCATAGACATCCACCAGGTCAAGGAACCAAAAGTGGACCATGGCCAGCGCTGAGGCCACTCCCTACTTGATGCCATCCTCCACAGCCTCGTGGAAGTGCTTTGGCGTGGTGCGGAGTCGTGCATTCACCTCCACTGTGTTGTCGCGCACCTCCCTGGGAAGAGAGCATGACTGGTGCCCGGGGCTATGGCCTAGAGCTCCCTTGACTCTGTGCCGCGAGCGTCAAGGTGACCCTGTAGCCTGTCCACCTCCTCCTGGAGCCCTCAGAGCTACTCGCCCAGGCGACGGGCTTCCTCCCTTGACTCTGCATCAATAGGAGTTCGTGACATCAGATCGATGCAAGGGACATAGGCTAGGACCATGTGTCTATGGAAGGGAAAGAGGGGAAGGGGGAATGACCCATACCTTCGAGCTCCGTCCTCAGATGGGCCACCTCCGCCTGCGCTGTGTCCCACACGTTCTCCGCCATCGCCACCACGAACCGCTCCTCTTCGGCCTCCCTTTGGGCATCCTCTACATCCTCGATGGCATCCTCCTACTCCTTCTATAGTGCCTCGACCTCTGTGGGGGAGAGCATAGGCAGGCCACGCAAAAGAAGTGCTCTTGACTAGGGAGCGTGCCAACTCGGGCCAGCCACAGACGTAGAGGGTGGCAGTAGGTGAGACCGACGAGGAGGAGGCTCGCCGGTGCTTAAGGAACCAACCTCGATGACTATCCTTCTAGGGAATCCCCTACACATGACATGAACGCTGGGCATCAACAACAGTGGAGAAGAGAGACGACAAGAGGTGAAGGCAATCTTTACCTGTCCCATCGAGGGGACGATGAGCGGGGTGGACTCCGCCCGCGCCTGGGAGGACTCCTCTGGCACCTACGTGACCCTCCGCCGGCCACCCCCGCGTGAGCCGTTGTGCTTGGGGGCACTGCCGGAGGGGGACCGAATGCAAGCATCGGCGCATTTGCATCCCCATCAGAGGCGTGAACATCCACTCCTACTCCACCACATAAGGAGGGAGGGGAGGCTCCGAGACCATCCTGGTGAGCAGCTGGCCCACAGGAGGGGGATGGTCGGTGCTGAAGGGTGTGGGGCCAATGCCCTCCCCTGGGTAGTCCACGCCAACGGCACTGATCATCAACACACTAAGTATCTCCTCTGATATGGGGTAAGGGAACTCCATCATCGGGTCGACGATCCCTTGGTGTTGCCACAACGGGTGCACTCTCACCCTCAACGGGAGAATCTGATGATGGATGAAGGTGTGCACCACCTCTGGCCCGATTAGCCCTTGCGCCCTCAGGGCCTCAATGGTCCCCCAGGATGGTGAGCACTTTCACGGCCTCCCCCGCTGAGGGGAACAACCCCCACGCGTCCGGGGCGGCACCCCCAGGCTTGGCATCCGAGAAGGAAGGAAGCACTGGAACCATATTGGGGAGGTAGAACCAGTTCTCTCACCAGCGCATTTCACCACCAAAGCCCAATGGATGAGCGAGGGTGAGGGTACTAGCCAGCTGCATGCGGCTGTACCTAGATCCGGGCACCCTCTATCACTAGGAATGCGCCACTGGGGAACGATGGCACCACCCAGAACACCCACCTCCATAGCGTGAAGTGAGGGGCGATCCCTAGGAAGGCCTCACACATCATGATGAAGGTTGTGATGTGGAGGATCCCCTCTAGCGTCAGGTCATGGAGGCAGAGGCCGTAGAGAAACAGGAGGCCCCTCAAGAAGGGATGTAGAGGAAGGCCGAGCCCCAGCCTGTGGAAGTCGGTGAAGGAGACAATCTCCTAGTCCCTGGGCGCTGGCACCAGCTCCCCAACAGCGGAGGGGTGCTAGCCTACCACCTAAACGTCCTCCGATGCCTGCCCGTCCTCCTCCATCTTCTGGATCTCTGCCTCGGTAACCACTGATTGCCCCTATTCCACCATGGGGGGCAAGGGAAGGCAAGTGACGGTGAGCAGGCACGCAGGAGCAGGAGGAAAGCAGAGTTTTTTTTGGAAGGGGAAAGGTTTCACCAGAAATAGGAGGTAACTCCCCCTCTCCGCCTCTTTGACTTTGCTTTAGTACTCCACGAGCGGCGGCTACCATGCTCCCACAATCCCATGAGCGATGTACAGCACGACGGTAGTTGTCGGACCCAAGGCAAAGGCAAACCGTCACCTCCCTATCGGCCTGACCCCTTGGGCCGACCCAAGCGTGCTGCCCGCTCCGCGCACATCTTCTCACGGGACTTGAGGGGATTTGACTCCTAAAATGATCTAAACAATGCCTAGAGGGGGGTGAATAGGTGTATCTAAAAAATTCTACATAAACTCAAAGTCAAATGTCAGCAACTATCGAAAGTCCAAACAGTTTGAGCCAGAACTTCCGGCTACCAGAACTTCCGACGCAAACAGCCAGGAGTTCTGACTCCTACATGGATTTTACTACAAGTGCAAAAATGAACTTTGAGTGTGAGATTTCTTACAACCTCACTTCCAAGTGGTTAGGTAGACACGTAGAGTCACTCCTTTGACACCAAAAAGCTTCCACTCATAGATCGAGTCCAAACCCTAAGAGGTGCTTTGGGGGAGAAAACAAAACAACTGAGAACAAATATGATAGCAAAAATCACAGCTACTACTCTTGAGAGCTTGGATTGCTGGAATGCTTGAGTGATGATCTCCACCAAGCACCACTGCCTCTTTTATAGTGTGTAGAGGGCAGGGGTACTTGTAGGATGAGATTAGACAATGGAGAGGCAGGGGCATCGTCCAACATAGGGGGCATCGGCCGACCGTCCATCCCACCACCTTTCCATCCAACGGTGCTTGATGGCTCCCAAAGGTGGTTGCATGGTAGGTAGGTTGGTTGCTTCAGTCAGAAAGTCGATTTGTAGGTTGGTTTGGCTCTCCAAGTGGATGACAGTGGGCCCATGGATCCATGGCAACTTAACCTACATCCTTGGATCAAACCGACATGGATCAAGCATGGAGATGCATCCTAGACATGACACCTTGGCATTCATGTAGATCAGTGATGTGGCAGGCTAGGTGGGGCATTAGGCGATGCCATGTGGCATCGGCCGACCCCACCAACTGGGCCCATGGCCACCTACCACGTCCACTTGTCTCCTATGCACCATATTTGTCCATTTTTGTGAAATTTCCTGCATACAAATAATTTTTCCATGTACAAGTGGAACTAGGTGAATTATAAACATGAAATGGTACTTGTAGCCCAAGGCAAATTTAACCGAGAACCAAAAACCGAACCAAAAGAACCAAAACCAAAACCAAAAGAATCGAACGAAAAAATTCAGTTCCTTATTCGGTTCCTGATATTGAGGAATCGAAATAACCGAACAAAATTTGGTTCCAACTCTCGGTTAACCGAATTAACTGAAAGAACCGAACTACATGAATTATACTTCACTTACTTGTATTTTGTAAGATTATGTTTGGTTTATGTGTAGTGTTTTATATTTGAACTGCTATATATTTGTGTTACTATATTGCTATTATTTTCTTATACATTATTATTAATAAAAATGAATATAGTGTTGCATAAATTTGTCTTAGAACATGTATATTTATCATTGTATTGCGGTCTTCTAAAAAAATCGGTTAGTTCGGTTAGGATCGGAACCAAACCGAAATAACCGAGAACCGAAATGCTTGGTTCCTAAAATTTTTTGGAACCGATCAGTTCCCATTTTCTAGGAACCGAACTTCATCAATAACTCCTATTGGCAATCCTCATGTTCATATGGCTCATCACTCTATTCATCATTCTGTTCGTCATAGAACATATGAAATTCAAAAACATGTTAATCACATTCATTCATCAGTCTTTATGTGCCTTAATGATCATAATTCTATTAAAGGCCTTAATTCTGTTAAAGGCCGTAACTCTAGAAAACATTGGCCCCTTAACTCTCCCGGTATTCTTGGTCCAAGGCCATTTCAGCCTCCACATTTATTTCTAGCACAAAATGCCACCTACTTGAATGGCTGTATTGGGCACTCGCAAGGCAAGTGCAAGTTCCTGCCTTGATTGCCGTGCCACTCTAACACCGGTCATGGCTCCTCGCATTCCAACATTCAACGCCCTTCTGAGTCTATGATGGGTGGACCAAGCAATCAGTCTGGCCCTAGATACTTCCACTCTTTATATGAGTACTCTCTCTTTTACCTTAGTCAGTCTCCACCTTCACCTATCACTATTCCATGGAGGCATCCCTGGAAATTGACGGCACTAGAGTTTGTCGACGGCGACGACAGCGACTATCCTTCGCCGCTATGTTGTGCAGTGACTTCGCCTCCTATCTTCTCTTCTTTTGGTGAGTATATGATCAAGGTTCTTGGCTTCTCTTCTTGTCCTGTAGTTAAGCACATTGCTTGGGTCCAAGAAACCCCAATTGCTATAGTTCCTTCATCCTCTAATCGACATGTTTCCATGGCATTCCGATTTGTTGACCCTGTGCCTTTCCTTCCTGAGGGAGCTGAGAGATTGATCATCCCAGGAAGACCTCTGATGCGCTGAGTGGTCATTGGTCGAGTTTAGGAAAGGAACAATGATTTGGCCATTTCTGTCCTTCATCCCCTGTAACAGAACCGTCCAAATTATAAGAGCACAAGTACAAAAACAATCACCGAAATGATCAAATTCTCGCACTTGAGCCCATATAACTCCGGTAGTCCAATAAAATCACGAGGGATTTCAAACCAACCAACATACAAGCCAAGATCGTAGTGATTCAACATAACAAGTCACATGTTACATCCATTCCACAAGTAATTCAATATACATCGGAGTTCAACAAAGTTATTACAACTTAAGTTCAAAAGTAGCGGAAGCAAAGTAATTTAAAACTAACATAAATCTTATTTCAAATACATGCCAGTACCATGGTCGACTTCCAACAAAAGCATTAGAGACAAGATAAATAAGAAGGATCATGCCCGTGATCACACTCCGCCACTACGGCAGGAGTCAACCAACTCTTGCAGCCGCCATGATACATCATAACCTGCAACAAGTGGGGATAAAACCCTGAGTACAAGAAGGTACTCAGCTAGACTTACCCGTCAGAAACCAGAAATAAGGTGACACCAAGGATCATGCAAGGCTGATATAAAGTGGGGCTAGCTTGACAACATTTTGCATAAAAGCTTAATATAGATGATCAATCATTAATGCTTAAGCATCAAGTTAATTATCATTAACCTATCATCTATATTAGAACCTGTACTAGAGCACTCACTTTATTAGGAGCAAACAATATTAACCATAGCAGGTATAAATTGAGGCAACCTTTCCATCGTGATCCAATTAACCATCAGTTCAATTTAATTGAATCTACGTTGCCGCTGCTCAAGTCAAGTGCTCACTAACCGGGAGCGACGGCGATTCGAATCGAATTCCTATCCAGCTGGAGGGGTATTTCTAACACTCACCGTGCAGACCCCTGCCAGGGTCGCACAGGCCACCGTTTCATATGATTCAGGAATCGCGGGCCCGAATGATGTCGCGACCCCAAGGGCGACACTCTGCCAGGTGATAGGGACTCTAACCCCCCCTTGGTCTCACGCCAATGTCCCCAAGCACATCCTTTCTCTCCTCCAAGAAGCAACCTACCATTCGATTCCCGGCCTGAACCACATTACTCGGCTTCGCGGTCGGAACGGCTTATCCGGCCAACTAAGTGTTAGACTGCGTTCAACATGACTCAAGGACGTACAGCGAATCGGTCCTTAAACGACTCAGACGGGGATAGATCCACACCCAAGACCTCCATGCCTTGTTGCTTCACTATCGTCATCCCGCCCGGTCTCATTTCATTTTATTAACACATGGTTCCTTTCCACGATAGCAAATATAGCCAACCGTGCCATATATGAATATCCCTATATCTCGCAGGTGACAGGAAATCACCTGACTTCTACCGCTTAAAGCAGGGCTAAGCATCTACTCGATCCTAATCTATGTAGGATTCAAGGATTCATATATTTGGACAAGGAATGATATAATGCAGCAAGGGTTTCCAACCAACTCCTATCACTTAATGCAGCAATACTTATAACCTATATATAATTAATTGCTTTAAAGATAGGAGGCTTATAATGCTCCGGGGCTTGCCTGGGATCCGACTCAAGTTAGAGTATGTCAGATGAATTCACTTGGCGAGCATCTCTCAATCTATCACTTGTCCGGTCCTTCTATCTTCGGGATAGATCCACCAACTCCATCTTCGGGTTTGGCTCCACATCAGGTCCTTCACGTGGTGCATCTAGCGTACCTAAATGAGATGCAAGATGCAAGTGTATGAATACATGGGACTACAATGGATGATGCATCACACCTTAATCAAGACAAGTACAAGGTTACGCTAAATACACATAAGCACTTCACATTGCTTAAATAAACATCACACAACCTAATATAAAAGATGGCAAGCATATTAGGCATGGCACACAAGGTTTCACAAGATCTCAGGTGTATTAACTTAACCACCCTCAAGGGTATAAGTCCCACTTAACAATATACAAGCAAACAACGATAATTGAAATCCGTCAATTACGGGACCTGCAACAGCAGCTATAAGATTTAGCTATAACTGGAGTTACACAAATCCAAATGACTTGCAAGAAGACATTAAGGAAAGCTTATGAAATTGTCTACAATTCATTTATTATCACCTAGCCTGCTTCCCAAGTTTAATAGGTCTAAAAGATGAAACTACAGAATCTGGTCTGCTCCAAACAGAGAGCAACCAAATCTGGGACCTGACTTTAAACATCTATAACTCAAAAACTACTTGACCAAATGATACCAAATTTTAACAGAAGCTAGATACATGAATTATCTACAACTTTTGTATAAACAAGTTTCACAACAAAGCACATTATCATGAAGAACTTTGCTAAGTTTCCAGATCTGTCCAGAAACCTTGTTTGCAAGGAATAATTATTAACTTATGTTGCAAACATATACTTGGACAAAACTAACTTTACCAACATGTCACACATGACTAATGAACACCAGAAAACATAGTGTCAATTACTAAATAAATTCTTTTAATATATTTTCTTAATTTATTTGGATAATTAGGTGGAATTATGAACACCTATCAAAAGTGCATAATAAATTCTACCAAAATTACAGAGGCCTACACATGCTCCCAAAAGTCTACTGTCCAAATTTGAAACCATTTGGACATGTATCACAACCTCTATGAAAAAGACAAATGGCTATAGCAAGAAATCATGGGAGAGCAAGTTAAACCTAAAACTCAATATTTTCTGTGAACACATGGCCATAGTATGAATCAACATCATAGATAAACATCACAATAAGGTGATGGAACAACATTTTCTATTTTACCAATTATATATTATTTATAAGCTAGTTATCAAGACATAAACAAGTTAACTTAATAACTTGAGCATACAGTAAGCAATGACCATGAAATTTATACCACAATACATTCATAGCATGGAAAGAGTACCATAAAAATTTCACATCATTTGAAGCATCACAACTCAAGATATAAAATGACAAGTAATAAAATGAGATTTTCCTTATTTAACAAGGCCAGATCAAAACCCTAAGAAAACAGTGAACAACTAGGGTGTTTAATATTTTTCCTAGCAAGTACAAGTTATTACAAAATTAACAAAATAAGAATCACTATTTTTGGATGTCTAAAACTCCAGATCTTGCTCTGGTTAGGTTTGAAGGCATTTCTAGAGCTCTTTTTCAACTTAAATAAATATATTGAAAAACATCTATAAACATATAGAATTTTATGACTCTACTGCATAGATCTCTTTACAAGGTTTCCAAAAAGTCCCCATTTACTATTTTTGGAATTACCTAGCATGAGATATGAATTTTAGAAGATTTACATGAAATCTAATTTCAAAACCAGAATAAAAGCAACCCTAACTAATTTCGCTAGGTGTACCCGGCTATGCACCCGAAACTGTCACTGCTTAAACTGACACGAGGGCCCCACGGTCGGGCCGGGCCCGCCTGTCATACAAGAGAGAGGCACAGGGGAGGGAAAACCGGTCTTCATCTTCTACCTCCGTCGGCCGAACAGAGGAGGCGGCTCGGCCGGTCGGTCTCCGGCGAGGGGGGTCACCGGCGGCGGCGACTAAGGGTGGCATGAGCTCCAACATGCCCTTGCGCACCCGTAGAGCTACACAGCTCGCCCCGCGGCGGTCCCCAGCGTTGTGGCCACTGGAGCAGGCGGCGGCGACGGCGGCGGCCCGATGGCAGCGGCCTCCGGTGAAGTTCAAGGCCGGGGAGGAGGTGCCGCGCGTGCGGCTTGGCGTGGCAAAGGTGGTGCGGCGGTCCGTTCGGGCGGAGGAAGGCCGGAGGTAGGAGAACATCGGTGGCCATGGAGTTCTACCGGACGGCCATGGCGGTAGCGCGCTCCAGTGCCCTAGAGCTTGGGCGAGCATGCGCGCGGGGCAGAGCATGACGCTGCGAGGGCGGTGGTGCTTGCTGTGGGATGCCAGGGAGCTCGGAGACGGAGGGACGACGGTGGCAGCTCGGAGCTCCATGGGCGGCCATGGCGGGCGCGCGCTCCCGTGACGAACAGAGCGAGGCGAAGGTGGAGGCGAGCTCAGGGACGAGGGAGGAGACTCAGACGTCCACCCTTGAGGGCGCAGAGGCGCGGGGCACGCGTCCAGGGATGTGGGGCATGTGGCAACTGTGCTCGGCCATGGTGGGGGCGCGGCCGGCGCATGGAGGGCGCGTGGGCAGCCTCCCGAACAGGTGGCGGGTGACAGAGTGCCCGACTTCGGGTCACAAACATGGCATCTTCCAAGCATATTCGGTCTTAGGTGTCTTAAGAAAAGTTGTTGCCCACATGATGATCTACAAAACTCATTAAGGTTGTTCAGACATTCGGATAGTGGGTTAGCAGTTAATTAGCTGCTAACATGCCACTGTCAGCGACTAAACAAGGACCAAGCTTGGCTCGGTTGAGGCTCTAATTTGCTGGTCAAAACATGTCAGATCAAATCCTACTTTCTATGAGCTCTTATTCAAGACGTATACTTCAACTTCTATTTTTGGGTCAACTCAAGTTATGTAACAAAATTTGGAGAACGTTGAATGTCAACCGGTATTGGTGCTGGAATTCCTGGACTTGGAATATTTCTAAGTCTGAAACAAACTGCAACAGATTCAAACTTTGGGCCATGGTTTGACTTATTTCCAAGCTAAATCATGGTATGCCCCAAAAACAAAGTTTGTTGCTCACAACTTAAGCTACAACTTTTATTAAAGGATCATGGACTGGTTCAGCCTGGTTATGGAGATAAAGATCACCAAACATGTCAACTTATTACTACAAACTCAGGACTTAGAATATTTTTTTAAGTGCTGAAAACAGCAGCTGAATCCACATTGTGATCTCTATTTGACTAGGTTAGAGGCCAAACTAGCTCTTGACCATTGAATAAAGTTTGTTCTACACAAGATGAACTACAACTTTTGTTTAAGGTCAAACCTTATAACTGGTACAGAAGTCAAACTTCCACTTTGGTCAAAGTAGCAACTCGATAAAGCCGA